>OX465591.1:46435643-47928143 GCA_950022655.1 Alentia gelatinosa
CTAAATTACAGAATTCTACATTCATTAGGGACAGAGGTACAAAGAATTGAATAAAAATGTGAAACATATTTCAACTGGGTGACCTTGACCTATCTCATGGTCAAGAGTCAAATGAAAATGTTTATCAAGAGGTGAATACGAACCTCAATAAGATCCTTAAGTTTTGTTACCTTAATATGCAAAATAATTGAAATATTAAGGAAAGTAAATTATTGCTTTGGGTCAATATGGTCCATAGAAAATATAGCAGTCTCATCCAAGATATCTGTGCTGAACAGACATGACTTGACTATTGGCTGGTACCCACCTGTATCAAACAATAGCAGGCAGGTATTGCCAGCTGGCTGCCCTGCTAGCAGTGGTTGAATGCTGGTCTTGGAGTCTATCATAAGAACCAGCTCAATTTTCAAAAGCCAACCACATCGCACTTGCTGCGATGTGGTTATCACTAGCAATAAACTCTAGTTGGATATAAAACTGATACAATTCAATAAGAGGAGGTAAATTTGACTAATTATATGAGATCATAGTTGAAATATTTATCGAAAACAAACTTTGGTGACCTTGACAGGTGCTTGAGTGATAATAGGGGCCACAGCAACTTGCTGATCTATCATGACACTGCATATTGCTCAGGGATCGACTGCCATTATGGTTTGAATACTCAACAATATTGTATCATTTTCCGACTAGATACATCATTTAAGATAATTCTATAAATTGACAGTGTGATCACGGTTCAGTCTAGCTTATGACACGGTCAGGACATGCCATCTGGTTTATTTACAGTCTAAGGTCCGCGCATGCGCTCCCCGAGGTTACCAAAATCAGGCATATTCATTGAGCTATCCCTGCAGCTATTTTGCCGCCGTTACCCCTAGCGGCTACCCGGGAAACCAGTGTAGATTTGACTGGTTCTATTCCTAGCAGGGAACCACTTCTCTGTTCCTAGTGAGTCCTATGAAATTTCTTGACCTTTTCAATCTTAAATCTCAAAAACTGCTTATGACCACATAAATGAATTGTTTATGTAAATCTATGTAATACTGGTCAGATAATACGTAGTCAACGGCTTAAAGAACAAACTCTTGTGAGATTATGTTGGCCCTGAAGAGGACCTTTGTTGTCAGATCCGATCAGAGAGCGTCGTGGTCGTTTGGGCGGGAAAAAATTGTCGTCTGTTCCTGAAAGCTGCGGTTAGAATCAAGCCTCGCTTTGAGTCTTCCGTGACGTCACCTTCTTGGAGTTCCGGGCTTTCCTGGCGGCTCCCGCCTTGTAGATACAGGCCGGGCGGTGACGGGGGGCTCCCGATTTATAAACGCTCGCCGGTCGGTGGACTTTCCTGCGGCTCGCGATGCTCGTGGCCGGGATTTTGGCGGGCTTCGGTTGCGTCACTTCCGTTTGGTTCCGGGGACGGCCGGCGGCGGCGCTGTGGGCGTCCAGTGGGAGGTTCCGGGAGCCGAGGTACCGTCTGATGTAACCCATCAGCTTGGCGGCGTCCAGTTTGGCTAGTCCGTCCACGCACCGCGCCGCCTTCGGGTTACGGTACGTAAGGGTATACAGTGTGCATGGCTATCATTGGCCAGTTCCCTACGCGCGGAAGGAATATTGTGATTCGTTATTCTATTTATAGCATCAGTTTGACAAGAGGGAATATCAACAGACAAGCTGTCAGTTTGTGTTATATTGTAATAAACTGTTTGTTTCAGTGACCATGGCTGGGTATTTACTGCGATACCGACTTTAGTGACTAAATAACCTTCACGCGGAATGTGGCTCGAGTAAATGTGGCGGCCCGCCGAGCAAAGTCTGCCCGTCCGCGGCCGATAACGATGTAGTCACACACTGACACAGGAGCTATGCTGCCACTGTCAGTTTGGCAGGCCTCTCTCCACCAACTTCCACTCATATCTAATATCAATGGTAATCACGGTCCGCACAACTAATGATCTCGGCCTGCCCGCCGTGTTCCCCGGGTATATTCCGGGTATCGCCAGCCGTGTGGCCGGCCCTAACTGCGGGTGGCGGCCGGGGGGTGAATGTCGCGTGTGAAAGCCCGCAGACGGCCGGGTGTGCGGCCGGGAGGTGTCGGCGAGCGGGCGGGCCGATATTACTATGTTGGCGGGCCGATATTACCTTGGGCCATGAATACTCCGGGCCGACCTCCAAGCCGGGCCGATATTACTTGTATTCCCATAACTAACCCCCCTGTATGGCTTCCCCAGTCTGTTTACATCCGAACCGCGTGGCCGCGGGCGGGCGTTTATCCCCGCGGCGATTCACGGAGGCTTCAGCAGTTAGAGCCATTGAAACGTCCATGTCTGTCCCATTTTGTTCGTAACAAAACAGTTTTATTTGAATCGTCTACATTGCTTTGAAGCAGAATTACGACTTGACAGCTATCGCTGTCTGTTGTTTGTTTACATTTGATCGCGCATGCGCGAGAAACTTGTTGTGGGCAAGCTAGGAATACAAGCTGAAACCAGCGATCCGCCATTATCGCGCTGCTTGCTGGGATACACCGGAGGGAATTCCAACCTAAAATGGCAGCCTTTCACAGTCCCAGTTTGGGAGCATGAGCGCCCTGGCACCTAGCGACAACGGGACGTACTACAGTCTACAGTTTGGCGGGACCGCTGACGTCAGACGCGGGAGGAGACATGGTGGTGGAGCCTGGTGGTGGATTGTGGAACTACGTGTGGATGTGTAGCTGGGAGAAGTCCGGTAGAGACTGATACTGGTTTGAGACAGACGTACCGTTATATATACGCGCAGCGAGGAGGTGTGAAAGCACCCCGACCCCTACTACACAACTCAGACCGCCATGGTGACTGCTGGCAGCGAGCGTTCACACTCAAACAAGCCGCCTGGCGCTAGGAGTTTTTACACCTCTAACACCCCCCGCCACCGCCTGAATTATTCAAATCTTTGATTAGGAACTTTCATTGACTGATTTTTCGCTTTGATTAATTCTATTATCACTCTCATAGATATGAGTTTTTCAGTACAATTTTAGTTCTTATACATATATTTATTGGTGGTTCACACTCACTGCAATTCTTCAAGTTTACAATAAAAAGGAAATAAAAGGTAAGGTTTACAGAATTTTTTTTTATATATATAAACGAGCTTTGCTCTTCTTTATTAATCATCAATTTGGATGCATTTTAAAGGTGAATAATCCAACAATGAACAATTGAGTATTTGCCTTTGGCTACTTTTTTGTTATCACACTTATAATGTCTCCTATATATATTTGAACATTTTGGTGGTAAGCCTCATCATTCCATTGCCTCCTTTTCCTATGTTGTAACTTTATGTAGTTTCTATACTTCTGTTTTCTGCCCTCTATAACATGCTCCAATCCTTAATAGGCCTATGTATTCTATACTGATGTTAAGTATAACTCAAACCTGCGAGGTTTGATATTTCCTCCCTATCTGGGGAACTAACTCAAAAAGAGAACAGTCTTTCATCAATTTGACGCTACTTACTTCAGTGTTTTGTGAGCTTGCTCTTATTTTTGGTAATTTTAACAAACTTTTGTATTAGGTAGGCTCTCATGGGTTTCTTTTAAGTTCTAGCAAACCCTTTTAGGTATTCAACCTCCTTATAGAAAGGTTTTTGACATGTTGTTGTATTTTTATTAGGTCAAGTACATCTCTCACCCAGGTGAGTTTTTCAGATGCAGACTGATAATCATAATAATACAGTAATTCCATGTCTACAATGAATGCAAATACCGTGGAATGGAATAGATATCTGGCGGTACATGAAAACCAGCATATTGTATTCTTGAATACCGCCAGTTTGAATAAAGTCTAAAAACAATGGTTCCCCTGTGTCAGAAGGCAGTGTAGTGGGGGGGGGGGGGGGGGGGGTAAGGAGTGTGCGGTGGCTGTAGGCAGGCAAAGAGAGCTGGGTAGGACACAGGGACTGAGGCTAGCACCCTTTTTTTCTTTTAGAAGTCTTTATTGCATTCGATTAGATACAAATCGCTCTTCCTTGAAATGTTGACAATGAATGAACAAATAACAGAAACAGTTCATGATCTTTACAATGAGATTGATTTAGTTCCAAACAGAACAATTTCTTTAGTGACAGGGTTTACCTCCATCCATGTTTAATTTTTTACTATAGATCGCAAGTAATATACTTACGATATGTACTATACATGCACTCCTCTCATGAATCATTTAACACTAATTAGATGTACCACAGGCCGGATATCATGCTCAAATGTTGGATATTGTAATTAATTACTACTATTCTACTATTTTCTTCAGAATTTCCCTTTTAAACATTAATTTCGAGGCCGAGTCTTGAGTCTCCTCAGAAAGTGAGTTTCACAGAATAATGCCGGTATACACACAAGATCGTTTGATTTTTTCTTTCTTACTTCTGGGTAGATAGAATATTTTCTTTTCGGAATTTCGAGTATTGGGTCCAATTTTATCAGTATCATTCGAGGTTCCCTCTTTCCACACGGATATTTATTATATAAATAATATTTGTTGCGTTGACATAATGTCGAAACCCATATTTCCCACTTGGAAGAACAAAATGTATATTTTGAATGCGAGAAATAAAAACTTATAAAAACTTATAAAAAAATTAACCACGAAACACACGACGTTCAATCATTTCTCACGGTTTGCTAATAATTCCTCAAGAAATCAGAGCATCATTGCCTGTTTCTTTCTATCATTTTTGGGTACAAAAGAGACGGAAAAAACATTAATTTTTCAACCTACTGAGAGGCCTTGAGCTGAATACGCTACGTTAGGTGCTGGGTAAAACTTTAATGCAGATTCATGGGGACAAATAGAATATCAATAATCAATGCACATTAATGGGGCGAATTAAAATAGGATATCAATATACGTCCATACACCCCCACGGTAACAATGCTAAGATTAGACAGCTTTTTTTCCGTTTTTCGTTGAGGGGCGGGGGGGGGGGGGGGGGGGGTCCCCCTATCCCTTGCGGGCCCTGCAATTTGGGACCACCAAGCCGTGCCGAAATACGCGGAAAAGGGGGGGGGGGAGGGGTCTGAAGCGGTACACGGTTATTAGGCCCCATCGGCATCTCGGACCCCTTTTCGTGCGGTCATCTCGGCCCCCTCACGGCCGCGTTTCGCGCTCCCGCTTTCGTGGGTTAAGGATAGGGTTAATGTTACGGAAAGGGTTAGGGTTTGGGATAGGGTTAGGGTTAGCATTAATGTTTGGGATAGGGTTAGGGTTAGGGTTAGGGTTAGGGTTAGGGTTAAGGTTTGAGATAGGGTTAGGGATAGGGTTAGGGTTATGTTTAGGATTAAGGTTTGGGATAGGGTTAGGGTTAGGGTTAAGGTTAAGGTTTAGGATAGGGTTATCACACATGTATTGTAAGATATGCTTTTGTTTTGTAAGATTGTGGAAAATAGACAAATAATATAACACCACAAAGCTGGGAATCCGTATTAAGGGTATGTAATCCCATTGGAAGACATTCACCGTTTTCGCGCATGAAGCTGTGAAAGCGGGGGGGGGGGGGGGGGCGAGGTGCCGATGGGTCCGAGGTGCCGTAGGGGGTCCGAGATGCCAAAGGGGCCGAGACATCCGGGAACCGTCTGAAGCTATTGGCGTAATGTGAATTACAGAATAATGGGGTGTATTGCCCGAGGAAGGAATCTGTGAAATTTTAGGAAAAGTAGGTTTTTGGTGTAGAATAAAAATGATGCTCAACAGCTATGATATAAAGTTTTTTTGTTTTTTTATTCAGTACGAAGAGTATTGAATATTAACTTGAAAAACACCATGTACTTTTTATATCATTCATATTTCATCATACATCTTTTCAGTGATTTTGAAGGGTTATAAAGGGAAAATATGCAAATTCAAACTTCAACTGGTAAAATATTGGAAAATGGGTCATTGGTATTAAGAATCCTGCTTCCCTTGAATCATAAAAAGGTGTTTTGTGAGAGAGATTTCCGCATTTTTGTGCTTTCACACTGCATGCGACCCACCGTTATGCCTGATAATGATTATGATTTTAGTTATCTCTGATAGCTATAATGTTAATTACTTGGGTATTACTTACTACTAGTACCCATGAATCTATTTTTGTAACCTATATTCCCTCACTAACTTCTGTTAAGTTCCAAACACTTTGAATAACTTTTACAATTAAGAACCCCCATTCACAGAGCTTTACTCGCCTAGAAATAAAAGAAATCTTCCAAAAATTATCCAACAGGAATTAATTGTACATGTACATGTAATTGTGACTGAGTACAGTGTTTTCACACCTTGTCACAGTTTCTCCACGGAGGTGTTGGGAGCTGTGAAAGCGGCAGTCTTTGATCGTGAAAGTAAGCCTCTACATACATACTTCAATCCACAAGTAACTGGGCACATATCTGTAAACATTTATCTCACCCCGGGTATTTTCCACGTGTAGGTTTTTTTTTGTTTTTTTTTTAAAAAAGAATTTCTTTATTAACCTTTGTATTGTATCTGGGTACTTTGGTCGTGGTTAACAAGGGGGCGTGGGTGTCAGCCATATACAGGTAGGCTGGTTTTCTTCACCCTGCCCTACGGTTGGTAGCAGTCCTGTTTATTTACAATTTTTCTGACCAGTTCAACTGAGAACACAACAGAGATGTATCTATTCGCGATTTAAACTATAGTATGAGATTATATGGATAACATTCATTAATACAGTTCAGTCTTGCGAGGGTGTACATCATCGGGGTGATACCCTAGTGAATAACTCTCCTGTACATGTAAGTATGTTCACTGTTCCAGCAATATACATTTTTTTAATCTAGATCAGTGTATGTTTCGTGTTCTTTTAATTAAAAAAATTGCCAAGTTTAAAGACAGATAACAAAAGAACGATATGTCACATTGAAATAATACTTATACAAACAAAACGGCCTAATCCTCAGCTTTATAATGATATCACATTTATAAATATCGGCTTCTTTTATGCCTGCTACATAACATACCAGAGTTCGGCACATACACATGTGGTCACACCCTCATCATGGTGTGACCTAATTTGACGGTCATTACAAGATGGCGCGAGCGTGCAATAGCTGAATAGCGCAGTGCACAAATCGGGAGGAGCGGAGACCAGTGAACCCGGGAATACTGGAGAACTCGACCTGCTTTAAGAACTCGACCCGTAACGAACTCGACCCGTAAGAAACTCGACCCATAACGAACTCGACCTCCTTTAAGAACTCGACCCGTAACGAACTCGACCCATAACGAACTCGACCCGTAAAAAACTCGACCCATAACAAACTCGACCTGCTTTAAGAACTCAACCCGTAACAAACTCGACCCGTAACAAACTCGACCCGTAGCAAACTCGCCCCGTTAAAAAAAACTCGACCCGTAAAAAAAACTCGACCCGTAAAAAAACTCGACCCGTAACGAACTCGACCCGTAAAAAACTCGACCCATAACGAACTCGACTCGTTTTAGATCTTCTCAATTCAAGTGTGGATAAATACTATATTAAGTAGTAAGTATGTTATCTTGGCTTCAAATTTGGTCCTCTCTGGGGAAGAAAACAAACAGAAAACCCTTCCCTTACTAAAGCCTAACCCTACCCCTATCCCTAACCCTTTCCCTATCCCTATCCCTATCCTTAACCCCAACCCCAACCTTAACCCTAGCCCTAACCTTATCCCTACACCTAAACATAACTGGACTTATTTTCGATATCCATTGTTTATTTGTCTAAAAGCTAATTAATCAGACTTTTACTTCTACATGAAAATGTCTCCATCCGGTTCATGGACGCCTTGAGCCCGGGACGATTTGAGCCCTGTATGCCTTGAGCCTTTCTGTGGACGCCTTGAGCCTACCCATTTTTTGTGTGTGGCCTTGAGCCTCTAGATGTAAAAACTTTACAAAGTGCACTTATATTTATTAGTGGTTTATAGTCATATATACTCAACTCTAACCCTTACCCAACCCTTTTCTAACCCTAACCCGCCAATCGGAACTAAAATGGGGTAGGCTCAAGGCGTCCACATGGTAGGCTCAAGGCGTCCAAGTTTTCTTGCTGACAGGAGGCTCAAATGGTAAAAGGCTCAAGGCATCCAATTCCACTCCATCCACATCACTCACCCCTTCACTTTTTTTACACACCTACCCTTACAACTTCACCTACCCTTCGTATGCCTTTTTTAAAATATTTTATCATATTATATATATTCACTAGCGACTTCGTCGATTTGTACTTAGCTATATTACCGGTATTTACACGTTTTATATGAGGTAGGTAATTACCTCACCCCCCCCCCCCCCCCCTCCAGGCCACACCCCATGGTACCCTCTAGCGGGTGAACAGGGAACAATCGGAAATTCGCTGTTATCATTTCGTATGACGCAGGTATTTTGCCGGCAACCAGCGTAGTGATCTCATTGCTTTCTCTCGAGACTGGCAGATAAAAAGAAAACTACATTACTAAACTTTGATTCCAGCATGGCCCGAAATAAATCATAAGAGAAAAGGTATTTCTGCCAATAGATCTACAAAAATTAAGAACCGATTCTAGTTTTCCCTCCACGAGATTCTCACTCTCATGGCCCCTCAGTCTCCAAGCCTAAGTTTAGTTCACTGTCTCTATGTGCGGGAGAGTCTCCAAGCGGATATCACAAAAATTTACACGCTTTATATGTGGTAGGTAATAATTGAATACACTATTAGTCGATTGTTATTACATATATCATCAATCATTCATACCAATAACTTCTCATTGATAATCAATAAGGACAACTAAAATCGTTATCATCTCATAAAATTCAATAAGATCTTATTTGCCCAAATCTACCCTCTTCTCATTTATCTAGGGATATGGGGTAATTAAAAAACTATGGGAATTCATCTTTAGTCACTAATTTAGTTTTTGATTTACTGATTTTGATGGATGTACTCTGAAGCTCTGGTGATGTAAAAGGCGAGTCATTTTCATTGTTAAGCTTTTTTTATTGTGCATCCTGATTAATTTTCCACATGGGTTTGGTTGCTACTTGGTAGTCATTGTACCTTGGCGAATACAAGTCGCCCATATTTGGGTAATACTCAGAAGAAAGCTGCCTTTTATTAAAATACGGCAGTCAATGAATATAACAATATCGTTGTTATTTAAATTCACCTGAGGACGGGGTAAATCATGTGAGTATGATTATGGCAAGCTGGTTAACACTAGATTAAAAAAAAAATCAATTATTTTTGGAGACACTTATCATCTAGACAAACATCAACGAAGTGGCTACACCTCCTTGAAAACTGAATCCTAAGCGTTGCATTTGATTGGCCTAAAAAATACCAGACCATACACAATAAACCTTACAAAAATGTTGGGTAAGTATTCTAGAAGAGGTTGTTCTAAGTCAGATGTCCCACTACAGGAGGGGTTGCTATTAAAGGCATATCCTACAATTCACAGTGGTGGCACCTGGTGTCAGTTATCAGAACCCTTTCCTTGTGGTTCATCCTAATGCCAGATAAGTATATTGGACGATTTGTTCAGTTCATCCAAAGTATATAAGTAAAATAGGAAAATCTACATATGTTTGATGTATATAGGAAATGTATTTAGTTTTGTAGGTTTTTTTTCTAATTCTCCCCAAAACAAAGGAGGGGGTGAGCTCTACCTACTGATACTTGAATGTGTGGTACTACACATTTATAATATTCAGTAAAGGTCTAAAGAATATGACATGGGTTTTACTATGTCAAAAGAAAATCTGAATTTCTGAATATTCCTTTATATTATCATCATAATATTGATCTCTAGAGCAAAAACTAGCATGGTGACCTGATTTTTTCAATAAGAAATGTGTTTGGAATACAGTACTACACTTGGAGTTCGTCCAATTCAATTTTCAGGAATTTCACAAGGTTTAAACATTCCACAGTATATTGTCTAATATGCCTTTAAACTCCTAGCAGATCTTTTGTGGCGCTTACACTTACTAATCTATGCCTCAACCCAGTGACGCCACAGAGGAACTACACGTCAGATTAAAAAAAGGTTAACCATCAAAAGTATTGAAGCGCAAGCAACTCATATATTATGAGCTGGAAAATACTGGAATTGTTAAATGAGCTTCACAGACAATCCGGCTGTTTCTTCTTCAGCTTTAAACCACTTTACAATGTTAATACACAGTTGATTAGACTGTCCCTTCAAATGAGCCATGTTGACAAACAAAACCTACAACACATGAGGTGCTTTCAACTTGAAAAAGTAATCCTACAGTCTATTCCTGATTTTACATCACAAATAACAGTAATGAGCCCACTGTAAAAAAAAAACAATCCCGTAACTGGGATGTCGGGTACCGCCAATTTTACAGATGACCGTAATATATTTCTGACTGTAAAGTTTAACTGTACTCAACCATATTTTGATAACGGTTCAAACCTGTAATGTATTCTTGACTGCACATCATAACTTTATAAACTGTATTTTAGTTCAAACCTGTAGATATGAAAGTGTCATTCTAACCCTTTAATGACAGGTGGCAGTGGCTGAGCTAGCACCGTGAGAATGGGTGTTGGTGGCAGTGTATACCACAGGGGGACCCGCACATAGTCACCAAAACTCATAATTTGAGTTGGTAATCATGTGATACAATGAGTAATCCTAAACATTGTATTTCTTTTGATAGAAACACTAAATATGTTGTAATACCTACATTCTGTGAAGGTTTCATAAATATTGCTCTATTATTTCCGTTTGAAAACAATTTTGCAAATATTCGAGAAATAATACATTCAGGCCTCATGCATCTTTAAAGGGTTAATATATATCATAAACCTTGTAAATGAGGTTCTGTTTTAATCTCTGTTTTATGTGGAGATACTTAATAATATAAAAAATACTTTTTGTTGGCTATGATCATACATTCCCTAGCAACATTTTGGGTTATCAATATCATTGATCATTGTGATCAATGATATCTTTTTAACTCTGATGCTATAAGTGCAGATGATATAACTGGAGTACACATCATGATCTGACAGTATAGGGCTGTGTTTGATATGGTAGGATGAAGTCAATCCTACTTATGTTTTAGAAATGTCCTATAAATGTGGTGTTTAGTCCTCTGAATAATATCAATGTCATGAAAACTTGAGAATAAACATGGTTTAAATAGCAGAAACCTAGCAGGAGATTAACAAATATCTATTACACAATTTGATGAAGTTAACCTCTGGATTTCAATCACTACTTTGATTTGTTGCTGATATTGGAGTTGTTCTAAGTGTATCTAACGTATTCCTATTTACAGTTTCGTATTGTAAATTGACCGTAGATTGGATGGTTTACAGGATTGAATACATTTACAATACCATTTTGTGATACTGGTATACCATTTTGGTAGCATCCTGTACATTTTACTGAAATTTTCACAGTATGTTTATTATTTACCATATAAATATGTGCATCTCTTTTTACAAGTAAAACAAAAAATACTGGCCAAAGTTCTCAGAATCTAGGATATTTAAAAAAGCCTGGGGTATGTGGCAGATTTTGTCCCCCAAAAGCAGGTCGGTGCAGAGATACAGTAGAAACCTACCTAACAGACACCCTGGGTAAGTGAACACTCTGCGTTAACAAATACTTTTGCTCGGAACAGTTCCCTCTATTGGATGCTTATTTTAACCCCATGTAAGTGGACACCCCGCATAACCGAACACTTTGGCCCAGAACAGAGCGTAGCCACTTACGCGAGGTTCTATTGTAGAAGCAGGGCAGGAAGTAAGATGCAGAATCTATGCTCGGAGAGTGAGTTATTCCCAATTAGACAGAACCTATGCTAGGAGAGTGAGTTATCCCCAGGTGGACAGAACCTATGCTGGAAGAGTGAGTTATTCCCCGGTGGGACAGATCCTATGCTAGGAGAGTGAGTTATTCCCAGGTGGACAAAACCTATGCTGGGAGTGTGAGTTATTCGCAGGTGGACAGAACCTATGCTGGAAGAGCGAGTTATTCCCAGGTGTACAGAAGCTATGCTGGGAGAGTGAGTTATTCTCAGGTGGACAGAAGCTATGCTGGGAGAGTGAGTTATTCCCAGGTGGATATAACCTATGATTGGAGACTGGTGACTGGCGGTGGTGACTAGGGCAAGGACGAGGTGATGGTTCGTCAAGTTCAGCCGATCTCTTCATAGTCAGTAGCCGTATCTATGGGTGTTAGGTAGGGGCTGGTTTTTTCACCCTGTTAAAATAAACAATAATAATAGTAATGAGATCCAGGGACAAGAAAATGATCAAAACTATTGAAATATTAGGCTATGATTGTAGTGCCAAAAACGGTTACCATGGCAAAAGTGGTAATTATCGCCCACTCTATACACGCATGTCTGTGTACACCCTCTTCTGGTCATATTTCACGGACTATTGGGGGTCATGTCGTTAAGTGACTTTATTACGTCATGATTATGTAAATTTTCGCACTTAAAATTCTTTCCCGCTCAAAGTAACCATAGTTGTACTTCATCCTCATGTGATTCAACTTTGTGATTCAACTTGTGATTTGCTAAATGCACATGTACAAACTAGTGCTTGAGCGCCGATGAATTTCTCACTCTCCAATCGTGGACTTCATCACTGCGCATGCTTGCGCCTGCGCACAAGATACTAGTGGGCGATAATTACCATTTTTGGCAGGGTTACCGTTTTTGGCACTACACCGGACATGTTCTTCCGTTCAGCTAGCACAGATTATTAGAGGTACTATATTTGTTGTTGTGATTTTGATGTATATGAATGAAAAGAATAGTATTTCACCAACAGAAACTATTAGTAGGACATGAAAATTACATGTCGTGATATGTCGTAATATATGCTTAATTTCGGCAGATTTTTCACTCTCCGATCGTGGACTTAAACACTGCACATGCTCGCACGTGCGCACCAGATAATAATGGGCGGTAATAATGGTTTATTGCCGGGTAACAACTATCGCACTACACTGGTTGGTCGCAAAAGTAACACTAGCGTAACAGTGAATGATTTTAACAAAAATAAAATACAACACTTATTTATATTTCCGTTTTTCATAGATAAAACATGATGAAAAGAAGTCTCTTAACCGGACTCGGTTTGAAAAATTGCTTTATGTGTCCTATAATCTATATAATCCATGACATGTAAAAGTAATCTAATATCTTCCTCAGTTTATTGATGAAATATACAAAATTAACTTTTCCCTTTTAACATCATAAATATATTTTCAAACAAATATTTTATCATGCATTGCAGTAAATCATTTGAAAACAGAATATAAGAAATCAGGGAGCTGTTTCAAAAGTCGGAAGGGTGCTGTATGAGGTATTCATAATCTCTGGACACTGATTGAATACTGACTCCATGTATAGTCCGTCAGATGATTGAACCATGTATTCTGCGACTTCATTCAAACCAGCCGGCAAGGTTGAGCAGATGGCAGTATGAAAATCGACAATTAAAAACAAGGAAGAAAAAATGATATAAAGCCTTTATTTGAACCCGATAGCTTCACAAGAAAAGTTCAAATAGTTAGATACTAATTACTCTTGTTCTTGGAGTTTAGACTTGAACCTGTAGCCTGGACTTTAAAGCACGTATACTAATGTAATGCTAAGACCTGCCAAAGCGAGAGCTAACGATGGCACTTGAAGTGTAGCTGTCGAGGTGGAGGTGCCGCTCTCTATTGGGTATTGGTAACGGTTTTGCTGCCACTTTGATTCAAAGTGCCGCTCGCTGTTGCGGCCTCTCGTTTTGAAAAGCGACGTCCCACTGCCAAGACCTGGGAGCTGTTTCAAAAGTTGAATGAGGTCTCGCCAGCGGCACGTCACTTTTGAAAGCGAGAGGCCGGCAACAGCGAGCATCACCTCAAATCGAAGCGGCAGCAAAACTACTACCAATATCCCATAGAGAGCGGCACCTCCACCTCGACAGCGACGCCTCAAGTTCCATTGTTAGCCTCTCGCATTGGCGATGAGTACTCTCGTTTAGCACCCTCCCGACTTTTGAAACAGCTCCCTGTATTCCTGTGGGTGACCCTTTAAGCGGGGTGTCCCTTAAGCGGGGTTTTCAGTCTCCCGATGGTTAGGCTTTACAGTATATAATACCTTCATACAGATGATACCATGGCATAGAGGCACTGTTTTAACCGCCTAAACACACAACAGACGCTTACCTGACGCCTACAGGAGCCTACACAGGCAGTTGTCTGGGTCTGATTATCTAGACACCAATCTACCGGCCTCTCAAACACACTCAATAAACAAGCAATCAAGAGAATCTGGAGTGTTGTGCCCACACTGTCCCGCCAAGTTGATAAGGTGTCCCTCCAAAGTGTCCCCTGAAGTGGGGTTAAGTAGCATTATGTACCGAAATAACTGTTCCTATAAGCGTGGTGACCCCTTAAGCAGGGTGGCCCCTTAAGCAGGATGGCCCCTCAAGCGGGGTAACCCCTTAAGCGAGGTTTCCCTTTAAGCTGGGTGTCCCAGAAGCGGGATCTTACTGTATATAATATGGTAATTATTCATTATTATTGATGCTGCATCAGAATGATAATTGAGAGTAATGGCAGATTACAAAGATAACCAGTTATACTGATAATTGGTAAATCTAGATTATCCTACTGTAGTACTTACCCTTTGACCTCTGCGTATTTTCTCATAGGGTCGCTCTTCATCTTTGTTCAGAGGCCCAGGACTCATATATCGATCTGAAAATCAACCCACAGCAAAATATTTCAATTCATATTTAATCTCTCTTTTCTTTTACTTTTTATAGTAAAATTATGTCTAGACTGCAGCCAGATCTTCAATTGGTTGTACAAAAGTTTTGAGTTTGTGTGCATACAAATTGGTACAATGATTCATTACAATCGATATACAATGTTATAATATATGGTAAATTTGATAAATAATTACATGATTATGTCCAATATAGCTAGTCGTGTGTAGAACTAGTTGTAGAATAAGATATTTATCATGTGTCAATTTTAGTATCTTATTTGTTATCATTACCATTATAATCATTTCATGTTTACATTACCATTGTTTAAATCGTATCCTTATAAATAATGCTATCCTTTTTTCGATTGTTTATGAATTAAGCTTAAGAATCAAGTGGGTTTTGCGTTTAAACCAAGCAAGTAATATGAGAAAACGTGGTTACTGAGCCCGTACGGGTGGCTGTTCCATGTCATTTGATGAAAAAATACGGCCCGATGCCGCAGGCGAGAGGGCCGTATTTTTTCTTCAAATGACCAAGAACCGACACCGAACAGGCTCAGTCACTACGTTTTCTTATTACTATATACCTCCTTCTCATTTAAAACGCCGTTTTATTAACTGTACAAAGCCACTGCAATTCCCTACGGCCCGCTACTACAGCGGGTAGTATTTCATAGACGTTCGCTCACAGGCATATAGTAATATCAGGTATATCCTTTCTGACTGATAAAGAAAATATGTGTACTTCTCAATTGATATTATCCCAAGTGGATTTTACGTTAGATGATCTTGGAATCTGATGAATTTGTCAGAAGCCAACGATCTATATTTTTTCGCACTTTAGACCCCCAAAAAATCGTTTATAAGGAAGTTGCCAAAAGAAATACCACAGAATCAGGCTGACTGATGTATCTCTTGATTGTTGGTGATTAAAGTAAATTCCACCCAGGAGATGATAAAATGTATCACATGTTGGAAAACATCACTTGGTGAGCAACCATAAGGCCTGGCGTCCACCTACTAAGATGGCAATTTAGACCTACCGATATGGCCCCGATACAAAAAGAAAATATCGGATACATATCGGCAAGGTACAAAATCATAGACATATGTCTAGACATGCCAATCCACCATGCATTGTATGGGTTTTTATCGGTGTCTAATCACAGAATTGTGGTCAACTGCCCCGATATTAAGTGACCTTCCGACGCGATTTTGATTTTGTATTGGGAGGTGCATCGTAGACCATATCGGAGCCATATCATAGTAGGTGGACGCCGGGCCTAACACCCTACATTTTACCAAGTGACAACATTGCCAGTGGGGACGAGAATAATTGAGTAACTTGTTATGCAATGGAAAATCCACTTATTTCATGATTTAAAAAAATTATTCAAGAAACAAAGTTTTAAGACAAACATTATTCGCACATTAATAGCAATCTTCCATAATGCAACCACACAAAACAAATTGCAAAAAAATATAAAAAAATGATTTAAAAAAAAGAAGAGTAATGCTCACCCTCAGGAAGCTCAAGGGCCTCAGGGGCTGTTCCTGCGGGAAACAATATATCACGATTGTAGTCAATTTTACCCGGCGTTTACATTAGACGACTAAATACGTGGCGACTGTAGATCGTCAGCCTCAGAAAAGACTCGAGCATTTACACTGACGACTTTAAGTATCCACAGAGTCGCCACCCATGTAGACGACTATTTCAAACCTGCTTGAAATAGTCGCGGGCGTCAGAGCGTGACCAATAGTCGTGAAGTGGTGCTGAATTGTGTAATATGATATAATCAGACGATCTGCAGTGGCCACACGCTTGGTGTTTATATTAGACGACTTCAAGCCTTTTACTGCTGAAAGTCGTCAGCCGCTGCTAGATTCAAGAATCGCCGCCTATAGTCATCTAGTGTAAACGCCGGGTATGTCTAGATGAGCGATAGATAATCATAGCTCGTATACATGGCCTAAAAATAAAGCTATTGTATAATATAGAGGAAACTTTAGTTTAGGGTCTGAGCTCGTATCCCACTGAGTTGAATTGTGAAGTAATTCACAAGGCAAAGCCACATGAATTGCGTATCGATTCAAAGGAGATGGGATCGAGCTCTGACCCTAAACTGGAATAGGTTTCTGAATGTATCTCACCCTTCACATTGACTAATGGGATTACATTTGTGACATAATCCCCCACTGGATATTTTTCCTAAATACCTCATGGACGTTAGGTACAAGTTCCCAATGTTATGTCCATGGAGAAAAAATACTAGTGGTGAGATAAAGGAAAATAGTACCTTTGTGCTATAGAACAAATAATTGTTAACATTTGAAGATGTATAATGAGAGGAAAACAGACTTAGTGTTTAATCCAAAACTTGGAACTCACTCCCGTATTTCAAAATACGCTCCGTGGAGCAAGTAATTGTTGATTTGGGAGTTTAAAACAATTATGAGATTAAGGGCCCAGTCAGTTTTGCCAATGTATACCTACTCTTCTTAGATCTCTTTTTCCATGTACAGCAGACGATGCCGACTATGACGACTATGATAACGATTGCAGCTACTACTGGGATAACTACGTAGTATATTAGATTGAATTCTGAAAAAGAAAGGGGGAGTTATAAACGCTAAATGTTAAAATACCAACAAATCACATAACCATCGTTTGTTGCATCTATTATTATATACCTGTGTACGAATGTCTATGAAATACTGCCCGCTGCTAGGGGTGCAGTAATAACAATGTTCGTGCCCGCTGTGAGTGTGACTTAAATAAGTCATTAAAATGTTTTTTCATTGATTTAAGGTATATAATAATAAGCAAACGTCCTAACTATGGATGAAACGCTTCTTGGTCAGTCATCAATTTTATACTGCTTTCCGCCTATGGCGTCAGGCAGTATGAAATCGGCAACTGACCTCGAACATGAATCGTTTCGTCCACAGTAAGGACGTTTCCTAATGTCATCCATCTTTTTGATTAAATTAAACCCAGTAATTGCCATGTTAAAGTGTATAGAAATATGGACTATTTTCTTGCTCTATAGCAAAGAGGGACTATTTTCCTGTATAATCATGCCTTTATGGCATATACCACAGATTTGAATCCTTATACCACAGTTATGGTATCTGACATGCTTTATATAATGGGTGGTGGATTCAATGGGGAGTTTGTATGGAAAATTAAGGAAAATAGTCCCTTTGTGCTATAGAGTCCCTCAAGATATACTCTTCAGATTGATATGGTAATTCCTGGGTTTAATTTATTGGAGGAGATGGATGATAAATACAACAAAGGATGTCCACAAATCATCGATTATTGTCTATACATATACATCAGTTTATAAACATGATAACTCTTAGAATCATCCAATGAAACAACAAAAACACCATTTTATGCCGATATGAGATAGGGTAATGCAATTTTATACTAATTTCTTAACAAATAGAATAAATTCATTCGAGACTTACCCCCTCCATTTTTCCCTGAAAATATGAGAGAACAATAGATTCATCTCATTTCAAAATTGATACACAAACCTCTGTTGTAATCTTGCCATCGAATAAATCGATAAAATTACGTTAATTTCCACAGACATTGAAGATACATATGAGTCAAGACAGAGAAGGAACTAACATGAATTTATTAGGTCAAGTATACATGGACTCCTTTCTGTTTGAATAACGTAACTAAATGAGGATATTTTTCAGTATTATATGTCTAAGTGGACCATCATTAACAGTTTATCATCAATTTTTAAAAATCCCCTAGGGCATGTTATGTCCTTATAATGCTCGTTTGAATTGACGATTATTTAACAAAGATTTGCAGTTGGGAACCATTAACTGATTATTTGTCACTACAAACTCAAAATTGGTCAATTTAAATGAACAACGTCATCGGATGAAGAACGATTACTTTGACAGGTAACTCAAGGCTTTCAAAGTGTAGACCCAGGATTTATGATATATGTGTCGTACATTTTACATTTTCAATAAATTTCAAGGGATCAATTTTCAGACAAGGTCACAAATCCAGTGTAGAAATGTTAAAAATCACGAGGAAAGATAGAATACACAGGTGTTGAATAAAGAAAGAACAAAAACTTTACCAAATATCTCTACCACGTAATCCAAAATAAGGAAAAACATTATGACCAGAACCTGATTCCCTGTTGTTATATTAAGAATGCTAATTTTATATGTATCAATCAAATGTGAATCTATGTACTTGAGTACGATCAATCCAATATGATTCTATGTACTTCATTAAGAGACATACGAATTATAATCTAGCTAGCATGTCATTTAAGAAATTAACATGATGTATATCGAGCAGAAATAAAAACTTCGAAAAATATATATATATATCAAGAGGAAATTGCACTGGAAAAAGTCATCTGGTAATGTTACCTTTCCTCATATGGACTTACTTGAAAGCAAAAATAGCGCTGATACCCGTTTCATTTTTTTATGAAGATATATATATATATATATAGAAAGCAATGCAAGATGAACACGAAATATTTTCGAAAATGTTACCTTTGAGGTAATTTTGATTTGGTGAAATCATGTTTATCTACACCTCAGATTCCAAACTCATTCTATTTCTGCTTATGTATTATTTGTGTTTCTTTTATATCTTTTGAATAACTTTATATATTGAATACTCAATTTTGAAATAGTATAAAACATTTTAAAAATTCTAATTCTGAACCTAAAATTCTTCAGTAAATGTTGGATTTCAGTTTTTGCCATGCACACCTATATGCATATTGCCTGAGGTACAAGGTGAAGAATAATTTTTTCAACAAAAGCAATATAATAATTGTATCTAAGGGATCTAAATTCAGAAATACCATGAAATCTTATTTTGTGAACACTGACAGCATAAAGCGACATCAGGCAATATCAGCTTAAATAAAAACAGTGTATCATGTTTCGCACTTCCCCTCTCCCCACCCGCGTCAGACTTAAATGTCGTTGATATAATTTTCCTGAAACTCGAGACCATATTTTTAGTGCTGGGACGTTGCTGCGGCCATCCTTGCTCCTTCTCCTCCACAAGGCTCACCTACAACACCAAGAACATTACATTACTCATAAGTCAAACTCAACAGGCAGGATATTATAAGTCGTATATACAGGTCAACGAATGATAATGATCATAATGATAATAACAATGATAATAATAACAATGATAATAATGATGATGATAATTATAATTATAATTATAAAGATAATAGTAATAATAAAAACAATAATGATAATGATAATGATAACAATAGTAATAGTAATGATAATAATGAAAGACTATGATAATAATGATAATGATGATGATAATAATAATAGTAATAATAATATTATTAATAATAGTAATAGTATAATGATAACAATGATAATAACAACAATAATAACAATAATGAGAGATAAAAATGAAGCGAAATTATAAACAGATGTGGTAGCAAGGTCTCGCATTTACACAGAATGCAATGAAATTAAGATGTAAAACCAGTTGTTTTCATATTGAAGGCTTGCCAGGATTGGCGATGTTCGGCAGATGTAAAATGGACGATTTCAAGGCAAATTAGATATTTAACAGATACATGTATCATTATTTCCATTATTGTTATTTTCATTATTATTACCAACATCATTATTACCATTATCATTATTATCATCATTATTATTGTTATTATTATTATTATTATTATTATTATTATTATTATTATCATTATTATTTACCTGTGTTGGTCTTTCCTGATCCTGGGCCTGCGGTCTCCCCTGTTAGGTAATACAAATATCAATTAATACATGTTCCTATGTTATCATCATTTTATAATAATCTAAGATTTACATCATATCATCCTAGACACATATATTCTAATCATTCATAGTCTTTTTAAACATTTTTCAGTCTAATGTATTTCCCTATAATTATCCTCTTTTCTTTTAGATCCTAGCTAACTTGCCTAGTTCTAACCTGAGGCTACCCTGCTGGTAGATGTGTTACTTATTAAACTGCCCCAGTCTTACCCAGGTTACTGCTGCTTGCGCTTCACTGCTCGCTTTTACACCGTGTTCGCATTTCTCGACGATCAACGATTTTATTTTCTGTAGATCGCGCGCTCGACAAAAATTTAATGAAAACACAAAACATTTTCCCCAGGATTTTATTCATAAAAGTTACAATGAATACACTGATAGTAACTTATGTGTGATTGTATCAACTTTTACTTTTATAAAGTTTTTACATATTTTATTAAAAGTATTTGAGATGCGCAGGTCTTCCCCATTTCTCCACATTTCTGATGGATGCGAGATTAGCAGATAAAGATGAAATTCCAGAAGGAAATTGTTTTAAATGGGGAAGAACTTGAGTGATAAACACATTAATGTCAAGAGTTGCCTTGATGTAATAAAAATACTCAATCCTGCCAAATATACCCCTCAAGCTAGGAGGAACACACTCACTCCTTGTGAAACATATGTAATTCATTTCATTTATACCAATAGAGAGCCAAAGTGAACCCGCTGAAACCACAGATACCCACCTACAAAACACCATTTCCGGTGGCCAGTAAGAACGAGGCTTAGTGCTAAAGCTATGGGGATTTGAGGCTAGACTTATGTTTTTGGTCTCGTTTGTTACTTTTGAGGTGGAGTTTATAACTATTGTCTCTGAATAACTTTGTTTCAAAACTACGATGACAGTTGTTAAGTTTATTAAAAATTTGGATATAAAAGATTGGTGAATGAGACATAATCTTGAACCTACATAGTCAAAGTACTGAGCGCCTATACCCGGAAATAGTATTTTGTGATCGGCTATCTGTGGTTGCAACGGGTTCACTTTGGCTCCCTATTCAGCTGGTATTTTCTAATTTCTTATCAAGATAAGACTCGCAGTACACCTAAATATTTTATCTGATTGCATTTTACCTACACTTTCATTCCAGTGTCCCACAAAATGTTACCTGTGTCTTGCCACTGAGCCCTTTCTTTTTCATCTGTTGTAAAGCAACACATGTAATGTGGTGGCCCCCAAAGTCATTCATAAATTTTTAGATAATTCTAGTTGCCCAACCGAGTATCCCTTTCTCCCGCTGGGGGCGCCACTCTACTTCCTACTGGAGAGTCCTCTAGAGGTGAAGACCATCACTATTATACTATACTTATGTAAATGGCTATTAATATATGACCTCTTATATCTTATATCTGTATATGTATATATGTATACATATACATATATATCTATGAAAATATAAAGGTTCATATGTGTATAGTATATATGATAGTACCACCGATCCTCACCAGATGTCTCATGGAAGGAGGTGGCGCCGCCATCGGGAGCGAGACGAATCTACACTGACCAGCAGATCTATTCATCACTTCATAGAGCTGTCCCTATGCCTTCAATGCAAAATATGGAATACAGAAGGCATGGATTGACCCAGCAGCCAATGACTGCATTCACAGCAAACCACGACCTTCACCCTGACCTCCTTATATCGTGTTGATAGCAACTTGGGACGGTTCTACAGTCTACAATTGACCTGAATTTCTTTGGCCAAAACCACCCTCTTATTTCCTTCAGTGACTCAGATCAGAACACACACAATGCATACCCTCTATTCAAGGCAACACCCGTCATTAGAGTGTTAACACTTCGCACTAACTGACTTTTAACATCAAGCTCTGTTTATATAGACAACTGAGGTCTGTCCGGGGCATCCAGTATTCTCCAGATAATACCAAACCTCACTCCGCTATCACATCCTCATCCTGAAAAGAGAGGTCTACAAAAACAGAAAGAATACGAGAATTAAAACAGTCTTATTCATTCCAGTAAATTTTATTAAGATAATCCAGGAACCTATCTTTTTTTAAAGAACAGTTCTTGGGATCTTACTCAAACTTTAATTTGTAATTGATTTTACTAAATTTTTTTTCAAACAGAAATAGCTGGTAGTGGTGTCAATGTTTTCTGCCAAGAAGTACATAATCTGAATGGTAAAATTGCTGTTTAACCCTTTAAGGACGGGTGCCTGTGGCCAAACTACTGCCAGGAGGACGGGTGCTGGTGCCCCTTTATACTGCTAGGGGACGGGCACACAGTCGTTAAAACCCATAATTCAATTGTTTAATCATGTGATATAATATATAATCTTAAATATTTTATTTCTTTTGAATAGAAATACTAATAATGGTATTATACATACATTCTGTGAAAATTTCATTAATGTTCCTCCATTATTTTTTTTTAAAACGATTTTGTAGATTTTTGAGAAATGATGCTGGATGATGCCTTGAAGCATCATTCGTCCTTAAAGGGATAACTTCACAGACTGACCGATCTATGACAAACCCCTGTCCCTGCCCTCCTGTAGTTTGATTTGCGTTTCACATTCATCCTCCATCAGATATTTCCTCTTGCTCCAGTTGGCCTCTTACACAGACTCTGCTTGGAGAGTGTAAATCTGAAAGTGCAACATTGTTAAGACCGTGAAATAGCAGAATGTCTAGAGTAAACCAAAGGCAGAAGAATAACTTTACCCCACATGCAGAGCCAACCAATGTTTCTAAAGTAATTCTGTTTTCCTATTTAACTTGTTTAACCCTTTACTATATACCCATGCCGTATATACTGCAAATATGCACCGTTTCACAATATAACGTAAAAATACTGTACGGACCAGTGGTCCGTACAGGAAAATATGGACTACCTTCCCATACACGTTTATTAAAATATTGGTTGATAAGCCAAATAAAATTAATGATTTAAAAAAATTTCGGGTATATAGTAAATATAGAACAACCTACCTTGCTTGTACAAGCCGCAAAACTCGATAATAATTCATGGTTTGTACGGGACTCGGCGTAAACGCCTCGTTCTGTACGAACCGTGAATTATCTTCACGTTTTGTAGCTTGTACAGCATGGTCAGGACGTTCTATATAATTACAGGCGGACGTCTGTCACAGGCCCATGTTGGTTGAGACGGGTACCAGGGACAGACATAATGCTAGGAGGCAAAACTATTATCATCTAAACTCAGATTCTATTGTTTGATCACGTGATATGATACCACAATCTTAATTTCATTATTAGTTTTACATAATAATGTTAAATATCATTTCATAAGTATATTCTCTGATACAATGATATCATGAATGCCTCAAGGCAACATTCGCCCTATACTATTAGGAAACGTCCTTACTGTGGACGAAACGTTTTCTGTTCAAGGTCAGTCTTTGATTTCATACTGCCTGACGCAATAGGCGGAAGGCAGTATGAAATCAAAGACTGACTGAGAACGAGAAACGTTTCGCCCTCAGTGAGGACATTTCCTTAATATTATTACCTACCTCATATAAAACGTGTAATTTTCGGTAAAATCCGCTTGGACTTGGTCCCTCACATAGAGACAGAGTGAACAAGGCCTATGTTTGGAGACTGAGGGCCCACGAGAGTGAGATTCTCATGCAGTACCTAACTAAATCCTGCTACTATTTTTTGTGTTTCTCTACACAGATACGCTTCTATCCTTAGGATTCGTTTGTAGCCAAACTGAAAACATAATTTCGAATTGTAGTTTTCTGATCTACCTTTATCGTGAGAAACCAATGAGATCACATTTCGCTGGTCGTCTGTAAAATCAGTGTCACATGAAATGATGGTTGGGAAATAAATGATTGTTCCAGGTAATGATAGTAGGGGGCGCCACTAAGCTCTCCCCGCATACTAGTGGAGGGCAGAGAGGGGGGGGGGCACATACGACGACGAAGTCGCTAGTATACCTTAAATCGATGAAAAAACGTTATTTTGATGACTTATTAAGTCACACTCACAGCGGGCACAAACATTATTATTACCGCACCCCTAGCAGCGGGCAGTATTTCATAGACATTCGCACACAGGTATATAATAATAGGGAATGCCTCAAGGCATCATTCGATCGATACTGGGGAATGCCTCGAGGCATCATTTGCTCTATACTAGGAAATGCCTCAAGGCATCATTCGTTCTATGCTGGGGAATGCCTCGGGGCATCATTTGCTCTATACTAGGAAATGCCTCAAGGCATCATTCGATCGATACTGGGGAATGCCTCGGGGCATCATTTGCTCTATACTAGGAAATGCCTCAAGGCATCATTCGTCCTATGCTGGGGAATGCTCTAAGGCATCATTTGTCATCAATGGGTTAACTCATTCTCCCCTTTCTTAACTCTTTTGAGGCATCAACCGGCCTAGACCGAATGATGCCTTCTCCAATCGCCTTCCGAGGGTCAACTCCAGCGGAACAGAAAAAAAAGATAGGGAGCCAAGGTGAACCCGCTAAAACAGCAGATACCCCTTTACGAAACACCATTTACGGATATAGGCGCTCAGTACTTTGACTATGTAGGTTCGAGATTATATGTGTCATTCTCCAATCTTTTATATCCAAATTTTTGATAAACTTGTAGTGGGACGGGAATCCAGCAGTGTTCGTTTGTTTCACGGAAGGTGGCGCGATATGCCGATCCTTACTGTGTAGTGATTCCGGACAACGCGGCACACGAGAGTGGCGCGGTGGAGACCGGGATTACGTAACGCTTAGTATATATACTCAGCGTTCACAGTAGGTCGACAGGCTGTCCTCGCGCGTCCCTTCTACGGAACGGATCCTTGGGCCCTCACTTTGCAGGCGGGTTCTTGTAACCTTCCTGGTGGTTAGGCTGATCTTCCGGATTGGCCTATCCAGCGTTACCTAGCACCTATGTGCTAGGGTACTGTACTTATAGGGAAGATCTTCCAGATCTTTCCGGGAAGTAAGTGATTAATAAACATCCTTGTTTATTAAGTGACGTTGTTGTGTTATGTGTGAATAGGTCTGTGCAAACTAACCGAAAACCGAACCAACCTACGTAAGTGCGTAGGGTGGGATCCTGCCTGGAACTAGCGTTCCGGATTGGGGTCATCCAACCTGCTAGACAGGCGGCGACCACCACACTGGTGCCGTGACCAGGATCCCAGGTTGCTTGCACAACCCGGGATTCTCGGTAAATGCACGGATCTGGAATAAGAACCAGATCCAAGGCTGAACAGGAGAGTGAAGATGGGGAGGTAACTTCTCAACAAACTCTTCCGGCCCGGAATGACGACAAGTCTCCAAAACCAGAGGGAGGGGGTGAAACCCAGAAGTCTGGCAAGGAGAAATCTCGGAAGAGAACCGCCGCTCAGAATCTGAGTTCGACGGTCCTGAAGAGTTTCAGTCCGGCGGCCGACAGCCGACATGGCCCTGCAAGTGATCTGGAGGGACTCAGTAAAATTGGGTCTCAGACAGATAGTCCCGGAGAGTCTAGTACTCCCCGGAATAGGTCGGAAAATACCTTAAGGGTATCTTCCGAGGAAGTTCCTGTAGGTTTCCTTGGACCCGAACTCTTAGCCGAGTTTGATAGGGAAAGGGAAGCCAGAGACATGTGTCGGAAACTAGAAGCTCGAAACCGTGAGATCGCCGAGAAGGTAGCCCAAAGGCACCATAACTTGGAAGAACTCTCGGTTCGCGAGATTGAGACTCTAGAAAAAATCGAGCATTTGGACCAACATGTACAATACATGAAGGACCAAGTTCGACTAGCAGAGACAGAATCATCCCAACGGATGCCTATGTCCCAAGCTGGCTGGAGTAATGTGAGAGATCATCTATATTCCCCACCAGGAAGAGTAGAGGATCCAGAGAAGACCCCTAACAGATTCACATCTGGAACAAAGGGTGTAAAGACTCCTTTGGTTAGCTTCCGGCTACCCTCTGAGTCAAGAATGGGTTCTCCGAGTTCCGAACATACTAGTAAGGCTATAGCTGAACTAGGGTTCAACTCGTTCAACCAAGTCCGGGAACAGGATCGGATCTTTAACTTGTCAATGGCGAGAGCTGACAAGGTTCCGATGATGCGCCCAGAGAACGCAGCCAGAAAAAACGCTGTCATTCCAAAACCTTACGGGAAAGGAATGGAGTGGAAACACTGGTTCGCGGGATTTTGTGAGGACATACAATGTAATGGCTGGAATAAAGTCGATGCATTGCCATACCTCAAAAGAGCGTTGCGAGATGGACCCGGGGAAGCTGCACTTCGCGCTTTTCGCCGTTCCGGTGGTACGGAATGGGATGAGTTAGTGGAGGTAGCCTCATACTACTGTGGTCAGTTGGTAACGCTGAACCCCCGTTCCACTTTTTTAAAGAGGATCCAGGGAAAAGAGGAGACAACTCGCGCCTATGGGCTAGCTTTGCAACAAATGTTGTTAGAGATTTACCCAGGGACCGGATTAGATTCTCCTGCGCTGCATGAAGATCTACAAACTCAGTTTGTAAAAGGACTTCGAGATGATGACGTGAGAGCGGAAGTCATCTCTAAATGGGAGCCCGGTATGAACTTCATGCAGGTATTGCGAATAGTAGATGCCTATGAACAACGGTGTATACTATTTGGAAAATATGCTAATCCCGGGAAAACTTCTCGGGTTAACATAGTGGGTTCTACTTGGTCACAAGTAGAGGAAGATACCTACGAGTGTCAGGAAGCGGAAATAGAGGATATACTCTCTAATGTCCGCTCGATGGTACTCGGAAGAGGAGGCTTCAATAGACGGGGACGTGGAAGAGGTCGAACCCCTAGCTTTGGAAGGAACAGCGATGTACCTTCTGTGGCAGAGGCAAAACCAATAACCACTGATCCTGAAGGAAATTCCTCAGAGGTTATGAAGTTGTTGACCAAAATCAACGAAAGACTGAATCAGGTGGAGAAAAACCAGCTGGATGTCCGACGTTGTTGGCGGTGCAACAAAATGGGACATATCTCTCCAGATTGTCCAGAAACCCGGAACGTTACTACGGTGGAAACATCTCGTAGTCTGCCTGCGTTGATGGTTGCCTCTCAGGGTGAACCGGAAAACAAAGGAGGACTGTAGCGAGTGGCAACACTGCGGTCCGGGAAGGAATGTGCCAGGGAACACAAACCTGTGAGATGTATAAGGAGGAAAATATTTCCAACTTACCAGAAAAGGGGAAGATACAAAATATGGTCGCAACGATTTGTAGTAAGTATCTTTCACCCGGGCATCCTTGTCTGCAATGGCTTTGTCAACGCGGATGGGATCTTGGAACCTTAGATGGAATCTCACGGTTTATAAGACAACCGTCCCCTTTGGGAGGACGTCGTTGGTATGTGCCGGCTAGAATTCAAGGAAGGAAAGTGGATCTATTGTTGGATACTGGTGCTAGTCGCTCTGTGTTAAACAACGGACTCTATCAGTCTCTTGGATTTGCGCAGGAATGTCATGTTCCTGGAGCCTCGGCAAAAGCTGCTAATGGTACTCATATGAGGTGCTATGGTAGTGTGATTATTCCAGTCTCAATAGGTAACACTGAATTCGTATGGGGTCCCATACTCAGTGATATCGAAGAAAGTGGAATATTAGGCGTAGATTTTCTCACCCTCTATGGAGGCTCTGTAGATCTACCCGATGGCACTCTCCGACTCAAATTTCCTGAGTTAATGGAGGTGGAATGTAGTTGTCGACGGATCTCTTCATTGATTTCTGTCCGACAAGATGTGGGCATCCCCCCCCAGCAGATGGTTAATGTCCTGATTGCTGGGGAAGGTGACTTACCACGTGGAGATGCACTTTTCGAGCCAGACCCAGAACTGTTTTCTAAAAAAGGAATACAGGCCTGGGATACCCTGATCGGAAGTGCCAGAGAAGGATCAATTCCTATAAGTAATCATACCTCCGGGTTGATTAAATTAAGGAAGGGTGATACATTGGGCTGGGTAACTCTAGCTCATGTGGATGGCCTAGTGGACTCCAGTCCACAGGGAATCACACCTATTCCCGTTTCCGAAATAACCGGGGAAGATGAACAATCTAAACTGGAAAGGTCGGATTTAATAGGAAATGATTATGAAGAAGTGCGGGTTAGTGCTATCGATACAGGAACGGGATCCCTTCCAGTTCCGAGTCCATTGCACGAAACTCTGGAAACTTTAGTTCAGACGACAGACGCACTAAACAGTGGGGAACGACATGAACTAAGGATTCTTTTGAAAAAGATGGAGTCAATCTTTACTCGACCTGGAGATCCCTTGGGGAGAACGGATCGAGTAGAACACACAATTGACACTGAAGGTCATCAACCTTTCCGCCTTCCTTATCGACGGCTACCTCCGGTAAAACGGGAAGCTTTAGAAGAGGAAGTAGGGAAAATGATGGACCAGAAAGTAATCATCCCCAGTGCAAGTCCTTGGGCTAGTCCAGTGGTAATGGTTACTAAAAAGGATGGTACTTGCCGATTCTGTATTGATTACAGAAAATTGAATGGTATCACCCGGAAGAATGCCTACCCAATACCCCGGATCGATGAGAGTCTCGACTCTCTGGGAGGGAACCAGTGGTTTTGTACTCTGGATCTCCAGTCTGGATATTGGCAGGTAAAGATGAACAGTGGCGATCAGTCTAAAACGGCGTTCACCACTCATCAAGGGCTTTACGAGTTCACAGTAATGCCATTTGGCCTCTGTAACGCTCCTGCAACTTTCGAATCCATGATGGATCAGATGTTGCGGGGTCTACAGTGGAAAAAGTGTTTGGTTTATCTAGACAACATAATCATCTTCGGAAAGAATTATGTTGAATGTTTAGAAAACCTGAGAGAGGTATTTGAGCGTATTCAATCTTATGGGTTGAAACTCAAACCTCAAAAATGTAAGCTGTTTCGCAAATCTGTGGAATACTTAGGACGGATAGTTTCCGGAAATGGAATCCGGGCAGATCCTTCTAAGTTGGAGGTAGTGGCTAATTGGCCACGCCCCCAGAATATAAAAGACATAAGGTCTTTCCTAGGATTTTGTTCGTATTACCGCGACTTTATCCCGGGTTTTTCTGAAATTGCACACCCTATGCAACAGTATGTAGTACTAGATAAGCCAGGGAAGCAAAAAGAGATCCAATGGACTCCGGAAGCTGAACACGCTTTTCTGGGACTGAAACGAAAGTTTACGGAGACCCCCGTATTGAAATACCCTCTAGCTCAGGGTCGGTTCATTCTCGACACTGACGCTAGTAATGAGAGTATTGGAGCGGCTTTGTCTCAGATACAAGATGGTATAGAAGTTCCAATAGCTTTTGCCAGCAACAGCTTAAGTAAAAGTCAGCGGAACTACTGTACTACTAAGAGGGAACTCTTAGCGGTTGTGGTGTATGTAAGAAAATATCGACACTTCTTAGCAGGTGGAGATTTCATCCTACGTACTGACCATTCTTCTCTCAAATGGCTCTTTAACTTTAAAGACGCTGAGGGAATGATTGGAAGATGGCTGGCAGCTCTCTCCGAATTCGGGTTGACTAACTGCCAGATTGAACACCGGGCTGGAAAGTCACACATTAATGCGGATTGTCTCTCAAGGAGACCAGTGCGGAAATGTGGACGACCAGATTGCCGGGATTGTGGCGAGCATAGAGCAGTCATAGCTACTCTACGTTCCCAGAAAGTGAAGCCGCCATTAAACTATCAGTGGACACTAGAACAGATTAAGGAAAGTCAACAGGCTGACCCAGATTTGTTCCGGTTAACTAAACTGATAGCTAATGGACTCCATAGGCCAACAGGACCCGAGATCTCGCCTGAAAACCGAGAATTTCGGAATCTATGTGGTCAATGGAAAGAGCTAGAGGTCCGTGATGGAGTATTATATCGATGGAGAACCACATTGCAACCACTTAAACGTTCTCTACAACTAGTGGTCCCTCGAGAATTACGATCCGGACTAATGACCCTATGTCATGAACATAGGAGTGCAGCTCATCTAGGACGGAAAAGAACGGTACACAAAATATGTGCAGATCTATCCCATGAAAAATCACAAAGCTGCCACGTGTGCGGAAGCTTTAGTGAAAAACTGGATGTTGCCTTTTGGAACTCCGAGCGTACTACATTCCGACCAAGGAAGGGAATTTGAATCCCAGATCTGGAAAGAAATGTGTAGGATACTCGAGATTAAAAAGACACATACAAATCCATATCGTCCCCAATCAGATGGTATGGTTGAGAGATTCAACCGGACATTGATCCAGTGTCTTCGGACCCTGGTAGATGAAAATCGGAAGAATTGGGATGAATTAGCACCATTTATAGCTCACGCATATAATGGGACCATTCATTCAAGCACGGGGTGTTCACCTAATTTACTCGTCTTTGGCGAGGAAATAGTAATGCCCGCGGACATAGTCTATGGGGTTCCTGGAATGTCTACGGATGATCCTTGTCCCATAGGATTTGTCGAAAAACTCAGAGAACGTTTTGTAGAGGGATATTACCTTGCGAGACGAAATCTGACGAAAGCAGCAGAGTGGCAAAAGACTGGACATGACGTCAATCTTAAACCACATAAGTTCCGAGTAGGAGACCGGGTTGTACGATACCACACTCCGTTGGTAAATGTAAAACTCGCTCCTAACTGGGACGGACCATTCAGAATTGTTCAATTATTGTCAGAAATGACAGTAGTGATAGAAGACGAATGGTCAAGAAGGCGTTATAAATCCCATGTAGCTCGTTTACGACTATGGGAAGGAAAGCGTGAATGTTCCGACTTTGAAGTTTCACACCCTGCTACAAAACGAGATGTGTCACTGAACACGGGTCCTACTGGGAAACCAGGGAGGTCCCGGGTTCAAAGAGCCGGGAAGCCGGGCGTCAAACCCCCGTCAACACGGCGGAGGCAGACCCCGATAGGGAAGTCCCGGTCAAAGGTTACCGGGGTTCCGAGTGGGTGCTCGCCTACACGGCGAAAACCGGGACGTCCGCGGAAGGTGATTCCTACTTACGCCAACCTAAAAAGGGAAGTGTGGGTAGAAGAAAAACCTGACACGGAAAAGTCTAAATTTGCTACAGATCGAGCCGTGTATAATAAACATGGTTCGAGATGTAGAATGGAGTCTAAAATAGACTCAAAACCCCGCCGCAGCTCTCGAGTAAAATCAAAGGCTGTGGTTAACTACAAAGAGTAGTGGTGCCGGGGTTGTCAAAAACACAACGAGAAGCAATGGTACGAAATGTAGATCGTTGGTAGTCAGTGACATGTCGATTATACATGAATGTTGATCAAATAGTTACCTTAAAATCAGTCGTTATGTGCCGCAGCCCAGACGTTGCTCTAAGGGACCCCGTCGAGGACCCTCTAGAGGCTGCAGAATTGCCGAACGCTCTGAAAGGTCTGATCCATTTACATGGAAATTAGACAAGTCTCCCATACTATCAGCGAGATACACGACGGCGATAAGAATTCCCACACTACAGAGAACTCGGGGTGGAGCTCGAAAAGGGGTTTCCCCGGGTTCCGGAACCTGTGCTGGGTGATTGAAGGCGTGAACGAATCAAGTCGAGCGTAACGCTGACCTTTGGTTTCTTCACGCATGCGGTGTTGAGACGCTCAAGATGAGCCAGTCTCGACACGGTTGATTGGTTCGCGACAGTGAATCTAGGTCACTTAGGAGTATATAAGACCCTGTTTTTTCAGTAGTCTTCACTCTGTGATCGGAGTGGTGCCTAGCACCACAGGAGTCGGGCGGTAGCAGCATGGCTGACCGTGCCCCGTCTACGGAGGGTGAGCGCGAGCTCCCCTCACCCCTGCCCGGATCCTCAGCTTCGGCTGAGCGGGGGGCAGATCTGGACGATGATGCTTTGCTCATCGGGTCAGATGATGGTGATTTTGACCTGGAAGGGTACGAGTCTGCGGACTCTGTTCTTCTTGGGGAAACCCGAGATGAACGACCCGGAAAGGGAAAAAGTCACACCGGGAAGAAGTCTGAGGCGGCCCCGGCCGCTAAGGGCTCTTCTGGTGCCCGTCCGAAGACGAGCTCAGTGAAAACTGAGGCCTCTGACTCGGATGTGTTCATGGCCGAAGGTTCCGAATCGGAGCGTGATACGCCAAGGCGAGGCCGAGCCCGCCCGCGTCGTCACTCTCCGAGGAAGTCCTCCGAAGAGATGGGTTCCAGGCATGAGGTTTCAACCCAGAGCCTGGAACAAATGCTAGCTGGGATCCCAGATCCCAAAACGCGTGCCATAGTACAGTCAATGTACCAAAATTGGACTCCACCCGGAGTGGAACTGGCGGAAGCCGGGACCTTTTTGGCCCCGGGTCCGGTAGCAAAACCCGGAAAGTCTGAGGCTGGGACAGAGATGGCTATGGAGACTGATTCGTCAGTTGGGGACGACTCTGTAAAAGGGTCGTCCAGCAAAGGTGAGAAACCGGTGTCAACACCGGCTAAACCCGCACCGGGGAAGTCTGTCAGTAAGACTGAGGTGTCAAAACCTCGGGAAGCTGACAAGACTGAGCCGCAGCTTTCGAAACAGAACCGGAAGCGACTCCGTCGTGCAGCCCGGAAACGGGCTGAGGCGGAGCTAGAAAGGACCGGAGGTCAGCCGAAATCACGTGACTCGGAGAAAGGGAAACCTCAAACCGGGAAGCGTGAGGAGTCGAAGGGGGCTGAGTCGAAAGGCTCGGACAAACCCGCGGCACAGGCTGGACCTAGTGTGGCTGACGCTATACCGAGTACCTCAACAGGTGCCACGGGTGGCGGAGAGGTCAAGTGTTGGGGAACGGAGATGGACAAGGCTAAACCCCTGGTCCCATCCAACCCCGACAATGATGACGGTGATTTCCAACCTGGCGTAAAGTGGGCTGGGAAGAGAACGGTAGCTAGACAGATACCCGCCTCTTTGCTGGGCAAGACTTACACTTGCCTAGAAGATCTCCGTCATGGAAACCGGCATTACATCCCCGATGGTGTCGGTTTAGATGGAACCTCAGATGATGAGGAGTGGCTAGTTGACGAGGGTTCTCCCAACGCCTGGTACATAGACCGGGTGAAAGGAGTTTCCCGAGTTAGCCGGCTGAAGTACGAGGATCAGGTCAAAGACCGGATCGCGTACGCATGGCACAAGTTTGGGAACGGCAATCATTGTGTCTTCTTGAGTTGCCATGGGAGGGACAAGAAATTGTCACCGACCTACGCGACTGAAGGTCGTTACGCTAGGCACCTCGTAGAGGTACACTTAGCCGAACGACCATGGCTTCAGTGCCTTGGCAAGAAGGGTGGTTCTTGTCAGGCTGGGTGTGCCAGTTCCAGGCGTTCGTGTCTAGTTAGACACATTGCCCGGGAACACCGGACTGCTGGTGCTGCTGCTCGGGAACGGGTCATGAATCTGTGGCAGAGATTCGTTGACTTAGGTTCCGAGACTCAGAGAGGCAAACCGGAACCCGAGACTTGTGTGACAGACGGTCGACTGTTTAAGATCGGATGGAAGAAGAATCCTGGCTGGTTCGGGACTCTAATGCTATCCGCGTCAAAACATCGACAGATGTCAAAGGAGTCGAGGAAGAAACGGTCCCTTAGCCGGGAACCGTCTCAAAAATCCTCGAAGGCTAAACGACGGGTCAAGAAGCTGTCATCGTCCTCGTCCAGCGAGACTGACACTTCTGAGCGATCCAGTCGGAAGCCCAGAAAGAAATTGGCTCCAGGTAAGCACACCATCGCTGACGTGGTGGAAGCTGCTTACCAGGTAGGGCCAAAGTTGTCTGGGGGATTGAAAGTCCTCTCAGACCTGAGTGAAGGAAACGTTCCAACGGCTTCAAAAGCCCGCGGACCCGTAGAAAAACCAGCTAGGACTCGTCCTAGCTCAAGTCTCTCGGGAGTTTCCCCACTCAACAGAGGTGTTACCCAAGCACCCGGGAAAGTTGAGGAAGAAGAGGCCTTTCCGGCACTCCCTCCACCAGCCAACCCGGTTGTTGAGGTAAAGAAGAAACCAACAACACAACCACCCGTTGCGTCGAAGGTGACTTCTTCTCCCTGTGCGATGTCGGTTGAATACGTCCAACGGGCGGATCAGCTAGAGTCGCATATAGGTGGCACCTTGGAGGGCCGTGTCCGAACGGGCGCGCATGATCTCCATGAAGGCCTCGTTAAGGAGCTAGTGAACCTAGCCCGATTCGAGGTAAGAGAAGCCACGAAAGGCCTGGCTAAACAATACGCGTTGGACTTAGAGGACGCGCGTATTGCGAAAACCACGGCCCAGTCGAGGTTTGCCCGGGCGGAAGCCCAGACCCATCGCCAAGATGAACGTTGTATTCGGCACTTGGGTATGTCGCTCTATGACATCGGTGACGACCCGCAAGCCCTTGAGGAAGCGTGGTTGGCCCGTCAAAGGAGCCGGGGAAGATTTCTTCAGTTCACCACGGAAGAATCAAACTCGACACGTCAGCAACTCGCTGGCATGTTGGGATGGTCACCCGTGGAAGAAACTTCCCAACAGGACACTACATCCATAGCGGCTCAGCCCATGGATGTCAGTGTAGATACTCCGCTGTCAGGACCCGGTCAGACCCCACAGGATCAGACTGAAGTCCTACAGCCGAGGAGGCCTCCCGCCGTGACACGGGCTGAAAAATCAGCAAAGCCTTCCAGGGCTAAGCCGGTAGATCAGCCCGAAGAACCAAGTGGGGCACTGGGGGTGAATGCCAACATCATCCCATTGGAGTCTGGAATCTTTTTAGATACCGGACCAACCTCTCTACAGCAGTTGATGTCTCAGTTGCAGCCTACGTCTGCGCTGAGTCCACTGCGACCAGAGAGGACCGCCCTGGCAACGTCGGTTCCACCGACGGCTAGTGCACCAAGCCAGTCGGACCTTCTCGACCTCAGGATATCCTCCGACGAGGATATTTAGGGGTTGACAATGACCAACTCGGCTGGTGCCTAACAAGCCGGGAAGACGCCGTCTAAACTCGGAACCGGCAGAGCCAACAACTCTCCTGGATCCGAAGTCAGACGGGTATGGGAAGTCCCGGGGAGGAAAAATCTTTTTCCGACCTAGCTACTTCCAGAATGTGGCCTCCTAGCCAGAATTCTGCACTTTCTCGGCGAACCGCAAGGATCGCTGGGAGGGGTAGAGGGAAAGTTAGGAGTAACCAATAATAAGCGATCCTGGGTTGGGGCTGGGGAAAGTCAGTAAAATGACTTCCCTAAGGCACAACCCTGGTTTCAGACGGCTGAAGGTTCTCTCGATGGTTAGGCCCGTAATAGGCCCCCATCACGAAAACCTCCGGCCTGTGGTGTGGTACCAGGTAAGGAAGATTGTGCCTTTCGGGTACAGATCTGACTTACCAGGTCTATGTCGGAACTGAGTTCATCGACTCGATAGTGAGATAGTAGGCGTAACCCCTGATCTGATGGATTACGCCGGCTGTTTCTACCTTGGGTCGGTGATCGTAAGTTCTGAATCCGGCTTAGAATTGGGGCCTTAATTGGTACTCGATTCGAGCCGAGAAAAAAATATGCCAGTATAGCTGGAGTCAAAATGAAAGAACACTGATACCACACACTCTTACCAGGTGGATGGAGAATTGTTTTGCCTTTTTGGCCGTTATTTCCGTATTCGGAAACTTTCAACTCGGAAGGTGTTTAGCGAGGCTAACCCTTCTCTACATATGGATGTCTTCCAACTTGAAGAACAGTGGGAAGCCCAGCACCCGTCGGCATCGGGCTGAATGTAGTAGGTCTGCTACGCCGATGGGCCAGCTGGGCTCGATACTTTAAGATGAGAAAGAGAACGACACTTCACTCGCCGGGAGCTAACAGAGGACTTCAACAAGATCCGGAACAGCTGGAGGCAGAGTGCTCGACAGGCCGGGCTGACCACCTGTAGGTCCGCGACTGTCGAGTCTTCTCTGCCCAACGCTCAAGAACCCGCTCCCCGGCTCAAGATGGGTGAATATCACATTTATTCAAGGTGCTAGCGAGGCTAGTCCTTCATTCTTCAAATGTCGTTTCCTCTTTCCCAAATGTCATATCTTCCATATTTTTAATAATTTCTCCATCTTACAATTCCACCTTTTTCACTTATACGTTGGTATCAGTGAATTCTTGTGAACACCAGGAAGCTAGAGAGTAGACCAAGAACTGCTGGATATATGTTGTAATTTTTAATTGGGTAGTCCCTTAGCAGCAAAATGGCTGCCTTGGTTCCCCCCTTAGTAAAAACTGGGAGGGGTAATGTAGTGGGACGGGAATCCAGCAGTGTTCGTTTGTTTCACGGAAGGTGGCGCGATATGCCGATCCTTACTGTGTAGTGATTCCGGACAACGCCCCACACGAGAGTGGCGCGGTGGAGACCGGGATTACGTAACGCTTAGTATATATACTCAGCGTTCACAGTAGGTCGACAGGCTGTCCTCGCGCGTCCCTTCTACGGAACGGATCCTTGGGCCCTCACTTTGCAGGCGGGTTCTTGTAACCTTCCTGGTGGTTAGGCTGATCTTCCGGATTGGCCTATCCAGCGTTACCTAGCACCTATGTGCTAGGGTACTGTACTTATAGGGAAGATCTTCCAGATCTTTCCGGGAAGTAAGTGATTAATAAACATCCTTGTTTATTAAGTGACGTTGTTGTGTTATGTGTGAATAGGTCTGTGCAAACTAACCGAAAACTGAACCAACCTACGTAAGTGCGTAGGGTGGGATCCTGCCTGGAACTAGCGTTCCGGAATGGGGTCATCCAACCTGCTAGACAGGCGGCGACCACCACAAACTTAACAACTGTCATCATAGCTTTGATACAGAGTTATTCAGAGACGATAGTAGTAAACTAATCTTCTAAAGTAACAAGGGAGACCGAAAACAAAATTCTAGCCTCAAACCCCCATAGGTTTAGCACTAAGCCTCGTTTTTACCGGCCACCAGAAATGGGCGTTTTGAACACGGGTATCTGCCGTTTTAGCGGGTTCGCTTTGGCTCCCTATTACGAGGACTCGCACTGACCGTAGTTAACAAGTGATATTGGGAAAGGAGCAGGGTGCCAGTGTCTCAGGGTCTTAGAGGTGAGCCCAGCTGACCATGACCAATCACTCAAAACCAAAATACCTCAAGACCCACTGGTGCTTGATGTGTTTGGATCCTAAACTCAGGCAGTTGTTATTCATATATAACTGCAGGCTCATTCATCCATGATGAACATTCTATTTGCCACTTGTTTGTTGTTGTCTCAATTGGTTTGGTTTAGATACAACACTTAACATGATATGTATTTATCACTCAGTATTCTATTATTATCATCACACAATCATTTTTCATAACCCTCAACAAGGTTGTGTGTTCATTATATCATTGTATCATGTTATTGACAACATTCGTGCATTGTGTTATTCTGTATCATTTGAACCCCGCGTAAGCGGTCACCCCGCGTCAGTTATTTCGGTACGAAAAGGCCAAAAAACCCGTGCAAGTGGACACCTCTGACGGACACCCTAACAAAAATAGATTAATTATTGTTTTTTATGAATGTGCGTGAGTATATATCCTTAGGAAATATATGTTGTAATTCAAAGTTTAATAGCTTTGGACCCAATTAATTTTTTAAAATCTATCATCGCTTCTATCTCCCCTACATATTGATATATAACACTTGTTTGTTGGACCGGATGAAACTTGAAAACCCCACTGTGGCCCGGAACGGAAAGTGTCCGCTTACGCGGGGTTTTACTGTACTTCACTTCGTCATGGCACAACACAAACTGCATCATTTTACGTGATACGTGCGTAAATGAGCGGACCGGCAGACTAACTATACTTGACTTTTTCTTAAACTCGAGCCAACGTTGGGCGACAATGACCAGTTATGTACTGATAGCCTCAATGGAAGACCACCCTTTGCGGTGAATTGTGTGCAACAGATTAGAGAAAATCCAGAAGATGACTCCAAGCATTCCCTGGTGAGTCCTGAAGATGCCTCTGGGCATTTCTGGGCAAGTTCTTTTCATATAAATGCTAATTTTGAGGATAAGTAGTTCATATAGTTTCATGAATTTTTCAGGATATATAGAAAGCAATATTATTTTTCTAAAGAACCGTGGGTTCGAATATCGTAGCCAAGGGTAGCATGGTGATATCTGCCAAGTACATATATGGCAATATATAGTCGTATGCATAACGATGCAGGGGCCCGTTTCAATAGAAAGGGCGTCACTATCCGGTTAGTGACTTGATTAGTGAACCCAATAGTTACAAGAATAGCAGAAAAAGTTAGGTCTCGTTGCAAAAGGCATGTCACTATTGGGGTGGTGTGTCAGTTCACTATTGGCGACATGGTGATATTGCTCCCTGGGCCTGACAATGGATGGTGTTAGTGCTATCGGGAACAAGTGCTGTCAAGGTGAGGTCACTGCATAAATTATCGACTGAGCTTGAGTAATTCTACACTGGCCACCAGAGCAGCATTTGCTATGACAAAATTCAAATGTGAATATCATTGGGATGGAAGGGCCGGTCTCCTTCATATTTGGCATGTTCATAAGTTAAATATGTCCCTAACTGGGGCTAAAGTTTCATAGCTTAATTCTTACAGGAAGTAAAGTTACGCGTTTGTGACAATAGAAGCGAGAGGGTCCTACAGACTATTGAAACGGGTCCCAGGGAGCTGTTTCAAAAGTCGAGTGAAGTCCCGCCAGCGGCACGTCGCATTTCAAAGCGAGAGGCTGCAACAGCGAGCGGCACTTTGAATCAAAGCGGCAGCAAAACCGATACCAATACCCAATAGCAAGCAACACCTCTACCTCAACAGCGACACTTCAAGTGCCATTGTTTGCTCTCGCTTTGGCGGTGAGTACTCTCGTTTACCACCCTCCCGACTTTTGAAATAGCGCCCTGGCTTCAAGCTAGTAGCTTTAAAATTATATGCCGGATGTGTTCATGCCAAGGTACAGGGGTCAGTTGAATACCAGAGTACAGGTTTTGGGGATGCCTCGTACGAGGGTTATCTTTTCCTAATATTCAAGTTCCTTTGCGTGACTGTTGTCTGTTGACTGTTTACCTACTATATCTAAAAAACTACGATTCTGGGCGAATCCGCTTGGAGTTCTTCCCGCACATAAGGACAGAGTGAACCAAACCTAGGCTTGGAGACTGAAGACCCACGAGAGTGAGAATCTCGTGGAAGGTTGAATTCGAACATGCTCTTCTTTTTTCTAGATGGATAGACATACATGCTTTTTCTCTTATGATTCATTTCGAGCCATGCCGAAATCAAAGTTTGGTATTGTAGTTTCCTTATCTACTTTTCTCATGAGAAACCAATGAGATCTCAACTTTCGCTGGTAGCCCTTTCAAAACTCCGCTGATACCCCTCCCCCAACCCACCACCACCACCACACTAAGTATTTGGCCCTGCAGGAGCACCAGTCTGAGTGGAGCGGTCATCAGAGCGTCTGTCTGGGAACGCGAGTATTTGGGATTAGAGCCCCGCCCTTGGCAGTCCTACATCTCATTTTTCAAAAGTTTTTAGGACTCGGACTCGACGAAGTCGCTAGTAGTAGTATAAAGTAATCTCTTTCTTGATGATTAAGCCACCATGTAAGCCCAGAATCCGGGCATTGGTGAACTCAGAATATTGCTACTGGAGACGGTGGAGGATAGAAGTGATCTTTAAAAAATAAAAAATAAAAAAGAGAAAAAAATACCGTCGTCCATAAATGTTGAATAACGTTGCCCAACATCGTCCCTGGATCTCTATGGCACACAGAAAAGGGTCTAACTGTACGATCCTAAATTATCCAACGGCCCTGGGACCTGTTTAATAATCTAGGCTCGTATATATGAAGACCCTTTTCTGTACGCCAAGGAGACCCAGGGACGATGTGGGTCAATTTTGCTCAACACTTATGGACGACCTTATAAACGGCTAAGAGCGAGCAAACTTAGATATTATTAAACATTAACCCTTGTACGAGGTACAGTAAAGGGTCTTCATGTACGATCCTAGATTATTAAACGGGCCCCAGATTACGTTAATGCTGGGTATAGGAAGCATAGACAATAATCGATGGTTTTGTGGACAGGCGGCCGTAAACCACGAGGGGTTGACGCGTAGTAATACACGAGCGCTAGCGAGTGTATTACGACGTCAACCGCGAGTGGATTACAGAGCCACCTGTCTACAAAATCATCGTTTGTTGTATTTATTATCCATCTTTTCAAACAAATTAAACCCAGTAATTGCCATATTAACGGGTATAACAATAGGAACTATTTCTTTGCTCTATAGCAAAAGGAACTATTTCCCCCGTACACCATGGTTTTGAGGCCGTATACCACAGGTTAGAATCCGTATACCACAGTTATGGTATCTGACAGGTTTTATACAATGGGTCGTGGTTTACTGAGTCCCCATACATTTTCAATGGGGGCTTTGTATACGATGGATAATAAATGCCTGATACCCCTGAGATACGTGAACTTACCATGGAGGTGCGGCCAGCCTCACCCTGTCGTCTTCTCAGACCGTGGAGATGTCTGGCTGCTCTGCCATCCATGGTGTGAATGTGGTTCTGTAACTCAGCCACCGCCACTACTTCCCTCTCCAGCCCGACACACTCCGCTACACACCCAAATTATATACAAGCATACAAGCCACTGCTACCTTCATGAACAACCGAAGCGGGGAATCTTTTTTTTATTATTATCCACTTAATTATCGTACAAAATTCAAATACCACGACTTAATTTTCATTTAGAATATCCACGTAATATAGAGTCTACATAGAAAACACATAGGGTGTGTGTATCACTATAACAGGTGCATACAGATATATCCGCCTAATACAAATTGTCTGTAGAAAATGCATAAGGAGTGTTTATCACCATACCCGGAGCATACAGCTATATCAACCTTGTATAAAGTGTCCACAGAAAACACATGGGGAGTGTGTATCACTATACCTGGAGCATACAGATATAGTCAACTAATATATAGTGTCCACAGAAAACACATAGGGAGCGTGTATCACCATACTCAGAGCATACAGATATATCCACCTAATATATAGTGTCCATAGAAAAAAACATAGGGAGTATGTATGGACATACCTGGAGCATACAGATATATCCACCTAATACAAAGTGTCCATAGAAAACACATAGGGAGTGTGTATCACCATACCCGGAGCATACAGATATATCCACCTAATACAAAGTGTCCATAGAAAACACATAGGGAGAGTGTATCACCATACCCAGAGCATACAGATATATCCACCTAATATATAGTGTCCACAGAAAACACATAGGGAGTGTGTATCACTATACCAGGTGCATACAAATATATCCACCTAATACAAAGTGTATAAGGCGTGTGTATCACTATACCCGGAGCATACAGATATATCCACCTTGTATAAAGTGTCCATAGAAAACACATAGGGAGTGTGTATCACCATACCCGGGGCATACAGATATATCCACCTAATACAAAGTGTACATAGAAAACACATAGGGAGTGTGTATCACCATACCCGGAGCATACAGATATATCCACCTAATACAAAGTGTCCATAGAAAACACATAGGGAGTGTGTATCACCATACTCGGAGCATACAGATATATTCACCTGATACAAAGTGTACATAGAAAACACATAGGGAGTGTGTATCACCATACCCGGAGCATACAGATATATCCACCTAATACAAAGTGTCCATAGAAAACACATAGGGAGTGTGTATCACCATACTCGGAGTATACAGATATATTCACCTGATACAAAGTGTCCATAGAAAACACATGGCCAGTGTTGATCTACATACCTGGAGCATACAGATAGCTTGTATGCTCCAGGCTGCAAAACCTGGTGTATAGGGAAAAATAGTCCATATGAAAAAATAGTATGTACCTAAATAAACTAATATCAGTACAGGTGGATAATAGATACAATACAGACTGGTTTCAGATAAAAGCACTTACATACTCCTTGGAGTTGCCTCTGTATGCGCTCGGATATTACTACGCGTCAACTCCTCGGAGCATACAGCAGCTTGTATATAAAACCAGTCAACTTTGTGTATAATTTATTTACCAGGATAACTCAGGCGATTGAATAGGATATAAAATCGACTTTTATTGTCAATTTTCTTTCAATTGAGAGATTGATTTGGTCTTGCGAAAGGTTCAATGACCTGAACTGTCTGGGTGATATGGGGCATAGCGAAAAGAAATCTCTATGGAGCAACTTGATCTTTATCATCATTCACCTATACATCCAAAGGATACCATTTTCGCACCACTTATCAAGTTTATTTCATTTTACAAAGTGTTCCATAAAGCATATCCAATAGGATGTTTATAAATGCATCACCACACCTCTCCATGCAGTTTATCAACATTCAAAAGAAGGCATCGGTCAAACGTTATGAAACTCAAACAACTCATATTTATATACAATTTCTATATTTCCCAACTTATAATATATTATGAGTTGGGAAATATAGAAATTGTTGAATGAGCTTCAGAGACAATCTGGCTGTTTCTTTTTCAACTTTAAACTACTTTATAATGTGAATCCAAAGTTGATTATACTGCCCCTTCAAGTGAGAACATGTGTCATGTTGACAAACAAAACACTGCAACACCTGAGCTCCTTTTGACTGAAGAAAGTAATCCCTATGACTATGTCTGATTATACATAACAAATAACAGAAATGAGTGTATATCATTTGTCATATAAATATGTGCATCTCTATTTACAAGTAAACCACAAAATACTCCCCAGAGTGCTAAGACTTTAGGTTATATGGGCCAGATTTGGGCCCAAACAGGCGGGTTGGGGCAGAGATATAAGTGGCCACAGGAAGTAGAGCACAATATCTCTGCTAGGAGAGTGGTGCTATGGAGGCAGCCATCTAGATTGGCCGCCACCTCTGTCTACACTACGTTCCAACTAAGAGGTTGGTAACGTTAACCCATGGACGTGTCCACAGATTCTCACTCTCGGACCAAATAAGTATGTTCTACATGGATTCTAAGATCCTAAATACTTGCAAAAAAATATCTATATGTTGATAGATTCATAAAGAACCTTATATCTGTGGTCATTTTATTAAACCTACACCTAAAAGAAGATGAGAACATAGAAAAGTGACTTCCAGGGTAAGAACCCAGGATTCATTACAACCAGAGGAACCAGAGGAACCAGTTACAACTGACAGCACAGAATAAAAATAGATACGAAAAATAGCTAGAGTGACCTTCCTTTACCCGCTACCACGCCAGGTCACGGTCACGGTCAATTTAACGTGACCAGAGGTAACGTAGTGTAGCTCGGGTGGCCAGTGTAGCAGCCATCTTGAACCCTGACACCATCCAAAACACCAGGTGGCAGGACCAATTATCAATGGATTTTATTTTTTAAAGGGCTTGAAATGTAGGAATTATAGCCCCATCTCAGAATTACATACAGATTATGACAACAGATATCAGTAGCTACCCCACGACTACAGGGGCTCTATTTAACAATTTCCTGGCGGATGATGGTAGAATTAGTAATCACCCTGGAAGGTAACATGTTTTGTTTTCTTTTTTCACCAAAATAATTCGGATGTTCAATCCATGACTAGAAATCTTAGCCATAACACAGATATATGATATTATATCGACAGATAGGCCCAAGTTTTGGCTTTTTAATGATGTTTTATTTATAAAGCTCGGCCTTTTATTCACGACACAACAACAAATTACATTTCTAGTTAACTCTGTGCTTATAGTTGTGAAGCCATGCTGCTGACCCTGGTAACGTATCACGCCTCGTTTTCGAATCCGAGTCTGTGGCTGATTCCCGGAAAGCAGTGGCTAGCCACATGCAACCAGCGCAACCCGATTGCAGCGCCACGCTTATGTGCAAGTGGTGAATAGGGAGCCAAAGTGAATCCACTGAAACCAGAGATACCATTTCCAAAACACCATTTCCGGTGGCCAGTAAGAACGAAGTTTAGTGCTAAACCTATGGGGCTTTGAGGCTGACTTTTGTTTTTGGTCTTGTTCGTTACCTTTGAAGTGTAGTTCACTTTGGCTCCCTATTATATCGTACTTTTAACAGACTGTCGGTGACTGGGAACAAGACACATAAACAAGTCGGTACTGTTGTCCTTCTAACAAGTCAGTTTTCCCCCTCACAGATTCAGATAAGTGGTCTAGTCCTCCCTGGAGTGGGGGATCTAGAGCGTACATAGTTTTTAGCCGGATACGGTATACATCGTCAACTCTGATTAATCTCACCCCTGGTATTTTTGCCTCATAGAATTAGCATTGGACACTTATACTTAATGCTCATGGAGTATTACAGACCAAGCTAGATATCCAACCCAACAAGACACGAAGCAAGCCAAATATTCAATATAAGGAACAAAATGCACACGTGTGGCCGAGAACCAGAAACAATCCACCATAACTTAACCAATGCATAGAACTACACAAATCAAACCAAACCAAAATCTACATTAACGAATTATTCAATAACAATAACCATAACAACATAAGACTTAAAGACCTGGCAAAGACAGCAATAAAACTAGAGGGGAAACTACTAACAGAACAAACTGAAAAAAACAAAAAAAATACTGGGGAACAAACCCCAAAAAAGAAGAAGAAGAAAATAGCTGGGTCCGCACTCCACCAAGCTTGATCGCAGAGTAATTCACGAAGAAAAGCTGAGCGAGGCGGACCAAGTTATTTTCATCGAGTGGGTTTCTGATTTTATCTCACCCCATATAACATTTTTATTGATAAAATGAATAACCCAATTAGCCATTGAGTATTGGGCACACAAACTTCACGGCCGTGGAGTACGAGTTCCTAATGTTAAGCCTATGGAGAAAAAGACCGGGGTGAGATAACGATCTAAACGAGATGGGATTGAGCTGTGACCAAAAACTTGAATAGGTTTCTGAATTCTCACCCTTCACATTGACTAATGGGTTAACATTTGTGACTTAATCCTCAATGGAGTATGTTTTCTAAATACTCCATGGGCATTGAGTACGAGTTCCCAATGTCAAGTCTATGGAGAAGAAATACCAGGGGTGAGATAATGTAAAATAATACTCAATGGGTGATCAGTCAGTTATAGGTGTGAGATAAAATCTGAACCGCACTCGATCCCTATAGCTGCTGAAATACACCGTTCATTTTAATTTATCATCTAATCTCACTCGGCTTTGCCTTGTAAGATGACACCACAACAAACTAGGAGCAAATAGTATGTCCATCATAGATGAATGGGCGTGCAATTATAAATGAATAACAATTTAAAGGTTTGGATTAGAATCAGTCTATGGATAGTTTTCTGTAACCCACTTGCACCCAGTTAACTTGCTCCTTCTGCAACTGCCTGAGTAATCTAGGATCTAAACATATCTAGCACCAGTGGGTTTTGAGGTATTTTGGTGTTGTATGATTGGTCATGGTCAGCTGGGCACGCATCTAAGAGACTGTGACACTGGCTTCCTGCTCTGTTCTCACTATCACAGTGAATAGCATGCAGATAGTAAAGGGATAGTTTTCTGGAAGCACGCTGAAAGTTCAATGTGACCACTCTAACCCTGAGTCTAACCTCTAGATGATGTATTTAGTGCATGCAAGCACGCCCTAAAAAACCTGATGGCTTATTTTCAGCGGCTTCGATACAGTTCTTTCAGTCCCTATAGTACATCCGCACTTATTAACAGGGAATATACCATTAAAAGTATTATATTCTGATACACAGTCAACTAACCTCTGTTGACTTTATCTCACCCCTGGAATAAATATCCATAGGCTTAGCATTGGGAACACGTTCTCCATACCCCTACAAGTATTGCAGTCTGTTCTTCATGGTTTATATCCTGTGTGTTGTCCATTCGTTTAATGTGTACAGGGGTGAGATAAATACAGAAAGCAACTGGATTTAGTCAAAGAAGTCATTCTGCAACTTATTTGAACGCTATGTGATATTCACTCGGCTGTCGCCTCGTTCATATCACTCCGCATCAGACTCGTGGAGAACGACGACTTTGACCAAAACTTGTTGGTTTCTTCTTTAGTATCAGAATATGAAACTTCATACACAATAATGACTGGTTTTGTGTACGAGTGGCCGTAATCTCCGAGGATTTGACGCGTAGTAATATCCGAGTAATTAGCGAGGATATTACGTCGTTTGGGTTGCATGCAGTCTTTGGATAGTTTTCTGTAACCTGATTGAAACCAGTCAGCTTGCTATTTCTGCAACCACCTGAGTCTAGGAGCCAAACCTATCAAGCACCAGTGTGTTAATGAGGTATTGCTGTCTCTAGTGATTGGTCATGGTCAGCTGAGCATGCCTCTAAGACACTGAGACACTGGCTTTCTGCTCCTTTCCCACTACCACAGTGAATAGCACGCAAATAGTGAAGGGATAGCTTTCTGGAAGCAAGCTGGAAGTGTATATTTGACCACTCTAACCTCTAAGTATTGTATATAGCGCATGCAAGTACGCTCCAAAAAGGCCTATTTGGATATCTTGTGTCTCTGCTTTTCGTGACTTGTCTGGCGAGTTAACGACTGTAGAAATTAGACGAGATTTTTAAATCTTTTTATTCAGTAAAGAGTGGTACAGTTCAATCGATGTGGGCCTTCTTCTATGTCGTCGTGACAAACTATATATAGTCTATACACATAAACATATATCTCATTTCTCATCATCTGGAGGCTTTTTCCCTTCTTTTTCTCTCCTCAGTTTAGGAGAGTGTCATGCCCCAGTTCTCTTTGGAAATACCGCCCGTTTCACTTCCTGGTCTACAACATGGACTCCCACTTGAGACGTTAGACTCGAGATGACAGCATGGTTACGCCTGGAGACGCCTCTGAAGCGTTTTGACTAATTACTTACACATTTTTCTGAGACACATTAATAACATTTTAGATCCTATACACAAACAACATACATATATAGTATGTAGTGCTGCGTGTACTGCGCAATTACCCTTTGCTGGCGGCTTATGGTATTCCTGTAGATCGATACAGACATGGATACTACCGGAGAATATCACATGGTATTCGAATGGGCATAGCAGGACAATGCTGCTTTTACGTTTTATCCCTTTGTATAAGTCCAACACTGATAAATTGCAGTTATCACCGAAACACTAAAGAGTGTTGGTTTTATATTGGTTTATATATAACATAAAAGGGGAGAACGATTGGGGTTTGAAAGCTTAGGTTGAGGTTGGTAGGTCTTTGAAATAGATTACAATCTCTCTCTCTCTCCCTTTTCTTCTCTATCTCCTCTCACCCTCTTCTTCTTTCTATCCTATCTCCTTCTCTCCTCTCTCGCTCCCTCTCACCTCAGTCTGTTCTCTCTCCCTCTCCTCTCTCCTCTCTCCCTCTCCTCTCTCCTATTTCCCTCTCAGTCTCTCCTCTCTCCTCTCTCCTCTCTCCCTCTCCTCTCTCCTATTTCCCTCTCAGTCTCTCCTCTCTCCTCTCTCCTATTTCCCTCTCAGTCTCTCCTCTCTCCCTCTCCTCTCTCCTATTTCCCTCTCAGTCTCTCCTCTCTCCTCTCTCCTCTCTCCCCCTCCTCTCTCCCCCTCCTCTCTCCCTCTCCTCTCTCCCTCTCCTCTCTCCTATCCTCTCTCCCTCTCCTCTCTCCCTCTCCTCTCTCCCTCTCCTCTCTCCCTCTCCTCTCTCCCTCTCCTCTCTCCCTCTCCTTTCTCCCTCTCCTCTCTCCCTCTCCTCTCTCCCTCTCCTCTCTCCCTCTCCTCTTTTCCCCTCCTCTCTCCCTCTCCTTTTCCCCTCTCCTCTCTCCTATCCTCTCTCCCTCTCCTCTCTCCCTCTCCTCTCTCCCTCTCCTCTCTCCCTCTCCTCTCTCCCTCTCCTCTCTCCCTCTCCTCTCTCCCTCTCCCTCTCCTCTCTCCCTCTCCTCTCCTCTCTCCCTCTCCTCTCTCCCTCTCCTCTCTCCCTCTCCTCTCTCCCTCTCCTCTCCCCCTCTCCTCTCCCCCTCTCCTCTCCCCCTCTCCTCTCCCCCTCTCCTCTCCCCCTCTCCTCTCCCCCTCTCCTCTCTCCCTCTCTCCCTCTCCCTCTCCTCTCTCCCTCTCCTCTCTCCCTCTCCTCTCTCCCTCTCCTCTCTCCCTCTCCTCTCTCCCTCTCCTCTCTCCCTCTCCTCTCTCCCTCTCCTCTCTCCCTCTCCTCTCTCCCTCTCCTCTCTCCCTCTCCTCTCTCCCTCTCCTCTCTCCCTCTCCTCTCTCCCTCTCCTCTCTCTCTCTCCTCTCTGCCTCTCCTCTCTCCCTCTCCTCTCTCCCTCTCCTCTCTCCTCTCTGCCTCTCCTCTCTGCCTCTCCTCTCTGCCTCTCCTCTCTGCCTCTCCTCTCTCCCTCTCCTCTCTCCCTCTCCTCTCCCCCTCTCCTCTCTGCCTCTCCTCTCTCCCTCTCCTCTCTCCCTCTCCTCTCTCCCTCTCCTCTCTCCCTCTCCTCTCTCCCTCTCCCTCTCCTCTCTCCCTCTCCTCTCTCCCTCTCCTCACTCCTATCCTCTCTCCCTCTCCTCTCTCCCTCTCCTCTCTCCTATCCTCTCTCCCTCTCCTCTCTCCCTCTCCTCTCCCCCTCTCCTCTCGCCCTCTCCTCTCTCCCTCTCCTCTCCCTCTCCTTTCTCCCTCTCCTCTCCCCCTCTCCTCTCTCCCTCTCCTATCTCCTATTTCCCTCTCAGTCTTTCCTCCACCTTGTCCTCTCCTCCTCTCTGTCCATCCTCTCTCCCCCTCTCTCCTCTCTCCCTCCCTTCTCTCTCCCCTCCCTCTCTACCCTCCCTCCCTCCTCTCTCCTCTCTCCCTCCCTTCTCTCTCCCCTCCATCTCTCCTCTCTCACTCCTTTCCCCTTTCTCTCCTAGTTTCTCCTCCCTCCCTCTCTGTCCATCATTTCTCCTTCTCTCTTCTCTCCTCTCCCCCTCTCTATGCTCCTCTCGTCCTCTCTCTCCTCTCTCTCTCCTCTCTCTCTCTCTCTCCTCTCTTCATCTCCTGTGACTCTCCCCTCACTCTTTTTCTTCTCTCCATTTCTCTTCCCCCTGTTTCTCTCTCACTCCTCTCCCTTTTTCTCTCAGTCACCTCTCCTTCTCTTTCTCTCTCTCTCTCCCTTCTCTTTCTCTACCTGTCCTTCTCACATCTCTGGACCAAGCCCAGTGAGGTAAGGGGAATATAGTTATTTGATCTCTCATCAGGAAGTGCAGAAGCCCTGGTCAAATACAAGGTCAATCACCCCTGATCAACATTTATCACTCCCCTAGCATAACTTAAGGCCATCACCTGACAACTAGTTCTCTGTAAGTCTGCCCTCACTTTGCCGTGGTGCATCGTCTGACGGGTAGGACCCTCCTGAACCCCTTGACACCCCCCCCCCCCGCCCTCACCCCCACCCCCGTCCCCCTCTGTAGCTCCTCTTAGTCATGATAAACAGTGATAGTAAGGGGAGGACCCTCCTGAACACCTTGACACCCCCCCCCCCCCCGCCCTCACCCCCACCCCCGTCCCCCTCTGTAGCTCCTCTTAGTCATGATAAACAGTGATAGTAAGGGGAGGACCCTCCTGAACCCCTTGACACCCCCCCCCCCCCCGCCCTCACCCCCGTCCCCCTCTGTAGCTCCTCTTAGTCATGATAAACAGTGATAGTAAGGGGAGGACCCTCCTGAACGCCTTGACAACCCCCCCCCCCCCCCCCGCCCTCACCCCCACCCCCGTCCCCCTCTGTAGCTCCTCTTAGTCATGATAAACAGTGATAGTAAGGGGAGGACCCTCCTGAACCCCTTGACACCCCCCCCCCCGCCCTCACCCCCACCCCCGTCCCCCTCTGTAGCTCCTCTTAGTCATGATAAACAGTGATAGTAAGGGGAGGACCCTCCTGAACACCTTGACACCCCCCCCCCCCCGCCCTAACCCCCACCCCCGTCCCCCTCTGTAGCTCCTCTTAGTCATGATAAACAGTGATAGTAAGGGGAGGACCCTCCTGAACCCCTTGACACCCCCCCCCCCGCCCTCACCCCCACCCCCGTCACCCTCTGTAGCTCCTCTTAGTCATAATAAACAGTGATAGTAAGGGGAGGACCCTCCTGAACGCCTTGACACCCCCCCCGCCCTCACCCTCACCCCCGTCACCCTCTGTAGCTCCTCTTAGTCATGATAAACAGAGATAGTAAGGGGAGGACCCTCCTGAACACCTTGACACCCCCCCCCCCCCCGCCCTCACCCCCGTCCCCCTCTGTAGCTCCTCTTAGTCATGATAAACAGTGATAGTAAGGGGAGGACCCTCCTGAACACCTTGACACCCCCCCCCCCCGCCCTCACCCCCGTCCCCCTCTGTAGCTCCTCTTAGTCATGATAAACAGTGATAGTAAGGGGAGGACCCTCCTGAACCCCTTGACACCCCCCCCCCCCGCCCTCACCCTCACCCCCGTCACCCTCTGTAGCTCCTCTTAATCATGATAAACAGTGATAGTAAGGGGAGGACCCTCCTGAACCCCTTGACACCCCCCCCCCGCCCTCACCCCCGTCCCCCTCTGTAGCTCCTCTTAGTCATGATAAACAGTGATAGTAAGGGGAGGACCCTCCTGAACGCCTTGACAACCCCCCCCCCCCGCCCTCACCCCCGTCCCCCTCTGTAGCTCCTCTTAGTCATGATAAACAGTGATAGTAAGGGGAGGACCCTCCTGAACGCCTTGACACCCCCCCCCCCCCGCCCTCACCCCCACCCCCGTCACCCTCTGTAGCTCCTCTTAGTCATGATAAACAGTGATAGTAAGGGGAGGACCCTCCTGAACCCCTTGACACCCCCCCCCCCCCCCGCCCTCACCCCCGTCCCCCTCTGTAGCTCCTCTTAGTCATGATAAACAGTGATAGTAAGGGGAGGACCCTCCTGAACGCCTTGACACCCCCCCCCCCCGCCCTCACCCCCACCCCCGTCACCCTCTGTAGCTCCTCTTAGTCATGATAAACAGTGATAGTAAGGGGAGGACCCTCCTGAACGCCTTGACACCCCCCCCCCCGCCCTCACCCTCACCCCCGTCCCCCTCTGTAGCTCCTCTTAGTCATGATAAACAGTGATAGTAAGGGGAGGACCCTCCTGAACGCCTTGACACCCCCCCCCGCCCTCACCCCCGTCCCCCTCTGTAGCTCCTCTTAGTCATGATAAACAGTGATAGTAAGGGGAGGACCCTCCTGAACGCCTTGACACCCCCCCCCCGCCCTCACCCCCACCCCCGTCCCCCTCTGTAGCTCCTCTTAGTCATGATAAACAGTGATAGTAAGGGGAGGACCCTCCTGAACACCTTGACACCCCCCCCCCCCCCCGCCCTCACCCCCGTCCCCCTCTGTAGCTCCTCTTAGTCATGATAAACAGTGATAGTAAGGGGAGGACCCTCCTGAATGCCTTGACACCCCCCCCCCCGCCCTCACCCCCACCCCCTCTGTAGCTCCTCTTAGTCATGATAAACCATGATAGTAAGGGGAGGACCCTCCTGAACGCCTTGACACCCCCCCCCCCCGCCCTCACCCCCGTCCCCCTCTGTAGCTCCTCTTAGTCATGATAAACAGTGATAGTAAGGGGAGGACCCTCCTGAACCCCTTGACACCCCCCCCCGCCCTCACCCTCACCCCCGTCACCCTCTGTAGCTCCTCTTAGTCATGATAAACAGTGATAGTAAGGGGAGGACCCTCCTGAACGCCTTGACACCCCCCCCCCCGCCCTCACCCCCACCCCCGTCCCCCTCTGTAGCTCCTCTTAGTCATGATAAACAGTGATAGTAAGGGGAGGACCCTCCTGAACGCCTTGACAACCCCCCCCCCCCCGCCCTCACCCTCACCCCCGTCACCCTCTGTAGCTCCTCTTAGTCATGATAAACAGTGATAGTAAGGGGAGGACCCTCCTGAACGCCTTGACAACCCCCCCCCCCCCCGCCCTCACCCCCGTCCCCCTCTGTAGCTCCTCTTAGTCATGATAAACAGTGATAGTAAGGGGAGGACCCTCCTGAACGCCTTGACAACCCCCCCCCCCCGCCCTCACCCCCGTCCCCCTCTGTAGCTCCTCTTAGTCATGATAAACAGTGATAGTAAGGGGAGGACCCTCCTGAACGCCTTGACAACCCCCCCCCCGCCCTCACCCCCACCCCCGTCACCCTCTGTAGCTCCTCTTAGTCATGATAAACAGTGATAGTAAGGGGAGGACCCTCCTGAACGCCTTGACAACCCCCCCCCCCCGCCCTCACCCCCACCCCCGTCACCCTCTGTAGCTCCTCTTAGTCATGATAAACAGTGATAGTAAGGGGAGGACCCTCCTGAACGCCTTGACACCCCCCCCCCCCGCCCTCATTCTCACCCCCGTCACCCTCTGTAGCTCCTCTTAGTCATGATAAACAGTGATAGTAAGGGGAGGACCCTCTTGAACGCCTTGACAGCCCCCCCCCCCCCCCCGCCGCCCTCACCCTCACCCCCGTCCCCCTCTGTAGCTCCTCTTAGTCATGATAAACAGTGATAGTAAGGGGAGGACCCTCTTGAACGCCTTGACAGCCCCCCCCCCGCCCTCACCCCCACCCCCGTCCCCCTCTGTAGCTCCTCTTAGTCATGATAAACAGTGATAGTAAGGGGAGGACCCTCCTGAACGCCTTGACACCCCCCCCCCCCGCCCTCACCCCCACCCCCGTCCCCCTCTGTAGCTCCTCTTAGTCATGATAAACAGTGATAGTAAGGGGAGGACCCTCCTGAACGCCTTGACACCCCCCCCCCCTCACCCCCGTCACCCTCTGTAGCTCCTCTTAGTCATGATAAACAGTGATAGTAAGGGGAGGACCCTCCTGATTGACTTGACACCCCCCCCCCCCCCGCCCTCACCCCCACCCCCGTCACCCTCTGTAGCTCCTCTTAGTCATGATAAACAGTGATAGTAAGGGGAGGACCCTCCTGAACACCTTGACACCCCCCCCCCCCCGCCCTCACCCCCACCCCCGTCACCCTCTGTAGCTCCTCTTAGTCATGATAAACAGTGATAGTAAGGGGAGGACCCTCCTGAACGCCTTGACACCCCCCCCCCCCCGCCCTCACCCCCACCCCCGTCACCCTCTGTAGCTCCTCTTAGTCATGATAAACAGTGATAGTAAGGGGAGGACCCTCCTGAACGCCTTGACACCCCCCCCCCGCCCTCACCCCCACCCCCGTCCCCCTCTGTAGCTCCTCTTAGTCATGATAAACAGTGATAGTAAGGGGAGGACCCTTCTGAACCCCTTGACAACCCCCCCCCCCCGCCCTCACCCCCACCCCCGTCACCCTCTGTAGCTCCTCTTAGTCATGATAAACAGTGATAGTAAGGGGAGGACCCTCCTGAACGCCTTGACACCCCCCCCCCCCGCCCTCACCCCCGACCCCGTCACCCTCTGTAGCTCCTCTTAGTCATGATAAACAGTGATAGTAAGGGGAGGACCCTCCTGAACGCCTTGACAACCCCCCCCCCCCCCCGCCCTCACCCCCACCCCCGTCACCCTCTGTAGCTCCTCTTAGTCATGATAAACAGTGATAGTAAGGGGAGGACCCTCCTGAACGCCTTGACAACCCCCCCCCCCCCCGCCCTCTACCCCGTCCCCCTCTGTAGCTCCTCTTAGTCATAATAAACAGTGATAGTAAGGGGAGGACCCTCCTGAACGCCTTGACACCCCCCCCCGCCCTCACCCCCACCCCCGTCCCCCTCTGTAGCTCCTCTTAGTCATGATAAACAGTGATAGTAAGGGGAGGACCCTCCTGAACGCCTTGACAACCCCCCCCCCCCGCCCTCACCCCCACCCCCGTCACCCTCTGTAGCTCCTCTTAGTCATGATAAACAGTGATAGTAAGGGGAGGACCCTCCTGAACGCCTTGACAACCCCCCCCCCCCGCCCTCTACCCCGTCCCCCTCTGTAGCTCCTCTTAGTCATAATAAACAGTGATAGTAAGGGGAGGACCCTCCTGAACGCCTTGACACCCCCCCCCCGCCCTCACCCCCACCCCCGTCCCCCTCTGTAGCTCCTCTTAGTCATGATAAACAGTGATAGTAAGGGGAGGACCCTCCTGAACGCCTTGACACCCCCCCCCCCCCGCCCTCACCCCCACCCCCGTCACCCTCTGTAGCTCCTCTTAGTCATGATAAACAGTGATAGTAAGGGGAGGACCCTCCTGAACGCCTTGACACCCCCCCCCCCGCCCTCACCCCCGTCACCCTCTGTAGCTCCTCTTAGTCATGATAAACAGTGATAGTAAGGGGAGGACCCTCCTGAACGCTTTGACACCCCCCCCCCCGCCCTCACCCCCACCCCCGTCCCCCTCTGTAGCTCCTCTTAGTCATGATAAACAGTGATAGTAAGGGGAGGACCCTTCTGAACCCCTTGACAACCCCCCCCCCCCCGCCCTCACCCCCACCCCCGTCACCCTCTGTAGCTCCTCTTAGTCATGATAAACAGTGATAGTAAGGGGAGGACCCTCCTGAACACCTTGACACCCCCCCCCCCCCCGCCCTCACCCCCCACCCCCGTCACCCTCTGTAGCTCCTCTTAGTCATGATAAACAGTGATAGTAAGGGGAGGACCCTCCTGAACGCCTTGACACCCCCCCCCCCGCCCTCACCCCCACCCCCGTCCCCCTCTGTAGCTCCTCTTAGTCATGATAAACAGTGATAGTAAGGGGAGGACCCTCCTGAACGCCTTGACACCCCCCCCCCCCCGCCCTCACCCCCGTCCCCCTCTGTAGCTCCTCTTAGTCATGATAAACAGTGATAGTAAGGGGAGGACCCTCCTGAACGCCTTGACACCCCCCCCCCCCCGCCCTCACCCCCACCCCCGTCCCCCTCTGTAGCTCCTCTTAGTAATGATAAACAGTGATAGTAAGGGGAGGACCCTCCTGAACGCCTTGACAACCCCCCCCCCCCGCCCTCACCCCCACCCCCGTCACCCTCTGTAGCTCCTCTTAGTCATGATAAACAGTGATAGTAAGGGGAGGACCCTCCTGAATGCCTTGACACCCCCCCCCCTCACCCCGACCCCCGTCACCCTCTGTAGCTCCTCTTAGTCATGATAAACAGTGATAGTAAGGGGAGGACCCTCCTGAATGCCTTGACACCCCCCCCCCCCCGCCCTCACCCCCGTCACCCTCTGTAGCTCCTCTTAGTCATGATAAACAGTGATAGTAAGGGGAGGACCCTCCTGAACGGCTTGACACCCCCCCCCCCCCGCCCTCATCCCCGTCACCCTCTGTAGCTCCTCTTAGTCATGATAAACAGTGATGGTAAGGGGAGGACCCTCCTGCACGGCTTGACACCCCCCCCCCCCGCCCTCATCCCCGTCACCCTCTGTAGCTCCTCTTAGTCATGATAAACAGTGATAGTAAGGGGAGGACCCTCCTGAACGCCTTGACACCCCCCCCCGCCCTCACCCCCACCCCCGTCCCCCTCTGTAGCTCCTCTTAGTCATGATAAACAGTGATAGTAAGGGGAGGACCCTCCTGAATGCCTTGACACCCCCCCCCCGCCCTCACCCCCACCCCCACCCCCCTCTGTAGCTCCTCTTAGTCATGATAAACAGTGATAGTAAGGGGAGGACCCTCCTGAACGCCTTGACACCCCCCCCCCCCCCGCCCTCACCCCCACCCCCGTCACCCTCTGTAGCTCCTCTTAGTCATGATAAACAGTGATAGTAAGGGGAGGACCCTCCTGAACGCCTTGACACCCCCCCCCCCCGCCCTCACCCCCGTCACCCTCTGTAGCTCCTCTTAGTCATGATAAACAGTGATAGTAAGGGGAGGACCCTCCTGAACCCCTTGACACCCCCCCCCCCCCGCCCTCACCCTCACCCCCGTCACCCTCTGTAGCTCCTCTTAGTCATGATAAACAGTGATAGTAAGGGGAGGACCCTCCTGAACGCCTTGACACCCCCCCCCCGCCCTCACCCCCACCCCCGTCCCCCTCTGTAGCTCCTCTTAGTCATGATAAACAGTGATAGTAAGGGGAGGACCCTCCTGAACGCCTTGACACCCCCCCCCCCCCCCGCCCTCACCCCCACCCCCGTCCCCCTCTGTAGCTCCTCTTAGTCATGATAAACAGTGATAGTAAGGGGAGGACCCTCCTGAACGCCTTGACACCCCCCCCCCCGCCCTCACCCCCACCCCCGTCACCCTCTGTAGCTCCTCTTAGTCATGATAAACAGTGATAGTAAGGGGAGGACCCTCCTGAACGCCTTGACACCCCCCCCCCCCGCCCTCACCCCCGTCCCCCTCTGTAGCTCCTCTTAGTCATGATAAACAGTGATAGTAAGGGGAGGACCCTCCTGAACGCCTTGACACCCCCCCCCCCCCCCGCCCTCACCCCCGTCCCCCTCTGTAGCTCCTCTTAGTCATGATAAACAGTGATAGTAAGGGGAGGACCCTCCTGAACGCCTTGACACCCCCCCCCCCCGCCCTCACCCCCACCCCCGTCCCCCTCTGTAGCTCCTCTTAGTCATGATAAACAGTGATAGTAAGGGGAGGACCCTCCTGAACACCTTGACACCCCCCCCCCCCCGCCCTCACCCCCGTCCCCCTCTGTAGCTCCTCTTAGTCATGATAAACAGTGATAGTAAGGGGAGGACCCTCCTGAATGCCTTGACACCCCCCCCCCCCGCCCTCACCCCCACCCCCTCTGTAGCTCCTCTTAGTCATGATAAACCATGATAGTAAGGGGAGGACCCTCCTGAACGCCTTGACACCCCCCCCCCCCCGCCCTCACCCCCGTCACCCTCTGTAGCTCCTCTTAGTCATGATAAACAGTGATAGTAAGGGGAGGACCCTCCTGAACGCCTTGACACCCCCCCCCCCCCGCCCTCACCCCCGTCCCCCTCTGTAGCTCCTCTTAGTCATGATAAACAGTGATAGTAAGGGGAGGACCCTCCTGAACCCCTTGACACCCCCCCCCCCCGCCCTCACCCTCACCCCCGTCACCCTCTGTAGCTCCTCTTAGTCATGATAAACAGTGATAGTAAGGGGAGGACCCTCCTGAACGCCTTGACACCCCCCCCCCCCCCGCCCTCACCCCCACCCCCATCCCCCTCTGTAGCTCCTCTTAGTCATGATAAACAGTGATAGTAAGGGGAGGACCCTCCTGAACACCTTGACAACCCCCCCCCCCCCGCCCTCACCCCCACCCCCGTCCCCCTCTGTAGCTCCTCTTAGTCATGATAAACAGTGATAGTAAGGGGAGGACCCTCCTGAACGCCTTGACACCCCCCCCCCCCCGCCCTCACCCCCACCCCCGTCCCCCTCTGTAGCTCCTCTTAGTCATGATAAACAGTGATAGTAAGGGGAGGACCCTCCTGAACGCCTTGACACCCCCCCCCGCCCTCACCCCCACCCCCGTCCCCCTCTGTAGCTCCTCTTAGTCATGATAAACAGTGATAGTAAGGGGAGGACCCTTCTGAACCCCTTGACAACCCCCCCCCCGCCCTCACCCCCACCCCCGTCACCCTCTGTAGCTCCTCTTAGTCATGATAAACAGTGATAGTAAGGGGAGGACCCTCCTGAACGCCTTGACACCCCCCCCCCCGCCCTCACCCCCACCCCCGTCACCCTCTGTAGCTCCTCTTAGTCATGATAAACAGTGATAGTAAGGGGAGGACCCTCCTGAACGCCTTGACACCCCCCCCCCCCGCCCTCACCCCCACCCCCGTCACCCTCTGTAGCTCCTCTTAGTCATGATAAACAGTGATAGTAAGGGGAGGACCCTCCTGAACGCCTTGACAACCCCCCCCCCCCCCGCCCTCTACCCCGTCCCCCTCTGTAGCTCCTCTTAGTCATAATAAACAGTGATAGTAAGGGGAGGACCCTCCTGAACGCCTTGACACCCCCCCCCGCCCTCACCCCCACCCCCGTCCCCCTCTGTAGCTCCTCTTAGTCATGATAAACAGTGATAGTAAGGGGAGGACCCTCCTGAACGCCTTGACAACCCCCCCCCCCCCGCCCTCACCCCCACCCCCGTCACCCTCTGTAGCTCCTCTTAGTCATGATAAACAGTGATAGTAAGGGGAGGACCCTCCTGAACGCCTTGACAACCCCCCCCCCCCCCCCGCCCTCTACCCCGTCCCCCTCTGTAGCTCCTCTTAGTCATAATAAACAGTGATAGTAAGGGGAGGACCCTCCTGAACGCCTTGACACCCCCCCCCGCCCTCACCCCCACCCCCGTCCCCCTCTGTAGCTCCTCTTAGTCATGATAAACAGTGATAGTAAGGGGAGGACCCTCCTGAACGCCTTGACACCCCCCCCCCCCGCCCTCACCCCCACCCCCGTCACCCTCTGTAGCTCCTCTTAGTCATGATAAACAGTGATAGTAAGGGGAGGACCCTCCTGAACGCCTTGACACCCCCCCCCGCCCTCACCCCCGTCACCCTCTGTAGCTCCTCTTAGTCATGATAAACAGTGATAGTAAGGGGAGGACCCTCCTGAACGCCTTGACACCCCCCCCCCGCCCTCACCCCCACCCCCGTCCCCCTCTGTAGCTCCTCTTAGTCATGATAAACAGTGATAGTAAGGGGAGGACCCTTCTGAACCCCTTGACAACCCCCCCCCCCCCGCCCTCACCCCCACCCCCGTCACCCTCTGTAGCTCCTCTTAGTCATGATAAACAGTGATAGTAAGGGGAGGACCCTCCTGAACGCCTTGACACCCCCCCCCCCCCCGCCCTCACCCCCGTCCCCCTCTGTAGCTCCTCTTAGTCATGATAAACAGTGATAGTAAGGGGAGGACCCTCCTGAACGCCTTGACACCCCCCCCCCCCCGCCCTCACCCCCGTCCCCCTCTGTAGCTCCTCTTAGTCATGATAAACAGTGATAGTAAGGGGAGGACCCTCCTGAACGCCTTGACACCCCCCCCGCCCTCACCCCCACCCCCGTCCCCCTCTGTAGCTCCTCTTAGTCATGATAAACAGTGATAGTAAGGGGAGGACCCTCCTGAACGCCTTGACACCCCCCCCGCCCTCACCCCCACCCCCGTCCCCCTCTGTAGCTCCTCTTAGTCATGATAAACAGTGATAGTAAGGGGAGGACCCTCCTGAACGCCTTGACACCCCCCCCCCCGCCCTCACCCCCACCCCCGTCACCCTCTGTAGCTCCTCTTAGTCATGATAAACAGTGATAGTAAGGGGAGGACCCTCCTGAACGCCTTGACAACCCCCCCCCCCCCCCGCCCTCACCCCCACCCCCGTCACCCTCTGTAGCTCCTCTTAGTCATGATAAACAGTGATAGTAAGGGGAGGACCCTCCTGAATGCCTTGACACCCCCCCCCCCCTCACCCCGACCCCCGTCACCCTCTGTAGCTCCTCTTAGTCATGATAAACAGTGATAGTAAGGGGAGGACCCTCCTGAATGCCTTGACACCCCCCCCCCCCGCCCTCACCCCCGTCACCCTCTGTAGCTCCTCTTAGTCATGATAAACAGTGATAGTAAGGGGAGGACCCTCCTGAACGGCTTGACACCCCCCCCCCCCCCGCCCTCATCCCCGTCACCCTCTGTAGCTCCTCTTAGTCATGATAAACAGTGATAGTAAGGGGAGGACCCTCCTGAACGCCTTGACACCCCCCCCCCCCCCCTGCCCTCACCCCCACCCCCGTCCCCCTCTGTAGCTCCTCTTAGTCATGATAAACAGTGATAGTAAGGGGAGGACCCTCCTGAACGCCTTGACACCCCCCCCCCCTGCCCTCACCCCCACCCCCGTCCCCCTCTGTAGCTCCTCTTAGTCATGATAAACAGTGATAGTAAGGGGAGGACCCTCCTGAACGCCTTGACACCCCCCCCCCCGCCCTCACCCCCACCCCCGTCCCCCTCTGTAGCTCCTCTTAGTCATGATAAACAGTGATAGTAAGGGGAGGACCCTCCTGAACGCCTTGACACCCCCCCCCCCCCCGCCCTCATCCCCGTCACCCTCTGTAGCTCCTCTTAGTCATGATAAACAGTGATAGTAAGGGGAGGACCCTCCTGAACGCCTTGACACCCCCCCCCCCCGCCCTCATCCCCGTCACCCTCTGTAGCTCCTCTTAGTCATGATAAACAGTGATAGTAAGGGGAGGACCCTCCTGAACGCCTTGACACCCCCCCCCCCGCCCTCACCCCCACCCCCGTCCCCCTCTGTAGCTCCTCTTAGTCATGATAAACAGTGATAGTAAGGGGAGGACCCTCCTGAACGCCTTGACACCCCCCCCCCCTGCCCTCACCCCCACCCCCGTCCCCCTCTGTAGCTCCTCTTAGTCATGATAAACAGTGATAGTAAGGGGAGGACCCTCCTGAACGCCTTGACACCCCCCCCCCCCCCCGCCCTCACCCCCGTCCCCCTCTGTAGCTCCTCTTAGTCATGATAAACAGTGATAGTAAGGGGAGGACCCTCCTGAACGGCTTGACACCCCCCCCCCCGCCCTCATCCCCGTCACCCTCTGTAGCTCCTCTTAGTCATGATAAACAGTGATAGTAAGGGGAGGACCCTCCTGAACGCCTTGACACCCCCCCCCCTGCCCTCACCCCCACCCCCGTCCCCCTCTGTAGCTCCTCTTAGTCATGATAAACAGTGATAGTAAGGGGAGGACCCTCCTGAACGCCTTGACGACCCCCCCCCCCCCCGCCCTCACCCCCGTCCCCCTCTGTAGCTCCTCTTAGTCATGATAAACAGTGATAGTAAGGGGAGGACCCTCCTGAACGCCTTGACACCCCCCCCCCCCCGCCCTCACCCCCGTCACCCTCTGTAGCTCCTCTTAGTCATGATAAACAGTGATAGTAAGGGGAGGACCCTCCTGAACGCCTTGACACCCCCCCCCCCTGCCCTCACCCCCACCCCCGTCCCCCTCTGTAGCTCCTCTTAGTCATGATAAACAGTGATAGTAAGGGGAGGACCCTCCTGAACGCCTTGACACCCCCCCCCCCCCCGCCCTCACCCCCGTCACCCTCTGTAGCTCCTCTTAGTCATGATAAACAGTGATAGTAAGGGGAGGACCCTCCTGAACGCCTTGACACCCCCCCCCCCTGCCCTCACCCCCACCCCCGTCCCCCTCTGTAGCTCCTCTTAGTCATGATAAACAGTGATAGTAAGGGGAGGACCCTCCTGAACGCCTTGACACCCCCCCCCCCCCCGCCCTCACCCCCGTCACCCTCTGTAGCTCCTCTTAGTCATGATAAACAGTGATAGTAAGGGGAGGACCCTCCTGAACGCCTTGACACCCCCCCCCCCCTGCCCTCACCCCCACCCCCGTCCCCCTCTGTAGCTCCTCTTAGTCATGATAAACAGTGATAGTAAGGGGAGGACCCTCCTGAACACCTTGACACCCCCCCCCCCCGCCCTCACCCCCACCCCCGTCCCCCTCTGTAGCTCCTCTTAGTCATGATAAACAGTGATAGTAAGGGGAGGACCCTCCTGAACGCCTTGACACCCCCCCCCCCCCCCGCCCTCACCCCCGTCACCCTCTGTAGCTCCTCTTAGTCATGATAAACAGTAATAGTAAGGGGAGGACCCTCCTGAACCCCTTGACACTCCCCCCCCCCCCGCCCTCACCCCCACCCCCGTCACCCTCTGTAGCTCCTCTTAGTCATGATAAACAGTGATAGTAAGGGGAGGACCCTCCTGAACGCCTTGACACCCCCCCCCCCGCCCTCACCCCCACCCCCGTCCCCCTCTGTAGCTCCTCTTAGTCATGATAAACAGTGATAGTAAGGGGAGGACCCTCCTGAACGCCTTGACACCCCCCCCCCCGCCCTCACCCCCGTCCCCCTCTGTAGCTCCTCTTAGTCATGATAAACAGTGATAGTAAGGGGAGGACCCTCCTGAACCCCTTGACACTCCCCCCCCCCCGCCCTCACCCCCACCCCCGTCACCCTCTGTAGCTCCTCTTAGTCATGATAAACAGTGATAGTAAGGGGAGGACCCTCCTGAACGCCTTGACACCCCCCCCCCCCGCCCTCACCCCCACCCCCGTCCCCCTCTGTAGCTCCTCTTAGTCATGATAAACAGTGATAGTAAGGGGAGGACCCTCCTGAACGCCTTGACACCCCCCCCCCCCCCGCCCTCACCCCCACCCCCGTCCCCCTCTGTAGCTCCTCTTAGTCATGATAAACAGTGATAGTAAGGGGAGGACCCTCCTGAACACCTTGACACCCCCCCCCCCGCCCTCACCCTCACCCCCGTCACCCTCTGTAGCTCCTCTTAGTCATGATAAACAGTGATAGTAAGGGGAGGACCCTCCTGAACGCCTTGACACCCCCCCCCCCCCCCCGCCCTCACCCCCGTCACCCTCTGTAGCTCCTCTTAGTCATGATAAACAGTGATAGTAAGGGGAGGACCCTCCTGAACGTCTTGACACCCCCACCCCGCCCTCACCCCCACCCCCGTCCCCCTCTGTAGCTCCTCTTAGTCATGATAAACAGTGATAGTAAGGGGAGGACCCTCCTGAACCCCTTGACACCCCCCCCCCCCCGCCCTCACCCCCACCCCCGCCCCCCTCTGTAGCTCCTCTTAGTCATGATAAACAGTGATAGTAAGGGGAGGACCCTCCTGAACGCCTTGACACCCCCCCCCCGCCCTCACCCCCACCCCCGTCCCCCTCTGTAGCTCCTCTTAGTCATGATAAACAGTGATAGTAAGGGGAGGACCCTCCTGAACACCTTGACACCCCCCCCCCCCGCCCTCACCCTCACCCCCGTCACCCTCTGTAGCTCCTCTTAGTCATGATAAACAGTGATAGTAAGGGGAGGACCCTCCTGAACGCCTTGACACACCCCCCCCCCCGCCCTCACCCCCACCCCCGTCCCCCTCTGTAGCTCCTCTTAGTCATGATAAACAGTGATAGTAAGGGGCGGACCCTCCTGAACACCTTGACACCCCCCCCCCGCCCTCACCCCCACCCCCGTCACCCTCTGTAGCTCCTCTTAGTCATGATAAACAGTGATAGTAAGGGGAGGACCCTCCTGAACGCCTTGACACCCCCCCCCCCCCCGCCCTCACCCCACCCCCGTCCCCCTCTGTAGCTCCTCTTAGTCATGATAAACAGTGATAGTAAGGGGAGGACCCTCCTGATCGTCTTGACACCCCCCCCCCCGCCCTCACCCCCACCCCCACCCCCGTCACCCTCTGTAGCTCCTCTTAGTCATGATAAACAGTGATAGTAAGGGGAGGACCCTCCTTAACGCCTTGACACCCCCCCCCCCCGCCCTCACCCCCACCCCCGTCCCCCTCTGTAGCTCCTCTTAGTCATGATAAACAGTGATAGTAAGGGGAGGACCCTCCTGAACGCCTTGACACCCCCCCCCCACCCTCACCCCCACCCCCACCCCCGTCACCCTCTGTAGCTCCTCTTAGTCATGATAAACAGTGTTAGTAAGGGGAGGACCCTCCTGATCGTCTTGACACCCCCCCCCCCCCCGCCCTCACCCCCACCCCCGTCACCCTCTGTAGCTCCTCTTAGTCATGATAAACAGTGATAGTAAGGGGAGGACCCTCCTGATCGTCTTGACACCCCCACCCCGCCCTCACCCCCACCCCCACCCCAGTCACCCTCTGTAGCTCCTCTTAGTCATGATAAACAGTGATAGTAAGGGGAGGACCCTCCTGAACGCCTTGACAGCCCCCCCCCCCCCCCGCCCTCACCCCCACCCCCGTCCCCCTCTGTAGCTCCTCTTAGTCATGATAAACAGTGATAGTAAGGGGAGGACCCTCCTGAACGCCTTGACACCCCCCCCCCCCCCACCCTCACCCCCACCCCCACCCCCGTCACCCTCTGTAGCTCCTCTTAGTCATGATAAACAGTGTTAGTAAGGGGAGGACCCTCCTGATCGTCTTGACACCCCCCCCCCGCCCTCACCCCCACCCCCGTCACCCTCTGTAGCTCCTCTTAGTCATGATAAACAGTGATAGTAAGGGGAGGACCCTCCTGATCGTCTTGACACCCCCACCCCGCCCTCACCCCCACCCACACCCCAGTCACCCTCTGTAGCTCCTCTTAGTCATGATAAACAGTGATAGTAAGGGGAGGACCCTCCTGAACGCCTTGACAGCCCCCCCCCCCGCCCTCACCCCCACCCCCGTCCCCCTCTGTAGCTCCTCTTAGTCATGATAAACAGTGATAGTAAGGGAAGGACCCTCCTGAACGCCTTGACACCCCCCCCCCCCCGCCCTTACCCCCACCCCCGTCACCCTCTGTAGCTCCTCTTAGTCATGATAAACAGTGATAGTAAGGGGAGGACCCTCCTGAACGCTTTGACACCCCCCCCCTCACCCCCACCCCCGTCCCCCTCTGTAGCTCCTCTTAGTCATGATAAACAGTGATAGTAAGGGGAGGACCCTCCTGAACGCCTTGACACCCCCCCCCCCGCCCTCTACCCCGTCCCCCTCTGTAGCTCCTCTTAGTCATGATAAACAGTGATAGTAAGGGGAGGACCCTCCTGAACGCCTTGACAACCCCCCCCCCCCGCCCTCACCCCCACCCCCGTCACCCTCTGTAGCTCCTCTTAATCATGATAAACAGTGATAGTAAGGGGAGGACCCTCCTGAACGCCTTGACACCCCCCCCCCCCCCCGCCCTCACCCCCACCCCCGTCCCCCTCTGTAGCTCCTCTTAGTCATGATAAACAGTGATAGTAAGGGGAGGACCCTCCTGAACGCTTTGACACCCCCCCCCCCCTCACCCCCACCCCCGTCCCCCTCTGTAGCTCCTCTTAGTCATGATAAACAGTGATAGTAAGGGGAGGACCCTCCTGAACGCCTTGACACCCCCCCCCCCCCCGCCCTCACCCCCACCCCCGTCCCCCTCTGTAGCTCCTCTTAGTCATGATAAACAGTGATAGTAAGGGGAGGACCCTCCTGAACGCTTTGACACCCCCCCCCCTCACCCCCACCCCCGTCCCCCTCTGTAGCTCCTCTTAGTCATGATAAACAGTGATAGTAAGGGGAGGACCCTCCTGAACACCTTGACACCCCCCCCCCCCGCCCTCACCCCCACCCCCGTCCCCCTCTGTAGCTCCTCTTAGTCATGATAAACAGTGATAGTAAGGGGAGGACCCTCCTGAACGCCTTGACACTCCCCCCCCCCCCCCGCCCTCACCCCCACCCCCGTCACCCTCTGTAGCTCCTCTTAGTCATGATAAACAGTGATAGTAAGGGGAGGACCCTCCTGAACGCCTTGACACCCCATCCCCCCGCCCTCACCCCCACCCCCGTCCCCCTCTGTAGCTCCTCTTAGTCATGATAAACAGTGATAGTAAGGGGAGGACCCTCCTGAACGCCTTGACACCCCCCCCCCCCCCCGCCCTCACCCCCGTCACCCTCTGTAGCTCCTCTTAGTCATGATAAACAGTGATAGTAAGGGGAGGACCCTCCTGAACGCCTTGACACCCCCCCCCCCCCGCCCTCACCCCCACCCCCGTCCCCCTCTGTAGCTCCTCTTAGTCATGATAAACAGTGATAGTAAGGGGAGGACCCTCCTGAACACCTTGACACACCCCCCCCCCCCCGCCCTCACCCCCACCCCCGTCACCCTCTGTAGCTCCTCTTAGTCATGATAAACAGTGATAGTAAGGGGAGGACCCTCCTGAACCCCTTGACAACCCCCCCCCCCGCCCTCACCCCCACCCCCGTCCCCCTCTGTAGCTCCTCTTAGTCATGATAAACAGTGATAGTAAGGGGAGGACCCTCCTTAACGCCTTGACAACCCCCCCCCCCGCCCTCACCCCCGTCACCCTCTGTAGCTCCTCTTAGTCATGATAAACAGTGATAGTAAGGGGAGGACCCTCCTGAACGCCTTGACACCCCCCCCCCCCCGCCCTCACCCCCGTCACCCTCTGTAGCTCCTCTTAGTCATGATAAACAGTGATAGTAAGGGGAGGACCCTCCTGAACACCTTGACACCCCCCCCCCCCCGCCCTCACCCCCACCCCCGTCACCCTCTGTAGCTCCTCTTAGTCATGATAAACAGTGATAGTAAGGGGAGGACCCTCCTGAACGCCTTGACAACCCCCCCCCCCCGCCCTCTACCCCGTCCCCCTCTGTAGCTCCTCTTAGTCATGATAAACAGTGATAGTAAGGGGAGGACCCTCCTGAACGCCTTGACACCCCCCCCCCCCCCGCCCTCACCCCCGTCCCCCTCTGTAGCTCCTCTTAGTCATGATAAACAGTGATAGTAAGGGGAGGACCCTCCTGAACGCCTTGACACCCCCCCCCCCCCCCGCCCTCACCCCCACCCCCGTCACCCTCTGTAGCTCCTCTTAGTCATGATAAACAGTGATAGTAAGGGGAGGACCCTCCTTAACGCCTTGACACCCCCCCCCCCGCCCTCACCCCCACCCCCGTCCCCCTCTGTAGCTCCTCTTAGTCATGATAAACAGTGATAGTAAGGGGAGGACCCTCCTTAACGCCTTGACACCCCCCCCCCCGCCATCACCCCCGTCACCCTCTGTAGCTCCTCTTAGTCATGATAAACAGTGATAGTAAGGGGAGGACCCTCCTGAATACCTTGACACCCCCCCCCCCCCCCGCCCTCACCCCCACCCCCGTCCCCCTCTGTAGCTCCTCTTAGTCATGATAAACAGTGATAGTAAGGGGAGGACCCTCCTTAACGCCTTGACACCCCCCCCCCCCCCGCCCTCACCCCCACCCCCGTCCCCCTCTGTAGCTCCTCTTAGTCATGATAAACAGTGATAGTAAGGGGAGGACCCTCCTTAACGCCTTGACACCCCCCCCCCGCCCTCACCCCCACCCCCGTCACCCTCTGTAGCTCCTCTTAGTCATGATAAACAGTGATAGTAAGGGGAGGACCCTCCTGAACGCCTTGACACCCCCCCCCCCCCGCCCTCACCCCCGTCCCCCTCTGTAGCTCCTCTTAGTCATGATAAACAGTGATAGTAAGGGGAGGACCCTCCTGAACGCCTTGACACCCCCCCCCCCCCCCCCGCCCTCACCCCCGTCCCCCTCTGTAGCTCCTCTTAGTCATGATAAACAGTGATAGTAAGGGGAGGACCCTCCTGAACGCCTTGACACACCCCCCCCCCCCCCCCACCGCCCTCACCCCCACCCCCGTCTACCTCTGTAGCTCCTCTTAGTCATGATAAACAGTGATAGTAACACTGATTGTGATGGCGCCATCGCCACGCCATCTTGTGGGGGGTTTCTGAACTCACTTCAACATGCACCTTACATAGTTTGGCAACCAGCCCCTTCTACGATATAGGGGCTTGTCCACTCTCCCAGCAGAGATCCTGCGCTCTAATTCCAACCGGCCTGTTTGGGCCCAAATCTGGCCTCTACGCCAGTTTTTGAAATATCCTAAATTCTGAGGGCATTTTGTGTTCTACTTGTAAATGGGTCATTCCACCAGAAAATGTACTTTTGGTAAAAAAGGGGTAAAAAAAATAAATTTGCCCAAACCAAATTTTCTTTTACTTGTGTGCAAAATATACACTTTCAAGTTTTAGGAAAACATGATTCAACTGGGATATTAGTGGGGGGTCAGTTTTTGTGAGGCTGCAAAAATCGTAAATATTATTGCCATCACGTCCGACATATAAAAAAACACTCATACAAAATTTGATGATAGAGAAATATATTTTATTTTTTGTAAGACATCAAGTTTGTACCCAGCATGTCAAGCATAGTCTGATATTATAGACAAGTGGAAATAATGAACTACTTATGCAATCTTTTTCTGTGCTGCCTCAAAGATGCACATACAGAAGGTGTTTTCCAAGGGATTACAAAATGAATATTTTTTTTCTGTCACTATCTAAATACAAAAGTTTCACATTTTTAAATCACAGAATTATTTTTATAGGTTATATACATGATCTATGTCAAATTAGAAGATGTTCCATGCATTATTTCTTGAGCTAATAGCTTCTGGGAAAAAGGTTTAAAAATCTCTCGGACGTGATATTTTTAATAACGGACGTGATGGAACAGTAAATTCCACTTTCTTGATGAGAAATCTGAAATATGTCCCAAATTATTAAAAGTTCCTGTTTCCTTTTGAAAATACATACATTATCTTCAATTCAATCACATATAAGAGTATCTTAAATGCCAATGACCTGTTTTTTTTCTTGTAAACTACAAAGAATGTCCAACTCTTTCTTTCTGATCACACTCAGAATAAAGTAAAGCACATTTTTCTCTTACATTTTGTGCTAAAAACCGTCTAGAAACCTTTTTTCTTTGCTTTTAAATGCAAAAAATGCTAACTTTAACCTTAATATTCATTGAAATACCACATTTTGTGTAGACATCATAAATCTCTTGGACGTGATATTCTTGATAACGGACGTGACAGACCAGTAACTTCCACTTCCACAAACACGAAATATGGACCAAAATCTGAAAAACTTTTGTTTGTTTTTGCTAATTCATACATGATTTTCAATTCAACAACCTATAATAGTACCTTAAATGCCAATGACCTGTTTTTTTGTCTGGAAAAACTGCAAAGAATATGAAACTCTTACTACTGATGCCACTCACAATACAGAAGAGTACATTTTTCACTTACATTTTGTGCTAAAAAAACGTCTGCAAATCTTTCCTCTATGCTTTTAAATGCCAAAACGCTAACTTTAACCTTAAAATTCATCCAAATGCCACATTTTGTGTGTACATCATAAATCTCTTGGACGTGATATTTTTAATAACGGACGTGACAGACCAGTAACTTCCACTTTCTTGATCACAAACATGAAATATGTACAAATTGCAGAGAAAATCTTCTTTGGTTTTGCAAACATATACATCAGCTTCAATTCAACCACATATAAGAGTACCTTAAATGCCAATGACCTGGTTTTTGGGGAAAAACTGCAAAGAATATCAAACTCTTGCTTCTGATACCACTCAGAATACACAAGAGTACATTTTTCATTTACATTTTGTGCTAAGAACCATCTGCAAACCTTTTCTCTATCTTTTTAATTTTACTTTTTCCTTATCTCCTTGTTCCTCCAATCCTTAGATGAGTCCTTTGGAGGTTTCCTCTCATCCAGAGGTAACGGTTTACACCCCATGCTTTCAAGGTATGGCTCATATGTAGGGGGCCATCCATAAAGTATGTATGCACTGAGGGGGGGGGGTAGTGGGGATAGGGTGGTTAAAATTTTGTGCATAGGCTACTTCTGTGTTCTATTGTGAACAAAAATAAGGTAGGGGGGGGGGGGTTGGTAGGGTCGAAAATTTGAGATATTGTGTGTACATACTTTATGGATAGCCCTAAAACTGAAAAAAGAGAAAACAAAAAAATTAGCAAACCACCTATTAAATAACATTCAAAAGGTACATTTGTTTTCAAAAATTGTGTTCTTTGTATGACTATTGTTCAGACTTATATTTAGAATAGATATTTTGCCCACAAACTTAATATGATGGCTGTAAGAACAAAAATATTACCAAAATCAGATTTTTGCCAAAAATGTCAAAAAAAGATTTCCTCAAAATGATTTATTTTTTTCATCACACCATAGAATATAACCGTCTTCAGTATTCCAGGTGATTTTATCCAAGGTTTGTCCAAGTCTTATAGTTCAGGTATGGTTTTGAAAAATCATGCATCACGTCCGACATGAAAATAAACCACTATAGGTAGTAGCTCAATCTCATAATCATTTCAATTTTCGTTTAGATATGGAGTACAATAGGCAAACATTAAGAAAAATCAAAACAGATGATCCTTACCCTCATTTTCATACTTGTTATGAGATGAAACCAAACTGGGCGTCACGTCCGACATATATATATCGGACGTGACGGCGGCTACAAAAATGCATGAAAAAACTATATTTACATGTGGACTTTCTTCACTTTTTCTCCCTAGACTTATGAAATGACACTTGGTGCACATAATGAACAACTTTCGTTACTGTATTCTTGTAATTTAATCTCATTCAAACATAGTTCCTAGTCAATTCGATGAAAATACTTCACCCATATCACGTCCGTGATGGCTATTACCACATGATAGGTGTACAACCTGAGTCCAGATACTAAACAGTCTTTTAAACATACATTTTGTCATTGGGAATAGATCGTAATATATATATATTCTGCACCTCTTTGCACATTTTCTCATAGATCAATCGAAAGAAGAATTTCCATGTCGGACGTGATATGGCTAAACAATTTTTTTTTGAAAAATTCACTAAGACATTGAAAATACCCCCAACCCTTCCAGTAGTGGCCATGTTGGGAACTCATCAATCTACTCTTTTATTCAAACCACAAACTTTCAGTAAATACTTGTCAACTTTTCAAGAAAATGGATTCTACAGAATCACAAACTCCAAGTTATCACTATTAACACAGAAAATCATGTCCAGGATGGAAAAATAATGCTAGCATCGAAGAAATCTGGACTACTCACATGAGCTGGATGTCTCCTAAAGCCGCTGAACCGCTGGAGTGGAGGCGCATGCACAGTTAAAAGGGATAACATCCGGTTCTTGTGATCAGCTTTCCAGCCTTCGATTGATCTCTCGGATGTGATAAATATCACGGACGTGATTCCTTCAAAATTACTTTCCCTGTTCTCGCATAGTGAAGGCACTTTGGAAGCATTTTATTACACTTACACTATGGACCCTATGGCCACATTATTCAGTAATTTTTGTACCAAGTTAGCACCAATATGGAGAAGTGGAGAGTGCTAAATGCAACTCATCACATCCGTGATATCAATTGTGTAAAATCGATTTTTTTTCGTAATTCGGCTGGGGAAAAAAACCTGTTGCAGTTGGCCTAAAATCATATACATATGTGAAAAATTGATGTATGTCCAGAGTATTAAATGCATGTTTGGGAAGTATACCATTAAAATATATTGTCATCAGGCTATGCCAAATATAACCTATAGCATTTAGTGAAAAAGCACACTTTTCATTGAAATACGACTAAAAAATTTGCGGAGCCTTAGAAATAAGGGAAAATACTACTAAACAACAGCCAATTTACATAACTTCAGGAAATAAATCAATTAGGGAATATATATTAATAGTTTCCACAAAAGAAATAGTGCTAAACTTTAGAAATATCAAAAGGACATGCACTTTTTTGCTAATTTCTCACTTTGAAAGTCCACAGATTAAAAAGAAATGCAGATAGACCAATAAAAGTAATGATTTTCTGAAAGGGCAGGGTGTTTTCTTTGCACAGAAAAAAAAATAAATTAAAATAATTCATTTATAATGAAATTATAGCCCATTAACCCCCCAAAAGTATGATTTTCACCAAAAGTACATTTTCTGGTGGAATGACCCAAATAGCGATGAACTTATTCATATGGTAAATAAAATACTCTCATTTCTGTTATCATTTCTGGGATGATAATGTAATGGTGTGATTATTTAATTCATAACTCTCTTAACCTGAATTTGATTGTAACTCTTTTAAATTGACATATTTTGGTTGTGATCTAGCCTGGATTGAAAACCATGACATGATAAAAAAAAGAGAAGGAAAAAGACATGAGCAAGTCTATGTAGACCCAAGAGAGGCGGCGTGACTGTCAGTTCAAGGTCTTTATAGCATTATGTAAGAAGTAGTTGACTTAAAATTCGGGGTTCACCGTGCTGGTTTTGATTTAGAGATCGAAATTGTTATCTCAAACTGTGAGAGTTTGAGGAAAATGACCTGGGTTTTACTACGTGAAAAACAACTTTTGTTTAGAATTTCTATATATATACATGTATTCTAATACAAAATGACCGCTACAGTTTAGAGGAAGAAATTGTGTTCGAGTAGAATTGCAGCAGAATTTGTCTCAGACAAACACCCTGTTGGGTACATGAATTCCATTTTGTGAATCCCGCTTTAAATTTTAAAAAAAATCTCATGCGATTCTGTACCTTGTTAAGGGTAAATGTCGCCTAGAATTGCAGGGTAAAAGAAAACTTGTCCCAGGGAAATCAAACCCTACAATTTAGACGAAGAGAATGTGTTCCAGTACAGAATCTCAGTAGTATCTGTCTCAGACAAACACCCTGTGCGGTTCATGAATCCCAGCTTGTGAATCCCGTTTTATTTTACACTGACTCCAAGGCACTTACTTTGAGTCCGAGCAGTTTGTGAACCTGAGCGCCCTGGCCCTGGCGACAACGGAACGTATTACAGTCCACTCCCCGGCAGATATTTCGCGGCGCTAACTTTTACTATAAGCACAGAGTAAAAAAAAAAAAATCTACTCTATGCTATAACCACAGAGTAGAGCCTCACTCCCGTACTGCGCTATGTGAGTCGCGTGAGTCGCGGCCGCCATCTTAGCTACGTGTTAAAAGCGCTCACGCTGACTTGCTCATAGTGGACAAATGCAGAGGTCCTGTTACAAAATCATGGATATCTCAGCCGTTTTTCTGTAGAGCTTCATCAAATTTGGAACAAAACACACCAAGACAAGTACCTACCTATATGAGTAGTTATTTAGTTTTGCCATTTTATAGTTGTTGTGGTATTGTGGTTCGAACTTTTGACAGCTGGGCAGCTACCACAAACTTGTGACAAAGAGACATTTTGACTTTTGCAGTTCGAGTGCGGTATCCCCTCAAATGAATTCAAACATTCATGACTGATATATTATTCCTTGGTGTTTCTTTAGGAAGATCATGTACACTGTGGTTAGAAATAATTTTTTTCTCATTCTGGTATGTTTCAAGGTAGAAATCACCTGTGAAGTGACAAATATCCCTATTTTCGCTCATGTAAACACTACCGGTATGTGATCCAACCACAAAGTACATACACACCACAGAACATACCACATATCTCAGCCGTTTTTCGGTAGATCTTGCTGAAATTTTGAACGAAGCAAACTAGGACAAGTACCTACATACTGGAGCAGTTATTTAGTTTTTCATGGTTTTTTTTTCGTGGAATTGAGGTTCAAATTTTTGACATACATGGAAAGACCCCATCACATAGATCTAGAGTAGTGGAGTGTATAGTATTATTGACACTTGCCCTTTATTGGCAGACTTGTATTATCACCAGCATCTCTGGCATAATTTATCAATAACGTATATTCAATAACAGTCAATATAATCTTATAGATTGATTCTCATGAAACCAGTGCATATACGGCCTTGAGTGGGGGGGGGGGGGGTGGGGAAATAAAAATCTTAGAGGAAGGTAAAAGTTGATTTGTGGTCATACCGGTATTGTCTATTGTATGGGCCAACTTTCCCTGAAATATTATTAGTTAAATGTTAAAACTGTGGCCACCAGGGTTCACAGCACATATGTGCATTGAAATGTATTCTGTAATTGTATTTCGTCTAAAGGATTGTGCTTCTGATAATTAAAATGGATTAATAAGACGTCATTGTTTCAAAGTACCTCAAGACGCAGATGTGTGAGGTTGTTCTGTAACCAAGTTAAGCACAGTATTGATGACTTTATGATGAAAGATTGTTAAAAGGTATTAAAATTATTAAATATTGAAAATAAGATGTAAATAAAGTACTATTTTATTATGTAAGGTATCAAACATTGTGTATCATTATTATGTGTGGTATTGAAGTATATGTATCGAGTGTTAATATCGAGAATCAAGTGTTAGCATTGAGTGTTATTATCAAGTGTTAGCATTGAGTGTTATTATCAAGTGTTAGCATTGAGTGTTATTATCAAGTGTTAGCATTGAGTGTTATTATCAAGTGTTAGCATTGAGTGTTATTATCAAGTGTTAGCATTGAGTGTTATTATCAAGTGTTAGCATTGAGTATTGATATCAAGTGTTGCCATTTGAGTGTTGATATCAAGTATTAGTATCAAGTGTTATCATTAAGTGTTAGTATCAAGTGTTTATCAATAAGTGTTAGTATCAAATACCAAGTGTTGGTATTGGGTGTTAGAATTAGGTGTTAAATATCAAGGTGTTGACCATGGCTATCTACCACACCACATTATAGGCTAAACGTTCTCTGAGGTAGATAGCCATGTTAGAAGCGATGTTCCCTATACTACTAGTTGACCTCTGGGGAAGCCCGCGCTTCTGGGAATAGACCCTCTGACATCACTATGACGACTGAGGGTCGACTCTGGAGTTCCCTGAGGAAGTACCCTCTCAGGAATTCCCGCAGCATTAACATAACCATGCGCTTCTCGGACCCATGTGAACTTAAACAAGATTCAATCCAAATTTCCCATGATTCTTTAGAAAAAGCTCATTTTCGATCTGAATCTTGTGAGTTCACTCCGGACATTCTAGAACTTGGTGAGTTATGCTGCATCTTTCTCTTGAACTATTTCTCTGTTTGATAATTACTTGTTAGTTAACTCTGATCAAGTTATACAAGAGTTCATAGACTGTTTACCTTTGATCAACGAACATTCTAAGAAGATTCACGAACTCTGGCAGTTTTCCATATCCACGTTTACGTGGTTTATATCAGACACTTAACCACAATTAATTTAATAATCACAACTTTGGTGTCCCATTATTGATCAGCATATTATTGGTGTAAGTCAACTAGGCATGTAGCCACACGTTGATTACACATACTTACTTCATAACCATGCCATGACTTATGTGTGAAACGCTTTACTTATTCATTAAAAGACTTCAAACTTACTTCAATCCTTGTCCAAGCCCGGCGACTGTAGCGAACTATCTAGCGGGCGCTCAGACATGGCTCGTTCGTCACGGGGGGACCACACCTCCCTTTCTGCTTCGGAGGTCCAGGCGGTCCTCAAAGGGTCCGTAGGCTGTCGTCGCACATCCCATCTCCGGCCCCTCCGATACGCCTCCCGCAGATCAGGCTTCAAAGACTCTTCAAACCCGCCCACCCACAACCACTTTTCAAGTTCATATGCCATAAAGTCTGTCATGCCTCATATGGCATAATTCCCTTTGGAATTATATAAACTCATTTTTCAGGTTAATAATCAACTGACATTTTCTTACAGGAACCACCTGTAAATGACTGTTATAGATTTTCAATGTTCGTTATAAACTGTTATAACATCTATACATATCAAACATGATACTTGAAAAATTATTGAACTGATATCAAAAATAAAATAATAAATTCCAGTATGCCTCAGTGTCATAATTATCACATACTTATTACGCCATGGTATGGTCGAAGGGAATTTATTCTGCTGAAAAAGCATAAGAAATTCCATGAATATTGTCACATAGAATTCTGTTTTAGTAATGGCCCCCAAAAATGCCTGGAGGCATTCTTCGTCCCCTGCGTGGGAGTGCCTCAAGGCATTACTCGGACATCTGTATTTGAATGAGATTAAAACAAATGTATATTTTCAGGAAATCTTCAGCTCTATGATATACAGTTATATTTTACAAGTTATAACTCCTGGCGGAACCACTGGCCATAATGTTCCCTTTCGCACCAGCAATATGAAGACCAGGCTAGGAATTGAACCTAGGTACCAGGAGCCATAACTGTCTTTGAAATACCAAAAATAAGTTGCTTCCCTCCCCACCCCCTTACCAAAAAAAGTTGTTCCTCTACTCAAAAAAGGTCCTTGTTTCTAAATTTCTAGATGTCTGGTTGTAGATAAAGATCTGCTTCCAGATGATCTAATTTTTTTTAGATCATATCCACCAATATCCCCACATACGAGGGAATCGAGGCGATACAGGAAAAATTAGACGAATGCCAGTACTCTTCTGAACACCTTGAACATCCCCAACTACACTGTAGTTTGCCCCTGTCGCCAGATACCGTAGTGCCAGGCACATCTGTAAATGAACAATGGAATACAAGAAGCGGCATACATGGGTAACGATTTGTGTGTAAATATTGTTTTAAGTTGTCAGTGCCTGTATATGTGGGTAACAATTTTATGGATGACGCCATACAAATTTACTCCATATTATCTTCCCTGCCACTCACCTGCTATTCTCCCCCCCCCCCCCCACATACGGGCACAACTCTCAGCTTCGTAAATTAGAGATAAATTTACGTAGACTTGAAGCCTCAATCACTTCAGTATGTAGGACCACCCATTTCAAGGTTGTTCAAGGAAAATCATGTATTACAAGGTACAAATTACTGAGATCCTAGGATACAGTGGTGAGCATATCAACTACCCCCACTGAGGGAAGAGGGCACATGGCCTGGTGACTCACTCATATGGAAGGCACCCGCATGCTCTCCGTCAGTATATCCCGCCTGTGGCCGTAGCTTGGTGCGAGAGTGGCCACAACCACCCTCCCTACCTGGTTAGAAGTGCAGTCATACTCAGATTCAACACACGGCCCGTCTCACAATACTCTATTCAAAAAAGGTCCCTGTTATGGAATATACCCCCTCCCCCTTCACAAAATACATTAGCCCTGCTTGGAAATACTGAAATATGTTGCCCCCTCTAAATATTGAAAAGAACTGTTTCTTTTATTTAAATCCCCCCTCTAAAAGCACAAAGTCCCCCCCACCAAGAAAGAGAGAATGGTGATGAGGTGTGTATGATAAATCCCTTCCCCTAACCCCATACAAGACCATATGCCAAAAAGGTGGCCAACTACATAAATTCAAACAGAAAAAGTATCCCCCTCTGGCTCTGGAAGTTGGTTAAAAAGTATTGGCCCTGCCTTGACATACTAAAAAAAAGGTAACCCAATCTAAATACTGAAATTAGCTGTTGCCTCCCACCCCCCATCCCCCCAGAAATACAACACCACCCCTGCACATACACAGACACAGAATTCCCCCCCCCCCCCCCTCACGTATTACTATGCTTCGCGTTAATACTTCCTACCCTACCCCCTTTTAAAAATTGAATTCTAACGGAAATGTTATATGGTATTCAATATAACCTATAGGCACAATACATTTATAGACCTATATTACATACATTTTTATTTTAATAATAGTGAGAACACTAGAGAGAAAGGCAAGACATCTATCAGCTGAAACAGTGACTGACTTTACAAGTTGCTCACACAGAGAGCGAAAATCCTCGAAAAAAACAGCTCAGAGTCATTATCTAAAGACTACTTATGTGTCCCCTGTGTCAGTTCACCACTATATTGTGAATAAAACAGATATTTCAATAAAATCACCCATCAAATTTCGATTAACTGATGGGTGATAATAGGTGCAAAATAGTTTGACAGCTGTCTCAGACAGTGGTTTGATGGTATTCTCCGATCCGGCCAGGAAGTAGGTGGCGCTCCGAACTCCCTGGGCGGCCATTTTCGAGAATCACCTCTGCAATGCTAAACCTATGGACTGTTCGGACGTCCATTTATGATATATTTTAATGTGTGAGGATGTTTTAAGTAACTCTGAAGAAATTTCCCAGACAAAATCAGACTTTCCTGGTAATTTCAGATCAAATGATTATCTGGTAGCCCCAGTTAAAGCTATAAACGTGATGTTAACAAATCGTCGAAACAAGCGATTTTCTTCAAGTTGGCACATTTAAATTATATCTGAATAATGTAAATAATCCTATTTCAATTATTACATGTATAGGATGCACATGAGGAGGTTGATTAATATTGTTTTTCGCCATTTTAGACTTTGACAGCGCTTTGTATTCACCAGGCAAGATGGCGGATCGATCCGTTGTCAGGCGAATTTACATATTTTGGAGGGTATTTTGAACCGGAAGTGTCCATCCGGATCGGAGAATAGTGTTTCGAGTCGTATTTCAGTCTCCAGTGAGCTATTTCTATTTCTAAAGCCAGACTTGTATTCTACAAACGTTCACCTCACTTGGTATAATCGAATAATGCTAAAAATCGAGTGTTTTTTACCTGTTCTGTGTCAGTCTAAAATTGGCGATTTTGCATTGCCTTCAGTAGGCCACGCCATCGCAACACACGTAGACAAGATGGCGGCCGTAATCACGCTGAAACGGCCGAGTGAGGTCACAGAGTAAATCTGTGGTGAGGTCTCTGTATCTCTAGCGGTCACAGGAATAGACTGGTTCCCTGCCCCAATGCATTTAGGTGCATTTATTATGTGAGTGAGCGCATTGGCCAGGCTGCCAGGCTATCACAGGAAGGGGAGCGCGGGATCTCTGCTGGGAGAGTGCGCATTCGTACGTTATCCGGTGTACAGTGCTCTACGTCACTGATATATGACTTCACACGTTCTGTAACGTCACACCACACGAAGGGCGAGACTGACTTCCGGTGTCATGATTTCCCGGAGCTGTGCATAATTTATTATCTTATTTTCCTGTAATTCAACCCTTTTGAAGGGTATTTCCACACAGAAAACTGCAAAGATGGTAGGTCATTGTTCTTCCATGTATTGTGCAGACATCCAAACTTAACTGAGTTATCCTCAAGGATTATAAGAGAAGTGTAGTCGGGGAGGCTTCGCTCGCTCGTCTGTCTCAGTGTGTTTACGTTGAGTCTGACTTTGACAGTGTGACGTGTTGTTTTTCTTGCAGATTGATCAATAACTTTGATAATGTTGCATAGGTTTATAACCAAACTGATACCATGTAGTGAAATCAGTTGATCCACTTTTATCATAAACATGTAAAGAGCAGTGATTGAAATTGTGAACTATCAGTATATCACTCGGTGTCGGTTTTGGGCCCAGTGGTTGAGTCGGTGGGTGGGCTGGTGGGTGTAGGGGGAGTGTAGGGTAGTGGGTGGTTTTAAACCAGTTTTGTGTATTTTACCAGGGTTCGTACAGAGCCTGGAAGAATGCTGGACGATAAGCTTCGGAGCCGGCACGCCTCGCTTTTCCGCGCGTGAGCGACGGACCATATGATTTTTCTTAGCATCAGCCACATGCCATTTTTTATTTCGGTAATAACCGCCAATCGGTGCGGCAGATTTTCTTCATATTTTAAAGGCGTATAGGTCACATATGTCCCTAAGTCGTCTAAAAGTTTCATTGCTTAATTCCTATGGGAAGTGCAGAAAATTCTGTGTACGGTACGGCCCGTCGATCTATTTGACTGTGTGTGTCAGTGTTGTCAAACTTGGACAGCACAAGTCTAAAGCCACTCTGTACATTTCAGGTGATAACTCTGTGAATAATTAGTTTAGAAACACCAGGTAAAGACTAATAGATGTCAAAATACATTCATGAAACAATCAGTAGGTTTATAGTTTGATCCTCTAAAGGGAACTTATGTAAATTTGCCGTTATGCGATCGCTATGTGCACCTATTATCACTCATGTGCGGTCCTGTCATTTTTTCGGGTGATTTCAACCACTTCTCATAAGAATTAAGACATGAAACTTTAACATAAGGTAGGGGACTATGTAACCTATAAACTTATCAGATATGAAGAGGATTGGCCACTCCGAACCACCGATATTCGAAAATAAAGCGTATCTTCCGATGCGGCGACGGTGCCAACTACCAAAAACGAATCGTATCGTCCAATTTACGAAGCTTATCGTCCCAAGCGTAAAGGCTTCCAAGCGTATAGTCCAAGTACCGCCTGGAAAACATGGTAAAACCTGGAATTATGCTTTTGGGTATTCCAGGCCTGGAAAAGCCTGGAATACTCGCAGAGAGCCTGGAAAAACCTGGAAGAGCCTGGAAAACTTTGTTTTCCTTTTCTACGGTACCAAACTGCCTATGAAATTTCAGTTACTTGGATTAAAGGGTTCCAAAAATCCTTTATTTGGATTTGATTATTTGTCTTAATATCTAAAAGTGGAAACAAAATTGAAGATATCCTACCCAAACCACTGAATTTCCGCAGGTAGTAAGGAAGATGAAGAAAATCGTAACTAAACTTGGTGATGAATCAGACATGGTTTTAAAGACAGTGATGTGCCTGGAAAAAAAGATATTAGAGCCTGGAAAAGCCTTGAAAAATCCTGTAATTTCATTTGGCTGTCTATGTACGAACCCTGATATTACGATTCGAGCGCGGTTCTGGATTTATCTTACCCCTTTCTATGATATTAAAATTTAAATATCATCACAACTTCAGAATAATGAGAATATACCTAGCCAATTCACTACGCCACGGACGTGGCGTAGTATTGTCACTTTACGGGGGTGATCATTGAGTATATTTTTCTAATGTTATTCCTATGGCTAAACTTGTACCAGGGGTGAGATAATGGGTGGTATTAAACGGTGTATGGACTATAGTACCGTTTTGAACGATTTTTTCAGAATATTAACAAATAATGCAATTTATATTTTATATTTGGAAATTTTCTATATTTTTCATGACCCAAACTGGCATCCGTGTATTTTACCCTGAAAATTGAAATAAATATTTTTTTCTTCTGATGAAAAAAAAAAAAAGATTCGGATGATAAATCATTTCCTGTCGCATCAAATATTTTCAGATCTCTAACAGTGATCCCATGTGTTTTTTCAGATGCAGTTTATGTTATTGTTCAGCCGACAAGGCAAACTACGACTACAAAAGTGGTATGCCGCACATCCGGACAAGCTCAAGAAGAAAATCACCCGAGAACTCATCACCACTATCTTAGCCAGGAAACCCAAAATGTGCAGTTTTCTAGAGTGGAAAGATCTGAAAATAGTTTATAAAAGGTTTGATGTTGCCATACTACTATTCATTCAATCAAATCCTTTCTTTAAGAACCATAGACAATATTTGGGTGTGATTTACTGAAAGCTACAATGAATGCTTATATGAGTTAGACTTCTTTCCAGTTCAAAACCATAGACCCGCATGATATTTTTTTTGGACTAAATTGAAGGCTCATATCAAATTTTTTCCAACCATGATAAAAAATCAGGGAAAGAAAATATTAATAAATCATATGCCCATTGTAAAACCCTGCCTAACGGACTGTAAGTAAACACCCCGCATTAACGGACACTTGCTCGGACAGGTTTGCTCTATTAGATGTTTATTTCAACCCTGTGTAAGCAGACGCCCTGCGTAAGTATAAACATTTGCCCGGAACGGTGGGTGTCCGCTTACAGTGGGTTCTTTTGTATCTCTAATTCTGTATATCAGTATCATTGATGCTGCTATGATGCCTGGATGCATCATACTGCAGTTAAAGGGTTTTATCTCACCCCTGGAATAAATGGCTATAGGCATAACATTGGGAACTTGTTCTCCATGCCCCTATGAGTATTGCAGTCCGTTCTCCATGGTTTATATCCTGTGTGTTGTCCATTCTTTTAGTGTGTACAAGGGTGAGACAAATACAGAAAGCAACTCGTTTTGGTCAAAGAAGTCGTTCTCCAACTCGTTTGAATGCTACGTGATATTCACACAGCTGTTGCCTCATTCATATCACTCCGCATCAAACTCGTGGAGAATGACAACTTTGACCAAAACTTGTTGGTTTCTTCTTTAAAGAGTGGTTGCTATATCTTCATTGTTCTATGATGATGACTTCCCTGACAAAGAATAGCAACTGTTTGGATGTGACTGGATAGTCATTTACAAGGTAGCATCTGACTGCGTTAGAGGTGTTCGTGTTAGAGGTGTTCGTGCCACCTCCTCTCAAATAGACGGCCACTGAATAAGAAAGTCTCGAGTTCCCAGACTACCATTACTGTAAAAACCTGGTTATAAGCCGACCCCCCACTTCAGCAAAATGTTATAAGCCGATTCTGGGGGCATTTCAACTTTAGGAAAACCCGGTTATAAGCTGACTCCCACTTTAGGGTCCTGGCCCCCCATTACCCCCTCCCCAATGCCCCACTCACAATTGTTTGTAGAATTTTCGGTATAGAATATGAACGTGTCAATTAACTATTGTACCAATATAGGATGTCACAATATATGACACCACATGTGTATATCTCTGTTTATCGGTACTTTGTTATAGATTTGTACTGATTTTGGAGTTTTTCAAAAATAAAGTTTTGAAATTTATAAGCAGATTTTTAATAAAATCCTTTAAAAAAGTTGGCTTATGATCAGGGTTTTACGTACGGTACGACCATATTCTGCATAGTTCTAGTTGATGATCCATGGTGAGTTTTTTTTTCTTTTTAGTTAGTTGCTAACGGTGTTGTTGAATCTTCTTACAGATATGCTAGCTTGTACTTTTGTTGCTGCATTGAACCAGAAGATAATGAACTGCTCACACTCGAGGTCATCCACCGCTACGTGGAGCTGCTCGACAAGTACTTCGGAAGCGTGAGTACAAAACACTTATGATAGACGTAAACATGTATTTACTGATCTTGACGGGTTAAGTGCGGATTCCACCAACAGAATGCATTTGACGTGTTGATCTTGATATATCTTGGTACATCTTGCAATGCCGCGATATATCTTATTCCTTTGTCGCAACATGTCACGCGTGATGATATATGCATTCTTTCGTAATGATATGTGTATATCTTGGTGCTCCACTACCATGACGCCTCAAGATCTACTGCTGACATATCGCAGCATACCGCGATATATTGTGGCAAGAACGCGGTGAAGGTACTTAACCTGACTAATGCATTGCAGCAAATATGCACGCGATTATTCAAAACCTAGCAAGATTTAGCAAGACAAAGAAATCATGTCAAATCTCGCTATATAACTATTCTGAATGCCAGGTTTACACCATGTCTTCAACAAACCTGGCGGCTCAATTTACACTAAAACATTGGGGGCCATTGTAGACAGCATGGATGTAGAGATCTAGACTATTGTTCCTTTTTTATTGTTATTTATTCTGGAGTGAACTACTAGAATATTTAGGCTATCCTATTTTCATTAGGCTCCAGGGCCAGAGTGTAATTTTTTTAAAAAATTTTTTTTTTTTTTTGGGGGGGGGGGGGCAATTTTTAAGGGATTATTGTGTCAGACAATCACCGAATTCGGCTATATGGCGGTTCTTCCACTCGGGCCCTAGACCCCTACTCCTCATTCTTAAGCCGAATGGGCAGTGGGTACCATTTTTGTGTAAGTCTTTGGTATGACCTGGCCGGGGTTTGAACCCACGACCTCCCATGCTCGAGGCGAACACCCCTACCACTTAGCCACTGAGCTTGGTTGACATAGATTGACATAGATTGACATAGGCATTACTAAAAATTATTAAAGGTGACAAGAGCAATACAGTATATATGATCATATATAGAATCCTATTTAATACACAATCCTCGTTTACTGACAGCAAAACCAAGAAAATGAACTTTAGCTCTGGTGGAGTCCGATCTGCACCACCTTGACTGGTTCTCTCCCAGCTGATCTTCTTACTACCAGAGTCAGAATCACTGCTTGGCAAATGAATCATTCTCCCAGCAGAACTTTTGTCGTGGTTGTAATCTCGCACTACAGGCTGGAGATCGGAGTACTCTCAAAGACCTTTATTCATGTTATCATTTTCTTTTTTGAGTATTTTCATGAAAAGTCCAGGAAGTTAGACTATACTATCGATTATCTAATCTAATCATGTCTTGTAAAAAGTATTCATAGTTTATATTTCACGATATCCAAAATTGTACTCTGCTTTGAGATATTTGTATCAAGCTCTTTGTCTAGAGAGTGTTCGGGCCTAACCTCTAAGTCAGAGACAGAGGTGGTGGCCAATCTATCAACCTTTTTGCCACTGCCCATGCTTGGTAAAGCCTGGTTATGTCTCGAGCTCTATACGATGTATCGCTGTTCATCGTAGGTTTGCGAGCTAGCCATCATCTTTAACTTTGAGAAGTAAACTCTGCGTGTGTCTCTATACAATGTCTCGCTGATCGTCACAGGTTTGTGAGCTGGGCACCTTCTTTATCTTTGAGACATAAACCCTGCGTGTGTCTCTATACAATGTCTCGCTGATAATTGCAGGTTTGTGAGCTGGGCACCATCTTTATCTTTGAGAAGTAAACCCTGCGTGTGTCTCTATACAATGTCTCGCTGATTGTTGCAGGTTTATGAGCTGGACACCATCTTTATCTTTGAGACGTAAACCCTGCGTGTGTCTCTATACAATGTCTCGCTGATCATTGCAGGTTTATGAGCTGGACACCATCTTTATCTTTGAGACGTAAACCCTGCGTGTGTCTCTATACAATGTCTCGCTGATTGTTGCAGGTTTGTGAGCTGGACATCATCTTTAACTTTGAGAAGGCCTACTTCATGTTGGATGAGCTCTTGCTGGGCGGCGAAGTTCAGGAGACGTCAAAGAAGAACGTCCTCAAAGCTATCGCTGCGCAGGACTTGCTCCAGGAGGTACGTGCTCTTTCTCGTTCTCGGTGTACTGTGTGTGTGTCTTGAAACCTGGCTCATCTAATACACAACCCTGGCGATAGCCTCCCACCATCCCTCCGCCAGTTTACTTTCGCATCACAAAACAAATGAGGACATCTTTCTTATTATTTATTCTGAATTTTTTTTTATATACATTGAGTTTGTGTGTCACCTACCCCAAAATGAAAATTGATTCTTAATTTGATTAAATTATTAAAAATTGATATTTCTTTTCGGATTTACCCAGACCCATCCTAACTCTTTGTTAAGCCTATTTCGTTCTTGTCTACCGAGTGATCCATTATAAGCAAGTGACAGAATTCTATGTGTCCTAATATGACCGAAGTTTCAAGATGACTGCTGTTATAATTGCATGTTTGTATAAGGTCTGCACCGTACGCTTTATCCATCTCAGAAAAAAAAAATCACCATAAAAACATCCGATCCATAGTGGAACACATTTAAGGCATTTTTTAGTATCAGATACCATCATAATGTGATCTGTGGCAAGTTTTGGATAGAGGTGAAAATATTGGATCTGTGCACACAGATAAAGAATGAAAACCATACTGAGATGGATTGAGCGCTATATTTTTGGCAGAGGAAAGTTGTCTTTTGAGGTGGTGGCCGCCAGTTAGCTGCTTGATTGGCAACTATGCAGATGTTATTTAGCGAGCAGTTCTCAGTGCTTGAGTTAACACACGCTGATACGAGATGCTGCTGGGGTATTTGCCATTTGGAATCAATCATGAAATCAATAAAAAAAAAATCAATTATGAAATTCCAGTCTGATTTAGAATACGAGGCGAAAACACTTCTATATCCAACCGATGTGGAAGATGAAAAAAAAGAAATTCCAGTCTGAATTGGAGACTTTTGAGATTTTGACGCTTGGCCTTGACTTGCCATGAAGATCAAGGAGATATTTTGTTATGTTAGTTTATGCTAGACATAACGGTCTATTTATATAGAACACTATCTCACCCCTGGTATTTTTTCATTAGGAACTCGTATTCAACGCCCATGGAGTATTTAGAGAAAATACTCAATGGGGGATTATATCACAAAGGTTATCCCATTGGTCAATGTGAGGGGTGAGATAAATTCAGAAACCTCTTCAAGTCTATGGTCAGAGCTCGATCCCTTCTCATTTGAATCGCGTAGTAATTCATGTGGCTTCGCCTTGTGAATTATTACGCGATTCAATGATGGGATACAAACTCTGACCCGAAACTTTCATAGGTTTCCTCTATAAAGGTAGATTATACTAGACTTTAAAAAAATATATCCATTAAAATTTAATTAAGAATGGTGGTAATAATCTCTGAAATTCTTCACGAAGCTGTCCTCGTACCTCAGCGTGTGTTACCTCTGCAGCTTGCCCGTCCCGTGTTTTTTAAATGACATTTTTCATCGGTTAGAATGTGCATGTGTTCATCGACTGTTTCTTGTCCTTTGGTAGATCCAAACACAGTTTTCCCTAATTTTGTTTGTTTTTGTTTCATGTGTTTAACATTTTTGGTTCAAGATAAACATGGTCTGCTGTTCAAAGCGAGAAAATGAGTTCAATAGCATTATTAGTTTTCATTCTAATGACTATTGAGATGTTTAATATCAGATAATTCTTTAGGGAAATACTCTAATATTGGTTTACTAGGACACAGATATAACACTGGGGATCGAACTAAATAGTTGAGTTATAAGAGATTTACCGTGATCATCTGAAGTAAATATCGATATTCTACGAAAGAACTTGGTGTAATAGGTGACAGACATATTAAACTTTAGATTGAATAGCTTAGATATCAACCTCGTAAGTGTTAAGAAGCTATGGAAAGTGCTGTCTAATTTTCATTTAACTTTTATTTAAGCCCTGTTTACTTAGATACCAACCTTGTGAGATATCATAATGTTAGGAAACTATGGAAAGTGCTGTTTAACCCTTTAAGGACGCATGATGCCTGGAGGCATCACCGCACTATAGACGCATGATGCCTTGAGGCATCATTGTCCCAATATTAACAAAAATGTTTTAACAAAGAAATAATAGAACAATATTCATGAAATTTTCAGAATATGTAGATATAACATAATATTTAGTATTTCTATTAAAAAGAAATAAAATATTTATGATTATGTATCATACTGCATGATTAGAAACTTGGATATCAGTTTTAACTATTATGTGGCCGTCCTCTAGCCAGACAAACTGCCACCAGCACTCGTCCTTATGGGAGTAGCTAGGCCCCGGGCAGCCGTCCTTAAAGGGTTAATATTTTGAAAGACTTTTATTCATCCCCGTTCACACTGTGCAACTGGAGGGCTTGTGGGTACTTCTAGTCGCCGACTAGTAGTACCTAGCTTGAGACTGGACATTTAAAATGGTTGGCCAGTCACAAGGTACACTCAGATATGTGTGTGAACCACTGACCCTGCGACTAGAAAGCATGCGACTGGGTATACAGCGGTACGCCCAGTCGGGGACTAGCAGTACCAAATATCAAACAGGTTTGATATTCAAAATGCTTGCGACGGGGCGAACCTGAGCTACTTCAGTCTCAGACTAGCGAGAAGCATGCAGTTCACACTGTACGTTTTGAGGTACATGGGTACACCCAGTCTCATACTATCGAGAAGCGTGCAGTTCACACTGTGTGTTTTGAGGTACGTAGGTACGCCAGTCTCAGACTAGTGGGTAGCATGCAGTTCACACTGTGCGTTTTGAGGTACGTAGGTACGCCCAGTCTCAGACAAGTGGGTAGCGTGCAGTTCACACTGTGCGTTTTGAGGGATGTAGGTACGTCCAGTCTCAGACTAGTGGGTAGCGTGCACTTCACACTGTGCGTTTTGAGGTACGTAGGTACACCCAGTCTCATACTATCGACAGGGATGAAAGTTTGCCGACAATTGACGGAAATCAGAAATTTCTGCATCTTGAAATATGATCATTAACAAAATATGAAAATCATAAAATAAAACCAAATTCCGCAGTCAGTACTTTGGCGGCAGTTAAACGCGCCAAGGGCCATTGACACTGCCGTCAGAGTTCCGTAAAGTGCCGAAATTTTGATTGACGGCACGGGCGGGGGGGGGGGGGGTGTCCTCCCCCCCCTGAATACGCCCCAGTTTTTTATGTGTTTTTGTTTCCGACTTTTCCATCAGTCCAGACTTTCATCCCTGTATCGAGAAGTGTGCAGTTCACACTGTGTGTTTTTAGGTACATAGGTATGCCCAGTCTCATACTAGTGGGAATCGTGCAGTTCACACTGTGTTTTGAGGTGCTAGGCACTTACAGGTACTTCGGCCTAGGTACCTCCAGTCACACAGTGTGAACTGGGCATAGACTCAGCAATTTACATCGCTGGTTTCATGTACAACTAGTATCACACTGCTACATTCAGTATATTACTTAAAATCCGTTTTAATGTCGATAAAGCCCAGCATAGCTTCCTCTACCCAATGTTCTAAGTCAGGAGGCAGTTTGACGGTTTGTAAACGAGCATCCCTACAACCACCTTTCTCCTTCATCCCCTGCAGTGGTAGACTTACTGCTATATCAAAATCCGGTCCTTCTCGTACCATGTCTGTGTGGTGTGGTAAAGTAATATAACTCTCATTAGTAGATATATAGGGTATGGATTTCTGCCTGTATTCATCTTGTAGATTCAGTCACTACCCCTGAGGTGTTAACCAGTGAGAAAAGCTGAACCTTGAGATAGTGGCGATGTATCTTCAGTGTGGTGTTAGGCAAAGCAGTACTGTTACATGAATGAGTATGTAATTCTATCTAAGTCTGGTCTATAGGCTTAGCATTAGGAACTCATACTCAACAGGCTTGCTAGAACAGTAACTCATACTCAATGGGCGATGAACATATAAATATTTCCAGCTAAGATAAAATCAAAAATATATTCGTGTTTGGTCTGAGTCGCTGTTCACAATCTTGTTTGGAGCGTTTCAAAATACTCACTCGGCTATCGCCTTGTTCATATTACTACACGCTCCACACTCTATGGCGAACGGGGACACAGACCAAACACTTATCAATATCTTTCTTAATCCTACTAAACACGAATAATTTGGAAGTACTAGTAATGTTGTTTTAGTTGGAGTGACATTCTCCCATTATTTTTATGACATAATACTTTGAGTACCTCACCTAGTGACTGTCATTTGACAGTAGATCTACAGAGGTTTTACCATGTAGTATGTTATTCAATATCAACTTCGATGAAACTCTCCAATTTTACAATACATACTTGAAGACCGAACCAGGAATCACTCTTTTCTTACACTGTTTTAGAGTGGAATGCTATAGAATAGTGCTCCATGAATGCACTCATCTCAGAGCCTAAGATAGTTTTAGTGTATGCCAATAGCACTGAGATCAATTAGATCTAGATAGCACAAAGAAGTAACGACTGCAGAGTGGCATCTTCCCGTGGAGTAGGGATCGGGAGTTAGCTCAGTGGTTTAGGCACTGGACTTGTAATCCCAAGGTTGTGGGATCAAGTCCCACTGCAGCCACTCTTCTCCTTCATCCCCAGCAGCGGTAAATTTACTACCATGTGAAAGGCCAGTCCTTCTCACACCATGTCTATGTGGTATGGGAATTATAGAACTCTCACCTCGGTAAATGTGTAGGGGTGAGATTTCTACTTCAATTGATCACATAGATTCAATCACCACCCTTGTGGTGTAAAAGAACCTTGAGAAAGTCTGGTAAGAATGGTTAACTGGACGTTAAATCAAACCAACAAACCCACCAATCCCGTGGAGTAAACTGGCGCTCCCCTGTAAGCCTACAAAGTACGGGTATTCAGAAAAAATCCAATGCGAACCGCAACCCGTGTTTTTTTTGTGTGTGTTTTATTTTAGCCATTTTTAAGGGAATATTGTGTTATACAATCACCAAATTCGGCTATATGGCCGTTCTTCCACTCGGGCCCTAGACTGTTTTCAACATGAATATTCAACAAGCAATGGAAAAAAAGACATCACTGCTAGATCAGCTGGACTTACATTTTACCATTGAAGCTGAGAGGACATTCACCGGAGAGCTCTTCTCACTGCTGATTTGAGGTGGCACAAATCGTCTCAACATCAGGGGCCTGTTTGATAATCTAGGCTCGTGCATGAAAACCCTTTGCTGTACAACAAGGAGACTCAGGAATGATTTGGATCAACGTTATTCAACACTAAAGAAGAAACCAACAAGTTTTGGTCTAAGTCGTCGTTCTCCACGAGTTTGATGCGGAGTGATATGAATGAGGCGACAGCCGAGTGAACATCGCATAGCATTCAAACGAGTTGGAGAATGACTTCTTTGACCAAAACGTTATGTTTTCTGTATCTATCTCACCTCTATATACACTGTATAAAGGAATGGACAATACACAGGATATAGACCATGGAGAACGGACTGCAATACTCATAGGGGCATGGAGAACTTCAAATATAAAAAGTGTAAATGAGCCCAGGATACAAGCGCAAAGTAAACGGATCATAAAACTTAAAAGACCAAAAACTGCTTTCTTTAGAAGAAGCCCTATCTATTTAGGAAGGAAAGATTGGAACAACCTTTCAATCGAAGTTCAGGATGGAAATCTCTACTCTTACAAGAAGTACGTGAGAGCTAAGCTTTACGAGAAGTTTGAATAGATAAGACAAGATTAGGTTTGACTAAATCTAATCTCGTTTACATCTCGTTTACATTCGAAGTCTTGTCTCATCAGTCCATTATTATCTTACCATAATCCCCCTGTATATAATATAATGAGTAAACCACAAGTTACCGAAGGAACTGTTGTAAACGTTTGTAATCAATGGTCAGAATAACTGCTAAGCAGAGACCATTTGCATGTACCTCCTTACAGTACAATAAAAAAAAAAAACTAAAAAAACTTCGCTGGTTTCTCAAGCAGGGAATGTGATTATAAGACCAGTGTCTGGAAATATATGACACTTAAATCAAACAGGTGATTAGTGTATGAAAGGATGAGCTATGTACAGGATATTGATGTTTGGAAATAGATTTTTGATTGCCAATATGAGGCAGGCAGGCCATATTTATCATAGTTCATTTTATTATTTTTACTGTTGATTTATTTTCTACTGTTGCTTATACACATTTGAGTTCCTGGAACAGCCTTTTATCAGTTGAATGTTACCTGTCACTTGAAGCTGTTTCAAACTGTGTGTCCTGTTGTGTGTGCTGCCCTTTTTGCTTTACAGTAGCACTTCATACAGGAATGATAGTATGCTTTTAGAGCTGCAAATTCAAAACAAGTTTTATAGAGGAAACATGAGAGTTTAGGGTCAGAGCCCGTATCCCATTGAGGTTGAATCGCGTAGTAATTCACAAGGCGAAGCTGCGTGAATTACGTAGCGATTCAAACAAGATGGGGTCGAGCTCTGGCCGTAAACTTGAATAGGTTTCTGAATTTATCTCACCCTTCACATAGGCTAATCTTTGTGACATAATCCCCCATTGTGTATTTTTTTCTAAATACTCAATGGACATTGGATACGAGTTCCTAATGTTATGTCTATGGGGGAAAATACCAGGGGTGAGATAAATGGTATGAAAGGCACAAAACTTCCATGAATAAGTACTTTACTCTCTCGACAATCTGAATGCACTGTGTCCCCTCACATCCTCGAAACTCATATTAATTAAAAAAAAAGAAAACCTAAGATATAAGTTCATGCAATAGGTTGATATATGGGAAGGAGGGAAGATAGTCGTATAGAAGTAGTCGTATTGTAGAAATACTTTTGAACCTACCAGTCTATTCGCCTTTAAATTTGAACATTATTCTTCAGGGTGAAATTGATATTATTCTTCAAAATCAGGCTTGTATGTGTGAAATTATATTCAACAATTTCCAATGTTATATTGACCCTTTTTGGAGTTTGGTTTGATTTTGAATTAAAGAAATTTTTTTTACCTCATAGTTTCCTAGCACCCGTTCCGAGTTGTAAAGAAGAGATAAGTTGACACCTTCGTGGGGAATAGAGATTAACCCTTTCCCTGCAGCACCCAGTTCCCCTGCTCAGCATTAAACGGCAGGCTTTGCATGCAGAAACGACCCTCCTATGGCAGGCACCTTTTTTGGGGAAATAACAATGATGTGTCATGTGATTTGAGTAATTTACATTGGTAGCTGATGACATTTTTTCATACCAAATCAAAGGTCAATATGGCTCTTATACTTTGTCAAAAGTTCTTTCAATTCAAACAATTAATTTTCTATCTATTAAATTTTGTACATGACTATTGATGATACCTTTAAGATACCTGGAGGCATCTTCCTGCCATAGCCAGGGGAATGCCTGGAGGCATCTTCCTGCCATAGCCAGGGGAATGCCTGGAGGCACCATGCTGCCATAGCCAGGGGAATGCCTGGAGGCATCATACTGCTGTAGCCAGGGGAATGCCTGGAGGCACCATGCTGCCATAGCCAGGGGAATGTCTGGAGGCACCATGCTGCCGTAGCCAGGTGAATGCCTGGAGGCATCATACTGCTGTAGCCAGGGGAATGTCTGGAGGCATCATGCTGCTGTAGCCAGGGGAATGTCTGGAGGCATCTTCCTGCCATAGCCAGGGGAATGTCTGGAGGCACCATGCTGCTGTAGCCAGGTGAATGCCTGGAGGCATCATACTGCTGTAGCCAGGGGAATGTCTGGAGGCATCATGCTGCTGTAGCCAGGGGAATGTCTGGAGGCATCATACTGCTGTAGCCAGGGGAATGTCTGGAGGCATCTTCCTGCCATAGCCAGGGGAATGCCTGGAGGCATCTTCCTGCCATAGCCAGGGGAATGCCTTGAGGTCTCATGCTGCAGCTAAAGGGTTAAGGGAGAAGTGTGATGATAGAGGCATTAGCTCCCTCTGTAGAAGATCCTCTACCACCTAATTATGGTCTTAGTGGTACCCTAAATATCATGGTCATCTCTCTATGTAGTTGTGGACTGGGAATGTAGTGTATCTTAGGGAATCACTCTTTGTTTATCCCATCTTGATAGTTCATATAAAAATACCTACCCAAATAACCCTGGTATTGGTCAAAGATTTCATACTGAAAAGTTAGTGTATCACGTCTTATCAAAGTTTGGATAGTTTTTTTGCAAGTCTAGAACTATCAGTGTACTATTAAAGCCATGCCAATATTCTTCGATCTAATCCGATCCAACTTTATTGCCCTGCCATCATCATTGGTCATTACTCACATATAGAGGGTTTTGAAGTTAGTTCAGTGGTTAAGAGTGCTGGACTTGTAATCCCAAGGTTGTGGGTTTGAGTCCCACTGCAGCCACCTTTCTCCTTCACCACCAGCAGTGGTAGATTTACTGTTATATCAAAGGCCAATTCTTCTCATACCATGTCTATCTGGTGTGGTGTACAGCCACCTTTCTCCTTCATCCCCAGCAGTGGTAGATTTACTGCTATATCAAAGACCAGTCCTTCTCATACCATGTCTATCTGGTGTGGTATGCAGCCACCTTTCTCCTTCATCCCCAGCAGTGGTAGATTTACTGCTATATCAAAGACCAGTCCTTCTCATACCATGTCTATGTGGTGTGGTGTACAGCCACCTTTCTCCTTCATCTCCAGCTGTGGTAGATTTACTGCTATATCAAAGACCAGTCCTTCTCATACCATGTCTATATGGTGTGTTGTACAGCCACCTTTCTCCTTCATCCTCAGCAGCGGTAGAATATCTGCTATATCAAAGACCAGTCCTTCTCATACCATGTCTATGTGGTGTGGGAACTAAAAGAACTCTCACCTCAATAAATGTATAGGGGTGAGATTTTTACTTGAATTCATCTCATAAATTCGATCACCACCCTCGTGGTGTAAAAGAACCTTGAGCAAGTCTGGTAAGAACCTGTAATGGTTAACTGGACGTAAAATCAAACTAACAAACACGTTGAATAAGGCTGACTCTGCCTGTCACCCGGCCTGACCCGCTGCAGCACCATTAAATCATGATGAGGTTGCTGTACTCATTCATTCTCACATCAAATCAGAGAATGCTGTCAATGATTTACAGGCTAAAGCATTTGTAATCTGACTGGATCCTTTATCAATTGTGTTTTCTGATATCCAGCATTTAGGTATATTCCCTTTGGTTTGGCATCTGTTTCATCCACATACCCAGTAATTATATAGTCTATATTTATTTAACATTGACTCCTACAATGTAGTCTTGTTATTTGTCAAGCTCGGTGGCCAAGTGGTAGAGGTGTTCGCCTCGAGCATGGGAGGTCGTGGGTTTAAACCCCGGTCGGGTCATACCAAAGACTTACACAAAAATGGTACCCACTGCCCATTCGGCTAACACCCGCCATTAGAATGAGGAGTAGGGGACTAGGGCCCGAGTGGAGGAACGGCTGTATAGCCGAATTCGGTGATTGTGTTGTAACACAATATCCCCTTAAAAATTGCTAAAAAAAAAAAAAAAAAAAAAAAAATTGTATGAACATGATAAGGCATATAGAGAATGAAGGCTGTGGTAGGTTTCTGTCCTGACTCTATCATTTAATTTTGTATCGAGTGTCTCAGTTGTTTTATCGTCATTGTACATTTTTGTACTCTTCCTTCATAAGCTTCTCAGTCGGTTGGCCCTCCATCGTCTTTCTCCTCATCTTTGAGCATGTGTTGTATTCTAGTGATGTCTTGTAGACCTAAGAGTGCTGTTGTACATTCAAGATATATAGTGTCGTAATCTGGAGTATTCGCCCTCGCCTTCTGTGCTTTTATCTTCCATATTTGGAGATATTTAGAGATTTTTTAAGATGTAAATGCAGTATGGTCACATGATTTTCCTTCAGCTTGATTATGCTGGTAAGGCATGTTGATATGGATATCAAATTCTCTCATTTGTATTAATTGTGGTAATGCTTACTCAGTACCTGTTCTAATTCAGTATCAAAAAGATTTCATTCTACAGATTCCTTTTTGAGTAAATTTTACGGTAACAAATTTTTCACTACTTCTATACAGAGGTCACATCTTCTGTACCTGATTTCTCTTACATTTTTTTTTCTGGCTTCCTGTGGTTGAGGCTCAAGCACTTCGTTGCTTTCTCTCATCTCATTCGTTTGTTGGTTTTGTTTTATTTCACACCATCTTGAAGGATGAAGCTATAGAAATGGCACTCAGAGAGTATGGACTGACCTAAAGAGACTCATGGCGCCTTCAACAGCAAATGCTCAAGGTTGTGCTTGTCCATCCGAGTGTCCGAACCAGTCTGTCCAATTATGCTCAAAGGAGGAGAAAAAGGCTGAAAATGGGTCATTTAAAGGTTGAAAATAGACCATAGGGAGCCAAAGTGAACCCGCTGAAACCGCAGATACCCGTTCACAGAACACCATTTCCAGAGATAGGCGCTCAGTACTTTGACTATATAAGTTCGAGATTATATGTGTTATTCTCCAATCACTTAAATCCATATTTTTAATACACTTAACAATTGTCATTGTAGCTCTGAGACAGACTTATTCAGAGGCGATAGTAGTTAACTACACTTCAATTGTAACAAACGAGACCAAAAACTAAATTTTAGCTTGAACCCCCATAGCTTTAGCACTAAGCCTCATTCCTACTAGCCTCCGGAAATGGTGTTTTGAGCACGGGTATCAGCCGTTTTAGTAGATCCACTTTGGCTCCCAATTAGGACTGAGAGAAATGTGTTTTGTATATAACACATACTTAGGAGAAACCAAACGAGAGTTAGTCGTATTGTTGTTTATTGCACGACACCAATGTCGCGTTTACTGTGCGAGGCGAAGCCGAGAGCAGAGATAAGCAACATTGCTGGAGTGCAATAAACAACACGACTAACTCAAGTTTGGTTTAGAATTTATCCTACCCCGTAACAATAAATAAGAAATAACATAAAACTCACCGATAATCAGTGATAATCATTGGTCGCTTTTCAAATGACATCATTGACAACTGTATCCCACTAGAGTGATAAATTTCATTTTCCTGCACCGTAGACCAAATACAGTCTGCTAATGTTAAGCCTATGGAGTTTTTTTTATCAGGGGTAGGATAAATATATATATAGAGAGAGATTTATAGAGAGATATGAGCATTCCTGCTCACTTGACAGCTCTGATGAGCAATATGATAATTACCCTCATTGTTAATGCTTTTTGATACCAAACCCATTTCTTACAGAGGGGATGAAATGACTGTTATGATGGCCCTACATCTTTTGAATGTTGGATGTATTTGTGGGCCTATAATTAATTGCAAGTGCTAAGATTTTAGTTGACAACTGTTGAGTACTGTTTCAAAGAAGTTGATGAAAGTGCCTTGTTGATTTACCATTGTAATGTTGACACATTCATTGTTTTACCATAGTTTAAGTTTCATGGTGATAGATTTTCCATGGAAGGGTATTGAACATGATATTAATTCTGAACACAAGATAAGTATTTTGTAGGAGAGGAAATTTTTAATGAGCTACTAAAAGTAATGATATTGTGATGTGAAGGATGGCCCACTGACTCGATGCTACCCAGAAGGATTGCTGGACAACCCTTTGAACCTCAGAGTCTGAAATGGCTTTAACTAGACTTACACTGCCAGAATGAATCGTAAACAAGGAATTTTGAACAAATTGCTAAATCTAAGGAATCAGATACTAGAATTTGTAATTAAATACACAATGTTAAAATTTAGAATAAAGCATAGGAAGAAAGCAGTAAAGGCAAAAATGATCACAAAAATATCATTTGAGTTGAAAGTAATGTTGAAACCACCAGCAATCAGAACTGCCACTGAAGCTTTGAGCATTAAGTTTTTCTGGGAGCATCCTTCCTGTAATTCTCAGATATTTAAGACACTGCTTCATTGGTTAACCACTCGCTTTACCAGTAAGTATTAGCAATATCCTGCAAAATGAACTTAAACCATAGAAACTGCTTTCTTTCTATCCCTTGTTAGTGTCTGCCACATACTCTGACATCAAAGTAGTCCATAGTTTTCTAAGAGTCGTGTTAAGTATTTTATCATTCCCTCATGCAGTAGACGCGTCTCGACCCTTTCAATCTCGGTGTCTCCTTGTATTGAATGCACGTGTCTAGTTTTGCTCATGCTGATAACACCGTAGCTTACTAGGCTCTACATGTGACTGTGAATCTCAAGGCACTGTTATGACGAACAGAACATTGTGCATGGCTCCGAGCAGTAACGCTGTCTTTCTCCCCTTTTTTGTACCCTCTTTAGGAGGAGACCCCACAAGGTTTCTTTGAGGATCATGGCTTAGGGTGAATATCCCCGGTGCCCCGAATCTCAAACCCCGGCCGAAGACTAAACACCCTACCTGTTTGGTTTGGGTTGGCCGATCACACTCTGCACGCGGCTACGCCAGTCCCCCTCAGATGAGTTCATGAGGCTTTCCTGAAGACCTACTGTAAATATGATCTGTTGTAAATCTCGTTTCGAAAAAAACAGGAGTGGAAATCTTATATATAACATCAATATAACAGTGTTGATTGATTCATGGCAGGATGTGGTTTCCTTCCTATCTCCTTTTTCTGTTTTCCTTCTCAGACACAATTTCATTTCTTTATCTGAATTTTCTTTTCTTTATTTCTTTATCTGGGGTTGGTCTGTTGGTCAGATCCTTAATTTGGTGGCCTGAGCTTAAGTTAAGCCTAAATGCAGATTTGAAAAGCTGCAGAATAGATTATGGTTTTTTATTTCTTTCCACTTGACCAATGTCTAACTGGTTTTTATCTATAACTATCACCTGTTTGCCCACTCTAACCAGGCTGTAGATCAGTGGGATCCTTTCCAATAAGAAAAGTGCTGAAAACCTGATCATGAAAAATTCCCTTAAGTAGTGAATGTTATAGATTAGATCTAACCTGATGTGTGAAGTGAAGGGATTTCTATTAAGCTAACTATAGTCCACTTTGATATCTCCACCCCATACCTCCAGCAAGAAGAATTTTAACTGACTATTCTATTAATTTGTCCTTGAAACTTCCTAACAAAAAGCATGTGGTAAAGTACCACTGTGTACCTGAAGATGTACATATTTGAGTTGTAATTTTGAGGTGTTATATAAATACATGTGACCTTTGGACAGGACCAAAAGGTGCAGGAGCATGTAGGAATGCTTTGATGTAATTGTAAGAGATAATTTCATATATAAGTGCATCTTTACTTAGAGGGCTGTCTAGTGCGTATTCGTCGGAACCAATCAGCTCATGTCAAACTGATGCTATAAATAGAACAACGAACCATGTTATTCCTTTCACCCAGAGGCGCTGACCAATATCAGCCGAGCTCTCTTAGACCTTCATGGACCGTACCTCTGAACAGAGATCTATACTCTGAAGGCAGACGGTTCGTAAACAGACTAGTGTAAGCTGTACTGTGATTGGTTCCGACGAATACACACTAGACAGTGGTGTTAAGCCCATGACAATAGTAGTTTGATCACTTTGTTATTTCACGATCTCTTTAAACCTAAGGCAGGCACCAGGGAGTCTAAAACTCCTAATTTGTAAAGAGATGTAACCTATCCATAGATACTACCAGTTATAATGGTGTATTAAGTGGCTGTTGAGTGATTTTGCTGCAAAATAGATGTACACTCATTTGAATGCCTTTCTGATGTTCATTTTAGTTCAGTCAGATATAAACTAGTCATCACAATATACAAGTGTACTTTTTAGACATCACCTACTTATTTATCTGAAGACAACAGCTGAAACACACCACAAAATATGTCCCAGAACATATTAAAGACATGTATATGTATATACCATGTAAGATGATGTACTTCTGGTATGTGCAGTATTACTCTGAGCTATTTCAAGGGCTACCATTTATGTACTTAGTAAACCATATAGCAGGCAGTATGAGATCATAAATGTTAGATACACATGTTTGGTTGAAGATTTAATAAATCATGAACTGCTCCGATTGATTCAGCAAATAAAAGCATGATGGCATGTGCTGAGAAGGCATAAGGTGGTTTTCTATTGTTGTTAAGTCATCTCATACACAGCTTGAATGTACACAAGTGAACCCAAGGATATCGATGTAATGGTATTTTCCAACAGTCATGTCATTCCCTGTATTTATCATGTAATCTGACTGGACCTAGTTTTAAACAGGTCAACAGTTCTGCTACAGATGTATGAATGCATATGAAGTCTTCAAAGTGGATGGCATTTGATACCAAAGGTTTTTGTTATTTGTTCATCCTCTTGAAGTGGTATAGTATGGGAGATGTCCTTTTAATTTTTATTGTAAATGGATGATAACAATCTTATACAAAATAGACAAATGGTGAACCAGCTCTGTCAAGCCATATTTTGCGTAGAAAACCTAAATCTAACAGAATGATTAAACTGTTTCTGCTATAAGATCCTTACTTGGCTTTACCATTGCCTGAAAATTTAATTTCTGCATTATTATTAATAGGAAAAACACCAGTGAAAAGATTGTTGTGAACATTTTATGTCTAGAATTGGACTCACCATATAATCCATGGAACATTTATTCAGTGCAAGACAGAATCTTCTGTGAATATTTGGATGAAAGATCATCCTTTATCTCACCCCTGGTATCTTTGTCCAATAGGCTTAACATTTGGAACTAATTCTCCATGCCCCTACGAGTATTCCAGTCCATTCTCCATGGTTTATATCCTGTGTCTTCTTTTAGTATGCACAGGGGTGAGATAAATACAGAAAGCAACTCATACTCATTTTGGTAAAAGAAGTCATTCTCCAACTCGTTTGAATGCTACGCGATATTCACTCCGCTGTCGCCTCATTCATATCACTCCGCATCAAACTCGTGGAGAACGACAACTTTGACCAAAACTTGTTGGGTTTTCTTAAGACTTGAATCAGTTTGCTCTCTGTTTTACTATCATTCCTTTTGCAATTTCTTAAAGTGTTACTTAAAAATGAGAATCCTACTTAAAAGTCTGCTCATAAAGTTTGTCATTATCGTAATCTTCATTGACATATTAGCTGACGGTGTTGCTTTGGAAGAACTCCCTCCTGCTTATTTTCCCAATATCATCTCATGTTGGGTAAAACTGCAGATCAATGGTCCCCGGTACCCGTATGTCAATAGTGTGAGCGTGTTCATAACATCACGCGTATCTTAACAGATGTGATAGCTTCTAAGTATGTACTTTAGAGCGGAAGAACCAATATCGCTTCTATAAGTTCACAGTAAAAGAGGTGAAATATGATTCAGAATGTGGATGGGCCGGCGAAAACATGTTTTACGGTAAATCAAGAAGGTAGGTTGACTGACATTTCCTATGTTGTGAGATAGGGACCATGGATCTGCAGTTTTACCTTATGTCTCAAACAAAAATATATATGACATGAATGTAGAAGGTGAAGAAAATTATATGGTATGATTTATCAGAAATGCATTTGACATGGCATTCCATGTGGATTTATTTGATATGGAGAGACCACATTATACTTGCTAGTATCTTTGAACTTGTGATCACTCCAAAACTGGTTGATTGTTAAATGTCTGTCATTTTGATGTTATCTAAGGAAGCATAGTTTCACACTATAAAAGGAAACTGGCAGCCAGGCGTATCCTAGTTCTAAGTGCAGGAGTGACAAAAGCCATGCTTTACTAACTCAACGCAGGTATTCTCAAAGTTGTATCTTCCTGTCACACTCAACATCTGGTAATGATGCAATAAAAGCAACTTCTGTCAAATTCAGTCTGGTTCTCATTGTTTGTCCCACTAATAGTATCAAGAGACGTCACAAGTTTGAGCAACTTCTGTCAAATTCGGTCTGGTTGTCGTTGTTTGTCCCACGAATAATATCAAGAGACGTCACAAGTTTGAGTCGGAGTTTATTTATGTCACACATTTTTTTGGCTCCGGAATTTCAGGAGTCAAAGACTAGTGACATTACAAGCCAATAAAATGAGTGGCATGAATAAACTCCGACTCAAATGAGTGGCGTCTAGATTTTATCCTACCCCGTTCCCACATTTTTTCAGCATTAGAACGTAGTGACATAAACAACACTTTATGTCAAATCCCTATGGCGTTTTTTATTAGGGGTAGGATAATCATTGTTCCTAACTCGCATTACATAAACCTTTATTCCACTAATATATTTTACTTTTTTTATAAGACTTTATTCATTCTATAGTTGATATGTATACAATAGACTCTGTTGGGAGTTGGCTCAGTGGCTAGCTCAGTGGACTTGTAATCCCAAGGTTGTGGGTTTGAGTCCCACTGCAGCCACTCTTCTCCTTCATCTCCAGCAGTGGTAGATTTACTGCTATATCAAAGGCCAGTCCTTCTCATACCACGTCTATGTGGTGTGGTGAACAGCCACCTTTCTCCTTCATCCCCAGCAGTAGTAGATTTACTGCTATATCAAAGGCCAATCCTTCTCATACCATGTCTATGTAGTGTGAGAAGTAAAAGAACTCTCACCTCGGTAAATGTGTAGGAGTGAGATTTCTATCTTCATTCATTACATAGATTCGATCACCACCCTTGTGGTGTAAAAGAACCTTGAGAAAGGCTGGACATTATATCATCTGTCCTTGCAGTGGGTTGTGGGTTTCATGTACTGGGGTTGGGAGTTAGTCCAGTGGTTAATAGCACTAGACTTGTGATCCCAAGGTTGTGGGACCTTGTGGGATCAACAAACCAAATCAACAAAATGATACACAATATAAAATAGACTCATTTAGTCTACCAGCCTGCTAATACCACCACCTGGTTTGGGAGACTCCATGTCTGGGGAACATTTAATATGCTTCAAAAACATAGTGATGCAGTTCCCTTCTGTAGTTAAGATGACTGAGAATCACTGTAGTATGATTCAGAGTAGCAGATATCTTGGTTCATGAATAGACCTGTAGAGAAACGTGTATGCTTATTAGCTTCATTTCAAAAATGAGCACAGACATAAATCAATAAAGAAAACTTCAATTAATTATAGGTGGAATGGTTGTGTAGTCCATGTAAACACTGGACTTACATGCATCATTGTAAATATAATGCCTTCATTCATAGACTCTAGTGCACCATTGTAAATATATATATTATATTTTCTATTTCAATTGAAAAGGCAGGACTCTGGATATTTATACACTTAACTACATTTGTAGTGTGACATGCAGTGGCTAATGTGACATTAGATAGTGAACTTAATTCTGGGTCTTTGGTGCTTGATTTGTAAAAGCTGGTTTCTCCATACATTCATTCACACTCCTGTTTTCATATATTGACTATTTGATAGGAGTTTGTGGGTAATTTACAGCTTTACCTTTGATTTAATTCAGTAATCACCTTCATGGATCTGTTGTAACTAAGGCATTGCATTTATTTTATATATTGAGGGCAGGACCACTTCTCTATGACTGGAAGCAGTGCTGGGTTCCCTCTCACTTGTCTGTGTTCAGCAGGTCCTTTCTATGCTACATTACTAATAGACATGTAGTCAGACTAATTTGCACAGCTTTCTGGTGCTAGCTCTCAGAACTGACCTGATGTGATTACAAGGCCCAACCATCCTCTCCTTATTTGGGGTCAAAGCACTAGACTTATAACCCCTGGTTCTGGGTTTGAGTCCCACTGCAGGCACCTTTCTCCCTCGTCCCCGGTAGTAGTAGACTTTTAAATAGAACTGAACGAGAGTTAGCCTGATTAGTTTTCATGCCACGACGGACAATAGCCGAGTGTAGTGAGTAGCAGACCTGACCGGAGTTCTGTATTTATCCTACCCCGTCTCTACACTTCAGGTGTGAGTTCTATTTTTCGATTATTCTGTATCATGCTAGCAACATCTGAATGGGCATTTTGAGTGCAACGGGAATTTTTTTCGCAGTAGCTGAAATCCTGGTCTCTGATTGGTCAATTTTTTTTATTACTCTAGTGGCATAAACAAAACTTTATGTCACAGCATGCCATATAAAATTTGCGTATGTTAAGTCTATGGCGGTTTTTTATTAGGGGTAGGATAAGCTGCTTTATCAAAGGCCAGTCCTTCTCATACCATGTCTATGTGGTGTGGTGTGCAGCCACCTTTCTCCTTCATCCCCAGCAGTGGTAGATTTACTGCTATATCAAAGACCAGTCCGTCTCATACCATGTCTATGTGGTGTGATGTACAGCCACCTTTCTTCTTTATCCCCAGCAGTGGTAGATTCACAGCAATATCAAAAACTGATCCGTCTCATACTTGTCTATGTGGTGTGGGAAGTAAAAGAACTCTCACCTTGGTAAATGTGTAGGGGTGAGATTTCTTCCCAAATTCATCTAATAAATTTGGTCTTCCCCCTTGTGTAAAAGCAGTGAGGAAAGCAGAACCTTAAGAAAGTCTGGAAAGTACCTGCAATGCTTGACTGAACATTATATCAGATGAACAACGTCAATTTATTTGTTTCATGCTTTATTCTTTAAATATTTTTATTGAGTTCCTCCTTTCCCAAGGTCTTGGGTTTGAGTCCCACTGCAGCCACTCTTCTCTTCACCCCATGCAGTGGTAGATTTACTTCTCTATCAAAGGCCAATCCTTCTCATACCATGTCTATATGGTGTGGGTAGTAAAAGAACCCTCAACTCGGTAAATGTGTAGGGGTGAGATTTCTACCTAAATTCATAACATAGATTCAATTACCACCCTTGTGGTGTAAAAGAGCCTTGAGAAAGTCTGTTAAGAACCTGTATTCCTATATACTCATTATTGAACTAACTAGAGTTACATACCGCTACTGGGGGGTGCATTAAAAATAAGTTATGTGTTGAGGTTGACCTTTTCGTCCTGCTCTCATGTTTTCGTCCCGCTCTGACGTTTTCGTCCCGCTCTGATCATGTGATACAATACAGCAGCGGGACGAAACAATAGCTGTTGTGGTTACTCAATAAGGGTGGTCACTTGCTTCAGAAGTGTTTCAGGTAAAGAATTAAGCATTTTTATCGATATTTGAAGGTATATAGGAATAGGGAAACCAAGTACCGGTAAGCAAAAGTCAAAGTTACTCGGTAAGCCTTGGAAAAATTACTGCCCGCGGCTGACGCCTTGGGCAGTAATTTTTCCAAGCCTTACCTCGTAACTTTGAACTTTTGCTCACCGGAACATAGTTTCCCTCTAATGGTTAACTGGACGTTAAATCAAACTAACCAACAACAAAAGTCCTTCCTATGTCAGTACACATCTACTAACATTTGGGTGACGATTCCACCCTCCTTCTCTCGCCACTCTACATTAGATAAGCATGGCTTGGCTGTTGTAGTTTCATGGTGAAGGATATTATTCGCTTTGCTGGACACAAACGCCAGTGTAAATTAAAGTCAGTTATGATAAATTTTATGGTCTTTTTAGAAACAATTTTGGTTTCCACCTGAAGAAGAAGTCTTCTCACGATGACAGAGTGTCGTAAGTCTTTATTCAGATCATTAGAAAGTTGTGGTGAATCTCATTTCCTCGTGTGCTGCCTGCTCTAAAGCTCTACAAAGTCTACCAGAGTCACTCGGGTTTCCTTTAAAGTACTCTTTCAGAAATTTGAAAAACAGATCAGTCATATAGTTGACAACATCTAAAATGATTTTTTTCCCGCATCTGGCTAACTCACGAAGTGTTATTATTTTTATTATTTTTTTTTATTGGGAATAGTTCGCTTACAGTTTTGTCGCGGTCTTCCACCATCGCCACGTCTCATTAATAAACATTTATTTTTCAACATTTAAAGTAAAGTTCTATAGATCTCTAGACCTGAATAACCTTTACTGCTATGTGAAGTCTCTATGCTTGTACTTACTGCAAGCTACTCCGCTAAATAACAATTTATCCTACACAAAACAAATGTTTTTCAATGTTATTTTGCATATTCCCCCAATTTCGGGATGAAAGTATTTATTTGTACTCCGGATCTTCTACATAACATCAGTTTTAAGAAGAAATCCTTTCATTTACATCCTGATAACATGCACTCATTTCTACTTAAGAGACCTATAATTTCTATAATTTTATACTAATATTGAATGGGATAATCCAGATATTTCTGTTTAATATTCCAAGCAAATAACACCTATATTTTGCCTTTTTAGACATTCACATAATGTTGGTAGTGTATACGTTTCTTATAGCTGGTTGGGGAGGCCACACTTTGAGAATATGATTGTTATATTTTTAAAAGAATAATTTGATATTTTTGGCTTACTCTGAGGTGAGCTTCTTGTCATTAATTAGAGAAAAGTTTGGAATACGTGGCAGAAACACTTCATCACACAGCCGATGCTACCTTGAGAATGACAAATACATGTCAGAACAAAACCGTTGCTATGCGATCTCCCGGGAGGCATTGTCAAAAGAACAATGGTGCATAACAACCACCCTACACGGCAGTGACATCACACTGGCGTGGGCATTCTCCCAGCATAACTTCTGGGTGAATGTACATAGAACCAAGCAGGTTTTTGGTTCAAAACACTGTCACATTGACAGAGTTGGGGGTGGGGCTCTAAGGTTTCGTCCGGATCGGACTCTTCAGGCATCTTTAAGTTGGGCTGCTCCAAGGCATATGACATTGTCACATTTAATGGGGATACACTTAATGTAAACCCTGGCCACTTTAAAGGAGTTATTAAAGTGGAAAAAACAATAGAATGGGAGATGTTAGCTCTGTCGGAAGCCAAAAATGTGACTGCTGATCAGAAACAAGGGGTCTAGGGCCCTAGGTCATCCGTTAGATGAAATAGGGATTGAATAAAGTTGTCACTAAACCGGTAAAATAATTTTTTTTTTTTTTTTTTTTTTATTAATTAGAGAAAATGATTACTGAGGTGGGCAGGTAAAGTACTGGGGGCTTATGATATAGGCGCTCTCTGGTCAGGCTTCTAGCTGTGCATTTAAAGATTGTGGGGTCTATGTATGTTCCTTGGATCATATAAACAACTGGCTTGAATATGAGGCGATTATGTTTTGGGGTTTCATCATTCTTATATTGATTTTTTTAAGATTCTTTTTAAACAAGGTATCATCGGCTTGACACAGAGGTTCTATTGCCACGTCTATAATACTTATATTGATTGTTGGCATTTTCAGTTGCTCTGGTTGTAACAGTTGGAAATAAGTGTTAGCATTTTATTGTGTTAAAATTTGATAGCAGTAATATATGTTGTTTTGTTTGTTTATTTGGGTAGTTTAACGTCCAATATGTTCTATCAGACTTATTTTGGGTTTAATGTTTTGTCTATAGTTTTCGCGGGAAGTAGATACTATGGAGGAAACCCATGAAAGTTTAGGGTCTGAGCTCGTATCCCATCGAGTTTGAATCACATAGTCATTCACAAGGCGAAGTTTAGGGTCTGAGCTCGTATCCCATCGAGTTTGAATCACGTAGTAATTCACAAGGCGAAGCCGCGTGAATTACTATGTGATTCAAATGAGATGGGATCGAGCTCTGACCCTAAACTTGAATGGGTTTCTGAATTTATCTCACCCTTAATATTGACTAATGGGCTAACATTTGTGACTTAATCCCCCATCTGATATTTTTCCTAAATATCTAATGGGCGTTAGATACAAGTTCCCAATGTTAAGTCTATGGAGAAAAAATATCTGGGGTGAGATAATAATAAGGAAGATATGTCATGAGTTTTGGTTGCAGAGTAATCTCACCAAGCTAACCTTGGCTTCAATACATAGGGAGTTGAATCGAGAGTCAAAAATCTTGTTGAACCTCGATTCAACTCCCTATGTATTGAATTATTTTTGTCTAATCGGCGGAGGCACAAAACTAATTCAATGCATAAGGAATTGAATCGAGGTTAAATATTTATTTAAGAAAAGTTCTTTGTGATTTTATGTTATCTCTTGTATTATGAAAGGGCACAAAAATGTGCATCAGCTGGTGCTCACCTATTGTCCTTTGAAAGGTAGCCTGATATATAGTTCTTTATAATGTAACTGGACATTGTATTATAAGGCATAGCCATGAAAAACAATTGCTTGGTCAATTGAGGCTATTGGCCCTTTGTTGGGCTCAACAAACCTTACGAAAATGATGTTGCTTAAGTGTCATGTGTCAAAAAAAAAAAGATGTTGCTCATGGAGACTTGAACCCAATAGGGAGCCATAGTGAACCCGCTGAAACCACAGATACCCACCTACAAAACACCATTTCCGGTGGCCAGTAAGAACGAGGCTTAGTGCTAAAGCTATGGGGGTTTGAGGCGAGACTTATGTTTTTGGTCTCGTTTGTTACTTTAGAGGTGGAGTTTATAACTATCGTCTCTGAATAACTTTGTTTCAAAACTACGATGACAGTTGTTAAGTTTATTACAAATTTGGATCTAAAAGATTGGTGAATGAGACATATAATCTTGGACCTACATAGTCTGAGTACTGAGTGCCTATACCCGAAAATAGTATTTTGTGACCGGCTATAAAGAAATTGTTTTAAAAAAAGAAATCCTAAGTGAGATTACCAAGCAGACCAAAACGAATGGCATATTTTCAGTGGCTACAGATTGAGTGCGGTTCAGATTTTATCGTACCCCATACACCATCAAGTATGAGTTCCCAATGTTAAGTCAAGGTCAAATAATACCAGGGGTGAGATGAATGCTACATACAAACTCCAGGAACTGAGGATCGTAAATACACAGCAGATGTTACTGATTCATCCGTCGAAGCCACGAGAATCAAGATTCGGTGTCCATGCCTTAAAGGTCTAACGAAGGTCTTGTCTGGGTCATCTTAACTACGACATGCCATACATCTTTATATTATGCATGAGGGCAGGTTCAGAAAGCCATTTAAGGAAGCAATGCATCTGCCTCTCTGCTACAATTCTTATATTCATTGTTTATAGTCATTGTAAATCCATACTGAATGGAGTTCCTTGGACTGTATTATAACTTCTCACATATTACCAGGGTTTGTCTCTATGATTAAACTAGATGTATAGCCCGTAGAATAATTTGTAGAAACTGAATGAGAGTTAGTAGTGTTAGCGTTTATCAAATGACAGGCAGGTCTCATATTATTATATACCTGTGTCCGAATGTCTATTAAATACTGCCCGCTGCTAGGGGTGCAGTAATAATAATGTTTGTGCCCGCTGTGACTGTAACTTTATAAGTCATTAAAATTGAGTTTTTAATTTTCTTAAGGTATATAATAATAAGCAAACATCCTGACTGTGGGCAAAACTTTTATTGTTCTTGGTCATTTTTTTTTTTTTTGTACGGCCTGACTCTGTAGGCCGTACAAAAAAACAAAAAATGACCACGAACAATAAAAGTTTCGCCCACAGTAAGGACGTTTCCTAATATTACTGCGCGAGGTGTTAGCTGAGTGCAGTGAGTAGCCGACTGGAGTGGAGTGCGATAATTTCTCACACTACTAACTCGAGTTCAGTTAAGTATTTATCCTACCCCGACTCCACTACTTTAGAATGACAATCAGACATTTTAGTTCCTCCACATTGCTCAAGCGAGCGAAGTTTGTGGCTGCCGCATTGCCAAATAAGGCCAAAGGTCGTCAACAATTCATAGATCACAAAAGTGTGACGTCGCTCATGTTCTGGTCACTGATTGGTAAATTTTGTTATTACCCTTGTGCAATAAGTAATATTTACTGCAAGCTGGCCTGCATACAGTGATCCAATATTAATCTTATGGCGTTGTTTTTATTACGGGTAGGATGATTAGTAGAAACTGAATGAGAGTTAGTAGTGTAATGTGTTCATTGCACAATGGGCAGGTTGCATATTACTGTGCAAGGCGTTAGCTGAGCGTAGTGAGTAGCTGGAGTGTGATAAACTCTCACACTACTAACTCGAGTTCAGTTTAGCATTTATCCTACCCCGTCACCACGAATGATAATGATAATTGGCCATTTTAATTCCTCCAAGTTACTCCAGGGAGTGAAGTTTGTGGCTGATGCATTGCCATGTAAGGCCAAAGGTTGTCAACAATTCATAGGCTGCATTAGTGTGACGTCGCTAACATTCTGGTCACTAATTGGTCAATTTTTTTTTATTACCCTCGTACAATAAGTAACACTTTGCTCGCAGGTGATTCACATAGCTGTAGTGATTCACATAATTATGGTGATTCACATTGCTGTAGTGATTCACATAGCTGTAGTGATTCACATAGCTAAGGTGATTCACATAGCTATAGTGATTCACATAATTATGGTGATTCACATAATTATGGTGATTCACATAGCTGATATGATTCACATTGTTGAGGTGATTCACATTGCTATAGTGATTCACATAGCTGATATGATTCACATAGCTGAAGTGATTCACATAGCTGTAGTGATTCACATAATTATGGTGATTCACATAGCTGATATGATTCACATATCTGAGGTGATTGACATTGCTGTAGTGATTCATATAGCTGAAGTGATTCACATAGCTATAGTGATTCACATAATTATGGTGATTCACATAGCTGAGGTGATTCACATAATTATGGTGATTCACATAGCTGATATGATTCACATTGTTGAGGTGATTCACATTGCTATAGTGATTCACATAATTATGGTGATTCACATAGCTGAGGTGATTCACATAGCTGAGGAGATTCACATTGCTGTAGTGATTCACATAGCTGAAGTGATTCACATAGCTGTAGTGATTCACATAATTATGGTGATTCACATAGCTGAGGTGATTCACATTGCTGTAGTGATTCACATAGGTGAGGAAATGGCAGCTGTTTCTCATCCACACACAATTATATATCTGTTACAGGCATACATAAAAAGATATATCTAAAGTGTTAAACCAGTTCATTGTAAATGAAGCCTTCCCTGTAATAATATACATGTAATAATATGGTAGTTACATTACAGAAGAGTACGTAGTCCCTTGACTAGTTCATAATGTTAATACCTATCTATTCCATGTTTGTGTTCTCTGTAAATGCGTTACTGATAATGATTTCCTATAAAATGTGTACAATACTAAGATGTGTAATTGTGGCCTCATTATTAATTGTTCTCCTACACATCTGTCCTATTTGGTTAATGGAGCCATGCCTGGAATTGCCAACCACAAATTATACACATTGACAAATACCGGCATTTTTATAAAAGTTATTACAATAGATAACATCTATTTTCAAACAAGTTCCATATATATTTTAGATATCAAGGGAAAAAAGTACTTTTTGAATGAGTGATGACAATTATTTTAATAAAATGGGAACCACAGAAATGTGATATTACACCGATTTGATCTTCAATATCTATTAATACATAGATTAAAAATTCGGTAATTTAAGAGCTTGTCTTTTCCATATATGATGAAATTATGATTTAACTGCAATTTTGAAACTATTTGTTTTCTTGTTTCAGGAGTCAGAAGAGCCTAGAGGAATCCTGGAGGAGCTGGGTCTCTACACTGGATGATAGCCACGCCCACCTGTCAATCACCCACAGATAGCCACGCCCACCTGTCAATCACCCACAGATAGCCACGCCCACACATTAGCCACGCCTACAAGTCGCATCACTCCACCCATTCCTCTATCACTACAATAGAGGCACGCCTAACATCAATGCAGTCATTCTCATCATAGCTAGGTAAAAGATTGTCAAAGTAGGTGTGAATGGTAAATATATAACATTTAGAACCAGAGAGAAAGGAAGAGGATGGTACATGCACAAATCTAATAGACCCCATTGCAGTATCCCATGATTCAATCTGTTTACAGGATCCGGTGTTCGCTGGTTGCTGTCGTTGTATGGTGATAGACCCATGACCCATAACACACATTTATTGCAGTTTAACGGTTTTTCTAAATCTTCAAATTGGAAATACGATGCTAGAAATAGGAATTTCAGTTATTTCTACATATAACTTGGTTTCTCCGGTCATAAATCAGAAAATGATTGTTCATCAGAAGACAGGGGACGGAGGCGCGGCCAGCCAGTCGGCAGCGGATCATGTACTTACCCGGGGCGATATTAGGGAGTTTGGTAACCTCTGGAGGGTCTATTTGTCTTTACTGAAGTACGCCAAACTATTGCCTTCACAACTTCAGCACCTTCCTATTATTGTATGGCTGGAACCATATCTTGGTGCATTGACTTCCATTCATTAGCACACTCTAACTGCTTAGAAAATTGTTAATATAATAAAAGAAATAATAGTTTGGTAGAATTTTACAAATGTTTGTTGGAGAAAATTGTTAATATAATAAAAGAAATAATAGTTTGGTAGAATTTTACAAATGTTTGTTGGAGAAAGTTGTCTGTTGACATGTGGTTGTTACCAGCAAAATGCTGAAAAGTGAACTTGAAAAATGGCATATCTCACTGATTGTATTTACTGAATTATCTATGCATGCCAAACACCTATAGAGAATCTATATATTTTATATAGACAGCATGGGCTGCACTCAGACCTGATGACTAGAGACTTATAACCTTCGCCCATCGACTGCGATAAAGATTCTGATGACTCTCAGACAAACTGCGATAATCTTTTTATTGGAATACTGTGATCGGGGTTTAATTAAAGCAAAGAAAATGCATCAAGGTTACAATTGTTTCTGATGTTTTACGATACCTTTTAAAACACAAAACCAGTAATTTCTCCAGTAAATAGTTGGGTGAATAAAGATATATATATCTGATAAATGGGCACACATAAGACTACATATATCCTAGTAAGTGGAAGTCATAATTGAAAGTTATAATTCACTTTATATCACACTATGATTCCTAAGTTACGATCTTTCTACTCTAAAGATCTAAATACAACAGAAAATTGATGGGAGTTGTTTTCTTTTGCCCCACGGAATATGAAATGTGCGTAATACTGTCGTAAAACTTGCGTAATACTGTCGTATCGCAGTTGTATTGAAATCAATATCACGCAGCCCTGTCCAAAGCTACGATAGGAGAGCTCCTCCAACGAGATTTCTTCAATCCTTGTCAGAATATTAATAGTAAGGACTATTGGGATACTTATCGCAGTTGATGGGTTTTCAGTCTTAGTAAGAAACCCCTCTGAGCCAAACTTTTATTATCATTACCCTGTGTCCAGGTTAAGGGCCCTCGTCCACTGCTTGCGACACTGCTTGCGACACTCCGACACGGCTACGACATGGCTGCGACACAAAATTCTCGCACTGTAGCTGTGTCGGAAAGTAGAACATATTCTGTGTTGTAGTGTGTTGGAGTGTCGGGAATAAAAAAGTGGAAGCGGTATCACACGCCACAACACACTATCTATTTTTGAATACATACGTTTACACCAGAAGGCTACAGATATCATGATTACCTGCATGCCTTTCCCAACAGGAAGCCGGAAAATCTGTTATTTGTGTCAGAACTGTGCCATATACTGTGTCGGAAGCCCTGGTCTATTAAATTGTTTTGCTGTAGCTCTCTCCGAAATGGCTCTGACACTGTTTGGCCTCCATAATAAATCAAACAAGTTTGATTGCGCCAGGAGGCTTGCAACAGAGCACTTGTGTCGGAACCATGTCAGAGTGTGTTGTATGCCATGTTGGAATGTCTGATCCATGACTGCGACTCAGTTATTCTGTGTCGGAACACGTTTCAGAGTGTGTCGCAGGCTCAGTGGGCAAGGAGCCTTACAGAAATGTGTGACAAGGTCCTTTAGGATACATGCACGAGAGACCTGTGTGAAAATACCCATGCGTATTTCTGTATTTAGCCGATCACATTTGTTAATAACTCATTCACATTTATACAAATATTTGCACGTTTCATGCATATTCTATTTGATTGGAATAAGATCACAAGTAGTTATACCAGGGTATGTTAGAATAATTCATCTGATTCCGATGCATTTCATTAGCAAAGGATCTTTATTACAGAGATAAGGCTGATTTTATATTGTAATAAATAAAACCTGATTTAATTGTGTCAATGATTAAGATCGAGTTATCATACTTAATTTACATGTTCAATGCAAATGACTCAACTTGAAATTCTGTAAGATGTGAGTACATGTGAACTAAGGAAAATAAAATGATATAATATTTATTTTTTGTGTGTTCTTATCTTTCTGGGATGTGGACAAGTCACTTAGTCAAACGGCAAGCGCAGCCTGGGGTGTACTTAATAAGTGAGAGGTATTTTTAAAACTGAGAACGATAATGACTGTAAGACTACGATTAGGTCCTACCTCAGCGATGCCAACTAGGATAGTCATATCAGTCCCTATTTTATATATGGTCGCCTGAAATCAGGGATGTCAGTTGGGGTCGGGGGAAAAAGTGGAAATATTTTTTATGTGGTTTTTCTTTCTCAGGGAGACCAGGAAAACTTAAATAATATATCTTTGTCGGCCATGGCATGGGGCTTGGCGTCTGTGGGAAAGTTCAAACCACTTTCTTATTGGCGTAAATGAGGCTAAATCAATATCATATTTGTTTGACGTAAGGAAAAGCAATTACATATTCTGAATATGGAAAAGTGGATTTCCACGTAAAAGTGGAAAACTGACATCTCTGTGAAATCCAAAACTTTTTTCGAAGTTTTCTATTTTATTACCCACCTGATACGGAGTCTCCATACTAAGCCTATGGAGATTACAGATCGCTACTGAGGAGGATACGCAGCTCCGTACCCTCCTAGGAGGATACAGATTTTTGAGATGAAAGTAGTCCCAAACATAACTTCTTAATTACGTTGAAAAGTTTTCTAACGGTCATATTTATTGCTTAAATCTAAATATAAGTGAGTAATAAATACAACATTACCATAATTTCGATCTGTGTGGCCGTATTCTCCTTGTAGTTGACGCTACGCAATACTCCTCGCTATCGCTTGGAGTATTACTACGCGTCAACTACGCGGAGAATACGGCCACTCAGATCGAAATCATGGTAATATTGTGTATTTATTACTTCTTCTTTCGTTCGGGAAAAAGCCGTATTCTCCTAGGAGATTCCGGAGGTCCGAATTCTACTCAGTAGCGATCTGTAGGCTCCATAGGCTTAGCATGAAGACTCCGTATTAGGTGGGTAATAAATAAAAAGTGGAAAGCTGCCACCTCTGGTCAGCACATCATAACTAACACCTTGTTTTTGAAAAAGATATTTAATTCACAATTTTATTTTAATTCATGAGAATTTGTCGGTGATTTATCATCACGACGATGTGTGACTCGGTAACTCCTCCTCCCCCTCGTGACTGTTCTCCGTCGTGGTTAAACTCGATGACACTAAATCACAGGCGAGTTGCTCCTGTTTTCCTATAACGTGGACCTGGTCCGAGTCCCCGTCAACTTTTTGGCAGCTCATGTTCTGGTTTTTATCCTGTTTTTCAGAACTCTTTTTGTGTTTCTTGTCCTTTTTGTGTGATTTGTGTTTGTGTTTCTTAGAACTGGATTTTACACTTGAAGGGGATCTGAAAAGAAATAATAACGAAATGTACATCACAGAAAATGTAAGGCAAAAAGATTCGCGTTGCAGTTTGACTCCGCTTTCCCGGTGGGGTGTGGGACATGTCCTGTTTCGCAAAAAAGGTTGGCCCCCCCAGTCAGTGACAACAAACACTGATGAACCATGACCAATGATTGGCCCAATACGTTTCCCGCCTCTCTTTGTAACAATCTGCACCAACCACGGGCAGTTTACACTACCATGTGACTGAAAAGAACCAGTGTGTGCCATGCTTTGAAAGTGACCGGAATAAATTAAACTCAAACGCCGTTCGCCGGCCGAGTGAACGCCGCCACATACCAGCAGTCGCTCAAGCCGATCGCACGTCCTGTCCTATTACATCACAGAACATACTTGTTATCATATAAAAGCAAAAATCCAGAAACATAAGTTGGTGTTTTAGGGGCCTGTATTATCAGCAAGTCTTAGCGAATTTATAGGGTCTACTTTTTTCTTCTTGGATTTATATCTAAAGACAACCATTGAGATGTCAAAAAGTTTAATTCTTGTAAATTCAGACATTGATTATACTACCTAAAATTATCAGGTAATATTTTTCATGTAGTAGTTGCACAAATTTCAGTTGGAGTCATGAAAAAGATATTTCTTAGGTGGAATTTACTGCCTCGGAGAGACTGAGAAAACGTGGATAACATAGCCACTGGCCATGGAATGGGGCTGGGGTGTGGGGGAAGGTTTGAACCAGTGTATATTGGTGTGAATGATGCCCAATTTAAGAAAAATAATTTTATAAACCGAAAATGGAAACAAGGATTTCCTTGGAATATAGAAAAACTGCCATCTCTGTTTCATCATTAACAAACTAGTAGTACAATCCTCACTCTCGGATCACACTACAAATGCAGGGATGTCAGTTGCAATCAGGTAAATTAATGGAAATAATTTTCATGTGGAATTTACTGCCTGCAGGAGACCAGGAGAACGTGGAGAATACGTCGGTGTTGGTCAGGGAATGTTGGCTGAGGGCGTGTGGGGAGGTACTAACAAGTTGTATTAACGAGAATAATGCTAGATTAATATCATCTTTGATTTACACACACAAAAAAAAAGAAGAAGATTTACACAAGGAAAGGGAATTATGTACTCTGTAAAGTAGATTCCTTGGAACAAAACACAAAGTTGTGCTCCATGACAGAGACACGGTCCTACCTGGAGTGACTTCTCCGGCTGCTGTCACGCTCTTGGTGTGGCGGCGAGCTGGGCGACTTTCTCGACCCGTTTCGGCGCGCCGGTGGTGAGGAGGAGGAGGGCCTGGGGAGGTTCCTTCTCCGTCGTGAAGTCTCCGCGTTATTCTCCTCCTCACTCTCACTGTCCCACGCTCTCTGATTCCTACCCATGTCACCGCCTGTTGGTGACCTGGACCTGGACCGGCGACTTTTCTCTCTCGCCTTTAACCGTGACCTTTCCCTACTTGGTGACTTTGACCTTGACCTTGATGTTCTAGAACGTCTATAGCTCCTTGATGCTCTATCTCGTTTTGGTGACCTTGACCGTGAACGAGACCTTGACCTTGATCGGCGGACAGACCGCCGTGGTGACCTTGACCTCCGTCTCCTTGACCTTAGTGGAGATCTTGACCTTGACCTAGATCTACGCACAGACCCGCGCCGGTCCCAGTTGGCCGGTCTGGACAGAGCGGAGCGGTGACTTCGGGCAGAGCCGGGCCAGTTCTTACAGCGGTCACTTCGACCTTCAGAGATGTCATAATCTCTATCTGCTTCCCAGAATTCCCCTCCAGGATTCCGGAAGACGTGCAGAAAGTTGCAATTCTTACCCTTGGGGCACTTTTTCGTTCGAAACTGACCTGAAAACAAAAAAATGGATTTCAATATATATCTATTCAAGACATGACAAGGTGTGTGGTCTCTCTCGAAAAAAAGAGAAAAATTCATTAGATATCTACATCCATGCTGATACATGGATGTAGATATGGATGTGAAAATCTTTAATGTTTTGGTTTTTTTTCAATACAGAATTAACGTACCACATATGGCGTTTTTCCAGCGCGTGACGTTGCAGAACTCACACTGCAGCTGGCGACCGGCGTACCAGCGAGCGTTGAAACTGGCGAAGGCGGTGTGCGCATCCTCTTCTCTGTGAAATAAGACGAGACTTTCAAAGTTCAGAGATTGGAGTTTGGGGCCATCCATAAAGTACATGCACACTGAGAGGGGTGGGTAATTTTTTTAGGGGGAAATTTTGCATTTTTGTTCTCTTGCGTTTTTGCTCAATTGCGTACAAGATTCATTGGGAGTGGTGGTGGTGGTGGGGGGTGGTAAACAATCTTAGAAAATCTACTTACATACTTTATGAATGGCCTCTTTTCTATGTGTCTTCCATAAAGACACATTGCACAGTTGACGAAAAAACAATTTTCTCACCATGAAATGACAAAATATTTTTTTCTTTTGTTTTAACTTGTGGATGATAGCAGAACTAGCAATCACTCTCGGCTCGTAGTTAATTCTTTATGGAAGTGAACATCTTGCCCCCCGACGCCAAACAAAACACCTGGTGGCAGGTCCAGTTATTATCTGATTTTATTACAAACACTTTTTTGGGGTTTACCAAAAAAGGGTTTTAGCCTGATCCCACAATTACCTACAGATTGTGACAGCAGAAAATAGTGGTTGTACCGCCATTACAGTGGCACTATCTTAAAATTTCCTGGCAGATTATGGCAGAACTAGCAATCACTTTGTGCCCTATATGTGATGGGTATTTATCCTACCCCTAATATAAAATCCCATAGGCTTAACATTGAGTTTCTGTATGTCACGCTGACTGCCCTACGGAGTTTTATATGCCACTAGTGGCATACAGGATTGTTATCACGTAATATTCCAAAATCGAGGAGACGGGGTAGGATAAAATCAAAACCGGATTCGTTTTAATCTTGGCCACCGCATTCCACTCCTAGAGTTGTGGCTCCAGACTTCATGCGGCTTCGCCTCATGAAGTCACTATGCCAAACTCCAGTCGTGGCATATTGTGGCCAAGATTAAAACTCATCCAGTTTTACGATAATACGTACAGTGGGGCTATCTTACAATTTCCTGGTGGATGATAGCAGAACTAGCAATCACTCTGTGCCCTATACGTCACAGGTATATACGTTCAGTGGGGCTATCTTACAATTTCTAGCAATGATTGTGCCCTATACGTTACGGATATAATTATATGCGTACAGTGGGGCTATCTTACAATTTCCTGGTGGATGATGGCAGAACTAGCAATCACTGTGTGCCATATACGTCACGGATATATACGTACCGTGGGGCTATCTTACAATTTCCTGGCAGCTGATAGCAGAACTAGCAATCACTGTGTGCCCTATACGTCACGGGTATATACGTACCTTCTGTACTGCACGTACACGTTGCCTCGGAGGTGAGGCTCGTAGTTACAGCAGACCTTGAACTGGACAACCTTCCCGATGTCCTTGAACTCGGGCAGCACGTCTTCGTAGAAGTCCCTGAAGTGTAGGTAGGTCTCCCGGTCCTCATACTCCAACGTGATATCTGCCATTCACGAGGAAAAACACAACCAAACTACGCGTGAATATCGGAGTCAAAGAGTTTATATGACCTTTAATACATTCGTGTGAGAAGTTTCAAGGGCATGACATTAAAAAATCCTTTCTGTCCAGAGATATTTGTCTCTGGGATAATCCACTGCTACCAAGAATATCTTTAAGTAAAATATAGTGAAATCATGAGATACCATGGTTTTATCTGTTGGTTTTATCTCACCCCGGTATTTTCTTCATAGGTTTGACATTAGGAACTCATACTCCACGGCCGTGAAGGTAGTGTACCCAATACTCAATGGCTAATTGGGTGAGTTATTTTATCAATATTATATTAATACGGAGTGAGATAAAATCAGAAACTCACTTTGACTGCTACATAATTGACTCAGCTTCGCTTCGTGAATTACTACGCGGGCAAACCCGGTGGAGTACGGACCACGTTATGCTCATCTCGTGGGTTTCCTACTCACTATACCGCTTTAATAATCCACAAACACTTTCACACCGTCTAAAGGAGGGGCCCAGGGGACAAAACCCCAGCAATTTTAGTGAATTTCCGGCCTCAGCAAAGCTAAACGTTTTTTTAGTTTGCTCATTTATTGATTTTACAGCATATTACAGTTATGAATTTATTACTGCCCCCTTCACGCCACTCTCTCGACAGTTTTACATTGATCTCATGAATGATTCTAGGGAGGGAAAAAAGTCCAGGTTGTTGTTTGTTGTTTAGGTAGTCTAACATCCAATATATTCTATAGACATGGTATGAGAAGGATTGGCCTTTGATATAACACGCAATCTACCACTGCTGGGGATGAAGGAGAAAAGTGGCTGTACACCACACCACATAGACATGGTATGAGAAGGATTGGTCTTTGATATAGCAGTATGTCTACCACTGCTGAGGATGAAGGAGAAGAGTGGCTGCAGTGGGACTCAAACCCACAAAGTACTATAACCTTGAGGTTACAAGTCCAGTGCCATAACCACTGATCTAACTCCCCAGCCGCAACCCAGAAAAAAATAAAAAATTGAGAATATTTAATTACCAAGGTCAAACTCATCCTGGAGTCCTTCCATGAGGCCGAAGTGCGCGTACATCCCTTTGAAGAGTAAGGTGCAGCTCGACTCGGGCAGCGGATGACCGCGCGAACACCTGTAACGAGACGGGCAATTCAGGTATGTTAGTCATATTTCATCAAAGAAGCTGTTTCTTTGTTAAAGGTCCCAGGGTGCCATCTGTCGGTGAGACTGAATCCCGCCTGCCCGACTACCTCCACCTCAGCTCCCAACAGAAGCTCATCGCCGCCTACATTCTAGGTCAGTTTTAGTGTTTTCTTCTGGGGACCTTCAGGGTCTATAGGACTATCTCAAGGTTCAGCTTTTATCACTAGCTTTATGCCACAGGGGTGGTGGTGATCGAATCTATGTGATCGAATCTATCTGCCTCGACCATGGCATAGTTATTGTCGTGATCAAATCTACGTGATCTTTATTCATTCTGTATTTATACAGTTTTTCCATGGCCTAGTATTGCCCTTTTATGTGGTTGATTGTTGAGTATGATCTTTTTAATGTTATTCCTATGGCTAAACTTGTATCAGGGGAGAGATGAATTATAAAACGTCAGAAATTGGACCCACTGATCGCCGAATCGGCAAGCGCCAGTCTTTGCGAAGAACGGACAGTTCTCGGCTTCCTGGCCGTAGTTGGTCGGTGCCAAAGGGTTGTGCCACGAACCGTCATCCTGAAAAAAAAAAATGATAATAATAATATCAATACCTTGTACCTAATAATGATGTTTAATAATTATAGACATACCTTATTATGGTATATGTAAGTACACACAGTGTGGAAGTATGTGGTGTATGTATTTCTAAACCTGTGTTCTGCAGAGTCGCAAGGTTTCCCCCTCAGCATAATGTCCCCTTTAACAGGGTGTCCGCCATGGAAGGGTGTCTACCTTAGTAGGGTGTCCCTCATAGTGGGGTGCCCCCCCATAACAGAGTGTCCCCCATAGCAGGGTGTCTACCTTAGTAGGGTGTCCCTCATAGTGGGGTGCCCCCCCCCATAACAGAGTGTCCCCCATAGCAGGGTGTCTACCTTAGTAGGGTGTCCCTCATAGTGGGGTGTCCCCCCATAACAGAGTGTCCCCCATAGCAGGGTGTCTACCTTAGTAGGGTGTCCCTCATAGTGGGGTGCCCCCCCATAACAGAGTGTCCCCCATAGCAGGGTGTCTACCTTAGTAGGGTGTCCCTCATAGTGGAGTGTCCCCCCATAACAGAGTGTCCCCCCATAACAGAGTGTCCCCCATAGCAGGGTGTCTACCTTAGCAGGGTGTCCTGAAATATGTGTTTTGTGTATAGGGCAAATCGCTCTGTGGTGTTTTGAAGATGAAACTATGGGCTCTGAATATCAATCTTTTAAACTGTTGTTGACATCATGAAGGTATTTTTTTTATAAATGGCATCATGATAGTAGCTCCTTCTCGGTTGTAGTGCCGTTACTGAAGCTGTTTCAGATAATTATCAAAATAGAGACATGCATGAAAACACTGTTTGCTTCTGTAAAACTGCGTCTTCTGTGATAACGATAACGACTGCTTGTACATGGTGATAAAAACTCTCCCTGAATCAACTGTAAAAAGATCTACGTTAGAAGATGCTTAGTTAATTATCCAGGTGGTGTCAGTTAGAACCCGTCTCTAGAAGTATTCACTAACACTAGTACCCACCCCTAGAAGTATACACTAACACTAGTACCTGTCCCTAGAAGTGTACACTGACACTAGTACCTGTCCCTAGAAGTATTCACTAACACTAGTACCTGTCCCTAGAAGTATACACTAACACTAGTACCTGTCCCTAGAAGTGTACACTGACACTAGTACCCACCCCTAGAGGTATACACTAACACTAGTACCCACCCCTAGAAGTGTACACTAACACTAGTACCTGTCCCTAGAAGTGTACACTGACACTAGTACCTGTCCCTAGAAGTGTACACTGACACTAGTACCTGTCCCCTAGAAGTATACACTGACACTAGTACCTGTCCCTAGAAGTATACACTGACACTAGTACCTGTCCCTAGAAGTGTACACTGACACTAGTACCTGTCCCCTAGAAGTATACACTGACACTAGTACCCACCCCTAGAAGTATACACTAACACTAGTACCTGTCCCCTACAAGTGTACACTGACACTAGTACCCACCCCTAGAAGTGTACACTGACACTAGTACCTGTCCCTAGAAGTGTACACTGACACTAGTACCTGTCCCTAGAAGTATACACTGACACTAGTACATGTCCCTAGAAGTGTACACTGACACTAGTACCCACCCCTAGAAGTATACACTAACACTAGTACCTGTCCCCTAGAAATATACACTGACACTAGTACCCTTTCCTACGCATGCGGCTCTGCCATACGGTTAATTTCATAAACTGAAAATGAAAACATGAATTTAAATGGAAACGTGGAAAACTGACATTCGTAAATTGAATTATTGAAGTGAATGTACATACCGCGTCAACATAAGACTACGTAATTGAAACCCGCCTCACCTTGCCCTTCGCTCCAGCCCGCGCCTCCTTCAGCAAAGCGTCCTACAAGAAACATCACCATGGCAACCATGTGGCTGGTTAGCAAGATACTGGCTGCTTGAGTTAAGTTTCTCAATGGTCTCGGTGCAAACAAATAAACGGTTACTGGGAGATGAAATGATATACCCCATCCTAGATTTGAAACTACCAGATTTATACCAAAACTTAACTTGTAATATCTATGACATCGTAGTGTTATTTTACCACCCATTTAAAATGTGTTTACTTAATAATCACACTTTATTTATATAACTCGAATTTTTCTTTGTGTGTACTAGTCGAGATCAAACCTACACATACTCATAGACATATGCACAACTGTAAAGTAATGGTAATAACATCAGTTCTATAAATGGTATTTTCAGTAAAAAGATACAAAGACGATTCTGCCACTAATCGTCCGCCCAATACGAAGCACTGAACAGTTAGACAAGTTAAGGAGTATTTTCATAAACATTGAATGAAAAGAAATAATTATATATAGAGTTATAATAATGTCCACGTGACATGGAGAAAACAAGAAAACAAAAGTGTCATCGGCGATCATTGATTATTTTACCTATTTTACCAAATAAATCAGTAACATTTGTTGATAAAATTTAAAAAAAAAAAAAAAATTAATGTAGGTAAGTTATCATTATCAACGTAGATTATATAAACTATATAAACAATTTTAAATTAAATAATTTTACATCAAATAGTCATGTTAACCCTGATGAAGACACCATAGTGTCGAAACGTAGGTTCTACACGTACTGTATTAACTCATGAACAATAAAGCCGAACCAAAATCATTCGGTGGACTAGTGGTTGTTTTGTGTTCAACTCTCAACCACATCTTCATAATCTAGTCTGTGTGATATTAAAAAAAAAAAGAGAAATTTGTCTACGACGTGAGAGAGTCTGTGAGAACTAGGATATGTTTGCCGTCGTAGCCTCGTCACCTGTTTCTCCCTTTTCTCCCTTTCTCGTTCCTGCTTCTTCTCGTATTCTTCCTTTTCTTTACGCTGTCTTTCTTGCCACTCTTCGCGGATTCTTTTCTGTGGAATATCAATGGAATCATTAAATGTAGGATGTTGACAACACAAACTAGGCTCATTCTGTTTCAATTAAAATTCAATTTATTGATGAGCACAGACAAGCTAATGAAATGAGCGATACGTGAAGGTATGAAAAAATAAAAAAAAATAAAATGTTGATTTTTAATGAATTAAAATTAATTGCAGAAAAGAGAAGCGATCTTTAGGACAATAAACTATTGATTTTTTTTTTCATTCAGGGACGTTTTACCCCGGTTGGATGAAAATGCAGATTTACTATATTTTTACAATAAAGATTTACCTCTTCTTCCTCCTGCTTCTTACGAAGTATTTCTTCTCGACGTTTCTTCTGAGCTATCTCCTCGAGAGCCAACTTTTCTCTTTCCAACCACAGTGCGTGTTGTAGCTGTCTGCAATTAAATGTTTATGTTTTTTTTTGTTATATTTGTTAACAATAAAATACAATAAATATTAAGTAGGGACTATCGTGTGACGGGGCATTTAGAGTCAGAGTATGACTGCACAACTGACCAGGTGAGTCATTTGAACCACAGATTTTCACGCAATTTTCGGCTGATTTCTGGTTTTGCTCCCCTTCTGATTAGGTGGTTGTCTGTGTTATTTGTACACACTGCTGTTTAGGGGCTGTGGTTGGTTCTTTTGAGGGGATGTGACCCTCTGATCAACTTTGACCCCTGCTCTATGTCAGGGTGGTCTGTAAATATTGATCCTCCCCTGAATACTGTATCATTATTTGTAGTTATGTGCAGTTAATCCTCTGGTTCATCAGATACATTTCGGACTTGTAAGGGTAGGATATGTGTGCTTTCCTACATGTTTTTATTTTATGTCAACCAGTGTTTTTGTTTGACATATACATGTAAGTGTATGTTGTTGTGTCACCCACTCTTTGTGTAGACAGATTTTGTGTTACTGACTGTGTGGTAACCTGGTCATGCTGTTAGCCAGGACTGACAGGCATATGGCATTTTATTTCAAAATTTTCAGGTACTTACCTAGTTTCAGATTAAGAATTTTTTTAGATACACTGGGATCGTATCTTTATGTTACCTCTCACGGACGCTCATTTACAAGGAGAATCCCTGGGAGAGAGTCATACTCTAGAGTGACTGTCGGTAGATGACACCCGTGATCTGAATGCTGGATTTAGTAGAAACCAAACAAGAGTTAGACTTGACAATGTTTATGCCACGACGGGAAGGTAGTGTATTACTACACGAGGCGTAGCCGAGTGTAGTGAGGAGCAGACCTGACCTGAGTGGCGTAGACATTGACAAGTCTAACTCGAGTTCGGTTTCGTATTTATCCTACCCCATCTATGCTTTTGTATCACTGTTAAAAAGATAAATATTGAGTCAACGACCAACAGAACTTTTTCATAGTAGCTGACATCCTGCTCTCTGATTGGTCAATATTGTTATTACTCTAGTGGCATAAAAAACACTTTATGTCACGGCCTGCCACATAAAATTTCCCTATGTTAAGTCTATGGCGTTTTTTTTATTAGGGATAGGATAAGATACGGTCGGTAGCCAGCAAGCTTTGGATGATACGCTTCGTAAATTGGACAATACATTTCGTTTTTGGAAGGTGACATTCTTGCACTCGTGGTGAACCGCATAACAAAAATTGGCAAATAATCATGTGTTGCCTAGCGTGAATCAAAATATAAACTTCCCAACTGTTTTTTTCCGCACATCTTTAGTAATCTACTGATCTATATTCGAAGTTTCTATGTCAATTCTTGACAGTTCTGATATGATTTGAAGAAAAGCATAGGTAGGTCTACCAGCTGAAAGCCGAAGCGTACTGGCTATGAAGCGTATCGTCCAGATACCGCGATCACTCACCTTTCTCGTTCTCTGCATTCTTCTTCATACTTCTCCTGTTCTTCTACTCGAAGTTGTCTCAGGTGGGAATTTGGCGAGTCTGACGTTTGATCTGAAGTGGTCACACAGATAAGACATGAACATGATAAAATTAGGTAATTTAAAAAAAACAAAAAACAGTGAGACTAAATTCTTTGGCTTATGTTTTCCTAAACAAATATGTATATATGGTTTTAAGGTATTTGATGAATTAGGCCTCTAGATGTAAAAACTTTAAAAAGTGCATTTATACTGGTTTATAGTCATATATACTCAACCCTAACCCTTACCCGCCAATCGGAACTAAATTGGGGTAGGCTCAGCCTCAAGGCGTCCACGTTTTCGCGCTGACAGGAGGCTCAAACGATAAAAACTTAAGGCGTCCAATTCCCGTTCAAAAGCCATAATGCCATTAATGGAACGTGAGGAATATCTTATTTGATCTGGGTTTTAAACAAATGATGCAGAATAGTTTATGTTTAAAAGAGAAGCGAACTCTTACCTTCTTGAGAATGATCCCTTTGTTGTGCTAACTGCCGTCGTTTTGATTTTCTTATTTCCTTTTTACGGGCAGCTTTTAACTGCTTGTGACTGAAACGATAGACACATCTATATTCCCAAATAATCAAACTTATAATATGAATTCTGATATTTAGGCCTAAACTTGATGACGAATATAGTTTTTGCGGTCCCGTTTTTGCCATGATGTTGGCTATCATTTCAATATCATGATGATCATAATGCCTGTGACTGAGTTAATTTTAATGGCCACAATGGGAGTAGGAACTACTAACTTAACTAAGCAATTACAATACAGTAAAACCCCTCTTCCGGGACACCCCGCTTAAGGGGTCACCCCGCTTCAGGGGACAATTTGCTCGGAACGGAAATTTTCCCCTCTATTAAGAGTTTATTTTAACCCCGCTTAAGGGGACACCCCGCTTAAGGGGACACCCCGCTTAAGGGGACAGTTTTTCGGTACAGAAATGCTTAAAAACCCCGCTTAAGGGGACAGTTTTGAGGGACATCATATCAAAAACACTGAAAATTCACTCGTGCGGGCCCAGGCGGCCGGAGTGTGTTTTTTCAAGGTACGGTAATAACCGCAACTCTAGCGGCTCTGGGCGGGCGACACTGAGTGGATATTAGTATGAGCATAGATATACAGGGGGACTTTCTCTATATCTATGGTATGAGCGACTTTCGCACTTGTTGAAGGTAGGGGGGTTAGAGGTCCGCTTACAGGTTAGCGGTGGGCGACACAGGGTGGGCTGGGGGCTTTGAAGGTGCGGTATTCAGTGAGCCGTCGCGGCTCTGGGCGGCTCACGGTCATAGGGCTGCTGACTTTGGTGGGGGGGGGGGGGGGGGGGGTACATTGAACGGGGGTGTACAAAGGAGGGTGTGCAAAGGAGCAAATTTCACAAGGGAGGCATCTCCATCTTCAACCTCTTTTATCTATTTATTTCTAATTTTTTGTACATTTATATTCATTTATATTTATTTATATTGTATAATTTATATTTATTTGCTTATTTATTAATGAACCTTTTAACCTAATAACCATCGTTTCCTTCATTTATGTAGGTATTCTCTATTGTATAACCACTGGCATACTGAAAACCACGCTTAAATAGGGTCGGACTCGTCTGACTACATTATTCCTTGTTGGATGAGAGAATGAATGTCACTTGTTGGGTAACAAACAATGACAAATATAATATATTGCCTATCGTGAATCAAAATATAAACCCACGAACTGTTTTTCGCTCAGCTTTAGCTATCTATTGATGTTTATTCAAAGTTTTTACGTTAATTATTGACAAAGTTCTGACCAAAAAAAAGGGGGAAAAAGCGTAGAGTCCAGTCCGTCCATCAGCCGCTGAAAACCGAGGCGTGCTGGCTACGAAGCGGGCTTCCAGAGAGCAAAAGTTCATATCATGTACAACTTTCAACGATGACAATTTATTGTATTTGAGCAGCTATATACAAAAGATCGCATACCTGAGGTTGACAGGCCCTTGTCTAGACAATCCCAAATCCATGGTAGCATTTCTGTGTGAAACAAACTAAACGTGAAAGCGTTCGCATCTAATTTCACATATTATCGCTCGTTGCGCTTGTATTCTCGTGTAAGCTCTCGTCTGGAACGAGAACTAGGTACGCACAAATTGATGACGTATACGATGTAAATACACTCTACAGTGACACATTCGGAGAGAAAAGTGAGTCTGAATTGACAAGATCTTTCATTTGTAGCCATTAATGTGGATGATCTAAAATTTCTTTATGATAAGATCGAAAGTGTATTGATCCAGGCTTCGGGTTCTTAAAACCATGCAGTATACACATGTATTGGGTGTTTGCTTAGGGGTGATATTTATCAAGAGAATACTACGACTGATGACATCCGTTTCTTGTTGAATGTTGTTGTTTTGTATGGCGTACCTGGTTTGGATCACTCACTGACCCTCACACTGTATTCTTATCAGCATACACGTTAAACGTTGAAGGTTAATGATTTTAAGAATTCCATCACAACGCTAACTGCCTGTCTGCTCCACTCCGGTGGGTAAGACGAAACGACAGCGGGCGTCTAGTTCTGGGCAACAACCCAAACTGTCAAACTCCTAGATCGCAAACAGTACTAATATGAATTAACCAACACTCTCCTGCAACTCGACCATTTGTCCATATAGTATTTCAGAAGACCTCAAAAGGTCACCCCTAGGGCTTAGTCCGCGGAACTCCAACTACCTTACTCATATATACCGCAGTCAGTCAGAGCTTCAACCCGGACGGCGACCAGTCAAAGTACCACCCAAGTGACAAGTCAAAGTACCACCCAAGTTACAAGTCAAAGTACCACCCAAGTGACAAGTCAAAGTACCACCCAGTGACAAGTCAAAGTAACACCCAAGTGACAAGTCAAAGTAACACCCAAGTGACAAGTCAAAGTACCACCCAAGTGACAAGTCAAAGTACCACCCAAGTGACAAGTCAAAGTAACACCCAACTGACAAGTCAAAGTAACACCCAAGTGACAAGTCAAAGTAGCACTCAACTGACAAGTCAAAGTAACACCCAACTGACAAGTCAAAGTAACACCCAACTGACAAGTCAAAGTAACACCCAACTGACAAGTCAAAGTAACACCCAACTGACAAGTCAAAGTACCACCCAACTGACAAGTCAAAGTACCACCCAACTGACAAGTCAAAGTAGCACCCAACTGACAAGTCAAGGTCCCACCCAACTGACAAGTCAAAGTACCACCCAACTGACAAGTCAAGGTCCCACCCAACTGACAAGTCAAAGTACCACCCAACTGACAAGTCAAAGTAGCACCCAACTGACAAGTCAAAGTAGCACCCAACTGACAAATCAATGTACCACCCAACTGACAAGTCAAAGTACCACTAAACTGACAAGTCAAAGTACCACCCAACTGACAAGTCAAAGTACCACCCAACTGACAAGTCAAAGTACCACCCACTTGACAAGTCAAAGTACCACCCAACTGACAAGTCAAAGTACCACCCAACTGACAAGTCAAAGTACCACCCAACTGACAAGTCAAAGTAGCACCCAACTGACAAATCAAAGTACCACTCAACTGACAAGTCAAAGTAGCACCCAACTGACAAGTCAAAGTACCACTCAACTGACAAGTCAAAGTACCACTCAACTGACAAATCAAAGTACCACTCAACTGACAAGTCAAAGTAGCACCCAACTGACAAGTCAAAGTACCACTCAACTGACAAGTCAAAGTAGCACCCAACTGACAAATCAAAGTACCACTCAACTGACAAGTCAAAGTAGCACCCAACTGACAAGTCAAAGTACCACTAAACTGACAAGTCAACGTACCACCCAACTGACAAGTCAAAGTACCACCCTAGCTCGATGGAGCCTGGCGGTGGCTTTCACACCTCACAGCGGTGATAAAAACCTGTGGCTTTAACACCCTGTAACATTCTGTCTAGTGTGTGTGTGTACATGGTAATGTATAACTGCAATGCCTATCATTTGTTTCCGTGGTATTTATATGATTGATTAAAGGGATATGGAAAATTTACATTCAGATTTCAAATACAATAAATCTTCATAATTAAGATACCCAAAAAATCAAACATTGGATATTTAGTTAACACATTTCTATATTTACAAATGTATAGTGTATATAGGTTCATCATACTGGACTAGCATCATAAAGTATTAGTTCTAGTGATATTATCATACAGTAATGTCAATTTATGAGACCCAATTCATTGCAATAAACAATTCGAATCACAGTTTAGAATAATTTCAGGTCAAGTGGAAAAACATACAGAATAATGATAGATAATAGCCGAGAACTGCACATATCTACACAACCCATAGGGTGGTGCTTTGACTTCGATTTAGGTGGTACTTTGACTCTGGGTGGTACTTTGACTGGTAACCATGCGGACTCAGTAACCACGTTTTCTCTTAATACATCCCTCTAAAACAAGTGGCATTGCTGTATCTCTGTCGGAGATGTAATAAGGTTTAGTTGTGCTGTGTTATATCTTTTTTCTTTTTACATTTTACACGAGCCTAATTTAAGGCATGGATTAAGTATCCCTTAATGATACTAGCTTTTCTAAAACAATGCAAACAATTTCAGTAATTGAATTTATATATTTTTCTCGAATCATATCAATATCGTAGAGTACAACTTGGTACGCCTGAACATTCATAAACAACTCGAAACAGATTCCATTGAGTCACCCTAACCCTGCCTTCTGTGATGTCATCGGTATATGAAACCACTCTCCTAGCATAGGTCCTGTGCTTTACTTCCTGCTCCTACTTATATCCCTGCACCAACCTGCCTATTTGGGAGAAAGTCTGCCCCATACACCAGTTTTTCCAGTATCCTAAATTCTGAGCACTTTTTTCCAGACCCCAACTGACATCCCTGATATTCGGTTGACATTTCTATGATTAAAAAAAGTAAATTTTTCCCTTACCCCAACTGATATACCTGATATTCAGTTGTCATTTCTATGAATTAAAAAAAGTTACATTTAACATGACAGATTGTACTCAGAAATGTCAAATACAAGTGACGGATATAGACCAGTTTCAGTTTGATACAGACCATGCCAAATGAGGCATTGACTTATGGCTAATAGGCCTTTTTCCACTGGGGCCTGTTTTTCAGACAGCGACGTCTTTATTTGTAGTGATCACAAAAGAGTGACCAGTTGGGCGACCAAACCACTGATCATGACCAAAAAGTGTTCCTCCGACCCGGTCACTGTTCAGCTGTAATGATCACTGTCGGTCCAAGGCCCATTCAAAAACAAAAGCATGTCTCACATGTATATTACTCAACAGAAAATTGTGAAATTTGGGAATTCGATAAAACAGATATAGATAATTCATCGCAGTAAATATTGTTTCATTTGATATAGTGGAAGTGTATAAAATGAAATATGCCACCATTTGGGCTAAATGGTCACAACTCTGGAACCCAAAACAGTGACCATGACAGTTTACCCCTCTAAATGGTCACACATGTTATGACAACTTATCTCTGGAACCCAAAGGCCTCCGAACGGTCAATAACTGGTCACTATAGGAAATGGTCACGACTAAAAAACAGCCCCCTGGTTTGAGTCGCACCTTATCTGCTTAGTTACGCCATGCCTGAAGCCAAACATACCCCTGGCAACGTATACTTTAGCATTGGATCACTGAGTGTATAAGCGTAATACATTTATAATACCCATGCACATTATTTCCATTGAAATAAAAGCGATTGCATCATATTCTGTGGTATTTCAGCTCCAATTTGATGTATCATACATGCATATCACCTCAATGATACTTTAGATATACCTTAGATAACACAGGGACACTAAAACTAGATACACACTGATACAGTGGCAGGCCTAGCTATAATATGCTTATCTTTTTCCAAGTAAAAACCAAGATAATTACCAACTATACAGTTTAGACAGCTCAGACCTGTTAATACAATACCCTAGTTTGATCCAGCAATTTAGTCTGTCAAAAAACAACACTCCTGCAATCACACCAACCATTTACACTCCAGGTGTGATTGCTATATGTCTCATATACATGCTGCCAGAGTCAGCCGTGTTTGTCCGAGCAGCCGCGTTACTAGACAGTGGGCCGTTAGGTGGCGTTGAATGGCAACACCTGTATTGAGACGTATGCTGTATAAATCAAATAACAAACTACCACGACTCATCAAGGCTAGGCCATGAAAACCAGCCTTTTGAATAGGCTGAGGCCCAAGCCTCTTTATTGAGAGATGTAAACAGAGATGGCAGTTTTCCCATTTTCCACGAAAATCCTTGTTTTCAATTTTAGCTTATGAATTTTATTTTTTCTTGAAAAAAAACCAAAAAAACCAAAAGGAATATATTCAACCTAATTCACACCAATAAACAGTGATTCAAACCTCCCCACAGACCTGAGCCCCATTCTATGGCCATAACAATGTGTTCACCACACACACCCCAACACTATTCCATGGCCAATAACTGTTTTCTATGTTTTCTCAGTCTTTCTGAGGCAGTAATTTCCACATGAAGAATATTTCCTATTTTTTTCATGACCCCAACTGACTTCCCTGTGTAAAAAACCCGACATATGGAAATGAATATAAACTTATTGTCTCAATAAATGTTTCTAAATTTCTAGATGACTGGTCATAGATAAAGATCTATTTCCAGTTTGTCTAAAAAAAAAAAAATTATTGTCTCGATAAAGAAAGCTAAAAAAATAAAAATAAAAAATATATATGAATTTTCTTGATTGCAGCTTGGTTTATTATTCTCGCTCACTTTCACCAAAGCCAACGGCAATGGCTTCCGGGGGCTCCCAGCCGCCGACGTTGATCGACGGCAAGCTGCCCATCTTCATCTTCCCGACCACGCTGACATTCTACTCTGACGACCAGGCCACGCACAAGCAGGTGCTCACTCTCTACAACCCCTACGAGTTCGCCCTGAAATTCAAAGGTAACCTGCACACGCGCCTCAGGCTCGTCAGTGGACAGCTCGCCCCATTTTGGACAATTCGCCCGTGAAGTCGCCCCATACTTGTCCATTATACTTTTTTTTCAATTTTTTATTTTTTATTGATATAGTTTGCTTATTGATTCGCATATTGATATAGTTCGCCAATGACAGTACATGTAGCACCCCGTTTTGGACAGTTCGCCCTGTGAAGTTGCCCCATACTTGTCTGTCATACATTTTTAAATTTTTATATTTTCTATTGATATAGTTCGCCAATTGATTCGCCTATGGATATAGGTCGACAATGACAGTACATTTAGTGCCCCGTTTTGGACAATACGCCCTGTGAAGTCACCCTGTCCGTTATACATTTTTAAAATTTTTATTGATATAGTTTACCAATTGATTCGCCTTTGGTATAGTTTGCCAATGACAGTACATGTAGTTTTGGACAATTTGCCTCGTGAAGTCACCCCATACTTGTCCATTATACATTTTTTTTCAATTTTTATTTTTTATTGATATAGTTTGCCAATTGATTTGCCTTTGGTATAGTTTGCCAATGACAGTACATGTGGCGCCCCATTTTGGACAATTCGCCTCGTGAAGGAAGTTGCCCCATACTTGTCTGTTATACATTTTTGTATTTTTTGTTGATAAAGTTTGCCAATTCATTCGCCTATTGATATAGTTCGCCAATGACAGTACATTTAGTGCCTCGTTTTGGACAGTTCACCCCATGAAGTGGCCCCATACATGTCTGTTATACATTTAAGAATTTTTTTTTATTGATATAATTTGCCAATTGATTCGCCTATGGATAAAACTCGCCAATGACAGTACATGTAGCGCCCCGTTTTGGACAATTCGCCCCGGGAAGCCGCCCCATACATTTTAATTTTTTAAATTTTTTTTATCGATATAGTTCGCCAATGACAGAACATTTAGCGGTCTACCACTATACCCTCTATACCTGATACTCTTATCACGAGATAATCCAGATTCCCTCTTGCCTTAAAACATGATGGATTCTTTATTCCGTAAATACATAAGTATTGTTAACAGGAGAAATGTTGTGTGTACATGTATATAAGTGGGGTGCTTACATAATATAGTGCAATATAAAGTATGATGGGAAGGGGATGAGATGGCAAGTAATGGCGTTACTTGAGATAAAATAAAGTTTCATTGGGATCTATAGATTTAATGTAGAGGGATTTGAGAATGGTTCCTGTTGGTTCATATCGTTCTTAGTGGTTTAATTATATAATATCATTTATTTGATCATGACATATTGAATATTTTTGATAACATGTATGATAGCATTCGTACTGTTCTGTCTGCACCTTGTATTTGTATTCCTTTTTTTTTTTTTTTTTTTTTTTTTTTGTATTTGTATTCCATGCTAGTAAAGTCTTTCTGGGAACGAGTCCAGGCAGGTGTCATAAAACATTAGAAAATGTTTTAGATCTTAAACTAACTGAATATTTGTTTATTCAATATCTTTCAGTATTATGTACAAGTCCAAGGAAGTACACTGTTGTTGACTCCGAGGGAATAATAAAGTCACGATGCTGTGTTGATATGTGAGTACGAATACATTTATTTTCTTTCCATCTAATATTTACGAATTTACAAAGTTGCGTGCACCATTTAACCATGGGAAACCATCCATAGTACAGAGTATAGGATTTTTTCCAACATTCATGGCAACTTCCCACTTGTTCATGGAAACCCACTTTTTCATTTTTAGTATATAAAATTTGTCTTCCTCTCATGGTACAGGGATTATATTGATTAAACCGGTGTTAACACAAGACAACAAAATAAGCGGCGACTGTAGATTGTCAAGCCAATAGTCGTCAGGTGGTGGCAATGTCCACCGCAAAAGTCATCAATCTCAGAATGTACTTGAGCCTTCACATTGATGACTAAGTTTTCACAGAATCGCTGCCTGTGTAGATTACTAATTCAAGCCGGCTAGAAATTGTTGTGGGCATCAGAGCGTGTCCAATAGTTATGAGATGGTGCTATATTGCATAATCTGACATAATCAGACGATCTGCAGTCAACACACACTTGGTGTTTAGACTAGACGATTTCTATCATTTTACAGATACTTGATGAGGCTCATTCTCACCAATAAAATAGTGATTTGAACCTCCCCACACACCTGACACCGGACTCGTAACCCCAAGGTTGTAAGACGTTGTAGGTTCGAGTCCCACCCCCAGCAGTGGTAGATTTACTGCTATATCAAAGACCAATCCTTCTCATACCATGTCTGTGTGGTGTGGGAAGTAAAAGAACTCTCACCTCGGTAAATGTTTAGGGGTGAGATTTCTACCTGAATTCACACATAGATTCGATCACCACCCTAGTGGTTTAAAAGAACCTTGAGAAAGTCTGGAAAGGACCTATAATGGTTGACTGGATGTAAAATCAAACCCAACAAACAAAAACAATCCCCACACACCCTCAGCCCCATAAATGGCCGACACTGATGTGTTTTCCACGTTTTCTGGGTCTCTCTGAAGCAGAAAATTCCACATACAAAATGTTTCCTTTTTTCTGAACCTAGATCATTGATCACATAAACAAATTTTTTTTGCCAACTACATTACACAGGGATGTCAGTTTTCCTTGTTTCCGAGGAAATCCGTGTTTTCATTTCTGAAATGTAAAATCCCTTTTCTTGTGAAAAACTAACATATAACAACACAGAGTAGAGAGATATAACTACTATATTACTCATATCAGTGAAAAGCCTTGATCCCCAACTCTACCTACCCACAGAATCTTCAAAGAAGCATATATGTTTAGTAATAATAACATTACTTTTATCCATTTCCGGTGTTTTTGGTGTATACATGTGAGGTTTAAACTCTGAATTGTCATGGGAAATATTTCCTTGTTTTTTTCTGACCCCAACTGACATCCCTGATTACATATGATCTTTCTATGTAAGGGTGACTTTCTCATCTTTTAAAGTACATTCACTAAATTGAAAATAGAATGATAAATCATATTGATAATCCTTTTTAGAGTTGTTCGGCATAAGGACATTGCTATCAACCAGGAAGGAGTGAAAGACAAGTTTAGAATCCACGTTTCGGAGTACGGGCAACGCGCCGTCATTGGTGAGTGAAACAAATTTCACCAGTTAATGTTTCATTTAATTCAATCCCTATTCAAATACTAAAAAGGATTCTTGAATAAGAAAAGTCGTGTGCCTTATATAGTCTGTGCTTTATCTCAACCCTGGTATATTTCTGACATAGACTTGATATTAGGAACTCGTACTCAATGCCCATTGAGTATTGTAAAGAAATACTCAATGTGTGATGACGTCATAAACATTGGCCAATCAGTCAGTGATAGGGGTGAGGTGAAATCTAAACCACACTTGATCCATAGTCGTTGAAAATACGCCATTCATTTTGCTTTGCTGTTTATTCTTAGGAGGCAAAGCCAAGGGAGATTACTCCGCAACACAAACTCATGGCATATTTTCAGCGACTAAATGACTGGCGTGGGGAGTTACCTCAGTGGTAAAGAACACTGGACTCATAATCCCAAGGTTGTCAGACTTTGAGGGTTTGAGTCGCAATGCAGCCACTTTTGTTCTTCACCTGTTGCAGTAGTAGATTTACTGCTATATCGAAGGCCAGTTGTTCTCATACCATGTCTTTGTGGTGTGGTGTACAGCCACCTTTCTCCTTCATCCCCAGCAGTGGTAGATTTACTGCTATGTCAAAGGTCAGTCCTTCTCATACGATGTCTATGTGGTGTTGGAAGTAAAAGAACTCTCACCTCATGTGTAGGGGTGAGATTTCTACCTAAATTCATCTCATAGATTCGGTCAAACCCAAAGTAAGTCTAATAGAACATATTGGACGTTAAACTACCCAAACAAACAAACAAACAAACAAGAATATAGATCACGATGCCGTTCCTTCCTATCATTTGAAACAGGGAAGAAGGATATCACGTCGGTGCTGCTGCCCACTCGGGACAAAGGGCTGGTGACGGAGGAGAAGTTTGAGTCGATGCCTCTCATTCCCGGCATGCAACCGCAGGAGGCCGGAGCCACTTTCGCTGCAGCCAACAGTGAGTCTGTAAACATCTTTTATATATCACAGGCAGCATGGAAACCCTTGTTTTTAATTCCAGTTTATCTATAAAAACAGAGGGAAAAAACTTCTGTATCCAACCGACCAAACCGAAAAAAAAATTCTTATTGATACCACATCACTTTGTATACTGCACTAAATTTTTCTTTTTGTCGCCTGGTATACAGCATTAAACTTTTTTTTGTGTGTCTATGCCTTTTTTTTGCAGCATTAAACGATCTTTTCATCTTTTCCTTGTATTCTGCATTAAACATTTTTCGGTCTTCACCTTGTTTGCTTCATTAAAATCATTTTTGTGTCTACCTGATTGAGCATAATACATTTTGACATTTTGGTTGTTCGCAGCTCGGCGGGGCGCGGCCAGCCCCAGCTTCGTGGTGTTTTTTTTTCGTCCATGCCTTGTATACTGCATTAAACATTTTTCTGTCTTTGCCTTGTATACTGCATTGATATCAGTTTTGTGCCTGCCTGATTGAACATGATACATTTTGACGTGTCTCATGATTGTTCGCCACTCGGCGGGGCGCGACAGCCCCAGCTTCCTGGTGTTTTTTTCGTCCATGCCTTGTATTCTGCATTAAACATTTTTCGGTCTTCACCTTGTTTGCTTCATTAAAATCATTTTTGTGTCTACCTGATTGAGCATAATACATTTTGACATTTTGGTTGTTCGCAGCTCGGCGGGGCGCGGCCAGCCCCAGCTTCGTGGTGTTTTTTTTTCGTCCATGCCTTGTATACTGCATTAAACATTTTTCTGTCTTTGCCTTGTATACTGCATTGATATCAGTTTTGTGCCTGCCTGATTGAACATGATACATTTTGACGTGTCTCATGATTGTTCGCCACTCGGCGGGGCGCGACAGCCCCAGCTTCCTGGTGTTTTTTTCGTCCATGCCTTGTATACTGCATTAAACATTTTTCTGTCTTCGCCTTTTATGCTGCATTAAGATTATTTTTGTGTCTACCTGATTGAGCATGATACATTTTGACATTTTGGTTGTTCGCAGCTCGGCGGGGCGCGGCCAGCCCCAGCTTCGTGGTGGTGGTGGCTGCGCTGCTCTGCATCGCTGCGCTCATGATGCCCTCTGTCGGTGAGACCGAATCCCGCCTGCCCGACTACCTCCACCTCAGCTCCCAACAGAAGCTCATCGCCGCCTACATTCTAGGTCAGTTTTAGTGTTTTTTTCCGGTGACCCTCAGGGTCTATAGGACTATCTCAAGGTTCAGCTTTTATCACTGGTTTTATCATCCACCTAATACAAAGTGTCCATAGAAAACACATAGGGAGTTTGTATGGACATACCCGGCGCATACGGATATGTTGTATGCTCCGGGTGGCGCATACGGAAAAATAGTGCATATAGAAAAATAGTGCATGACTAAAACGAACTGATATTGACATGTCACTTGTCCAGAAAAGGTGGATGATAAATACAATATAGACTGGTTTCAGATAAAAGCGGTTGTATGCTCCTCGGAGTTGACTCTACGCAATATCCTCGCATACGCTCGGATATTACTACGCGTCAACTCCTCGGAGCATACGGCCGCTTGTATCTGAAACCAGTCAATATTGTGTATTTATGCCACAGAGGCGGTGAGGAATCTATAAGATGAATTCAGGTTTTCGCCAGGTTTATTATCCATCGTATACAAAGTCCCCATTGAAAATGTATGGTGACTCAGTAAACCCCGACTCATTATATAAAACCTGTTTGATACCATAACTGTGGTATACAGATTCAAATCTGTGGTATACGGCCTCACAGCCTTTAATATGGCAATTAGTGGGTTTAATTTATTCAAAAAGATAAATTTAACAAACGATGGTTACGTGGACAGGCGGCTCTGTAAACCACTCGAGGTTGACGTCGTAACACACTCGCTAACCCTCGTCTATTACTACGCGTCAACCTCTCCTGGTTTACGGCCGCCTGTCCACAAAGTCATCGATTATTGTCTATGTCTTCATCTTTTGAGAATTAAACATTAATACAACATTGACTAGTTCTGGAAGATCGCCACCATTGTAGGCGAATAATTATGTCGTCAAACTTTTAAAATGATACCACCAAAAAAAAGAAACCAAATCCCAAAACCTTTGCTGAGATGCTCGAAAGCATAAAACAGGAGTGGAAGAAAAGAACATATATATATCATTGGATCATCTTGATTATGAATACAATAAAAGTAAATAAAAAAATAAATAAAAAAAATATCATAAAAGACATTACAAATTGACAGAGACACAAATCATCCTGTCCCTTATTTTCAGGTTTAGTGACGATGGCGATACTGCGGAGTTGACTATGGGAGAATCCTAGCGTGTCACATTTGGACGATGCGAGGTTAGGTAACCGGCCTATAATGTGAGCTTTCAATTATCGTGATTACATTTTACCAATTTCTCATCTCATATGGACTTTGTTTGGTCACTGACTTTTCTTCCTGTATAATATACAGAGAGTTGTGTGTATCTGAGAGGCAGACTGTTGTAAATGTGAGCTGGTGATAGAGTTGTTTACTGTCTCACACAAACCCACTGAGAACGAACTGCATCGAGATCCGTAACCACTGAAAATACGCCACGAGTTTTGTTTGCTGAATAATCTCACGAGGCAACGCTGAGTGGGATAACATATCAGACCAAAACAAATAGCGTATTTTCAGTGGCTACAGATAGAATGTGTTTCAGATTTTATCACTGACTGGTAGGCTAACAATTGTGATGTCATCATCCAATGATTTTTTTTTTTTTTTTCAAATATTCCATGGGCGTTGAGTACGAGTTACCAATGTTAAGTCTATGGAAAGATGGAACCCTAAGGTATATAGATCCAGAATTGGTAATGTCAGTGTGGATTTTATTGTGAGTGATACAGAATTCATGTGAATTGTAAAGCCTATGAGACATCGATGCCACTGATTCTCACTGATCTGAGGAAGAAGGGATCGTCTTTTATTGTTTCGATATACTTTTTCATCATACCGTGATACGAATGTGATCGCAGAGAATCGCTGTCAGCCGGGCTATGGGCAGAGTGGGTCATATCACACACAGATGCCAACTTTCCACTTTTCAACGAAAATCTACATTTCGATACTCAGTATTTGAATTCCTTTTCATTGTGTAAAATAAAGATAATGTGGATTGAGTCTTATTAACACGCAGTAAAACAGTGTTCCCAACTGCCTTAATGGTCAAGTTCCATTTTGCCAAATGCAGTCCCCTCCTCTATCTGGGCCATATATCTGGTTCATAACCGATGTTCACCTGTATAATGGAATAGCAGTCAAACAGCTCTGTGACTCCGGTCTGGTTACCAGCCTTCGACCGCCCCTCCTAAGTTATTTTACATCTAAGAACTGCCACCGGCGATGGCCAGATGTAAATACTGACCTCTAATAAAGCGCCGGTCTGGCCTAAGAGGGCTGTCTAGTGCGTATTCGTCACAACCAATCAGATCTTGTCAAACTGATGCTATATATAGAACAGCGAACCACATTATCCCTTTCACCACCCAGCTAGGAAATCCATGCCGTCAATATCTGCCGTGCTCTCTTTGACCATCACGGACCTATGTCTTTACTCTGTGCCATACAAACCGGACTATTGTAAGCTGTACTGTGATTGGTTCCGACGAATATGAACTAGACAGTGGTGGAGGGCGGAGATACCCCAGGTCAACATCAGAGTAAAAATTGGCGAAATGGAACCAGACATTCATAATGACCATCAGTGCTTGGACATGGCTGACACTGATGTTTTCCATCTTTCCTTCCATTTTTTTAAGCAGCAACTACATATGAAAAATATGACCAAATTTTTCCTTACATCTCAACCCATATGTGAGTAATGACTGATGGTCATCAACGGGGAAATAAAATCTGGTCGGTAAAGTGCATACGTCAAAATGAATGTTACTGAGTGTCACCGATACGGATCAGGGAATATCAACATGTCGATGTCTGATAGGCTGAAGGCTATACTTGGTTAAAGCGGGGTTCTCACTGAGCGATAAATGTCCTGCGATTCCTGGTCTGTGGCCTCACCGCGGGGGGCTGTACAGGAACCGCAAGGAGGGCCTCCAGAAGATTCCCATATCGCGAGAGATTTTGTACCTTGGAGAAGGGCACTTGACGGCAACGATTGCCCTCTTGACGGGAGGTGGAACATAATCACAGTGGCCCGAAAATGTAGGGAGTCACACTGAGTGATACCGGTACAGAATCGCAGGGAACGTTGTCAGTGATAAATGGCCTTCGAGGTACAAGAATTACTCAGTGTTAATCCCCCTTTAGGTGGCATTCTACCAATAGCATGAGTTGTAAATGTCTTTCTTCTCATTATTGTAAATCCAACTTAGTATACGAGGCAAAAAAAAATTATATATATTGCAAATCCAAGAGGGATATGTGTAATGTGTTTTGACCATCCCAGTGGCTACAATGACAACCTAGAAAATCACCTGATGATTGCTACATTTCCTGGAGATTCATGTTTCTGTCAGTAAGCCTTTGATAAAGAAACTGATGAATGTTTGGTCTGTGTCCCCGTTCGCCATCGAGTTTGGGGCGCACAGTGATATGAGCGAGGCGACAGCTGAGTGAATATTCTGAAGCACTCCAAATGAGATAGCGAATTGGGACTCACACCAAACACAAATATGTTTCTGATTTCATCTTAGCCTGGATATATTCATCTGTTTATCGCCCATGGAGTACGAGTTACCGTACTCACAAGCCTGTTGAGTATGAGTTCCTAATGTTAAGCCTATGGACGTTTACACCGGGCTAAGATGATAATCCTTTCCTCACTGTTGATGCCTAGAGCCATGGAAATGGTTGATTAAAGTAACATTGTCCTCAACAATATTCTCTCTAGAAACCGGTATGAAAGTGTGTGGCAGAAACTCAGAGGAACCTGTGTGGTGCCAAGATTGGTTACCCTGCCAAAAGTGATTATCATCGCTCACTCTATCCCAGCATGTCTCTTCCCGTCCAGTGTACCGCTTAGATTTCACAGACTATTCAAGTGCTTAGTGCGCATATACAAACTAGCACTCTCCCAGCAGATCTTTTGTGGCACTCTCCAAGCAGAAATCCAGCGCTCTACTTCCTGCGGCTGCTTGTAAGCGCTAGCGCCGCGAAAGATCTGCTAGGAGAGTGCTTTCGTGGCGCTATCGCTTGCTATCGGCCACAGGAAGTATAGTGCTGGATTTCTGCTTGGAGAGTAACAAACTAGTGGTTCGAGGGCCGATGAATTTGTCACTCTGGAACACCAACACCTGTAAGGAATATGGATTGTATAGGATGGTTGGTTGTCTACTTAGTCAAGAAATACATTAACTGAGACTGTACCTTTCTGAACCCGAGGGACCGGGCGGAAGAACGGTTATACCGAGCCTGGACATTTTTGCTTTTGTATTGATGAAACCCTAATAAATATGATTAAAAAAAAACAAAAAAAAAACAAAAAAACTCTCCAATCGTGGACTGCAAGAGTGTGCATGTTCGCGCATGCACCAAAGACAATAGTGAGCGATAAATTACCACTTATGGCAGGGTAACCAATTTTGGCACCACACCTGCTAACCCAATGACGTTGAGCGTTAGATATAGGCCACATGGAGGCGGCCATCTTGCTCCTGATGCTAAACAAAACACCAGGTGGCGGGTCCAGTTGTCAATGGATTTTATTAAAGGGATATTTTTTAGGTTTGCCATAAAAAGGTTTAGCCTCGTCTTACGATTATCTATAGATTATGACAGCAGAAAATAGTGGTTGTCCCCCGACTACAGTTATATTACAATTTCCTGGAAGATAATGGTGGAACTAGCAATCACTCTGTGCTCTATATGGTCAAATGCACTGACCTGCTTATGAACAGGTCGTGCTGATATTCTGAAATTACAGAAACTGTAACCTGAGGAAATATGGTGCTATTGTGAAAAGGAAACTGTAAAAATCTAAATCGACGTATTGACATGCACGCATGTATTTTGTATTGAAGGAATTCCGAAAAACTGTTTTATCATTATTATTATTATGAAAAAAATTATGAAATTATAAAATAATGAAAACAAAATCTTTTCCATTTGGAGTGTATTTATAGATATCTAGAGAGGTTTTTATTGATCAGAAATGTCAGCTGTCCACTATTTCATGGAAATACACCATTTTTTTTATATATATATAAAATCCCTTTTCCTTGTGTACAACAAGGATTATATAACCTTTTTCTTATATTTTGGCTGTGTGTAGAAGTGTTCCTGCCTCGTATTTCAAACAAAAGGAGCCTCATTCACGCTAATAATATAAAGAGACGTCACGAGTTTGAGTCTGAGTTTATTTATGTCACACATTTTGTTGGCTCCATAATTTCACGAGTCGAAGATGAGTGACATTATGGAGCCAACAAAACGAGTGGCGTCTAGATTTTATCATACCCCGTTTCCACATTATTTCAGTATTAGAAAGTTGTGACACAAACAAAACTTTATGTCACACCCAGTGACATAAACAAATCCCATGTTAAGCCTATGGCGTTTTTTATTACGGGTAGGATAAAACAGTGGTTTCAACCTCTACACTGACCCTCAGCTATATCTGACACAGAGGAGTTTTCCACATTTTTCCAGCCTCACTGAGACAACAAAGCCTACACGAGAAACATTTCCACATATTGGTTTGACCTCAACTGACATCCCTGATTGATAAAAACTAGTTCTTCTTCGTGTTAGAATGAGCCTGTAAAATGTCTCTTCCATGACCAGTTGTTCGGTTATTGGGAACCTAGGGAGGAACTGAATAATCTAGGATCGTACATGAAGACCCTTTTCAGTACCTCGTACAAGGGATATCGTTTGATAATATTTAAGTTTGCTCGCTAAGACAGTCTTAGCCGTCCATAAGGTCATCCATAAGTGTTGAATAAAGTTGACCCACATAGTCCATGGGCCGCCTTGGACAAGGAGACAAAGAATCTTCATGTACGAGACCAAATTATTCAACGGCCCCCTGTTCTGTCTAATCTAAAGGTTATGATGATTTACCTGTGTGTATATAGATGTGGATGAAGATTAAATTAGTTAGTGTATAAATTTGTGTATTAAGTCAGAGCATTTTGTGTCACGTGACCACAGGATAAGAGTTTTCAAGAAAAATGGACTTTAAAAAGAAAACCTTATGATAAACGTTCACTTTCGACCATTTCCGTTTAGTGGTGATCATTTTGTGCCACAGTCACATGGAAGATAGAACGTGAAATATGCACCATTTTTTCATTGTTTTGTGTCATTTTTCACCTTTTTTTTTCTTTGTAACTTTTATTAGGGAATATTTTGTGTACAATCACTGAATTTGGCTATCGAGCCGTTCTTCCATTCAGGCCCTTGCCCCTACTCCTCATTCTAATGGCGGGTGTTAAACCGAATGGGCAGTGGGTACCATTTTTGTGTAAGTCTTTGGTATGACCCGACCAGGGTTTGAACCCACGACCTCCCATGCTCGAGGCAAACACCCATAGCACTTAGCCACAGAGCTCTGTCGTTTCTAGCATCAAGTTTACTTTGTACAACATTAGAAACATTTTCATGGCCGTTAACATCACTAACCGGAAGTGATACATTATCTAAGTGGAAACTTCACCAAATTTGACAGAAGTTTTGAAATGACGAAATGGATTAAATTAGAGCTTAAACAAGAAGAAATGATGGTTTTGTTCAACATAAACCTTACACTGAGTCAGATCATGACTTCTGATGGCCAAAATCTTGAAAAAACAAACCCACACTAAAATATTAACAATTTCTACAGGAGTTGAGATAGTATTATTACAATGAGGGGCATAATGAGAATGTTATCACTGATTCCAGTCTCAATCATGACTGGACAAATCTTGCAGAACTAATTTTCAGTCTGAGGTGTCGCGTCTGATGTGGATACTGATAAGAACACAGGGTGTCTCCTGAGATCGTAGAAGCATGTATGATATTATTATTAACTTATTAATTTTCTACCTCTTAGGGACTTGTAAGACTGTGAGAGGGATTAGGTTGAAACCAATCTCACACAGCTGTGAATAATTGTCAGCACCTCTTTCATAAATTCCCACAAGTTTTATTATATGTTTGTCTTTGTTATTTGAATTGTTCTAATGTATTATAGGAAATCTCACTGCTTGGAGCAAAGTGAGAAATTTTAAAGAAAAGGCTTAAATATGTGTGTTTAGAAGAAACCACACACAGATAAATTTATATTTATAGATGTCAACACCCCTCTCTTAACTTCTCACAGGTTCTATTATTTTTTCACTTTATTATTTGAAATCTCATTGCCGAATTGTTCTAAGCTAGAGATTCTAAGAAATCTCATCGTTTAGAAACGATTAAGAAATTTTAAAGAACAGGCTCAGAGGGGGGCAGAAGTTCTGAGAAGGGTGTACTCATTTTCGTGTCTCAGTTTCGTTTCGGCATTCTGATGAATATTTCGTTGAGTTATGAATTTTCGCACTGCAAACCCCAAACACGCTCTAAAAGGCGCGATCACATCTTATCTACAACAGCAGAGTAAAGGGCTGATTCCACCAGCACAATTTTTTTTCGTCTGACAAGGTCGAGCTGTGTCTTGTAGCACCTTGCTGCATCTTGATGAATCGGGATAAATCTTGTAAGATCTGGTCATGCACTTACCCCTGTGTGTGTAACCCCTGTTATCGCTCAATGGGGGCTATTCCACTGCAGCGATTCAACCAGATATTCGCACACGATTCATTCTGACCTAGCGAGTCAACAAATTGGCCATGATTGGCATATATCACGTGTCCTAGTGGAATCACCCCTTAACCTATCAGCTGCCAGTAAGATACCGCTTAGTCTTGAACCAGTTTAGTGTAAATGAAGGAGACATTCTTCATTTGTCACCAGATGACTTTTGAATAGACTATGCTGAACTTTTATGTATTCCTTATCATCTTTGCCCTGTTGCTCTGAAGGTCGAATCAATCAATTTTGTATACGCTTGACTGGTTTTCGCCAAACTAGGCAACAAAACTGTCTAAAAACATAAGCTTTAAGTCAAGAAAACGACCACTGCTTGCTAGCCCTGGATGTGTGTTTCATGCCAAGACGTATATAAATTGCTGATTCCACCAGCACGATTTGTTTTTGCCTGACAGGTTCGGGCTGTGTCTTGCAGCGCCTGACTGCATCGTACAAAATCCTTTATGATCTGGTTGTACGGTTAAGGGTGTGTTCCATCGGGCTGACTGGACAACCACAAAAGAGCATCACACGGCAACCGCAAGCTGACTACACCGCAGCCTCTTGTCAGGTGGTTATAGCAATCGATGTAACGGAGGAGGCAACAAACTTAATGGCAGGGGCCGCATGGCAGTGTAAAGCGCCAGATCCCCTAGGGCGATTTTCCATGCGAATTTGGGTTCGCAGACGTTCGCAGACATTCGCAGACGTTCGCATGGACATGTGAATGCCTTGCGACAATGTTTAATATATTGAATATCGTCGCATGGGATTCGCACAGTCACATGGATCACAGACGCATTCGCTTGGTCGCCATAGTGGATCTGGTGCTTAACAGGCAGCGGCCCACAAAACCTACTAAAATACATTTTTTCGGATGCCTACAAACGTAGCCCACACTGCTGCTGTGCGGCGTTAGCCTTTAAACTCCCTTGTGGATTTGTACGCTATAAGCATGTTTGGTAGATAGCCGATGCTGTTAGATTCATGCCATCCCAACAGAACACCCTCTTAAGACTTATATCAAGTGCTGATGAAAAACTTCTATGAAATACTGCCCGCTGCTGGGCATGACGTATGAATTAAGTTCGGGCTCACTGTCAAAAAAAAAAGAAGCATTTTTTTCATGATTTTGAGGTACATAGTAATAAGGAAATGTGGCAACTGAACCTGTAGTGATGCAATTCTCAGCCTTTCGTCCCTCCGTCAGGCCATAGTTGTGGGACGAAAGACCTCGAACGGCCATCACCATGGGCTTAGTAACTATGTTACCTTATAGTGTTATCTGCTACAGTCATCATTTCTTTTGATACAAATTGTACTTCGTATCTTTCTAGTTCAGCCTCCATAGATATGCGTCGACGAAAACTAGAACTAGGTGATGCATACACTGGCCACCCGAGCTACACTACGTTACCTCTGGTCACGTTAAATTGACCGTGACCGTGACCTGGCGTGGTAGCGGGTAAAGGAAGGTCACTCTAGCTATTTTTCGTATCTATTTTTACTCTGTGCTGTCAGTTGTAACTGGTTCCTCTGGTTGTAATGAATCCTGGGTTCTTACCCTGGAAATCACTTTTCGATGTTCTCATCTTCTTTTAGGTGTAGGTTTAATAAAATGACCACAGATATAAGGTTCTTTATGAATCTACCAACATATAAATATTTCTTTGCAAGTATTTAGGATCTTAGAATCCATGTAGAACATACTTATTCGGTCCGAGAGTGAGACACGTCCATGGGTTAACGTTACCAACCTCTTAGTTGGAACGTAGTGTAGACAGAGGTGGCGGCCAATCTAGGTGATGCATCCACCTCCTAATAATCAAATCCATCCAATGCAAGTTTCCTTCCGCATCTGAAAGGCCATCCTAGCGACTTTCCATCTGAGTCAGCATTATTTGTATATTTTCTGCACAGTTGGGTGTTATCATAAAGTCACAGAATTACTTGTAATTATACTCTGTGTAGTTACATGGTTTGCAAAGTAATGGTAGATGGAAATTGGCTGCAGCGATAAGTGTTCTAGCTACGTGTGCATTGGGTGTGGTATCTGTTGAAAGCTGTATATTGTGTAAACCCTTTGCTGGATTTTATGTGGGACCTTTGAAGGAAATGTAAATTACAAAGCTTTAAAATTGTGAGACATAAGTGAAGAAGACTCAGAAAATAGTAAGGCTTGTAGATAGGCATGTGAAATGTTCCGTTTAGATTGTCTACATCTGTGTATAAATTACTCTAGTTAACATGTGTGTCACAGTTTACGAGTTATTTACAATGGGATGGCTTTACTGAATACATGCACAATAGTGACTGGTCTTTGACATGCAGTGATAGCCGAGCAACAGCGAGGATATTGCGTTAACTCTGAGGAAGATATAGTCACATGCATATAAAAACAGTCAATATTATATTTATCATTCACTTTTATTACCTACCTTTTATCCTAAGATCAAAGAACATCAAGAACTTCCCGCAAATCACAATTTTCGATCATCAGAAATTATATAGCCATTTCTCCCATCAGATCTTTCGTCATGGTTGGAGATTGCAGTACTCTTAGAGTCCCTTATCTATACTATCATTTTCTTTTTTGTGTATTTTGATAAAGATACGCAAAAGTTAGAAATTTTGCTCAATTAACTAAGCTAATTATGCTTTTTAGTGGGTATCTATAATTTATATTCCACGATGTCCCAAAAGTGTACCCTGCTTCGAGATATTTGTATCGCGCTCTCTGGCGAGAAAGTGATCGGACCTAATCAACTTCTAAAGGGCTGATTCCACCAACAAGATGGATTTGTCGTGATATATCTTGGTATGTCTAGTAATATCTTACAGTGTCACAATATGTCGTACCTCCGTTGTCACAAAATGTAGCCGCGCGATGTTGTGCGCATGTTTTGGTGCTCCACCACTGCGACACCTCAAGATACATCGCAACAAATAGGCACGCGATTATTCAAACCTAGCCCGATTTAGCAAGACGACCAAATCTCGCTATATCTTGTGTGTCGGTGGAATCATCACTTAAGTTGGAGATAGAGCTGGTGGCCAATCTACTGGAGGATATGCCAAGTTTGGTTCCTCCGCAGATGGCGATACACACTTTCTGTGCTGTGTTTTCAATGGTGACGTCTTAGGAGGGCAATAAAAGTTCGGACCCATCAGTTCTGCCCTTATCTGAGTATAAAAGTGTGAAAGTGTACATAATCTGTACATATAGGTAGTTTGAGAAATCTTTTCACTCTTGGGATACTTCTATCTGCTGTATAGTACGCGGACCAGAATCTACGATAAAGACTGCACCTCAGACAGATTGTCCGAACGACGAAGCACCACTCCTGGGTATGAGATTACTTTTTCTGAACTGCACATAAACGTACTGTAGGAGGTATAGATGTGAGTGAAGTGAGGGGCTGATTCCACCAGCACAATGTTTTTTGTCTCGCAAGGTCGGGCGGTGTCTTGTAGCACCTTGCTGTTGTATCTTGATGAATCAGGATAAATCTTGTAAGATCTGGTCATGCACTTATCCCTATGTGTGTAGCCTATATTATCGTTCAAAGGGGGGTATTCCACTGCCGCGATTCAACCATATAGCAACCACGATTCATCCTGACCTAGTGAGTCAACAAATCAGCCATGATTGGGATATATCGCATGTCCTGGTGGAATCACCCCGTAAGGTTTGCTATTTATGAAAATAAATAATCCCCGGTGTATATATAATGGTAGTGTGTGTGTGCTGGTTTGTGTATTCCTAAACTAGTCTGAATGGAAACTGAAAGTTTCGGGTGATATATCGAATAGATTTGGTGTTAATGTTTATGATGTACTGGCGATTGAAATATTTCCGCATATCGATACCTACTTCATGTTCCCATTCCATCAATGTTATTTGAAATAAAGCATTAAAGGTCATCATACACAACTTGTTTTGTATCATTATTGTTTAGCGTGTCTACACTTCTGCTCCAGCCCTTTAAGTACTGGTTCCACTAACACGATAGATTTGCTGTGTTATATCTTGTTATATCTTACAGTGTTGCGATATGTCATACCTCCTTTGCCGCGACATGTCAAGCGTGATGATATGTGTACTTTTTCGCAATATCATGTGTGTATTTTGGTGCTCCACCACCACAACGCCTTTTGATCTATTGCTAACATATGGTGGCAAACCATGATGTATTGCAGCAAGAATGCAGTGAAGGTGCTTAACCAGACTGATGCATCGCAGCAAATATGTACATGATTATTCAAAACCTAGCAAGATTTAGCAAGACAACCAAATTGTAATAAATCTCGCTAGATCTTGTGTGTTGGTTGAACCAGCACTATAAGGAGACATGCCTGAAGGCATCATTGCATTGGATTGCTGATTATCTAGGTAATCGAAGGCAAAGAACGATAGTAATTAAAGTCATTTCATCAAAAGTTGATGCGGTGTGTGGCATGCACCAGGGATCTAATTTAAGCAGTTTTGTCTTCCTTGTGTATATTAACAACCTAGTGGATCACTTAGAAGAATGTGCATACAAACTGTACACCGCACATTTTAGTTACATATATTGTTCATATCAAAAAGCCGATGATGCTGTGACTGATATCAATAATGACTTATCAAAAGTAGCAGCATGGTGCAAGACGAATCGCCTGACAGTCAATGAAAAAAACCCCGAAATTTGTTATTTTTGGGAACAACCATGTAGTCAAGAAATATACCAACCTCTATGTGATATTAAATAACACCAAGCTAGAAAGAGTATTGAACTATAAATATTTAGGTATTTATTTGCATTAGGTGTTAAACTTCGATAAACATACGATCAGATGATAAAGCTAGTTTCACAAAATTGTTCAATATAAACAAAATCAGGAAGTATTCAGATGTGAATAGTGCCTTGAGTATCTATGGGAGAAGAATTCTTAATGAAGTAGGCTTAGAGCCTTGAGAATCCACTAGCACACAGTATTCCGTTAAAAATTCTTCTCCCAAAGAGTTGTGAGAACCTTGTACAGAATACCACTTAGACAGTGTGAGATCTTATGAGAGAGGTCTTCTGGGGTGGACATCAATTACCAATCCGTTCACCCTCTTGGTCACCTCGCCTCCTTGTGGTGCAGACCGGATATGCTTGCACGCAAGCATAACATAACAAAAGCGACTGGGGTGTGGAGTTAGCTCAGTGGTAAAGAGCACTAAACTTGTAATACCAAGGTTGTCAGACTTTGTTGATTCTGGTCCCACTGCAGCCACTTTTCTCCTTCAGTGGTAGATTTACTGCTATATCAAAAGCCAATCCTTCTCATACCATGTCTATGTGGTGTGGTGTACAGCCACCTTTCTCCCTCATCCCCAGCAGTGGTGGATTTACTGCTTTATCAAAAGCCAGTCCTTCTCATACCATGTCTATGTGGTGTGGGAAGTAAAAGAACTCTCACCTCGGTAAATGTGTAGGGGTGAGGTTTCTGGTAAAAACCTGCAATGGTTAACTGAATGTTAAATCAAACAAACAAACAAACCACTCAAAAGCCTTGACCCCCTACACTACATTTTGTCGATTTTACATTAAATTTGTATATGGAAATATTCATCAGGTTTTGATAAAATTTAGATATTTTTTTGTAAACGACGTATGTTTATGTTACATATGAAATATTCATATATATGCAAAGATTTTCAATCCTCAGCGATGGAAGTTCACGTCTAAACTTGGATGTGCACATGCAAAATGAAAGATGAAATTGAGCCAAGCTCATTGTAAAAAATAATAAATTAAAAAGACAACAACGACTTAAGTTAATATCAAAAGTAGATATGATGGTTGAAGTATAGAATGTAGGCTTTCTATTTGGAGTCAAGTGAGTCCCCTTTGCACCTGTGCCTGAGTGAATCATGTATTAAGACCTAAGTAAACATGGCATAACGGTCATGTTATCAGTAAATTGAAGTGAAACTTCTGACCTAATCTGATAGCCTTAACGATAAGTCTTGATTATCCTTTCCCTATGTTTGTTGACAATCAGTTTTTATTTCTTCTGTTGAACATATTTTCAGGTCTTCAGGCTTGTACATCTTCAGTTAAAATACTCGAATTTGTTGCCATACATATTTCCGTATTCATAGGTTCCTTAATGTTAAAACCTAACTAACATTTCATAGAGCAACATAATACCTCGTGGTTGTACTATTGCCCCCTTTTTTTCTGAATTTTTGTCTTCAGTATATATATCTAACTGACCACCCTCGCATTTCGCTCAACATTTTTATATCAAATTTCAATGTTAGTTTGTTTATAGATATATCATCCTTGAACAGGTAGGCTTAGGTAGAGGGAGGATTGTTACCCGTACTAGGAAGTTTCTCTTTCCTATGTATCTTTTTAAGTAGATTAATCTAAATTAATTAGATAATTAATTAAATCAATTAGATTAGATTAATTGAGTATTCTCTATAGACTCACATGTCCCTGCGACCCGATGTTATAACCTACTAGGTGTCTACTTAATTGTTATTGAGAATTCCATTAATCTACGTTCTAGAAGACAGTCTTACTTCTTTTTTTTATATCGACAGTGTCTGAAGAAAGAAATGAGGTGAGTGTTTACAAGGGGGATGCGATAGTGTTATCAGTACTTGTCATCTGTGATACAGATAATGATCCATTAACTCTACTTTCTCTTTCACCCACACATTGGTAATTAATTGTAAACTGATATCAACAATACCCCGGAATGCTGTTTATAAATCGTTGTCAAACCTTCCTCAAATTAATCATGGTGGTGAGACCTTCTGGTAATTGATTCTGGTCATGTGACCTTGTTCTCCCGCGTCTCACTAAGCTTCCTTCACTCAAAGGTGCCAGACATTTTTCTCCCCACCCTCCACATCTTTGAGATCTTATGTATACAATTCTATTATCCATGACCTTACTTGTATTTTATTGCTTACATCTTATCACTTGTTTACACAATGTCTCATCATAATCTTTTGAATATATCTTGTATTAGTTGCGATGCCATTATTGTAACTTTTGCATTGTTATCTTAAAGCGAGTGTTCCACAGACTAGGCCATTAACAGGCCAGTTGCTGTCCTGCCCTCCCAGTGCCAGGCAACTGGCCTGTTGGAAATGTGCAGATTCTCCGAACTCTTCCACCAACCCATCTGATTCTAACTGGCCGACAACCACACAGGGCCCAAGTTGGCGACTAGCAACCACTTCTACTGAGCTGGGCCATTCACCATAGACAGTGGGATAATGGGACCGTCACACTGTATAGGGAAATTTGGCTGCAAAACTTGCTATGCTTGTTCCCTATTCATTCATAGGGGAGATAGTGAATGCACATCCACACACTGCGCCGCTCCAGTTGCACAAAACTAAGGGTTTGAGTGGAGGCAGTGTTGGGATTTGTATGTAACGATGGGCACTCATCAATTTTCCACTGAGTACAGCGTTTAACCGAATCATGAAGGTAAATGAAAATAAGAATTGATGTTATTAATGTGGATAGCACACTTTGGTGGTAAAACTCTGTCCAAACTTTAGAAAATATCCAAACTTTTGGCCTCCGCTCATGGGTTTGTGGCTCACTGTTGTCACCCCCTCATGCAACCCCATCTCTGAACACATCCATAGGGAGCCAAAGTGAACCCGTTGCAACCACAGATAGCCGGTTACAAAATACTATTTCCGGGTATAGGCTCTCAGTACTTTGACTATGTACGTTCAAGATTATATGTCTCATTCACCAATCTTTTAGATCCAAATTTTTAATAAACTTAACAACTGTCATCGTAGTTTCGAAACAGAGTTATTCAGAGATGATAGTAGTAAACTACACTTCAAAAGTAACAAAAGAGACCAAAAACGAAAGTCTAGCCTCAAACCCCCATAGCTTTAGCACTAATGTAAGAATATTACATCTGAACCTTAATATCAGAGAACTTACCTTAGAGGATAATGAGACTTAACTCTTGGAGATGGTGTTGCCACCTCAAAAGTCCGAATCAGTCTGTCCTCCACCTATGGAGAGCGCCTCACGCACGTGCGACGACTCGGGAGTCCCTGCGATGACGTCATCGCGCCCAAGGCTCAAACAGCCTCAGGGGGAATCCCCGGCACTCACACTAACGCCCAGTCGCCCCCTATCGCTCGTACAACACTCCTCCCCATTCTGTTTTTAAAAGGCCAGGGGCCAGCCTTCAGGTCTTCGAGGCGCCGGGCTTGAAGCCCAGCTTGACGGCCTAACTTTGGAGCCCGGACATTAAGCCCAGGTATGACTAACACAACTACATGGTCTACGAGCCGGACATTGAGCCCAGCCTACCTACTACAGGGCCGGACTTGAGGGCCTAGTGCTGAGGGCTGAAGAACACCTCGGCATTCCTCGCAGCCAACCTGAGGACAGTGCTATCAGGCAAGTTCCTTACCTCCCATATGTGCCAGGCTACCTCCAAGATGGATTCTGGACAGAGCTGGCGACAACACAATCCAGGGAGGCAGGGGTGTAGACCGTCTGTTTCCAGAAGCAACCTGTCCAAGCACAGATTCTGCATTACCTCCTCCAGCTCTGCATGGTGATTGGGGCACAACAGCAAAGTAGAGACACTGAAGGATACCATGACATTATCCTTCACAGTTTGCACCGTGTGGGATTCTGTCAAGAGTTTCATGGTTCTTAGTCGGCCCTTCGTCATGGTGGGTTCTGGGGGGCGACCCTTGTCAGCCGGGAATGGAGTCGGGTCGGTTGGTCCATTCCTGGCTAGTTTTTTGCTGGTTGTTGTTCTCTTTGCTTTGTGCACTCTCTTGAGGCTCCAGGGCTGTGTTCTGGGCTTCTTCCAGGGTTTGCGACTGGATAGGGGCTAGGAGCCCTAGACAGTTGCTGGGGTTGCAGGTGCTCAACAAGTACACTAAGGACAAGCTTCTTCATCTCATCCTTCAGTTCCCCCAACTTGTCCTCTGCTCGAAGCACTGCAGAGGGTGCTGCCAGCTGTGCTTTGTCACATGTGGCAAAGGAGACATTTCTCACTTTTTTGTCTCCTAAAATGAAGCGAGAGTTGTGGATAGAGTGCCTTACACTCTTCAGCACTTCTCTTATGGATTTGAGGTTCTTCTCCCCCGTAATAATTGCAGCCCTCTGGTTGGAGCAGCCATGCAGGAATGCATCCATTGCCGCCCTCTCAATGGTGCGCTCTGAATCTCCCCTGAAACCTTCGCGTGCCAGGTCCATGCACCTCTGCGCGAAGGCATCCAGAACTTCTTCTGGTTCCTGGTGCAGACTTTGAAGCTCCCTCCGTGCTGTTGCCGGCTGCTTGCTCGTACCGAACTGCTCCTTCAGGGACTTGGCTACCCTTTTGTAGTCATGCCTGGTCTTCTTTGGCAGGGAACCAAAGTGAATCAGGGCGTCATCCCTGAGGTGCTGTACTAGGCCGTCCAGTTTTTCTTCTTGACTCCAGCCGCACCTCCGAGCCATTTGTGTGAACTGCTCCTTGTAGATCCCCCACTTCAGACGGCCGTCATAAACTGGGATCTTTCCTTGTTGAGGCTTGTTATCCCTGCCATCTCTTGGGCGGTGGACTGGATAATCCTCATCACTGCTGGTGGATGTTGTAGAACTGTCATCTGAATCCTCAAATTCAGATGCATCCAGTCTGTCAGGCCTCTGGCTCCTCACCAATTCCTGATGGGCATCAGTGTGATGGGGGATGGTTGCAGCTGTATTCACCTGTCTGGCTGGCTCCAGCCCTTTAGGCCGGGCAGCCGGGACATACACGTCGTCCCTGACCTGACCTTGATGGACAGGTGTTGAGTGGTATGGTGGGGCTAATGGTAGCCAACTCTCGTCCTGTCTTGGGCTGTCCAGCCCAGCCTTACCCAATGGAGATTTCGTCCCTTGGCTGAACTGGGGGTTTTGCAGCAGGAAGGCCTCCCATGTGCGGATAAAGATTTCTGTTGGGTCATCCACAGGCTTTTTCGGCTGGATGCCCGATCCCGAGGGTGGATTTTCGGTGTCCCGTTTCTTCTTCTCCCCCTCCAGCTGTTTGACACGTGAGGCCAGCTTTTGCCACGAAGCCTTCAGTGTATCATAGTCTCGCGATGAGTCTATGTCAGGTGGAAGAGTCGGCCGCATGCCTTCCACGCCCTCGTCCTCCACGTTGAACACCATGTGGCCATTCACAACGGCCTCCTGAAGGATCCTGCCCACGTCCGTATTGAGATGGGGCAGCATCTCTGCCACTGCCAAGAAAGGACCCCAATTCTTCAAGCACCGAAGGATGTCCTGAGCGTGTGCAGCTCCAATACCTGGGACTGCCTTGAGGTCATCAACGCTTGCTGCATTTATGCAAATCGCCTTGGGCCCAGTCATTTTGTTGGCTTAGGTCAAGCACCCAAAAGCAGAAGAAAGAGGTTGGGATGTCTCAGTATGAAACCGAGAGGTTAGGTAACAAGGTCCAGGTGATATGTGTGAATGCAAAAAGCAGGACTACACAATCACTGACTTATTCTATGTTATCTGTATTATACCCTCTTTACTTACTTTTCAGGATACTGTCTCAAGGGTGTGATGTTAATGCAGTGTGTGCATGCAGGACAGTTAGATGTTATTTTCATTCAGTGAAATGCCAGATGTCATGCATTGGCTAACAATATTGTGTTAAATTATGCCAGATATTAAAATATCGGCTCACAATATTGCACCAAGATATGCCAGATATTAAAATATTGGCCCAGTGTATCTTGGGATCATGCACAAAATATCTTGTTGCAGAAATATAGTCACAGTTCTCCAAATAGTATTTGCCAGATATTAATTTATATTGGCCAGTTATGAACTAGATCTAGATATAGAAATGGTGGGGTCCAGCTGCCACACAAAATATGCTTCTAGAGGAAATTAATATATATCTAGATGATGTCCCTGTGTAAAGGTGCTGTGCCAGATATATAAATATATATTGGCCTATGCAGAACAATTTGTAGTCAAAGCAGAAACAGTGGAAGTTGCTATGGGTAGATGTTTTGCCAGATATATAATTATATTGGCCTATAGAGTAGCCTTGTTATCAAAGCAAAAAGAGTGGAAGTTGCTGTAGGTAGATGTTTTGGCAGATATATAAATATATTGGCCTATACAGTATATCTTGTAGTCAAAGCAGAAACATTGAAAGTTGCTATGGGTAGATGTTTTGCCAGATATATAATTATATTGGCCTATAGAGTAGCCTTGTTATCAAAGCAGAAAGAGTGGAAGTTGCTGTAGGTAGATGTTTTGCCAGATATAAATATATTGGCCTATACAGTATATCTTGTAGTCAAAACAGAAACAGTGGAAATTATATTAGGTAGGTGTTTTGCCAGATATATGAATATATTGGCCTAGACAGAACACAAAGAAGAATCCTCTTCTGTGAGATCCAAGATGAGACAATGTGAAGATAGGAACTTCAAGGAAATTACTCAGAATATGCCAGATATTATTTAATATTGGCCTATTGTTTAATAATCAAAAGTTGGGGGTGACAATTTGTCAAAAAGATAAGTGACTGCTATATTTAAAACATCCAAGATGGCCTCCAGGTCATATGTGAGAAGGGGGGAAAATAATTGAAGAATCCCTAATTATTTCTTGGCACTAATACTTAAAAAATAATAAGATAAAGATTAAGTGTCAATATTCAGCAGTCACTTTGTGAATGTTCTTGCCCCCAAATAATGAGGATGTTGATAGGATGGCTTGGATTATAAAAAAGAATGTCAATCCAAGATGGCTAAACAGATTCCACTAATCTCAGAAAAAGGTCACACTTGACCTATTTTATCCAAGATAACAGAATCCACTTATTCGAGTCCAAATCCTCTGATGAATGTAAATAAATGATGGCCTAATTATAATATGAAAAGAGTTCCAATGGAGAGTGAAAATATCCTTGAGAGTTTGAAGAAATTGAATCCCCACTTCACTCACTGGAGGGATGAGCACATGTCCCTAATTGGGGATCCCTTTCTTCTCTCAACAAAAAGTATTTAAAGTGTTCCTAAAATTGGTTTATAAACTATATAAACCAGACAGAATCCACATAGGTAAGTACTCCTGGCACCAAATGTAAGAATATTACATCTGAACCTTAATATCAGAGAACTTACCTTAGAGGAAAATGAGACTTAACTCTTGGAGATGGTGTTGCCACTTCAAAAGTCCGAATCAGTCTGTCCTCCACCTATGGAGAGCGCCTCACGCACGTGCGACGACTCGGGAGTCCCTGCAATGACGTCATCGCGCCCAAGGCTCAAACAGACTCAGGGGGAATCCCCGGCACTCACACTAATGCCCAGTCGCCCCCTATCGCTCGTACAACACTAAGCCTCGTTCTTACTGGCCACCGGAAACGGTGTTTTGTAGGTGGGTATCTGTGGTTTCAGCGGGTTCACTTTGGCTCCCTATTGAGGTGGAGGTGGGGAGCACTCGACATGGAACAACTCAATGTATACCAGGGAGCTGTTTCAAAAGTCGGGAGGGTGCTAAACGAGAGTACTCACCGCCAAAGCGAGAGCTAACAATGGCACTTGAAGTGTCGCTGTCGAGGTGGAGGTGCCGCTCGCTATTGGGTATTGGTAGCGGTTTTGCTGCCGCTTTGATTCAAAGTGCCGCTCGCTGTTGCACTTCATAATTTTGTGTGGACACAAATCTCATAAATGTTACGCTGACCTGCTGACTGGTTCGTTTTGGAGGAGAACCATCTATGGTCTGTAGGGCAGGCCACTGTTCCTCAGGTTGGCTGGTGGCAGTATATATTCTACATGGAAAGTGTTCCTGGCACTGCCGGCATCACTTTCTGCATTCTTCCACCAGTCAGGTCAGCCTCGGTGGCCCATTAGGTCTGCCAGCAACCCTCATCTGGGCCCCTGCCTTGGCTAGCGCTTGGTTGGTGGAACACTTGCTTAACAATTTAGCTACTGTAGCTTTTATACTGAATAAATAATTTGCCTGAAGTAGTCTGATTCAGTGAAACGTTGCAACAATCCCGAAACTGCCTTCCCCTATCTTGATGTACATTTACTCCTAATCCATCTCATACCATGTCTATGTGGTGTGGGAAGTAAAAGAACTCTCACTTCGGTAAATGTGTAGGGGTGGGATTTCTACCTTTCATCTCATAGATTCGGTCAAACCCAAAGTAAGTCTAATTGAACAAATTAGACTTACCCTCCTCATGCAAACTCCTAATAAAACCATTTCTAACAAAAAGCAGCTTGTCTGGTTTTCTGTGGGACTGTTTAACAAACTGAAATACTGAATAAATATATTGTTTAATAACTTTGATCAAGAAAATGTATGACAGGTCCCGTACAGTTGTATACCTTGATGATGCCAGACTGGACATGTTTGCTGGGAAGCAGCGGGCTTATGAAAGCATTCCTCCAACTCAAGGAACACTACTTCAGCATGCAAAGGACTCTGCCTTTCAAAAACACTTGCACCTATTGCTGAGAGTTGGCAATAGCTGATGGCCAATAGCTGTATGCATGCAAGTAGGTCATGTAGCCGTGCGGACACGCTTGCCTATCGCTCCGCTCTGATTTACGGGATTTGTGATCTCCTCTTGGGAAATCCTTCCATACAACGTCTGAAAAAGCACTGGTTTGTTCATGAATAGCAGGGCTACCGTAATATGCCCACCAGAAGATCGAAGAAGGATAAGAAGTCACCGAAACTGTCGCCGACAAGAAAGGATATGCCTACGGGTGAACAAGACGAGGCCCCAAGAATGGCTTCTCAGACACACACTACCGACGGCGGCACCGATGACCCCCCAACCCACCCTTGCTGAGGTATGGAAACTCCTTCAGAAAATCAACAAAGACATGGAGCTGGTAAAACAGGACCTCTCAGGATATAAAACTGACACAAGTAAGTCTTTTGACGAGTTGAAGTCTCAGATGAAAAACGTCTCCGAAAAAACTGACTCAATGTGTTAGGAGATGACGGCCATAGCCAGGGTAGTGGACACTCACACAAACACCATTGCAGCCAACACCAACGAAATTGACCTCCTAAAAAAACGCATAAAGATGCTTGAGGACGAAAAGAAAAGACTTAACATTATTGTTGACGGCCTTCCCGAAACTGACACCCATGTCAGAAAGGACTGTGAAAACTTACTGAAGGCAATAGGTGAAGACTATTGATGATGTAGAGGCATGCTACTGCCTCGGTTCTAAACCGAGTGCAAACGCAACCACTCAGGGTAAACCCCGCCTCATAATGATCAAACTGCGCTTTTCTGCCCAAAAAGCTGATATATATTTTATTTGCACTTGAAATTTCTGCATTGGTGTGCAGAAACATATTCTTGCTATATTTCTCCCTTGCAGGACCTTCACTGTTTCTGGGAGCGGTATCATTGGCATGCAAATAATGATGTTCTGTTGATTTGTTGTAGTCTGGCAAGGGGATCCTTGGTATGAGTGGGCCAACCCATTGTAAAGTCCCAGTCTATACATCCCTATTGTGACCAGTTATATTGGTTTCTATGCGAAGAGATTGAATCATCCAAATTGCCCATATTTAATAGTACCCAAAGTGACTGCATTAGGACAGTCACCATCTTGTAGTAGCTCCCTCCCTGTCTTGATGTTGACTGTATGGCAGCCATGTAGTGAATGGCATATTTACCCTCATTATCACTCGCTCTAGTTCCCGGTCTGGCCACATGGGGGCAGGGTGCTTTGACATCACACTGACACCTGAGTTGTCAGTGACATGAGCAGCCCTCCTTGGCATGTGCGACAGACCGGAACAAGACTGGTTAGTTCTGAGTAAATGCTCTTGGTTCATTGTTTTTAAAGGGAAAACAAATAATCTTGTGAAACTGCATTGATTCTGGGACAATGTACTGGTATTTGTCCAGTGTTGTCTCCCTTCACATCAGTCAGTCAGGCTGAGGGAGGTGCACACCCATCTCCCAGTAGAGAAACAGAGTGTAACCATAGACACTGAACACCAGTAACCTCAGAGAGTGATACAACTTACCTTGTGTGTTAGTTATCATTATAGCAGTACAATTAAGCCAATTTTTTTGTGAAATGATATAAAAATATGTCATCAATTCTTGTCATTGAACAGAAATATGGGAGTCTGCATCTTTGTTTAGCTAAAAACATCTAGGCCCTGGTAGAAATAGTGAAAAAAAGTTGCCCCCTCCCTCATGGAAATTCCCCCAACCCACAAAAATCTCCCCCCTTTTATCCCGAAAAAAGTCGCCCCCCTTGTAATACTCAATAGATATTGGCCCCCGCCCTAAAACTGTTCCCCAAGCTATAATTATTGAATGCTTCCTACGGACCAATGTACCAAGATAGATAACAGTAATCCCAGTGTCTGCTAGCCTAGTAATTCATTTATTTTTCCAGCTAAGGACAACCTGGTATATATAGATAGGTCATAAACTGATAAGAAGTTGTCTGCGAGTTACTTCCTGTCTCGTCTCTACACTTTCACAAGGCTGTAAGAAAGGATAGATACAACATCGCAGTCCCTCAAGAACATCTATCAATATGACGGAGAACCCTGGTCTAACAGCAAAGAAATTGTCTGAAGTCAAAGGATCGGGGTGTACAAAAGAGCAACTAGAACAACTGGAGATGTATCCTGCTTTAACAGCAAGGGCATTGTCTGATATGATAGAATTAGGGTTTAAGAAAGAGCAACTAGAACAACTAAATAAAATGGTAAGTCCATTGGATATATTATGTGCATATCTTCACTAAGCAGAATTATTTTCATTTTCTATCTTATGCTTGGTCGTTTATAAAGAGGTTTATCGATCAATTGAATATATTCGTTCTCTCAAAATTTCAGAAACAGGATCAAATGGATGAAGAAATTAAGAAATATACTCTAAAAATTGAAGACAGTCCAAGTGAGATATGGACAGGCAAAGAACTGAGGTACGCAATCCAACGATTTGAATATAGTTTGTATAATGACAATTGATGGTCAATTGCGAGTAATGTATACTCTGATAAATATCCTTAAATTTTATGCTAAAGAACTCATATTTCAGATTCAATTAACTAACAAATATACTGCTTACTGGTAATCGGATGTAATTTGTTATACTTCACTGTTCAAAGAACATCTATGTGTTTTGAGTGGGATTCACACGTAGGGACACATGTACCTGAGATTGGTATACTTTACACCTTATCACCAGTCGCCGACAATTTCATATTCTCACCCCTACACCCCCTACACAGGGTACACGGGTACACAGGGTACACAGCCACCGACTCAGGGTACTTCCCTGTGTGAATAGGTGTAATTTAGCACCACTGAGACTCACAGACTAGGGGAGAATGTGTGAAGTACATTTGTCTCATCAAAATGCTTCTCTAAATTTTAAACCTGTTAAAAATAAAAATCTCATGAGATTCTGGGGGCCGTTTCACTAGATATTTGTTTGTACCTTGTACTGTAAGGACACTTCATACCGGCTGAATAGCCGATGTCCTTAAAATTTCATTGCTTAATTCTCACGGGAAGGGGGTGTGAATATTCTATATAAGTAACAAACGAGAGGGTCGACCCTTGTGCGGTCCATAACTATCAAAAATGTCCATAACTATCAAAAATGACTTGGTTTGAGACTTATGGACATTCGTCATGTCCATAACTATCAAAATGTCCATAAGTATAAAAAAATGTCCATAACTATCAAAACCTGGTTAAAAAATGTGTTACCGCATTTGCGTTACTTCCCGTTACCATTCAACCGCGTTACGCTACCTAAGAAAACATTACCGATAAAATCGCGTTACATTCTAATTGCGTTACGCTACCTAAGAATGCGTTATATTTATGACCATATTACATCCTAACCCCGTTATCGCGTTATCGTTACCACGTTACCGTTACTGCATTACCAATCTAACCTCGTTACAGTATTACACTTCTAAGCGTGTTAGCATCCTAACCCTGTTACTGCATCACAGTTACCGCATTACCATACTAACCCTGTTACGCGTTACCATACTAACCCCGTTATGTATTACTGTTCTGACCGCGTTACCATACTAACCGCGTTACGCGTTACCGTTCTAACCGCGTTACCATACTAACTGCGTTACGCGTTACCGTTCTAACCGCGTTACATTCTAACCGCGTTACGCGTTACCGTTCTAACCGAGTTACATGCTAACCGCGTTACGCGTTACCGTTCTAACCGCGTTACATTCTAACCGCGTTACGCGTTACCGTTCTAACCGCGTTACATACTAATCCCGTTACGCGTTACCGTGCTAATCGTAGAAACGTGGTCAATTTTTATTTCTATTAGGAGGTGAATCGTAAACCATATCGGTGCCATATCGTAGTAGGTGGACGCCAGGCCTTACCATGTTACCATGGTAAAGCCCATTACCGTGTTATCTTTCTATCTGCATTATATCTTAATCTTGTTACCATTACTACATTACCACATTACCATTCTAACTCGTTAAGGTCATATCGCGTTATCGCGTTATCGTTACCACTGTGCGGCCCATCCGCCACCTATGCTGTCCCTCCACCATACTGCCCCTCCACCATACTGTCCCTAAACCATACTGCCCCTCCACTATACTTACCCTGCACCATACTGTCTCTCCACCATGCTAACCCTCTACCAAACAACCCCTCCACCATACTGCCCCTCCACCATACTGTCCCTCAACCATACTGCCCCTCCACCATACTGTCCCTTAACCATACTGCCCCTCCACCATACTGTCCCTCAACCATACTGTCCTCTACCATACTGCCCCTCTACTATAATGCCCCTTTACTACACTGCCCCTCCACCATACTGCCCCTCCACCATGCTACCCCTCCACCATGCTGCCCCTCCACCAAGCTCCCCCTCCACCATGCTGCCCTTCCACCATGCTGCCCCTCCATCATACTGCCCCTCCACCATACTGCCCCTCCTACATACTGCCCCTCCACCATACTGCCCCTCCACCATACTACCCCTCTACTATATTGCCCCTCTACTATATTGCCCATCCACCATGCTGCCCCTCCACCATGCTGCCCCTCCACCATGCTGCCTCTTCTACCATACTTTCCCTCAACCATACTGCCCCTGTACCATACCTTCCTTCAACCATACTGCCCCTCCAACATGCTGCCCCTCCACTATACTACCGCTTTCCCACATTGCCCCTCCACCATACTGCCCCTCTACTACACTGCCCCTCCACCATGTTGGCCCTCTCCCATACTGCCCCTCTACTACACTGCCCCTTCACCATACTGCCCCTCCACCATACTGTCCCTCCACCATACTGCCCCTCTCCAATACTGCCCCTCTGCTACACTGCCCCTCCACCATACTGTCCCCCAACCATACTGCCTCTTTCCCACACTGCCCCTCCACCATACTGCCCCTCGACTATACTGTCCCTCCACCATACTGCCTCTCCACCATACTGCCCTTCTACTACACTGCCCCTCAACAATACTGCCCCTCTATCATACTGCCTCTCCACCACACTGCCCCTCTCCCATACTGCCCCTCTACTATACTGCCCCTCTCCACTACTGCCCCTCCACCATACTATCCCTCCGCCATACTGCCCCTCTACTATATTGCCCCTCCACTATACTGCCCCTCTGGAGACCATGCCGCCCCTCCACCATACTGCCCCTCCACCATGCTGCCCCTCCACCATGCTGCCCCTCCATCATACTGCCCCTCCACCATACTGCCCCTCTATCATACTGCCCCTCCACCATATTGTCCCTCCACCATACTGCCCCTCTATCATACTGCCCCTCTATCATACTGTCCCTCCACCATACTTCCCCTCTACTAGACTGCTCCTCCACGATACTGCCCCTCCACCATACTGCCCCTCTCCCATACTGCCCCTACACAATACTGCCCCTTTCCCATATTGCCCTTCTAAGTACTACACAATACTGCCCCTTTCCCATATTGCCCCTCTAAGTACTACACAATACTGCCCCTTTCACATATTACCCCTCTAAGTACTACACTGCCCCTCCACTATACTGCCCCTCCACCATGCTGCCCCTACATCATAATGCCCCTCCACCATACTGTCCCTCCACCATACTGCCCCTTTCCCATACTGCCCCTCCACCATACTGCCCCTCTACCATACTGCCCCTTTCCCATACTGCCCCTCTACTAGACTGCCCCTCCACTATACTGCCCCTCCACCATACTGCCCCTCTACCATACTGCCCCTCCACTATACTACCCTACATTCTACATCTCCACATCCATACATCCTACATCCCTACATCCTACATGTCCCTAAACCATACTGCCCCTCCACTATACTTACCCTCCACCATACTGTCCCTCCACCATACTGTCTCTCCACCATAATAACCCTCTACCAAACAACCCCTCCACCATACTGCCCCTCCACCATACTGTCCCTCAACCATACTGCCCCTCCACCATACTGTCCCTTAACCATACTGCCCCTCCACCATACTGTCCCTCAACCATACTGTCCTCTACCATACTGCCCCTCTACTATAATGCCCCTCTACTACACTGCCCCTCCACCATACTGCCCCTCCACCATGCTACCCCTCCACCATGCTGCCCCTCCACCAAGCCCCCCCTCCACCATGCTGCCCTTCCACCATGCTGCCCCTCCATCATACTGCCCCTCCACCATACTGCCCCTCCTACATACTGCCCCTCCACCATACTGCCCCTCCACCATACTGCCCCTCTACTATATTGCCCCTCTACTATATTGCCCATCCACCATGCTGCCCCTCCACCATGCTGCCCCTCCACCAAGCTGCGCTTCTACCATACTTTCCCTCAACCATACTGCCCCTGTACCATACCTTCCTTCAACCATACTGCCCCTCCAACATGCTGCCCCTCCACTATACTACCGCTTTCCCACACTGCCCCTCCACCATACTGCCCCTCTACTACACTGTCCCTTCACCATACTGCCCCTCCACCATACTGTCCCTCCACCATACTGCCCCTCTCCAATACTGCCCCTCTGCTACACTGCCCCTCCACCATACTGTCCCCCAACCATACTGCCTCTTTCCCACACTGCCCCTCCACCATACTGCCCCTCGACTATACTGTCCCTCCACCATACTGCCTCTTCACCATACTGCCCTTCTACTACACTGCCCCTCCACAATACTGCCCCTCTACCATACTGCCTCTCCACTACACTGCCCCTCTCCCATACTGCCCCTCTACTATACTGCCCCTCTCCCATACTGCCCCTCTACTAGACTGCCCCTCCACTATACTGCCCCTCCACCATACTGCCCCTCTACCATACTGCCCCTCCACTATACTACCCTACATCCTACATCTCCACATCCATACATCCTACATCCCTACATCCTACATTCCCACATCTCCACATCCATTTTTCCTACATCCCTACATCCTACTTACCCATATCCCTACATGCCTACATCCCCACATCCCTACATCCCTACATTTCCACATGCTACATCCCCATATCCCTACATCCTACATCCCTACATCCCTACATCCCCACATCCTACATCTCCACATCCATACATCCTACATCCTACTTTCCCACATCCCTACATCAGCCCATCCCTAAATCACTACATCCCAACATCCCTACATCATTACATCCATACATCCCCACATCCTACTTCCCACATCCCCACATCCCTACATCTCCACATCTATACATCCTACACCCCCACATCTCCACATCCATACATCCTATATCCCTACATCCTACATCTCCACATCCATATATCCATATATTCCCACATCCTACTTCCCCACATCCTAACATCCCTACATCATTACATTCATACATCCCCACATCCTACTTCCCAACATCCCACATCCCCAGATTTCCACATCTATACATCCTACATCCCCACATCTCCACATGCATACACCCTACATCCCTACATCCTACATCTTCACATGCATATATTCATACATCCCCACGTAATGTGGGGATGTATGGATGTATAGATGTGGGGATGTAGGATGTATAGATGTTGAGATGTTGGGATGTTAGGATGTGGGGAAGTAGGATGTGGGGATGTATGGATATATAGATATGGAGACGTAGGATGTAGGGATATAGGATGTATGGATGTTGAGATATAGGGATGTAGGGATGTAGGGATGTGGGGATGTGGGAAGTAGGATGTAGGGATGTATGGATGTAATGATGTAGGGATGTAGTGATTTAGGGATGTGCAGATGTATGGATGTGGGAAAGTAGGATGTATGGATGTAGGATGTATGGATGTAGAGATGTAGGATGTGGGGATGTAGGATGTAGGGATGTGGGGATGTAGGATGTGGGGATGTAGGGATGTGGGGATGTAGGGATGTAGGGATGTCGGGATGTAGGGATGTAGGGATGTGCGAAAGTAGAATGTAGGGATGTAGGAAAAATGGATGTGGAGATGTGGGAATGTAGGATGTATGGATGTGGAGATGTAGGATTTAGGGTAGTATAGTGGAGAGGCAGTATGGTAGAGGGGCAGTATGGTGAAGGGGCAGTGTAGTACTTAGAGGGGCAGTATGGGAGAGGGGCAATATGGTGGAGGGGCAGTATAGTGGAGGGGCAGTCTAGTCGAGGGGCAGCATGGGAAAGGGGCAGTATGGTGGAGGGACAGTATGATAGTGGGGCAGTATGGTGGAGGGACAGTATGGTGGAGGAGCAGTATGATAGAGGGGCAGTATGATGGAGGGGCAGTATGATGGAGGGGCAGCATGGTGGAGGGGCAGCATGGTGGAGGGGCAGCTTGGTGGAGGGGCAGTATGGTGGAGGGGCAGCATGGTGGAGGGGCAGTATGGTGGAGGGGCAATATAGTAGAGGGGCAGTATGGCAGAGGGACAGTATGGTGGAGGGGCAGTATGGTGGAGGGGCAGTATGAGAGAGGGGCAGTATGAGATAGGGGCAGTATGGTGGAGGGGCAGTATGATAGAGGGGCAGTATTGTGGAGGGGCAGTGTAGTAGAAGGGCAGTATGGTGGAGAGGCAGTATGGTGGAGGGACAGTATAGTCGAGGGGCAGTATGGTGGAGGGGCAGTGTGGGAAAGAGGCAGTATGGTTGAGGGACAGTATGGTGTAGGGGCAGTGTAGTAGAGGGGCAGTTTTGGAGAGGGAGGGGCAGTATTGTGGAGGGACAGTATGGTGGAGGGGCAGTATGATGGAGGGGCAGTGTAGTAGAGGGCCAGTATGGGAGAGGGGCAGTATGGTGGAGGGGCAGTGTAGTAGAGGGCAGTGTAGTAGAGGGGCAGTTTGGGAGAGGGCCAGTTTGGTGGAGGGGCAGTGTAGTAGAGGGGCAGTATGGTGGAGGGGCAGTGTGGGAAAGGGGCAGTATGGTGGAGGGGCAGTATGGTTGAGGGAAAGTATGGTAGATGGGCAGTATGGTGGAGGAAATTCCAACAAATATAATTGAATCATTTTTTATCATAGTTGTAAGTGTGATTTGTAGTTATTATTGTTCCTTATATTGACATCGATAAGTTATGAGAAGGGTTATGAGCTGGTAGGTATTGAATATGTTATATGTGTACAAGTGTAATATGTAGGCCTATGCAAGTCTATACCGTACCGGTATATTATGTATAGTTAAAAAATTGAAATCTTGAAAAATAAAAAAAATAAAAATCTCAGATGTGTGTGGGGGGTTGAAACCTATCCTCTGTTTTTTATTTCGTGTTTCTACGACCAATATTAACGTAGTAATCGTCCGTCTCTGGTACCATTGCAGTTGACCACGTTTCTATGATAAGCACGGTAACGCGTAACGGGGTTAGTATGTAACGTGGTTAGAACGGTAACACATAACGCGGTTAAAATGTAAGGAGGTTAGAACGGTAACGCTTAACGCAGTTAGTATGTAACGCGGTTAGAACGGTAACGCGTAACGCGGTTAGAATGTAACGCGGTTAGTATGGTAACGCGGTTAGAACGGTAACGCGTAACGCGGCTAGTATGGTAACGCGGTCAGAACGGTAACGCATAACGGGGTTAGTATGGTAACGCGTAACAGGGTTAGTATGGTAATGCGGTAACTGTGATGCAGGGTTAGGATGCTAACACGGTTAGAAGTGTAATACTGTAACGAGGTTAGATTGGTAATGGTTAGTATGTAACGCGGTTAGAACGGTAACGCGTAACGCGGTTAGAATGTAACACGGTTAGAACGGTAACGCGTAACGCGGTTAGTATGGTAACGCGGTTAGAACGGTAACGCATAACGCCAACGCGGTAACTGGGTTAGAATGGTAACGGTATGCTGTTATGGGGTTAGAATGGTCACCCGGTTAGAACAGTAATGCAGTAACGGTAACATGATAACGGGGTTAGAATCGTGACGGTAACACGGTAACTGTAATGATACCAGATCAGTAACGTTTTCTTAGGTAGCGTAATGTGGTTTGAGTAACTCAATGTAACGCGAATGGGTAACGCATTTGTTTAAGCAGGTTTTGATAGTAATGGACATTTTTTGATACTTATAGACATTTTGATAGTTATGGACATGACGAATGTCCATAAGTCTCAACCAAGTCATTTTTGATAGTTATGGACATTTTTGATAGTTATGGACCGCACACGGCCCTCTCAATTACAACGGCTCCACAGTGGCACTAACAGCGAGAGCCACTTGACTGATGAAACGGGTTCTGCCACTGTTGGTGCCGCTCATGTCCCATGCGCTGTTCATGCTTGACTGCACCTTCTAATGAAACGCAAACTGCTGCTTTGCTGCCACTGTTGCCAACAGCGAGACTTATTGCTACGAGTAAATGGTTCACAAATCTGGGACCTGGGACCTGTCTCACTAGTTTCGTGACATGTCTAGATGGTGTGACATGTCTAGATGGTGTCTAGATGGTGTGTCCGGTTTCATAAGAACTATACATTAAACTTCATTTTGTGCATTCTTGCTTGCACTGTTGGTGCCGCTTTTCATGTCTGCCTTCACTTTTGTCACAAAACTAGTGAAACATGTACATGATGTGTAGAATTGTCTAATTCCTATGTTTGGGGTCTGTCCCTGTTTCGCTAGTTTCGTGACATGTCTGTGACACCATACAGACAGATTGGGTTGTCTGGTTTTGTGACAACACAAGTAGCTGCCCTTAGGTAAAGAAAGACCTCAAACATAGGAATTAGACAAATCTACACATCATGGACATGTATCATTAGTTTTGTGACAAAAGTGAAGACAGACATGAACAGCGGCACCAACAGTGCAAGCAAGAATGCACAAAATGAAGTTTAATGTATAGTTGTTATGAAACCGGACACACAATCTAGACATGTCACACCATCTAGACATGTCACACCATCTAGACATGAAACACCATCTAGACATGTCACGAAACTAGTGAAACAGGTCCCAGGCGCGACTGAGGCTTTCTCACCACCAGTCTCTGCTGGGCCCTAATGTCCCAACTTTCGGGTGGCGGGCCCTAACGTCCTGCAATCATTTTTTTTGTAGCAAATGTTTATTTCTCTATCAATACATGTTTTATCACTCTGCTCCAAACATATATCTCAAAGGTTTCCATACAATAGCAATACATCCATACATTCATTCTGTGGTATGTACATGCTCCCAATATTTTTGTGTGTGTATTTTTAATAATATACATGTAGTATAGTAGGGAGATGTCCCCTAAGACTTTTCCTAACTAGCTTCCTTTCTAGAGGTAAGTTGCCACCCATATTATGGTCTTTCAACTTTAATATCTAGTGTGTCTTTAGTTCATATCTCTCTATAGTACATTTATAGGCCGTTGACTGTTTCAGAGAAAATCCATCCAAAATGAGGCTTTCAGTTCCGGGTGCTGTAAATGGAATACGAAAACAGGACATGGACAGTGAAATACCATTACAAAAAATTAACAATACATAACATATTTAACAATTGACCAGAAATAAGGATACTGTACATAAACAAGAACTACAAACATGAGATATAATGGAGTAGGAAATAGAACATGTTGAGTGCTCACGGAAAAGAATAGAATCCCAACCATCTCTGACACTACATCTCCTTCTCAAGTCCCTCCAAAAACCTAAATCTATGCTTTTGGTTCTTAGCACATACATTTTCTTCATAATATCCAGGATTCTTAATATTTCTAATTACATCATTGGTAATTGGTTATAGCGGTAATGGTTTTGTCAGTTCAAAAGTTTTGTCAGTTCAAAAGTACGTGGTCCTATAAATCTCACCCATTACGTGAACATAAACAGAATCCTCTTTCCCTTTTAGGTTACTGCTTCTTGGAACCACTGGAGCAGGGAAGAGCACCTTCGGAAATTTCATTATTGGAAAAAAGGTTTTTGAGACGAGCCATCGTTCAGAATGTGAGTTTTAATTTCTTGTTTTATATAGAAAAGATGAACTTGGCGTCTATTTTATCATACACAGGCATGTAGATTATTACATGTCGTATATAGATTTTGATACAATTGCTATTGCTTTTATTTCGTTTTACAGGTTTGTGTTGTGTTTCATTACCCACCTATTACAGAGTCTCCATCGGAAATGTATTGGGCACCTGGAAGTAGCTATCCAGAGATTCCGACATGTCAGAATCTCCTGCAGGAGATTCCGGAAAAATAGTCCTGTCCATAATGAGGTCGTTTCATCATGTACTTTGAAATAAGTTTCTTGAATGATTATTCAATGTTAATTATTTAGAATCAATCATAATAATCTTATTTACCATCAGAAATCACTGTCATAACACACTTTGCATGCTAGAATCATAGGTTAATAGCAAACTACATTATTGGTGTACCCCGGCAAGTCTACACCAAATTACTGCCACGCTTGACAGTGCTGTGGTGTCTGGAGCTAAATGTCTTGCAGAAACTGTTTAGTTGTAATAGACTTGTAATCAATCTTGTAAGTGGGTAATAGATACAATAATGACAGGTTTTGTATACAAGTGACTGTTATCTCCTCATAGTTGACAACAGAATATCCTCGCTAATCGCTTGGATATTACTATGTGTTAACTACTCGTATATATCATCAAGTCTAACTCACTTTACTATGTATGATTTGTTCCTTCACAATGACACTATTGTATTGTGATGCCCATGGAAAAAAACTATGATGCCTATGGAGAAAAACGTGATGTCCTCAGAGAAAAACAAGATGACCATGGCGAAAAATGTGACGCTCTTCACTGATTTTGACCACGGAGTAATTCATGAAGCAAATCAAATTTTGATTTAGATGTCTTTTTTGACAATCATTGCTTAACAATGTACCATGACTTATACTCTATCTGAAAAACTCATCACTGAGAGAGTCTTTACAATTATAATGATAATAATGATAATGATGATAATGTAGTGGGGTGGGAATCCAGCAGTGTTCGGACGTTCTATGGAAGATGGCGCGGTGAGTCAATCCTTACTGTGTAGTGGTTCCGGGCAACGCCGCACACGAGAGTGGCGCAGCGGAGACCGGGATTACGTAACACTGGGTATATATACTCATTGTTCACAGTAGGTCGAGAGGCTGTCCTCGTGCGTCTTCTCGTAACCTTCCTGGTGGTTAGGCGAGTCTTTTAGATTAACCTCTCCAGCAATACCTGCCAGCTCTTTCCGGGAAGTAATTGTTAATAAACATTCCTGTTTACTAAACTTGTGAGTTGTGTTGTGTGTGACTAGGTTCGTGCAAACCTACAGAAAACCGAACCAACCTACGTAAGTGTTTGTAGGGTGGGATCCTGCCTGGAACTAGCGTTCTGAATTGGGGTCTTCCAACCTGCTAGAGAGGCGGCGACCACCACAATAATGATAATGATGACAATAATGATAATAATAATAATGATAATAATAATAATAATAATAAAAGAAATGTCGAGACTCTTGAGAGAAGAAGTGTTCTAATGGCAGAGATTCTCCTTTCACTAAGAAAATTTGCTTCGGTGTGAAGTCGGATCACATGTGTATCAATAGGTTGTCTTAGCACAATATCAACATTTCCTTCTTATATAATACTTATTTACATGGTGATAATGAGATGGTGGGTGGTGTGAGAAGGTGAACCAAGGTAAGTGTCCAATTGTAACTAGTGTGCTGGATTAAGCAAAACCTAGCAGCCTAGTTCAGTCGTATTGATTATAAAATTTCAGTTTTATATATCTTTTGAAACTTTGTAAGCTATCTTCCTGGATACTCCTCGGCAGGTTATTCCAGTCTTTCATATTCGAATAAACGGGACTTTTCTTGAAAAAGGAAGTTTTTGGTCTTTTTAACTTAATGTTTCTTTTCAACTGAGTTCTAGTTTTGGGTTCCTTGTCACTCTCAATACCCTTAGCGTACTTTCGGAGATACAGAAGCTTCAAGTACTTTCTTCTATTCTCAAGTAGTTGTACTTAACATGTCTTATGTAGAGCATTTATAGAAACTTCCCCTATTAGCGTTCTGGTGCATATCCGAAGACCTCTATTTTGAGTTACCTGTAACTTGTCTCTGTATTTCTTACTTGCTCCATAGACGTAGTGTCCAGGATAATCAAAGATCGGCGCAATTAGACTATTGTATATCTTTAGGCTTGTCTCTAAATTTATAAATTTCCGGATTTTCGCTAGTTTAAAGAGTCTATAATTTACCTTCTTTATAGTGTCAGAGATACATTTGATCCAGCTTAAGGTCTCGTCAATTTGTATCCCCAGGTACAGATATGAGTCACAGTATGGTATTTGCTCATTCTCCACCAATAACTTGCACCTAGCCTGTATTTCTTGGGTTTTTTTTAGTTTAGAAACAGATCCAAATGAACAAACCTTAGTTTTCTTAGTGTTAACTTTCATAGAGTTTTCATGACACCAATTATTTAGTAAGTTTAGATCAGCATTAAGTCTATGGAGTATATAACACAAGATCGTCGGCATAGGCTATGTGAGAGCAATTGTATTGATCAGTTATCATGTCGTTAATGTAGCAATTAAACAATAGCGGCCCGAGTATGCTCCCTTGAGGAACCCCGGCTCTAACATTCAGATAAGTTGATAAGGCATTACCAACTCTAGTTCTATGCTGTCTATTTTTAAGATAATTGTTTATCCAACTTACTAAATTGGGGTGTATCTCTAATTTTTCCAGTTTTTTAAATAAAATTTTATGGTTTACCCGGTCGAAAGGCTTGCTTAAATCAACGAAATCTACTGATGTTATCTTTCCCTCATCCCTATTGTTATAAAGTGTTTGGATCAGTTTCGTTACCGCGTCTATTGTTCCCCGTCCCTTTCTAAATCTGAATTGATTAGAGTTTAACAGATTTTTTTCGTCTAAATGATCAGTTATGTGTTTATGTACTATTTTTTCGATCAGCTTCCCAGGTACAGGCAAAAGAGATATCGGTCTCCAATTAGAAATGGAATTCGAGACCCCATTTTTAGGGATGGGAACAATGTCGGCTTTGGCCCAATCAAGTGGAAAAACTGCGGTGTCCAAAGAGGTCTGTAAAATATACCTAAACTGATTAACAGTAATTGTAAGAATATCCTTTAATATTCTACTATTAATGTTCAGGACTCCACTACTCTTACTTGTGTCTATGTCCTTTATCAGTTTGTACACCTCCCCTAAGTCTACCCGACCAATATCTTGAGATGTATACTCGTGTGGTTGTTCTTCTACCACTTCAACCGGATCATTAGGCTGGCTATCGGCCTGGTTGTTTCCAATGTCCGACGAAGAATCGCCCACATTGTTAAAATAGTTATTGATGTAATTCGGTAGTAGTTCTCTGTCAATAAAACAATTATTATCCTTGTCAAAAAAGGTCGTAACAGAATTTTCACGGACCGGATCATATAAGTCCTTGACAGTTCTCCAAAATTTCTTCGGATTCTCTAGATTCTCTTCAACTCGATCTGACCAATATCTTTGTTTAGCTAACTTTATCTCCCTCTTTATCTTTTTATTAAGCATGCCTAGTTGAGAACCAAAGAATCTAGTGCCATACGATTTGTATAAACTCGTCAGTTCTCTTCTTTCTATAAACAAATCATTAATATAGTCAGTAATCCAGTAGTTCTTTTGCTTTTTAAATTTCCTTTCCTTTACTGGACAACTTTTGTCCAAATAAGTTTCAGCGGTTTCCCTTAAGAGAGACAACCTCCTTCTCAATCGTCTGAACATCACGTGACCAACCACTCTCCTTATAGGGTGCACCTGTGATTCATATACCTTCTTCCTAATGCGATATCGTATCCCTGTGTCTCAACTTCGCTCACTCTCCTCTATGTTGTGACGAGTACACAAGTATAAGTCAGCGAGAGGCCGGCGGCAAACCTGGATAACACGAGTGGCGCGCCCTCTCAGCGCGACGGATCACTACCATCGATGACGTGTGCCGCTGACGTCACGCCACCATGCGCGCCCAGGACATCAAAAGACTCTTTGATCTTTTAAATTCGAGGTAGAATTGTAGTTTATTTTCTGGTTCTCCTCGCAAAGGGCGTTTCTAAAATGGCACCAAGGCGAACAAAGGTTGCCGGGACTTCAAAGGCCGCCGCAAAGTCTCCCGTAAAAGCTTCGTTGGAAAGGAAATTCGAGAAGAAGATGAGCGAATTTAAATCCGACATTCAGGAGATAAAGATGGCGCTGGCGGCCGTTGCCCAAGCCGGGCAAATAACCATTTCTCCACCAGCAGCTCGTTAAACTCGTGCCACTCACTCAAAGTCTAAGAAAAAACTCATCCACAAGGCCGACTTTACGGGAAACGAGTCATCTGAGGGTACTCCAACTCCTCGTCAGGTTTTCTCCACGCCTACGAGGCCCACACCGCATGGAATGCCTACGACTCGAATCTCCAGCCTCACCGCGGATCTGTGCGCCTCAGGACCAGCCTACCCGGCCTACGATCCATCGGCCTACAAGGACAACAGAATATCATCGCAGGTGGATAACATTATCAACTCTGCAACACACGTCCTAGGAACTCAAGGTACTCAAGGTAAGAGTCAACCCCACCAATATGTATTGAGGGGGCCTAGGAAGGAGAAAGCCTCACTCGCTTCACTCTCAGTACAGGAGTACTTGTGGGGGCTTCTGCGAATGATTGATGATCAGCCGGCAGGAGCGGCAATTCGTAGACATTTGGTGCTTCATTTTCGGGAAGTCTTAGAAGATGCGGTAGACTACCCCTGGGAGAGAGTACGATTCTGGTCCGAGGAGACCTTTTCTCGCATCTCCGAGGGGAGGATCCGGGGGGGGGGGTGGGCCAACAAACCCGCCATACAGCATCTCCGTACGGCCATGAGTCGTGTGGAAGCCCCCAGAAACCAGCATCGTGGCAATACGGACCACTCCAAAAAATGGGAAAGCAAGCCCAGGCTCTCTATGCAATTCCCCCCATGCCCAAAGTTCAACGGATCGGGGGGGTGCAACCTCCCCCCCCAACACAGCTGGGATGGAGCTACAGTCGTACACTCGTGCGCGTACTGCTTCAGCGTACTCGGACTGGCGCACCCCCACTCGGATACCGAATGCAGGATTAGGACCCGCCATGAGGCGATGGGGCCAGGCCAGGCCAGCAGGCCCCTCCTCAGGCCTACCGCGAGGGACAACAGCCCTTTAGACAGTAGGCGAGGTGATCCTTCCCCTCGCCCGCTTCGCTTCAGCCCCCCCTCGCAGGGAGTATTCTGTGTTTCCCCCCTGGCAGTTGCCGCGCTTGGGAGAGCGCATACTGCGAATCCATGTGTAAAAACGTTGTTGAACGTTTCAGACGTTGTTCTTTCTCCTATTACTGTTGTTGACAATGCTTGCACTCCTCATGATCTTGTTTGCAACATGTTAGAGTGCGATTGTTTATACGGGGTCGCTGAAGCCACTATCGCTAGCGCGGTTGCTAAGCGCAGCTTCTCGGACTCCCCGCTAGGTGGCGACACGGACGTTTCTGTAGTTTCTACCGCTACCGCCACCTCAGCTTGGAAGCGGTTCTCGGTAGCTTGCCCTACTTGTACTCAGTCATTTTTACATGTTGATCCTATGTTAGCATACATGTACGAAGCTGTCGTCGCTTCAGGGATGCCCAATTTTTTGGGGGCACACCTCCCCGTCCCATCCGGCCTAAAAATAACGGCCTGGAGGCGCTTATTGTCTGATTATCAAGATGATCGCTTGTGCGACTTACTGGAGTTTGGGTGGCCTATTGGATTCGCCGGGGCCACCCCCCCCACTCCCGTCAGCGATTACCATCATTCAGCAAAACTCGCTTCGATGAAAATAAGCGAATTCACCGCAAAGGAAGTCGCTATGGGCGCCCTCAACGGTCCCTACAAGGAACCCCCGTTCGCTGAGTGGTGCCAAATCTCCCCCCTCCTCACCCGTCCAAAGGGAACCGAGGGGGGCGGTGCGTGTCATACTCGACTTGTCTTTTCCCCCTGGAGCCTCAGTCAACGATGGTATTCCGGGGAGCAAGTATCTGGGAAGCGGAAGCGCATACATACTTCCCCACACTTACATTTGGAAGGCGGACCTAAGCCGCGCTTATCGGCAGCTCCGCATAGACCCCGCAGACATGCCATTTCTCTGTTTCAGGACAAGAGAGAGGGTCTATGTTGAGAGCTCCCCCCCCTTTGGATGCCGCACTTCATCGGTCGCCTGTCACAGAGCAACGGCGGCCGTCGTTTATCTGCTCAAACTCCGCTGCCACGATGTCTTGGCATACTTGGACGATTTCGCAGGAGTCGCGTTGTCAGAGGCCGCCGAGTTTGCTGCTTTTTAGAGCTTTCACGCCTTGAGTTGGGCCTCGACTTCGCGGAGGAGAAATCCGCCCCCCCAGCCCACGTCATGGAGTGGTTGGGCTTCAAGGTTGACACGGTCGAGAGACTCGTTAGCATACCGGAGGCAAAACTACGCGACACCCTCGCAGAGGCACAAGCGTGGTCAACGAAAAAGTACGCAACTAAAACTCAGATCCAGTCACTCGCAGGGAAATTAATTCACCTGGCTTTCTGCGTCAGCCACGCGAGGAAGTTTACCGTCCGTATTCTGGCCGCATTGTGCGCGACGGCCGCGACTCAAGTCATCAAGGTGGGCCCTCGCCTCCGGGCCGATGTTGTGTGGTTCACGGAATATGCAAAGGGCACAAACGGTGTCCACTTCTTCGATGAGCACGCGACCGTGGAGGTCATGGCGTGCACGCAGGGCGCGTCAGGCTTCGTGGCCGTGGGCGCTTCAGCTGCTTATTATCTACCCCTCAACGGTTTCGCCGATCTACCCGAGAAGCCAGTACAACGCGCAGCTATCAACGCGGCTCTCGCGGTGGCATTTCTGATCGACGACAATCACCGACATGCAGCTGTCGCCCTTCATCTCGGACAGCCCCGCGCGGTCCACGAGCTCAATTCCGGCAAGACGCCCGACGACTGGGTCGCGGCCGCCGCGCGACACATCTGGCTGACCATGGCCCTCATAGACTGTGGCCTCGAGATCATAGCCGACAGAGGCGACCAAGCCCACAGCGAAGGCGTTGATCAGGTCGCGGAGACCGCGTTAGATGTTCTCAAGGGTACCCGGCCTCCGGGACGTGTATTTTTGCTTCCAGAACACATGTTCAGTGTATTTTCCACTCTCGTTACTTCCAGGTGCGGCGACGCCTCTCCACACACAGATAGTCACCTCCTTCGTTGCGGCAATGGCGCCGGCAACGAGGCGGAACAAGGCTCGGCAGGCAGCGAAATACCTGCAGTTCTGCAGCCAAGCCGGGATCTTACCTCTCAGCGTGACGCCGCTGCACATATGCGCAGGCTTTGGCTGAATCCCTTCCTCCAGTGGCCGCACGCAACTACATATCAGGGACAACTCGGGTCAACTCGCCTCCTTCACCACCCCTCACATCAACTCAGTGCTTCGCGGAGCCGCTCGACTGCACCCACGTGCCTCCAGTCGGTCGCCTCCGCTCTTACCTCACCACGTCAAGGTCATCTGCGACGCGGCCCGTTCAATGTCGGCGCGCCACCTTCTTCTCCGCGCCGCGACTCTTCTAGGATTCTTTTCCTACCTCCAGGCGTCAAACCTCCTTTCCCCGACAACGCAAGCCTGGACTGGGCCGCATACTCTACGTCGGCGCGACATTCTACACGTCTCGGGGGGTCTTCTTCTCCATGTCTCCTCATCGAAAACGATCAGAGACCCCGAGGGAGCCGTATCTCTTCTCATCCCGGCGATTCCCGGCTCACCTTATTGCCCGGTCTCGGCTTGGGACACGTACGCGGTCTCGGTGCCCGCGCCCCTCGAGGCTCCGGCTCTTCTGGACGCTTCAGGCCCCGCACTTACGCCTCCACATCTGGTCGCGCACATCCGTGCGGCACTTACTTCGGCGGGCTTCTCCGACGCTCGCGCTTTCACAATGCACTCCTTCAGGAGGGGGGGCGAGCATACAGCCTCTCATCTCGGAGTACCTCTGGATCAGATATGCGCGCATGGCACTTTGGCATCGCCCGCATCCGCGGCACAGTATCTACCACCTCCCGCCTCGTCACTCGTCCCAGACGCCCTTTCTTCGGCCTTTGGACATTAATCTGGACTCGTATCACATGTTTTTCACAGGTGTCAGTATTTGTTATACTCCTTGTAAAGTATACCGTGTTATACTACCTGTTTATACCCACAGAAATGAATTTCTAAACTGCCGTCGTGCCTCTCGTCTTATTTGTGACAAGTACACGAGTATAAGTCAGCGAGAGGCCGGCGGCAAACCTGGATAACACGAGTGGCGCGCCCTCTCGGCGCGACGGATCACTACCATCGATGACATGTGACACTGACGTCACGCTGCCACGCGTGCCCAGGACATCAAAAGACTCTTTGACCCGCCCACCCACACCATTTTTCTCTTTCTGTGTGTATTCCACACCATTAATCTGGACTTGTATCACATGTTTTTCACAGGTGTCAGTATTTGTTATACTCCTTGTAAAGTATACCGTGTTATACTACCTGTATATACCCACAGAAATAAATTTCTAAACTGCCGTCGTGCCTCTCGTCTTATTTATAACACACACTCAATCATGACGAATCCATTAGTGATTTTCATACAAGCACATAGTGCAACATAAACACATGGGCTTTATGAATCTGAATGATTATCAAAGGTCCCTCTTTTTCAGCATGCACGAAAACGATAGAGTTTGGGTCTGGAACTTTTGATACTAGTAGTGTAACAGTTAAAGTCTTAGACACTCCAGGATTCAATGACACCAACAGAAACGCTGAGGATATACTGACAGAACTGGCTAAGGTGTGTTTATTGAAGGCATTTGTATTGATTCTGTGATTATGGATTTTACAAAACGATGAACTGGGAGTATATTGAAACAAGACTTTTGTCTGAGTACTTTTCAGAATAAATAAAAGTTTAAAAAATGGCTCTGGTAAGAATAGTTAACTATTTTAGTAACAAACGACAAGCACAGATTGATATTTTTTCTCAGATTTAATAACCACTTTCATTATATAACAGGATTACATTGTATTTCGTCCTTTATGTAGGCTTATCCCAAGAACCTGAGGTTATTGATAAGTTTGTATCTTTTACAAATACAAAATGTCTTACCCTGTCTGTTGCTAGGTCTTTGACACCTTCAGTGATGGGATTCATGGTTTTCTCTTTGTCTTCAATGCTTCAACCTACCGATTCACAAACGATCAAGAAAGAGCATTTTCTCAAATGGAAAAGGTATTTGTGATGATTTTCCACATGATTTAGCCCGAACTCTAATCATATTTTATAATATTTTGAAATTGATATAAATGGTTACATACTGATATATGGTTATTTTGCAGGGACTCTTAGGCCCATCTGTCTTCGATCTGTGTTACCTTGTCTTGACTCATGCAGATGCAATTGTAAAACATGATTCCCTGGAAGAATATCTAGAAGCTGAAAAGTCAAAACCTGGCATCTTTGGAAAGATTATGTCAAAACTGGAAAAGCGTATTATTCTTGTTGAAGCTGAGAGCAATGATTACTTCGTACAGTTACAAAGAGAACAGGTTCTCCGATTCATCTGCGCAACAAACGAACAAAACATATACACTCGTGAAGAATTCACAAAGGTAAATGATGTTTATCCCATCATCTCAGTCTCTCACCTTTCGTCCCTTTTTATGTTTCCGTCCACTCTCTCATCCTCTTTTTGAATGCCCCCAACATGCTTCTCTGTCCCTTGCTTTCAAAACTTTATGCCTTCTTCCATATCTAACTCGAGCAATGCATATGTGCTTGAGTGCCTCATTCTGGTTGCATATTCTAAATTGAACATGATTATGCAAGTATCAAGGTAAGAAGTTTTAAATGCATATCCTACAATACGCAGTGGCGCTACCTAGTGATTTTCAAATACGGACAATTGTCCTTTGGTTTTTTCTAACATTAAATAAGTGAAGTAAGTACCAATAAACAAATTAGGCCAATTTATCTAGAAAAAATACTGAAAAAATGTAGTTTTTTGCATTTCTTTCAAAAGCAAGGACGGTGACCTATGATTTTGAAAACTTACAAGTGTAGGACTATACATTTGCTACTTTCTGTGAAAATCTGAAGAACTAACATGGGTTAAAATATGTGAAACCAACTTTCTAGAATGTCTATATATACTTTTATAATATTATCACAATATTGATCTCTGAAATCAAAAACTAGCAAGACGACCCCCATTTTTAAGATTAGCAATGTGTTCTAAAACACTTGGAGATTATCATTTTCAGTATGCAGGGTATTGACATAGGTTTTACCTTTCGAGGTATATTGTCCGATATGCCTTTAAGTAAGTTATCCCTATGCATTGTTTGTGAGTTCAAGCCAAGCAATAGTTAGATCCGTATGTACAAGTTAAGATTCAACCATAGGAAAATAGAAGTAATCATTCAATTTCATTGGCTTTCCCTTTAGGAGATAACACGTGCATCAAATACAAAATTACCAGTCATCTGAGTATTGACTTAACAAAAGAATAATGAATATAAATTCCTGTTTACCTTTGAAAAGACGATCCTGATTATGTTTTGCTTCAATTACCTGCTACCTATGACAAGTGTTTACTTACTAATCCATTACATTTCCTTATGATTACAGCACAAGGTTAGATTCTATGAAGAAGTGGATGAATGTCTCCATGATTTGGTGCCACATATTGACGTGGAAGCATCTGAAATGCTGAGAAAAATGACACATGATGAACTTTCCAAACTCATAGGAAGAAAATTTGATGAAGCCGAAAAAGTAATTTTTGATAAGGTAATTGAAATATTTTGTCCTCGGCATAACATGCGTTAGTGAATCATGCAGTCTCTTTTGAGGCAAATCATAAAATACGTACGGATGGTGCACCCCTCTCATAAGATCTCACACTCTCTAAGTGGTATTCTGTACAAGGTTCTCACTACGCTCTGTGGGAGAAGGATTCTTAACAAACTAGGCTTAGAGCATTGAGAATCCACTGGAGCATTTTTGATTTCTTGAGAAATTGAATCCTTAATCCACTTAATGAAAGAATGAACATGTTTGCTTGCTCTCAGCAGAAAGTATAAAAAGTGTCCTTAAATCGGTTCATAAACTGGAAAAAAACCAAATAGAATCCAAATAGAATCCAAATAGGTAAGTACTCATGGCACCAAATGTAAGAATATTACATCCGAACCTTAATTTCAGAGACTTACTTTCATAAATGTGAGACTGAGCTTCAGTTTTTGGCGAACGTGTCTTTATCCTACCCCTGGTAAAAAAGAACTTCATTAAATTAACATAAGCAAATTCTATGTGGCGTGCCTTGACATAAAGTAAAATTTATGTACCTAGAGAAATAAAAAAAATAGCATAAACGATAAATACGCGGTAAAATTAACGATAAAACGAACCGATGCCGAAGGCAGAAGTTCTTTTTATCGTTAATTTTACCAAGTATTAATCACATAGATACACAGTATACCTGTTTTTGTATTATCATATACCTTAAAATATCCAATTTTTAACTTTGCTTCTGAGCGAGTTTTTGGATTTTGGAGCGGGCCGTATGTGTAGGATATACGACCACATGTATATTTATAATATATGTAAACTGGCTTACTGTCTTGGTACGCTAAATAGACACAGTGAAATTATTTATCACATACATCCCGATGCCGTAGCTAGAGGGATGTATGTGATCAATAATTTTACCAAGTATTTTGACATATGAAGAGAGTCAGCCAGTTTCCGTATTATTATATACCTATAAATGGCGAAATTTTACCTCGTCACATGATCACATACCCTTCGCGTACGGGTATAAATACGCCATGGGTAGGAGCGGGTAGTAAATGTAGTTCATACAGCCACAGGTATATGATAATAATATATATTCCTTATCACATTTTCTGATCATACAGGTGAAGCCCTTGATGAAAGACTACTTATCAGACAAGGAGCTTCATGAAGCTGTCCAGAAAATCCTCTACATCAAAAAAGAGCATCTAATCAGCCCTGACATTCGGAAAAAGCTGGAGCCTTTTGCAAAGCCTCTGCTTGTAGCAGCTGGAGCTACTGCTATGGTGCTACTGAGTCTCTAAAACGGTTTATTATGTTAGAAGTTCTTTATGAGAATATGCATGTATGTGCAATTAGAGAATAAAGCACCAGTATCGGAATATAACCCAAACATTTCTAATAGAATAGTAATGACAACTTTGCTTTCTGCGTTTCGTTCTCTTTTAGACTAGAAAAGAACCCATTAAAATCTGCCAATGGACAAGGGAAGGGCAAGTCGTTGATAGATGGGTAGGGATTTGTTATCTGAAGTGATATGACTGACGATATAATATCATCAGCTATTCTACCATATAATATGGCTATGAACTGTTTACATTACTGCCTTCGAAGTTTGGCAGTAAATAAAGTACAAGATTGAAGGATTTTTTTTAAAATGTTCTGTTAACGTTTTGTTTTAACATTTAGCTATGTGAGTGATATGCATGTTATCGATGGGCAGTAGTAATCCTGTGCCAACTACTTTTAGCAATTGTATCTTCAATTTTGTACAATCTGATGATACTTATTGATTTAACAAGTCCCTCTTTGTTCATCAAAAAATCATTCATATGATTTACATGCTCTAGATTGGTTATATGCTCATCAAAAGCAGAGTGCCAAACCGCAAATGATGCAATATAGCCTTTGAAATGCTGAGAAAATAAAGAATTTAGCAGGACAGATTTGACCTTGGGTAGGCACATTTGATAAGGAAACATTAATTTTGTATTCAGGTCAGTCCAAACTGCTATCAATTCTGCTTGTATACCTAGAAGTTTACATATGATTATTATCCCATACTCTATCAGTAGATGATAATAAAATTTGCGATGTATCAGTGCATAGGCACTAGACGGGTTATGTCCTGATTTATTATTTAGCATTGACATTTGTTTCAGCACTAACTATGTCTATTATCACATATGACTAAAATTTCTTTCTACTGTGTGCATATTATACGGTGATCTGGCGAGATCTGTGTTTTGAGTTCCAGCGGGGAAGAACCGCGGTCAAGGAGATCGGGGCTAACGAGGTCCAGGACACCCTTGGGGCAACAGGGGCAACAGGGGTTGCTTTATAGCCCCCGTGACCCAGACAACCAGACTCTGAGCATCAGATACACTGATGACGAAACTGTTACAAATCCCATGGACATTGATTCTGAACCTAAACTTGAACTAACAGATTTTCCTTTGCTTGTTGCTAATGAAAATAAAGGTTTGAACATGTATTCTTTGCCTGGTGTCACTGATTCATATCTAAGCACAGATGTAACTCAGAAGAATACCTCTGCAGGAGGGGCAGTCAGTATAGACCAACCTCAGTGTAACAAAGGGACCAAATTAGAACCAACATCAAAGAAACTTATTGAAAGTGTAATCTTTGGTAACGTAGTAAATCTCTCAAACAAACAACTGACATCGGTAGAACTTTCACTTCTCAATAAGGGACTTAACATTTGTCCAACCCAGATGCATGTAGAAGAAGGTGACATAAAACTAGAACTAGACACATTTCATAGAAACCTAATCAAATCAAATCAAAGGAAGACCCGCTAGAGGTCACACTTACAGGCTAAGAAATTGGGCAGTAAATCAAACTGGACTGCCCCCCAGGGCTCCAGCAACCTAGAAGGGTTCATTGCAGTAAATGAAATCAACCTCTTAAACAAAAATGTAAACAATATTAAATCAAACACAATATTTCTAAAGAGGAAAGGGACACCTTGAAATCACTTTCTAAAAGTCAGGAGATAACAATCAAACCCGCAGACAAGGGGGGAGGTATAGTAATGCAAAAAACGGTCGATTATGTCAAGGAAGCAAAGAGAGAACTCAGTGACAGAAAAGTGTACAGAAAAGAAAAGAAAGACCTAACTACCAAACAAAATCGAGAGAAGAAAATAGAAACGATGGTTGAGAAAAGGGAAATCAGTGAAAGTATGGGGAGATCACTCAAAACAGAGGAACCACGCACCCCCCAAGTGTACTTTCTCCCCAAAATCCACAAAGGCATTATCCCCCTGCCAGGCAGATCAGTGGTATCAGTCAATGGTTGCCCGACGGAAAAAATATCGTCCTTCGTGGATCATTTCTTGAAACCAGAGGTCACGAAAATAGTCCTATATAAAGGACACAAACCACTTTCTGTGAAAGTTAGAGGCTCTAGACCACCTAGACCCAGACAACATCATAGGCACTCTAGACATGGGAGCCCTCTACACAAACATACCCAGCCAAGTCATCGCCCACCACCAAGAGGCACGGGATTGTCATTGATGCGACGGCCGCCATCTTGACTGAAACTCAACAAGGTGGTAAACTTACTGTGGATTCGAGTAACCTGGACATTGTTCAGAGAGTCAATGAACTCCAAGCTCAACTGAATAAGCATGAAGGTGCTTCAACATTATGGGTGTATTGAAAAAATTGAACCAGAATGTCGACAAACACGGAGCACTTCTTAATGACACAGCGAAACTCATCACTACGCTGAAGGATAACGTCTTATTTACCTCTTGACCGAACTAGATCAGTACAGTATCATGATGGCTATTTATGGTATTGTAGCGGTCCGCCAGTTCTCAGTCTATCTCGGATCATATGTGTCTTACCACATAGGTTGGTTTGAAATGTTTTCAGTAAGTTAAGAAGATGCTAGATCTGCTATTACTGAACCTACTAACACAAAACCCAATTCCGAGAGTGTCGGTATATGATCTTTATTATATCTTTTGTGTCATACAGTACCTTAGCACAGAATGTACTAAGTAAAGCCAGGCGAGTGAGTTTCCTCTCTCAATTACTGAAAGGATTAAGAGAAACCTTATAATCTGTGAGTTGTTCACTCTATGTGGAGGAACACACAAGTAACCTGTTGACCTGCTGCAGACTCAGCCTTATATTCAGACCAAGTTACGTAATCCTGGCAAACCCGAAGCGCAGTCACGCACAAGCTCTTCAGGATCACCGCCCAACAGGGATCGGCACCCGCGTCCTCTAGCATAAAATGTACAAATGACTGTCAAAACTAACCCGGCCCCTATAGAATAAGCTGCTACCAATTGTTAGAAATACTGCTGATCTATATACCTTCTAGGCCTTAACCAAAACTATAATGTTTGAATCTATACAGAATCTGTAATTTCCCAGTAATATTACTAGTTATGATGTACGAACAATCTTGCTCACAATAGTCAACATTATGGCTAATTAGTGGAATTATGAACAAACATATACAAATAAGAATTTTCATACAATTTTCACCAAAAGGCAGGACCATGAAACCCAACTCAATAATTGGGCTGATGCCCAGGCCTCCTTTGTTGAATTTACCATGTACAACAAATATATGAAATTATGTAATCTAAGAAATGCCTCAATAAAGAAACATAAAAAATAATATCTAGAATAGAGCATAATCCATATCTTCCAGGTGTACCAAGATAGAAGACATGGACAACACAACTAACAAGATTTGTCTACTGGCAATGCTGGTTTCAACATGCATCATCCTATTCCTGTCAAGGTCAAGTTTCCTTAAGGTAATGAACTAGCAATTTGGGGCAATTTTGGAAAATTAAACTAAACATTCGTTTTTGTTGGAAACGTGGGAAAAATAAAAACCCTACCTTGAGCTTTGCCTTTATTAATGTGTATCTTGTTGACTCGTCTTCTTGTCCGATGATTTTCGTCTTTTGAATCTGTTTTCTATACCAACGTAGCTTTAAGGTAAAGGCCGGCGTCCACCTACTACGATATGGCTCCGATATGGTCTACGATGAACCTTCCGATAAAAATCAAAATCGTGTCTGAAGGTCACGTAATATCGGTGCAGTTGACCACATCTCTGCAATTAGGCACCAATACAAAATGGGGCCTATGATTTTGTTCTGATGCAAAACCCGTATTGTAGGGTCTCTACGACATATAAACATGTTAGAATTGCGGTGGCTTATTGGGGGCATCGAAGAGTATTCTGTCAGGGAAATTGCTCTTACGAAATAATTTCCGTTTTCCGTTGCATAACAAATTACTCAATGATTCTGGTCCCCACTGGCATTGTTGTCACTGGGTAAAATGTAGGGTGTTAGGCCTGGCGTCCACCTACTACGATATGGCTCCGATATGGTCTACGATGCACTTCCCAATACAAAATCAAAATCGCGTCTGAAGGTCACTTAATATCAGGGCAGTTGACCACAATTCGGTGATTAGACACCAATAAAAAACCCATACAATGCATGGTGGATTGGCATGTCTAGACATATGTCTGCGATTTATGCACCTTCTCGATATATCTCCGATATTTGCTTTTTGTATCGGTGCCATATCAGTAGGTCTAAGTTTCTATCGTAGTAGGTGGATGCCAGGCCTTATTAATTTTGGAAAATGGAGCAAATTTTGGGAACTAAACTATATCATTTACTTTTGTTAGAATGAATCTAGCTATATATCACATATATTCTCGATTTATTTACAGAATGCAGGAATATTATATAAGGGCCCTGCCAAATACCCTGGACCCTTTACCACACCAACTATACTTGGCAAGCAGGTACACTCTTTTTGATAACAATGACAAACATAAACCCATAAGTGGAACTAAAACTGATTTCGAAAGACCACTTGGCCACCTGCCCAAACGCCCAGGAATCAGGGTAGGCTTTGTGCCGTTTAGGCTGACATGTTTGAATACAACTTCCATGATACAAAAATGGCGAAGGGCCATCCATCTAGCATGTATGCAGTGAAGGAAATCACCCCTCTGCTAAGATCTCACACTCTCTAAGTCGTAATCTGTACAAGGTTCTCACTGCGCCCTATGGGAGAAGAATATTTAAGAACTAGGCTTAGAGCCTTGAGAATCCACAGTATTCCTGCTTAGATTATAGGAATTGAGATTATAGGAATCTTTGGTTGCATTGATGTATGTCTTTAGCACAGGAGGCAGGCCAGTGGATTCTCAAGGCTCTAAGCCTAGTTCATTGAGAATTCTTCTCCAAAGAGCGTAGTGAGAGTACAGAATACAACTTAGAGAGTCTGAGATCTTATGAGAGGGGTGCGGGAAATGGGATTCTGAAATTTTAGAAACTTTGTACACAACACTTCTTAACCCTTTCAGGGCGGATGATGTCTTTCAGGGCGGATGATGCCTTAAGGCATCATCCGGCAGGGGGCGGATGATGCCTTAAGGCATCAACCGGCAGGGGGCGGATGATGCCTTAAGGCATCAACCGGCCAGGGGCGGATGATGCCTTAAGGCATCATTTGTTGGATATTTGTATAATTGTTTTTCAAAAGGAAATATTTTAACAATTAACTTGAAATCTTCACAGAATGTAGGTGTAATATCATATTTTTGAAATCTAAATGATAGGAATAAAATATTAATAATAGCATATCATATCTCGTGATAAATCTTCGAAATTAGAGTTCAGAGGACAATACCCCCGTCCCCTAGAACTATACATAGTCACTAGTAGCCGTCCCCAAGTGTGTAGTTCAGCCATAGGCAGCCGTCCTTAAAGGGTTAAAGCCCATTCATGCCAGGCGTGTAGGGTTAGTTACTACATCAGTGCACACAATGGGAAATGATTATGATAACGTTGGGGAACGATTAGAACCAGGCAGATATTGAGTTCACTGGTACCAAGTTGACAGCAGTACTGAGTTCCCTAGTACCAGGTTTGCATGGTAGCAAGTCCACCATATACCATCTCTTGTGGTGATTCCTTGAGGTCTCCTCCAATCCAAGTAATATGTGTCCCTTTCACCACCAGGGACCTGTTTCAGTAGTTTCGTGACATTAGGCTGAGACAGACATCAACAGCGGCACCAACAGGTGCAAGCAATAGCGGAAAAAGTCTAGCAAATATCAGAAGGTTGGAGTGGCCAATCTTCTTCATATTTGGAACGATTATAGGTTATATGTATCCCCTACTCGTGTTAAAGTGTCATCACTTAATTCCTATGGGAGTGAGTGAGTGAAATTCCACATGTCATCAATTGCAGTCTTGTGATCTGTCTGTATGGTGTCACAGACACCATCTAGACATGTCATGAAACAACTGAAACAGTTCCCTGAATAGTAACAAATATCAAATTAGCCAATTAAAAAGCCATAGAATGATGTTTCAAGGAGCCTTTTTCAGGGCGTCCCACTCCTCAGAAGAGCGACATTGTTAAAAGTGTGATCAGGGAGCTGTTTCAAAAGTTGAATGAGGTCTTGCCAGCGGCACATCACATTTTGAAAGCGAGAGGCCGGCAACAGTGAGCGGCACCTCAAAACTACTACCAATATCCCATAGAGAGCGGCACCTCCTGTCAAGTCATACCAGGAAGTGTAGGAGATCAGGAAGCGTTTATTCTATACTTTTACCAATAGGTAGTTAACATATAACTCACTAGATAGCGGCACTGAGTGTGGATCTCACCAGTTTTGCTTATGGCAATGATACAACATCCCTCTTTTTCCAAATGAGATATTATTTATAATGTTCAGTATACACAGGTATCACAACCATAGTAGTTAAGTTGTGGCAAAACAGTCTTTGGTATAGAAGTAGATACTGTTTGTAATATAACAAAGTCTATGGCATAAAAGTAAATACTGTTTGTAATGTAATATGCTACTTTCAAATCAGTCTTTCTTTGTCTCAGTGAGACAAGTCTTTGCTGGAAAGTCTTTCAATAAAATATATGAATAATGACTTAATAGTGACTTGGCAATATTTGAATCAAGTACTTGCTCTGAAAAGATAATATATTTGATAGCACCTCTTTTGACTGTAAATGTAAAAATGATAAAGCTAAAGCATGTATGTACTACTAAACATAAGATATAGTCGATTAATACAAATCTACTACTTGTATGTGTTTATCTATTTCAGATCTTAGTCACTTAAACTTATTCACTGAACCGGACTGGCTTTCTTATTTCCCCCCCACTGTGTGACACCACTGTAGGTGGTTTAGGACTGGACACAGGCACTGGTGATTTGCCCATGAGATTTTGCCCATCACTACTGCTGTTACTAGTTCCTTTCTGAACCGGTCCATTGTTGGCACAGTTTGGGAGGCTTGTCATGTGTAGCCTTCCGTAGTAGTCCTGCATGGTGGACGTGGTGGTGGTCCAGTGGCCTCAGGTGTTCGGTTGCCTGACTGGCCCTGCTCAGTGTTTCTACCTTTAAGGTGAATACGATTTCGATTAGATACTGTTCATCGTCTATTTGGAACAGGTCTGTTCCGATCATGCTCCATGGTCTGCTTGGTGTTTCAGTAGGTTCCAATGGCTCATGTGTCTGTGTTTGTTGGTGTTCCTGGCAGATTGTGCACTGTTTGCACAGATTCTCGATGTCCTCATTGATTCTCGGCCAATAGACATCTTTGGTGCTCAGAGCTGGGTCTTGATGATTCCCATATATCCAGTGTGGAGATTTTCCAACGCACTCTGCCTGTGCGGTTTGGGAATCTACACAAGCTCTCCTTTCAAGATGAGTCCGTTATCCGTGCTGAGCTCATCCCTGTATGACCAGAATTGGCGAAGTTTCGATGGTAGTTCCTTAATTGTTTCTGGCCACCCAGTGTAGATCACTTCCTTCAGTTCATTCAAGGTTGGGTCAGATAGTGTTGAGTCCCTGATGGCTTGGATCTTGTCACTGGATAACTGAACATGCTCAATTCGCACATCCATCTTGACATCCTCATTGTTGTTGGGATTTGGCAGTCTACTGAGTGCGTCTGCCAGTCCGACATCCTTCCCTGGTAAGTATCTTACCTTGAAGTCATAATCTTGCACCACAAGCATCATAGCCTGGAGTCGGGTGGTGCAACGATTAGGGCTTTGTTGCAGATCATCTCAAGTGGTTTATGATCACTAAGTATGGTGAATCTCCTGTTGTAGAGATAGGTGTGGAGATGCTTGATCCCAAACGTTATTGCGAGCATTTCACGTTCAATGTTGACATAGTTCTTTTGGGATGGTGATAGGGATTTGCTTGCGAATGCTACAGGCCTGGTCTCTGTGGAGTAGCTGACATCCTGTAGTCGGTCTGGCTGGAGAAGTGCTGCTCCCAGCCCACGTTGGCTTGCGTCTACCATGAGGTACGTTGGTGCTTCAGTATCGTAGTACTTGAGGCAGGCTTCTGTGCTAACCAGTGTTTTTAGATGGTCAAACACATGCTGATGGTCTGCTGACCACTCAAATGGTGTTTCCTTGCACAGTAGCTTCCTCACCGGCTCTGCCTGGGCAGATAGATTCCTGATGAAACAGGTATGTGATGAGACCTAGAAACTCCTGAAGCTCTGTCTTGTTTGTTGGAGCAGGCATGGCTTTGAGGTCGGTGACTTTTGCTTCATCCGGCTTCATTCCATTCACACTGAACACCATACCAAAGTACTCAATCTGGGGCTTTTTATGATGCATTTGCTGCTGTTGAAGACAAGGCCATTTTTCTGTGCCTCCATCATCAGGTTGTGTAGATTCTTGTCATGCTCTTCTTCTGTTGCTCCGAAGCATGCTATGTCATCTGCAATGCCGACAGTTCCTGGGCACTTTTCCAGGATCATATCAATCTTCTGTTGGAAGATGTCTTGGCTCACACTGAGGCCAAACGGCAAATTGCAGAACTTGTATCTTCCGAAAGGTGTTCTGAACGTGGTTAGCAGTTGGCTCTCCTCGTCCAGCTCTACACTCCAGTACCAAGCTTTGGCATCCAGTTTGCTAAAGTACTTTGCCCGATGGAATTGATGGCTAATTTCTTCCAGCGTAAGTATTTTATGTGGGCATCTCCTCAGTGCTTCGTTCAGTTTTTTCGGGTCCAGACATACTCTTATTGTTCCACCCTTCTTGATGCTTGTTACAAGGCTGCTGCACCAATCCGAGTGTTGTTCCATATAATATATTATATTTAGCGTTTTATTGAGTGGAGAAGAAATAAGGGCCATTTGACGACGATCAGTGACATCTGGCCATATACCTGTTGCAGGTCTTTTACCGATTCAATGGTCGTTGGTGTTGGGGCTGGTATGTCTATGTTGCAGTGCAGGGTTACGAGACCCAGTGCTTAGGCCATCGACAGTCCACACACTGCTGGGCTGGTCACATCTACAATGTGGAACTGGAATGTCTTCCAGTTACCCCGTCCATAACTACATTGTAGGTCTATACTGCTGTAGCACTTGACGGTGGTTTTGTTGTAGGCTAGTAGTGTAGTATATGCTGCCCTGGAGATTTCCTCATTCGGTGTTCCATCTCTGTTCAGCTTCTCAGGCATCAATTGTTGAAATTTCCTGAAGGGGAGGGTGTTTCCCATGGCTCCAGTGTCAACCTTCATGTTAATGAGTCATTTCGTTCAATCATTGAGCTGTTCTGGGAGCTTTATGTTGATTTTCGCAAATACCTCTGTCTGCTACATCGAGACTGATCATGTTGTATTCGACAGTCTCAAAGTCCTCTTCTTCTGAATACTCATCCCTGTCATAGTTGCTTGCTGCTGTAACATCATGTATACGTCTCTGTTGTTTGCTGCATTGCTGTGGTCTTTGTTGTCGTCCGCCGTGCGATGGGCCTCTATTTGACAGTCTTGCTTGTGTTTTCCCCTGCTCTGGTTGCAAGCAGAGATGCGCCCAATGTCCGGTTTTGTGGCAGTTGTAGCACTCTGAATCCTTTGCGGGACAGCTGTTAGGATCCTTTCTGTGGTCACCACCGCAGCGTTTGCATACTGACTTTGATTTTTCCTTTCTGTTATGTTGTTGACCACGGCCCTTTTTGACGTATAGCATCAACGTTAGCTGGCGTAGCAGTGTTGTTGGTGCGATCATTGATGTGACGTATGCTGTTGAGCATTGTCTCAAATTTTCTACCCTCTGCTAGAACTGCCTCAATAGTTACTTCAGCATCTTGGCCTAATAATCATTTCTTGAATTCTTCGATTGGCGTGCTTGATAGTAGCTGCTCTACGATTCGTTCTTTTTCCTCAACAGGTGTGAAACTGCAGTCGACTGTTTTTTCGCGACATCTTGTGTAGAACTCGTCAAGTGACTAGGTTTTGCCCTGATAGAAAAAGTGGAGATCTAGTCTGGCAGCACGGAAATTTGGTTTTGAGATTTTCAATCGTTCCTCGAATTTCTCAAAAATCCGCTCCGGTATTTTTCTTTCAGCTTCTGTTAAGTGAAGTGCATTGTAGATCTTTAGACCCTCGTCGTCTAGCCCTTGTAGGATATATGGGACTTAATGTTCATCTTTTTTGTTTGTGACTTGGGAATAAATATCCATTCTCTGTTTCCAAAGTCCAAATTTCTCACTTTTGTCTCCCTTTCCGGCAAAACACATAACTGGAGGTGCCCTAGATAGTGCCATGTTTGTAGCACACAATCCCCTCCTCACTTATGTTGGTGCTTATATTTATTGTTATTGTTTATATGCACCCACTTGCTAGTGAACAATGACACATTTGCTACTTATATATGTTCACAGTAGTAGCACACCTGTACTGACAGTACTAAATTCACAGTTTGTTGGTCAACATTGATAGGTATATATATGCTTGGCCTCCTTTGTTTGCTGTGGTGGCTATGTTTACTGATCATGTGGTCCCCTATTATAACTCACTGCATGATCTTCTTGATTTGTCTTCTTAAATGTTCAGTTTTTGCAATAATTTGCTCACAATTTGATCTTTGGGATGTTTCTTCCCTTTACCCTATCTTTTGTAGCCTCAGACACATTAGGGGGGTTTAATTTAGGGGGATCCCAGCGCTGCCAACCATGTCAAGTCATACCAGGAAGTCTAGGAGATCAGGAAGTTTTTATTCTATACTTTTACCAATAGGTAGTTAACATATAACTCACTAGATGGCGCCAGTATTGTTTATGGCAATGATACAACACCTCCATCTCGACAGCGATGCCTCAAGTTCCATTGTTAGCCTCTCGCATTGGGGATGAGTACTCTCGTTTAGCATCCTCCCGACTTTTGAAACTGAAGATGTATGCTGAATGCATTTTACTTTAACTGAGCCTCTAATGCGCCCCAGTCGCCGGTCTAAAAGAGATACGTTCTAAGACTTCTTATGAATCATACTTTTAAGATTGAGTGCAATTCAGTGGTTCTCAGAAAACGGTTCTTCCGAGCTAAAACAATTCGTAGTGCTTTGTTTTGCAGGCGCTGCATTCAGCATACATCTTCCTTATTCACACAATCAATTATTACCTACTATATCTAAAAAGCTATGATTCTGGTAGAATCCACTGAGAGTGTCTCCCGCACATAGAGACAGAGTGAACCAGACCTAGGCATAGAGACTGAAGGGCCACGAGAGTAAGATTCTCGGGTAGTGCTAAACTTAATCCTGCTATTCTTTTTTGTATTAATCTACTCAGACATACTTTTTCTATTATGATTTATTTTGAGCAATGCCGAAATCAAAGTTTACTACTGTAGTTTTCTGATCTACTTTTCCCGTGAGAAACTAATGAGATCGCAACTTTCGCTGGTGTCAATCCATAGAGTTCTGATTGCCAATGATCAGCTCAAGCACCTTTGTCATCGGCAATGATAACCACGACTTTACGAGGGTTTCCTGTTCACCCGCTAGGGGCCCATATTATAGGGGGAAGGGGGAAGGGGGTAGGTGGTAGCTAAAAACGAATCGACGAAATCGCTAGCGATGTCTGCGTGAGTAGACGTGTGTGTTTGTAGCTCCGGCAATTTCAAGCAAACTTGACTGAAATAACCCCAGAAAACCGCTGAAAAACGAAGACAAGCACGATAAAAGTCAGTCAAAGAGCTGCAAACACGGGCCAAACCCAAGACAAGGGGAGGGTCTACTACAGAGGACAATGAATTTACACTGTCACAAATTTCACTGACTTTAGAATATCTCGTAAAATCAGCCAAGAAAACAGAGGACAAACTCTCCACATTGGACGACATAAAGGAATCCCTGGACTACAACCACAAAGATGTAGACGAGTTGAAAGCGGAAAATCAACAGTTGAAGCATGACATGAAAACTATGAACAAACGACTGGACAACCTTGAACTGAGTCTCAAACTAACAAACACCAAAGTGGATAATGTGCAAGAAAAAACCAATGCGATCGACCACAACACCCGAAAAATAAATTTGGTGATTGAAGGTATAGACGTAACAGAAAGGGAAAACCCGCTTGCCATAGCATGCGACATTCTTCGACGCATATATAGTGACCTCACACCTGAAGATATCGACACCGCATACCGAGTAGGCGCCCCGGGCAGGGGAAATAGGCCGCTAGTGGTGGTGTTCATAAAGTCATCGCTCCGAGACCAACTAATAAGAACAAAGAGTAAGCTGCAGAAATTCCAAGACCTAACAAAGGTATTCATCTCCGAAGATTCCAACCCAGAGTTTAAGGCACAGAAGGCAGACGTGCGTGCAGTTGCCAGATTAGCAGACAAGATCGGTATCGAAGTGAAAACAAGAGGCAGAGGTATTGTTTATGAAGGAAAATACTTCCCGCACAACTCACTGCACAGACTCCCACCGATGATAAGCCTAGAACACACAAAAACAAGATCAAGCAACACGTTTGTGGCCTACCACAGCCACCACGCACCACTGAGCAACCTATACCCAGCGAAGATAATGCGTGATGGAATCGAATTCTCATCAGTAGAGCAGGCATATTGCTATCGCAAGGCTGAGTTTGCGAATACCCCCCGAAATCGCGCTCCAAGTGCTCAGCACCAACGATCCATACCTGTGTAAACGCATTACGAAACCAATTGACACGAAAGAATGGTTGGCCAGGGCCGAAGATGAATTATGTGAACTTAACCATCAGAAATTCACACAAAATCCAGCACTCAAGCGAAAGCTACTTCAAACCGGCGAAAGAAAGATATATGAGGCGACGCTCGATAGTCACTGGGGCACAGGGTGCGGATTGAACTCTAATGAACTCCACCTGACTACCTTCACTGGTCAAAACCTAGCCGGCGCAATTCTGATGGAATTGCGATCGCAGTACAACAGCGAAAACGAACTGAGAGCGGAATACAAAGGCGACTCGGACCTCACCAACCCCTGGAAAATCAAAGAAGTAACAGAAGAGGCAGAAAAAGGAGAAAAAACCGACGAAGAACAGAAATAACAGAGTACTAACAAGAGCCGAAATACACTACGACTACAAGTCACTCGCATCTATTCGTCCCCGCCCACCGCACTGATTAACTCCGATCGTATTGGAAAACAAGATTGTGCTTACGACTTGTTTGACAGTAACCGATCTATATAATATCACTGTAAAAGGTAAGATTGTGTCTACGACTTACCCTAAGCTATATAATTGTCAAATCATTATGAGAATCTTAATGCTAAGTGATTCAAGGGGCTTTAACTTAAAAAAGTGTATACTAAATGACTCCCAAAACAACTACGTAGTGAGAGCCTACTCGGGACTAGGATATGACGAAATCACTGAAAACTCTATTGGAAATATAATTAACCTAAATCCAGACATGGTGATCATGTTCGCGGGCGTATGCAACCTAACATATAGGAACTCTTTAACCAAGGATATCTTTATTGGTAACAATAACATCAATGACCTTGTCGCGGGAGTTATGTAGAAGGTTTCAAATGCCTATAACAACATATGGAGAACAACAGCGAAAAGAACACTATTCTTGCCTATAGTAGGGCTAGATATACGAAGGTTCAACGAGAAGAGGAAGTGCCCGGTAAGATCAACCCAGGAGGAAGGTAAAGCCGAGGCGCACGCAGACCAAGAGAAACTCAACGACGCCATCGTTATGATGAACTCGGAGCTAACAAAATTCAACTACAGTAACTCGCTACCTACACCATGGACCTCTACCCCCTACCATCGGAGCATGGGTAAGGGCCGCTACTGTCACAGATACGACCGTCTGTACGATGGATGCCATCTCACACAAGAAGACTCCTTAAAACTCCTCAAAACGGTTGACAAATGTATTACCAAGAACAACTGGGACATACTCAATCTATAAAAACTTTTTGATCACTATTTGCTATATGTCCTGCTCCACCGACCCCATTGAGTAACAAATGTCTGTAATATGAACCAACTAGATCCGGAGCTACACATCATATTGGCAAAGATAAGATCCTCTTATCGCTAGTATTATATGTTGTTGTATTCCATATTTGATCATATCATATGTTTCATCCTTTTCACTGCTACGCACATTCACACATGCATCAATGAGAGATTGCAAAAAACTGGTGGAAACTTATTCTTATTTGATCTGTTATCAATAAATGGTATTGTTGGCTGAGGTTACACATGAAAAGGTCTTAAGTTTGTTAGTGTCAATGTATGGAGCATAATACCAAACCTAGAGAACCTCTCGAATCTACTTGTAAAGTTTGATATTATTGCGGTATGCGAAACGTGGCTGGATCCCCGACAGTCTAATGCTGTTATAGCTGTACACGGGTATCAAATGACAAGATTGGATAGAAGACCTACAGTGAATAAGAAAGGAGGAGGTCTAGTAATATACATTAAGGATGGTATCCCATTCCAAAAACTGGATGAGCACTGTATAATGACACCATTACTTGAATTGTGTACAATAGAGATATGTGCGGGTAATAGAAAAATTATTGTAATCAATGCCTATAAAACACCAAAGGCTACACCTACCGAGTTGTATGATAAGTTAAATGAAATCATCGACAACCTCCCACTTAATAAGAGCATTATAATCATGGGCGACATGAACATTGATCTACTTGAAAAGAAAACCAAAAGGCCTCTATCTGACAGATTTTGTTCCAAAAACAACCTTTCACAACTTATTATTACTCCAACTAGATACACCGAAACAACACGTACTTTGATTGACCACATTTACACCAATGTTAAAAATATTGCAAAATCGGGTGTAATATCTTATATAATAAAAGACCATTTACCGGTATTCCTAGGAATTAAGGCGGTACGAAACAAAACACCGAAAGTAAGGATACGTGCAAGAACCTATAAGAACTTTAATTATCATGGCTTTGTCGAATTGTTAAGGAATGCAGACTGGCAATATTTTAATCAAAACCAACACCCTGATACACTATGGAAGATAATGCTGAAGCACATTACCAATGCACTTAATAAATCAGCACCCATTATTACATTCTATGCCAGTAAACATAAGCCAACCTGGCTTAACAAAAATATTATTAGCTCTATGAATGATCGTGATTACTATTACCGTCGGGCACACCGTACCAACAAGATTGATGACTGGCATATTGCGAAGTTCCATAGGAACAGGACGCAAGCCATGATAAGACATAGTAAGCAACTATTGATAGATAACTTATTGATACATAACAACGGCGACACTAAATCATTCTGGCGTGGCGTACGGAAATTATTACCAGAAGAAGACACCCCACCGATAGGCCAAATGATCGATGAAGAAAAAAAAATACCAATAGATAACGATGAGAGAGCTAACTATATCAACCAGTACTTTGCCACAATTGGGCAAAACTTGGCGACAAATTTCCAAAACAAGAGACCCCGGTCCCTCCGTATGTAGACGGACCAGATAGTATTGATATATTAAAAGAAGATATCTCGATTGAAGAAATTATGTCTGCAATTAAAGAAGTTAATTTTAACAAAGCATCATCTATACCCAACATAAAATCATATATTTTGAAAATTGCATTTACAACCATCCTCGACAAATTGCAAATTATTTTTAACTCATCTATTAGGCACCACATATTCCCGACTGACTGGAAAATAACCCGTCTCACCCCGATCCCAAAAAAAGGAAACCTCAAATTAGTTAGTAATTTTAGACCCATCAGCCTACTACCTCTCCCAAGCAAGTTATTCGAAAAAATAATCAATAAAAGACTAAAGAAATTTTTGGAAAATAACAATCTACTATCTAACGAGCAATACGGTTTTAGAGCCAAGCGGTTGACTATCTCTGCCATAAATATTATTTGACACAAATATATGTTGATATTAATAACGGTAATATGCCTATAACAGCCTTTTTGGACTTCAAAAAGGCATTTGATACAGTCTCCCATCAGCTACTAATCCACAAAATGTATCAGCTAGGCTTAGCAAATAATAGCTGCCTATGGTTTAAAAACTACTTAACGTCTAGAATACAACGAACTACCGTCGACACCATTACCTCAGACCCCCAAGAAGTTAGCTACGGAATACCACAAGGATCCGTACTAGGTCCCACCCTTTTCCTAATTTATATCAATAGTCTAACAGATTGCCTAAAAGACCACCCTTGCAGAATAACACTATACGCAGACGACACTACAATAACAACCTCTAATAAAGCAACCATGCGCGAAGTTTTACTGGTGGTGTACAGATGGTGTATCCAGAACTTACTAACAGTAAATGAAAAGAAAACTAAACTACTATGTTTCGAAAATAATTTGAGAATAAACGACGTACGGGATGAGAATCAAATTATGTTAAAAGATGCCCCACTAGAAATTGTTATGAATTACAACTATTTAGGCCTATTAATCAACAACAAATTAAATTATAATGAACATAAAAGAAATATTATAAACAGAGTCTCACACAAAATATACTTACTAAGTAAAATAAGGAACTTAATAAATGATAGTACTGCCCTTAAAATATATAAAACAAAAATAATGCCATATCTGGACTACTGTGACCATATATATAACCCGCTAATGGCCAATGGAGCACATGTACTACAGATGCTACAGAATCTTGCCCTACGGACAATTTACAGGATAAGGCTTGGCCGACACCAAAAATATACTACAATAGAGTTACATGATAAAGCAAATATCAAATACCTTGCGGAGAGAAGGAGACTTCACCTACTTTATTACTCATGCACCCTTACCCAATACCCAGACCTCATTGATAGACGAGACCTTCCTACTAGGAGGCAAGTATGCCTCAGACTAATACAACCCCCGATAAATAGCAGAATATTCGAAAAATTGTTTTACTACAAAGGCATTAGTATCTGGAACACACTAAAACCTGACTATGCAAAGTTATGGGATTTAAAGGAGTTTAAAATTAAAACCAAATTTAGCTTCCCAAATTGTCTATATGAGTTTAACTATGATTGAATATAACGGAAGGGTAGTACATGGAGGATATCATGCCAGTAAATAAGAACAATATAACACACAAACCTGGTCTAGATTGCGATTACAACTTGACCTAATAGTAAATCAATATAGGTATTGTTAGTTACGGTAGATGGAAATGGTAATCAGGTGAATATATATCATAAGAGTGCAGAAAATTGTGTAGGCTAGATTGTGATTACAACTAGCATGCAAGCTGTATATGTACCTTGATGTCACAGCGCCAACTAGTGTATCTACTGTAAGTATATTCTTATGTTTCAATCCCTAAACTAGATTGTGTCTACATCTAGTTCACACTATGGAAGAATATATATAACATTGTACTCTAATAACATATTAACGCATAGAACTATGTGTCTATGGTTATACTACTGGAAAATTTGTAAATCCTTCGTTTCCCTCTAAGTACTATGTATTGTACCTCTAGTATCTCTGACACCCATGATACGGCCACATGCTATTTTTAATCTGATTACACCTGTATGTACTAGTATTTCCACCTATTGTTTTGACGATCCAAAATGACACAGAGGTATCTAGTCCAACCGATCCTGGACAATAAAAACTCTAACCACCGGTTCTAGAACTTTGTAACCATTATATTGATGATGATCACTACATACCATTACTCCATTATCATACTATCATGAATACGGTCAAGCTCAGGAAGTAAGTACTTGTTGTAAAAATCCTAGTATGGATGTACTTTGTCTTTGGAAGTCCCACTTTGCAAGGGCCCAAATGGAAGAACGGCATCGATGCCGAATTAGGTGATTTGTAATAAATGCAAACCCTAATAAAAATTCTCAAAAAAAAAAAAAAAAATGAACAAAACTCTAACATGGGTCTTTGTATACATACACAATAATGACTGGTTTTGATTACGAGTGGCCGTAATCTCCAAGTAGTTGACGCAAAGTAATATCCGAGCGATTAGCGAGGATATTATGTCGTCAACTACGAGGAAGGGATGTCTGCAAGGGATGTCTACTTGAACATGAAAGTGTCTTAATTGTAATTGATATAGAAAGGAGAAAAAGCAACTCAATATATACCTTTCTAAAAGCAAATAAAATATAATTAATGAAAAATGCAAGTAAACAACACGAAACATCCTCAGTGTATTACACCAGCTTCATGATTCTAAGACTCATCTGAGACAAGGACATTGGATCCTAATCAATCATGTCTGTCAGGAAGTTAAATTGATAAGTTTTCTGGCTATCTAGCAAGGTGATAAATCAGCATAGTCGACCTGAGTATAAGAGAATACTGTATTACTGAAGAGCCAGTCCCCTGGCTGGTCCCAAATAGGTAACAGACAAGGTCTCAACAAAAGGTAAGACACAAATCCTAATTTAACTTAACAATGGTTTGAATTTGTATTCAAAATTCCTTTTTTCTATTTTACACAAACGGTTCTTACAAGTGTAAAATCTTTCATTACAAGTGTAAAATCTTTCACCGATATAGGGTACAGTTGGTGGAATCCACATGCATAACAATTTGTATACTTTTCTTAACATCCAGCATTATAAAAACGATAAAAAATAATTGCAATATGGGGTGATATGATGATGATGATAATGATGATGATAGATTGTATATACCTGTTTCCAATCATAAACACAATATGTCATTTTTACATGCCTTTTGAACTTATTCTTGGTTTGCATGCTTGCATGTACTTATGTCTATTTGCTTGTCTCTATATGTGTATGTATGTATAATGTGACAATATATTTGTAGCTATCTATTGATTTTTATCCTACCCCTAATATAAAATCCCATAGGCTGAACATTAAGTTTCCGTATGCCACGCTGACTGGCATACAGAGTTTTATATGCCACTAGTGGCATACAGAAGTGTTATAACATAGTATTCCAAAATCGAGGAGACAGGGTAGGATAAATCAAAACCAGGGGGCTGTTTCACTATTAGGGGGGTCAAAGCGAGAGGTAGGACTGGAACAGTGGCTCCAACAGTAGCACCAACAGTGGCAAGCCCAAATTCGCGTTTCATCAGTGCTCTCGCTGTTGAGGTGTGACTAGCTCTCACTGTTGGCACGGGTCTCACTATGCACATGCGTTTGACATTCGAATTTATTTGTCAACGGGCCGGTATGACGTGGAATTTCACCGCTTCCCATAGGAATTAAGCAATGAAATTTTTTACACAAGTAGGGTATATATAAAACCTATAATCGTACCAAATATGAAGATAATCGGCCCCGCCGTTCTGAAGATATCGGCGTTTGAATTTTGTCATAGCAAATACTGCACCTCCTGCCAGCCTCCGGGGGGAGACAAAAAGAACAGCCGAAACCCCGCCGCACTACGGAGGGAATGAAAAAGAACAGCGACCAACGCAAATGCACGGAGGGAGTAAAAAAATCAAACGCCGATAGCTATCAGTGCCCTGCCTGTGTAGTGCCAAAAACGGTTACCCTGCCAAAAATGGTAATTATCGCCCACCCAATACGCAAATGAGTCTGCACACACTCTTCCGGTCAGATTTTACGGTCTATCGGACGCGAGAATTACATGTCGAAATTTGCTTAATTTCGGCAAATTTCATCACTGCGTCTATTCGTGCATGCACACAAGATACTACTGGGCGATAATTACCATTTTTGGCAGAGTAACCGTTTTTGGCACTACACCTGTTCCTCTCACGTGGCCGGCTGGTGTCAGACTCCTACTGGGGATGGGCTCTCTTTATCGGAGACACATTCCACAAACTCCAGTCATAATCACACTCTCCAAACACTTTATATACACTCTAATTGCGCACTGTGTAACAAGTTCATCAGGTACATTATCACCTATGTGTGAATCCAACTTAAGGTGACAATCCTACAGACTTTGAACATTCATAGATAAGAAGAGATTAGTTATGTCCGGGCCTTTTCTTCTGATAATCAATACTTTTGTAGAAACTTCATTGAACTTGAGGGATACCACTTTAAGTCATCTCTCAGCCATACATGGTAGAATAACTTACAATCTGGAGTGGAACAATCCCATAAATGTTGATTGTGAGTCTCCAATGCTAAGTCTATTGGAACAAAATACCATGGGTGAGATAGTCTTCATCCCTACTGGCAGCTTGTCAGTTAGGCCTGTCAAGCCTGGGACTGTCACCATATTCTTCACTTTCATTAACCATTTAAGAGTGGAGGTCTATGGCAGATCTGTGTTCATATGGACAGACACTGGTGTCAAGGCATAACACTAGAGGACATATTTATATTATTCTAAACAATTCTATTGATTGATCATTTATATAAAACATCATCTTAAAATCATTGTTTTGCAGGTAAGATCTTGTTCAGTAAGATCTTATACTTACATTCTGTCACAATTTCATGTATATTGATGGGTTATTTCCAAATAAAATATGATATCGTAAATAATATTAAACTTATCAAGTCATTATCCAGCCCTAGCATACAGCCTTAGATGCTAATTGTTTTACCGAACCTGCTATTGACAATTGTTGTGTGTCTAGTTCAATCAATTATATTCCATTTCTTAACTTTACTTAAATATATTTCTTATATAATTACCAGTACTAATGCACTATTACAATATGCTCACTCCTGCACACTGACTTTCTAGTTAGGAACCCGATCTGTCTCACCATGGCAGCACTTACCAGAACTCTGGGCTTCTTCATGGCATGTAAGTATAGAACTCCTAGCCCTCTAGCTGTTAATAGAAATTATCCTACCCCTAATATAAAATCCCATAGGCTTAACATTGATGTTCCGTATGCGCCCGTATGTCGCATACGGATAAAAAATCGCTCCTAGGAGCGTACATAAAAGGACCAATCAGAGATCAGCAGCTGAAAGTAGTTCCAAGCGCCTTTAGAGCAGCAAGGAGAGCTATATGGAGGACTTCAGAAAGTTTTTATATTGTTTTTTGTTATTATCCTCACATAAAAATATTGTTCACAGGGGGTAGGATAAAATCAAAACCTTATTCGGTTTAATCTGGGCTCCCATATGCGACTCCTGGAGTTTTGGCTCCAGATATCACTCGGCTCTGCCTCGTGATATCACTACGCCAAACTACAGTCGTCGCATACGAGACCCCAGATTAAAACTCATCCGGTTTTACGATATAAGCTCACAGGACAAAACTTTCCTGATGTGTAACTTTGGCATAAACATATATTCCTGTCTCCTGTGCAAATATGTACTGCTCCTAGGGGTACAGTTATTGTGTGCGATTACACTGTATGCTGTGTCCCTTTGTACTGGTGCCTTTGGGTATCGACAGACTGCATGCTTTGGGTGACAGACTGCATGCTTTGGGTGACAGACTGCATGCTTTGGGTGACAGACTGCATGCTTTGGGTGACAGACTGCATGCTTTGAAATTAACCTGCACACCTTTGTTGACAGACTGCATGCTTTGAACAAATAACACAATCTGATTACCTGGGAAGTCAAAGCCCTCATCTGGGTGGAAAATGCGTTTCCCCAAAGTGCGTAATGAGTAGATATTGAGGTTTCTAATTTGAGGGATTCACGTGATACTGTTTAGATAGCTAAGATATGCCAAATCAGTCAATAACAACAACCTAAGAGTCCCAAGTCGACAGGTTTGAGTTTAAAAGTTCATGTGTTCGGAGAGGTCTTATAAACTCTCTGTATTGATTAAGATTGTGTAATTACTAGAATTTATGTATCTCACGTGGGACGTTTACATATTACAGTTTAGATAGATTAAATATACAAAATCAATTGATAACAAGTGCACTCAACAATGTCTTGACTCAAGGACACTAAAAAGGAAGTCTGACATGCAGACTGTGCCACTGAGCATGCGCAGAAATATGTTAATTAATGTCACTCTCCTATTTTTTAATTTTTTTTAAGACATTTATCTATCCTGGTTATAGCTCAGTCCCCAGAGACTGGTCTTAACGCATAACCAGCGCCATCTGCTTACATGCTTCCTTTTTTGTGGTGCATATACACAACATATATACAGTCAAGTATAACACAGTATAATCAGTATAATCAGAGCAGAAGTGTAGTAGCAAGTACAAAATTTACATGATAGTGAGTACTAAGTATAGGAAGCGAGGTTCGACTGAAAAAACAATCTCCTTCACATTAATCCATACACTGGTATAAAATTGAACTTGATCTTAGATCTTAGGGTATACAGGTAGCCAAGAAGTCCTTTTGAGTTCTTTTAAATTCTGCAAAATTGTCAATGTTTCTCATGTCCGGAGGCAGGTTGTTCCAGAGAATAGCTTCATAGTACCTAAGGCCTTTTTTGAACAATTCACAGTTTGGTTTAACAGTATTAAAAATTGGTGCCGTATGTGCACGTATGTTTACAATAGCCTCTTTTAAGAGCAATTGATTCTTTGATTCTTTAAACATTGATAGTAGTACATGGTAAATTCTCCTGTCTCTCAGGTATGGAAATTGAGTAGCTCTATGTAAAAATTCCACATGTATTCTCGGACCTTTTTTGTCGATAATCCTTAGTGCGTTATTTTGAGTAATTTGAATTTTATTTAAATCATGGTTGCTACATGTGTTGTAAAAAACATCCCCATAATCCATGATTGGGAGAATCATTGATTTGTAGATCAGAACACATGCTTCCTTTGTTAAATATGGTCGTATTTTTGCGAGGAGGAATAGTTTGTGTTATCTCTATGTGTTGTGGTAAGCTTGAGCAAACTTAACCTCAGCTTCATTCAGTCTATTCACATTCTCCAAGTGGAGTGGAAGTCTGGTATGAACCATTGAGCAAAGAAACTATGTGTTTGGAGAGTGAAGATGACTGGAACCACTCGTCTGGGTGGAGAATAAAAAAATGGCAGGCCGCCACTGCTTTGTGACTTCAGTTTTACACTCCCTATAATACAGAAGAATGCATTATACATAGATATCAAGGTCCCTAACATGGGCTGTTCACGTATGTACAGATATATGCCAAAACAATTTTCATCTCCTTTTGTATTAGTATTTGATGATGTAGAGTATGGTCAGGACATTCTATATGAATATTGGCTATTATCTCACCCCTGGAATAAATGTCCATAGGCTTAACATTGGGAACTCATTCTCCATGCCCCTACGAGTTATGCGGTCCGTTCTCCATGGTCTATATCCTGTGTGTCATCCATTCTTTTAATGTGTATAGGGTTGAGATAAATACAGAAAGCATCTCGTTTTGGTCAAAGAAGTCATTCTGCAACTCGTTTGAATGCTATGTGATATTCACTCAGCTGTCGCCTCGTTCATATCACTCCGCATCAAACTTGTGGAGAACAACAACTTTGACCAAAACTTGTTGGTTTCTTCTTTAGTTTCAGATGCCCTGAGGTGTTGACAGGTAGTAATATTTGAAACCCAGGTCATGGTGCCAATACAGACTAGCTTTTTCAGTTGTAAGTTGTAATATTTCTCGTCTGCTATTTTAATTTGTAAAATAGATTTTGGAAAAAAGAACACAGAACGGCATTTTTGGCAGGAAATAGCCGGGAATATAAACCGATGTGGGGCAGGCCTTTCCTCACTGTGGTTGTTAACTACCTCTGCTACATCTCCCAGCACTGTAGCTTATTTGAGTCTGTACTGGCACCATGACAATGGTTTCATATTATTATAAACCTTAAATGGTTCTTAAATCAGCAAAACCAACCGTAATTTGAAGTCAAAGTAACTTGTCACGCCATTCAAAGACAGTGCATATTGGGGTAGACATGCTGGAAGTGGATAACAACCGTAAGTGCCGACTGCGCAAGTCATCTTCACTCTCCAGACACATATTGCCTTAGCCTAATGTTTCATAACAGACCTCTACTCTGCTTGGAGAATGTGAACACACTCGCCTAAGCTGAGGTTAGCTTTGTTCAAGCTAAATGCAACTCATAGAGAATACAATTAGGAGAGGGAAGTTAATTACCATATTTCTGCGCATGCGTAATGGGCCCATCATGAATATGCTTGTTTTTATTGATTGTTTTGGCATATTTGAGCTTTCTAAGTATCACATGAACAGACAAAGTTAGATACCTTGTTATCTACGCATTATCCTACCCCTAATAAAAAAACGCCAGGTTTAACATGGACTCAGTGTATTCTCTATGAGTTGCGGTAAGCTTGAACAAAGCTAACCTCAGCTTAGGCGAGTGTGTTGAGCGAAGGCAATATGTGTCTGGAGAGTGAAGATGACCAATGTCAGTCAGCGTGGCATACGGAAACTCAATGTTAAGCCTATGGGATTTTATATTAGGGGTAGGATAAACCTCCATACACCTCCATCTCCATACACTACCAATGCGTTTTCTATGTACACTTTCTACTAGGTGGATGATAAATGGCCAATCAATAAGAAAAGATGTGGTCAATAGTGTGTGTCCTGTGAAAGCTACTATACAAATTCTCCTTTTGCTTCCGTCCCACAGTATTCGTGCTGGGGTCAGTGTACTCAGCTGAACACTGTGATGAGCTGGATGTATTAGACTGCGTGCCTGTCGTCAACATGAAGAAGATTGCAGTTGCTTTCTTGGACCCATTCTTTGATTTTAATAAGTAAGTGCAAATGTTAAATCCAATTGTGCACTTTTACATAGAGATTCGAAGGTTGTTGTTTTGCATATAGTCCCTGGGCCAAACTAGAAAAGGGGCTTATTTAAGGAGTTGGCTGCCCCCCCCCCCCTGGAAACATTTGCTTTATTGTTTTATCTTGTAGATCCATCCTTCTAGTTAACATTTCCACTTGTTGTCGCTCTGGCAAGTGGTTGGACTACCACGGCAACAGCTTTTGAAGAGACCTACTGTCAAAATGCCTGATCACCTATAATTCTGAGTGGTGAAAATCATTACTTGCCAGAACATGGCAACATAGCAAAATACTACATATAAAAAGGTTCTGTAGTCTTTAGATACTATATGTCCTTAGTTCTCGTTGTCCTTAGTTCTTGTTGTCAGTTGCAGGGGCAGCAAAATGGGTGCTCAATATAGCTCAAAATTGCTCAAAATGTTCCTAAGGGATGCCACAATATGGCCACATGGCAAAATGCTGCATATGAAAAGATCTGATAGCCTTCAGGTACTATGTCATTGGAACTGGCTGTCAAAAATATCAAATGACAGTGGCAGTAGTGATAACAAAATTGGTTATGTAGGGGTCAGGGTAGTCAAGCAGTGGTTTGTTCGCTTTACGCCAGGTGCTGCGAGTGCTGATCCCTGCTGTGTAGTAAAGCCGCCGGACCTGTGTATACAAATACTACGGGGTCACCCGCATTACGTAACTCGGTCAGTATATATAGGCCGAGTCCACAGTGGGTTGACAGGTTACTTGCAAGTTCCTCTGCGTTCAGCAAACTTCTTGGAGTCTCCCACACTGCTAGGTTTCTTCGCGAAGCCTTTCAGCGGTTAAGAGAACAGAACCTCTCATCTTGTGCTACCTTGCTGCTAAATTGTTCTGAACGAGGTCAAAGCACATTCATGTAATAAATAAAATACATATCTTGTGGCCTAAATATCCATTGTGTTAGGCTACCATAATGGTGTGGTTTACATCCGAAATGATAAATCAAATCCATTTTTCAAGTAGTGATGAGCATCAAATCAGTTTGGTGTAGGTTCATGCATCATTGTTAGTAGGTACATTATTTAGATCATAACTGGAAGGAATATATAGATTAGTAAAATATATTTTAGTATCTTAATACCCATATGTACAGCTATAAACGTGAGAAATAAAGAAAGAATTGGTTAAGGAATAAAGCAGATATCAGCCGAAACATCGGATGCGTCACCGTTAATGGGTACGTCACCGTTAGTAGGTCCATAGCATCGCTGGTAGCGCCTTACTGCCCCTCTACTATACTGTCCCTCCACCATACTGCCCTTCCACCATACTGCCCCTCCACCATACTGCCCCTCTACTATACTGTCCCTCTGCCATACTGCCCCTCCAACATACTGCCCCTCTACCATACTGCACCTCTACTATACTGCCCCTCCACCATACTTTCCCTCCACAATACTGCCCCTCCACCATACTGTCCCTTTACCATACTGTCCCCCACCATACTGCCTCTCACCCATACTTTCCCTCAACCACCATACTGTCTCTCAGCGAAACTGCCTCTCAACCTTACTTCCCTTTCACCATACTGCTCCTCTACCATACTGTTCTTAATCTATACTGCCCCTCAACATTACTGCCCTTACACCATACTGCTCCTCTACCATACTGCCTCTCAACCATATTGCCCTTAAACCATACTGCTGCTCTACCATACTGCCTCTCAAAGGTACTGTCCCTCACCCATACTTTCCCTCAACCACCATATTGTCCCTTATATTAGCAATACTGCCTCTCAACCATACTGCCCTTAATCCATACTGCCCTTAAATCATACCTTACAGCCCTGAACCATACTGGCTCTAAACGATACTGGCCCTCACGTTACTGCCCCTCAACTCTACTGACCCAAACCATACTGCCCCTCACTATGGTGAGGGACAGTGTGTAAGGGGCAGTATGGTTGGGGGGCAGTATGGTGGAGGAGTTCTAGGGTGGGGGGCAGTATGGTTTAAGTGCAGTATAGTTGAGGGGCAGTATGGTTAAGGGGCAGTATTGTTGAGGGACAGTATCATTTAGGGGCAGTATGCTGAGGGGCAGTATCGTTTAGGGGCAGTATGGTGAAGGGGCAGTATTGTAGAGGGGCTGTGTTGTGGAGGGGCAATATGATTCTGGAGCATTTTTGGTGAGGGGCAGTATGGATAAGGGACACTATGGTGATGAGCAGCATGGTCAAGGGGTGGTATGGGTGAGAGGCAGTATAGTTAGGAGCAGCATGGTTGAACGACAGTATGTTTGAAGGGCAGTATGGTTAAGGGGCAGTATGGATCAGGGGAAGTATAGTGAGGGGCAGTATGGTTTGGTGCAATTTGAGTCAGGGGCAGTATTGTGGAGTAGCAGTAAAGCTGAGGGACAGCTTCTTTGAGGCACAGTAAGATGAGAGCCAATATGGTGCGAGGGCCTACTAACAGTGACGCTAAGGTCCATATTATTATCACATAGCTGAAATATGACAAACAGTAGATAAAAAAAGCTTGAATGGAGAATTAAAGAATTTCAGTTTGCATTTCTATCATTGTCATTATTGTAAAGACAAATAAGAGCAGCCAAGAGACACAACAAGTAGACATATTTAGAATTAGTGAAAAGTTACTCTATATCTAAGTCTAAACACAGTCCCTTTAGCTGTGCTCCAGACATGCAACACTCCAATGAGTGTAAAACATCTCATGCTACATTGTCAGGCCACAAGAAGGAACAGGAAGACATTCCTAAAGAATGTAACAGCAATGCGCAGTGTTTACCATAAAACTGGCAAGAGAGAAATTCTTGTCTTCCTCAAGGAATGTAAGATGTTTGATAAGATATAATCGAGAAGAGTAAGATGCCTGGATCAACCAGACAGCATACCTTGTTACTCCAACAGGATATACAAATTTTTGTAAAGTAAACCAAAGTAACTCTAATTGAACAAATTGTACGTTGAACTACCCAAACAAACAAACTCAGATATTGGCTGGTTGTCAAATTGATCCCATCCAGCTGTCACTCAGGCAATAACAGGAAACATATTTACTGTGTGCGAATTTATGTCCTTTGGCATCAGGAGGTCCAGGGTCAAAACACCAACAAAGCCATCTATTCCCCCACTGTTTCCCAGTCAAAGCTCTTTTATCTTCATTATGTTCACCATAATTTAGTTTTGATACAAACCATGCTGTTTCATATATCTCATGTACATTACTTCAGGGTGTGGGCACAGATAATTTCCGAATCACAGGTCTGTCTATCTGAGAAATCGGCAAGCTGCCCATCCTTGATCGACCCCTCTGTTATGAATATTCTCCAGGAGATTTTAGACTATCTGAAATCAGATGAATTCATGAGAGGTAAGTATGTCAAACTTGAATTGATCATCTCAACAATCAATAAATTATAAAAGTTTTAGAACAAGCACAAATTATAAAAGTTTTAGAACAAGCACAACTCCACAGCAATCCGTAGTCAGTTTTAGGTGATGGCTTTATTTGAACAACAATTTTTCACAACGTTTCGGCTTTGGTAGTAACCTTTTTCAATAAATTATTATGCACCTGTGGTCAAACATGTAAAACATCTAGAAACATCTACAATAACCAAATAACCATGAAACATCGTGTATGAATTCCCAATAAGGACAACGCTCAAGTCAAACTCATCTGCTGATCGTCTAACCGCTGCGAATCGAACCGGAACTGGCAACCAAGTTAAAGCGATAATGTTACAGGGCATTGAACTCTTACATATTCTTAAAAGGTCTATAGGGAGCCAAAGTGAACCCGCTCCAACCACAAATAGCCGGTCACAAAATACTATTTCCGGGTATAGGCGCTCAGTACTTAGACTATGTAGGTTCGAGATTATATGTGTCATTCTCCAATCTTTTAGATCCAAGTTTTTAATAAACTTAACAACTGTCATCGCAGTTTTGAAACAAAGTTATTCAGAGACACTAGTTAAAAACTTCACTTCAAAAGTAACAAACGAGACCAAAAACATAAGTCTAGCCTCAAACCCCCATAGCTTTAGCACTAAGCCTCGTTCTTACTGGCCACCGGAAATGGTGTTTTGTAGGTGGGTATCTGTGGTTTCAGCGGGTTCACTTTGGCTCCCTATCATTATACTGGAGGGTCCTGCTAGGTCTCAGTTGACCTATCTACTGCAGTCTCAGAACTACCTCGTTTGTCCAAACCATTGACGTACAGATGGACGTCTGAACCAGGGCCCCGTTGAATAAAAAAAATGAATGATAAAAAAAGTATCTTACAAGTCTCCATGGTGACAAAGTGTAACATAAAAAAACTATCGTGGAGGCGGACGAGCCTTTGACGAGACGATAAAATGAAAGGTTGTGCGTGGTGTTGAATAAGAAATCATTCATTTTTAGAATGTTGTGTATTTATCGTTCAAGTCTCCTCGTGGACGACCACGTTTTGTGTGTCGTAGCCGATGTCAAACTTGTTTTTCATGCACTAGATCCATTCCAAATTAAAAGATTTCAGAAAGTGTTTAATTGTAAAGCGTTTATTATTATAGTGTTTAAGTTTAAACCCTAAACGGCTAAACACTTTTCAGACAAAGCATTTAAGTGTGTAAAAAATAAGTGTTTAAGGTGTAGAACAAGTCTTTAGAATATGATAGTGTTTAAATATCTGTGTGTAAATATCAAAGTGTGCAGGAATTAAACGGTGTTAAGAAAATATAGTGAGTAAAATCAAACACCTTTTTTACAGTGTAAGTATTTAGAAATATAAAATTACTGAAAAATAAAGTTTGCTCGAGATTGCGTTAGAAATCTCAACCTTCAGGCTGAGAGACCAATGCCTAATTGATTTGTCCATAGAGGTCGATGCCCTCAAGACAATACATACATGGTGGGATACCAGAAGGTATGGTACTGCAGTTTCTCTGGTACCCAGTCCACAATTATACATGTTTTATGGTCCCGTGGATATAGGTCAATTATACAGTCATTCTACGATAATTCTACGATATTAGGCATGGCCGACAGTGCTTACGTGGAGGAGCAGTTTTTGCTACACTGAAAATAAATTGTCTTCTATTTATCGTCCATTCTTCAATATGTCTTATCGTCCAGCCTCACGGACGACAATCTTTTATTCAACGGGGCCCAGTCTTGTTCTGGTCTGTCGCACCACTCTCCTAGCAGAGTTTCTGTGCTCTACTGCCTGTGGCGGTTTATATCTCTGCCCCAACCTGCCTCTTTGGGTCCAAATCTGGACCATATGCCAATTTCTTAAATGTCCTAAATTCTTAGTGGTTTTGGGGTTATTTTGTGGTTTACTTGGAAATGGAGATGCACATATGGTATTTATATAGAACGTCCTCACCATGCTGTACAAGTCACAGAACGAGATGGTAATTTACGGTTTGTACGGAACGAGGCATCTAAGTTAATAAAACAGATTTGTCAACGAGTATGAGGTATATAGTAATAAGAAAACGTAATGACTGAGGCCGTACGGTGTCCGTTCTCGGTCATTTGATGAAAAAATACGGCCCTCTAGCCTGCGGCATCAGACCGTATTTTTTTCATCAAATGACCTCGAACGGCCACCCGTACGGGCTCAGTAACCACATTTTCTCATACTCTTTCTTCGCTTGCTTGAAGGTCATATCCTACGTCCGTAGGTAAGTAAATAGGGCCCTAACCAGTTTAACCTTCTTAATTCCAGATAATGTTCATGGGCTGAATGCTGGCTGTCAACATCATAATTTAAATATGGACATGCAACTCTGCATGTTACACACGCCACATCCCAGAGACACCTCATTCTGTGGGTAAGTTAGAAAGCATCGTGAGTCACATTCTTTATCTCACCCCTGGAATAAATGTCCATAGGCTTAACATTGGGAACTCGTTCTCCATGCCCTTAAAAGTATTGCAGTCCGTTCTCCATGGTCTATATCCTGTGTGTTGTCCATTCTTTTAGTGTGTACAGGGGTGAGATAAATACAGAAAGCAACTTGTTTTGGTCAAAGAAGTCATTCTGCAACTCGTTTGAATGCTATGTGATATTCACTCGGCTGTCGCCTCGTTCATACCACACCGCATCAAACTTGTGGAGAACGAAAGCTTTGACCAAAACTTGATGGTTTCTTCTTTAGTCCCATGTTTAGCACAACCTTAGTTGATGCTGGGGGGGGGGGGGGGGCATGTATCATTATAGGGTATCATTCTCGGCACCTGTCATGATAAATTGAGACAAAAGATATATCTTCCTCCTCTCTTATATCTATTCCCATTTTATCACAAATCAACTGTTATTACTTTCTTTACTGGGTGATTGGGGGGGGGGGGGGGGGAGCTCATAGTGATGTATGACCATTTTAACAGTATAGTCATGACCAGACTTATGAAACAAAGTTTACTGTGGATCATCCCCAAGGTCCCCATCACTTTATACTTTTCTAGCTTTATAATCATTTGTAGATTAATAAACAACTTCCCAAACTCACCCTTATATAATCAATGAACAAAGTCTCCCATAGGTAATATGTAAATAAGAAATTTAATCAACATAGAATCATAAGAATGGAGATTTTTTGAATGAAAAGAAAACACCACAACTAAATTGACCTTATACAGGGTTTGAAACCTGGACCTTCTTTTTACCAGTGTTTCTAACCAAATAATGCTAGCAGGCCACCGGGACAGTCACACTCCACCAATATGGAAAACATTTTTTTGTTTTGATGATTGTGCTATCCCTATGTAGGATAGCCACTGGCTCAGCGGGACAAACTGATCATTACACACCTGTCCTGTGGAGAACTGTTTAATATTACATACCTATGGCCGAATGTCCATGAAATACTACCCGCTGCTAGGGGTGCAGTATAAATAATGTTCAGGCGCACTGTGCCCGTAGTAAATATTCGGGCGCACTGTAACCATTGGGTCAATTGGTATATTTAATAAGTACATAAAAGGCGGGTTTTTTATATTTAGGTATGTAATTATAAGAAAACGTAGTGACTGAGCCCGAAGGGATGCCATTCTCAGCCTTTTTATACCATAAATACGTCCCTCCGCCTGGGGCGTCGGGACGTATTTATGGTATAAAAAGCCCTCAAACGGCCATCCCTTTGGGTTCAGTAACCACGTTTTCTCTTAATGACGACAGAGGCTAGGTTTATATACAGAATGTTGAACAAAGAGAACAAAGGACCTAGACGGTCATGAACTAACAATATAATAATTAGGAGAAACAGAAAGAGAGTTAGTCGTATTGTTGTTTATCGCACGACGGCAATGTCATGTATTACTGCGCAAGGCGAAGCCGAGTGCAGTGATACACGACATTGCCAGAGTCAACAGGACTAGCTCAAGTTTGGTTTAGAATTTATCCTACCCCGTCTAAATTACTTCAGCAAATTAAGAAATAGCTGAACTCAACGATAACCAGTGATAATCATCAGTCGCTTTTCAAATGACGGCATTTGTCAATTGTATTCCACTAGAGCGATAAATTTAATTTTCCTGCACCATAGACCAAATAGAGTCTGCTAATATTAAGCCTATGGAGTTTTTTATTAGGGTAGTATAATGTAGCAGTTTCTAATGGTGCAGCCGGTGCACAGACAGAGAGTGTAGACAACCCGGTCAGGTGTACTTCAACATGGTTAATAAGTATCCATTATTGTCCATGTGTGAATCACGTGGCAGTCACATGACAAGAGGTTGTTGTCCAGGTACGACGAAGACACAGTCCGACCTAGGAGGGATGAGGGGGGTGGGGGGGTGGGTTAACTGCGCTACACTTACCAGGTTTCATCCTTCATTTTCATCCCTATTACAACAAAAGTAGCCTTGAATTCTCATCTTATTTGTGGTTATAACTTCTTTCAGTGTTCTCGACAATATGCTTCATTGCATCCAGCATATGTCTCATCAATGTCGGGGACATTTCCACATAGCAAACCGCATCTTCCGGATGGCTGAGAAGTACTGTGATTGAAAGGGTAAAGTAAGATACCAGTAGAGATTATCATCCTACCCCTAATAAAAAAAACCCATAGGCTTAACATGGGATTTGTTAATGTCACGGGTGTGACATAAAGTGTTGTTTATGCCACTACTTTCTAATACTGAAAAAATATGGAAACGGGGTAGGATAAAATCTAGACGCCACTCGTTTGAGTTTGAGCTTATTTATGCCACTCATTTTGTTGGCTTCGTAATGTCACTCGTCTTCGACTCGTGAAATTATGGAACCAACAAAATGTGTGGCATAAATAAACTCAGACTCAAACTCATGACGTCTCTTCATAATCTTCTGAGATGGTCTTGCTACATAGCTGTTGATTGATGAGAGGAGAAGATGAGAGGATCTGTATTTTCTATTTGCTTAAAGGCATATCGGACAATTTGGCTTGAAAATTAAAACCCATGTCAATTTTCTGAAAATTGAATGCAAACGATTGTGTTGGGGAACACATATCTAACTTAAAAATCGGGGGTCACCGTGCAAGTTTTTGATTTATAGATCAATATTATGGTAATTCCATATAAGAATATATAGAAATTGTTAAACTTTTTTCTGACATTGTAAAACCCATGTCATTTTCATCAAACTTTCACAGAATATAGTCCATATATAGTACAACTTATTTCGCTTTTAAAACCCATCATCAAGGTCATCGTCTGCGTTTTTTAAATAATTGATGAAAACCATATTTTTCAGTATATTTCGTATGTAAATCAAGTGATTGTAAATTGGCCTAATGTATGTATTAAGGTTATATAAACTGGACAAAATTTTAAGTTTACTCATGTAGAATTAGAATGACTCCCACGAAACCAGTTTTTACCTATAATTGACATCATTTAAAAATCACCAGGTGGCGCCACTGTGAATCGTAGGATATGCCTTTAACTGTGCAGAATTCAATCTTTGAAGAATTATGCACTTCGACAATTCTTAGGAAATATAAACTGAAGATACACTGAAGCATTTAGTTGTTCTCTCATACTTTTTGTTACTCTGATGTTATTGTTGTATATTCCCAGCAATCTACATGGAATGTTGATATAATTTTACCATATTGAGAATGGTTATGGTTTCAAATCCAACTACATGTCTGATTTTTTCTAATTGCTATACAGATCGCTAAGGAATTCTCAACTCTCCAGAGACAAGAGGTTATGTCTTGGCAATGAATCCCTTCTCATGACATCGCTCTGAAAGGATGGCATATTTGAATAATCACCATATTCCACATTCTATAATTAGTTAAGTATTGTCTTCCACAAAACCTTTGCAATACTTCTATCTCTTATACCAATCTTTAATTCTCCACCAGAGAGAAGTAGTCTTTCAATCTGGGTGTGGAACTTGGATCAAAGGATAAAATATTTTGGCTAATTGGTGATTTCTCTTATGATATGTATTAGAATTGCAATTTTAACCAAACTAGATGATCACAGAAATAGGAGACGTGAACTTTCACATGTTAAATTAAAACTCATCATCAAAGGAATGTATACAGTATGAAATACAATATCTTGAGAATATATAATCAAATTAGCAGATATGTACTAGAATTGCAATTTTAACCAAACTAAATGATCACAGAAATAGGAGAAGTGAACTTTCACATGTTAAATTAAAACTCATCATCAAAAGAATGTATACAGTATGAAATACAGTATCTTGAGAACATATAATCAAATTAGCAGATATGTATTAGAATTGCAATTTTAACCACACTTAATGATCACAGAAATAGGAGAAGTGAATTTTCACATGTCAAATAAAAACTTATTATTGAGGAATGTACATATTATAAAATACAAAACCTTGAGAATGTATTATCAAATTAGAAGATATGTATTAGAATTGCAATTTTAACCACACTCATTCAATCACAGAAATAAAGACATAATAAGTATAAAAAAGACATAGTTTTGTGTTGTTCATATTACGTCTGTCCAAGAAACATGAGAATTCCTTTTAAAGCATAACCTTTCAATACCTTGCTATAATATTACTATTTTGTTTTGTACTGGTGGTAACTGATTGACTTTATACATAATCTGGATTGAACAAATGCCACACCTGTAGAATCACATCTAAAGCTTAAACAAGACTCAAATGATTGTGGTAATGGCTCTTTTCCCATAATAAAAGCAGGAGACCTCATAATCTCACCCCTGGTACGAATTTAGCCATAACATTAAATAACATTAAAGAAATATATGAAACTATCACCCCAGTAGCATGCCAATACTACGCCATAGTCATGGCGGAGTGACGTGAGATGACGTCATAATTGACTTGCCAATCAGTGGCCAGGATTTGAGAAAGTAGATTAATATGCTCTCAACTGGATTTCTGAAGCAATTTGAATTATTCAGATATGGCAATGCTATTTTATTATCTATGAAAGGGCTAAGATAAATCCCCCTCCCCATTCCTCCCCCTCAGATCCTTCCTCAGATTCTTCTGATGGTAACGTTAAGGTCTATGGGGTATGCGAAAGGTATGTTTCACATTGACTGTCCTGTGCCTAAAGTGGACTGAAAATAACTGGTAACATAGATATATTGCTGTCTTTTAGGCTTTTATTAATTCTGGGTACATGCTACAATTCTGGGAACATGCTACAAAACTCGATGGGAATTGATGTTTTTACAGAACTCGGCCTGGGGCCTTGTTCTATAAAGAGCAACAATTCTCCATCTTGTTTTGCAGCAACTACAGCATGATCAGGTCGTTCTATATAAGTACAGTATGCCAGTGCAAAATCTATCCATGTATGACAGAACTAATCGAAATGAAAAAATATACAGCATGGGTATATAATGAATAACCTTTAATAAGCGAGTATTTCCACTGTGCACATTTGCTGGGTGATAGTCTCATAGAGGAACAACATAAATGGAGTATTGATTAATTTGAACTATTTGAAGTGGGGTTCAAGTGACTCTATCTTCCCAGGACTAGTTGAGACAAAGGCTACTTAATTACCTTAACAATGTGTAAACAATCATTTCAATGAAAATAAAGACATTAATCAAATTTGGGCGGTTGTTGAGTTGTATCTGATAATGCCTTTAATCTCATTCATTATTATATTGATTACTGTATGGTGGATAATTTAGATGACATTTGTTTTAAACAGAATCATCGATCCATCCTGTCCTAAGGTTACATATTTGTATTACTAAGAACAATAAAAGGGGATAATATCTTATCTTAGCCTGGTATAAACTCCAATAGGTTTAACATCAGGAACCTCTACTCAACAGGCTTGTGAGTGTGGTAACTCATACTCAATAGGTGATAAACACATTGATATTTCCAGGTTAAGATAAAATCAGAAACATATTAATGTTTGGTCTGAGTCCCCATTTGCCATCTCATTTGGAACACTTTGGAATATTCACTTGACTATTGCCTCGTTCAAATTATTGAATGCCCCATACCCAATGAGGAAAGGGGTCACAGACCAAACACTCATCAGTATCTTAGTATCAAGTAGGCAATCAGGCTGCACACAACAGGCTCTTCCTTTACTTTTATTAGATGTCATTTCACTAAAATATCTTCAAATCTGTCGATTCTCACATTCTAACTGTTGACATTTAGGTAAAACAGATTTAAAAATACACATCAATATATACATTCCTTTAGGACTATACCACAGAAAAGTATAGGTCTTGGTTTATCTCTTTCAACATTTGTGTGCATCTTAGAAAGTTGATAGTAATATCATTTGTAAGACTTTCATAAGCAGAAATTGGTAGTGATATCATTTGTAAAGCTTTATTTGAAATTTGATTAGAGTGTACATAACAGGCTCAAAGATATTGTTCTTTTGTTTTAATAAACATGTTGTAAGTTTTCATTATATCTTTTTACCAAGTCTAGACAGATCTTATACCATTAACTTCAATTTACCTTAATGTTCATATCAATTCTTTATTCTTACCATATCCCGGAAACCTAATCCATTACTACAATTTCACATTTCTTTCCGAAATGATGCCGTTATTCATTAGGATCATCTACAATATTGATAAGTAATAATACCAGTCTTTTCAAACTGTCATAATACTTTTAGGTGTACCAAGGAAAAGGTTGTGCATTGATCAATAATTGTCATATGCACAGAATGAAAGTAGGGCAACATATCTGACACTCAACTAGCTGTATCTTTTCTGTCTGTGTTGTAAACTTTGACAGTTTCCTAACATTTTGACGGTGTGTGATGTCGTGACTAACCAAGCTCTCTGGAGACCAAATCCCCATAAAGCTTGTTACCTACACCCCCAGGGAAGATTTTCATACAACGATGACATCAAAGATTGGCCAGGTGCATTGCAAATGCAACACAGTATTGCTAGTCAGAAGAGCTGCGGAACTGTTCTGAAACAGTAGCTGACAGAAAGAAACCTTTTTGATGCCATGCCTCTTTCAGTTCATCCACAAGTGGCTTCAGAAAGGAGTTCACTGGTGGTTCTTTCCCAAAGATGGGCATCAAACATACAAGAATGATGTTTGTCGACGAGGCGTAAGGTAAGAGATGTCCAGTGCCCACTGCGTTGCGACCACAGATAGAGAGAAAGCAATGACAAGAATGATGTTCCATCTTTTCACTGCATAAAAGCCTTCAGTTTATTCATATACACTATTGCAGAATGTACGTATTGGCTGTAAATCGACTTGTTTTCATATATATACACCCATATTTTATGCCATCATATGAGGCGTATACAAGACTGTTTCCTTTTAAATACGGAGGCGTCTTGGCTGTATTTCACACCTGACGTATACAAGAGGAAATATCCTTTGCCCGACATGATTATGCTGGACGTACACATAATAAAAAAAGAAGAAAAATAATCACGACCCCCAAACCCCCACCCCCCACCCCCCAATATGGTGATGGGCATCACTGTACTGCATCTCTGACAATGCCATCAATTCTCTATTACAAGATATTCAGATTGTATTCAAGGTTCTTGGAAATAATCTACAATATACGTTTGGGACACATTTGACATAAAAGTTTTATAAAATAAATTGGTCATATAAGATTGCATTTTTATATAATACAGCCCTGGATGGTTAATGGAAAATGAAATATGCTACCAGTGGTGTCTCCAAGTGGCAGAGATCGGAACTATCGGATAGTGGTGTAAATACAACAGATTCAAAGTGCCGCCCGCTGTTGCGACCTCTTGCTTTGAAATGCGACGTGCCGCTGGCAAGACTTCACTTGACTTTTGAAACAGCTCCCTGTTCTCTGGTTTGTTATTGTCATGTCCTATTTGCAAATGGGTTATAAGACAATGCATGGAGGAACACCCAACTGAGAGTGAATGTAATGTCTTTATGGTGAAATAAATCAACAAAATATGGATGGATACTATTCACCAACCAACATTGTATGTAACGATCTAAATGAACACCTAGAAAACCATATAATCCAACTGTTGAATGTGAAGTGTCCACTAAGAAAGTATAATATTACCCTGAAAGGGGGCCTAGAATTACCAAAAAGAATAGTGGACAAAATAAAAAGCAGAGATAAGTTACTAAAAGATTTACATAAGAGTAGAGAGGTAGACCTAATAAAACTTGCTGAAATAAGGAAACTACGAAAACATACCCACAAAGAAATACTAAAACATAAGGCATCAATCATTTATAGACAATTGGAAGAAAACAAGAAAAATCCTAAACGTTTCTGGAGAGTGGTAAATAGTCAGTGGAAACCCCAAGACCTCAATAACAACTTATACCTAAAATGTGGCTCAGTAAACGGACACTTGAAGGGTGCCACTACAATAGCCAATGAAATGAATTCCTTTTTTGCAGACATTGGACCCAATATTCTACAGGAACAGGGAGAAGTAAATATAAACGAAATAAATGAAGGTATTCATAACGATATACAACCTATGTCTTTCGAGAGCACTAATGTCATAGAAACCACTAAGGTTATTCGAGAATTAGACTCTGACAAAACAACTGGCTTAGATAAACTTAACTCCGATATGCTAAAGCGATTCCTTCTTGCTAAACCGAGAATAGTGACTGACCTGGTAAATCGAGTAATAGATAGTGCACGTTTCCCACACTCACTCTTACACGGTACAATAACCCCAATACTGAAATCTGGTGATTTGATAGATTATGCCAACTGGCGACCTATAACTGTAATCCCGACTATTTCGAAAATCATTGAAAAGGTACTGCAAGCACAAATCTTAAAGCACATTACCACTAATAACATCATAAACCCGGGTCAGTTTGGCTTTATGCCAGGCCGATCAACTAGCCAAGCCATTTTCCAACAGATAAACGCATTGAATCTAGGCATGAACAGAGGTCAGATGACCCTATGCACATTCGTCGACCTACGAAAGGCTTTCGACAGCGTTAGTCATTTAATTCTCTTTGAAAAATTAAGACAACTAGGCCTTGACTATAAATCCATTGATTTGATAAAATTGTATTTAAGTTTCCGTACACAAAAAATCAAACTAGACAGTGTAAATTCAGATAAATTACCAGTTACCTGTGGCGTGCCACAGGGCTCCGTGCTAGGCCCCACCCTCTTTATAATATTTGTAAATAGTATCTTTAAAGAAATCAGAAATTGCTTAGCGTTAATGTATGCAGACGACTTAGTCCTCTCATTCAGTGGAAATGATGCCAAAATAATTGAAGATATGCAACAGCAGGATATAGACCGAATGAACATCTGGCTAAAAAAGAATAAACTACAAATGAACATACGTAAAACGGTGCAGCTATGGGTGGGGCGAGGGATTGACCAGAAAGAACTACCAGCAAATACCATTGGACCCCAACCCCTGAAACGAGTGCATACTTTTAATTACCTTGGCATAATAATGGATAGTAAACTCACCTTTAAACCACAGATACACAAAACCTTAGGGATTGCTAGGCTGAAAATACAAGAGCTAAGACTGATAAGATACCTCCTTACTTTAGTAAAACAAATGATCCTCCCCATATTTGACTATGTAGATTTTGTATACCTAGGTGCCACCAAACATGATAGGAAATTGCTTGATACGGTGTTTAACCATTGCATGCGTGTCGCACTAAATGTAAGGAATGCCAGAGACACTCCGACTGTGGAACTCTATGCCAGGTTCAGAGTAAGAGATTTGGATAGTAGACGGTTATTGCATCTAATGATGAACATCCTATGGTGGTCAAATGACCCAATCAATATAGATGTAAAAAATACCAATACACGAAATCAAGACAAAATACATATAAAAACTGATTTTCCTAAAACTGAAAAATACAAACGAAGTCCCCTGTACATGGGAGTTGACATTTGGAATAAATTACCTAAACAAATACAGAAAACAGAGAACAAAGAACAGTATAAGATATTCATGAAGACTTTCATTGCACAGAACAATTTCGTGATTTAATCAACTGTATTCTCATCCTAATTTATATCAACTATTGAAATAAATGGGCAACGCTGTGACCAACACACCACACCATACCTTTATAAACCTCTACTATCTGTTATGTCCTGTTTGTCTACTCTACCCTGTCAAAGTGTATGTCAAATGTAATGTCTCGTCCCTTGTTACCTTGTTTACCCCGACGACATGTAAAAACGCCTTATAACAGGTGAATGTACGTCTTTACTTGAATAAAAAAAAAAAATAAAAAAAAAATAAAGACACATTTCACTACATGCTCACCCCATCATGTGCCAAAAATGCCCCTCTGGAGAAAAGGTGAAATGTCTCTTTGAAGTGAGAGAGAGAAGTCCATGCAGTGTGACATGGGCTGAGGGAAGGGTTTTGGGCATGCATTAAAGAGCAAATAGTTATCTGTAAGAAAAGATATGCAATTCTGCAGTTGCAATGACTCAGACTTTTTTTTCATCTCATCCATCATTTTATGTCAAATGTTTTCCTTTTTCCTTTTTACTTGACCTTGATGTAACAACGAATGAAGTGTCATTGTATTCAAGTCCTATGTCTGAAAAACTCACCATTTGTGAGGGACATAGTAAATAAAAAAAAAAAGTACAATAGAGCAGGCAGCTGTGTTGAAAAAAATGTTTCAGTTTAAAAAGAAATGTAATCGTTGAATAGTGATCTGACTGATGAATTAATGAATTATGTTTTCAACAAAAATATTGGTGCGACTGTAGCTCAACTTCTTAACATCTGTAATTCAATGAACGCGGCTGGACTTTTTCAAACACATACCATCGACACGACCACTCTAGAGGGGATCGGTTTTTTTAATCTTTTATTCATACTGACCATAGCTCAGCTTCTTATGAAGCTGGTATTCTTGCATGACCAGTTGAGCGCTTTTTGATAGCTCCTCCCTTTCAGTTCTGTAAGCTTGTTTCTGATAGGTTGGATCGCCGGCGTCACTTGCCACGCAGTTCGTGATTTGTCGTGTTCTCCCACCGATTGGGGTCATGACCCGATTCCGTGTTTGGGGCTCGTTCCGGGTGTCGGAATCCAGTTGTTTATCGCGCATGGGGATTTTCTTATTGAGGGCGCCATGTGGGGTTTCTCAGATTTGAACTTAAACCTCCGTATTGTGCTGTTTTGTATGCTTTTGTTGTAAGGGAGAGTGAGAGATACTGCTGTGGGATTTGGATTTTCCTTTTTTGTATGTTTAGATAGGAATTAAGGCCAAGAGTGCTTTATTCATTTAATTATAGAATTTTGAACTGTTCTTTTAGCTTTTTTAACTTTCTCACTCTTTTGCTTTTACAAAGGAGGTGTTCTCCTTGTGTCTTCAGTGTGTAGCTGCGATTGGTTGCCCCCACTGGATTCTTTGTTCCGTTTTTTCGGCCCTTTCCAAAACTGGATTTACATCCTAATTTATTTGTGTTTATTATTTTCGTTGAGCCCACTGTGCTGTCATGCCCCATGTTGTTCCTTTATATTGTTTTTTTCTGTGGGTATTTCCTTTTCTACCCACTTGTGTGGTTGGTTGTTGATCAATTTATTTGTTGTCAGTAACAGCTTTCTGTAGTAGTGGTTTCGGCCCAGTTTTGGACCTCATCAGGTGTGGTGTGGTACTATGATTATATCTCGGTTATTGCGGTCTTCTCTCTCTGGCTCAGGTTTCAGAGAGGCAGAACTGAAATCCCCATTTCATTTTTGATCCTCTCCAGTGTTGTCCTGTCGGCATCCAATTGTCTCTGGTTCAATGGTGTTATAAGCTTTTTCATTTTGCCAGAGTGTTTTTGTGTTCTACTCCAGCCATTGGAAAAAAAAAGAACGCAAAAACATTCTGGCAAAACGAAAAGGATTATAACACCATTTTTAACATCTGTATCTCAATTTCTCAATTATCAATAAACATTTTTAATTTTAAATGAACGAGTCTGTTCTTTTGTGGTAAACAATCTTGTCTTGCTACTCCTCATGAAATAATTGTAGCATTTAGACAAGTGAAATATACGTGTATTGTATATGCAAACTGAAAATACTGAAATCATGATGGCCCATAACGTATATGCTGTAACTTTATGTCACCCATATGTGTAAATTTGGTTCCACATATGGCAAACGTTATGTTCAGTGAAGACCTCCAAAAAAAGAAAAAGGCAGTATGGTTTGGTTTTGTCACACTCGAAAATCAAGGGGTATCAGATGGACATATTTGATTCATTGGCCAGTCAGAGAAGGATACATACTTTGATGAACTTTATTCTTATTGTGTTTAATCATTTAATGAATGTTCATAATCAAAGACTTGAGCAAGTCTAGTTCTGTACTAGAGCAAAAATAAAAATAAGTTTCGCCTCACACCACCACTGATGTTGCTTTGAATTCCTAAATGGAGCACAGTATGTTCACCTTTTTATGAACACTCAAACACGTTCTGATACACTACGATATGGCCAATCGGCATCATCATCAATGTTGGATCAGAGTGTATATATGCCACTTGGTTTTTTGGTTTTCGCTTTTTTTAACTCCTGTCAAATGAAGCCTGTCTACCTTCAAGTGATACAGATGACCTAGCATGCCCCTTCACAATTGAGAGTGGAAAAATACCCACAGAAAACTGAACCATGATGAAGATCTACTCACTTCCTGATCTCGTGAGATTGTATACAGATTTTACAAACAGAAGGATACACTAAGCAGCGCATTTTAGGACACTTCCAGATCGGACCGCTGTTAGCAGCATCAGTAAGTAGCATGTGTTTATCTTATGAAGACAGTTTACAAGTGTAGACAGGGTAGAGGTTAACCAGTGAAGCTCTGGTATTAGTTGAAAATGTTAAGAGAGTGGTGCCCTCAATGGTGGAGTTGACTGTAAATCCCTGCCCCCACCTACACCATGGTCTATGATGTATTTCCTGATGGCTAAGTCTTGAAATCGCCAAATCATCGGAAGGTCGAAAGGTCCCAGAACCTTAGACCTCTGTCGTGATCCAATCTGTGAATCATACTCAATGACCATGTTTACTTCCCGATAGGCTATGACAGGCTCAGAAAAATCCAATATGTTGGATTTTATCAGGACCTCTACGATTGGCATTTTCAATTAAAGCCTATCATGTGGTCTCATAGAAGGAATTGCAGAAACCTGTTCCACTGCCATGATTTATACTGACCTCACGATAGAATCGGTATGGTGTTGGGAATTCAATTGTAAGGACTATTGACCATTACTACCAGAATCGGCTATGGTGAGGGCATGGCTTAAATGATATTTAATATTTATGAAAAAGGCTGCTATCATAACTGAAACGTTGTGAAAACTTGTTGTTCAATAAAGCCTTCAACTGAAACCGACCATGGATTGCTGTGGCGTTGTGCTTATTCTAAAACTCTTAAATAATATGCATACAGCTTCTTAACTGGTAGGGTCGTACAAACCCTGTGTTTTGTGTATACCTCAGTTGGTACTGTTCACACATTCTGTTAAATTCTATTGATTTTTGCAAATGGATAATATAAATTTCATATATCAGCAAATATAGAAAATGCTAAGAAAAAAAGCATGTCACGATGCTAACTTCATTTTGGAAGGCCATCTAAAGAGTAAGTGCTTAGTTATTGGTGTCTATGTGAAACTGGAATATTTTGACTTGTTGCTAGATGACACTGATGTTCTATTGCTATCTTTAAATAATTGTGGATTATGATAGTTGGGAACATATACCAATGAGAAATGCTAAACAAATTCTATGTCACCAGACTAACTTTTATGAAGAAGGTGGGGTCCGGCAAGGCGCAGTGCAGGACGCATTACCGAGGGGAGGTTCAGCGACACTAGTCTTGGTCAACTCTTTATGGCATGATCCTGTTTATCTCACCCCTGGTACAAGTTTAGCCATAGGAATAACATTAGAAAAAAATACTCAATGATCACCCCCGTAAAGTGACAATACTACGCCACGGCCATGGAGTAGGGAATTTGAGATGACTTCATATGGATTTGCTAAGTCTATTCTAATTATTGTGAAATTTTGATGATATTTAATGTCATAGAAAGGGGTGAGATAAATTCAGAACCGCACTCAAATTGTGAAATAGACAAAACTCCATTCGTTTGAATGGGCCGTAATTGTCACTCGGCTTCTCCTCGATGACGATTGCGGCCCATCCCAACCGTGGAGTATTGTTTATTTATACGATTCCCGATGCAGTTCTATCGTAAAACTGGATGATGTTTAATCTTGTCCACCGTATTCCACGACTGGAGTTTGGCATAGTGATTTCATGAGGCGAAGCCGAGTGAAGTCCGGAGCCAAAACTTCAGGAGTGGAATGCGATGGACAAGATTAAAATGAATCAGGTTTTGATTTTATCCTACCCTATCTCCTCGATTTTGGAATATTACGTGATAACAATGCTGTATGCCACTAGTGGCATATAAAACTTCGTATGCCATTCAGCGTGGCATACGGAAACCCAATGTTAAGCCTATGGGATTTTATATTAGGGGTAGGATAATATATAAATCTTCCTCACCAAGAGGGATGTCATCCCCCTCTCGACAAGCCATGATCTGGCATATAATTATCATGCCTCATACAGCATTATTCCCCATATATTCATTCCTTTTGTGGAATTTATTCTCGTGGATATCCATGTTTAATTCCATGGACTAATTCCTTTGGGAATTTTAATTCTCATGAAAATGTACTATCAATTGCAATTTCAGTTCTCAAATGTATTTTTGATTACTGTGAAAATGACCTATCACTATGGAAAATGAATTTTCAACTCCAGTCTGCCTCAGAGGTATAACTACTGTCGACTATTGCCTAGAAGACCAGGGAGCTGTTTCAAAACCATAGACTTAACCCACGTTTTGAAACAGCTCCCAGATGTTTTAGCTGAACGCAATAATGACCTTTACAAAGATAAAAGAAGAGATTAGTTATTTCCCCGCCTTTCCATTTAATAATTTTGTTCTTATGTAGAAACTTTATTGATCTTGAGGGATATTTCAGTACAAAGACCATACATGATACAATAACTTACAATCTGGAGGTGAAGCAATCCCATAAATGCTGATTGTGAGTCTCCAATGCTAAGTCTATTGGAACAAAATACCATGGGTGAGATAGTCTTCATCCCTAGTGGCAGCTTGTCAGTCAGGCCTGTCAAGCCTTGGACTGTCACCATTCTCTTCACTTATATGATCATTATCTGTTTAGAGGTGGAGGCCTATGGCAGATCTGTGTCCATAGGGACAGGCACTGGTGTCAAGGCATAACACTAGAGGACATATTTATATAATGCTGAACAATTCTATTGATTTATCATTTATATAAAACATCATCTTGATATAATCATTTGTTTTGCCTAACACTGTTAAGCAAGACCCTATGCTTACATTCTGTGACAATTTCATGTATACAATTGATGGGATATTTCTAAATAAAAAACATGATATCGTAAATAATATAAACTTATCCAATATCATCTGTCCCTAGCATACTGCCTGTGATGCTAATTCTTTTACAGAACCTGCTAATGGCAATTGTTGTATGTCTAGTTTAATCAATTATATTCCATTTTGTATCCTTACTTAAATATATTTCTTATATAATTACCAGTACTAATGCACTATTACAATATGCTCACTTCTGCACACTGACTTTCTAGTTAGGAACCCGATCTGACTCACCATGGCAGCTGTTACCAGAACTCTGGGCTTTTTCATGACATGTAAGTATAGAACTCCTACTTTAAATAAGACAGTTTGAATATCTTAGATATGTGAAATCAATTGATAACAAGTTCACTCACCAATGTCTTGACTTTGGGACACTAAACAGGAAGTCTAACACGTAGAACATGCCACTGTGCATGCTTGGAAATATATTGATTAATGTCATTCTCCTAATCACAGTCTCTATAATTTGTGTTAAGCTCGAGCAAACCAAACCTCAGCTTCTGTGAGTGCAATCACATTCCCCAAGCAGAGTAGAGGTCTGTTATGAACCATCAAGCAAAGTAACTATGTGTTAGGAGAGTGAAGACAACTTGCACAGTCAGCACTTATGTTGTTCTTCACTTCCGACACGTCTATCCCTATTCATGCATCTTTGAAGGGCATGTCAAGTCAGTTTGAACTCAAATTATGGTAGGTTTTCACTTTTTAAGAATGAATTGAGTTATAAAATGATATGAAACCATAGTGATGGTGCCAATACAGGCTAGGTTTATTTGTTGTCTTTGATGAATTCATTAAGAACTTATTGTAAACATTTAATTCTGAATAAATAGGTTTTCACTATTTAAGAATGAATTGAGTTATAAAATGATATGAAATCATAGCGATGGTGCCAATATAGGCTAGGTTTATTTGTTGTCTTTGATGAATTCATTAAGAACTTATTGTAAACATTTAATTCTGAATAAATATCGGAGACAAATCATAAATCTATCTGTATTGACACCATAAATAGGATTTCACATAGTGCTGGTCATATATATGTTATACAAATCTATTATATTCAATTAGTACATATGATGATGCACTGTCTTTTTTGGTGCTTTTTTTGGAAAAAGTTCACTTACTACAACGTCTATGCCAAGTCAAATATATTTGAACATAATATGCATGTGGACAATATGGGCCTATCATAATGAGAGATCAGAATATATACACAATATTATATAACCAAGCTGGACTTATTATATGTAATGTTTTGATGTAGAACATAAATCTGCCTTATGGACAAATGGTCTGCATTTTCCCATACAGAACACTTTGCAATGCATATGGACAACTTGGTTAACATGTAGCTGTGAAGAAATAATGTGTTCTAATTGGCTGAGAGGCTGGAAGCACTCGTCTTGGGGGAAAATTCAAAATGGCTTCTCTGAGGAGTCAACTGGCAGTAATATATGAAACCTTGATCATGGTGCCAATACGGCTAGCATTTTTAGTTGTCTCTGATGAAATCATTCAGAAAGAGCTGTTTACAGCTTGTCCTTAATGAATTTGTCAAAGCAAAAAAATAAATTTAGCCTGTATTGGCACCATGACCATGGTTTCATATGTGTATCGGGTAGATGTGCCGGAAGTGGATAAGAACGTAACTGCCGAATGCACAAGTCATCTTCACACTCCAGGCACATATTACCTTCGCCTAATGTTTCCTAACAGACCTCTACTCTGCTTGGAGAATGTGAACACCCTTGCCTAAGCTGAGGTTAGCTTTGTTCAAGCTAAATGCAACTCATAGAGAATACAATTAGGAGAGTGAAGTTAATTACCATATTTCTGCACACATGCAATGGGCCCATCATGCATGTTGGACTTTCAGTTCACTCATCTTGTCCAATGCGCTTGTTGTCATTGATTGTTTTGGCATATTTGAGCTATCTAAACTGCACATGAACAGCCAACATGAATAGCCAACTATAGATACCTTGAAATCCAAGCATAACCTTATGTTTGTAAGACTTCTCAGAACATGTGAAACATAACTCGACTCAGCCATTGCCAACATTGTCTTGGTACTCGCTGTCTACTCGTAGACTCAATATCTGAACTGTATCACATGAATGCCTCACATCAGATCTCAGCCAAAGCGTGCAGTCTTTCAGTATCCAAAGGCACCAGTACAAAGGTGCATGGTGTTCAGTGCAATCTGTGTACAATTACCGAACCTCTAGGAGCAGTACTTCCTTATATGGAGTTTGTGCATAAGTATATAATAATATGCAGAAACTGTATTCCTTTGTGGTAATCTTCCAGTTTCTGAACCTGTTTCACCCGAGGTTTGAACCGGGTTCTTTAGAACGAGGTTTAAACCTCTGGAGAAACAGGTGAGGTACCAGAAGATTAAGTACACAGGTATACTGTTTCTGCGTTTCAGGACAAAGTGTCGCGGGGTGTGTTACGCTGGCTTAAAATAAAGTTGGATTTGTTCCAAGCAAAGGTTTCCATTTATGCAGGGTGTCCACTTACACAGGCTGTCCATTACGTGGGGTTTTACAGTATTTACATATTTGATTAGGATTTTATCTATTCATCTGTGTATATTTACTGTATATGACATATATTGCAATGCCAATTTTCGAATCGATGTGCCAATTATTTTCTGTCCACCATTACAGATCATTTACACTCTTGGTGTAATGTGCATTTCTAAATGGGTGTGCAGGAAGTGATTCTTACTATATAGCAACATGTAGTGTTTAAGTTATTTACCGCAGAGGGTATATGATATCCAAGCATATGCAAAAATACTGTTTAGAGTCTGAGGAGCACTATTTTTCTGTATGGACTGTTTTTCTGTATGCCCCCAAGGCGTACAACATATCTGTATGCACCATGTATCTCCATACACACTCTGTATGAGTTTTGTATGTGCACTTTCTTTTAGGTGGATGATAAATGGCCAATCTATAAGAAAAGATGTGGTCAATAGTGTGAAAATGGATATATAAATAAACTGAAAGTTCTGTCCTATGAAAGCCACTATACAAATTCTCCTTTTTTTTCTTCTATCCCACAGTATATGTGATTTGGTGGTTATGCTATGTAAAACCCTGTGATGAGCTGGATGTATTAGACTGCGTGCCTGTCATCAACATGAAGCAGATTGCAGTTGCTTTCTCGGACCCACTCTTTAATTCTCATATGTAAGTGAAAATGTTATATCCAACTGTGCACTTTCGCATAGAGATTCAAAAGTTATTGTTTTGCATAGATTTTACATAAAGGAAAAGCAGCTTTAACTCATAACAAAATATTTTTCTGGACATCAGTAGATGAAAACACCAAGAGGTCAATCAGATGTCACTTTGGTGTCACTTGGGTTGTCCTCACTTGGGTGTCATTTTGGACTCATTTCAGGTTTCACTAAGGTGTCACTGAGGCCACATTGAATGATCAGCCAACTGTCACTCCATAATAACCTAAGTGTACCTCAGTTTTCAGTTCAGTGTCACTCTTGTGACAGTCTGGTATTGCTAGAGTATTAATCGGGTGTTATGTGTGGGTCACTGGGGTGTGCCACGTTGGTGTCACGTTGGTGTCACGTTGGTGTCACACTCACCCAGGTATCCCTCAGCAGCCAATCAAGTGTTAGTTTACTCAGATATTGGCTGGTTGTCACATTGATCCCAACCAGCTGTCACTCAGGCAATAAGAGGCAACATATTTACTCTGAGCGAATTTGATGTCCTTTGGCATCAGGAGGTCCAGGGACAAAATACCAAGAAAGCCATCTATTCCCCCAGTGTTTCCCAGTCTAAGCTCTTTTATCTTCATTATGTTCACCATATTTTTGTTTTGATACAAACCATGCTATTTCATATATCTCATGTACATTACTTCAGGGCATTTTATCAGATAAACTACGATGCACAGGTCTGTCTACTTGAAAATTCGGCAAGATGCCCGCTCAGTCCTGCTATAAATTATGGCCGGGAGATGTTTGACTACCTGAATTCAGAAGAATTCCTGAGAGGTAAGTATGTCAAAATTTGAATTGATCATCTCAACAATCAATAGATTATTTCACAAGTCGAACCTATGGCTTATGTATATAATTTTGTAAGTTGTGCATACCTTCATCTGTAGCATAATATGTCTTCTGCATGTTGGGACTATAAAACCAGGACTAAAGAAGAAACGAACACGTCATCATACTCCACAAGTTGGATGTGGAGTAATATGAGCAGGGCGACAGCAGAGTGAATATCACATAGCATTCAAACGAGTTGGAGAATGACTTCTTTGACCAAAACGAGTTGCTTTCTGCATTTATCTCACCCCTGTACACACTAAAAGAATGGACAACACCCAGGATATAAACCATGGAGAACAGACTGCAATACTTGTACGGGCATGGAGAATGAGTTCCCAATATTAAGCCTATAAACATATTTCCAGGGGTGAGATAATATATGAACCTGATGCCTTAAGCAGGGCACACTGGCCCATCAGAGTTTCTATACAAATAGGTGACACCAAATATTTGAGACGCTGTGAAATAATAGCACAATAAAGCACTACAAAATAAACTACAGATAGCACAAAATCGTGGGCTACGCATATGTACCTGCACACTAATCGGGGAACTATTAGTAAAAGAGCTTCATAACAAATGTAAAGTCCAAATGCTAGAAAATAGGAGAACATATATGCAATTACTATTCATGCGACGGTATGCTAAGGACTTAAGTGAATCAAAAGACCCACGTACCAGAACTCAAGAAAAACGGGTTGTAAAGTTAAAAAGGCCAAGAACCTCGTTCTTCCGGAAAAGCCCAGTTTATTCAGGTATGCAATAATGGAATGACTTGCCTTTAAACGTACAAAATGGTAGTTTGTACAACTTTAAGAAACATGTTAAGCTGAAATATTACGATTTGTATACTTAGCTCGATGGCCAGGTTTTGCTGAATCAGAATATCGAACTAAGATGGTCGGTTTAGAAATCACTAGTTACATCACTTCATTCTTCCATCCACATCAAATATTGTTGTATATATTGTTTATTCTAAGATGAGGAACGTTTTTGTCAAACAAGCAACACTTGTAAAACAGGATTGGGCCAGAATATCTGCCATGCAGTGTCCCAACTACATGTACCTCTCTACAGTGCAAAATAAAAAAAAAAAAAAAAAAAAAATACATCTCCATATTTGTGATACATGTGTGTTTCGCCGCCACTTGCAGCGCTGCCTGGTGCAAAAAGACGGAAATGGATCTAGCGATGGTATTCAATTGAATCACTACATCAATACACCTAATTGGTGACAAGTGATGGTTTGCTGGGGCAAGATGGTTTGCTAGGAGCAAGATAAAGTGCTTCATTATCTGGCAGAGTGATGAAAGAACCCAGGCTACTCAAGAAGTCCTGTAAATAAAGTGGTGAATCACCAATGTGAAACTGTTGACAGTTGAACCCCCTCAAACTGTGCATGTCTGTACAGAATTATACAGTATAGTGGAATACTGTGGGCTATTGCAAAGAACAGTGGTAAACACCTGGTGTATTTTTATTGCCATTTCTCAAAAGAGCTGTAGACTGCTCAAAGGAGATCTGGTGTGAAAATCTGTAGACAGTTGACCTGTACATTGACATTCTGTATTCTGTGTGTAAAGGGTATAGTTTTTCACAATGGCAACTGCAGATAAAAAAGTTTTAGTCCCTTTGATGATAAAGTTGAGGGGTTGAGGACTATAGAGAGAGGCTGGAGGCCTATATAGCCTACACTAATATCACAGGGACATGTTTTACTAGTTTGTGACATGTCTAGATGGCATCTAGATGGTGTGTCCAGTTTCATAAGAACTAGACATTAGACTTTGTTTTGTCTGTTCTTGCTTGCACTGTTGGTGCCGCTTTTTCATCCCTATCTGGGATACTGCTACCAGTGAAGGTATGACTATTAGAAATGGGTTACGCAAGCATTCTAGCTTTGATCTAAGGACAAATCAGGGGGAGGAAATGGTTTTACCAGCAAAACCCTTGAAGATTGGGGAGGTACAAGGAAAGGAAATAATAATAGGTAAAAAGAGATTTCCCTTGAGGGTGGATGATTTGCAGACAGGCACAATAGAAAAATTAATTTATAGGTTACAGTCGGCCGAGCTAGATAACCAGCGAGAAACTAGAGGGTGGGGGATAGGTTGGTGGCAGTAGCACTGGCAATTTTGGTCATGGTGATGATTGTCACAATCTGTGCATGCAGGTCAAGAACAATGGGTCGTTTGTGTACATTAGGGCAGAGTCATGAAGGGAAAGGAAGTAGCTCCAGAGAGACTTCTGTGGACAGTGGTTATGTGGTATCCCAGCCAGTCCTAGTCAAGATGAGTGGGGAGCCTCCAACCAGAGGGCGGAGGTCAACAGAAGATCCAGTGCATGTGATCCTACCGAGGGCTCGCCTAGACACTGGGGTGCTGGGCAGCGCTTCATAACGAGTGGTCGCACATCTTCAGGGTGATCCCGAGAGGTCACATATCTTCAAGGTGATCCCGAGAGGTCACATATCTTCAAGGTGATCCCGAGAGGTCACATATCTTCAAGGTGATCCCGAGTGGTCAGACATCTTCAAAGTGATCCCCAGCAATCACGCCAACTGCAGGTGACTCATATGGTTTACAGGCAAGCCCAAAAAGGGTGTCATGCAGTCTGAAAGTGACTTCTTTCAATGACATTGTGTTTACTGTGTTGAAAACTGCACATTGAAGCAGCTATCATACTGGCTGTAATAATATTGATAATCCTTGAGTTACTATTATTCAAATAAAAAGCAGTCATAGTCTAAGGAATATATATCTCTTATTAGTTATGAATGATAAGACAATCAAAATACACAACGAGGATTCTACGATCCAAGGATATAATAACTAAAAACTCAAATAACACTTTATTAATTATCGAGTATAGCACATACTGTGTATCATAGGGTTTTCTTAAGAATCATTTTTATATGGATAATTCTTCCCTTAAGGAGGGAGGAGTGTAACACAGTATCTTGTATGTAATCTAAGTATGTTGTGATTAAACAATTATGATACAACCTAGAAGATAGACTATCGGACATGGGACTATCACGAGTGTTACCCTTGGAGACAGGGGATTATCATGTGTGTAATAGTGACAGACAAAGGAATGATCACATGTGTAATAGTGACAGACAAAGGAATGATCCCATGTATGGTTCATTTTAATAAAGAATGCTGGATGCACCAGTGGTGAGGCTGTAGCTACACTGTGTCACAAAGGTTTTATAAGGTAAACTGGTAATATAAGATTGCATTTTTCATATAATACAGACTTGGATGGTTAATGGCAAATGAAATAAAGACAACAGTGGTGTCCTCTAGGTGCAGAGATTGGAATTATTCGATAGTCACGTAAATACAACAGAATCAGGCATATATATGACATATATATATATGTCATATATATGCCTGATTCTGTTGTCTACAACATGGACGATTATATATGTCTATAGAGGAACCTATACGATGGAAAGGAGGACTTATTTATGCAAAATCATAACTATATATGCCGGACATACATATATATGTAAATTAGGGTCTTTCATGCTGTGATGTCTGCAAACATTTGAATGAACACTTTGAGTGCCACTGGAACTTTTTTCATAGTACCTCAAGTTTTGGTCTGTGATTGGTCAATAATTTGGTCACATGATAAAATTTGGTATGCCACTAGTGGAATACAAACCTTTTTATGCCGGTCAGTGTGGCATACAGAAACTCAATGTTAATCCTATGGGGTTTTACATTAGGAGTAGGATAACTGAAGGTTCACCATTATTGTCATAGGCAATTCAACAGGGCCGTAGTGAGTTTAACATTATTATCTACAGATTTCGAGCACAATGAAGGCTGTCAAGATGCTCACTTCGGTAACGAGATGTTTCTCTGTTCATCACGTAAACCGTATGATATACACCATGTATTTTGTAGGTAAGTTAGAAAACATCATTTTGCACCATGTTAAGCTGGCCCAATCTCATTGGATGCTGTGGGGATATAATATCATGGATCTATTATTCTCCCGAACCTTCCCTGTATAACTGTTATGAGTTATTGTGACAAAAGATATATCTAAAATGTATGACCATTATGACAGTATAACCACGACCAGGGCCCTGTTTTTCAGTCACGATATCCTCTTTGTAAGATATCTTACAGCTGTCAGTGTACTATAGATAAGACATCTTTGGGGATCGGCCAACGATTGTCCGTCAAGAGCACTTAGGCTGCAGTCAGGTGTACTATAGATAAGACATCTTTAGGGTCACATGGTTCCAAATGTCTTCCAAAGTGTCTTAGACCTAAGACATCTATGGACATGTCATACAGAATGCGCAACTTCACTTCCCATAGGAATAAAGCAATGAAATTTTAACACGAGTAAGGTATACATATAACTTATAATCGTACCAGATATGAATAAAAGGTGGCCAGTGTAACCCTACGCTCACGTGACTCTAATTTATGCAGTGACCTCGAGTTCACTGGAGGTGGGAGGGTGCAATGGCCAGAGCAGGCGTTTGCTATGACGAAATTCAAACGCCGATATCTTCGGGACGGTGTGGCCCATCTTCTTCATATTTAGCACGAGTATGGATTATATGTCCCCCTTACTCATGTTAAAATTTCATTCTTCAATTCTTATGGGAAGCACAGGAAATCCTCTATATACACACAGTGAGCTTTGATAGAGCCTGAGACAGTTCTATACTTGAGACACTTTTAGCGGCGATCGAGGGCGCCGCACTGAGACCGTGTCTATAACACACCCGCCATTTTGTGTCTTGCAAATTATCTTCCAATCGCAGCGATGTCTCAGCATATCGTTGGCCGATTGTGTCGTGACTAAAAACAGGGCCCAGAATTATGAAACAAAATTTACTGCGGCTCCTCCCTGAGGTCTCCAGCACTTTATACTTCCTATTGTCCAGCCTCACACCCTTCATAGCCTAACTCACCCTTACATAATCAATGAATATGATTGAATAGTATTCTTTAGAGTTTCTAACAATTGATAATATCTAATTATGATATTCAATATACATCGTAGGAGATTTTTTCAAATGAAAATGAATATCCAACTATATTGACCTTGTCCAGGGTTTGAACCCTGAAACTTTTGTTTACCAGTGATTCTAACCGAATACCCCAGCAGTAACCGATACAGTCACAAAGCACTGTGAAATATGGAAAACACTTAAATTAATCAATCAGATATCTTTATTATTGTCCTCCAATGCCTCATATCATTGTAAATATCCTTCTGTCTTCAGATATAAAAAGGCTCCACAAGGAATCATAGAGAGGGACATGCAAGAACGAGTTGGGAGCAAACCATATTCAGATGAATCCTTGCCAATACTACATTACTCAGTCAACAATTGGTTCTGTCTCTCATTGTCATCTCTATCAGAACAAAAGTAGCCCTAGCCAATTCCAATCTTATATGTGGATATTATTTGTTTCAGTTACATTCACAATGGATTTCATTGCCTCCAGCATGTGTCTGAGTACTATGGTCAACAATGTCAGGGAACGATCAAAGTCCTGACCCGCTGGTTCAAGATGTCTAAGAAATACTGTGATGGAAAAGGTAAAGTAAGATAGTTATAGAGATTAATCTTCTAAGATGGCCTGGATATCTAGCTGTTGGAATTTTCCTTGAAAATTAATCCCATCTCACTTTCTTGAACGTTGGCTATGATGATTTCTAGTTGTTGCAGAACAACTATCCAACTTAAATTTTTTTTTTTTTTCAAACTTTTATTGGGTCAACATGGTACATGTATCCGGGCTCAGCCAGATGGCCGTTCTGCCGCCCGATCCCGACTAGCTACTTATTAACTAAGCTACTAAGGGTGGTAAAGGTAATGATATGATGAGATGGGTTGATGAGAAATACACTTAGCATAAGTTTTACTTGTACATCTACTGTTTGAGAGTAAATAATAATTCTAGGTCTTATAGATACTACTAGACATAGTCTTAGATACTACTAGACAGGTACACTAATACATCGAGATATATATCATAAAATGTGTGAGTTTGTGGACAAGAGAACTACAAGGTATTATAAGGTATTATAATATTATAAAAGAATATAAAGAAATTCTTAAAAGTTGTTTTCACTTAGTGTCGCCTGTTCAGCGTCTATCCTAGCTTCGGATGATCGCATGATTAACCAGCGATTAGTTAATCCTAGCCTACAAAAAACTTACACTCGTAGCTCAATTTGTATTTCTAAGTAAGCTGGTTGGCTCGATAATGCCTGATCACCCAAAATCAAACACAGCTAATTTGATAAAAGCAAGGTTACTAACATATGATTATCTCCGTTGAAGTGGAGGAGCCAAGACTTAAACTCCGAAAGCAACTACAAGTCTCTTAGCACAGGGGTGCTAAGTAGTAGCGTACATGAAAGCTGGGACCTGTTGATCTCAGTGGTACCACAGCAGCAATGTCTGTTTCAATAGTAGGTGAAGGGAACAGCGAGTGGCACTTGGAAATTGAGCTGCACCAACAGTGGCAGTATCCATTTCAATAGATGATTACCTCTCACTGTTGCACTGTTGTGAGGGCTTAAATTAGGTCTCTTGTTTAATGTTACGGTAGATAGTTGAACAGTTTTTTATCTTAGTTGTCATCCTTGATAAATTAATGTTTCTCAGAAAAGCTACTTTGCTGGCATAGCCACAGGGACACGGTGACCTCACATCCCTGTGACCAGAGAGGAGGAAAGATCAACAATGTAAATAAAGTTTATAATTTTAATTTCCTGAGAGCATTCTGTGGGTTACATTATTATGTGGTACAGTAATTCTATGCAATGTATAAGATACATCCGTAATGATACAAACCATAACAATAATTGTAGAATCAAGCATCCATGAATGTCCAATATTGACTCACATGATAATCTTTCAACAGTTTTGGTCTTTCCATTATTCACTTATAGTTCCTAATATTCCAAGGTGTACAAGTTCACAGTGCGCGGTGTTCTGTGCTCAGTTCTTGCTAGTCCTGTTTATGCACACTGTGTACTCTCCACTGAGAGTAAGTTACTCAAACGTCGGTCTGTAAGCAACACACGGAGAGAATGCCTTAATGTAGTGAATGTTCATAGTAGGCGGCTTCACTCCAGATAGGGTGAAGCCTCCGGAACCTAATCCCCAAACCTTACTCCTGCGGGAGTAGGTTTGCTCAGCTCTTCCAGATCTTACTCCTCGTAACGAAGTGCTGCTTCCCTGCAGCTGCAGCAGAGGTGTACTCCCCAGCTGCTTACATCAACAAGTCACGTGACCATTCACTTCCTTATACAGGTGATTGTTCTAGGAACTACATCCTGCCAACACTTGTGTATCTATATGTTACTGACTATATCATATCCCTTAAGAAACGTAACATAACCTCCGACGAGCACGTAGTGCACTGTTACTCCCACTGATAATGCCACTGTTCATGAGAGGGTCTACCCTCTCACATTGAACAAAACAACCATCTTAAAACATATTGTAACATACCTAATTCCATATGTATCTTTTACCTACATCTCGATTTTCATGTTTCTCTAGTGGTCAACTACTTTCTGAGAACCACTATACTATCTGAACCAAGAACTGCAGTAACTGCACTACTCAGTTTCCTACTGTACTGCTCAACCCTAGACTACCACTTACATGTCTCACAAGCGATACAGGATGTGCTCTGTAACTCAGCCAAAAATGCACATAGAAATGTCAAATAAAAACTCAAATGTAGGGAAAACACGACGAATAATTTGAAATGATTGAATTATTTATTAGATATAGATTCATTAAATGTCTCGCTCATTATGCTGGCATAGCAAATGGCATGGGGATCTCAAGAGCGACATCATTTATGAAACGGGACTGTTTTGCACTGTTAGTGCCGCTGATTGCTCTCGCTGTTGGAGTTGCTATTCCCTTTTACTCCCCAAAGTATTGAAACAGCTCCCCTGATACTGCTAACCAAAGTTAATGATCTGAGCTCAACCAATTAGAGGTTATAAAAGACCACACCAATGTGAGCCCCCTAGGGTTCTGTATTCACAGAGAGAACAAAGCGAGTGACCTGGCAACCTGCTGTGGACTGTTACTGGGGAGTTACCTAATCAGGGAGAACCTGTGGCACTTCTGTGCATGGGCTCACCTGAACCACCACACAGTGGGGACTGATACTCTGCATCCTCTGGAACACACCACCACTCGACAACCCTGAACCCTACATTACCCTTCTCAATTTTACCAAGAGGGGCACAATGCAGCCATTGTTAGGGGACTTAAGTGGTTCTTGGTCTGCTCCTTACCTCTTGATCTTTACAAAAACACCCACACCTTTTGTTTGTGTAAAAGGTGAATATAAAAATGAGGAATTTTGAGGAAAATAACAATACAAAGTGATACTGGAATAACAAGGACAACATCGGCATTCATAAAAAATATATATATTGGGTGAATAAAAATAAGAAAAGCCTGGCTTATACTGAAAAGGATTCTTTCACCTTGTTGACTATTTGTTGGGAGTTTCCCTTTGCCCTGTAGTAGCATGAGATTGGGAAGACCTGCCACCTGCAGAGCTGGGAGCTTTTTCAAAAGTTGGGAGGGTGCTAAACAAGAGTACTCATCGCCAATGCGAGAGGCCAACAATGGAACTTGAGGCATTGCTGTCGAGGTGGAGGTGCCGCCCTCTATGGGATATTGGTAGTAGTTTTGCTGCTCGCTGTTGCCAGCCTCTCGCTTATAAAATGTGACGTGCCGCTGGCGAGACCTCACTCGACTTTTGAAACAGCTCCCAGATCCTCCTGAGCCTGAGGCATCAAAAGGTTGAAAACCCAGTCTATGTTGCTCCGCCAGTCTATGTGAGTCAGCCCTAGCTCAGTATTAGCTGAACTACTTCTCCTGTCACTCTGCAGAACCATGGGGGAAGCCAAGGGTTGAAGCTTACCACTGGGGTCCTCCTATCCTGTCTTTTTGTTTGTTTGTTTGGTTGGTTTGATTTTACGTCCAGTCAACCATTATAGGTCCTTTCCAGACTTTCTCAAGGTTCTTTTACACCACTAGGGTGGTGATCGAATCTATGTGATGAATTCAGGTAGAAATCTCACCCCTACACATTTACCGAGGTGAGAGTTCTTTTACTTCCCACACCACATAGACATGGTATAAGAAGGATGGCCTTCCTATCCTATCATTGTCCATATAACCTGAGGGACCCAGAGCTATTCCCAACTAAAATGAAATCAGAGGGGGCATGGACTGTCTGGTGTTAGCCACTGGAGGTGCCAAAGAAGAAGATGGTGAGCTGCTAGGACCAAAAACATTCAGAGTTACCCGCGGTGGGACTGCCGTATCAGGTTCTGAGTCTCATCATGCCAGCCTTGGCGTTGGAGCAGGTGCTGCTCTGATAAGTACAAGTACCTCCTGCACTTCTGCTGGTGACACTACACATGTAACTCTTAAAATCTATAGGTCAACATATCAAAAGGTCAACATTGTCAACAGGAAGATCTGATGTAATTTTCAGATGTTGTCAATAAAAACGTTAAAAAAAAAAAAAATTGCTTTTGAAAGAATTAAAGAAAACATTTCTTATATAATTCAATCAAATGTAACTTGAAATAATTTACCTATTATGTAAGGTCAAACTCTATAATGATTTAGATTTCACCTGGGCCCCGTTGTTCCTGTTTTTGTGGTATCGCTAGATATAATCAGATCGCAATTTCATTTTTATATTTATGTAGTGGGACGGGAATCCAGCAGTGTTCGTTTGTTTCACGGAAGGTGGCGCGATATGCCGATCCTTACTGTGCAGTGATTCCGGACAACGCCGCACACGAGAGTGGCGCGGTGGAGACCGGGATTACGTAACGCTTAGTATATATACTCAGCGTTCACAGTAGGTCGACAGGCTGTCCTCGCGCGTCCCTTCTACGGAACGGATCCTTGGGCCCTCACTTTGCAGGCGGGTTCGTGTAACCTTCCTGGTGGTTAGGCTGATCCTCCGGATTGGCCTATCCAGCGTTACCTAGCACCTATGTGCTAGGGTACTGTACTTGTAGGGAAGATCTTCCAGATCTTTCCGGGAAGTAAGTGATTAATAAACACCCTTGTTTATTAAGTGACGTTGTTGTGTTATGTGTGAATAGGTCTGTGCAAACTAACCGAAAACTGAACCAACCTACGTAAGTGCGTAGGGTGGGATCCTGCCTGGAACTAGCGTTCCGGATTGGGGTCATCCAACCTGCTAGACAGGCGGCGACCACCACACTGGTGCCGTGACCAGGATCCCAGGTTGCTTGCACCACCCGGGATTCTCGGTAAATGCACGGATCTGGAATAAAAACCAGATCTAAGGCTGAACAGGAGAGTGAAGATGGGGAGGTAACTTCTCAACAAACTCTCCCGGCCCGGAATGATGACAAGTCTCCAAAACCAGAGGGAGGGGGTGAAACCCAGAAGTCTGGCAAGGAGAAATCTCGGAAGAGAACCGCCGCTCAGAATCTGAGTTCGACGGTCCTGAAGAGTTTCAGTCCGGCGGCCGACAGCCGACATGGCCCCGCAAGGGATCTGGAGGGACTCAGTAAAATTGGGTCTCAGACAGATAGTCCCGGAGAGTCTAGTACTCCCCGGAATAGGTCGGAAAATACCTTAAGGGTATCTTCCGAGGAAGTTCCTGTAGGTTTCCTTGGACCCGAACTCTTAGCCGAGTTTGATAGGGAAAGGGAAGCCAGAGACATGTGTCGGGAACTAGAAGCTCGAAACCGTGAGATCGCCGAGAAGGTAGCCCAAAGGCACCATAACTTGGAAGAACTCTCGGTTCGCGAGATTGAGACTCTAGAAAAAATCGAGCGTTTGGACCAACATGTACAATACATGAAGGACCAAGTTCGACTAGCAGAGACAGAATCATCCCAACGGATGCCTATGTCCCAAGCTGGCTGGAGTAATGTGAGAGATCATCTATATTCCCCACCAGGGAGAGTAGAAGACCCCTAACAGATTCATATCTGGAACAAAGGGTGTAAAGACTCCTTTGGTTAGCTTCCGGCTACCCTCTGAGTCAAGAATGGGTTCTCCAAGTTCCGAACGTACTAGTAAAGCTATAGCTGAGCTAGGGTTCAACTCGTTCAACCAAGTCCGGGAACAGGATCGGATCTTTAACTTGTCAATGGCGAGAGCTGACAAGGTTCCCATGATGCGCCCAGAGAACGCAGCCAGAAAAAACGCTGTCATTCCAAAACCTTACGGGAAAGGAATGGAGTGGGAACACTGGTTCGCGGGATTTTGTGAGGACATACAATGTAATGGCTGGAATAAGGTCGATGCATTGCCATACCTTAAAAGAGCGTTGCGAGATGGACCCGGGGAAGCTGCACTTCGCGCTTTTCGCCGTTCCGGTGGTACGGAATGGGATGAGTTAGTGGAGGTAGCCTCATACTACTGTGGTCAGTTGGTAACGCTGAACCCCCGTTCCACTTTTTTAAAGAGGATCCAGGGTAAAGAGGAGACAACTCGCGCCTATGGGCTAGCTTTGCAACAAATGTTGTTAGAGGTTTACCCAGGGACGGGATTAGATTCTCCTGCGCTGCATGAAGATCTACAAACTCAGTTTGTAAAAGGACTTCGAGATGATGACGTGAGAGCGGAAGTCATCTCTAAATGGGAGCCCGGTATGAACTTCATGCAGGTATTGCGAATAGTAGATGCCTATGAACAACGGTGTATACTATTCGGAAAATATGCTAATCCAGGATAAACTTCTCGGGTTAACATAGTGGGTTCTACTTGGTCACAAGTAGAGGAAGATACCTACGAGTGTCAGGAAGCGGAAATAGAGGATATACTCTCTAACGTCCGCTCGATGGTACTCGGAAGAGGAGGCTTCAATAGACGGGGACGTGGAAGAGGTCGAACCCCTAGCTTTGGAAGGAACAGCGATGTACCTTCTGTGGCAGAGGCAAAACCAATAACCACTGATCCTGAAGGAAATTCCTCAGAGGTTATGAAGTTGTTGACCAAAATCAATGAAAAACTGAATCAGGTGGAGAAAAACCAGCTGGATGTCCGACGTTGTTGGCGGTGCAACAAAATGGGACATATCTCTCCAGATTGTCCAGAAACCCGGAACGTTACTACGGTGGAAACATCTCGTAGTCTGCCTGCGTTGATGGTTGCCTCTCAGAGTGAACCGGAAAACAAAGGAGGACTGTAGCGAGTGGCAACACTGCGGTCTGGGAAGGAAAGTGCCAGGAGACACAAACCTGTGAGATGTATAAGGAGGAAAATATTTCCAACTTACCAGAAAAGGGGAAGATACAAAATACGGTCGCAACGATCTGTAGTAAGTATCTTTCACCCGGGCATCCTTGTCTGCAATGGCTTTGTCAACGCGGATGGGATCTTGGAACCTTGGATGGAATCTCACGGTTTATAAGACAACCGTCCCCTTTGGGAGGACGACGTTGGTATGTGCCGGCTAGAATTCAAGGAAGAAAGGTGGATCTATTGTTGGATACTGGTGCTAGTCACTCTGTGTTAAACAACGGACTCTATCAGTCTCTTGGATTTGCGCAGGAATGTCATGTTCCTGGAGCCTCGGCAAAAGCTGCTAATGGTACTCATATGAGGTGCTATGGTAGTGTGATTATTCCAGTCTCAATAGGTAACACTGAATTTGTATGGGGTCCCATACTCAGTGATATCGAAGAAAGTGGAATATTAGGCGTAGATTTTCTCACCCTCTATGGAGGCTCTGTAGATCTACCCGATGGCACTCTCCGACTCAAATTTCCTGAGTTAATGGAGGTGGAATGTAGTTGTCGACGGATCTCTTCATTGATTTCTGTCCGACAAGATGTGGGCATCCCCCCCCAGCAGATGGTTAATGTCCTGATAGCTGGGGAAGGTGACTTACCACGTGGAGATGCACTTTTCGAGCCAGACCCAGAACTGTTTTCTAAAAAAGGAATACAGGCCTGGGATACCCTGATTGGAAGTGCCAGAGAAGGATCAATTCCTATAAGTAATCATACCTCCGGGTTGATTAAATTAAGGAAGGGTGATACATTTGGCTGGGTAACTCTAGCTCATGTGGATGGCCTAGTGGACTCCAGTCCACAGGGAATCACACCTATTCCTGTTTCCGAAATAACCAGGGAAGATGGACAATCTAAACTGGAAAGGTCGGACTTAATAGGAAATGATTATGAAGAAGTGCGGGTTAGTGCTATCGATACAGGAACGGGATCCCTTCCAGTTCCGAGTCCATTGCACGAAACTCTGGAAACTTTAGTTCAGACGACAGACGCACTAAACAGTGGGGAACGACATGAACTAAGGATTCTTTTGAAAAAGATGGAGTCAATCTTTACTCGACCTGGAGATCCCTTGGGGAGAACGGATCGAGTAGAACACACGATTGACACTGAAGGTCATCAACCTTTCCGCCTTCCTTATCGATGGCTACCTCCGGTAAAACAGGAAGCTTTAGAAGAGGAAGTAGGGAAAATGATGGACCAGAAAGTAATCATCCCCAGTGCAAGTCCTTGGGCTAGTCCAGTGGTAATGGTTACTAAAAAGGATGGTACTTGCCGATTCTGTATTGATTACAGAAAATTGAATGGTATCACCCGGAAGAATGCCTACCCAATATCCCGGATCGATGAGAGTCTCGACTCTCTGGGAGGGAACCAGTGGTTTTGTACTCTGGATCTCCAGTCTGGATATTGGCAGGTAAAGATGGACAGTGGCGATCAGTCTCAAACGGCGTTCACCACTCATCAAGGGCTTTACGAGTTCACAGTAATGCCATTTGGCCTCTGTAACGCTCCTGCAACTTTCGAATCCATGATGGATCAGATGTTGCGGGGTCTACAGTGGAAAAAGTGTTTGGTTTATCTAGACGACATAATCATCTTCGGAAAGAATTATGTTGAATGTTTAGAAAACCTGAGAGAGGTATTTGAGCGTATTCAATCTTATGGGTTGAAACTCAAACCTCAAAAATGTAAGCTGTTTCGCAAATCTGTGGAATACTTAGGACGGATAGTTTCCGGAAATGGATCCAATGGACCCCGGAAGCTGAACACGCTTTTCTGGGACTAAAAAGAAAGTTTACGGAGACCCCCGTATTGAAATACCCTCTAGCCCAGGGTCGGTTCATTCTCGACACTGACGCTAGTAATGAGAGTATTGGAGCGGCTTTGTCTCAGATACAAGATGGTATAGAAGTTCCAATAGCTTTTGCCAGCAACAGCTTAAGTAAAAGTCAGCGGAACTACTGTACTACTAAGAGGGAACTCTTAGCGGTTGTGGTGTATGTAAGAAAATATCGACACTTCTTAGCAGGTGGAGATTTCATCCTACGTACTGACCATTCTTCTCTCAAATGGCTCTTTAACTTTAAAGACGCCGAGGGAATGATTGGAAGATGGCTGGCAGCTCTCTCCGAATTCGGGTTGACTAACTGCCAGATTGAACACCGGGCTGGAAAGTCACACATTAATGCGGATTGTCTCTCAAGGAGACCAGTGCGGAAATGTGGACGACCAGATTGCCGGGATTGTGGCGAGCATAGAGCAGTCATAGCTACTCTACGTTCCCAGAAAGTGAAGCCGCCATTAAACTATCAGTGTACACTAGAACAGATTAAGGAAAGTGAACAGGCTGACCCAGATTTGTTCCGGTTAACTAAACTGATAGCTAATGGACTCCATAGGCCTACAGGACCCGAGATCTCGCCTGAAAACCGCGAATTTTGGAATCTATGTGGTCAATGGAAAGAGCTAGAGGTCCGTGATGGAGTATTATATCGATGGAGAACCACATTGCAACCACTTAAACGTGCTCTACAACTAGTGGTCCCTCGAGAATTACGATCCGGACTAATGACCCTATGTCATGAACATAGGAGTGCAGCTCATCTAGGACGGAAAAGAACGGTAGCCAGAATAAGGCGTCGTTACTACTGGCCTGGAATGGGTGCAGATATTCGAAGATGGATATCTGGATGTTCCATATGTAGCAAAGTCAAACCCGGGGTAGGACTCGGAAAGATGCCGTTACAACAGGAACTGTTTGGTGTCAGGTTTGCCAGAATCGCTCTAGATATCATATCTGGTATCGACGAGTCAGAGGAAGGAAATACCTGTATGATGGTGGTGATGGATTATTACACAAAATATGTGCAGATCTATCCCATGAAAAATCACAAAGCTGCCACATGTGCGGAAGCTTTAGTGAAAAACTGGATGTTGCCTTTTGGAACTCCGAGCATACTACATTCCGACCAAGGAAGGGAATTTGAATCCCAGATCTGGAAAGAAATGTGTAGGATACTCGAGATTAAAAAGACACATACGAATCCATATCGTCCCCAATCAGATGGTATGGTAGAGAGATTCAACTGGACATTGATCCAGTGTCTTCGGACCCTGGTAGATGAAAATCGGAAGAATTGGGATGAATTAGCACCATTTATAGCTCACGCATATAATGGGACCATTCATTCAAGCACGGGGTGTTCACCTAATTTACTCGTCTTTGGCGAGGAAATAGTAATGCCCGCGGACATAGTCTATGGGGTTCCTGGAATGTCTACGGATGATCCTTGTCCCATAGGATTTGTCGAAAAACTCAGAGAACGTTTTGTAGAGGGATATTACCTTGCAAGACGGAATCTGACGAAAGCAGCAGAGTGGCAAAAGACTGGACATGACGTCAATCTTAAACCACGTAAGTTCCGAGTAGGAGACCGGGTTGTACGATACCACACTCCGTTGGTAAATGTAAAACTCGCTCCTAACTGGGACGGACCATTCAGAATTGTTCAATTATTGTCAGAAATGACAGTAGTGATAGAAGACGAATGGTCAAGAAGGCGTTATAAATCCCATGTAGCTCGTTTACGACTATGGGAAGGAAAGCGTGAATGTTCCGACTTTGAAGTTTCACACCCTGCTACAAAGCGAGATGTGTCACTGAACATGGGTCCTACTGGGAAACCAGGGAGGTCCCGGGTTCAAAGAGCCGGGAAGCCGGGTGTCAAACCCCCGTCAACACGGCGGAGGCAGACCCCGATAGGGAAGTCCCGGTCAAAGGTTACCGGGGTTCCGAGTGGGTGCTCGCCTACACGGCGAAAACCGGGACGTCCGCGGAAGGTGATTCCTACTTACGCTAACCTAAAATGGGAAGTGTGGGTGGAAGAAAAACCTGACACGGAAAAGTCTAAATTTGCTACAAATCGAGCCGTGTATAATAAACATGGTTCGAGATGTAGGATGGAGTCTAAAATAGACTCAAAACCCCGCCGCAGCTCTCGATTAAAATCGAAGGCTGTGGTTAACTACAAAGAGTAGTGGTGCCGGGGTTGTCGAAAACACAACGAGAAGCAATGGTACGAAATGTAGATCGTTGGTAGTCAGTGACATGTCGATTATACATGAATGTTGATCAAATAGTTACCTTAAAATCAGTCGTTATGTGCCGCAGCCCAGACGTTGCTCTAAGGGACCCCGTCGAGGACCCTCTAGAGGCTGCAGAATTGCCGAACGCTCTGAAAGGTCTGATCCATTTACATGGAAATTAGACAAGTCTCCCATACTATCAGCGAGATACACAATGGCGATAAGAATTCCCACACTACAGAGAACTCGGGGTGGAGCTCGAAAAGGGGTTTCCCCGGGTTCCGGAACCTGTGCTGGGTGATTGAAGGCGTGAACGAATCAAGTCGAGCGTAACGCTGACCTTTGGTTTCTTCACGCATGCGGTGTTGAGACGCTCAAGATGAGCCAGTCTCGACACGGTTGATTGGTTCGCGACAGTGAATCTAGGTCACTTAGGAGTATATAAGACCCTGTTTTTTTCAGTAGTCTTCACTCTGTGATCGGAGTGGTGCCTAGCACCACAGGAGTCGGGCGGTAGCAGCATGGCTGACCGTGCCCCGTCTACGGAGGGTGAGCGCGAGCTCCCCTCACCCCTGCCCGGATCCTTAGCTTCGGCTGAGCGGGGGGCAGATCTGGACGATGATGCTTTGCTCATCGGGTCAGATGATGGTGATTTTGACCTGGAAGGGTACGAGTCTGCGGACTCTGTTCTTCTTGGGGAAACCCGAGATGAACGACCCGGAAAGGAAAAAAGTCACACCGGGAAGAAGTCTGAGGCGGCCCCGGCCGCTAAGGGCTCTTCTGGTGCCCGTCCGAAGACGAGCTCAGTGAAAACTGAGGCCTCTGACTCGGATGTGTTTATGGCCGAAGGTTCCGAATCGGAGCGTGATACGCCGAGGCGAGGCCGAGCCCGCCCGCGTCGTCACTCTCCGAGGAAGTCCTCCGAAGAGATGGGTTCCAGGCATGAGGTTTCAACCCAGAGCCTGGAACAAATGTTAGCTGGGATCCCAGATCCCAAAACGCGTGCCATAGTACAGTCAATGTACCAAAATTGGACTCCACCCGGAGTGGAGCTGGCGGAAGCCGGGACCTTTTTGGCCCCGGGTCCGGTAGCAAAACCCGGAAAGTCTGAGGCTGGGACAGAGACGGCTATGGAGACTGATTCGTCAGTTGGGGACGACTCTGTAAAAGGGTCGTCCAGCAAAGGTGAGAAACCGGTGTCAACACCGGCTAAACCCGCGCCGGGGAAGTCTGTCAGTAAGACTGAGGTGTCAAAACCTCGGGAAGCTGACAAGACTGAGCCGCAGCTTTCGAAACAGAACCGGAAGCGACTCCGTCGTGCAGCCCGGAAACGGGCTGAGGCGGAGCTAGAAAGGACAGGAGGTCAGCCGGAATCGCGTGACTCGGAGAAAGGGAAACCTCAAACCGGGAAGCGTGAGGAGTCGAAGGGGGCAAAGTCAAAAGTCAAAGTCAAAAGGCTCGGACAAACCCGCGGCGCAGGCTGGACCTGGTGCGGCTGACGCTACACCGAGTACCTCAACAGGTGCCACGGGTGGCGGAGAGGTCAAGTGTTGGGGAACGGAGATGGACAAGGCTAAACCCCTGGTCCCATCCAACCCCGACAATGATGACGGTGATTTCCAACCTGGCGTAAAGCGGGCTGGGAAGAGAACGGTAGCTAGACAGATACCCGCCTCTTTGCTGGGCAAGACTTACACTTGCCTAGAAGATCTCCGTCATGGGAACCGACATTACATCCCCGATGGTGTCGGTTTAGATGGAACCTCGGATGATGAGGAGTGGCTAGTTGACGAGGGTTCTCCCAACGCCTGGTACATAGACCGGGTGAAAGGAGTTTCCCGAGTTAGCCGGCTGAAGTACGAGGATCAGGCCAAAGACCGGATCGCGTACGCATGGCACAAGTTTGGGAACGGCAATCATTGTGTCTTCTTGAGTTGCCATGGGAGGGACAAGAAATTGTCATCGACCTACGCGACTGAAGGTCGTTACGCTAGGCACCTCGTAGAGGTACACTTAGCCGAACGACCATGGCTACAGTGCCTTGGCAAGAAGGGTGGTTCTTGTCAGGCTGGGTGTGCCAGTTCCAGGCGATCGTGTCTAGTCAGACACATTGCCCGGGAACACCGGACTGCTGGTGCTGCTGCTCGGGAACGGGTCATGAATCTGTGGCAGAGATTCGTTGACTTAGGTTCCGAGGCTCAGAGAGGCAAACCGGAACCCGAGACTTGTGTGACAGACGGTCGACTGTTTAAGATCGGATGGAAGAAGAATCCTAGCTGGTTCGGGAGTCTGATGCTATCCGCTTCAAAACATCGACAAATGTCAAAAGAGTCGAGGAAGAAACGGTCCCTTAGCCGGGAACCGTCTCAAAAGTCCTCGAAGGCTAAACGACGGGTCAAGAAGCTGTCATCGTCCTCGTCCAGCGAGACTGACACTTCTGAGCGATCCAGTCGGAAGCCCAGGAAGAAATTGGCTCCGGGTAAGCACACCATCGCTGACGTGGTGGAAGCTGCTTACCAGGTAGGGCCAAAGTTGTCTGGGGGATTGAAAGTCCTCTCAGACCTGAGTGAAGGAAACGTTCCAACGGCTTCAAAAGCCCGCGGACCCGTAGAAAAACCAGCTGGGACTCGTCCTAGCTCAAGTCTCTCGGGAGTTTCCCCGCTCAACAGAGGTGTTACCCAAGCACCCGGGAAAGTTGAGGAAGAAGAGGCCTTTCCGGCACTCCCTCCACCAGCCAACCCGGTTGTTGAGGTAAAGAAGAAACCAACGACACAACCACCCGTTGCGTCGAAGGTGACTTCTTCTCCCTGTGCGATGTCGGTTGAATACGTCCAACGGGCGGATCAGCTAGAGTCGCATATAGGTGGCACCTTGGAGGGCCGTGTCCGAACGGGCGCGCAGTCTCTCCATGAAGGCCTCGTTAAGGAGCTAGTGAACCTAGCCCGATTCGAGGTAAGAGAAGCCACGAAAGGCCTGGCTAAACAATACGTGTTGGACTTAGAGGACACGCGTATTGCGAAAACCACGGCCCAGTCGAGGTTTGCCCGGGCGGAAGCCCAGACCCATCGCCAAGATGAACGTTGTCTTCGGCACTTGGGTATGTCGCTCTATGACATCGGTGACGACCCGCAAGCCCTTGAGGAAGCGTGGTTGGCCCGTCAAAGGAGCCGGGGAAGATTTCTTCAGTTCACCACGGAAGAATCAAACTCGACACGTCAGCAACTCGCTGGCATGTTGGGATGGTCACCCGTGGAAGAAACTTCCCACCAGGACACTACATCCATAGCGGCTCAGCCCATGGATGTCAGTGTAGATACTCCGCTGTCAGGACCCGGTCAGACCCCACAGGATCAGACTGAAGTCCTACAGCCGAGGAGGCCTCCCGCCGTGACACGGGCTGAAAAATCAGCAAAGCCTTCCAGGGCTAAGCCGGTAGATCAGCCCGAGGAACCAAGTGGGGCACTGGGGGTGAATGCCAACATCATCCCATTGGAGTCTGGAATCTTTTTAGATACCGGACCAACCTCTCTACAGCAGTTGATGTCTCAGTTGCAGCCTACGTCTGCGCTGAGTCCACTGCGACCAGAGAGGACCGCCCTGGCAACGTCGGTTCCACCGACGGCTAGCGCACCAAGCCAGTCGGACCTTCTCGACCTCAGGATATCCTCCGACAAGGATATTTAGGGGTTGACAATGACCAACTCGGCTGGTGCCTAACAAGCCGGGAAGACGCCGTCTAAACTCGGAACCGGCAGAGCCAACAACTCTCCTGGATCCGAAGTCAGATGGGTATGGGAAGTCCCGGGGAGGAAATTTTTTTTTCCGACCTAGCTACTTCCAGAATGTGGCCTCCTAGCCAGAATTCTGCACTTTCTCGGCGAACCGCAAGGATCGCTGGGAGGGGTAGAGGGAAAGTTAGGAGTAACCAATAATAAGCGATCCTGGGTTGGGGCTGGGGAAAGTCAGTAAAATGACTTCCCTAAGGCACAACCCTGGTTTCAGACGGCTGAAGGTTCTCTCGATGGTCAGGCCCGTAATAGGCCCCCATCACGAAAACCTCCGGCCTGTGGTGTGGTACCAGGTAAGGAAGATTGTGCCTTTCGGGTATAGATCTGACTTACCAGGTCTGTGTCGGAACTGAGTTCATCGACTCGATAGTGAGATAGTAGGCGTAACCCCTGATCTGATGGATTGCGCCGGCTATTTCTACCTTGGGTCGGTGATCGTAAGTTCTGAATCCGGCTTAGAATTGGGGCCTTAATTGGTACTCGATTCGAGCCGAGAAAAAAATATGCCAGTATAGCTGGAGTCAAAATGAAAGAACACTGATACCACACACTCTTACCAGGTGGATGGAGAATTGTTTTGCCTTTTTGGCCGTTATTTCCGTATTCGGAAACTTTCAACTCGGAAGGTGTTTAGCGAGGCTAACCCTTCTCTACATATGGATGTCTTCCAACTTGAAGAACAGTGGGAAGCCCAGCACCCGTCGGCATCGGGCTGAATGTAGTAGGTCTGCTACGCCGATGGGCCAGCTGGGCTCGATACTTTAAGATGAGAAAGAGAACGACACTTCACTCGCCGGGAGCTAACAGAGGACTTCAACAAGATCCGGAACAGCTGGAGGCAGAGTGCTCGACAGGCCGGGCTGACCACCTGTAGGTCCGCGACTGTCGAGTCTTCCCTGCCCAATGCTCAAGAACCCGCTCCCCGGCTCAAGATGGGTGAATATCACATTTATTCAAGGTGCTAGCGAGGCTAGTCCTTCATTCTTCAAATGTCGTTTCCTCTTTCCTAAATGTCATATCTTCCATATTTTTAATAATTTCTCCATCTTACAATTCCACCTTTTTCACTTATACGTTGGTATCAGTGAATTCTTGTGAACACCAGGAAGCTAGAGAGTAGACCAAGAACTGCTGGATATATGTTGTAATTTTTAATTGGGTAGTCCCTTAGCAGCAAAATGGCTGCCTTGGTTCCCCCCTTAGTAAAAACTGGGAGGGGTAATGTAGTGGGACGGGAATCCAGCAGTGTTCGTTTGTTTCACGGAAGGTGGCGCGATATGCCGATCCTTACTGTGCAGTGATTCCGGACAACGCCGCACACGAGAGTGGCGCGGTGGAGACCGGGATTACGTAACGCTTAGTATATATACTCAGCGTTCACAGTAGGTCGACAGGCTGTCCTCGCGCGTCCCTTCTACGGAACGGATCCTTGGGCCCTCACTTTGCAGGCGGGTTCTTGTAACCTTCCTGGTGGTTAGGCTGATCCTCCGGATTGGCCTATCCAGCGTTACCTAGCACCTATGTGCTAGGGTACTGTACTTGTAGGGAAGATCTTCCAGATCTTTCCGGGAAGTAAGTGATTAATAAACACCCTTGTTTGTTAAGTGACGTTGTTGTGTTATGTGTGAATAGGTCTGTGCAAACTAACCGAAAACCGAACCAACCTACGTAAGTGCGTAGGGTGGGATCCTGCCTGGAACTAGCGTTCCGGATTGGGGTCATCCAACCTGCTAGACAGGCGGCGACCACCACATTTACGTTCGATTCGACGTGGCGTAACTGAATGAGTCCTCTCCCACCGCTATGCGACCACTGATAGAGAGAAAGGGGAAGCGGGCCGCGGAAGTTCCCGCGGCCTCAGCTGCATACCCGTTCCGCGCTTCTGATTGGTCCAGCCGTCACGTGTGTATCATGTGACCGCTTTGTTGTTTTGTACGACCAAACGCGTTCGACACGGCCGTGTCGCCCGTCGGCGATGTCGAGTGGTGTCTATGTGTCATTCCACACAGTTCCTATGGAGTTTAAACCTTATAAACTCGTGTACCGGGGTTGTTTAGCTGCCCCAGTCGCCCTGCCCTGTGTGAGCAAGGAGGAAAACCACTGTAAGTATTGTTTTCAAACCTTGCTGAGTAGGACCTCAGCCCGGTGGGTGTGTGTGACAGTGTCGCTGTCAGATCCTGTCTGTCCTGATCATGGTAGTACCTTGTCAGGGCAGCGTTTATTGTTTTGACGTTAACGTAAAAAAAACAGTCATGGGGAGATGACCAGGTTTCCCCGCAACTGCTCATAGTCTCGTGGATGTTGCTAACACTTGCTGAACCAGTCAGCCCGTGTTGCATACTGACGCTGTGTCACAACGTCAGATGTCTGTTGGTGGTTGAGGGAATTTATACCCTCACGTCGCTATCGTGGTTTCGACTGATCAACAATCTCATCAGGCATAGGTGCGGTAGGTACTCTTCTGTGGTCTTCCCTCCCGCAGCCAGTGCGGGAAGAGGATATGTCAGTCCCACTCGGAGACTTTCGTGATCATCCGAGGTCTTTGTGGTTCTCTCTATATTTGTAGCCCTAGCTGTCACCTTCCCACCCTATACCTCCCCACATGTATGGGAACTTGTGTTTGTAATTTCATCATTCCAGTAGACCCTGCGAGAGCGTCCGTGGTTAGAAAAAATTTTTTTGACGTGGCATTTCATGGGGGAGGTTGTGGGTGGGGAGCTTGTGACAACTAGCCGTACCTGTTGTCCATCGTGTTGAGTCCGTTGGGGGCGTTTGTCTTGAGTCGGTGAATCCAATTGAATTCGATCTTGTTTCGTAGTCTTGCTGCCTCTTTGGATTCTGGATGTCTGTATATGTAGTCTAGTATATACACCTGCACATCGTTCGTGCCGTGATGTGTGCGTTGGTTGTAGTGATGCGGTACTTTTTTTTCGTCGAGTTCTTCTTGATACAGTTTAGATGTTCTCTTATTCTTTCCTTTATTTTCCTCTTCGTCTGTCCTACATATTGCATGTCGCATGTTTTGCACTCGATGCAATATATCACATTGGAACTGTTACACGTGACATTCCACTTGGTCTGGTGTACTCTGCCGGTGGTTTTTGACTTAATGTTGCCGTTCATGCATATTAAGTCACAGTACTTGCAGTCTGGTTTTGTGCATTTGTTGCGTTCGTCGTTTCCTGTTGTCTCGTTGTTGGGTGTTTTCTCTTCTTCCTGTTCGTTGCTGGTTTCCATCGGCTTGTAGTTCGTTCTGGCTCTGACTAAGTAGTCTTTGATGTTCTTGGGTCTCTTGTATCCCTTTGTGATTTCCTTCTTGTGTAGGTCTTTCGTCGTTTTGGATCGTGCCAAAATGTTCCAATTTTTTCGCACAATGTCGTTGACGGCTTTGTTGTTGGGGTTGTAGGTGGTTACCAGAACCACCTTATCGTCGGTGTTCTTCTTGGTGGTCTTCTTTTCTTTTTCTTCCAGGATCTTTTCGCGATCTTGGGTGTCTACTCTTTCCTTGCATTCCATTATTAGTTCCAGGGGGTAGCCCTTGTCCCTGAATTCCGTAGTTTTCCTTTTGCAGTGGTTCTCATAGTCTTCATCCCTTTTGCAGATTCTTCGTAGTCGTAGAAACTGTGAGTACGGGAGGCTTCGCTTGGTTGCTGGCGGGTGTGACGATTCGTAGTCCAGGTAAGTGTTGGTGTCCGTTGGTTTCGTATACAGGTCAGTGTATACTTCTCTGGTGGTTTCGTCTACCCTGACCTTTGTGTCCAGGAAGGCGATATTGGTTTTCGAGTGTTCCGAGGTGAATTTTATGGTCTCATGCTGTCTGTTCAGGTCTTCTACCAAGGTCTTGAAGGTTTCCTCTCCATGTTCTCAAATTATGAAGATGTCGTCGATGTATCTCAGCCACAGTTTAGGGCGCAGGGTGCTTGTGGCTAAGAGTTGGTTTTCTAGCTTCTCCATAAATAGATTGGCGTATGATGGGGCCAGTCTTGTCCCCATCGCTGTGCCGCTGACTTGTTTGTAGTGGGTGCTGTTGAATTGGATGTTGTTGTTTTTTAGAACTAGTTCCAGTAGTCTATGATTGAGTCGTTGCTCGGGTTGAGTCGCTTGCTTCGAAAACGGTCCAGTTTGTCCTTTATTGCATCCCTTCCTTCGTCGTTGGGGATGTTGGTGTAGAGGGATCCTACGTCGAGCGTGGCTAGAATCGTTCCTTCTTTTAGTGTGCCTAGCTTCTCAATTCTGTTGATGAAGTCGTTGGTGTCCTTTACATACGAGTCGATAGTTGGGACCAGTGGCTTGATGAAGTTGTCCACGAAAGTTGAGATCTTTTCCGTGGCGCAGTTGTTGGCTGATACCACTGGTCGTCCGGGAGGAGGTCTTGCCGGCTTGTGTATTTTTGGCAGGAAGTAGATGTGTGGCGCCCTCGGTTTGTCGGTTTTGAGGGCACCAGCCATGTTATGGCTCAGTTCCCCATTCTTTGTCATTTCCTCGATTTTGGCTTCTATTTTTTGAGAGATTTCGTTGGTCGTGTCCTTAGTCAATTCAGTGTAGACCTTGTTATCCTTCAGTTGTCTCTCTGCTTCCTTTACGTAGTCGGTTGTATTCTGTATGACTAAAGCTCCTCCTTTGTCTGCCAGTTTGATGGTGATGGAATTGTCTTTGGCCAGTTTCTTCAGAGCTGTCTTCTGTTCTTTTGTAGTGTTGTACTTTCGATGCCTTTCCTGTCGTTCACTACTCAGCTGTATTTCGTTAAGGGCGATAAAACCCTCCAGGTTTTGGGAGCCTACTGGGGGCTTCCACTTCGATTCCCCTCGCAGTTGTCTGTTCAGGGTCCTGTCGTCAAAGGGCTGTAAGGAGCCCTTGATCTTCTCGTCAGGAATATGTCTTGACCTTGGTTCGAAGAAACCGAGTTGTTCCCGCGTCGTAGATTGATTCGAGTTGTTGTTGTCGAAAAATTGTCTGATTCTCAGTTTACGGTGAAACTTGTCCAGCTCTATCTCCATCCCCTTGCCCCCCTTGTGTTGGACAGAAGTTGAGGCCCTTTTCTAGGATGGAGCATTCGAGGTTTGAAATTTTACGGTCCGAAAGGTTTACCAAAATGCTCTTTGGTTGAGGTTGGACAGATGGGGTGGGGGTCTCTGGATTTCTCGATAAAGGATTTGCTGTTTGGAGAGTTATGTCATTACCCAAGAAAGACACAAAATCGGGTAAACAGTTTAAACCTTTATTAGAAAATGAAGAACAAGTAACAGGATCTCTGGTCGGGTCTTTGTCCCCTGGGTCTTTGTCGTCAGTTTGTAGGGCCGCCCATTTGTTGCTGCATACAGTTTCTGCTCTGCACTCCTCTATCGCCTTCCGTCGGTGTCTTCTGGGCTTTCGTTGAGGCTTTGGGCTGAGGTGTGGCGTTCCTTGTGGTGGGGTTGCCTTGTCTGGGGGCCGCGTCGTCATCGATGTTGATGGGCGTTGTCCTGTCCCTGGATTCCTCGAGCGTCTGTACTCAGTAGCGTCGGTCTCGTAGAGTCCAATCGCTGCTTGGGTACCGGTCGTCTCGTCTTGTTTCTTGGGTGTAGCGTGTCCTAGGGTGGTTCTGACTCTTGTGTGGCTTGGTCGGATACTGTTTCGGTCGGGTCTCTTGTTGTGGCTTCGGCTGTTCGTGGTGCCTCGTATCTCGTCTGTCTCGGCTGGATGGTTGCCTTCGATCCCTGTCCGAGGACCCCCCCCGGGTCTCTCTTGGTGTACTCGGGGGGGCTGACCGAAAGGGATTCTGGTCGCGTTTAGGGTTTAGTCGTCTGCTGTCGTAGTCGGACTGTTTCTTGGCCTCCCTTTTCACATACCTTGATGGGTGGGTCATGTCTTCATCGCTGACCTTGTTTTCTACCAGAGCGTCCATCTTCTTCTTTAGGTCTGTTCTTGCGATTTTTCGTTCCTTGATCCATCTCTGGTCAACGTATGACATCAGCTTCTTGACCTTGTCGTCCGCTTCATTTCTGGGCACTCGTTCGTAAAGCTCCTCCTTCACCACGATGAGGGTTTGCTTTACCAAAGACTTGCTGCGGGTCTCCTCCTTTTCCAGGGATGTCGATACGAACTTCATTACCTTGAGAGCGGCCTTGTGTCTGATCTTCTTTATCCCGTCGCACATCGAGTGGCTATCCTTGACCCACTGCGGCATATCTTCGAGGCCTGAGGCCCACGGAGTGGGTAAGTCGGCATCGACGGCACTGTCCAGCCAGTGCTTGCAGAGATTACTTCGTATCCCATCTACGCCGTTCTTTCGTACCGCTCGCCAGGAAAGTCGTAGATTATTGCCCAAGAGATCGTCGAAGGTCTGGAAAGACATGGGTGAAAAAGGATGACTAACCTGTTCTTTTCCTGCGGTGCATTGTTTGTTGGTGGTGTGTGCATCTAGGTCGTCCCCGTTGGAATCCAGTTCCAGCAGAATTGACAAGACATTATCCTGTAAAGGGACCGGAATTGAATTGGAAATGACCTTACCCTCCAAATTCCGTTTCGATCCCCTCACTGTCTCAGTTTTGGACGGTGTGGTGTGGGCTGTTGCTGCTCTCCTGGCGCCAGACGCATCAAAAGCCACTGCACAGGCTTCAGTGTCTTTTTTTCTGGGTGCCACTGTAGAACTGTCAAAGTCGTGCGGCAAATTCTCCGAAAAATCCGCGGAAAAACGTGAACTTTCTCGGAAAAAACCTTTATAGTTGGTTGTCTGGGAACAGTAATACTATTCGACGACCTTGCTTATGTTGGTTGTATTTCGATCGAGATAGAGACGGCGTAAACTTGTTGCGCCGTCCCCGTGTGGACTGATCGATGCGTGAGGTGTCAGTGTCAACACGGGTTGTGTTCACATTGACTCCACTGGTGGGAGGATAATTTTTCGAATCCAAAACCAGTTTGGATCCCGAAATCTTAGCCATCCGTGATTTAGGAGTGCGTATACATGTACCCCTACCTTTGTCGATGTTGGTATTGTAATTGCAAGACTTATTTCGATGTGAAACAGTATGAGAAATGCAATCAAAATAGGCCGTGTTGGCTCGGTTACTCACGCTGTCATGGAGGCCGTCGGGCGCTGTCACCGTGTTGCCTACCGTGCCCGGATTGAACGGGTTGACGGTCGCGAACGGGAGTTCTACGTTGAAGTTAGAATCCTCCTTCGATAAGCCTCTCTTTGCTCGTCTCCTTCTCCGCATCTCTTCTGTCTTCTTGTTCATTTCCTCTTGTGCTTCTAGCTGTTTTCGGAAGGCAGCCTCCTCCGACTCCTCCTGATCGACCGCGTCCATCGGCGTGTTGTCCGCCGACGGGCCGCCACTCGCCGCTGACAGCATTGTGTCCCGGCGATCGCTTTTATCGGCGTCTTTGTCTTCTCGTCTTCGTTTGGACTCTTGTGTGGACATCGTTGGTACTTATATTTGGCAGGAGGACACTCACTCAAAAAAGAAATAGATTCGATTCGACGTGGCGTAACTGAATTAGTCCTCTCCCACCGCTATGCGACCACTGATAGAGAGAAAGGGGAAGCGGGCCGCGGAAGTTCCCGCGGCCTCAGCTGCATACCCCTTCCGCGCTTCTGATTGGTCCAGTTTATTGTTTTGACGTTAACGTCTGATTATATTTACTTTACGCCGCAAGAAAACCACCATTTTAAATATGTATGTGCCCGGCGTATAGCGTTTATAAGGTTGACCTATTCTACATCATGTATGCACCTTATCTTTCAGTGTATATACATGTCCATGTTGCATTCATATATACATCATATATACACCTGATTCTGTTGTATTTATGCCACTATCCAATAATTCCGATCTCTACCACTTGGGGACACCACTGTAGTATATCTCCTTTGCCATTAGTCATTAAGCATTAAGTCCTTGGTATATGGAAAATCCAATGTTATATTATCCATTTTGATCATAAAAATGTTCTAAAACCCTATTTAGTATCTTTTCATTAAATACATATAATAAGCCCAGCAACGTTTATTAAATAGATTTTAGGGTTCTTTATAATGCTTTGAGAGGTTGAGAACATGTGTCAGGCTTCACTGACCACCACAATCGTGAGCAAGAACTTACTGTTAGTTGAGTTAGTGTAGGGAGTTGGGTGGTGGGCCCTAACATCTACATACCACTGAGACCACCTATACCTCTACCAACACAAGCAGGCGGGGGCGGGCAGCCTTTTTTATTTTTCATCTGTACACATATATGCCCGGCAGATACATATCACGCACAGGATATTTCTTCTCATATACGCTTGACAAATACAGCAATTACGCTTCTATATATATACACATAAACAGTATTGTATATGCCACATAAGCTGGCGTGAAATGTGGACGTATATATGAAAAAACATGTCAATGTACATCAGATGCATGCATTTACGCGATGGCGTTTAAATGAAATAACTAGTGGTTTTTGTGCAGTGTTAACTGAGGAAGTGCTGCTCCTGTAATATCAGATCATATCCCTATATTCATGCGGTATCGCTAAGGAATTCTCGACTGTCCAGAGATTATGATGTCTTGACAATGACTCCCTTCCTGTAGCATCACTCTTACATATTTGAATAATCACCCAATTCCACATTCTTATTAGCTTAGTGTTGTCAGTGTACATAATCCTTTCCACAATACATCTATCCCTTATACTAATCTTTAGATCTCTACCAGAGTGTAATATTCTTTCAATCTGGGTGTGGAGCTTGGACTAAAAGCTAAGTATTTTGGGTTATTATTGCACCGTTGTGGGGTTGTTAATTGATTCTCTTGATTAGTCTTTTAGGTTGCTAGGTCATCTTCTTATATTCGTAGGTCTTTTACTTAGTTGCTTAATAAACGGGGTAGATTTACTTGCTTAGCATGGTCACAGGGACATGGTGACCTCATATCCCTGCTGAACAATGGAAATAAAGTTTATATGTTTTAATCTCCTGAGAGCAATCCGTGGTTACAAGAGTAGTGACTGAACAGTAAGCATTGATATCCAATTCGCAGATTTCTCACTCTTCTCATTTAACAAAACTCCACTCATAACAAATATCATGAACAGTAGTCAGGGCATGTTTTACACATCGGTAGAAACGGTACAGTAGTCTTTCAAAGCATTGTGTCCATAATTGTCCAATGATAAATTCCAACAATATTTGTTCACAAGTTTGGTGTCTCCATTTGTTCACTCATAATTCCTAATACACTCCTTTTCTTCAGTTCATGACAATTACTCACACGTCGGTCTGTAAGCAACTCACAGAGGAGATGGCTTCACACGGTGAATGTTCATAGTAGGCGACTCCACTCCATGCAGGGTGAAGCCTCCAGCGCCTAATCTCAATCCTTACTCCAGCGAGGAGCAGGTTTGCTCAGCTCTTCTAGATCCTAAAACTCGTATCTAAGTGCTGCTTCTCTACAGCGCAGCAGAGGTATACTCCTCAGCTGCTTACATCAGCAAGTCAAGTGACCATTCACTTCCTTATACAGGCGATCGCTCTAAGAGCAACTTCCTGCTAATGCCATGTTGCTTTGTATCCATCTATTTTATTCACACCTTTAATGCTTATATTTTGTACACTAGAGAAGCGTAACACAATCTCGGACGAGCATGTAGTGCATTAGTGATTTCTCTTGATATATATATATTGGAATTGCAACTTTAATTAGGCTGATTGATCACATAAATAGGAGAAGTGAATTTTCACATGTAAAATTAAAACTCATCCTTGATGGAATGTATGTATACATTATGAAGTACAATATCTTGAGAATATATCATCAAATTAGCAGATATGTATTAGAATTGCAAATTTAACTAGATTAAATAATCACAGAAATAGGAGACGTGAACTTTCACATGTCAAATTAAAACTTATCATTGAAGGATTGTATATATTATGAAACACAAAACCTTGAGAATATATCATCAAATTAGCAGAAATACTTATGAAGACAGCAACAGATTATGTTGAAATCTATCTTATAAAGATATCAAAAGGTGTTTTCAAAATGAGTACAAAAGAAAATGGCTTTTAATTTTTGTAATTTGGATTACAATCCATATCTTTGATTTTGTATTTACTCAGTTATATCATACAAATGTATTGACAAATATAGTAATTAATATCTATCTCTAATGATTTTGATCGATATTTGACACATACCCAACATGTCATTCAATCACAGAAATAAAGACAAAATAAGTATAAAAAAGACATAGTTTTGTGTTGTTCATATTTACATCTGTCCAAGAAACATGAGAATTCCTTTTAAAGCACAGCCTTTCAATACCCTGCTATAATATTACTAGTTTGTTTTGTACTGGTGGTAACTGATCAGTGGCCAGTGGTCAGGATTTGAGAAAGTAGATTGATATGCTCTCAATTGGATTTATGAAGTAATTTGAATTATTCAGATATTGCAATGCTATTCTAATATCCCTGGATGTTTTAGTCAATGCATACGGAACAGTGTTCCATATTTTGCCACATGGAACACTGTTCCGTATTGTACTTTTTGTTATATTGTGAAACGGTGCCTATTGAAGTATGTACAGCATGTCAGTGCAAGATCTATCCATGTATGACAGAACTAATCAAAATAAAAAAAAAATACAGCATGGGTATATAATGAATGACCTTTAATAAGCGAGTATTTCCAGTGTGCACATGTGCTGGGTGATAGTCTCATAGAGGAACAACATAAATGGAGTATTGATTAATGTGAACTATTTGAGGTGGCGTTCAATCTCCCCAGGACTAGTTGAGACAAAGGTTACTTAATTACCTTAACGATGTGTAAACAATCATTTCAATGAAAATAAAGACATTAATCAAATTTGGGCAGTTGTTGAGTTGTATCTGATAATGCCTTTAATCTCATTGATATTGATTACTGTATGGTAGAAACATGTTGGAGGTTTTAAGTATTATGGTATCAGTATTTTACTAAGTCTATACAGATCTTATACCGTTAGCTTCAATTCACCTTAAGGTTCATATAATTCTTTAATTTTGCCATTTAAGTTATCAGTGCATGATATTTTCATCCTAGTGCATCGTAGTGCAATGTAGACCATCTCTGGAAAACCTGGGAGCTGTTTCAAAAGTTGGGAAGGTGCTAAACAAGAGTACGAGGGTGGTTGTGGCCCACTAGATTTTAGGTCAACTTTAAACTGTAGAACCGTCGCAAGGAGCTGTAAATAACATGTAACAAGGTCAGGGTGAAGGTCGTGGTTTGCTCCGAATGCAGTCATTGGCTGCTGGGTCTACTCTATTCCTTATATGGCAGTTAATGCAGGGGGACAACTCCATCCAGGTTCTCACCGCCAGAGCGAGAGCTAAGCAACTGCACTTGAAGTGTCGCTGTCGAGGTGGAGGTGCCGCTCGCTATTGGGTATTGGTAACGGTTTTGCTGCAGCTTTGATTCAAAGTGCCGCTCGCTGTTGCCGCCTCTCACTTTGAAATGCGACGTGCTGCTGGCGAGACCTCACTTGAGTTTTGAAACAGCTCCCTGATCCATTACTACGATTTCACGTTTCTTTATGACGTGATGCCGTTTTCCATTGGTTTTATCTATGATTTTCTCCAAATGCCAAAATGGGAAGGAATCAAAATGGCTGAAGAGCCCCCCTGACAGTTTACGATTTTCAAACATATTTGAACAGACTCTTTAAAGGGGGGCTTCCACCAACCATGACAAGGCTATGACAAGCTGGGACAAGAAAGTCCCAATCGCTGCTTGTCGCAGCCTTGTCATAAGAAGGCGGGTTTACGACAGCATTGTCGGAGGGTGTCGGGAATTGCACGCTCCACCAAATTGTACAATCATGACAGTGCAAAAAAAGAACTCGCGCTTCATATAATCTGGGGGCCGTTTCACTAGTAGGGGGGTCAAAGCGAGAGGTAGGACTGCAACAGTGGTACCAACCGTGGCACCAACAGTGTCAAGCCCAAATTCGCGTTTCATCTATGGTCTCACTGTTGAGGTGAGACCAACTCTCACTGTTGGCACGGGTCTCGCTATGCACATGCGTTTGATGTTCAAATTTTTTCGTTGACAGGCCAGGGTGACATGAAATTTCACCCCTTTCCATAGGAATTAAGCAATGAAATTGTAACAAGTGTAAGGGGTGCATATAACCTATAATCATATCAAATATGGAGAAGAACGGCAGTATCTTTCTGAAGATATCAGCGTTTGAATTTTTCACTCCCTCCATGCGTTTGCTTTGGTCGCTGTTCTTTTTCACTCCCTCCATAGTGCGGCAGGGTTTCGGCTGTTCTTTTTGTCTCCCCCAGGAGGCCGGCGGGAAGTGCTTGACACTGGCTACCAGTGCAGTATTTGCTATGACAAAATTCAAACGCCGATATCTTCGGAACGATGCGGCCGATATTTGGTGTGATTATAGGTAATATGTATACTTACTCGTGTTTAAGTTTCAATGCTTAATTCCTACGGGAAGTGGGTGAAAACTTTCTATATACGTAACCAATGAGACAGTCGACCCTCTCACTTACAGTGGCTCCACATTGGCACCAACAGTGAGAGCTACTTTACTGATGAAACGGGATCTGCCACTGTTGGTGCCGCTCATGTCCCAAGTGCTGTTCATGCTTGAGTGCACCTACTAATGAAACGCAAACTGCCGCTTTGGTGCCACTGTTACAAACAGCGAGACGTCTAGCTCCTAGTGAAACAGCCCCCTGGTTGGCCGTACATTTTGGTCTATATACTTTGGTAGTTTAGACCTTTTGAACATGTAGTTTAGCATGTGTGCCTCACGCCTATTACACAACATTGGAATACCCGATAATACATGTAGGTTTCTAGTTGATGTAAAACGCGGAGGTCGTAAACATATTTTGAGGCATTTGTTCCCATACTCTATACTCTATGATGCACTCCCAATGCTAAAACCGTTGTAGTGGACGCCCCCTTTAAAGCCCCGCAATATCAACGTGTTAGTGGATGTCTCACATGTGATAAAGACAATCAATTCTAGTTGTCAGGAAGTTAAATTGATAAGTTTTGCGATATCAATTAACATTCCATGATATAAGCAGAGTGACTAGAGCCCACCAGTATATATACTGAACACCACCCCTAGTTACTCCAGAAAACGCAATCATAGCCACAGAAAAGGTATCAAGAAAAGGTAAGGCATAGTTCCTAGTTTAACTTAACGATGGCTTGAAATCACATTTATATCTTGCATTTGTATTTGCATCTTGATATATGTGTATTCATGTAATGTATCCGTATATAAGTACTCATGCGTGCATTTATATGTATTTGTGTATATTATCAAGAGACGTCACAAGTTTGAGTCTGAGTTTATTTATGCCACGCATTTTGTTGGCTCTGTAATTTCACGAGTCGAAGACGAGTGATATAACGAAGCCAACAAAATGAGTGGCATAAATAAGCTCAAACTCAAATGAGTGGCGTCAAGATTTTATCCTACCCTGTTTCCATATTTTTTCAGTATCAGAAAGTAGTGGCATAAACAACCCTTTATGTCACACCCGTGACATAAACAAATCACATGTTAAGCCTATGGCGTTTTCTATTAGGGGTAGGATAATTGGTTCTATATACTTTATCATTATTAAGTCAAAGAAGGAACATAGTCTTTTTTAAACTCATAATTAGAATGTTGGACCGTTGACAAAATTTCGCTGTGACTTCTAAGAACCGGAAATAGAAACCATGTGCAGATATAACCGGGCATGAAAAGGCTAAATTACGTTTAAGGCCCGTTTCCAGTGGCTGACGAAAATGGTGTAGATTTTCTGAGTGAAAATCTGTCGGTGGTGCTGCTGACTGTGCATGATATAGAGGGGTAGTAGATTTCACTCAGTGACAAAACTTTCACTCAGTGGTGGGTGGTGCCACATTGCATGATCTAAGCAGAAGAATTCGTGGGTCACTTCACGAGCTGGGTCGTTTCCATTGACCGATTTTGGGTCAGCAGTGCCTAAAGTCTGTCGGTGGTTCCTGACTGTAGATCGGTGACGGGAAATCGGGCCTTATATCACAATCTTTAAACTTCCGGATCAGACATTCAGGGGTATTCATAGTTGCTTTTTTAACCCATGTCCGGATGATTGGAGAAAGGCTCTCCAAAGATTTTTTATGATACTCTTTGCTTACTTGGCACCTTGGATCTCATTCTAATGATCACAGCCTATTGGAATAACCAATAAATGGATAGTAGCATATAATCGTATAGTATAATGGCATAATAATGACTTTCTATAATAGGGACCTGTTTCACTAGTTTCGTGACATGTCTAGATGTCGTCTAGATGGTGTGTCCAGTTTCATAAGAACTAGACATTAGACTTTGTTTTGTCCGTTCTTGCTTGCACTGTTGGTGCCGCTTTTCATGCTTGTCTAACACTTTTGTCACGAAACTAGTGAAACAGGTCCATGATGTGTAGATTTGTCTAATTCTTATGTTTGGCGTCTGTCTTTTCCTAAGGGCAGCTACTTGTGTTCTCACGAAACTAGACAATCCCAATGTATGTACGGTATCACAGACATGTCACGAAACTAGTGAAACAGGTCCCTGATTTGCAACCTGACTGATACAACAAATTTGCATTAACAATTGTGATGGTATGTGATCACCTATTTGGTAGCCAGTTAGTTGCTATATGACAAATGAAACTGGATTCGATAATATTATCAGGGAGTTGAATAATTATCTTACATTGGTTTTTTCCCAGGGATCCTTTGTTATTCAGACTAACGAAATGTTTCAGTTGAGGTTGATAAAAAAGTGACTATTATCTTCCTATCTGGGATAGTGTCATCGGACTTGAGATATCATTTATCCTTTCTCATTGTCTAATAAAGCAGATACCTTTAATCTATTCAGCTAATTAATTACATTGTATTGACTACTAAGGCCACCAGAACCATTACATCCTCCTCCTAATCAAGAGATTAGTCCTTATAATCAATCTTATGTTCGTCAGTGTTGATCCCATATCTTGAAATATCAATATGGAATTCCACTTGATCTTTACAGTTATGTGTGCCGGCTGATCGCCCTCTAGATTAGTGACGCAGTCAGTGGACTTTTAAATTCCTCTGTAAGTTATACGTTTGGTGGTAACAGACTTTGTTCAGATTATTTTTAGAATTTAGAATAGAAGTGTTTATTTTTAGTAATTATATAGAACATTCTGACCATGCTGTACAAGCCACAGAATGAGATGGTAATTTACAGTTTGTACGGACTGAGTTCCGTAAATTATCATCGAGTTCTATGACTTGTACAAGCATGGTTAGACATTATATATGTACTATATACCTGAAATTTAAAAGAAAATCATTAATTTCATTTGGCTTGATAACCAATATCTTAATAAACGTGTATAGCAAGGTGGTCCATATTTTAGTGTACGGACCATTGGTCCGTATAGTATTTTTATGTCATATGCCGAAACGGTGCGCATATTATAAAGGAAACCTATAAGAGTTTAGGGTCTGAGCTCGTATCCCATCGAATTTGAATCACATAGTAATTCACAAGGTGAAGCCGCGTGAATTACGTAGTGATTCAAACGAGATGGGATCGAGCTCTGACACTAAACTCGAATGGGTTTCTGAATTTATCTCACCCTTAACATGGATTAATGGGCTATAATTTGTGACATAATCCTCCATTGGATATTTTTCCTAAATATCTAATGGGTGTTAGATACGAGTTCCCAATGTTAAGTCTATGGAGAAAAAATATTGGGGTGAGATAAATAGTATATACGGCATGGGTATATAGTAACAAGACATACATATATTCCTCATCTTAATTCTCATATTTCATAATTACCATAAGCTAGGAAACAATGCACTCTAAGTTCAAAGCTAATGCTAAAACGTTTTTTTTTTAAATATTCCCTGTAAATATGATCAATAAAGAACCTCAATAAACAATATACATACGTCTCACGTGAAAAGGAAAGAGTCCAAAGAGGTGGACCAGCATAATAAGGACGTACAAGATGGTAATTTACAGTTTGTACGGACCGAGGCGTTTACGCCGAGTTCTGTACAAACTGTAAATTACGATCGAGTTCTGTGAATTGTACAACACGGTTGCACCCTCCCAACTTTTGAAACAGCTCCCGGCTGGATACAAGAAGCGACCTACATATCTTGGGTCTTATATATACAAATGACTTTAACGCATAATTAATGCTTGCATTTCTACACATTGACTTTCAGGCACCAAACCACCCCTAATCATGGCAAACACTCTTGTCTTTTGCACTGCATGTAAGTATATAAAACTGTTTTTTATTCTCTAGTGGATAATGGGAATAGACTTCTCATTAGTAGACAGTTTATTCCACATTTCTAAATGTCACACAGTGATTCACACTTTTATCCTACCCCACCTATTTCATGTCTGGCGAAGAACATCAATGGGAAATATCTTCAAATCACCAAATTACTTAACCCTTTAGCTAGGCTATGATGCCTGGAGGCATTCCCGGGCGTTGTATGCTATGATACCTTCATATCATATTTGTCCAACCTATGTAAAACTATAAGATAGTTAATATCATTACTACATGTATTATATGACATCCTAATCATATTGGATTACCATGGAGGTGTGATATAATGACGTTACTGTGGATATTGTGAAAAGCGCCAGCATACTACAGGGGTGAAAATGGTACTGCAGTGGCATATTTAGTAGAAACAGAACTAGAGTTAGATTTTATGACACAAGGTCGTGTTAGCAGAGCGTAGTGATGAACAAACCTGACCAGAGTGGCATAGGCACTGACAAGTCTAACTCAAGATCGGTTTCGTATAATTTATCCTACCCCGTCTCCACAACTTCATGATATTAGGAGAATCTGACTCGATTCTGTCCATGTTTGACAGCTGTCAGAATTTCTGATCTGCAGCCGGAACTATTTACACAGGTGAATAATTCCTGATTGCTGATTGGTCAATTTTTTTTTCTCTAGGTACATTAATTTTACTTTATGTCATGGCACGCCACATAAAATTTGTCTATGTTAAATCATTGACGGTTTTTATTAGGGGTAGGATAATTCAGAATATGTATAAATTTATCCTACCCCTAATAAAAAACCGCCATAGACTTAACATAGGCAAATTTTATGTGGCAGGCCGTGACATAAAGTGTTTTTTATGCCACTAGAGTAATAACAATATTGACCAATCAGAGAGCAGGATGTCAGCTACTATGAAAAAAGCTCTGTTGGTCGTTGACTCAATATTTATCTTTTTAACAGTAATGCAAAAGCATAGACGGGGTAGGATAAATACAAAAACGAACTCTGGTCAGGTCTGCTCCTCACTACACTCAGCTACGCCTCGTGTAGTAATACACGACCTTCCCGTCGTGGCATAAACATTGTCAAGTCTAACTCTCGTTCGGTTTCTACAAATTATTGTTATGCAGTGTAGAGAAAGGGTTAAGATATCCTTTGCTTCTATCACACAGTTGTCCTGGCGTGGTCAGTGTCCGTGGCCGCAGAGTGTGACGTGGACGGTGCACAGGAATGTATCGACCTGGGTAAGATCGTATCAACGCTGAAGGCCCCATTATTTGACCCAAAAGAGTAAGTTCAAGTTCTTACACAGCGCACATTCTCTCATTCAGTATAGAAGTATGCTACACTGCAGCTGAGACTCATGGTCATTTCGATGTACTATACACCTATGGCCCAAAATACTCCAAATACCAACCTCTGCTGTACAAGTGCTAGTTGAGCTGTACCATCATACTGTGCCGGTATGGCGCCGTACCACCATCCAGTAAAACCCCGCTTCTGGGACCTAGATTAAGGGGGCACCCCGCTTAAGGGGGCAGTTTGCTCGGAACGGAGGGTGTGTCCCCTAAAGCGGGGTTTTACTGTACTTTGAAAACATGTAATAACGGAAATAAGAAACTAAATCATAAATGATCACACCGGGCAAAAGAAACAACTGAAAAGTAATAAATTAAAATAATTTCCCATGAGTTTTAATTCTATTTACGAAATCGTGGCTATGAATATTGCGGTAAAGCACGCTAGCGATCACACTGAGCGTATATATGAATAAAACGGTGGTTTTTGTGCAGTGAAACATATAAAAAGAAAACAATCATAAATATATCATTAAAATAATTAAATCCTTAAAAAAAAAATACGGATCGGTTTTGCAGAAAACGCCTCATATAAAACTCACATATTAAGACTATACAAAATATACGCCAACTGGTAAAAAAACCCACTTAAAATTGTCCATACAATACAAGAAATAGAAAGGCGTCAACCATATATTTTGTGCAGTGAAGGTTTTGACAAAAAGTTGGAATTATTTATTGTCCTTTTAATTAATATCTCTTTTAGTCGATTTAAGCCATGCTGTCACATATTTACTTTTATGATAATTCAGAACGCGGAGACGTGTATCTAGCAGTGTAGAGGACTGTCTTGCTGAAACGTTGGAAGGCTGCCCTGTCTTAATCAAAGCCTTTCTTATGGAGAAAAACATGGAAATCCTGGACTACCTAAAATCGAAGAAATTTCTGAAGGGTAAGTAAATCAAAAGAGGCCGTCCATAAAATTTCAGAAATTTTGGACCTCCCCATCCCCCCTCCGCCTCTTGTACGCAATAGAATAAAGAGAGAGCATACGCAAAATTTCCTGAATCCCCCCCCCCCCCATTGCGTACATACTTTATTGAGTCACATAAATCGGTGAATTGCTCCAAGCTCCAGGATCACAAGAAGGATCAAAATGCTAAAAGGCGTATCCCACTATCACGATTTGAGCCTCCGACACACTACGATAGCCTTACGACAAGCATTCCGATGACAAAATGAAATTTGTATCGGAAGGAACGGGTCTATCGTGAAAGCTAGACTCGTTCCTTCCGATAAAAATTTCAATTTTTTTCATCGGAACGCTTGTCGTAAGGCCATCGTAGTGTGTCGGAGGCTCAAATCGTGATAGTGGGATACGCCTTTTAAGCATAAAAACGTTTCTTTAGTCAGCATTTCAACAGAATCTAATCAAGAATATTACACAGTAACATCGATTCATATCTCTTGAATACCAATAATTACTCTGCTCCATTGGGTGTGGTCACAATGCCAATAGCTTTAGGAGAAATAGAGACATCAGGTTCTATCATCGGGTTACCATTTCCAGTATCGTTACCTTCACGAACCTAACCTAAAACTAAAATAAAATATAACATTGATAATATGTGAGTTGGCAACAGATCCTGAAGCAACACGAACCTTGTACTCTCCTGGCTTGTCCTGTAAACTGTCTTGTCTTACTTGTATATATATATGTATATGTTCTAAGACGATGCATGGAGGAATGCCCAACTGAGGGTGAATGTAATGTCTTTATGGTGAAATAAAAAAAATTCTATTCTAACTTTTCTAATTACAGATTTGGATAGAGATAAGGACTGCCAGGATGTCTTCCCGGTATTTGAATATTGTCTATCTATGGGGTTAGATAGTGACAGCGACTACACACGCTGTGCGTAAGTTACAAGTCATCCAGCCGGATACTTCTTTTTAAAATTTATCTTTTATTAATTATGCACATAATTCACCCACATGGGATGGTCTTACCCAGTGTTTACACTGGACGATTATAGGCGGCGATTCTTGAACTTGACAACTTTCAGCCATAAAAGACTAGAAATCGTCTAATGTAAACGCCAAGCATGTGGCAACTGCAGATCATCTGAGTATATCACATTACACAATTCGGCACCACCTCACGACTATTTGACATGCTCAGATGCTGACAACTATTTCAAGCTGGTTTAAATTAGTCGTCCACATGGGCGGCGACTCTATGTAGTCAGTGTAAATGCTCAGGTACATTCTGAGGCTGACGACTTTTGCAGTGGACATTGCCACCACCGGCTTAATGATCTACAGTCGCCACATATTTAGTCGTCTAATGTAAACGCTGAGTTACATTATTATTTTTGTACATCAGCCAAGCTGTCAAAGATACTTCAGACACCAGTAAGCTAGTTAACAAAATATCATGACATGTTCTACTTAGTAGAAACTGAATGACAGTTAGCATTGTTTGTTTTTATGCCATGATGATTAGTCACAAATTATTATCTCACCCCTGGTACAAGTTTGATAACATTTGAAATAAAACACTAAAATATTACCCATGTAAAGGGAAAATACTATACTTAACCCAACGTTTATACTAGACGATTCTCGCTGGCGATTCTGGAATTTTGCACCTTCTGACGACTTTCAGTGGTAAAAAGCTAGAAATTGTCTAATACGCCAAGTGCATGGGGACTGCAGATTATCTGATTATGTAATATGGCACCACCTGACGACTATTGAACAGGCTCTGACACTGGCGACTATTTCAAGCTGCCTTGAATTAGTCATCTCGATGGGCAGCGATGCCTTGTCCTGAGTGTGAATGCTCAAGTATATTCTGAGTTCCATGACTTTTGTAGTGGACATTGCCATCACCTGACGCTATTGGATTGACAATCTAGAGTCGCCACATATTTAGTCGTCTAGTGTAAACGCCGGGTGAGGCATCGGGATGTATGTGATCAGAAATTTCACCACCTTTTTTTTTACTTCCAAAGACAGTAAGCCAGTTTCTGTATAAAACTATATGCTACACATGACATAAACATAATTTATGCAACTCCTGTGAGATACAGTCATGTCATGTGAAGTCTACGATGTTTTATGTTAGGGGTATAAATAAACAAAGTATTACATTAGACAGAAGAGCTAACTCATATGGTCCAAACTGTTGTAAACTTCAAATTCAACATTTTTTTAAAGCAATTTTTAAGAGGATATTGTGTTACAACACAATCACCGAATTCGGCTATATAGCTGTTCTTCCACTCGGGCCCTAGACCCCTACTCCTCATTCTAATGGCGGGTGTTAAGCCGCATGGGCAGTGGGTACCATTTTTGTGTAAGTCTTTGGTATGACCCGACCAGGGTTTGAACCCACAACCTCCCATGTTCAAGGCGAATACCCCTGCCACTTAGCCACCGAGCTTGATGAATTAGGTTAAGTTTTTCTGTATAACTGGGTATAATACTTCACTTTTGCAAGAATGTCTCATCAATGTGTATCACATTGTGATACATTCAGGTATCAGTTATCTAATACCTGAATCACAAATTTTCATATCATACAAAAAAAGCATTAACAACTTGGATTTCCATTCTGTGTACCGTTTATCTGTTTCAGAACTGAAAACTACAGATTAGAATGCTTGGATGACCTATCTGACTTCTTTGGTAAAAGATGTAAGGCAACTCTCCGCATCTTTACCCGTATTGCCGAGATAAGCAAGAAGCACTGTGAAAAGGTAGGTAAAGTCAGACAAATGAAGTGTTTGTCAATTCATACAATGTATGTTTTATCAAAATTCTTTGAATTATTATGGACCTCAGCTGTGGAATAATCTTCAACCCCAAATACGTAATCTACGAAGCTATGAAGCCTATAAGATACAGTTAAAGATTGTGCTATAGGAAACATTCCGTAAGAACTGAAATGAAGGACATATTGTTATTTTCCAATTGTAATGTTTAAACTGATATTCACTTTGATGATGAGCCTGATGCCTTAGCATACATTTATCTGGTCATATACTTGCTCCTATTTTTTTGTTACTGGATTTTGAGTAATTTTTTACCCATTATTTTCACGGTAAGAAAAACCTGAATAACTAAGTTTCCTAACACTACACTTAGTTGCCACCTATCAGTTGTCATTTTATTGAACTTTTCCATTGAATTCAACAACTCATTCATTCTCATTAGTAGAAACTTATCTGATTGTCACATCAGATCATAGAAAGTCTTTAAAAAAATGATATATTCCGGGTGCTGAAAGAGAACAAGTACAGGTGGAGACATGGAGGAACATTGAGGATAACTGACACCTTCTAGCCTTTTTCACTCCTTTTGAATAAACACGTCTTGATGAAGAAAAAGAGAAAAAAAAATCGCTATACCATCTTTCCAGTTTAAGTACTCTTCTTTCAGTTATTACAACAAAACCTGTCCATCACTCAGATTTCAGACTTTCCTTTAGAGGCCTTGCTGAACGTGACCAATTGGCACTAGACGGTCAATAACCACCAGAGAGACAACTACCTGCACCCACCTCCAGTGCTGGGCCCCGTTGAATAAAAAAGTGTCGTCCGTGAGGCTTGACGATAAGACATAGTGAAGGATGGACGAGAAATAAACGATAATTTATTTTCAGTGTAGCATTAAACTGCTCGTCCATGTGAGCACCATCGTCTGTGATAATATCTTTCAGTTATCGTAGAATGATTGTATAATTGACCTATATCCACGGGGACCATGAAACATGTATAATTCTGGGGGCAAAGAGGTTAGGTGTTGGTCTCTCAACCTGAAGGTTGAGAGTTCTAACCCCATCCAAGGCAAACTTTTTTTTATCCAGTAATTTTCAAACAATTTTATTAAAAAAGAACCAATCGTTAATAAATGTTTAAATTTGGTATACATGTATCAATTATGAGTAGAAATCTCTGTTCAAAATATCTTTTAATTTGGAATGGATTTAGTGCATGAAAAACGAGTTTGACATCGGCTACGACGCCGGAAAATTGGTCGTCCGCGAGGAGACTTGAAGGATAAATAAATAATATTTTCAAAATGAACGATTTTTTATTCAACACCACTCACGATCGTTCATTTGATCCTCTCGTCCAATGCTCGTCCACCTCCACGATAGTTTTTTATACTACAGTTTGCTACCAACGAGACTTGTAAGATACTTTTTTTATCATTCAGTTTTTTATTCAACGGGGCCCTGGTTCTTCTATCTCTAGAGGGAGAGTGCACCTTGGACCACAAACTGGACTTCTTGAGCTTATCAGTTTCTTATCATACATATTGTGATCACAACTTTAATCAAAGTTAATGGAAAATTAAGTTTGATTTGAATTAATTGAAAATTATAATATATACAATGTAAAATTCAATATGTCTATAGCACTTTTGTAAGCTGCTGAGGAGGTCTTATATCCATTTCTTTAGTTCTAAATAAGAGTATCAAGTTTGCAAACAATATTTACTACAAAGATGATATTTGATTCATTGATTTCTATTTTATAAATATGATTCATATCTGTATATCTTCCAAATGAAAGTTACCGTTTACAGATTAGTAGGTGCATTAATCTATATAAGTAGAGTGACTGAGAAGAGGGTAGAGAGAGAAAAAATACAACAAGTTGGCCCCTACCCCAAAAATTGGAAGTACATTAATTTATATAAGCAGTTTTAAATGATAAGGTCTGCGATTTTGTATTTACTCATTATCAGTAATGTCACACAATTTAATCAAGTTAGAAACATATCCAACAATATGTATATAAACAGTACTTAAAGGCCTGCCTTACTTTCTATGTAATTAGATAAATAAAAAGCAATGAATCTGAGTGACCTAGTTTGGTTTTATTCAATTCGCTTTTGCCCCGGATATAGGAGTTTACAAACCTATTTTCAAACGTGAACTTTCAATATATCGATTGTATTAATGCTGTAAAAATAAAGAGACTTTTAAATTCCTTTAAAAACAATAGTCCTATGATAATATACACTACAAGACAATTATTGTACATGTTCTAAATGGGAGGATATCAAATATAATTTCTTTGGCATGGCCTAATTGGGAGCCATTCATTCATTGGTAACTTTTAGTGCAATTTAGACTACTCTCATATATGGCTTACAGATTTCTACTTTGCATATAAAAAAGAATTTTATGTTGGATGCCTTAAGTTGTAAGAAGTTAGGGTAATATATTTCTTGGATTAAGCACCAGTAGGTAGTCTTTTTTTCTTCTATTATTCTAATAGGTCATAGATTCAAACATAACATTTGGCTTTCAATCCATACCAGATCACAACAAAAATGTCAATTTAAAAGTGTTACAATCAAATTCAGGTTCAGAGAGTTGTGAGTTAAATAATCTCACCATTGAATTATCATCCGATACATAAATCTGTGCAGTAACCCCTAAGAAATTGCATTCTTTCCTAATACTAGCGATTTAGTACCTTCAGTGCTTTATTCTGAAGAAATACTGCTGCTGAATGTTTAACAGCAGTCCTTTGGTACTGGCTGTAAGGAAGATAGGCCTGAAGGCCTAATACAAGTTCAGATCGAATAAATGAAATAAAAAGAAAAAGATACAGGGACTGAGGCCAGTCTAGGCTCTACAGTCTAATTGAAATTGAACAGAACATAGACTTGGAGACTGAAGAGTTAATCTCTTTCTGAATATTACAAAATTGTGCCCGTTTGAAAGGGCTTCTAAGATTATTTACTGTGAAGTATTTGTATTTCTTCGATATTTGGCAAAATTATTAGGACACCATAGAGCTATCAGCCAGTATCACCATCTTGATTTTTTTCAAGGTCAAGGTCACCAAATGGAATGTATCCTTCCAAAATGTCACAATATTTCCCATAAGGATTTACAATAGTTACTATAACTTGTTCTAACACAGGCAGGCCAGTGGATTCTCTGGGCTCTAAGCCTAGTCCGTTAAGAATTCTTCTCAACAGAGCGTAGTGAGGGTACAGAATACCACTAAGAGAGTGTGAGATCTTATGAGAGCTGTGCACCATGTCACATTTATAATGATTACTTACAGTGTACTTTCAGCCAACTATTCTTTGATCAACATCAGACAATATTCAGTCAGGTAAGTGTAATTGCTGCTGCTCTCTGCTGACAACTGCCTCCACATTGTTTATAATCATTGCATACAAAGACCTCATTGAAAATGTAAGGGGATTCAACTTAACCACTACCCATTGTTTAAAAACTGTCCAATACCAAATCTGTGGTATACGGGAAAAAGTCCCTTTGTGTTATAGAACAAAATATATTTCCAGATGATATACCATTGAATATACCAATTCTGGGTTTAATCAATTGGAGAAGATGGATAATAAATACAACAAATGATGGTCTTGCGGACAGGTGGCTCTGTAAACCAATCGAGGTTGATGCCGTAATACACTCGATAATGCTCCTATATCTCTACACGCCCACCTCTCGTGGTTTATAGCCGCCTGTCCAAAAACCATCGATAAGTGTTTAGTACCTAATGATGGCTAGATATATAGATGTCTTTTATCCCCACATTTGTTCCCATTTGTAAATTATACCATAACATAGCTTATATATATGGGTGATATCTTTTCAGTGATAAGTTTTCAAATAGGCCTGCTGGTAGTATAGTCACAAAAACAATAGTGGTGGGATAATTACAGATCATTTACATCATCGGATAATAACACCAGGAAGCTGTTTCAAAAGTCGGGAGGGTGCTAAACGAGAGTACTCACCGCCAAAGCAAGAGCTAACAATGGCACTTGAAGCGTCACTGTCGAGGTGGCGGTGCCGCTTGCTATTGGGTATTGGTAGCGGTTTTGCAGCCGCTATGATTCAAAGTGCCGCTCGCTACTGCGGCCTCTCGCTTTGAAATGCGACGTGCCACTGGCGAGACTTCACTCAACTTTTGAAACAGCTCCCTAGTGTCACAGGTGTTTCCAGTACCACCATCCTCAGTGCAGCTGACATTAAAGCTCATATATATATAAAATGTTCATAGTGTAACAGCTTTAAAATGTGTATAAATAAAGGCAGGGGAAATAGTATTAGAATAACAAAAAACATTGACTACATCATTTCTAGTGAACAGGACAATTGCTTGCACCTTAGCAGACGTGATATCTAGAATTGAATCTGCATATTCTTCTGCTGCTGCAGTCACAGGAACTGCTGCTTGTGTTACTCATTCGTTTGTAGAGAGTGGTCTTGAAGTGAAGATGGCATCTACACCCTGTCAAATAATGTATGTACAATGTATGTATGAAGCAATTCACATCACATTTACCTTAGATCATATGCACATGTATCCGTGCATACATAGAAAAGTATGCAGTGAATAGCCTAAGGACAAGGACCCTAGTGTCCAATGTCGCAAGGATAAGACATGTGAACAGTCTTGCGCAATGTAAGGCACAGCATCCATCTACTACGATATGGCTCCGATATGGTCTACGATGCACCTCCTGATAAAAAGTCAAAATCGTTTCGGAAGGTTGCCTAATATCGGGGCAGTCGACCACGTTTCTGCGATTAGGCACCAAAAAAACCCTGGTGAAGCATGGTGGATTGATGTGTCTAGACACATGTCTACGATTTTGCACCTTCTCGATATGTCTATGATATTTGCTTTTGAAATCGTTGAATAAGGAGTACTAGATAGTAAAAGCTACATTTTTTTATATTTCATATTTTCTTATTCAATATAAGTAGGTGCACAAAACGCCACAGCTTCTCAGTTAACATAAAGTTATTGAATCGGATGTTATACCTACATTGTGTAAGGAATTTATGTTTATTGAGCCTATATTTCCAATTTTACTAATTTATTTACTACTTTTACTAACATTTATTTTGTATTTGATACCTCATGACATTATCCGGTTATCCCTGGTTGATACCTTGAGTTATAATCAAAAGTACAAAATCTAAATATAAAAACTACAGTACCTCGTACTTTTTTTCACCTTCTTACTCTTACCTTGTGTATACCACATTGAAAATATAATTATTTTCCTTTCATTATGGGACCTCATTGATGGCATAGAGGAATTCAAGAAATATATTTACTTGGACATGTTAATGTTCCGATTCTTCTTTTGGGCTTTTGCAAGTACTTTCCGACCACGTCCTGATATCTGGCTCTCCCATAGGCTAAATAAATGAGAATACATGATAACGACAATCATAGTCTCTTGTGAAATAATCTCAAACAATTCCTTCACTCCACCATGCGCTCACTTAACATTGACTGACAATTTACAAGAAATATCATTATTTTTGACTGCATCCTTTACCTGAAAATTCAATGTGTTCATCTTCTCAATTTCAGCTTATGTTAAATACATCGAGAAAGGAGTAGAATTACTTGCATTTAAAACAGTAGGTATTCTTCATTTATCTATTGTATATTTACATCTTTATGACTTATACAAATTATATGAGAATACTTACTGCAATGTTTTAATGCCTGAGTTCACCTGTAGGGCTTGTCCAAGTTCTTGGCAACCAGCATCTGATATTTCACTCAAACCCAGGCTAATAAAAAAGAACATTAAACAATATATCTCAATATCAACCATACCTCCATAAACAATCTTTAAACAAGAATTTCCGATGTCAACTAGTTTTATGAACTCTTTGGCTTACTACGGTCCAAAGTTATGGAATATACAACCTGCAAGTATTAGAAATATAGACAGTTATGATGAGTTCAAATTGACACAGAAAAGAAAATTGCAGAGCTTAGTACCCTGAAAACCATTTGTATTTATATCAGGTTTAGTGGGATACCTTTGCCTTGTATCTGTACTCTCTCCCTTTGTTTTTTCTTCCCGACATTGAGTTGTGCCGATGTACCTGGATTGTCTGAGCCCTCTGTTTTGTTATCTTTGTACTTTTGTTTGTATACCTTTGTTAACTTTAGAAAGAGCTTCAAATGACCTGTACTACAATGCACATTCCATACTGGCAGTGCAAGTAAACCAGCTTCACAAGAAACTGAGCGCTGCTCCAGTCTAAATAAAAGATCTAAAAAAAATTTAAAAAATCCCTTATGTAAATCCCTTATGTAAATCCAATATTGAATTTCTTGACCTGAGCACTAGTTATGTAGAAAAATGAACGACATTTAAAAAAAGTGAAACTCTTTGCGTTGAATGACCTTTACCATTAAGGAAAGTGTTACAATATATGGGAGGCCACCAAATAATCACACACTCATGATCCCCCCTCACGTGGAATTCGCAATTGATAATCAATACACAAATGTTTATCTCTCTATGAATTTTAAGTTCAACATTTTGGCTCTGATCTGGGGTACTGTTTACTATCGTTTTCTATCCTTGTCTTGTATATTTGATATATTGCTTAGAACTGTAGAAAGAAGTTTCCTGTTGTATAACATACTAATCAGAGCTATATGTACTGCATATTAACTAGAAAAAACCCACTATATTACTTTATTTCTCATTTCTTTCATAATTTAGTTCACCTTCCCTCATGACTTTGGTAGACCACCTTTAAACAATAACAAAATGACATTCTAAAATAGACAATATTCATGAGAAGACCTACTCCAACGTCTGAATGGCTGAATTCATCTGTAAGGCTTGTCCAAGTTCTTTCCAACCACCATCTGATAACTGACTCCAACTCAGGCTGAATAAAGAAAGGAATTTGCAAAAGTATTTCAGCATGGATTTTTTTAAACCTTTGCAGACCAAAATGATGTGATTAGGCATGAACTAATTACAGTATTATGTGGTGATTTTGAATTCCACATGTTCTGTTGTTGCTTCAAACAACCTTTTGCTTTTGATATCCTTAGGTGAATATCATAAGAACAAACATATTCCCATTTGAAAAGAGAGATGAGTCCTCTAAATTGCCTATATTTGATAGTACAAAAATAGTTGAATTAATAATTAATAATTCTCCTCACCTTCTCACCCTTAGCTCTTTCCAAACACCTACAAATTAGAAGAATTATATTTTTCCTTTTATCCAATTCAGCAGACACTTACAGCTGTGTCGCAGATGTGAATTCTATAGAAATACTTACTCCAACATATGAATGCCTGAATTCACCTTCAAGGCTTGGCCAAGCTCTTTCCAACCATCATCCGACATCCTACTCCTCCTCAGCCTGAATGAAAAAAGACATTCAACTCTCGGAGTCCAAAGGATCTCTGGTGGCAATCCCAAAAGGGACACAATTGAGGTTAATTAGTAGGTGGCCAAGTGGTAGGGGTGTTCGCCTCGAGCATGGGAGGTCGTGTGTTCAAACCCCGGTCGGGTCATACCAAAGACTTACACAAAAATGGTACCCACTGCCCATTTGGCTAACACCCGCCATTAGAACGAGGAGTGGGGGTCTAGGGCCAGAGTGGAAGAATGGCTATATAGCCGAACTCAGTGATTGTGATGTAACACAATATACCCTTAAAAATTGCTTTAAAAAAAAGGAAACTTGAACCAGCCTGCCCATAGCGATGAACAATCAACTATCATAGGACTTTGAACTAATCATGCCATGTCCCAGCATAGTTCCACAACTCAGAACTTTGTATACAAACTTTAGGTTAATATAAATTTTTATCTTCCAATTCACATCAAGTTATGATTATACTTAGAGGGATTTTATTTTATTTTATTTTTATTCTGTTAAGATAGGAAAATAGGAAATAATATATAAATAAACATAACTGATATTAGCATTCGGAAATAAGGACATAAGCTATCTACTTGACATGTGATTATAAAATCCAAGTCTTTAGTAAAATCTGGGTTACTGGTGTACATAGCTTTTCAGAAAAATTCACTTCTGGTATATTTGATTTTATTATCACATAGGATTGGAACTGGCAGAAACTCAAATGCTGAAAGAGCTGCACTTTATGAATATAAAACAAAATTACTAAATACATGTTAGAATGATATCTTATGATATGCTTTTATATGGATCATGAAAATCTGTTCACTTGACATGAAAATCCTTTGGATTTGATTCACATTTGAAACCTGTTTAAATACATCGCTGAGGATATCTAGATGTACATTCTTAAGCAATAAAAACTGCTGATAAATAAGGAACAATAAACAACATTTAGCAGTTGTCAAAGTGATCACCTTCTTACTATTAATTCTTGTCAATCAAAGAGGAAATAAATTAACTTGGCTTTAAAACAGTAGATGATCATGACTCATAATTTTCCTCCAGTATACAGCTGGAGCTCTATGGCAGATTTGGATGCCATCAAAGTACTTACTTCAAAGTTTGGATGCTTGAATTCGCCTGTAAGGCTTTTCCAAGTTCTTTGCAACCACCATCTGATATCACGCTCCTTATCAGACTGAATAAAGAAGAAGTAATAAGTAAATATTTCAACACAGATGTCCTCAAACCCCACCGAACTTCTATTAACTGCGTACACGTTCTCAATTATGTTTTGAAATTTGACAACACCATGTATTCAAATTGAAAACACCATGTACAATACCCTTCTCTTCATTACTAAACACATTTCCAAAGACATTAATTTCTGTTTGATTATTTCTTTAAAAAAGGTATGGAATCCATGCTACTGTTGGACATCACTTGTTCCTGAATCTCACTCTAATCATACGCAATGTAAAAGCTCTGGCTCTAACACTGCACGAAAGCAACCATTTTATTCACATATATGCCATCACGGAAGTGCATGTATTGGCTGAATATTGACTTGTTTTCATTTATATACGCCCAGGCCTGTCTTGGCTGTATTTCACACCTGGTGTATATGAGAGAAAATACCCTCTGCCCACACCCCTTCCCGCCCCTTTGTGTTGGTTTGAAGGTGAATTTGTGTCAGTAGGAAGCCCTCCCCCCGCCACCTCCCCCCGATCGCTCTCAGTGAAGCCCTGTTCACTGGACGCTTATATATACGCCCACAGATGAGGTGTATACACATGGAGATTAAGACGATCTTGTAGATGCAAAATACCTACTTATAGACGCTGGGCGCATTCATATGTAAAATGATGGTTTTCGTGCAGTGTAAGGGCTGGGTTTAGGGTATCAGTATTAACAAGCCATTCTGTTTCATCATGAATGAAATGGTACAGGCTTGGGCAGGACACTAGCAGTATCCTTTTATATGAAAAGATGGTGATACCCTCTTTTATACAAGGAGTTTTCATTTATTGTGAGAAGGTACATCGAAGTCTCATTTAATATAAAGTGAAATGTGTTCGCTTATTCAGAGAACGGATTATATACTGCTTCCTTTTTCTTTTGGCTCATAATGGATGATGTTATCAATTGCTTCCTTACGTGGTGTTGTGTGTTCAAATGAATAAGCGATTGTTGGGAGCACATTTGACCATCGTCACAACTTAAAAAAACATTGTCAAAGCTGCTGCTCAACTAAGTCGGTACAAAATGATAAATATCTGAGCAGGACTTATGAACTTATGAGGTGATAGAGTTCAGGTATAGCCTGTGTATTCACAGGTAAAAAGGGTTCAAAGGGATGAACTAGGTAAGTATGATAGCTCATCCTCTATGTAATCCTGATCATGTCACCAGATCACATGTGTTGGTATAGGATCCTGCGACATCCAAGTTAAATCTTGATTACAAAAAGCTTGTGAAAATTGTCGTAAATTTGACATTCATCTTTTGTTGTTACAAGTTCTAATGCAGTGATGGTGCCAAACACGACAAATTTAGCATAATCGCCACTGAATGTGACTTTTGTGGTGTTTCTTTCTGCCCTACTGCCTTTGCCCATGGTGTTAATTTAAAATCAGAGAGCATTTCAAAGTGCTCATCTGCCATGATGGTGTACTTGTTATTGATGGAGTCATGAGCGTGAATATATATATATATATATTTATATATAAGAAATATAGTTGTCAAAGTATATGAGTATAGATCTATGATAGTTCATAAAATGTCCACCAGATGTCTCTTGTTTACAGATAGGGTGGCGCCATCACCGACGTTTACAGTAAACAGGTGACGCTTATACTGTCCATAGGTCACTATTCACCTAGACCTACAACAGAGCACACCGAAAAATTTTTCTTCTCGCTTCACAAAAAAGGTTGGTAATGAGGCGCTGTGATTCTTGTCATAGGGAGTACGATGCCAGGTCGCATCACGACGGATGCCCTTTCTGTCAAATTACAGAAAATATTTCAACTTTGGAAGACGAAGTGAACCGCATTTCTCCTAGTAAAAGACGCACACAGAAACAAGATGACGACACCCCGGCTTCCCAACCACCGGTGTGGCTACGAGGTCTAGTAGAAGATCAGGTAACCATGAAAACTGAGATGAAAACCATCCAAAACGAACTAAAAACGATAGTAGGTGCCCTTAAGTCTTTACAAATTTCTGTAATGACTCCTACTTCACAGACTTCACAGACTTCACCTGTAACAGGTACGGGTGAGGAACAACCGGATCCAGGCATGTGGGACACGGCAGAGGGACTCTATTCAAGTCGGGTAACTCAAGAGTCTTCAAAAGTGCGACAAACATCGAAAGTGACTACAAATCAAGTACCAGAAGCAAGTTTTCAAGATCAAGGAGGAGAGAGGACGTCCGCATTCCAAAGTCGGCGACAAGAAATCCCTCGACCAGTCTACCCAGCAGCAAGGACCAGTTACATTTCTCCTTCAGTGAATGGTCAGGAATGTGAAGGGGCGACATTCACCTGTACACATAAGACAAAGCGTAAGTCACAATATTTTTCCTTGAATCCTTTTCTGCCACCAACCGTTGATTCACCCAATTTTGATCAAGTTTTAAGTGCCAGCATGGGCTTATGGAGAAGCTTAAGTATGTCAGGAATAGACGCATCAGGGTATGCTGACCATATCACTTATTTGGTCGATAGAAAACCTACACATACAGGGAAAAGCTTGTGTGAGTACGATCAAGCAGTCAGAGAGAAATGTGACTATTTGGGAGCTGCAGGTTTTGGCTACGGAGATTCATTTCTTTCGGAAAAATATCTAAATCATGAGTCTACGTATGCGTTTGTAAATCTCACGAAAAAACTCAAAGAAATGTCAGACAAGGAACGTAAATCTCAGACAAAACGCAGCTCAGGGGATAAATCAGCAAACGGTTTATGCTGGAAGTTCAACTCAAAAGAGGGATGTAGTTTCAGGAATTGTCACTACAAACATGAATGCACACAGTGTGGAGCTTCTTATCCAGGCTATTCATGTAAGAAGGTAAAAATCTAAACTAATGACAAATAGGATGAGGTTTGTCCTTCGGAATTCGCAAAACATTTCGAGGACAAAACTATGAATCTTGATGTATACGAATTGAACACTACCCAATGTATCGTTACTAATATCGAGGCAGGCGTGGGTAAAACCACGTTGGGACTGCCGCAAGAGTCTGGCACAGAGGTCTCTCATACTGAAAGCTATGAGTCTCAGGGTCCAGTTTGTGACCAAATTCCAGAGATTTCCCCACAGGTGGTAACTGTTAATGGTGTTGAGACTGTTAATAGTATTGGTAGTATTACTGAAGAAATAAGTGATACAATGGTTCTGAATCCGCTCAAAACTATAGCGGGAATTCAGAATGGTCACTCTCCAAACAGAGAGACAGTAGGTTTAGGCCTTATGATCAACAACTCGGCTAGGAGACATTCATCTACAGCGGGGTCAAAGACCAGGCCTACAAATACAAATGGTATTACCCAATGTCAAGAAAAGGCACGGGCAGGTTTTGAAGGGTCGGATAATATTGGTTCCGAAGAATTCAATTCAAATTTAGTTAGGAATTCCGAGAGAGTAAGTGGGGAAATAGTGGATGAAACAGTTTTCATCCAGGACTCAAAAATACACCCAGCACGCCCATGCGGTGAACACTGTCAAGGTAAACATTACATTGGTGGTAGGTCCAATCAACTGAGTCCATGTGCATTTCATGATGAGTGTTTCAACTCCCCTAGTGGTATAGACTATAATGCAGAGTTTATATTTGAAGGAGTTAACAAAAGGTTTGCAATAGTGGACGACGATTTTGCAGGTAGTTATGAATGCAGCAATTACACTAGCATTTATCAATCTGAGGTAAAAGAAAACATGGAGAAGACTATTCAATCTGAAATTTCGGAAGACGAAATCACCCTCGTAGATTCAACTCCCACTTGTATACACGCAATGGGAGCGGTTAGGAAGAAAGATTCTTCTAAAATACGACCTATCACCGATTGTAAGAGGCCATTAGAACGCAGCATAAATAACTCTATGGAGTCAGTTTGTGATAAATTCAAGTATACAAATATTGATATGGTAGTAGAACACATAGAAAAAGAGTGTTACTTCGCTGTAGTTGATATTAAGGATGCCTACAGAGCAGTGCCTGTAAGGCCAGAACATAGACAATTCCAGGGGTTTGCTTGGAAAATGGAAAACGAAAAGGAAGAGCAATATTATGAATCCAATCGCTTGGTTTTCGGACTAAAGTGTGCCCCCTTTATTTTTCAACAAATTTCCGATTTCATAGTTTGTTGTCTAAAACGAAAAGGTATACTGAGATGCTTTGGGTATCTTGATGACTTTTTGATTATTGGGGATTCACAGGATCAGTGTAATGAGTATCTTCATGTTTTAATTTCCCTATTGAGGAAATTAGGATTCGGTATATCTTGGGATAAGGTTACTCCTCCAACTCAAGTCGTTACATATCTAGGCATAGAACTAGACAGTATAGGGATGGAGATAAGATTACCGGAGGGAAAACTACAGAAAATAACCGAGAAGGTTAAGGTATTTTTGTCTAAGGAAACAGCGAGTTACAAAGAGGTTGCTAGCCTAGCAGGTTACCTAGCACATGCAAGCACGGTCGTTCACGGGGGTCGAACTTTCTCTAGAAGAGTCATCAATTTTGTGTCTTACATGAAGGATAGACTAAGGTCTTGCAAAATTCCAATCTGGTTAAAGGAAGACCTGAGGTGGTGGGAAGCCTTTTTAAGGGTTTTCAATGGTTCTGCTCGTATGCTAATTCCAAAAGAGGAATTAATGTATACAGTGGAGTCTGATTCTTCAATGACAGGATTCGGTGTATCATGGGGAACCGATTGGGCTTTTGGAGTTTGGAAACACATACTCGAGAATGTGTCTACCGAATATTCTTCGAGTCACCATTGGGTTTCTCCTCCTACGGAAACCATGGAGCGGAACATCAACGTAATGGAAATATGGCCAGTGGTAGTAGCGGTCCATAGATGGGGGCCGTTATGGAGTAATTGTCATGTATCTCTGTTATCTGATAACACCCAGGTAATAGCGGCAATCAACACAGGTCGAAGCAAAAATCTAGAAACAATGCGTTGGCTTAGAGAAATTTTTTGGCTGAGCGCCATTTTTAATTTCAAAATTACAGCCAAGTATATACGCTCGGAAGATAATATTTTTCCGGATTTTCTTTCTCGCATGTTTGCCCCAAAGAAGACAGTTGAAATTCCACCCTGGCTTACTTTTGGTGTTTGTTGTTTTTAGGGTTGGAACAACAAATGGCCGATTACCAGTCAAACTGGATGTCTTCCAACACTACAACAACACGAGAGTGTCAGTGGAGACACTATACCAGATTTTGTACAGAATTTAAATTTAACCCTATTCCAGCGACTATTTACACTATTTGCATGTATTTATCCTTCATGGCTGACTCATTTAAATACACTTCTATTATTAACTATTTATCAGCAGTTTGGGTTTTACACAAGATGTACGGTGTTGAACATGTAGATAAAAATGATTTTCGTATTAAGCAAACTTTACTAGGGATAAAGAGATCAATTGGATCTTCAATTTCTCAAAGTGTACCCTTATGTAAATCAGATTTGATATGTATTTTTCATTGTTTATTGTTGAACAATTCAGAAGATTTAGCTTTCTGGATATCATGTGTACTAGAATATCGTTGTTTGTTAAGAAAATCTAACATTTTGGAGGAAGGATTAGCAATAACTATTAATAAGGTTGTCTTTACTTCAAATCATGTCATTATTACTATAGTAAGATCAAAGACAATCCAATTTTTTGACAGGGAATTAGTTATCCCCTTTGGTAAGGTACCGGATTCCCCCTATTGTCTTTTTTCTCTCATAAAGAGTTTGTATGATAAAGTGTCTTATTCTTCTACTCATGATCAATTGGTATCGTATATGAAAAATGGTAATTGTGTACGAGGCACGTATAGCTGGTTTAGAAATAAGCTTCAACGGTTGGTGGTTGAATTAGGATTAAGGAATGTGACTTCACACTCTCTACGTCGTGGAGGTGCTTCGGACTTACACAAAGCAGGCATATCATTACTTGATATAAAACAACTGGGAGATTGGTCCAGTTGGTCTGTGTTGATATATATCCATAAAACACTCCGGAGCAAGATGGACTTGGATCAGAATATTATTGATCACTTATTTTGAATGACTTATCCAATTCAAAGAGGATTTCAAGGATTATGGACTACCATTACTGATCAAGTTAAGACATAGTAGATATCATCGGAGTTGACTTCGTTTGGCGGTTGGCGGGTGTGTTCTAATAAAGAAACACTATTACGCCATACCGTGTCAACTCTTATCATTTACTTATAGTATTATTATAATGTTATTATATATATATACTTAACAACATTATTGTTATCTATGTCATAATATATCATTACTATCACATCAGATTTATAAGAAATATAGTTGTCAAAGTATATGAGTATAGATCTATGATAGTTCATAAAATGTCCACCAGATGTCTCTTGTTTACAGATAGGGTGGCGCCATCACCGACGTTTACAGTAAACAGGTGATGCTTATACCGTCCATAGGTCACTATTCACCTAGACCTACAACAGAGCACAATTTTTTTTTTTTTCCGGGTGTGTTCTAATAAAGAAACACTATTACGCCATACCGTGTCAACTCTTATCATTTACTTATAGTATTATAATGTTATTATATATATATACTTAACAACATTATTGTTATCTATGTCATAATATATCATTACTATCACATCAGATTTATATATATATATATATATCAATATATGTATATACTTTAGATTTCACAATTTCTTTCTCTTTCAGTGCATTATTTGTATAACACTGCCAGACCATGTGACTGATCCGAGGACAGAGCCCATGTCATGTAAATAGGTCAGCAGCACTTCTAAAACTGAGGCCCTTGGCATTGTCCTACGTTCGTTAATACAAGAAGTAGAAAATATCCTTCATAAAGATGTAGGCTATCGGTTAAATGCAAGAAACTGAAAATGGAAAAGGGCTATGTATTTTGAATAAGAACAGGAACTTATTCCTACATACACCCTTAGTCATAATCCAGTTCACCTTCATTGCTCCTAGCTCTTGTCAAACAGATCAAAACAATTTTTTGTTCATTTTAAGAACCCAACATAGATTTAAGTTATGTAAAGAATATTTACCTCAATGTTTGAATGCCAGTATTCACCTGTATAGCGTGTCCAAGTTCTGTCCAGCCACAATCTGATATCAGGCTTGAACTCAGGCTGAACGATCAAGAGAATTTGGGCTCTTGTTTCACAATAAATATCTAAAACCTATCCACACCGATATTTTATAACATGTGCATATTTTTGGACAATTATTTATTAAATTGCTTCTTAACCTCAAACTGAAAACACTAGGCAGATCTCCTTTCTCTTCATCCTTCAGAACCTTCAAATGATAATTATTTCTCTATGATTCTCTTTTGAAAAAAATCATAGAATTCAAGCAAATGTTGGGCTTTTCCTTTTGGCAAATACCACATTTTTGTTTTTTAGTTTAATCGATTAAAGACAGGAACCTCCTCCTCAAACTGACAATATGATGATTGTGTATTTGAATCTTCAGCTGTGACTTCATACAAAAACCATATTTCTATCCACTTAGGTTAACATCATAATAACAATAACTTGGTAGCAATCCATATTTATACAAGGCCCTCATTTCAGCACAACCTCACATAATATTGAATGATGACATACAGGTAATACACTCCAAATATGTGCAGCTGATGCTTGGTGCTTTCGAATTGACCAAGTAAATAAAACAATTTTTTTAAATTTTATCTTTTAACCATAATTGCAAGATAATATTGTTGAACTGAGGCATAGCAAAAGTCATTTTAGAAGGGTAACAGGACTTCTGAAACTGAAACCACTGATATTGAACCACCCCTGTCATCAGGAAAAGCGAGAAAGAGAGTTTTACATGTTACAATAGTAGTGTATCAGATAACCACACTCTTGATTGATTCCACATGAGTTTTTGCCAAATAAAACATTTATAAACTATCACAATTTAAGTTTCCAGAGTGGAGTATGATCTTGGCAAATTTTCTACAGAGCTGTTTATCGGTATCCTCGTTTGATACATTTGATGTGATTCTGTCAGGAAATCCTAGGCCAGGAGTTCAGAATTGAATAGACCATGCATTTGGAATGAGTCAAAAATCATAGGAAAGATATAGTCCTTTGCATGTCCTGATTCATAATGTTCTTCAACTTCTTGCTCTTAGTTCATGGCAAAAACATAAAAACGAGATTGAAATAAAAGGAATTTGACACAATGGATGATAACTTTTTTTAGTATATGTGTAAAGCTGTATGGCAAATGTGAATTGAGGATACTTACTCCAATGTTTGAATGTTTGAATTGACCTGTAAGACTTGTCCGAGTTCCTTGCAACCACCATCTGACAATTGGCTCGAACTCAAGCTGAATGATCGAGAAAAATTGAACACAAATTTCAACATGGATACCCAGATACCCATGCACATCCATATCTCATTGGCTCTGTATGCTTCCTGAAGAATTATTACATCACTATCCCGTATATCTTCTAGTTTAAAACTTATGCGGATCCCCTTCTCTTGATTCCTCAGAAAATTCCAGTGACAAAATCTCTCTCTATTATTGTTTGTATATCATTGCCCCCTCACCTCCCGTTTCATTCAAGATTTTAGTACAGCTGTATGGAAGATGTGAATACCTACTCCAATGTTTGAATGCTTGAATTCATGCGCAAGGCATGTCCAAGCTCTTTGCAAACACCATCTGAGATCCTGCTCATTATCAGACTGAATAGAGAAGGGCATATTAACACATGTTTTAATATGGATATCTTAAACCTATGCTTACTGATATTTGATCAACAGTGTGCATTTTATCAACTGTTATTTATTTAATTCCCTCCCAAAATTCAAAACATTATTTACAGTATCATTCTTTTCATACCTCAAGAATTATTGATCGTGTCGTGTTCACAAAGAATGAAGATGACTCTAGCCACAATATATATATTCTTTTATATATTCTTTATAGATAGATATGTAAAGAGCAAAATTGTCTGTAGGAAAACGAATGCAAAGTCTTTTTTAATAAAGACAAAAAGAAAAGATTCCACATTGGATGAGCAAAGTGATTTTGGAAAAAAATGATTTGTGAGAAAAATGAGGTTTAATGAATGCTTCAAGGCATTATCGTTCCCAGAGGCATACTGCCCAGGGACATCCTCTGCCTTGTGAACATTGCTACCCATAGACCTGTTTGCCAAGAAATGGGAAACCACTCTAGCATCTTCTGAAATCTGTTACATACCAGCAGTTTTTCAGCAGTACTCTACACATTCTTAGTCTTTAACAAATTCATCATTATGTAGTGGGACGGGAATCCAGCAGTGTTCGTTTGTTTCACGGAAGGTGGCGCGATATGCCGATCCTTACTGTGTAGTGATTCCGGGCAACGCCGCACACGAGAGTGGCGTGGCGGAGACCGGGATTACGTAATGCTTAGTATATATACTCAGTGTTCACAGTAGGTCGACAGGCTGTCCTCGCGCGTCCCTTCTACAGAACGGACCCTTGGGCCCTCACTTTGCAGGCGGGTTCTTGTAACCTTCCTGGTGGTTAGGCGAATCCTCCGGATTAGCCTATCCAGCGTTACCTAGCACCCATGTGCTAGGGTACTGTACTTGTGGGGAAGATCTTCCAGATCTTTCCGGGAAGTAAGTGATTAATAAACATCCCTGTTTATTAAATGATGTTGTTGTGTTGTGTGTGATTAGGTCTGTGCGAACTAACCGAAAACCGAACCAACCTACGTGAGTGCGTAGGGTGGGATCCTGCCTGGAACTAGCGTTCCGGATTGGGGTCATCCAACCTGCTAGACAGGCGGCGACCACCACAATTAGCATAACTTATTTATACAACACCTTTTTGATGTATAAAATTGCTGGAACCATGTCTCAATATTATGTCTCTATAATAGATGAGGGTTCATGGCTACAGGAAATTGAAGTCCATACTCAATATCATCCTTCACATGTGTATTGCAGATAAAGGCTACTTTCTGAAGCATCATAATGAATTACTCTGAGAACTTTGCTTCATTCTATGATAATCTTACAGCTCCTCACAGGCTCTCAACCCTTGCATTTTGAGAAATTTCAACTACCTTAAACTTCGTCTTTTTGTCTTTTTTGAAAAAGGGAAAATTGTCCTGGCAACATACCCCACATCCTTGATGGTGTTGTTGTGAATCAGGTAGCTTGCCAGAAGTTTCATTGACATTGTATCTAAGCTGACCTTGGATAAACTATAAATAACAAAGACATTGCATTGCTTTTATGTTATAAATAATTTGTATGATATATAATTATAGTTCATCCTTTATTGGTGCCTCAATATGTATTGGTGCCTCAAAATATATACAGGTATGCTAACAGGTCTATCCTCTTAACCAACATCTCAGTTTGTGTCCAAGCAAACCAAAAATAGCAAGTAAGTGCCACATTCTGCCAATGCTCAGAATGTTTGATGGAAGTACCTGGTCAATACAAAACGAGCTATACACCAGATACTGTGATGGAGGTGTAGAGATCTGTCCATGGACTCTCAGAGCTTCAGCTGAATAGGATCAGACTGCTAGGGTCTATGGAGAAACCAAACAAGAGTTAGTTTTATAAGAGGATGTCTTCAACATTTCCTGCCCCTCTTCTCACATCCCGTAACACTCCTTTGAATCATTTATAGTTAAAATGATAATAGAACTCACTGTAACTTATGTATGTGTTTGGCATTCTTCATGACAAACACCAATCCATTCACATCAATTGCAGTCAGAGGAGTATTACTTATCATCAATGAGTCAGAATCCATGAGTTGGTTGGCCATGTGCTGTGCAATCTCTTCACTTTGAGACTCATAGATCACCTGGAGAGTCTGTAGCGTCAAGGTTATTTCTTTTGATGTTTTCTGTAAAGCCAATTTAATGACACTCATGAAAGTGAAGAAGATGTATCGTTATTCACATGTTTAGCACATTCTCCTGCATTAATAGAGGGAAACTATGTTCCGGTGAGAAAAGTTCAAAGTTTTGAGGTAAGGCTTGGAAAAATTACTGCCCAAGGCGTCAGCCGCGGGCAGTAATTTTAGAGCAGGACGAAAACATGAGAGCAGGACGAAAACGTCAACCTCAACACATAACTTATTTTTAATGCACCCCCCAGCAGCGGTATGTAACTCTAGTTAGTTCAATAATGGGTATATAGAAATACTAATTACTGTACATGAATGTTTTATATCAGCACAGAAAATAGTATATGATATGGTATCCTGTAGCTAGGTCTAGATGAAAAGTAAATCATATTATATTATTGAATCTATCTACCAAACTAAATCGGGGACAATATTTGTATGAACTTTTATGAAATTACATCCAATCAATATGCTAACGTAAGAGAAATATTAATAAAATATATTTGTGTATAGAAAAAGTGATTATTATTAATAGTTATTTATGATCTGGAAAGAAAATGTTTAATAATACTTAATAATCAACACTCCATTAGCATTAGTGTTTACATAGAAACCAGATATATATGCTGATGAGTTTAGTAATTCTGATTAATAATTCTGAATACAGATTACTTACTTGGATTTTGTCCATCAAGTACTTTTTCATATCATTCTCGGGATTCACTTTTGACTGAAATTAGATCACTTGCATTAGTTAATCATTGCATGTCTTCCAAACCCCACTGATTACTGATTCCTAATGTCAAGAGCATTGTATCACAGAATATAGAATAACTTTCATAAAGTTAGAAAAACTCTTGATCCCCATCATATTATGAAAAAGCTTGCATGATATGCCCAATGTGTTTTAAATACAGTGCTAATGTAGTCCAATGGTTTATACTCTCTTTCATGCTAGGTTGAAAAGAACAATGTTAAACTACATGTAGATCCTTTTATTAGGAGAGATCATGGAATCAATAATTTGAAATTTGTACATTTAATGTACATGCAATTCAAATTTCAGTAATGCCCTTCTTCTTGACCAACAGAGTGATTTCCAAATATGTTGCATATCTATAAAAGTGCCTCTCTCTTCAAGCTTTCTTTCAATTCGCCAGTATGCATACATCTACTATGTGCATTTACATCTTTAGTTCTTGGCCATTCCCATATCTTCTTATCATTAATAATGCATCTATTTCCCTAGGGTTTTGTCCAACTTCTCCAGAGGTATGACAATTAGATTGAGTCTAGTTTTTGAAAGACATACAGGTCAGAATAAAAGGAATCTTGCTTAAAACAACAGTGATGAAAAGAAAGGTTTGGCTCTGACAATAAAAAATACAAAAGGTTTGGCTCTGATAAGGAATTCATAATAAAGAAAGCTTGTTTACTCTGTAATAGTCTCTGGAATACAGATTTAAAGCCTCATAGTTTCTACCAATGATCCTCTAAATACACTTTTACTGAGAAGTTTTTTTCCACATTTTTACCACTATCTTTTGACACTCACAAGATAGGTAATTCATTTACCTTACTGATTAAAATGATCACTTAGTTATTTTCTATAAATTTAAAGATGATTTCCATGTCACAGCCCCAAGCTTGGTGAGGAAACACATGTCCCAGATACAACAATACACCAAGGAAGTTTGGCATATCAATAGAGGAGGTGTCCAACTTCAGGGTGTCACTTGTGCTTCATACCGTAGAGCGTATCTCAATGTAGGGTGTGTGTGACGAAGGCGAGTCGCCAATTTGTTCCCTAATTTCTAAGACAAAGTTTTTATGAACACATCCCAATGTAGGTACCTTGACCATTCTCTTTGTAGCAATGAAGCCAGTGGTTGTTGCATATTAATATTACTGATTTCATAGATTTTGCATGCCAATGGCTTTGTGGGTTAAAATTCAACAACAAATCACAAACTCACTTTATGGCCAGTTGCCCGCAGAAAGCTTTTGATCCAAACATTTTTTCTGTCAATAGCCAGGCCGAACACGAACATACTGGCCATATTGAACCTCCCAATTCCAGTGATGATCAGGTCTTTGTCACCACTCTTTATGAGTTCAGACACAGCCAAGAGCTCCTGAATGGACAGGTGGGCAAATTCACTGAAAAACTTGTCTCCAACAGTAACAGTGTGAAGAAGTCCTGCCTTTTCCATGTCTGCCACTGACAAAATGGAAAAATAAATAATTTTGTAATCCACCTATTACTGAATCTCCATAGGAAATGTAAAGGGCACCTGGAATTCACAACCCAGAGATTCTGGAAAGACAGTCCCATCCATAATGAGGTCAAAACATGTTTGTACTATGCACCAAAGCCCTCTTTTCTTTCTTTCTTTTTGCCAAATGGAAGGCAATGGTCAGCTTACGAATGTACAGGGCGTCTCATGTTGTAAAATGGTAGAACTGGGAAACCAGAATTGGATAATAACAACTTAAATAAAAAAACAACTTCCCATATACCTATAGGCAAACTCTCAATATGTACATACCATTTCTGGGGGTGGAGTAACTTTTGTTTCTTACGTTTTATTTCTTCTTCGGTTGAAGTTCTCTTACCGAGGTTGAAATTTTCTGACTTAGGTTGACATGTGACCAAAAGCTATGATCGATGAATTTAAGAAAGGTGGATAGTGCCGTTTCAGGCATTCCAAGGTGGTTTAAAAACTCGCTGCATCAGCAAAGAGTATACTACAAGTATGTATGGAGGTATTTCATGTTGGCCATTAATGTAAAAGAGTTAAGATGGTAGGAATGCTGGTTGAGGCTGCAGTTGGCATGATTTTGAAGCTTGCAAAATGTAAACATACTACAAAGATGTGGCTATGATGTTTCCATGACCTTGGCTCTGATAAGGAACATAGTTACATGCATAGCAGCTTGCACAGTTGCAATGACATTGGCGGGACACCAGCAAGACAAAAGCATATCAGTACTCGATTAAGGTGGCCAGGTCTCTTGGACTATTGCAGGTAAAGAAATCTTCATTTTTATCCATATGTGAATATATATATGAAGCGGGAAAGCAAATACTAGTGAAAGAAGGTTAGAATTCATCAGGGGTGTTGTAGATCAATACTATTAGTTAATTACATGATAGAACCGTTACTGCTATTGGTCTGTCACTTTCCCCGATATGAAGTAAAGCATAGTTGGGTGATTTCTTAACTTCCATCACCTGAATTACATTAATGAATCACTTTTTGCCAGCAACCTGGGATTTCAGCGATGTAGGAGGGATACCCTTGTAACCAAGTGTGTAATATTGGATTGCAGTTCTACTATCTACTTTGCCACAACTGCCAATGGAGAGAATGTGTGATGGCCATATGTTCGCTGCATTCTATACCTCACTTGGGTTATTTCTCTTTGGCTTCTGCATCCACATTTGCTTTTGAACTTTAGGGTACTCAGCATGGCACCCAATTCAGTGTTATAAGGCTCCAGAAATGAAGGCCTGTTAGTATGAGGTTTGTTCATTAAGTATCTTTGGAAAAAATATCAAACAATATTGTAGTCAATTTTTTGTATCAAAGTATATACTAATACTGAGGATATATTTATTGGCAATGCAAGGTTACTTTAAATTGTATTACGTACAGCTTTCCAATGTGACTTCAGGCTCAAGATCGAGAATGTCCTCATCATCAAAGACTAGCTTGGGGTTTTTATTGTTCCCATTTTGGAGGCCTGATAGTGCCAGTTTTGTAAAGATGGGCAAGAATGCACGTAGTTGAAGTGCCATGTATGCAGGGTTTTGATTTATCACTAGTCCTCTTGTTGCTGATCTCTAACAAAAAAGTACAGTTATAGATTATTGAAGAGTTGTACTGTTATTGTATTGTAACGATCATGTATATAGAATGACAAGGACGAGAATATTCCACTGCGATAGCGTTGACAAACCTTTATTCAAGGTAAATGAGCTACAACCAAGGCTGCACGAAGCCTTTAATCCTTTAATGTGTATTGCTCAGCGTCTAGCAGACAACTGCCTGAATAGCAGACATCCTTTGTTTATATACTGGGTGGATGACGTCAGCTCGAGGAATCTCACCCCCCGGGAGAACCGGCCACCCCCAGTGGGGGAGGAGGGCTCCCCGCGGGGGAGGACCGATCTCGCCAGCGCCCCCGCAGGGGAGAGCTGACCCCACCCGCCCGCTACACTATATATTTACTTAAATGAAACTACTTTGAGATCTAATATCAATATATTAATTCATGTTTTATTATATGACATTTGTACATGATAATCTTAAAGCTCACAGTTACAAACTTCTTGGTTAACATTTTTGAATGTGCATAAAGCTGACTGTAGATGAATGATGTACTGCAAAGCAAATATTTTAAATAGTACATATGGTCTAGGGTCAAGGAACTTATTCCAAGAGAAATGTACATCAAGTTATTCAAGGTCTACATACAAGGACTATGTAGGCAGTGAGTTGGGTGTATGTCTCAATATTCAGCTTCTCATCTGAGTTTTCCTCCTGCAGCACTTTACACAAAGCCGATGCGTAGTAGGTGATGGCACATGCAGACAAGATGGTTGGATTTTTGGTCAGGATGTTTTTGACATGTTCTCTCTTATCCCGAGGGACATGTTTCTCTGCAAACTCAAGCACCTTTTCTTCTGTCAGACCAAACAGCTCAATAACACGACCAGTTTGTAACTCCTGTAGTCCTGTGAATGGTCTAAGAAATAAAAAATACTCCAGTTATCTTAGAATGAAAATAATATGGAAACACATGATGTTATTTTGGGGATAGTTCATTAATTCAATAGTTTTCAGGTCCAATGAATACTGAATACAACATTAGATACAGTCATATTTTCCAGGGAGGATCAGCCTGGGTTTGGGCCACCCATACACTGCTGATCTGCATTAGACAGGAACATTTCCATTATAAAACCTGCAATAGTTCACATGACCTTCATGTTGACAGATTTAGAACATAAGGACAGGTATGAGAACATTTCTTACATTGGTGCCACTTGGATATCAACAGTGTAATTTCTTTGGGAACTAATATACCTTAAATGTATGTAAAAATGCAGGCATACATGTGGAAAAATACAGCAGAAAGTTTTAAATCCTTTTATCAATGAGGAATCTGAATAACTAAGGCAACATACCTGGAGAACACAAGTTTGGTTGACTTAGAAAGAACATCTGCTCTGAGGATGTTTACACACCACTCCAAACAGGTTGCCTCCTCATCCAAACTGTAGATCTTCTTTGTTTTCCTCAGAAGTGATTCCAAGTCTGGAAGCTCATCTATCCCATCTGTAAAAGAGGTTGGTTGTGGAGAAATGTGGCATGTAGCTAAAGTGAGTGCTGGGGTGTGGTTGGTTGTCAAAGAGGATCCTATACTTTCATAAGGATATGGCTACTGAATTGTTGATGAGGCCATATAAGGCAAACTTCTTATCAAACACTGAATGGTTGCATCTGGCTGTTGCTATTGTTTTTTGTTTGTTTTTTAAATTCATTTATTTATCCTGGACTGGTTTTAGGCGAGCAGGCCTGTCTTCCTCACAGCCAGCCAATGGGAGTCGTCTACACACGACATAAACAGTTACATAAGTTGTTATAAAGTTATATAGGCTTACAGGCATAGTGTTTTGGGCTTACTTCCCAATAAGTAGATAATTAGCAAGGTGAGTACTCATTCAGTTCAAGTGATGATAAGATGGGATGTTGTTCCTTGATGTAGAATGAATCATATGGAATGCAAAGTCAATTTTCGTCAAAAGACTAAAGTTGAATACAATGGCACAGCTAAAACATAGACAAAAGGCTTTGTCACTGACTGCTTGATGTGGTTCAATGTTGATTTCAACCTTGTAAAGTGTATCATGGTAGAAGAACATACAGAAAAAAAACCTAATATTCTCACCTAGAAAAAACATGGTTTTCTCTGGACAGTTCTGCAGCCACAGCCCAAGCTGAGGATGTTTCCCGCCCGGATTGTAAAGACTGTAGTTAAGAAGTAGGTCACAGAATGTCATCCTGTGATTATCGTGCAAAAGATGCCTTAAGTTAAGCATAAATGCACATATGCATGTCTCTTCCCATCGCCTGTTTGCCCATTCAGAGAGTAACCACTGCGACAATGTTGTCTTTCCGACTCCAGCTCTCCCCCTCAATAAGACCATTGTTTGTCCTTCGGATAAAATCTCAGTGTAATTGATATTACTTGGACCCAGATTTCTCTGGTATACATTTGGTAGTGCACCATCAAGGCTAGAAGGAGGATGCTTAGGAAAATATCGGATTTTTTCTTCTTCTTCTTGGGAAGGATTCTTCTTCACAAGAAGCAGCTGTATAAACTGGTCCTCCAGGTTGATTTTCTCATCTGCCTTCATATCAGGAGAATGACCCCTTTCTTTGATAGCATCACATAGCTTTACTGAAAGAGTAGCAATGCAGTGGTCTGGAAATGAAATGAAGAAAATTTGTATTGTAAATAAAATCAACAAGACATTGAAATTAACAAGGATGGTTGATAAATATTGCAGTGATGCAATTAAACAAAATATAAGTGAAGAGAGAATAGTACAAGAAGTGAGAAAAACAAATTTCTATATTACCCATTTCACTTGGGGTAGGCTTTCTACCCATAATCAGCTGAAAAGATTCAGGATAAAGTCCAGCGATGAGTTTTGCAAACTCTGCAATCCTCTCATCTGGGAGACGCATCAGTTTGTCCAGCAGAGCTCTAGTTTTTCCTCTGCGGTCTTGTTTTACTTCTACTGCCCTAAGAAGTTGAGGATCAAGAAGATGCTCAAACAGTTTCACATCAAGTGTTTCTACTAATTCCAGCCAAATTTCTTGTATTCGATCATTGAAATGCATTGTCATTTTCTGAAAAGATTCAATAGATTGTTCCATCCAGTGAATATGTTACTCATAAAACACCCTAACAAATGATTGTGGTCTATGCCCTGTTAAACAATTCTTCTTGTGCCAGATGTATTAGGAATGTGTTGGCAAAGGTAAGTGACAGAATACTCCTAAACTGACATTATGCATACTAATAAAACAGTATATGTAAATCCCTTGTAATTCAGGAGCAATTCAAATATTCTTAGTATCAAAATTTGTTTGATTTGATGAGCATAAGTAAAATCACTTATCTAGAACTAACTTCTCCAATCCCAATGTTGGCATAACTGTGTATCTATGATGCTGACATGATGTTGGCAGAGTATGTTCTTCTTGGTTGTGGACCATGTCTTTATAGCCCCGATTTCTATGAAACCATATATAGTTGAATCTCAGCTTTTACCAAAACCCCAAATGGTGAGAATTGTCAATATAGTCTACCTATGGCTGGCCTCTGAGTATAGTGCTGACTCTCTTCCAGTCCCCTGCTGTGCAAAATATGCCTCAGTTCTTGATGTGTGGTCTCACAGATCATAACTCATTGAAATCGCAGTTCTCACAACTGCCTAACTATTGTGGTTATGCCCTACCTGCCGAGAGAAGGCACCATGCCCTCGCAAAGTTGTACAAGGAGACAATCACCTATAAGCCTAAGCCGATATCTGACCTGAGGAAGGATGATTGGGCCAACCCCAAGCCCAGCATATCAAGTGGTCTGGGATAGATCTGGAACCTGTTTCACTAGTTTTGTGACAAAAGTGCTAGACAGACATGAAAAGCGGCTCCAACAGTGCAAGCAACAATGGACAAAACGAAGTCACGTTTCATAATGCATGTCACATCTATTGTCGCGTGTTGTGTCACAATGTCGGTGTTCCAAACAGTGACACTACAGCACCACTTGTGCCAGCGCTACTTGTGTTGTCACGAAACTAGTCAACCCCAATCTGTCTGTATGGTGTCACAGACGCCATCTAGACATGTCACGAACTAGTGAAACAGGTCCAAGGATACAGACGCTATACCTGTCTGCAACCCCCCTAGTCACCTCTCTGACGTGTCTGGGGCTGCTGGACCTTGAAGTGTGGCATGCCGCACCTGTCCCTAGCTCCTGCCAATGTTCAACCACCTTTTATATGTCATACAATGTGTCAGTCAACTGCAGCAGTTCATAACATGAGCCTAAAAATCACATGTCTTGTAATAAAGTACAGTACACCAACTTTAGCCATTTCGGAAAATACGGTAAGCAACTGTAGCTCATATTTCAAATTTAATTAATTTAATTTGATCAAGGAGTATGGTTGAAATAGAAAAAAATGATAATGCTTGGCCAGCAGATTATTGTGTAATCAGAAATGACCATTAAGCATTTGTATTTATGCATGATATCTTATGTAATGCCTGAGTTGATTCTGAGTACCCTTGGATAACAGCATAAAGCTAAGTTTATCACATTATTTGTTACCTTAGCAACAATGGCAAAGCCTTTGTTCACAATGCATTTGGAACAGTTTAGAAAGTTAATTCCTCTGTTATTTTGTTACAAACCATTAGGAATTAACGAAAAAGACAGCCTTATAGTTCTCTCGATCAGAAATGTCAAGATTGGGAAAATATTGAAAGTTTTAAAAACAGACTAAAACTGGAGAAGAAGCCAGGTTAAAGTACATTATGAGTGTCCATACACTTTCATCATCATCTCGTATTACATTTACCTACCAATGACTATTTTTCCTTTTTTGTGATATAATGTCATTATAAACAATGTCAACCATCTATATCCACTGTACCAGAAACTTGTATCAGAATAACTCACTAGTTGAGAGATATAATAAAGATATTAGAAAAAAAGAAAATTCACTGCACAGCCAGTAGCCTAACCAGTTGGCAAGTTACCCGCGATGCCCACTAAGTTATATCTTGTCAACCAGATTAGAGGGCTACCTCTGGGATCTTCCAGTATGGTCCCTGTCAGGAAGTGTTAATAGGAGAGTAAACATTCATATATGTATAGATGGTGCTAGAGGTACGACCCTCATGCTGGCAAAGATATGAGTTGTATACTAAGATGAAGCACTCAGTATACAGTTGATCAGTTAAATGCATTATTTAACTTTATCTCACCCCTGGAATAAAAGTCCATAGGCTTAACATCGGGATCTCATTCTCCATGCCCCATCAAATATTGCAGAACGTTCTCCATGGTCTATATCCTCTTTGTTACCCATTCTTTTAGTGTGCAGAGGGGTGAGATGAATACAGAAAGCAACTCGTTTTGGTCAAAGAAGTCAACTCGTTTGAATGCTATGTGATATTCACTCGGCTTTCGCCTTGTTCATATCACACCGCATCAAACTCGTGGAGAACGACGACTGTGACCAAAACTTGTTGGTTTCTTCTTTATAGTATCTGACAATATATATTGTATTAGCCAGGATATGGGACACCTAGGACCTACCAGTATGGCTCATGTCAGGATGTGTAAATAGGAGTGTTAATATTAATTTCTGAATCAATGATAAGACTCCATCACATAATGCAGGCCCAAGTTTACCAATGATAAGAAGAGAACATCCTGCCCTCATCAGTAGTCACTTGACTACTAAGCAGGGCGCTGTTTCAAAAGTCGGGAGGGTGCTAAACCAGAGTACTCACCGCCAAAGCGAGAGCAAACAATGACACTTGAAGCGTCACTGTCGAGGTGGAGGTGCCGCATTATTAAATAGCTGATAAAGGTTGTGGGTGGGATGATAAAAGGCTGAGTGTATGTCAGAAATGGAATGGAAATAACTGATAAAAGGTACACTCCAGTAGCAAAATTGATATTAATTTACAAATATTCACAATGCCAAATGGCAAAAGGAGCATAAATGCCAAAATAAAAGAGGCTGGAACAAAGTCGATCTCCCAGAGCATCCCATGCCACAGCGAGCAGAGGTGAGAGAAATGCCGATAGACAAAAGGAATGTTGGGGCCAGCTGGGCGGCCAGAGTTGAACAATTGATTATCTCCCACTAATATTGCCAAGACCCAAGAATATTTTTCATGATAAATACTTACTTACCGTTTCCTGTAGCCCAGGTCTTGAACAAGCAATATCAAAAAATTCAGAGCATATCATGTATCCTATGATGAGAGAAAGCTATGTGAAATGTAGATGTCAGAGCTTCATGATATGACTATACTGGTAGCGGTAAATAGGTTGTACATATAAACTGAGATAAGGTAGATTGATGCCAGTTTCGATGAACATGAAAAATTCAAGATTAGTTACACTGCACGAAAACCACCATTTTACATATGAATGCACCCGGCGTATATAAGTATGACTTTTGCATATATAAGGTCTATATACGCCTCATCTGTAGGCGTATATAAGTGTCCAGTGAAGAGGACTTCACTGAGAGCAGGCGGGAGGAGGTGGGGGAGGGGGGCGGGGGGGGGGGGAGAGTTTCTTACTGAGGACACCTTTACTTCTACCAACACAAAGGGGCGGGAGGCAGAGGGGGGAGAGGATATTTCCTCTCATATACGCAGAGTGTGAAATACAGCCAAGACGCGTCCATATATAAGGCCTGGGCGTATATATATACATACATATGAAAACAAGTCAATATTCAGCCACTACATGCACTTCCATGATGGCGTATATAGGAATAAAATAGCGGTTTTCGTGCAGTGTTAGAAAAAAATTTTGACCAGAAGGTCCAAGGATAAAGCCACAGACATGCCCAATTTTATTTAATTTTATTTAAACTTATATATTAACTTTATATTCTTATCATTCTCGAGGAAATCAATATTATTCACATATTTTTATTTTTTGGAGAATCAGAAGAATCTGATTGGTATTGTGCTGATTTATTAGATTATTAATAATGCTATACTTTGAGTAATCTTTATGTAAGATTAGAATGCCATTGTAAGAGCACAATCAATGCAAATGTTAGTTTAAATATAGGTATCATACCAGCCATTTAATAGCTCTGATACTAATGACATATTCCACTTCTTGTGGGGACTCAAACTATCTTCGGTTGTGTTATAGAGCTTAACTATTTCTGTTTTCTATCTTTTTTCATGATTTTTTTTAGGAATTACAACTTGAAAATTGTGTTCTTCAAGCTCCGCTCAGCACCAATTTTCCATCTAGTCCCAGAAGTATCAAATGGAAATCTTTTGGGGGATTTGACTAGGTTAAAGGAAATATTGAGATATAATGAGATGGGTACCTTACACGGGTCAGTTTCTGCTTAGCTCGGATCAATTCTTTTATTATCCACCTATTACGGAGTCTCCATAGGAAATGTATAGGGCAACTGGAATTAGCTACCTGGAGATTCTGGCATGTCAGAATCTCCTGCAGGAGATTCCGGTAAAAAAGTCGCTGCCAAAATGAGGTCAATTCATAATGTACTTCAAAATAAGTTTATTTAATGTTCATGCAATATTATTTAGTTAAAATCAGTCACAATAATCTCATTTACCATCAGAAATCACTGTCAGAAAAAGTTTTGTAAACCAAAAACCTAGAAAAATAGCGAACTATATTACAGGCATAAGTATACACCAAATTATCACCATGCTTGACAGAGCTGTGGCGTTATGGCGTAATCTGGAACTTTATGTACTTATTAGCCAATAAACATTTTATTAATCTTGTAGGTGGGTAATAAATACAATAACGACTGGTTTTCTATACGAGTATCCGCAATCTCCTCGTAAATGACGACGTGATATCCTCGCTAATCGCTCGGATATTACTACGCGTCAACTACTCGGAGATTACGGTCACTCGTACACAAAACCAGTCATTATTGAGTATTTAAAGTGTTTACGGATTGTTACCATCAGGTGTGAATAGTAAGCTGAATGAATGAATGACTCCAAGGCTTTGTCCTGTTACAAGCTTTATTGCTGGTGTTACTGCAATGGCTACACTGGTATCCTTGAATATAATTCCATGAAAATACTTCTTACCACACAATATAATATTCTCTTACATCAATTATACTGTTATATATACATTACCGTAATATCTTTCTTACATTCTAAAGTGAGGTGCAATTTGTGAACATTATAACATATATACATGAACACTTTGGTTATTAAATGATAGTTTTAAATATAAGATACATGTTTTTGAAGTAATCAGCTTCATTTCGTAGCAATGTTTATGCAGTCTCCAGTATAATTAAGAAACACCTATTACTATACACCTATGGGCAAACGTCTATGAAATACTACCTGCTGCTGGGGATATAGTATAAATTCTACGTGGTGGGAAAGGAGCTCGTACAAGCAAAGCCCCGTGACAAAACATATAGTATAAATTCTGTTCGGGCCCGACATGCAGCGGGCCGTAGTGAATCCTATAGGCTTCATAATATAAAAACGTACGTCCCGCTGCTACAGACACTACGGCCCGCTAACGTAAAATATCGCGATAGAGCGAGAGCAGTGACTGTGTCAAAAACAAACAAAGAAAATGGCGGTTCTCTACTATTCATAACTTGAAAGACATGCTAAGCCTTACCCGTAAGAACTGGAGGTGCGTATTGTCCAAATCTCATCCAAGTTTTCTCATATTGCCTCATGTTTGACAGGTTAACCATTTTAAATGGCAGATACAGGTTAAGCTTAATAATGGAAAACTGAGCAGCTGGACTTCAGAAAATTCATTGCTAAAGCTCAATACATATCTACCAATTCAGGATTGAATGATTAGTTCCCAAATCGTATATGAGTCAGTGTATTTGTCCCAGCTGAATTATGTAATACCTTGGCCTGTGTCGTCCACCCAATCAAGCGCCATTTACCAATGTTCCGTTGTCAATGACTAGATTTATCAACAGGTTGATAAACTTTTGGCCACCGATTTAGGAACAGAGAAACCACAATTTGTCGGGGAAAAATAACATCTGAAGGAGGTGGTTACCTATAGTTGCCTGACCCTTGCCTAGCTGTGCTACATCTGCTGACTATGGCAAACTCTGTTAGGATGGCTCGCCTGAGACGAATTACTGTCTGTTTGTCGCCAAAAAAGGTACATAAATCTTTCAAAATCAATAGGTATGTATTAGCCTTAAGCATGTGTAAGACTAGGAACAAACGTTTTTTATTTTTCCATTTTTAGTAAAATTGCATGCTTTTCCTCAATACCTCGGTTATACTACAGGCATGAGCTGCCCTTACAGTGTATTTGGTACAACCCAATATCCCAGGTAGCTACATCAGTTTTAAAATCCATGTGATCCTATGACCAGAAGTGGAATATTATCGTAAAACTGGATGAGGTTTAATCTTGGCCACCGTATTCCACGACTGGAGTTTGGCAAAGTGACTTCATGAGGCGAAGCTGTGTGAAGTCTGGAGCCAAAACTTCAGAGTGGAATGCGGTGGCCAAGATTAAAACGAATCAGGTTTTGATTTTATCCTACCTTATTTCCTCGATTTTGGAATATTACGTGATAACAATTCTGTACGCCACTAGTGGCATATACAACTCCGTATGCCAGTCAGCGTGGCATACGGAAACCCAATGTTAAGCCTATGGGATTTTATATTAGGGGTAGGATAAAGCTTTAGACTCTATACCCTGTTGGACCTAAATCGTGCAGTTATAGATGACTACTCATCTTTTCCTGATATAGTAACCATTAATAATCAGTTTGTATGGTGTCTCCACTCAATGTTTCTGGTATGACATGTTTTTTGGGAGTATGTTCTTCTTTATTGAATCATGATTCTTTATATGTTTCCCAGGTGGTGTCCATAGTATACTATTTTATTTTCCTCATATTCTACCAGTGGGTTCCAGTCAATTCAGCAAATTATACTGTACATCAATTCTGGTAAAGGATCACAATACTGGATGAGGTCAAAATTCAATAGGCTTGCTTAGACCTTTACATCATCCTCTGGCTATCTGCAGGGGTGATCTGTAAACCACTGTTCCATGGAGAGATACCAGGCCTTGGTGTCTCAGATGACTGTACAGAAGAAATGTATGTTGCATCTTTGTTTGGAGACAAGGCGTAGCTTTGAGAGTTCTCTTGCACACCGCTTGCGACCACGTAATAGAGAGAACTGCATACCCAGATTCGGTGGATCTGATTGGTCGAGGCATCACATGACTCTCACGTGACTTGGTTGTTGTTTTTACGGCCGTCACCGTTCGACACAAGCGTGTCGCCCGTGTGGCTTCTTTGTTATGGGGTGCTATGTGTCAATCCACACAGTTCCTATCGCGTTTAAACAGTGTAAGCTCTGCTGCCGGGAAGGTGTTAGCCTCCCCAGCCCTTGCTTTGGTCAAAGCAAGAAGGAAACCCATTTTTGTATGTATGTTAGCCTTGCTGAGATGTCGTCAGCCCGGTGTAGCCCTGTGTTGACAGTGTCGAAGGGTACTGTCTGGTTGTGGCTCGCCCTTGCTGAACAGCGTTGCATCTTTCACTTCAATTGCTACTTGTGTCATTGAGATGTTGGATCTGGCTCTATTACCAGCTGTAAAATCGAAAATAATGTAAAGATATAAAGCAATTTTACATTAAATCTATGGTGCTAACACAACTATTTATAGACGCATATATATATATATATATATATATATATATATATATATATATATATATATATGAAAGGGTATGAACATGTTCACAGGTAATCGACATTGTTGATGACTGCAGCAGGACTGACTGATTATAATATGCAGTGTAAGAGCATCACAGAATGTGCACTTAAAAACATGCATATACATACCTACTTACAAACATACACACACCAACAGATTTGTGAACTGTGGTGAAATATAAGATGATTGTGGTAAGTTAGCTTTTATATATAGGAGGGTGTTCTTCAGTTAGATTCTTTATCTGTGATAATATTTGGGATTGCAGATTGTCTACTATATCACCACTTTTTGTGATTTTGCATTGAATAGGTACAGATTTTCAGACATATTTACAACTGGAAGTTTTGTTGACTGGCTGCCTGCTTAATTTCTCAATATTATTTTTGTCGGATATTTGTTTTATGCTTGCCACTCAGTTTGTAAATGCTTTACATCAATATCTTTATAATTTCTATCGGCTATCGTATTGTGTCGGAGGCCCAAATCGTGATAGTGGGATGCCCCCTTTAGGCGCATATCCTTTATTCAGTCAGGCCTGTATATGTTGTTGTATTCCTTTTTAGATATAGTCAATTTCACAATCATGTTATAAAAACTGCCCAGAAACGGCAGCTATGGCTTAATCATTGTCATTATTATAATTAGTTTGAGATATATGATAAGAAGAAAACCGCATTCCTATGTTAGACCTATTACTTTACCCCACCCCTGCCCCCAGACATTAAAAACTTAGGCTAACAACCTCATATCAAATGTCCAGGGGAAGGGGTTTGAGAAAGTAATAATTCGCCCACAGGAATACAATTTTCCCATGTTAAGGGCCTGTTCCATCTAGCTGACAGCATGTTCGTAATTGTCGGACTGGATCTGGCAGAATCGGCAACAATCTTTTGCTGATTATTGTTGAAAAAGGCTTAAAAACGTCGCCCTGGCATTATCTGGTACCATCTGTTCCGATGCTGACACCCCGCAGATGCATAAAACTTACCACTTTATATATGTATAGACCCGGCGTATATATATATAGGTATGCTTTTGCATGTACAAGGTCGTTCTATTCCCCGTGTGTATACGCCTTATCTGTAGGCGCCTGATTCATGTATACGCCTGATTCATATATACGCCTGATTCTGTTGTATTTACACCACTATCCAATAGTTCCGATCTCTGCCACTTGGGGATAGTACTGGTAGCATATTTCATTTGCTATTAACCATCCAAGTCTGTATTATATAGAATATGCAATCTTATATTACCAATTTATTTCATAAAACGTAATTGCGTATAAATTGATTAATTACACATAATAAACCCTGCTGCCTCACCCCCCCCCCTCACCCCGCCTCACCCCTGCCTCAACCCCGCCACCGCAATCCCGCAATTACGGGGTCGGAGTCGGGAGAGGACTGAGAACAGCTACACCACTACTAACAAGCGGGCGGGGGCATCTGGGGGGGAGTTTCTCACGTAGGCGGGTGACGGAGTTGGAGTTAAAGTCTGGGCCCTGTTTTTTAGTCACGACATTCGTAACTTACAACAGGTATCTGCCGTCAGTGTGCTAGAGAGCTACGATCGTAGAGCGGGTACGACACTTAGTAAAGATACGACACTTAGGGAGCTAAAAGGTGTGCTATAGTCATGACAGTCGGTGGCCAATGAAGTGGAAACAGGGGCCATATGTGTCCTATATCTAAGACCACTCTGGACATGTCATAGCAAATGCACAACTTCACTTCCCGTTTGAATTAAGCAATGAAATTTTAACACAAGTTAGGGATACATATAACCTATAATTGTACCAAATATAAAGAAATCAGCTGCACCGTTCCGAAGATATCGGCGTTTGAATTTCATCATAGCAATCGTCTGCTCTGGTGGCCAGGGTATTTCCCGACGCCTCCGCTAATTTATGCAGCGACTTGCATATCGGGAGGTGGGAGGGTGACTGGCCACCAGAGCAGATGATTGCTATGAGGAACATCAAACGCCGATAACTTTAGAACAGTGAGGCCGATTTTCTTCATATTTGGTACGATTATAGGTTCTATGTATCCCGTACTGATGTTAAAATTTCATTGCTAAATTCGTGTGGGAAGCAAAAGAAATCTACAGTGACGTTTTATAGAACCTAAAACAGTTCTATGTATAGAAAGACGAGCGATCCGCTTAAGCGACTGCTGGTATGTGACAGCGTTCTCTCGGCGGGCGGGCGGCGAGTGAGTTAATTTATTCCTGTCACCTTCAAAGCATGGCTTCCACTGGTTGTGGTCAGTCACATGATGTTACATGCTGACCCTAATTGGTGCAGATTAAGACAAAGAGCGGCGGGAACCTGTCTCAGCCTATAGTTAGGCTTGTTGTTTATGTGACTGGCTCTCTGTTTAGGGTGGAGACCAGACTGTGTTGTTCTGGTGGAGCCATCTGTCTATAACTAATCTGGTTATGGGAAGGGGATCAGTGTTTTGTTCTGGTGTCTTCCCATTTGTGTTCCAGTGGTGTGCAATGTTTCTCCCAGATTGAATTGTCCTGGGCCATACCAGCAGTTTCAATTGTGTTCAATATCATCAGGCTATGATTGGCCGATCGCCATTATTATATTAATGTGCTTTTGGTGCGTGTGGGTGATTTTGGGGAATGTTTGTTTTCTTGACGCCGTCAAAAACAGTTCTATACTTGTCTTAACTTCCGCCAAGATCGTTTGATTCACATACGACACTGTCTATAGCACACCCGCCATCTTGTGTCTTGAAAAAACGCGTAAAACTTGATCCGATCTCAGGCGATCATAGACTTGCGATGTCGTGACTAAAAAACAGGGCCCTGGATCACAGTAGCCTTCAGTGTTGGTTGAGTGAGTCTAGGGTGGCGGGGGGCAGCAGGGGGTTGGGCTGGCAGGTGGTGGGACCAACACCCACATGTGCAGGGCCGGTGGCGGGTGGTGACTCTTTATTTTCTTATCATGTATATACACCCGGCATATATATATTGCGCAGAGGATATTTCCTCTCGTATACGCCTGGTGTGAAATACAGCCAAGACGCGTCCATATTTAAAAGGAAACGGTATTGTATATGCCTCATACGCTGGCGTGAAATACGGGCGAATATATATATGAAAACAAGTCGATTAACAGCCGATACATACACTTCTGCGATGGCGCATATAGGAATAAAATGGTGGTTTTCGTGCAGTGAGTTCAACAGTTCTGGTCCTGTCGACTGTAATTTAACTTGATTACAGTTAGAACCCTGTTCTTTTTCAAGATAATCACAACATTTATTCACCTCAAGAACACCCCCTACCTTCAAACGGACACTCTCAGTAAACATGCCAGGGGTCAAGGTCGCTTCTCTTAGTTCCTAGTTCAGACACCAGAAGACACCACCAGTAAAAAAATCATAGCGGAATACGGGTGTACTAGTATTTGGGTGCGTTGTACATATGAGAGGTGACGGTGGCCGACGGCGACCGACAGTGGCCGTCGGGTCCGATCTTACCAGATTATGGTGTTCCCTTACACCGATATTTCCTGATTAGCTAATCCGCTGTCAGAATCATGATTTGCCTGAAAATTTGGCCAGATGGAACAACCCCTTTACAAGATTAACCTGTAAGTCCAATACACTCGCCTAGCTGAGGTTAGGACGCATCCATGACTGAGCACGGGTTGGACGCTAAATATAGCATTATTCTGGAGACTGGAGAGCTTACCTGTGACGTCATTAGTGCGTATGTACTTCTTACTCAACATGGCCAACTAAATGAAATAAGAAAAACAAGATAAACATTTCTCTTTTATTTCTAACATATGGTTCTTACAACCGCAAGATCTTCCACCATATGAATGCAATTTCAATAAAGTAGAATTTTGTTTCGATTTGTCTTTTATTCTGTGTCTTCAACGTTGTAGCAAATATAGCTTCTTCTTAATACTTACCCAATTATTTGAAACTTTGGATTCTTTTTTTTGGCACGGCTAAGTTCGTTCTTTGCAGCATATGATATATTAATCCCAATCAGACTGAATCGAAAAGAGCATCTCATGAAATGTTACAACATGAATATCTTAAAACTCAAACACACTCGCAGCTATAACTCTTCATGTTTTCTAAATTATTTCATCAATCCCCCCTTCTATCTTCAAATCGAAAGTACCTTCTCAAATCCCCTTATCTTTTCCTCAGCAATTATTCAAGGAAAAGAATTTATTCTTTGACAAATAAAATTCATGTTTCTAAATTGTACATTTGCATTATAATTTCCAAAGAGTGCATACACTATATTGATGTGATAGAGCTCCCACCAATATAAGTATTATTTGGTATATTTGATTTCCATATAATTTCTGCATATAGAAACCAATTTGTGATACATTGAGGGTATACATATTGGGGTTTCTGCCAATGGCAGTCAAGTACAAGAACTAATTCGGCTTTGAAGCAGCGAAGGCGCAGTGTATAAGCTGGTACATCTCGCAGAGGCTGATGACAGTAATACCGTCTGTATAGCACTTTACCCTACCCCTCATATAAATCTCCATAGACTTAACGTGGTGTGACTGTATGCCACGGTTATTATCCTACCCCTCATATAAATCTCCATACACTTAACATGGTGTGACTGTATGCCACGGTTATTATCCTACCCCTCATATAAATCTCCATAGACTTAACGTGGTGTGACTGTATGCCACGGTTATTATCCTACCCCTGATATAAATCTCCATAGACATAACGTAGTGTGACTGTATGCCACGGTTATTATCCTACCCCTCATATAAATCTCCATAGACTTAACATGGTGTGACTGTATGCCACGGTTATTATCCTACCCCTCATATAAATCTCCATAGACTTAACGTGGTGTGACTGTATGCCACGGTTATTATCCTACCCCTGATATAAATCTCCATAGACATAACGTAGTGTGACTGTATGCCACGGTTATTATCCTACCCCTCATATAAATCTCCATAGACTTAACATGGTGTGACTGTATGCCACGGTTATTATCCTACCCCTCATATAAATCTCCATAGACTTAACATGGTGTAACTGAATGCCATGGTTACCATCCTACCCCTCATATAAATCTCCATAGACTTAACATGGTGTGACTGTATGCCACGGTTATTATCCTACCCCTCATATAAATCTCCATAGACTTAACATGGTGTGACTGTATGCCACGGTTATGCAACAAAATATTTATATGCCACTGGTGACATATGAAGTAAAAAACATTTGACAGGGTAGGATAAAATCTAAACATCACTCAATGTTAAATAATTGTTTACATGCCATTCGTTGTCTTCCGCTACAGATATCACGAAGCAGAGCTGAGTGATATCATTCCACAAAGACAACTCATGCCATATAAACAATCATATGAAATTTTGTGATGTTTCATGATAATATGTTGACATACGAAAAGCCTTTGATTTTGTGGATCGCACTTGCTTATTGTCTAAATCCTAGTTGGACGGAGATCCCGCTACGACAGACTAGATTAACCGATAAGATTGTGTTCGAAATATATCGCACCAAGAGCACTAGCATCTTTGGTAATCCCTATCACCGAGGTGCCAGGTTGTGGAATGTCCTCCCTAAAGATATCCAATATATGGACAATGTAGATGACTTCAAAACATATGTAATTGACCATATATATATAGACGACTGAAGACAAGTTTTAATTGCTGTTATTGTGACCTAATGTCCATTATACAGTATAACCGATATATGTATAAGCAGATATAGATTACATTGACTGTAAAAATATCACCAGACTACATTGACACCTGAAATCTATATGATATGTAATAGAAACTCACTGAAATGTACAAAGATATGTGACAACAAAGAAATGTTTTGAAAAAAAACACCCCAAAACCCCTCTGAAATATGTCCAAGATCATATTGCCTCCGAAAATTGTATTCCCTTGTTTTGTTGCATGGCATTGTATTTGAAAAAACTCTCATCCCACCATGTTATTGCCATGGGGACACAGATACCTTTATTTCAGTACAAGAAGAGGACACTGACAAGAATCCATCTCTGGGTCCCGGATCCAGGGCCCCGTTTTTCAGTCACGACAATTGTTATGAACGACATGTTTTTGCTGTGAGTGTACTATAGTCGTGACATTTTAGGGGGTCGGACAATTATCGCCGATCTACGACACATAGGGCGGTGTGAGGTGTGCTATAGTCACAACAAATGTAAGGTCACGTGGGTACTTTTGTCTTCCAATGAAATTTTAACACAAGTAAGCGATACATATAATCAATAATCGTTCCAAATATGAAGAAGATCAACTGCACCAATTCGCCGATATGGGCGTTTGAATTTGGTTGTAGCAAACCCTGCTCTGGTAGCCAGTGTGGCCCTACCTTCACGTGACCCTAATTTATGCGGCGACCTTGACATCGACTGCGCTTGTTCCACATTGCACTGCTAGAGCCACCTAGTTTGCGGCAAAATAAACCGGAGTGTGCCAATATCCCGATGTTTCAAATTCAAACGCTGATATTAGAGGATCGGTATGGCCGATCTTCTTCTGACTTATGACGATTATTGGTCACACATATGCCTTACTGGTGCTAAAGTTTCATTGCTTAATTTGTATGGGAAGCAACAAGGTTTGATAGAACCTAAGGCAATTTCATACGTGTCGTGACAGCCAACGTTTATTGCGGCGATTGTCCTTGGCGCACTACGATCGTGACTATAGAACACCCGCCATCTTTTGTCTTCCAAATTGTCGTACATTCGCTGTACGATCTTAGGATATCAGTAATAACGATTGTCGTGACTGAAAAACAGGGCCCAGGATTCAGGCGGGGAGGGATTTGTTGTTTAGTCGTCCTTGCAGCAATTAATTTGTGGTTTTGTCCAAACATATTTTCTAATCGACACATACTACTACTTGTCTCGGAATACTCACTGCAATGTTTGAATGCCGGAATTCACCTGCAAAGCTCTTCCAAGTTCTTTCCAACCACCGCTTGAGATTTTACTGTAATACAGACTAAATGAAGAAATACATTTAATCAAATCATTCAACGTCAATATCTATATTCCTATTCCTAATGTCAGTTTAAATCTTGACTTACTGGCACCAGATGGCAGCACAATTCGGTCTCACATGAATGATTATGAATCAAGGTAAAAGAGGATATTGGGGAAAAAAGAAACAAGAATAGAAATATCTAAAAATAATACTTCAGATGTGAACCCTTAAAGAAGGTTATCCCTGTCACTTAGTGTGACAACTCTACAGCAGATTTGAATTCTGTTTGCATACTGTCAAGATCCAAAATATTGGTATGTGAAACATACAGATTATATCCCTTGGCCTAACGGACCAAGCTGGCTGCATAGCAATCTGTGGGAGGCGATCCCCCTTCATTATGATCAATAGGGTCACTCCCACCTGGTAAACACGGAGCCAGCATATAATCCTAGGAGCTGTTTCAAGAGTCGAGTGAAGTCTCGCCAGTGGCACGTCGCATTTCAAAGCGAGAGGCCGCAACAGTGAGCAGCACTTTGAATCAAAGCGGCAGCAAAACCAGTACCAATACCCAATAGCAAGCCGCACCTCCACACCGACAGCGACGCGTCAAGTGCCATTGTTAGCTTTTGCTTTGGCAGTGAGCACTCTCGTTTAGCACCCTCCTGGCTTTTGAAACAGCTCCCCGAGCTTGACATACTCGAGTCACCAGCACAGTGCATTGTAATACCATCTCTGCAATAAAGCTTGTAATGGGACGAAGCCTTGGAGTCATTCATTCAGCTTACTATTCACAACAGATAGTAACAATACTTACTCCAATCTTTGAATGCTTGAATTCACTTGAAAGGCCCGTCCAAGTTCCTTCCAACCATCAGCTGATATGTCGCTCCCCCTTAGCCTGGATTGAGGAGGGCATTCAAACCAATGTTTGATTATCAAAATCTGAATACCCAAAGACTTTTATTGGTATGTACACCTTTTTCCTGTGTTATACAACTTGTAAATGTCTTGTTGATCTTGTCCATGACTTGTATGTCATTATATTACTTTCCGTCAAGGAATCTCTCCACAATTATTTCTTACAAATATCATATCAACTTAAATGCCTAGCGCGCATAACAAACCTGAGATCAAGTCAGCACGGAACGAACAATGCAGATAACGAGGAGAGACTTTCTCTCTTATTTTATTTATAACCAGAGGGGAGATAGAACTCCCCCCCCCAAAAAAAACCCCACCAAAACCAAAACAACAACTGTAAGCAGCACTACAATTAAAGAACGTTGTATTTTACTCAAAGAACCTTGAGACAGAATATGTCTTATTTAAGGAATTTATGTTCGTGATTTTTTTCGTTACAATAGACTCTGCGCGAGAATCCATGGTTGGAACATTTTTGTTTTCAAACTTATTTAAGGAATTTAATTGATTTCCATGTAATTTAAGAGGAAGCTAGATGCAGTCCTCTAAACCGAAAGGTTTTTATTCTTGGAAATAAAGCTGATTAAACACAAAAAAAAAATTACCCACAGACACTGTTAAACTCTAGTCTCAAAGTTATTTCCTCTATTGGTGCCTATCCATGAACTTGTCTACCCATCAACCTGCCTTCCCTTTAACTTCCTATCCCATCAACCTGCCTGCCCAAAGCTGCCCACTCGCCCACTATTTTGCCTCCAAACCTATCTGCCTGCCCTTCCATCATCCTGCCCACTCAACTATCAAAGTGCCAACCTATCAACCTGCCTTCCAATCCATCTTGCTGCATACAAATCCCACACAGTCTGACCAGACTTTGACAAAAGTCTCCCAACAGTCTCTCTACAGTCTGACAACAGTCAAAAACAGTTCTACAACTGTCGCGAAACAGTCTCACAAAGGTCGCACAGCAGTCTGATAACAGTCTAAAAACAGTTGTAAAACAGTTTCGCAACAGTTTCACAACAACTTATAAAAGTCTCACAACAAAGCCAAGACTGACTCACGACAGTTTCCTAACAGCCCACAAGTTTCACATCAGTCTCACAGCAGTTTAACAAGAAAAGTTTCTCAATAACCTCACTATGGTCGCACAACATTCTCACAACATTCTAACAATGGTATCATATCAGCATTACAACAGTCTCATAACCTTCTCATTACAGTCTCACAACAATTGCACACATCTAACAATGGTCTCAGAACAGTCTCAATACAGTTCCATAATTATTGTATAACAGTGCCAGAACAGTCTCACAGCAGTTTCACAAGAATCACAATAGTCTTACATCACTGTGCGAAAACCACCAGTTTATATAAGTATACACCCGGCGCAAACATGTATGATTTTCCGAATACAAAGTAATCCTATTTTCCGTTAGGTATACGCCTCATCTATAGACGTGTAAAACGTATACGACCTACTTATACATATCTCGCACATGATATTTCTATTCATATACGCTTTGCAGTAAATACAGTCATTACGTTGACGTATAGAAGAGGGAACGTGTCAATAATCAGCAGATAGATGCACATAAGCGATGGCGTATATATATATGAATAAACTGGTGGTTTTCACGCAGTGCATGAATCCCAGAAAAATCTTACAATAGTTTGAGTACAGTCAGACAAACATTTCACAAACACAGTCTTACACGTCTCACAAGTCTCACAAGAGTCTCAAACATTTACAGAACTATAGCAAAACAGTCTGACAACAGTCTGACAGCAGTCTCGCACCAGCCTGAAAACAGTCGTAAAAAAGTTTCACAACAGTTTCACAACAGTTTCACAACAGTTTCACAACAGTTTCACAACAGTTTCACAACAGTCTCCCAACACCTACATTTTAGTATATTTCATTATTAAAAACCGAAGATCTAAATTGATCCAACAATTGAATCGTGAGGCAATCGTGACCATGGTTTATGTTTTTGTTCCTCCTGAGGCGTTTCTATGCTCTACGATTTCAGACCATGTCCACCATGGCATTTCAAATTGAAGCTATTTTTTATATATTTTTTAAACCTGTTACCCCTATCTCCCACAGGCTCCAGTATATCCATGATCCTTGCAGATAGCATTACCAAGCTATTGGAAAGTATGTCGTAGACCATCGTGATAGATGAGGGCTGGCCTTAAAGGTGACCTTCCTGCAGTCAAGTGCTTTGTGCACTCAAACTGAATTATCTGCTATGGAATAACTTCTAGGGGCTCTCACTCTTTAGCAATGGATAAGAACTTTTATGAAAGTTTTATTGAATTTACGAAGGGAAGTCTTATCCTGAGTATGGATTTACAGTGTCTGACCCTCCTTCCTGGGACATTACATATTTCCAGATATCCATTACACAGTACCTCTTATGAATCAGCCCAAGAATGTATGTTTAGATTTAGATTGGAGCTATTATTATGGAAGCATAAATGCAAGGTTTTGAGTTGTAGGCACATATATAACAATGCTGGTGAAGCGTAGGGATTTATTAGATTTCAAAGAGTAATCTTTCTTATGCAAAAAAAGAGGAATGTATGACAGGAACATACCTTAGATCTGTAATGGTGCTGTTGCTAGTCAGGAAGCCTGCCAATATTTTCACTGAGAAAGTATCTAGACTTACACGGTTGAAACTGTCAAAAGAAAAATTGCTCCAGGATTTATTGATGTTTAGTAACTTATTATAATAATTGTGTTTCTCTAGATTGCATAAGTAATTGGTTCTTCACTGAAGTGGACCAAGTTTGTTTTGGATTTAGACATACATGCGTGTCACAGCTCTTCCTTTCCTTAACCCTTTAAATGCAGCATGATGCCTCCAGGCATTCCCCTGGCTATGGCAGCATGGTGCCTCCGGGCATTCCCCTGGCTATGGCAGCAAGATGCCTCCAGGCATTCCCCTGGCTATGACAGCATGATGCCTCCAGGCATTCCCCTGGCTATGACAGCATGATGCCTCCAGGCATTACCCTGGCTACCTCAGCATGATGCCTCCAGGTATTCCCCTGGCTATGGCAGCATGATGCCTCCAGGCATTCCCCTGGCCATGGCAACATGATGCCTCCAGGCATTCTCCTGGCTATGACAAGACGATACCTCCAAGCATATTAGAGACATCATTGATACTTATGAACTTAAGACATTTTGACAAAGTATAAGAGCCATATTGACCTTTGATCTGGTATAACAAAATATCATCAGTTACCAAGGTGAATTACTCGAATCACATGACAGATCATGTAACATTGCTATTTCTAGAAATAGGTACCTGCTGTAGCAGGATCGTTTATGCAGGCAATGCCTGCCGTGTAATGCTGAGCAGGGGAACTGGGTGCTGCAGGGAAAGGGTTAAGTTCCAGATCCCTCCATATTCAGCCACGCATTCGGATATTGAGGAGAGTAGCTGAGAGGTAAAGGTTCTGTTTCCATAAGAGTGAAAGAATGATTAGTGAAGAGAGTGGAAGCTATCTCGAGATATTTAATCATATATTTAAGGGAAGCAGATATGGACCAATAATTTATTCTTGTGGCTTGATCAGCTTGGTGAAAGGTAAACTATTGGAGGTCCGGGTTGGCCACCCTCTGGATCCGTATCTGCAGAATGTCCTTCTACCTTCCTCCAACCCAAATCCAACTATGTTAATTCCAAATTTGAAGAACCAGGGGGCCGTTTCACTAGTAGGGGGGTCAAAGCGAGAGGTAGGACTGGAACAGTGGCACCAACAGTGGCACCAACAGTAGCAAGCCCAAATTTGCGTTTCATCAGTGCTCTCGCTGTTGAGGTAGGACTAGCTGTCACTGTTGGCACAGCTCTCGCTATGTACACACGTTTGACGTTCAAATCTATTCGTTGACGGGCTGTGATGACGTGGAATTTCACCCATTACCATAGAAACTAAGCAATGAAATTTAACACGAGTAAGGGGTACATATAACCTATAAACGTACTAAATATGGAGAAGAACGGCCTTGCCGTTCCCAAGATATCGGCGTTTGAATTTTGTCATAGCAAATACTGCACATAGCAGTAACAGCGACAGCCACTTTACTGATGAAACGGGCTCTGCCACTGTTGGTGTCGTTTGCTTCGCCAGTGTCGTTCACGCTTGGTTGCACCTACTAATGAAACGCAAACTGTCGCTATGTTGCCACTGTTTCCAACAGCGATACCTACACCTCCTAGTGAAAAGGCCCCCTGGGCTGTCGAGACTTAGCGTCAGGACTCGTTCATTTTGGTCTTCAAAATCTATCTATGTGCTACAATCAACGAGTACGAGCACGCTGAGAAGAATACTATCAATTCCCAATAGTTGCCAACAAGACGCATAGATCAAATATTACTTAGCTGTTATGAAATGTTGGAAGATATATCTATTATTTATCTGATCCACTTTACTGAAAATGAAATGAAGGTGATTCAAGACAGTGGTACAGAGCTTCTAAAATTTCAATATAAGTATTTTCTCAGATTTTCTTTACCTTAACCTCACACTTTTGATATGCTTTTAAATAAAATGGTTTTGAAACTTACTGCAAGTGATGCAAGTGTTCGGCATTCTTCATGACAAACACCAATCCATTCATGTCAATAGCAGTCAGAGGAGTATTACCTATCATCAATGTGCTAGACTCCATGAGTCGACTGGCCATGTGCTGTGCAATCTCTTCACTTTGAGACTCATAGATCATCTGGAGAGTCTGTAGTGTCATCGTTATATCTTTTGATGTTTCCTGTAATACCACTCAGATTTGAGATTTATTCTTTTCTGTACATAGGTCTAAATGAACAATGAATCGTACTTTATAAATGAATCTATCTAAGGAAGAAATGATCTAAGGAACATGTCTCTATACAGGTTTTATATGCCAAGCTCAGGAAATACCAATGAAGAACACAGGGTTTTAATACAACTTTGTATTAGAGCATGAATTATTTTAAGCAATTAATCAATCAAGAAAATCAAAACTTGCATCCAGGCTAAATATATGTCAATGTTGCACTTAGTTATTCTAAAAGTGATACAGCCGGTTCTGCATGATTAGCTTACTTACTTTTATTTTGCTTATCAAATGTTGTTTCATATCATCCTTCGGATGCACATCTGACTAAGATTAGAGTATAGATATCACTTGTTGTTTGCATTGTTTGCGTTTATTACCAGTAACATTATTTCACACAATTGATATGATATATAAATTACAGGGGTCCGAGCTCATACCACTGCGGTACACCAAAATAATCGCCTGTTTTCTATTAGTAAAGTATGAACCAAGCTATCAATGATAACAATCTGGCATATCTAGTATGTGAAGTTTCTCTAATAATCTTTGAAGATCTGCCAATTTATTTTGACTTACAATAGCCTCATATCATACCAAACATAAGTAACAGCTTGTACATTGAGAATACCAACAGATGGCCTTACAAGAAAGGGAGATGTACCCAGATTAAACGCAACAAAGATCATAGAAAAGGTGACTAATCTTTGTACCATCTTATCTTGCGAGTCTTTACATAAAAGTTGGGGTGAGTTCAATTTATTTTCTAATAATGGTATTGATGTTTTTTTATCAAATTTATTTAGCAGCAATCTGCTGAACAAAAAATCATGAACTTACCTTTTTATGACCTGTTGCACATAGAAAGCTTGATATCCAAACATTCCTCATGTCCAGAGCTAGACCAAACAAGAACAGACCAGCCATGTTGAATCTCCCACTTTCAGTGATTGCCAGGTCTGTCTCACCTTGCTTTAAGAGCTCAGACACAGCAAGGATTTCTTGGATGGACAGATGGGCAAATTCGCTGAAGATTCTTTTGCCCAAAGGAAGAGTGTGAAGCAGTCCTGACTTCTCCATCTCATCAACTGCCAAAAGGGAGAACAAAGTGTATTTGTAAAGAAAGTAGGTCGTAAATATTATAATTGCTGGACAATAGAACCATGAGGCAGCCAAAATTGTTTGTAGGAGATTTTTTTTATGAACCAACATTTTGAGCTGTATCCCTCTTGGTGCACCCCTCCCATAATATCTCACACTCTCTAAGTCGTATTCTGTACTCTCACTACGAAGAATTCTTAACAAATTAGGCTTAGAGCCTTGAGGATCCACTGCTAATGACGTACATCAATGCAACCAAAGATTCCTATAATCTCATGATGCCACCTAGCGGGAATACTGTGTCCTAGTGGATTATCAAGGCTCTAAGCCTAGTTCGTTAAGAATCATTCTCCAATAGAGCGCAGTGAGAACCTTGTACAGAATACGACTTAGAGAGGGTGAGATCTTATGAGAGGGGTGTATAGTGAGAACCTTGTACAGAATACGACTTAGAGAGGGTGAGATCTTATGAGAGGGGTGTGTAGTGAGAACCTTGTACAGAATACCACTTAGAGAGGGTGAGATCTTATGAGAGGGGTGTGTAGTGAGAACCTTGTACAGAATACCACTTAGAGAGTGTGAGATCTTATGAGAGGGGTGTATAGTGAGAACCTTGTACAGAATACCACTTAGAGAGGGTGAGATCTTATGAGAGGGGTGTATAGTGAGAACCTTGTACAGAATACCACTTAGAGAGGGTGAGATATTATGAGAGGGGTGTATAGTGAGAACCTTGTACAGAATACCACTTAGAGAGTGTGAGATCTTATGAGAGGGGTGTGTAGTGAGAACCTTGTACAGAATACCACTTAGAGAGTGTGAGATCTTATGAGAGGGGTGCTTTAACCCCGCTAATATCTGATGCCTCTTATTGACTTAGGGAGTAGTGAGTCATTGGTGGAACTATGGTGGTGGTAATAACAAATCTGATGATTATTTCTAGAATCACGAGTGTAACTGGCGTCGATAACGCTTGTCTACATGGGGCCTGGAGAATTTAGTTTCCCCCTGTTGACGCTAGGTGGCGCCTTTGAGCCTTTATATGTGAATACAATGTGTATATTCCTAACATATGTAGATATATTCACAACATGCCACAAATTGGAATGCTCTTGTCATATTTGTATGAACCTTAACTGACAGTCCACAAGAAATGTTTATATCTTAGTATTGAGTAGGTTCTATCTGAATGGGGTTCTTGTAAAATATATCAATGAGGCCCTGCTTCCTTCCAGAAACCTAGAAAGATATTAATGTAGTAGAGGTCTAATATTTAAGCTCTAACTTCAGTTAGTAAGGTCTTCCTAGACTGTTTTTTTTCTTCCAGTATTTGGTATTTTGGTGGCAGGATGTATGATGTGGCCCATGGTGATGTGAAGCATGACTGTGGTGGTTCCTGCATGATATGTTCATTGGGTAGATCATTCCAGGTAGGGTATTGATGTTATCTGGGAGCTGTTTCAAAAGTCGAGTGAAGTCTAGCCAGCAGCCAGTCGCGTTCTCAAAGCGAGAGGCCGCAACAGCGAGCGTCACTTTGAATCAAAGCGGCAGCAAAATCACTACCAATACCCAATAGCGAGCGGCAGCTCCACCTCGACAGCGACGCTTCAAGTGCCATTATTAGCTCTCGCTTTGGCAGTGAGTACTCTCGTTTAGCACCCTCCCGACTTTTGAAACATCTCCCTGGTTCACTGTGGGCTGTGGATATGTGCTCTGCATCTATGGAAATTTTGATGGGTGTGAGTTTGCTTATGTTTGTCTTTTTGTAGATAACTCTTCTTTTAAGTCACTATTATCATTAATCAGATTGCAGAGATATAGGTCGCTAATTTGCGAATTTCTTATCAAAGTTTTGCAAAAGAGAGGTTTTGTAGGCGACATGTCTGGTGTGGTTGTAGTTGACCACCGGGAGCAGCACCTTGAGAGTTCTTTCTGTGGTTTTCTTATCATTAAAAGTTTGTAAGTAAAATGATTGATGGCATATTTAGTAAAGATCTGCTGTTTGTTCTTCTTTATTTAGTACCTGGGACCTGTTTCTTTAGTTTCGTGACATGTCTGTTGCACCATACAGACATTGGGGTTGTCTAGTTTCGTGTACACAAGTAGCTGCCCTTAGGAGAAGACACACACCAAACATTAGAATTAGACGAATCTACACATCATGGACCTGTTTCACTAGTTTTGTGACTAAATTTCTAAACAGACATGAAAAGCAGCACCAACAGTGCAAGCAAGAACAAACAAAACAAAGTCTAGTTCTTATGAAACCGAACACACCATCTAGACGCCATCTAGACATGTCACAAAACTAGTGAAACAGGTCCCCGGTTCGACAATTGATGGTCTCTAGATTTTCCCACTATAGCTTGGACTCTTTTTGCTTTCTGAAATGTATTCAGTAGGAGCACTTCCAAACCAATGGCCAAGATATATGGGAGGGCAGTTTAGTATTGAATGAAAACAATCAAAGAGTTCTTTAGTACCATTAAGAAAAGTAAATACCATAAAGATGTTATGACACCTATACATTTTTGAAAATATCACTTGAAATAAAAGATCATGCAAACTTGAAGGTATAAATCTTTAATTGAACTGAGTCAAATGACTTCTCATATCCAGAGTCATAGCCAAAAGTGTGATTATAATTTTTTGCTCATGGCCTATGTGTCAGAGGTGGTCATTGCCCCGCCTGTTGTCTCCCCTCTACACTGCATACCACATGTGGTGTTTTGACTCTGCACCAAGGCCTTTTATCTCATATTCCATTATATTATATATTCATAATAGACTAATCTCGCTATTAGACAATCATTATTGAAGGGGTTGGGTCAGTCAAGCAGTGGTGTCTTCATTCTGTACCAGAGGACATGGGAAGCCAGACCCTGCTGTGTGGTGGTTCGGGTGAGCCCGTGCACGCAAGTGCTATGGGTTCGCCCGGTTGACGTAACTCTGCTTGTATATAAGGCTGAGTCCGCAGCAGGTGGTCAGGTTACTCTCTGTGAAGAGTGAATCCTTTGGAGCCTCAAGGAGGGGTAAGTTTCTCTGAACCCTCTCAGTGGTTAAACAAGTCTATGTGCTTCGGCTCATAGATAAGTTCCCTCTGCTTTATTTGGCACTCCGATGTCAAGGTACTGTAAGGGACGGTGATCCATCCGGATCACAAGGAACTCGGCAATAAACAAGTCTGTTTCTGGTGTTGTGTTGCTAGGATATATAGTATACCTGCCAATATTTACCGAAAACATATCAAACAGACCTAAGTGGATCTGATAGGGTTTGGCCCGGCGTCCACCTATTATGATATGGCCCCGATATGGTCTATGATGCACCTCCCGATAAAAGTATCAAAATCGGGTTGGAAGGTCACCTAATATCGGGGCAGTTGACCACGTTTGTGTGGTTAGACACCGATAAAAACCCTTTATAATGTGGGATGGATTGGCATGTCTAGACATATATATGTCTACGATTTTGCACCTTCTCGATATGTCTCTGATATTTGCTTTTTGTATCGGTGCCATATCGGTAGGTCTAAATTTCTATCGTAGTAGGTGGACGCTGGGCCTAACTTTACACATTACCTGCATAGATACAATCTATCTGAAGGTGGGTGATTAAGCCTTAAGAGGCCAGAGTCAGCGACTCCTACATTATCATTACATGGTTATTGATTATGAATATCAATAAATTAAGATAAATAATCAATATTCAAAAGTCCAAACAGAATCCTTATCTTCATTATAAAATTTGATACAATTGCATTCGCCCAACTCCGGCCTTTCTCCCCTTTTATTCAGGTGTAATGATGTGTGTCATGTTTTTTCAACCTTGCACTGACAATTTAGCAGTGTGGTATGATTTTTATTACCAAATAATTTTGGTTTACTAGTATCTTATATGACCTACGGTTGTCCAATGTGACTTCATGCTCAAGATTAAAAACATCCTGATCCTCAAAGACAAGTTTGGGGTTTTCATCGTTGCCACTTTGGAGACCTGATAGGGCGAGCGTAGTAAAGAAGGGTAGGAATGCCCGTAGCTTCAGTGCCATAAATGCAGGGCTGTGTCCTTTCTTCAGTCCTCTTGTTGCTGATTTCTGGCAAAGAAATTTACATTCATGAATACATAATCGTTGAGTTATATGTTAAGCTACCTCTCTTTCCAGATATTTCTTCCCAGAAATCTCTACTATCCTGGGACTTATCAGAGAACTAGAACCACTGGAAGACCCACTCGCCATGCAGCGCTGTTAACTAGTGGCGCGCATGTGCCGGTTCCTACAGGGGAGCAAAACATCCGGTTCACGCTTCTAACATGTAGATTCCTAGACGTTAGTGCGGCCACCATTCACCAGATGGCGTGTTCATGGCTCAAGTTGAGCGTAAACCGGAAGCCCACCTCCCCTGTATCTTGAAACCGAGTTTGCCTCATAGGCACAACGTTGAATGGCTGTGAGTGGGCTTTCCAGGGGTTCTAGTTCTTTGGACTCATGTTCCAAGGACTACAGCATCCACTGGCGGACATACCCTTTCCCTAATGACCAGAAATGACCCATGATACTTCACCTGAAAGTCTACAAAAAGTTACTCATTATAAAGTCCCTATAATCTTTTTGAGTATCTATAAAACCAGTTATCCTACATACAAGAGTAGTATGGTAAATGTCTTTGAGCATTTATCCTACCCCTAATATAAAATCCCATAGGCTTAACATTGGGTTTCCGTATGCCACGCTGACTGGCATACGGAGTTTTATATGCCACTAGTGGCATTCAGAATTGTTATCACATAATATTCCAAAATCTAGGAGATAGGGTAGGATAAAATCAAAACCTGATATCTTGGCCACCGCATTCCACTCCTGAAGTTTTGGCTCTGGACTTTACTCGGCTTCGTCTCATGAAATCACTATGCCAAACTCAAGTCATGCAATATGGTGGCCAAGATTAAACCTCATCCAGTTTTACGATAGTATTTCCAAACATGATAGAGCCCCAAATAGTCGGTCCCCAGCATCACGCTGTTGGGTAGTGTCCTGCTTGCTCCGCTCAATAACTCTGAGTGAGCTCTGAACACTCACCCCGAGTCAAAAGGTCACCTGGGAGCTGTTTCAAAACTCGAATGAAGTCTCGCCAGCAGCACGTTGCCTTTCAAAGCGAGAGGCCACAACAGCGAGCGGCACTTTGAATCAAAGCGGCAGCAAAACCGGTACCAATACCCAATAGTGAGCGGCACCTCCACCTCGACAGTGACACTTCAAGTTAGCTCTCGCTTTGGCAGTGAGTACTCTCGTTTAGCACCCTCCCGACTTTTGAAACAGTTCCCTGATCACCAGTCAGCCGAGACCACTGGCAGTAACTTTTTTCATGCAGAGGCAACACTTGTAAACATTTACATCCCAAACCACATGGTCTTTACCAAAATTATAATATTTACACCACCATCTCGGTTTTTAAAAGTAGGTCAAGTCAAGGACATGACCTTTTTCTTTTGGCCATGCCATTTTCTGACAAAATTAGGTCAATATATACAAAAGTTGATGTATTCTGGGTTACTGCATCCACAAGTTGACCTAGAAAATACTAATTCCGGTCTCTCGACCAATCAGAATGCTCCATTCCTGTGATGTCACACCATATCCATTCTGCAAGTATGTCGACCGGAAAATTAGTTGCTAACTCTAGACGCTCTAGACACCTACTATGTGCTACTTGCAATTATACTTTTCATCATTATTACTGCAATTTTGTGCAGCAAACTCTGTGCTTTGTCGTCAAGGTTTTCCCTATGTCAATCCTTTTCAAGCTAAAGCAACCATCCTATAATTGTTTGATATGTCCAGAATTTGTTTCTGAATAATTCCTACATATACATGTTATACTTTCGAAAAACCAACCACTCACAATAAACATTTATTTTTGCATAGTGCTTGAAATTTGTTCCATTATAAAAAAGTGGAATGATGATGAAGTGGCTTTGTTTGAGCTGGGAATTTGTCTCTGTGGTTATAACTCCATTAGATCGAGAGCTGAGAAAATTGATTATAATAGGATTGTACGCTAATTTATTATATTACTATCAAATTGCATCGTAAGTAATTCAAGGTTTACATACCAGGACTATGTAGGCAGTGAGCTGAGTGTACGTTTGAATATTCAGCTTCTCATCTGAGCTTTCATGTTGTAGCACTTTACACAAAGCCGATGCGTAGTAGGTGATGGCACATGCAGACAAGATGGTTGGATTGTTGGTCAGGATGTTTTTGACGTGTTCTCTCTTCTCCTGAGGAACCTGCTTGTCTGCAAACTCAAGCACCCTTTCTTCTGTCAGACCAAAGAGCTCAATAACACGGTCAGGATGTAGCTCTATGAGTCCTGCGAATGGTCTAATAGATAGAAAAACACCTTAGTCATATTAATTGCAATGTTGTATCAATACAGATTGTGATAAGTGTGATATTAGTTTCTTTGGATTTTCCATATTGAATTTTTTCCAAATGTTTTGTGTGGACTTTAAAAAGGATCACATGGAAGTATTGACAATGCATGTGATATCTTACAGACCAGTACTATAGAGGAAACCCATGAAAGTTTAGGGTCTGAGCCCGTATCCCATCGAGTTTGAATCACGTAGTAATTCACAAGGCGAAGCTGAGTGAATTACTATGTGATTCAAATGAGATGGGATCAAGCTCTGACCCTAAATTTCTGAATTTATCTCACCCTTAATATTGACTAATGGGCTAACATTTGTGACATTATCCCCCATTGGATATTTTTCATAAATATCTAATAGGTATTAGATACGAGTTCCCAATGTTAAGTCTATGGAGAAAAAATATCTGGGGTGAGATAAATATACAAACCTCAGAGTAATATACACTGCACAAAAACCACCAGTTTATTCATAATATGAGAAGTGCATGTATCGGCTGAATATTGACTTGTTTTCATATATATATATATATACGCCTATAATTCACGCCAGCATATGAGGCGTATACAAGACGGTTTCCTTTTAGATACGGACGCGTCTTGGCTGTATCTCACACCAGGCATATACCAGAGGAAATATCCTCTGCGCAATATATATACTTTGGAAAGGTGTATGCATGAGATCAGTATGAGAAATTGTGAAGGGCCGAAAGGTCATATAATTACAGGCTTAGTACTGCACCCCCAATATTTACCCTCACAAATATGTGTTCCAAGGCCTAGAGCCAGCTTGTATGTACTCAATGAATTAAATTTTGCAGCATATGCTTGGACATTATTTCGAATGATTGAAGATCCTGATTTCCCCAGATCCTATGTTTTCCCCCTTTTTTTTTAGCTCACTTGAGCTACGTCTTGCATGATTCCCAGCAATTTTGATTTTTCCCATGTCCGCAGGGGGTCAGAACAAATATTTGCTATGGTTGATCCTAACACGCTGGGTGCCTGCTGCAGTAGCTACTGATTTGTAGAGTATTAGGTTTGCTACACGAAAAAGAATTTGGCTACCTTTGTTGGCTCAAAACAAATATATAAGAAAACTTGAGGCCAAAACCGTCAAACTCAGTTGTGAAGGGAAGCAGGATGGAAAGTCACCATACCGAACCCACTATTGTTGTCCTCTTTTTTTTTTTTTAAAGCTTTTATTGCATTCAATTTGTAAATAATTGCTCTTCCATGCAATACATAGTTTTCATACAACATAACGTAACATTAGTATATATACAATGGTTTCTCGTCATTTAGACAAATTGTGATATGTCAACATATACAAAACAATAACTAACAGGACATTTCACTTTTATATAATCATACTTTCTATACCATTTGTACAAATAACATATGTATATATATTGGGTTCACCACCACAGGACCTTCTGTTCCAATAGCAACAACATTCAAGACAAGCAGAAGCCACTGCCTGGGGTTCAAATTGGCAGTTCAGTAACAGATAAATGCTATCTTAATTAAAACAGGCCTACTCTGACCAGCTGTCCATGATAAATCTTTGGGGCCATCCATAAAGTACGTACGCAGAATTTCTGAAATTTTGGACCCCCCACCCCCTCTCCCAATTTTGTACGCAATAGAACAAAGAGGGAGCATACGCAGATTTTCCTAAATGTCTGACCCCCCCCACCCCCCCTCGGTGCGTACATACTTTATGGATGGCCCCTAATGAGATAATCATGTTATCATCAACACTGTTAGAATATCACCTGCATAAATATTAACCAATACACTAACAAGATATTCATCCAAATGACTAAATACTTAAGATGTCATGGCCCGTCTGTGGTGCTAAATAGATGACATATGAATGCCAGGCTAAAACGATGACATACTTGTTAGGCTTGCATTTCACTGCAATACACCAATCAGCTGTAGCAAACTGCCTCACCCATAGTATGACATTCTCAGATATGATGTATGTGAATTCTTTGGATCATATGTTGGAAATGAGGCTGAAGGGACAAGTAAGAGCGGGGAGACTGGCAAGGCAATCCTAGGTTCGTTTACCGACTATAGTCTATACCTAGTAAACCCAGTGGTACATGTTCTTCTTGTTTACAAAATTCGAAAAACAGCACAAATATATAAACATTCCTTAGTTCATATTCAATAGTTTGCTGAGGGTGGTGCATAACACAAAGGAAAAGTAGCTTAATGTGCATTGATATGCATTGGTATTTTTAGGAAATGAGGTTGTTATTTCCTTTAGCAATGATCAATTGAGAATCTAAAGTGATTAGGCTACATACCTGGAGAAGACAAGTTTGGTTGATCTTGGAAGTACATCCCCTCGCAGGATGTTAACGCACCACTCTAAGCTGCTTGCTTTTTCATCCAGGCTGTGGATCTTTCTTGTGTTCCTCAGAAGTGAATTCAATTCTGGAAGCTCATCTATCCCATCTGTGAAAAAAGTATTTGTTTGTACTGCACTACACGCTTGTCCGAGATTATGTTATGTCTATCGAATTAACATCATATAGAAATAGTGGAAACATACAAATGCATAATGGCAAACTGTGAACAGGAGGAAGCTTCTAGAGTGACCACCTGTATAAGGGAATGAATGGTCACACGACCTGCTGATGTAAGCAGCAGGTGAGTATACCTCCGCTGCGTCTGCAAGAGGCAGCACTAAGGTACGAGGAGTAAGATCTAGCTGTGCTAAGTAAACCTGCTCCCGCTGGAGTAGGATTGGGTGCTGGAGGCTTCATCCCGTGAGGAGTGAAGTTGGCTACTATTAACATTCAATGTGTGAATCCATCGGTCCTGTGAGCTGCCTACAGACCGACATGTGGGTAACTGACTCTCAGTAGAGAGTGCACAGAATGTGTGGGCTGAACTATTAAGATCAACTCAGGAGCACTAAGACTCACGGACTGAATCCAACTAAAACATTAGGAACTGAAGTGAACAAATGCAAAGGAGAACCTAATTATTTTTCAATTTCACAGAAATCTTGAAGTTGACTTGTCCTTAAATGTGAGCTACACTCCAACCTGTAAAATGAATCCTGATTAAATAATAATGATTAAATAATCTACAAAGCAACTAAAATTGTCTCACCTAAAAAAAACCTGGTATTCTCTGGACAGTTCTGCAGCCACGGCCCAAGCTGAGGATGTGTTCCGCCTGGATTGTAAAGACTGTAGTTAAGGAGCAGGTCACTGAGCGTCATCCGGTGGTTATCGTGCAGAAGATGTCTTAGATTAAGCATAAATGCACATGCACATTTTTCTTCCCATCGTCTATGTGCCCATTCATTGAGTAACCACTGGGACAAGGTTGTCTTTCCCACCCCAGCTCTTCCTCTCAGTAGGACCATTGTTTCTCCTTTTGAGAGAATATCCTTGTAAGTGATATCACTTGGACCAAGATTTTTCTGGTATTTATTTGGTAGTGCATCATCCTGACTCCCAAGAGAATCCTTCACAAGACGAAGCTGAATGAACTGGTCCTCCAAGTCGATTTGATCATCTGCCACCATGTCTGGAGCATGACCTCTGTTTTTAATAGCATCACCAAGGTTTGTTGAGAGCTTAGCAACACAGAGGCCTAGAAACAAGCATATATAGATTTTATAAAGTGACACAAAGTATAATGTAAACAACATATACAAACAGTAAGTTGGTATGACTATAATGATCCACTAGTGATACTCTGAATTGTAAGCCAAGGTCGTCAGTCGGTGTCCTCAAAACTTCAAAGGTATTGGCTCCAGCCTCTGTTTTCATGACCACCCATTTAGAGTTGCCTATGCCAAATAGGCAAGACAATTGTGTCCTTACTAAGGCAGCATATAAAGAACAGCATTGGGGTTCACAGGCACAACAGTGGCAGTTTATCAAACCCCTTAAATCCCAAAGATATCATGTTGCATGATTGTATGCCATGGGGCATAAAATGGCCTAATTTGTATTTTTTAAGTGGCATACTAGTGTTGCCTTCCAAAATATCGGTATGTGAAACATACAGATTCTTTTCCTTGGCCTAACTGATGATGCTGGCTCTATGTAACACGCTGCTGGAGGCGACCCTTTGGTTACGATCAACACGGTCACCCTCACGCGGTAAACACGGAGCCAGCATATAAGGCCTCAATGTATTCTTGTCTGTCCGACTAGTGCAGCGCATTGTAGTAACACCAGCAATAAAGTTTGTAATGGGACAAATATTGGAATCATTCATTCAGCTTACTATCCACATCTGATAGTAACACTATTGTAAAACAGGTTGAGTTTTAATCTTGCCTGCCACAAATGAGGTTTGGCGTAGTTATTTCAAAAGGTGAAGCTTAGGGAAATCTGTAGCTAAAACTACATTTGTGGCATATAGCAGCCAAGAATAAAATGAATCTGGTTTGATACCCTGGTGCAAATTTTGTTGTCTCTGTACAGTGGCTGTTTGGTCTGCACTAGAAGAGTATATAGTTTGCGATTGGTTTGCTGCAGTTATTCAAATCTTAATGTTTAAAAGTGTGCAAATAATAATCACTTTGATGTTAAGGTAAAGATAACAAATATTATCATAAATTCTGCTGTTAATAATTTCCATGTCGCTAGAATAGAATATGGTATGTTAATACGGCTATGAGTAAATGGGTCGTGATCACAACTTGGACAGTTTTACTACAATTTATTTTATAATTATCATTTTGTTAAAGATGAATAAATGAATAAAGAAAGAAAACTTGCTAAAGCATGTGATTCTCGCATTGAGACGTTGCCAAAAAGACAACAATTAGTTTCAAAGGCAAAAAGCGAATTAGGACACCAGGATCAAAGGCCAAGTTCTGGGAGTTGTTTCAAAAGTCGAGTGAAGTCTTGCCAGCAGCAAATCGCATTTCAAAGCGAGAGGCAGCAACAGCCAGCGGCACTTTGAATCAAAGCGGCACCAAAACCGTTACCAATACCCAATAGCGAGCGGCACCTCCACCTCGACAGTGCCATTGTTAGCTCTCGCTTTGGCGGTGAGTACTCTCGTTTAGTACCCTCCCGACTTTTGAAACAGCTCCCTGGTATGATCGTTTATCGTGAAGCCATAGCGTTGTTACATTCTTATCAGAACTTTCCATATAAATACAGAGCAGGGAGCTGTTTCAAAAGTCGGGAGGGTGCTAAACGAGAGTACTCATCGCCAATGCGAGAGGCCAACAATGGAACTTGAGGCGTCGCTGTCGAGGTGGAGGTGCCGCTCTCTATGGGATATTGGTAGTAGTTTTGCTGCCGCTTTGATTTGAGGTGCCGCTCGCTGTTTCCGGCCTCTCGCTTTCAAAATGTGACGTGCCGCTGGCGAGACCTCACTCGACTTTTGAAACAGCTCCCAGACCTCCTCTGATAACTCGCTGATGGTAGGCAGAATGTAGTATAAGTTAAATCTAAGGTAGAAGAAAGCAGTATCCTTTTCTGAATTATCTAAAGAGGGTAGTTGTGGCCCACTATAATTTAGGTCAACTATAGACTGTAGAACCGTCCCAAGGCGCTATAAATTACATGTAAGGAGGTCAGGATGAAGGTCGTGGTTTGCTCCGAATGCAGTCATTGGCTACTGGGTCTACTCTATTCCTTATATGGCAGTTAATGCAGGGGGACAACTCCATGCACGAATGCCCCTCAGGAAGGAGAGGTCTTGACCCTTGTTACGGTTCCTGAATTATTTCTAGAAATATCCCGTCACAGAATGATCGAAAAGCATCCTGTAAGAATCATCACTTACTTTGTAGACAGAGAAAATGGGGTCTCTTACATACCAAGGCTATGCACTGCGCGAAACTAACCACTTTATATATGTATGTATACGCCCGGGGGGGGGGGGGCAGGTCTGGATTATTTGTCTTTCTCTTTTTATCATGTATACACCTGGCGTATATATATATCGCACAGAGGATGTTTCCTCTCATATACGCCAGATGTGAAATACAGCCAAAACGAGTCCGTATTCGAAAGCAAACAGTCTTGTATACGCCTCATACGCTGGCGTGAAATATAGACATATGAAAACATGTCAATATACGACCAATACATGCGCTGCCGTGATGGCTTATATTAGGAATAAACTCAATAAATAATGATGGTTTACGAGTGAAAAGGACATGACATCAAGATAAGGAATTGAGTACCTTACCAGTTTCAGCGGGGGTTGGCTTTCTACCCTTTATCTTCTCAAACAGTGAGGGGTAGAGTCCAGAGATGAGTTTTACAAACTTTGCATTTTCCAGATCATGGCTGCGTTGGAATTTGTTGTACAGAGTCCGGGCCCTTTCTCTGCGGCCCTGGACTCCTTCCACGGCCTCAGCGAAATGGGAAGGAAGCAAATGCTGAAAGAGGTCCACATCAAGCTCTGCAGCCATTGCCGTCCAATTTTCCCGGATTTTATTCTTGACTACCACTGTCTCTCGCTGAATAGAAAATAAGATTGGTTGTTAAAGGAACCACAATCGTTATTCATGAATCGTGGTTTTTTCTTCTTAATTTGCAGTTTCTTTTCTTAGTCACAGTCCATGAGCGCAGAGAGGCGCATCTTCTCTCACTTGCATATAAAAGGTCTAAATTTGCTAGTAGTCTAGTTACTCCACTGAGGCCTACTAGACAACACGATGGCCCTGTCTTGAAATTGTCAAACCCGATAACTTGTGAGAAATACCAAAGATCTGTTGAGTACAAGGCAGGAACTTCTTGGAACAACCTCGATGTATCGGCTAGATGTCTCCCTGATTATGCCAATTTCCGCTCTTATACCAGAAGAATTTTAAACACTCAGTTACAACAAGCCTACCAACTAAATAATCAATGAGGTCAGTATTTGCCCACATCATGATTACTAAATAATGGCAACAAACTTTTATTGATATTACTACCAGAATTTCTAATACCCCCATGGATATGAATTAGATGAAATTTGATGGGTAGGGAAACTGCCAATACATGTATTGTCTTCCTCTGTATGAAACATGTTGTTCTACCCCTTTTGTGATACCAATTCATACTTAGCTTTATTTCATTGTGTTAAACCACGTCATGTTAGCCCACTAGATGGGCATGGATGCACGAAACAGAACAAAACTGGAGAGGGTGGAAGATAGGCACTAGTTAGCCTAACCCGTAACTCCAGTATAAATAAAAACTTTAAAAAATCCCCCCAAAAAACCAGTTAGGTTCTCGCACCCAATAGCGAGCGGCACCATCCACCTCCACTTGATCCTGCTGGCATCCTCTTACTTCATTCTAGGTTTAAGAAGTTCAGGCCATGTCCAGTAATTTCCTGGATAAGAGTTGTGTGATTATGTTCTATGCTTTATCCTACCCCTAATAAAAAAAACGCCATAGGTTCAACATGGGATTTGTTTATTTCACGGGCATGACATAAAGTGTTGTTTATGCCACTACTTTCTGATACTGAAAAAATATGGAAACGGGGTAGGATAAAATCTAGATGCCACTCGTTTGAGTTTGAGCTTATTTATGCCACGCATTTTGTTGGCTCCATAATTTCACAAGTCAAAGACGAGTGACATTACGGAGCCAACAAAATGAGTGGCATAAATAAACTCAGACTCAAACTCGTGACGTCTCTTGATATAGTATCGGGATTATTATTTACTACAGACCCCGAGCTCCGGACAGCCCAGTCAGAAGCCTCTGGAGAGTGGAAGATATAAATCCAGATAAAGATTTCCTGGCAGTTGAATCATCATTTAGTGAGTTGGTGAACTAGTACTACTACGCAGAGGGGACCCCCACCTACCACGATAGGCCATGACATGCTTTCCGATCGCTACGATTTGAAATGGGGAAATTGTGACCTATCGGGAGGTCCCCGATAGGTCCAACAGTTTGAAATTGTAGAGCGTGGCAATGCCTTGGGAGTACCAATATCATAAACTATGGTCATGATAGCTCCACGACGAAACCAGCGGCTGCTACCATACCCTACAACAGGCTACAAAATTTCCAACATGGTGGAAATTATCGGGACCTCTACAATTGGCGTTTTCATTGCAGCCTATCATGAGCTGTCGTAGACGGAATCGCAGAAACCTGTTCCATCTACCACGATTTTGCCAGACCTCACGCTACAATCGGAATGGTGTCGGGAAGGCCGTCGTAAGGCCAATGGGGGCAGGCTTTAAAACTGCTACCACTACGACTGCTAACATCACAAGCGCACCTACATGACTGAGAACCAAAGCGAATCATCTTGAGAATGATTTATTTCATTGTATATATCATCAATTTCATTGTATATATCATCAATTTCATTGTATATATCATCACCTGTTACTGTTGTTTGTTCATACTTGGTCAACATTGCAAGGAAGAACGATTTGTACCTAATCGAATACAAAAAAAATGGGGAAAAAAAATAAAAAATGTCAAGGTTAAGAAAAGAAGGCAACGTAATACACCTCTGAGCTCCAAGTTGGATGCCAAATTTGCGAACAAATTTCTTAATTCAGGAAAGCCGAAAATTTTCTAAAGTAAGAGAATAAAATAACACCATAAATATGCTGTTGTTAATTACATTTGATGTAGAGGTGGATATGTTGATATCTGACCTTTGTGTCTCGAACTGCGGGCTTGTTGACCGGTGATGGTTTGACTTTTGAGGGAGATGGACCACTATAAAAGAGGTCAGTTGATTTGTAAGGAACAGCGGGGTCTGGCAAAACCTCATCTTTCTGTAGAAAGAAATATAGGATTAAAATAAAAATAATTTTCAAACACCTAAAATTCATTTTCAATACTCAGTTAATGTGAAAACAAGCATGGCATCAAGATAACGTTGCATTCTTATGATGCCGCTGAATATTAAGGGATACTGAGAAGGACAGAAACAATAATTGAGTTTTTTCTAGGAATATTAGAAGAATATGTGTGTGATTATGTTCAATAAATCAGAAAGATGATTCATGATGATTGGTTTAATCTTTATCTACCCTTGGGTCTCTTGCTTTTTCGCCCTTTTTTTATTTCCTTTATACATACTGGTACTAGCTACTTCGTCAAATCATATTTGAGAGGGTGATAGATTGGCCAACAACCCCTGTCTGCACTGCGCTGCGACGAACATGCGTAGCAGACGGCTCTGGTGGCCAGTGTAAGAGGGTGAGGGCTTAGTGGCGCCCCCTACTATTGCACCTGAAACTATCAATTAGTTACCAACCATCATTCCATGCGACACAGATCTTACCGACTACCAGGGAAATGTGATCTCTCAAGTAAAGGAGATTGAAAAACTACAGTTCTAAATTATATTTTCAGTATGGCTAGAAACAAATCTTAAGGATAGAAGTACATCTGTGTAGAAAAAACACAAAAAAGAGTAGCAGGATTCAGTTAAGTACTAAACGAGAATCTCACTCTCGTAGCCCTTCAGTCTCCATGCCTAGGTCTGGTTCACTCTGTCTCTATGTGCGGGAGCAACTTCAAGCGGATCCTTCAAGAATCATAGTTTTTTAGATATAGTAGGTAAACATTTCAGGCTCGCAGGCCTGTCTTCCTTCTGGCCAGTTTTCTTCACAGCTAGACTTATTTTTGACTTATTTTCTATTCTAGCAGCTCTCAGGGCTGACAATATTACTTACTGCAATTTTACTTAATCTGTGTGTGACCATAGTGTATATTTCAGTGGTCGGTTAGCGTAGTTTATTTCATCAAGTTGTACTCTTACAACTAACGCTGGCTGCCTAAGTATTCGGCACAGCCAAAATATATCATTTTATTTTATCGAGATGATTGCTCACTTTTCCTGGATCTAGTCCACCGCTGTGACATTGAGGAAGCTTCAGGGAGTTCGCGGGTCTATCCTCTTCTTTTTAGTGCATATGCTATCCAATATGATGGTGTTATAGATTCCTCACTCCCCGCGCACACCACACATGTCCTACCTACACGGCGGCCATATTATTGTGAGGTGTTGGGTAAGTAAACTGAAGGCCATGGGTTCAAACCCAAGACTAGATATGAATTCTCTCTCTTTTTTTTATACTTTTCGACAAATATCTGTTTTTGATATTCTATGAGAATAGATATTTTAATCACATATATATGTTTGTGTAAGGCACTGTGAAGTATACAATTAAAGCATGTACATTAATCATATAAAAGATGGTTAGGCTACCAGCTTGGGGAATTACTCTGAGGAAGGTGTTGTTCTGAAGGACAATAGATGGAAAGCTCTAGAGATAAAGATCAAGTAGTCATTTTGTAAAGATCTGCAGTCGTTACTAATGGTTTTTAGGTATTTTGGAGTTGGGAAATCAGCATTAATATTAATAATACAGATATTGGAGAAATTCTAAAAAGACGCCCCTAAACAAGATGGCCGCCAGTGGCCCATAGAAATGCTGACGTGGCTTCTACCCCTACCACCACGTTACCTCCTCTCCAGGCGCCACGTCCGTGTTAATTAATGAATATGTAATGATTGAACCTATATAACCCGGTGAATTCAATAAACGATGTCAGACCCTGCCCGAAACTTGTTTTTACAACACTTATGCGTTGACCCAACCTTCTTAACGTATATATCGACTGCTGGAGACCAGATTTACTATGGAAGCCTATCATAGTGGGTTAGAGGACTGAACCTTTACAATTTGATATCTGACAGGAATTTCCTAGGACCATTACATAACAGTCCTAAAATGATGGAATGTCCTTAGAGAGAACAGTAAGAAGGACATTGAGGATCCATTCTTCTTGCTCACCTTTGAAAGGAACATTTCATTTATCCCATGAGGACAACTTCAGACCTCTCCTATAAATTTCCTGGGAGAGTATAGGAGACGTCCTTCATATATCAAAGGACATCCCCTGGTCCACATATTTTTAGTCTGATGGAGGGCATCTTTTCTTTCATCATTTTATCAAATGATTGAAAGATGTTTCAGGAACGTTCCTGCCTTTTTCTTTGTCAAGCCTCATTCATTTTAGAATCGCTCAAAGATCATAAAATCAGAATTATGAACGTTTTCCTCATTCATATCCGATACTATGTATACTGCCAGAAATTGATAAACCAAAACAAGAAACCGAAAAAAACCCCTTCCTGAATGGGGCAAAAGGCTTCCAAAAACAGGAAATTACTTTTGCTGAGATACTTGGAAGAATACAATAACACGAAATATATGATATTGTTATTTGCCTTTTGATGTATTGGTAAATATGTCAATATCTTACCTCTGTGTCTCGGTCTGCGGGCTTGTTGAGTGGTGGTTTGACTTTTGAGGTAGATGGACCGCTATAAAACAAGTCACCACCATCATCGCAAGGGTGGTCATCTGATAACGAGACAGTTGATTTGGAGGGTCCAGCAGGGTCGGGCGAAACCTCATCTTTCTGTGAAAATAATAAAAATGTCAAACACCTAGAAATTATTGCAGGAAATTACAAGAATCCATTTTTCTTTAGGACATTTGAAAAAAATCATTTTTTTGTGTCTAGTGAGAACCACTTCAGACTTGAGATTTTAAGGAAAGGTGTTTCAAATGGCCTCTCCTGGCACACCCATTGTAATTATGATGGAGTAAATTTTCTAAAAAACATTTTATCAAATGATTGAAAGATGTTTCAAAAATGTCCCTGCCTTTTTCTTTATTAACTTCATTCATCTCAGGATTACTGCAAGATCACTACAATAGAAAGTTTTACATTTTGCTAGTTGATGTCTAGTACTATATATATATATATATGGCAAACAATTATTGAACAGAAAAATACCCATGATGAATATGGCAAAAGTTATTTAGAAGGAAACCCACAGCAGTGGTAGATTTACTGCTATATCAAAAGCCAGTCCTTCTCTTACCATGTCTATGTGGTGTGGTGTGAAGCCACCTTTCTCTTTTTTCCCCAGCAGTGGTAAATTTACTGCTATATCAAAGACCAGTCCTTCTCATACCACGTCTATGTGGTGTGGTGCACAGCCACCTTTCTCCTTCATCCCCAGCAGTAGTTATAAGGAAACCCACGAGATGGAAATAGCTTGGTCCGTACTCCACCGAGTTTGACCACAGAGTAATTCACAAAGCGAAGCTGAGTAAATTACTCTGTGCTCAAACGAGGTGGAGTGCAGACCAAGTTATTTCCATCGAGTTGGTTTCTGATTTTATCTCATCCCGTATAACATTATTTATCGATGAAATGAATTACAAAATTAGCCATTGAGTATTGGGTACACGAAGCTCACGGCCGTGGAGTACGAGTTCCTAATGTTAAGCCTATGGAGAAAAATACCGGGGTGAGATAATATGTTAATATTAGGAAACGTCTTCACTGTGGACGAAACGGTTCCTGTTCAAGGTCAGTCTTCAATTTCATACTGCCTGGCGCCACAGGCGGAAGGCAGTATGAAATCGAAGACTGACCGAGAACGAGAAGCGTTTCGTCCACAGTGAGGACGTTTAATTATTATTATATACCTTTAAATTGATGAAAAAACGACATTTTGATGACTTGTTAAATCACTCTCACAGCGGGCACGAAGATTTATTATTACTGCACCCCTAGTAGCGGGCAGTATTTCATAGACATTCGCACACAGGTATATAATAATATCTCACGTGTGTGTCACTGATGAAGGGCTTGTTGAGTGGTGGTGGTTTGGTATTCAAGGCAGATGGACCACTATAAAACAGGTCACCCCCATGATGGTCTTCTAATAATCCTTCTTTGCTGAGTTCAACAGGGTGCGGCACAACTTTCTCTTTTTCTTTCTCTTTCTCTTTCTGTAAAAATAAAAGATATCCACTCGCTGTAGTGCATATAACATAGAGTAAAGAAAGATGACTCGTAATGAAAAATATTGAGTTTTTAGAGTTTTAACTACGGTTTGGTAATGCCCCAGTCACACTTGCGTAAATTTCGGCGTTTCTTCTACGTATTTAAATTGGTGGGGACTACGTATTAGCTACGGATTTGTTTGGTTTGCTTTAACGTTTTAGTACGCTTCTCAACGTTCATCAACGCTTCTTTATGCTTTTGTACTTATTGTGGCGTTTTTCGGCGTATTCCGACTTTCATGTACGTATCTCCGCGTTTTTTCCGCGTATTTGTATATTTCAAATTGCGTAGAAGAACGTAAACGTTCGTACACAGAAAATCGCCGTTTTTTGCGCCAGTGTGACTGGGGCATAAACAGGTGGAGCTCGCTTTGCAGTTTAAAACAAAATGATGATATGTCAAGATGCTTAACTAAAGGTATACACAGTTATTTACAAAGCTATAAACAGGAATGATGATGTTTACACAGGTATGACGTCCTAGAATTGTATATTAGCTCCAAAAGTGCAGTATCTAACAACTGCCTGAGTCCTGGAGTATGGAGTCCACGGAAACATCTTTATGCCCCAGTCACACTGGCGTAAAAAACGGCGTTTTTCCGTGTACGCACGTCTACGTTCTGCTACGCATTTTGAATTCTACAAATTTATACGCGGAAAAACGCGGAAAAACACGGAAAAACGCAGAGATACGTACAGGAAAGTCGGAATGCACCAAAAAACGCCACAATACGTACAGAAGCATACTAAAACGTTAAAGCAAACCAAACAGATACGTTCCAAATCCGTAGCTAATATGTGGTCCCCACCAATTCAAATACGTAGAAGAAACGCCGAAATTTACGCCAGTGTGACTGGGGCATTAACTAAAGGTATACACAGTTATTTACAAAGCTATAAACAGGAATGATGATGTTTACACAGGTATGACGTCCTAGAATTGTATATTAGCTCTAAAAGTGCAGCATCTAACAGCTGCTGGAGTAAGGAGTCCACGGAATCATCTTTATAATACTCCAGAAGGCAGGAGCTTGTTCTTAATCTGGAGTAACCGCAGGACCAACCTAGCACTGCATGACTGCACTTGTTCTCAAGAGATATTTACCTACCATATCTAAAAAACTACGATTCTGGTAGTATCGGCTTGGACTTCTCCCCGCACATAAGGACAGAGTGAACCAGACTTAGGCTTGGAGACTGAGGGGCAACGAGAGTGAGAATCTCGTGGAGGAAACAATTAGAATCTGTTCTTCTTTTTTTGTAGATCTATTAGCAGAAGTACCATTTCTCTTATGAAGTATTTCAAGCCATGTCGAAATCAAAGTTTAGTACTGTAGTTTTTTTTATCTGGTAGTCTCATGAGAAACCAATGAGATCTCAACTTTCGCTGGTGTCAATCCAAATAGTTCTGATTGCTGATGATCAGCTCAAAGACCTGTGTCCTACGAAATGATTACCGCTAGATAATAATGGTTTCCCTTTCACCCGCTAGTGGGCACTACGGCATTTAGGAATTGTTAGCCAAATATGAATCGACGAAGTCGCTAGTAATAAGTAAAAGGCTATAACGGAATCGAAGGATCTTTTTTCAAAACTGTGTTGGATTACTGAGTGGGAGAAAGTAGTTTCGTATAGATGTATCACTTACTTTTGCTTTGAATTTGATGACTTGATCTGTATTTTCCGAATTTTTCTTTGCGTCAATTTCTTTCCAGAAGGTTATTTTTGACGAAAATGACATGGTTAAGTTGAGGGTATTCTTCAGGAGAATTAGAATCTTTTTGGTGTGGAGACCATTTCCACACTGACTCTGCTGAAATGATAATAAATACAATGTGTATAACATCTCGGGGTTTACTTAGATGCACATCATATTGAAGTTTGACTTATATTGTGATAAGGATAAATGCGAATATGCGCTGCTTATAGACCTAAATATTCATCCAATTGAGACCATTTAAAAAATCTAATGCCAAACTTGGTGTCTATAAAGCGGTATTGGTTCCATCTTTTCTTATCATGGTGACATTCATATAAATAAATATGTATAGTGCTTATGAAACATGAGTTCCAAGAGTTGCAATCAAACCTTAAATACATTGTAACAACATGGTCCCTTTCTAGAGGCATATCTAGTGGTTAAAATGTGCAGATCTGTCTAAAATCATGGCCAATGATTGGTCAATCTCATATGACATAATCTCACATCCTCTCCACCACGGATGACAAATGACAATTTTATCTCAATTTCAAACCATTCTGAAATTGGAAGATTTTTACCTGAGCTACCAATATGCTTCAATATGCCCCAAATTGCCCCAAAATAATGCACCTAAAAAATCAAAAAATCAAAGAAAAAATCGCACCTCTCATAGGAGCAGTTGATCACCTATCTGCGATGGGAGATGTGTGGTAAAGTGGTTTGTCTCGACATTTGTCTATGATATGGACCTTCCCAATTAGTCTATGACTTTTTACTTATTTGTTTCAAAGATTAAGTCAAAAGGAGTAGGTGGATGCTGGGCCTCACAGCATCGGAAATTGGACATTGGCCAAAATCCCACATGCAGAGATCACCTTCTTCAGTGAGAAATATAAAGCCAGTGTATAAATCAAACTTGACAAATTATACCGAGTTCTGGGTTACTGATATCAGTCACCTCCACCAAAGTATTATCACTCAAAATCATCAGTGAAGTCCAGGTAATTATATAGAACGTCCTGACCATGCTGTACAATTCACAGAACGAGATGCTAATTTATAGTTTGTATGGACCGAGGCATTTATGCCGAGTTCCGTACAAACGTTAAATTATCATTGAGTTCTGTGACTTGTACAAGCATGGTTGGATGTTATAAATTGACTATTTACCCGAAATAAAAAAAAAATCAATTTCATTTGGCTTAACGACCAATATCTTAATAAACGTGTATGGCAAGGTGGTCCGTATTTCAGTGTACGGACCAGGGAGCTGTTTCAAAACCATAGACTTAACCCACGTTTTGAAACAGCTCCCAGTGGTCCATACAGTATTTTTACGTCATATGGCAAAACGGTGCGTATTTACAGTATATACGGCATAGGTATATTTATCATACCCCTAATATAAAATCCCATAGGCTTAACATTGGGTTTCCGTATGCCACGCTGACTGGCATACGGAGTTTTATATGCCACTAGTGGCATACAGCATTGTTATCACGTAATATTCCAAAATCGAGGAGATAGGGTAGGATAAAATCAAAACCTGATTCGTTTTAATCTAGGCCACCACATTCCACGCATAGTAATATATAGTAATCAATGGACCTGTCGTTCTCATTAAAGTATTGTGAATCTGTCTTAGAGATAAGCATTTCCAGAGGACGAAATGTAATTCAAATCTACATCAACCGTCATAATGAGCCCAAATTTTACCTCAGCCAAATGAGATATAATGCTAGATTTCCTCTCTGTAGTGGGGAAGGAGAGGCCAGTACGTTGATTTAATCAAACAATTGATAAGAAGTGGTAAGGTTGTATAAGTCAAGTATCTGACAAGTCACCTTCACAAAGACATTATCGATTTAAACCAATACTACAATACAGTGTGTCAATAACACCAAGAAGATAAAAGACACACTTGTCATGACTTTGATGTCATATGGCATCCCCCACGGATTCCCTCAAGAAGGAAATGGTCAATTGCAGTGTAGATAAACCACTAAGAGTGTATCAGATAAGTATCACACATAGTTATCAGTCAGGTACAGGTAGTCAATATCACCAAAGAGATGAAAGCAATATTTCGTGTAATATTCAGGATTTACATGTGATATGATGCAAGTGAACAGATGATATTATTAAAGGCACTCAATTTGGGTATATTAAAATAGGACACCCCTCTACGGTGCACCATATATTATCAATTATCATAGCCTTGGTATCATCTGAAGATGTATGTCTTCGCACAACCCAGGGTTTGGGTATACAATGCTGTTGCTAGCAATGGCGATATTGTTGGACATTTTGAAGTGTCAGGCTACTTAAGCCCAATGCCCATCTACCGATTTCGGAACATTTATGTACCTTTTTCGGCGACAAACGGAGGGTAATCTGTCTCAGCCAAGCCATCCTAACGTAGTCGATAGATGTAGGACAGCTAGGCAAGGCTACCCAGCGATGAGTGAACACTCGGATTCTCTGGTTTTTGCCCTCCCCCAGCGATTAGTGGACCATACACTGATTTTATCAGTGTGCAGGTCGAGCAAGGGGTTACATAATTTGCCTGCGACAAGGTGACTGACTCCTATACGATTTGGGAACTAATCGTTCAACCCTAAATTGGTAGATGGGCATCCGGCTTAAGTAAGTGACCAGGAATTTTGTAATGACTACGGCCAATGGGTCAATATGGTAACTTGTACCAACGTGTTGAATCTTTCCTATGTTGATAAATTCCTAGGCCTTGTGGGTCAAGGTGTGAAGGTATTCATTTCATAAGAGGCCGGCGTGTTGGTATTTAAACCCATGGTGTTTTTTGCGACCATTGTTGAAACGAGGGTTTATCCTACCCCTAATATAAAATCCCATAGGCTTAACATTGAGTTTCCGTATGATACACTGACTGGCATACGGAGTTTTATATTCCACTAGTGGCATACAGAATTATTATCACGTAATATTCCAAAAACGGCTTTCGCATTGTCAATACAAATTTCACTGGTTCCTATTGACCCCTCCGCCCCCCCCCCCGAAAAAAAAATCATTTTCTGGTTACCACCCCCCCCCCCCTCGTACCTAGCAAACTGGGCGTACCGGTACACCCAGTCTCAGACTGGAGGTACCGCATGTACCCGGATCGCAAGCGTTTTTAAATATCAAACAGTCTGAGACTAGGCATACCCTATGTACCTCCAGTCGCAAGCGAGGGTGTCTCCACACAGAATCGATGATACCTTGCGATCCGAGGTACATGCGGTACGCCAAGCCGGTATCTCCAGTCTGAGGCTGGAGGTACAGGATCGCAAGCTCCCCCAGTCGCACAGTGGAGACAGGCCTTTAACCTACATAATAATCTTTTGGCAATGCAGAGTTTGCGATGCGCAAATTCTGAAGGGAAATACTATAAAAAATACATTAGGATCAAAATAGAGTAAAAAATAGGGACTCTAACAAATGTATAAAGAACCTAGAGAGATTGTGCAGTAATTGTAAATTGCATATAATTTACTGCCGGGCTGTCTTCTCTCATTTCTAATCGAACTTACTTGTGTAACAGGTAACACTGAGGTGGTTAATCGAACATTTATGTTAATTACTTCCCTGGTCACGTGACCAGCTGACGCCTCTACTAGCGTCATTCCTGATATTGCACTCACTGTCGGTGCATGGGAATTTTTTCTTTACTGCTCCGCTCAAACTTTTACTACCGTTTTCGGTTTTTACCAACACATCTACTACTACCTTTTAACGAGCACAAGATGCCCAGACGGAAGCAAGCGCCTTCTCCGAAAAAACAGAGTCAAACCCGGAAAAAGAACCAGGAGAACCCGGCAAACATGTCAGACCAAGATGGCGACCACGATGGCGGCCCTGGGTCGCCGGCGTCCTCCTCCAGTTCCGGACCATTGGCAAGAAGAAATGCGGCAGAAATTCAAGATGTTGCCGGAAGAGTTGACGCGATCGACGGCAGGCTGGAAAGCATTACATCGATGCTATCGCAGCTTGTCCGGAATTCTAATACCCATGACGCTTCTAACAAGGCGCCAGGGCAGCCCGACCGGCACGCGGGAAACGACGCACGCCGCTCGTCCAGCCGTGACCACGAGCACCGCTCGGGCTTGTATAACCACCCTCACCACCCTGCCCGCCTACCGACGCCAGTACTCCCAGAGAGGATATCGGACCTGGATCTACGGGGGGACGCCGCGGACCGGGTGGCCCAGGCTGTCCGGGCCGCTCTTCAACCGGACATCAAAGGTAACTGCACGATGCCCCACCACTTTATATTTAGGGGCCCTAAGAGAACTAAGACGGGAGTGGACGATTTAACTATCCCGGAGTACGCCTATGGTTTCCTGCAATTAGTAAAGATTGCCCCGGACGAGGAGACCCGGGAGGCCATGGGGGCCCACCTGGAGGCCATCTTGGACGACGCCAGGGATTTCCCGTGGGTCAATGTTCGTTGTTTTTCCGAGGAGGTGTGCGACAGGGTCGCGAACGGAAGAATCACGTGGTTAAACTCGTATGAAATTGACCGACTGCAAACACGGCTGGCTCACGTGCCAGGCGGCCAAGCGACGACAGCTCCGAAAGTGAAGGAAGCAGCCAGACCGGGACAAACCGCCATGGACTTACCGCATCACGTGGCTAGGGCCCGCCCCGGGCCGCCATGTCAGCCGTACCAGCGAGACGAATGCCCGGAAGCTACACATCACGTGCAAGGAGGCATACGGAAGCTGCACATATGCGTATCATGTCTCCATAACAAGGCGGCAACTTTCCCGCACCCCCAAATCAACTGCCGGTCCGGACAAAAGGCCCCCGCTGCTCCGGGGTTTGGGAAGTAAACGACCGGAAGACAAAAAGGTACAGAACCCGTGTATTTTATAACTCTGCCAGGTCGGGCGCGCTTTCACGCGACGCGGACAGTGCACATTTATGTTTCAACCGCCGCCCCGACTTGTGTACACGGTTCTTTTCTCCGCGTGCCGGCAAACGCCACGTGCTCTCGACAAACATAAACAGTGCGAGTCACGTGCATACTGGTCACGTGGTGGGCGAATACCATAACAAAAACAAACCCACACGTGGTCGCACCCCGGCACGCGTTCTCCCTCAGAATGACTATGACAGTGTATCTTTGGGATGTATTGTTGAACCTGAAAATGATTGTGATGTTCTTTCTTCTTTCTCACGTGTATGTTCTATTGTACCAAATGATTCTGACCATGTTGTTTCTCATGTTCCTGACATTTGTGATCGACCTGTTCCTCATGTTCTCATGACCGTGGCCGGTCCAGCTGGCCCCTCCACGCCGTGCCGCCCCACACGGGACGCGCCCTTAGACCGACGGCTGGAGGGAATTGTGCCTTTGGACATTGGTATCGGCTCCCTACGGGAGGAATTCCCCGACCCTGGAGAAGCGGTCGGTGCACCGATACCCCCGGTCCATGTCTTTTCAAATGTTTTCATAACAACAGAATGTGTTGAAGGTGCCTATCACACCCCCGCTCTCGCCCCCAACGACCTGGAGGGCACCGTGGAGGCATTGAGTCGTGATACAGGACTTTCACCAATTGCTACAAGTACTCCGCGGAGAACCATCAGTCACGCCTCAGTCGAAATGAACGACCAGACGGACTCTCGCGTAACTGGACCGGCTGCTGGAGGCGCTCGGGCCATCCCAGTCAGCCCTAAGAAGTACATGAAATTGGTGCTTAGGGCCTGGCCGCACCCCTCAGCTGCCGCCGCCCGGAGCGCCCCGGATCATATGAGTATCTACAGGGAGGTACGCCGTTCCGGAGTCCCAAATTACATGGGGGCCCGGATACCGATTCCCTCAAACATGAACTGTGATGCCTGGAGTGATGCTTTGACCGGCTATCACGACCGAGGCATAGTTGACCACCTTCGCTTTGGCTGGCCTAGCTCGTATTCAGCCGACAGACCTCCAGTACCCACCTACAAGAACCACGCGTCTGCTATCGCTTTTCCAGCGGCAGTGGACTCGTTCTTAGCGAAAGAAAAACGGCTAGGCGCTATGCTTGGACCGTTCGACTCCCCTCCGTTTTCGCCTTGGACTCAGGTGAGTCCTTTGTTGACTCGCCCTAAGCCGGGGGACCCGATGGAGAGACGCGTAATAATGGATCTCAGTTTCCCTAAAGGCGCTAGCGTTAACGACGGGATCGCTAAGAACTATTTCCAAGGGCATGAGAGCCAATACACCCTCCCTACCATCGCGGACCTTGCTACCCTCGTGCTACGCGCCGGACGTGGCGCTCTCATCTGGAAAGCTGATCTCCGGAGGGCATACCGCCAGCTCCGGATTGATCCGCTAGACTACCCCCTACTCGGACTCCAACAACACGGGAAATACTACGTGGACATCTGCCCTTCATTTGGCTGTCGTTTTTCCGGGGGAGCTCAGCAGAGAGTTTCTAACGCTTTATGCTGGGTAATGAACCGGAAGTGTGGTGCTCAATTGTTGGCATATGTAGATGATTTTGTTTCCGTCGACTCAGATTTTTCTACCGCTGTCCGGTCTTTTGCCGGCTTTGAGGAGATATGCCAGCGGATGGGGGCGGAACTGGCTCCGGAAAAATCTGTCTTTCCCACAACTCATATCGAATGGTTGGGTTTTACAATCGACACTATCGATATGCAAATCACCATCCCCCAGACCAAGCTCCAAGCCGTCATAGACGAATGTCGGGCTTGGGAGACGAAAACTCACGCCACCAAGCAGCAATTACAGTCGATCTGCGGCAAACTAAACCATATATCCCAGTGCATTCCTCCGGCGCGACGATACATGTCCCGGCTGTTGGATACACTGCGAAGATCACAGGACGACGTCCCGGTCGAGCTGGACATCGAGTGCAAGAAGGACCTGGTCTGGTTTGCCGACTTTGCGAAGAACTCAAACGGGAAAAAACTGATCATCAAAGACCGGCCCTCGGTCGAGATTGAATGCGATGCCTCCCCGAGGGGCCTCGGCGCTTTTTGCGAGACAGCAAAAACGTATTATAGTATTCCCCTCCCAGAGGCGTATCGAGAGGCGTATCATATCAGCCAGATAGAGGCAATCAACTGCCTCCTCTCGGTCAAGTCGCTGAGACCACCCGGAACGCGAGGCCATATCATCCAAGTCACTACAGATAATTCAGCGGCAATGTACGCTTTGAACTCCGGAAGGACTCGAGACCCCATCTTGGCCGCCTGCGCGCGAGAAATCGCGTTAATCGAAGCCCTCCACGATGTGATAATTCGCGTAGTTCATAAGCCGGGGGACCAACTCGTTCTCGCAGACGCCCTCTCCCGCGCGAGTTTCGACCAGGATAAGGCTAAACTCGCCCTGAAATTAGTTAAGGATCAAAAGTTGTCCCGTCGAGATCCAGCACCGCTATCATATGTGTTGTCTCCAACGTAGTTTTTTCTTTTTATGTGTTCCAGATAACGCAAACCCCCGCCTCGTCTCGTCCCTCCGGAATTCGTGGACGGCAGCAGCATCCATCGGCACCGCACAGAACCTACATCGCCAGATGCAGGCATACGTCTCGTTTATGATGGCACACAGTTTCAACCACCTCGACCCGTCCCCGACTCAACTCGCCCTCTTCATCCAGTTTTTGGCGAATAGCTTTAAAAGCCCGGCGTCTGTCCGGAATTATTTCTCCGGGGCGCGGACCTTTTTGCGGGCAAGTGGTAGCGCGACCGGAGTCTGCGAGTCCATCCTCGTTACTCGCGCTATAAAGGGCGCCCAGCGCTTATCCTCGCACCAGACGTCTCCGGCCGCCCCGGTCCCGCTGGACATCTTCAAAGTCGTGCTAATGGCGCTGGATGCCCCCGGGCCGGTCCAGCTGGCGGCCCGGTCCCTTCTCCTCCTCGGCTACACGACGCTATTACGTCAGTCAAATCTCCTCACGACAGGGCCTGTCGGGGCCTCTCTTCATACCCTGCGCCGCAGGGACATTGTGGTCTGGGACGAGGGCCTAAACATAACGGTCCGCTCGACAAAGACATCGGCTGGACCGGCGAGTTTTTTCTCATTACCCGTGGCGCGCATCAACGGCGCTTTCTGCCCGGTCGGGGCATGGGAGAGATACCGCGACTCCGTCCCGGCGCTCCCCTCTGCCGCGGCCTTTGTATCTAGGTGCGGCGCCCCTCTACGACCTGACGCCATACTTCCGGTTGTACGATCAGCCCTCCGGGCGACAGGATACCCACAATGGCACTCGTTTACCCTCCATGCCCTCAGGAGGATGGGAGCCCAACAAGCAGCGTTTTCGGGCGTCCCCGAGGACAAAATAATGGCCCACGGGGCCTGGACCTCGGTCGGGGGCTTCCGGGCATATGTACCCAAGCCGGTCCCTCCCCAGACCTCTACTGCACTAGCCTCCTCTTTGGCTCATAATGTGTAATCGTTTATCTCTCTTATCGTTTTATCGTTTTATCTGAAATGTGTTTATCTGCTTTTATCATGCGATGTTTTATAATTCCATGTGCAATAAATACATTTTTTCTGCAGCCCGGTGTTTGTTAATTGTGCAGTAATTGTAAATTGCATATAATTTACTGCCGGGCTGTCTTCTCTCATTTCTAATCGAACTTACTTGTGTAACAGGTAACACTGAGGTGGTTAATCGAACATTTATGTTAATTACTTCCCTGGTCACGTGACCAGCTGACGCCTCTACTAGCGTCATTCCTGATATTGCACTCACTGTCGGTGCATGGGAATTTTTTCTTTACCCACCCACCCACACCTTTTACTATTTTTACCTATCGCCATAGGGCTCATAATGTGTAATCGTTTATCTCTCTTATCGTTTTATCGTTTTATCTGAAATGTGTTTATCTGCTTTTATCATGCGATGTTTTATAATTCCATGTGCAATAAATACATTTTTTCTGCAGCCCGGTGTTTGTTAATTATAATTATAAGTTGCTGTTACCCTCGCACTAGAGTTTAGCACTGCTATCATTTTCTATGAACGGGGGGTATTCAACACACCACTCTTCTTCTCAAAAGTGTTAACAATGTTTACACAAGGATGAAAGTCAAGACCAAAGGAAAAATTGGAAATTCAAAACCTATACATTAATAACACTATCTTGTTACATAACGGCCCTTGAATATGCTGGCCTTTTCCTAGTATTTGAAGAGAGATAAATGTGAAAGAAATATTGTTATCGGTATGTAGGAAATGTCAGAATTCCATCATATGTCAGCGAGACTTGTATCCTTGTTTACAGTAAACCATACCCATAATGGCAGAATTTAGGAACTTATAAGACTGTTTTACACTATTTATGTCTTCAATGTTGATGCTGACGGAAGGATTTGGGGAGAAAGGTATTTTTTTAGTCTAACTCATTAATCTTTTGACTAAAATGTGCCACTTTTTTTTTTAATTGTACAGATCTATATTCTGCCTCCTTGTTCTTACAAAATTTACCTGCCTTTCAGTGTTTTACCATGGTTCCCTTGACTCTCTACACCCATCCCAGAGTAGGATGAGATAATGATTAAACCCAGGACATGATGTTTTTCACATGGAACACTTTATATACATATGTGAGCAAGGCTAGGGTTTGGACACTTCCCAATTATCACCCACTACTTTTGCACCTCCTTTAGTAAAGAACACCTACTTTTTCACCTCCATTACTGAAGAACACCTACTTGGGGGGCGTCATGGCAGCCCCCATGGATCATAGGTTATATGCCATATACATTGGGTGGCTAATACAGCCACAACGCTGATGTTCACATAAATGTAAAAACTCTGTTGTATGCGCCGTATACATATATAAACATATTGATACACATTGTATACATCTGTTTATCCTACCCCTCATATAAATCCATAGACTTAACATGGTGTGACTGTATGCCACCATTATGCCATAAAATATTTATATGCCACGGGTGACATATGAAGGTAAAAACACATGATGGGGTAGGATAAAATCTAAACATCACTCAATTTCATATGATTGTTTACATGGCTCTGCTTCGTGATATCATTCCGCAAGACAACTCACGCCATATAAACAATCATATGAAATTGTGTGATGTTTCATGATATTATGTGCATGGTGGTATATTGATGACATATATGCATTTTTCACACAGTAAATAATAGTCCATCAACCTGTCACAAATGCAACTAGCTAGTACAATCATACGAGGTCAAATTAAAGTAACACGTACTGAGCGTATAGGTATTACCACACACTTGACTTGATTCAATCACATCCCATACTTATCTACATTGAACTTGAGAAATCAATGCGCTATGATATCACACTTGAGATATGTACTTGATGATAAGATGGCATGGATGGAAGAGCAGCTATAGTCAAGTCCAAAGGTGAAAATCAAAACAATCACATTATCCCTAGTAAGAATCATTTTAATTATTTTTGAATCAATTATCGACATTTGAAGGTGTATACTAACAGGGAAACCGATCTGGGGTTTAATCTGATATACGTTCTCAGATTTTGAAATACCCCTTCCACCTTATTTTATCTTTGCTTCTGTGTAGGTGGTATCATTGGCTATAATCAGATTGCAAAACTATTTTTACCATTATTTTAACAATCCGACTGAAAAAGCGTTGCTCCCGTAATACCAGATCGTATCGCTATATTCACACGGTATCGCTAATTTGTACGTTGTGATGGCGATAGGCCAATTTGCATTTGTTTGATTTACATAGGAAATGTACTGAGAAATATGGTTTTCTTTAATTCTTTCAAAAACAAAGACAGTGACCTAAAACCAGAATGAGTAATACTGTACATGTACTATATTTTGTAAAAGTTTGAGGAACATGACATTGGTTTTAATTTGTGAAAAAAATACATTTTAGAATTTCTATATATTCTAATTTAAATTTATCATGATGTTGATCTCTAAATCAAAAACTAGCACGGTGACCCCCACACTTCAGGATAATCTTCCAAAATTTTCAGGAGATTGACATGGGTCTTAATTTTCAAGCTGGTGTGCCCCCACACAACGTTATTGAGAATCCTAGACAATGACATCTTTAACAAAATTACTTGAAGTGCTACTATCTGTAGACGAAACGCCAGGAAGGTCCACATTAATATATTTGCTAAACACCACATTTGACGCAGCTATGCGATTGCGATGTAATCTGCATACTTTCGAGAACAACGATAAGACAATGTGGTAGTCGATAAGAATGATTATAATGAATTCCTAGTCCGTGTTCCTATAGTGTGTTACATATTCATATATGTAAACCATGCTTTGTTTGTTTCAAATGCATTATAGTGTGTTCTGTACTTGAATTTCACACACCCACCTTTAGCTTTCTGACGCAACACAAACTAGTCTTCAGTTAGAACGAGTATGTTTGTATGTTCTGAAAGTACTAGAGTGTGTTCTGTACTTGAATTTCGCACACCCACCTTTAGCTTTCTGACGCAACACAAACTAGTCTTCAGTTGGAATGAGTGCCACTGCTAGCAGATCTCTCACAGCCAGTCCTCCAGCAACAAAACCCAGCAGATGTCTTCAGAGCTGGACTGATGTCTACAGGACCTGTTGGTATCTCTGAGGATCTCTGTGAGATGAGTGTGACTATACATGGACACTCACTGATAAGGGAGGGTGACGATAGTGTGCACTCTCCCAGCTGAGGTTCTGACCCACAGGTTGAATCTCTTCAACACTCTCCTTCTTTAGGACTACATTTGTCCCATACACCAATTTCAAATTTTGTTACTATCTAGAGCAGCTTTATGAAGACAAAGTTGGGTTCAGAAATGATGATCCCGGTGATGAGTTTGGGAGGCTTCTCCCGGCCCATGGTGGTTTTGTACTGCCGCAGTGGGTCCAGTGGGTTGATGACGATCACGTCAAAGTCCAGGTACATCCCACCATACTTCCTCAGCACCTGCAGTAGGTAGATGTGGGGTGTCGAGTTTATTTCCTTCGCACCAGAGGATAGGGCCAGTCCCTGCTGTGTAGTATCGGTGTTGAACCCATGAACAGAAGTGCAACACGTTTGGTCTTTGTTATCCACCTTGTATTTAAGGCCGGGTCACAGAGGGTGGATAGGTCTCTCGTCATGGCTATTCTGTAAAGAAGGAACTGCTTGGGATCTTGTCAGAGTGAGATCTTCCTTATTACTCTTTGAGGGGCTGGACCTGGGATTTGTTGCATAGCCTGAGATATCTTAGGCTGAGATATTCTGAACCATAGGCAGGATCCTGAGACCATTTGCTAAGACAATACCTGCCCTGCATTGCATTGTCAGGGACACATTGTTTATAAGGGATAATCAATAAATAGCGACCGTTTTGAGGCCCTAGTCTAATTATCATACATTTTAGGATGATTATCAAATCCTTAGGGCCAATGGTTGTTGTATTAATCTTGAAAACTGTTAATAAGTCATAGCATCACTTTTTACATGGTCTTCTCAGAATCAGGAACAGTGCTTGAATGTGCAGGAAAGGTAATAAAATTGGGTCGTTGAGAATAGGCATCTTCCATGGCAACTTCCATGGTCAAATAGGAAGACCCACCATTGTTGATGAGTGAGATCTATCTGAGACTTAGATAAGGCAGCTCTCAACCTTAGCTGGGGATTGTTTTGAGGACTTTCTAAGGCAGAATTTGCTAAAACAGTTATGACTCTGCGACCTGTCAGGGCACTCTAAGACATCTTTGAATTATCTCATGTCTGAGAATTATCTTGGCATCTAAGATATTTCAACCATACAACAAAATGGACTCTAAACAGTCACTCTTAATGTTTATGTGGACCATAAGTGCATTCGCGCTTATGGTCATATAAATGGTAGTGCAGCGTTATTCCACCAGGGACCTGTTTTTAAAACTAAGAACGACAAAAGAATTGATCCTATTGTGGTCCTTGATGCATTCTCATTACCTAAAGTGGTCCGTATTTATGGAGGACATTCCTACACAACTATCAGGAAAATATCTTTATTTTGAGTGTTTAAAAAAATCTTAATCGTGATCCACATCGTCCATAGGCCTCTCCTACCTCCATTATCGGTCTTATTGGAAGACAACCCCAGGGGGTGTCGTACCAGTTCTTGGATTACCAGAATTAAGCAACTTAGCTATTCTCAGCTCAAAATGGCAGCTTAAAGTGTGATTTGATTACATATTATATTTACCTATGCATAAACCTATTGTACAGGTACAAAGAATGCTTATTTGTAAAGTGGTATTTCATTGTCCTCCACCAAGACCTTTCCTCCATGAGGATTATCTTTGATCATTGACTAAAGACAATCCTAGTGGAGAACAAGTCTATGTCATGTGACTTTAAAACTCAATCTGATTGGTTGTCCACTAGGACATGTCCTCAACTACGACCAAAAAGGCTTGAACGATCAAGATTTGATCATTTCTGTAGGACCATGTTTAGAATACGGACTGACACGGATATCCTAGTCAGTATCGCTTTAGTGAGTCCTAATCGTAGTCGTTCAGTTAATATCGTTCTTAGTTTTAAAAACACCTCCCTGGGCCCTGTTTTATTTTTCGCCCGAGGAGGCTTGAAATGCCCGGGGAGAGGTCCTAGGAGAGTTTGGGTTCGATATTTCAATGTATCGTGGGGAAGGAGAGTTGTGGGCGACGATCTAGGAGATCTCCTCAAATTTCGTTTTATTTTCAATCCTCGGGCCAGGAGAGCTCCTGAAAAGTGTCCTGCAGCTCTCCTGGCGGGCGACACGTCTAGGGGGATCATGGTTGGTTCAAAATAACAAATAAAAGCTATTTAATTCATTTGAACTATCGGAAATATATTTATTATGATTTTAATAAAAACTGGAGATCTCAGATGGAGAATTACTGTGCTATTTACTTAGATTGGAAGGATCCTCCTCCTTCTATCACCATTTTCATGATGTAAACATTGACCCATGTGCTTTGTTCTTGTTCTGACTGGTCAAATTTAACCCTCCAATAGGAATATAAAATATCATACTCCAAATGATTTGTGTCATTGGCTAGACTAATTCAATAATGGGGAATACGATACTGATCTTTATTTTGACCTATAATCAATAAGCAAACTTTATTTCCACTGCACGAGATCTGCCATTTTACATATATAATGCCGGGCGTATATATATAGGTATGCTTTGAGGCCTATCAGAGCATGCAAGTATCACAGTAATATTAAGCAAGGACTGTAATAAAAGAAGAAGATATCTCAGAAAGAAATCTTAGTCACCATTATGATCTGAGGTAGTTTTATAAAAAGAAATGTAGTTGACAGATTCAGTGGCAACATTTGATTGAGTTATTACCAAAAGTCTGGTCATTAGTCTGATGATACTGAATTAGACTTTTGGTTCCTCACAGACTGGTAAGTTAATATAGTGATATGACAAAAGCACTAGATTTGTGCAAGCCAGTGGTAGATCCATCTGTATTCACAATCTAGCATTAGTGCTTAAAGCACACGATTAATGTATTTCTTAGAATTACTTAGAGGAGCAATTTTAAACTCATGATTTATTACTTGCTCAGTATAGTTACATTAGCTGACCCAAGGAACCAATTAATATCCTTAACCAGCATCTTGTCTCACAAGGAACTGTGATCAAACGATTGCTAAAACTTTTTGGTGTTATATAATGGATTAACAGGGCCTGATTAATTTCCTTTAAAGCCCAAAAATCAATGAAGTCCAGGATTTTTAGCTGCAACAGTAACTTCCTTTGTGTATGTATGCTCAAACAGCACAATTGTATTATAATTGTCAAACTATTTCGTAATTTGGAGATAACCTTTTAAGATATCATTTGAACAATCCTATTTTCCATACCTGTCATTCATAATGCCAGTAATTACCTGCAGCTGACTCGCTACATAAGCAGAAATCAGACCTCTGTCTCACTCACTTTCCTGGCAAGGTGCACACTGCTCTCTCTGGCAGAATTTTCCCCACCCACCAACATCACCTGATAAAACTATTCAACACATTCCGTGTATAAGACTGATGCAAGAAAATAAAGGCAGGAAAGAAAGAATATGAACTCATGTATTTTCCAATGTAACAACTTTATAAAGTGCAGTAATTTCATCTCTTAAAATCAAAGAATAATCACTCATGTATAAAAGTGTGTTGTCTCATAATTTCCCAAGTTTCTACTTATAAGCATTTTATTAATTTCCACCACAAGGATATATCTATGTATCATTCCCATCTTTTATGACATATTGAAACAATAACTATTATTGTTAAATACTAAATGACCAACATAAACTCCATTTTTATAAAGTGGGTTGTTTTAATATTTCAAGCAGACATATCATAATTCTTTTGGGTTGAATCCTAATGCTTTGCTATTGTATGAAACTATGGAAATCATACAAAATCACAACTAATTTGCTTCTTATTCTACCATGATCTTATCATCAAAAGCTTGGGAGAGCATCCTGAGGAGCCGGTGGCTCCCTCTGTGAGCCATGCTTATGAAGTGATTTGCCTGGGAGTTGCTAGGTGGCACAAATGCCTATCGTAAATCAATTATGATTTTGATTATCTACAATTGCTATAGAAGGAAGAGTGTTAAAAAGTAAACCTTAAACTGTGAAGGTACAGATCACCTTCCTTGAATTATGTTCAGCAAAAGTGTCTATTGTAGTACAATATTCCAAGAATAATGCCATAGAATAATATCCTTTTATTAATCATACTATTATATTACGTATATTATCATCCAATTTTTATATAGAGTGAAGAGCACTTTCTGTATTGAACATCATAACATATTGATGTACAACTTGGTTACTGCATATTATTCTTAAGCATTCATATTTTAAAAGTTGATAGCTTCATTTCATAGCATTGTTCATGCAGTCTTCAGTTTTACTGATTAACACCTATCGCTGGAGTCATATTTGACAGATTAACAATTTAAAAAAACCAGAGAAGCGGGGCATTGAAGATACATTGCTATGCATTCTCCTACAGGGTCTCTGCTAGATCCTTTGAATTGATTCATTCCGTTGTGCTATGTATGATGCTTTGTAACTGTTATTCCACAAGGAAGCAACTACAAGATGCATAATCTTCCTGGAAACATCAATATTATCACCCTCTGTTACACTACTTGTGTCATATTTGAGAGCAACACAATCTGTAGGAAGTTCACATAGTTTTTCTTCCCTTAGTTATAGCATATTTCTATATTCAGCCAAAACAAGAAGTTATTATTGTTACCAATGTACACTCAGGAATGTTATCCACACACACCAAGGAAAACCAGAACAACAGGATGAACCTCCAGTAATTCTTCTGTGTCAGTGATACTCATTTCATTTGCGACTTACTGGGTTGTCCCATTAAGAGTTTGAGATTGAACCCACTTTGAAGCAAGGTGTTGACTACCAAACAACTGCTGCAACAAATCCAATATCACTCAAAGCAGACAATAGCAGTATAAGCTACATACATTTACTACATCTTATCTTGTCACAATCAAATCTCCCTGTGGAGTAACAGGCATTTATCTCACCCCGGTATTTTCTCCATAGACTTAACATGGGGAACTTGCCCTTTAGATATTTAGGAAAAATATCCAATAGTGGATTATGTCACAAATGATAGCCCATTAGTATATAGGGTGAGTCCGCAGCAGGTCGAGAGGTCTTCTCAAGGTGCTTCTTAGTCGAGTGAACGCCTGGAGCTTCTGTATTGGTTAGGTTTCTCTGGAAACCTTTCAACGGTGAAGAGACCTGAATCTCTTCCCTCACATTATTTGGTGCCCCACAGCGCCAAGGAACTGTAACAAACAGGTATCAATAAAATCCGTATACCTGAAGTGTCCGGAGTCTGGTTTTCTGTTCTAGGCTAAGCTAGGTAGCAGGTCCCGCATCTCCCCAGCCTTACCTCAGAACATTCCGAACTAACCTGTGCGGAAGCGGTAGCATGGGGTAGCGACTTGTTTCCCCCACTGGTGAGGTAGAAATACCCTGGAGAGTGAGAGACCACTCTCTGCGAACTGGTGGTTTGCTACAATAATAATTAGCTGAACTGAGTTTCTCTGTGGTGTTCCATGGAACCTTTGCCCTATTACAAACAGTTATATGATAATTTTCTTACAATCAGGACCTCTGTGACCTCTGTGACCTCTGTGACCTCTGTGACCTCTGTGACCTCTGTGACCTCTGTGACCTCTGTGCCATATGCTATTTTACAATAGAAGTAACTTTCTCCATCCTGGACCTGATGTCAGTGTGTCGAATTGCATTGTGTGTCATTGGCAAAAGCAATGTATTTATTTTCTGGACCTCTTATTTAGAAAAAAACATTATTTCAATTTGAAGATAATGATTACAACTCTGTAATGTGAGTAGGTAGAACAGAATGTGTTGTGGACTTCTTTTACTTGGGGCTCTGTCAGACGAAGGCCTAAACTAGGCCTGCCCCTAAATAAACTTTTCCTGAGTTGGAAGAATTGGGAGAAATTATTAATGACTGGCACTTCCTCCTTCTTAATTGCATTCCCTGCTTAAATGATGATGCATCTTGGATCTTCCTTCCTCATTCTGTAACTGCAGGGATGAACTGTATGCACATGTTGAGTTTAGTGCCTCAGTTAACTGTGCAGCAGATTGTGGTACCACCAATACTATGTTGACTTCAGGTGCTGTTCTTGTCGTTGTTCTCACATACTATATGAAGATGCTTGGTGTGCTGTAAAATAGCATTAATTAAAAGACCATGAATTGATGATGAATATAGATATAGGCTATTTCATGTGGGTAGATCGAAACGGAGGTCACCAAGAACTACAAACAAGCGAGATACATAACAAGCTACTGCAGAGGGTATATCATAGATACATAGATACAATAACGTCCTTGTGCAAACGTTACCATTGGGGAAGTAAGTCAAAGTAAAAATGAAAGGAGACATCAATTCAGCTTTAGGACTATAAACAACTCTGATTTCAATCGAAATGCTCAGTTTCAATGTTTGAGCTTCTCTTCTGTAATGCATTTTAAAGCAATCTTTTTATACATCACATATGAGACAGACATTCATGAATTGTAAATTTTTGAGTTGAGTAGAGGAGCAATGCAAATTTTTTTTTTATATGATGTTTACAATCTATAGTTCATCACACCTCCATATTTCCAATCCTTTTCTGCTTCTTACTCAGTTTGACCAACCAATATAGATATAAGAAAATCAACAATTTGAATGCAGTATATATTCGTCCAGAATTGTCTGCCATTTTGTTTCCTATGCAGTTTACAAACTTCTGCTTAATACTTACCCAGTTATTTTCAACTTCGGATTCCACTTTTGGGCTTCTTCAAGTTCTTCCCAAGCGCCTTCTGATACATACAGCCGATTCACACTGAATATGAAGGAAATTTTACTAAATAGTACAACAGAAACTGAGCAAAACTAACCACTTTATATATGTATACGCCCAGTGTATTTAGGTATGCTTTTGCGTATACAAGGTTGTCCTATTCCCTGTGTGTATACGCCTCATCTGTAGGCACCTGATTCATATAAACGCCTGATTCATATATACGCCTGTTTCTGTTGTATTTACACCACTATCCAATAATTCTGATCTCTGGCACTTGGGGACACCACTGATAGCATATTTCATTTTCCATCAACCATCCAAGTCTGCATTATATTAAAAAAACAACCTTATATAACCAATTTATTTTATAAACTTTTATAAAACCTAATTGTCTATAAATTGATTGATCACATATAATAAACCCTGCATATTGTTGTTTTTTTACCGTTTTTCCAAGAAATTTCACTTTAAAACACCATTTCTATGTGTGGTCACTCTAGGCGTACTATATAATGGCCCTGTTCAAACTTAAAGTTGACACCTGGAATCATCTTACCCCAGCCTATCCACTGCCCCCTGCCACCCCCCCCCCCCCGCACCCCTGCCACCCCCTACCCCACGCCTTTCTACCTTTCTTCAGAGCCTCCCGCCAGCGCCCGCCACCTCCCGCCAGCGCTGGTAGAGAGGTATAGGTGGTCTCAGTGAGTGACCCCCACCTGGCCCCCACATCAACACTGATGTCCTCTCTGTCGCTGCCACTGCCGCTCCCAGTGGTGGGGGTCTTGGTCGGAGTTGGGAGTGAGGACTTCAATGTTGAAAGCCACCCCAGTGTGTTGTTTCAGCACTTGAGCGTGCATCTAGGGGGTTCATGGACGCCTTGAGCCCGGAACGATTCGAGCCCTGGACGCCTTGAGTCTTTCCGTGGACGCCTTGAGCCTACCCTGTGGATGCCTTGAGCCTACCCCACTTTGGTTTTCTTGAGCTTCTACATATAACAAACTTTGAAAAGTGTACTTATACTGGTTTACAGTCATATATACTTAACCCTAACCCTTACCCAACCCTTTTCTAACCCTAACCTGCCAATCAGAACTAAAATGAGGTAGGCTCAAGGCGTCCACGGGGTAGGCTCAAGGCGTCCACGTTTTCGCGCTGACAGGAGGCTCAAACGGTAAAAGGCTCAAGGCGTCCAATTACCCATCTAGGGCATGGACCTGAGCGGGCAGGGCGGCCGGGCAGTGGCCGGGTCGTCAGTGCTGGTGCAACCTCCACCAACACGCATGAGTGTGGGGGTGGTGGCAGATCGTGATTATTTTTCTCTTTTTTTTTTATCATGTATATGCCCGGCATATACATGTTGCATAGAGAATATTTCCTCTCGTATATATGCGTATATAGGTGTGAAATACAGCCAAGACATGTCCGTATACAAAAGGAAACAACCTAGCAACATAAGAAGTTGGACGCCTAGGTAGTTGAAATTATGTTCACTGAATTGATTTTATGAATGGGATACAACTTTTGAGTGGATTGTATATCAATTAAAAGTTGGAATAGGTTTGTCATTCTGTCTATAAATGACACTGTTGGTCACCCCTCTCATAAGATCTCTCTAAGTCGTATTCTGTACTCTCACAGGTTTTCACTACGCTCTATGGAGAAGAATTCTTAATGAACTAGGCTTAGAGCCTTGGGAATCCTGCCTCCCGTGCTAAAGACGTACATCAATGCAACTAAAGATTCCTATAATCTCAATGATGCCACATAGCGGGAATACTGTGTCCCAGTGGATTCTCATAGCTCTAAGCCTAGTTTGTTAATAATTCTTTTCCCATAGAGCATACTGAGAACCTTATACAGATTACGACTTAGAGAGTGTGAGATCTTATGAGAGGGGTGCAATTTCTAATAATCATACTTACATCAACGTTTCAATGCTTGAATTCACCTGTAGTGCTTGTCCAAGATATTCACAACCAACATCTGATATATCGCTCCTTCGCAGGCTGAATGAAGAATTTAAGATATTTAAACAAATCTATCAACATCAATATTTTCAAACCTAGATACCCCTATATTAACCATTTTATCAGTTACCCTCATTTATTTTCAGTTTCATACCTCAGCAATTATTCATTCCACTATAGAATAATCAATAAGATAGTACCCACAAATTCTTATTTGTATAAACGAAAAGTTGTTCTCGGATACCTGTTCACTCGGATACTTTCTTCTGACATGCAACAAGGTCAATGACTTTTGGAAAAGAGCTATTAGTTGGATAAAGACAGTTGCTGGTTTAAGTGGTTCTTGGACCAAGGAAAATATTCTTTTGGGATTTCTAGGCAAAGGCCCAATAGCTCACAAACTGAACTACATAAGTATGCAGTTGTAATTTTATATCTATAGGCAAAGACTATTTCATGATAACAAGCTGTCTCTATATGGATGGTCGGTGGAATTTCGAAAGAAACTGCATATGGAGCGTTACTTATGTTACCCCAAGAATTCTCCTAACAAATTTCAGAAATGACTGCAGCTGTTTGAGAGAATTGTATAATCTATGTTATTATGTTCCCAGTGAATGACATGGCCAGAATGTTCAGTTGATCTAAGCCCACACAGCAAATAGACTACCCCCAAAACTTGTATTGTCCTGTTTTGTAATGGTCCAGTGTTGTCTTTCCATATACTCTATGTTTTTCTTGTTTCTGCGACTGTTTGTCTTATCTCTTTTTAATCCTATATTATTGATATGATGATTGTATCAAGATTATAGAAAATATGATCCTGTATTAACTTGATGTCACATTTGACTGAACGAAAAAGATAAAAACTGGAAAAAGTGCAGTGTTGTACTAAACGAAGCTGAGGTTTGATAACACGATATTACTTGGAAATTGTGGCTTCATATATGTATGAAAGCTTCTGGCTTTATTGCTAACAATACAATGTAAAAGTTGAATGGATAATAAACACTGCAAATGTAAAAAAATTATTCAATGTTCTCTCTGAATATCTACTGACAAAATTAATTAAATCAATCAAATGTTTGACATCTTGTATTTCCCAACCCCTCTCTCCAATCCCTGGTTTAACCAAGGATAAATACTATAGTAGTGTGATCGACCTCCCATCAAGTTCAGTGTTGTGTAGTGGATTTCAATTCCACATTTATTGGCTGCATAAAAGGAAATATCACAGGAGCACACAATCTTCTCTGAAACAACCCAGAGTTTATAGGGACTCCTTCTATTAAACTCTCACCTAACATCTACAGATTATTTAGAAATAAAAACAATACTTTTAAAATATGTAATTCATCCTTTATCTCAAATTGCAATACCATATCGTTCATTTCATGACAAAGCAATGGTTATGTAGCTCAACAAACTACTTCTGGAATGGAAAGCGATGACATTGAATTACTTTTATCATCAGCGGAAAAAACCTGATTCATGAGAACCTTGATTCCAGAACTTTGTTACCAGCATATCAAAATTAGTATCATGTCTGAGTAGAAATACATGTGAATAACTGCATGTATACATCTTGCCAAAAATATAGAACGATAGGTTGGTTTTTTCTTATGTTTTCTTATCGATATGCTTATATTGTATGTCTGTGAAAACAATGTGTTATCATAATGTTATTAACTATTGTATTAGAAAAACGCATGTATTCGAAAAATACTTTTCTTAGATTAAAATAAAAAAATAATTTAATCTAACTTTTTAAATGTATCAGTCATGTTTCTGTAACCTATATGCGTATGCAATGGCTGTGTTTTTCACCCAATATATAAATTGTATCAATTGGTAGATAGGTTGGCAAATATATTAGGATCATTACATCAATATAATAGATAGAAAAAAACAACATTTACCCGCAGTCAGCTGCCCGCAAACATATGTTATTAGCTGTGTCTTAATACTAACACTGCCCTGGCATTACTATCCAACAAACATTCACATATGATTACCCAGTTATGAACCCTTAATGAAGTTTAGAGGGTGCGTCCACCAACCACGACAGGGCTGCGACAACGGCTTTCCGACAAGGTCCACGACAGCTTTACGATTGGAAGGCGTGTCGTAGCCTTGTCGTGGTTGGTAGACACTAGTTCCCGACAAGAGGCTACGACAAGGCCCCGACAGGCTGTGACACAAAGCTTGTCGGGAGGTTGTCGGAGGCCCTCCGACAAGGCCACGACAATATCGAACATGTTCGATTTTTGCTACGAGTGGACCTTTGTCGTGGAGTGTTGCGGTTTCCTCGATATCACTGTCGTAGTGTATCGGAACCACGGGCGCCTTTTTTACGGAAACCGGCACCGCTACAACACGCCCCGACACCGCTGTCCCGACAATGCTATTCTCACGACAAGGCTGCGACAAGGCTGCGATGGGAACTTTCATGTCGGAACTAGTTGTAGCCTTGTCGTGGTTGGTGGACGCACCCTCTAAATCTCAGCACTCAGTGTGATCACTGTAGGGTAGATTTGAATTTGATCAGAATACTTACTCCAGTGTTTGAAGGCCTGAGTTCACCTGTAGGGCTTCTCCCAGCTCCCTCCAGCCACCATCTGATATCCTGATGTTCCACAAACTAAATGAAGAAGATATTTTGACAAAGGCTTTTAGTTTCAAGGATATCACAATTCTCAAAATTTAACATTGCTATTTTTAGATCAACAGAGTATAAACACTAGATGTGTTAGGGCTCATACCAATTTCAAGATTATACCCTTGGTTTGAGTTCCATATTTACTCGTGTTGCTGTAAAGAAAGACCTCTCTTTTTTATGCACTGAGGTAAGTACTATACAATCTTCTTTGGAACTATCTAAAATTAGATTGAATCTCTCATGCTATTAGGGACTGTTTATTCATATATATCACTGCATGAAAACCACCATTTTACATATATATACGCCATCGCGATAACGCACATATCGGCTGTATAGTGGCTTGTTTATATTTATATACGCCTCTTATCTGCACCTGCGTTTGGGGCGTCTACGAGACCATTTCCATATGTAGACGCAAGCGACTTGGCTGGCGTATCCAAGATAAAACTTGCTCTGTGCGATATATATACGCCAGGCATAGATATGATACAAAACAAAAACAAAAATTGCGACCCGCGGCCCGCCCCATCCTGTGGATGTTGGTAGAGGATGCACCAACACTGACCCACCACCCGCGACCTCCCAACACCACCCCCAACCGCCCCCCCCCCCCACCCCTGACACCCCACCCCCCCACCACCCTACACTGACTCTATCCACAGTGAAGCCCTGGTACACGACCCCCGCCTCCCTGCAGTGTGTGTAGACGGATTAGCGGCCTCTCAGCATGTGTAAGATGTTTTCAGTCTTGAGTCGGAGCCGCACAGGGCGGGCGGCTGAGCGGCCACATTCACAATGGAGTCGGACTTCAGGCGCACAGAGACACTGGGGGGAGGCGATTATATAGTAAGCCTGACTGTCCACACATTGAAATGGTGTTTGAGAGTAAGATCTATTAGAAAAACTATTAAAAAACAACATAATGCAACATGATGCAACATAATTAATTTTTTATAAAATAAATTGGTAATATAAGATTGCAATTTTCATATAATACAGACTTGGATGGTTAATGGCAAATGGCATATACTACCACTGATGTCCCCAAGTAGCAGAGGTCGGAATTATTGGATACTGGTATCAGGATCAGGCGTATATATAACGTATATAAGACTGCATCATGGACATGTATATACACCACTAGATAATGCGTCTACGAGATGGATAACAGGTAGAACTTCTAGACCCAAAATCCTACTGTTGGACGTGGTTCGTATACATATGTAAAATAGTGGTTTTCGTGCAGTGTACGCCACAGTGTAAATGCGTGTATCAGATATACATTGACATGTTTTCATATTTCACGCCAGCTCATGTGGCGGATAAAATAGAGTTTATGTGTGTATATGTAAGGGTAATGGCTGTATTTGCCACCATGCGTATATGAGAAGAAATATCCTGTGAGCAATATATATATATATATATATGCTGGTCATATATGTCATACATGTTTGGCGTATATGTATACTGATATACCTATATCCCAACACATAAGCAATTCAGAATTATTGGATAGTGGCATAAATACAACAGAATCAGGCATATATATGACGCAAACTACGGTGACCTTGTTTATATCACCCTGATGTATATTCGTCTATGGAAGAAGTGTATACAATGGAACTTAGGACTAACTTATTTACACAAAATCATACCTATATACGCCGGTCTTATACATATGTAAAATAGGGTTTCTTGTGCAGTGTATGTTTCAAATAGTAATACATCTTCTGCAAAAAAGGAGATTTTAAGTCAGGAACCTACCCTAGATCTGTAATAGTCCCATTGCCAATCAGGAAAACTGCCAATGCTTTCGCTGATGAAGTGTCTAGGCTTACATGGTTTAACCTGTACATAGAAAAAATATGGTCTTGGTTATATTGGTTATATTGATACAACCATTTTCAGTGATATCTTGGATTCATAGGCATGATTATGAAACACATCAAACACAATGGAAAAATAGATTCTTTTGCAAAGGTCTAAATAGATATATGTATGCGGATGTTATACTAGCAAAACAAACCTGATCTTGTTTCATACAAGTGGCTTAGAAAACTAAAAATAGATAAAAAAAAGATTTCATCATCGATATACAAGCAAATAAATATAATGCATAATTTTGAAAATAAATGTAACATACCTAAATTGTAGAAAGAAATGCACAATTGATTGTAAATAAAATTGTCTTCTGTCCAACTCCCAGGAAATTTGTTATTGAACTACTGTTGGGTTGCAATTTAATTCCTAGCATGTTGTTTGATTATAGTTAGTCCTTTAAAGTGGCACTATACTTTTGAAATGTCAATCTGATGTCCTTTGGTTTTGTCCTCATAACCTTTCTTAATGAAATGGCATTGAAACTTACCTCAAGTCATGTAACCGTTTGGAATTTTTGATCACAAACACCAATGCATTCATGTCAATGGCGGTCAGGGGCGTATTTTTTATCTCCAATGTGTTGGACTTTATGAGTTGCTTGGCCATACTCTGCGCAATATCTTCACTCTGAGACTCATAAACCACCTGGAGATTTTGTAGCGTCATTGTAATTTTTTTTGATGATTTCTGTAAGGCCAATTCAATAACTCTCAGCAATGTGAAGGACATGTAATATATTGGGTTTGAGACGTGGCGACTACTGAGAAAGTGACCAGACAGTCGACAGTCGGGCCGGTGCAGCGAGGATGCGGACTGCTGCTACTCGATTAAACTAACCCCCATTGGTCAGTTTTGTTTACTGGTTGTTTCTTTGTGGTTCAATGGTCCAGATCGATCCCGCCGTCGTCTACGCGGCCGATGCGGTCCAGTGATCTTCAAAGAGCATCTATTTGAACAGTTTAAGGTGGGAGTGGACCCTGTGGGGTTTGTGCTGCCACCCAGAGGGAGCGGTTGGTAACTGGTACCCTGTCTCCCTACATTGTTCAGCCTTGTGGTTTATAAGCACGTTAGGCTGGGGTTGTTTCAGAAGTGCCTCACCGGATCTTTTTAGTCTTGTGCATTCTATATGGCACCCAGGGAATTTATTATTCTCCGTCCTCAGTTATGAAAAATTCTTTTTGAGCGAACGAACCAACCACTCTGTCGAAAGACGAAGTGGACGTCGAAAGGAAAAGATTTTAAATAGACATGTAATATATTTCTCAGGTTTTAACAATTCTACTGTGCCTAGAAGAACGATAAATCATGTGTAATCAATTAATCTATTGATGAAAGAAATAATATATGGAATAAGTTATCATGAGCTATTATGAATCTTAGAGGAATATTGATAAATAGTTTTGATACAACTGTATTTGAATATAGCTATATTGAGCAATTTGTCATCTGAAAAAGGCTCATAAGATTTCTGTTAAAGAGAACCCCTGTAGAATAGGTGCTTATGAATATATAGCCAGCTATTCATCATGATATTACTTACAAGTATTTTCTTTTTCAAACGCTTTTTCATATCATCTTGAGGCTGCACATCCCACTGAAATGAAATCGTAGACATTATTTTGTCATTACATATTTAGACTTGGTCATTGCTTTGAAATCAATCATTATTTCACCCTGATTCTTCATCAAGGTGGGAAAACGCATGATCATTATTACACAGTGAAAGGCTATCATTTCTTTTTCATTGAAGTTTTGAATCACCAATGATACCCATTCAGGAGAGGTAAAGAAAACTATGGACGAGGTATCCTGGCCCAACGATACATAATACAACAAAAATGGATGAGAGCTCATGGATCGTCAGCTACAACTGTCCTTCTCTGAGATAGATCGGTTTATCGAACCCAAACCCTCGGGCATTCAACTCTTGTTCCCTGAAATGACCTGGTTGTGAAGAGCAAGCCGGCTCGAAGGCCATTTTTTCAGCTCCTACAATCTTTGTGGAGCTCAAGTTTTGATGTCTTGTTGGCACCACATACATTGCAGGGGCTGAAAAAGCACCCCTCTCATAAGATCTCGCACTCTCTAAGTGGTATTCGGTATTCCAGTCCAAATAAAGCCACTAGGGTGCCAAGTACACAGTATTCCCGCTAGGTGGCATCATCATAGGAATCTGATGTACATGATTAGCACAGGAGGCTGGCCAATGGATTCTTAAACCTAGACTGGTTCCCTGCCCTAATGAAATAAGGGACAGGTAACGGGTTCCTACATCCTTCAACTCGGCCGTAGTATGTCCCGTTGTCGCTAGGGCCAGGGCGCTCATGCTTTCAAAGTGGATATATCTCCGCCGAGCCCACTAGCGGATACCCCGGGAACCACTAGCATATCTGGTGGTCTGCCAAGGTTACGCAATCCCACAATGCAACAGAAAAATTGAGGCGTTACCAATAATGCACCACAAAACTGGAACCTGTTACCTGGCCTTTAGTCTAACTAGGCCAGGCTGCCAGGCTATCTCAAGCCTAGTTTGTTAAGAATTATTCTCCCATAGAGCGTAGTGAGAGCAGAGAATGCCACTTAGAGATTGTGAAATCTTATGAGAGGGGTGCACCAAGCCAGGGGGTCTTTTTATTTTCTCTACAAACGAGAGTTGAAGGCCGGAGGATTTGGTTCGATAAACCGATTAATCTTGGGGAAGGACATGACGATCCATGTGATCTCGTCCATTTGTGTTTTCTTATGTATCGTCGAGCCAGGATAACTTGTGTTCTTCACCTCTCCTGGCAAGCGAGGAATATGAGTATACGTGTTGAGTGGGTGAGGGTGTAAGATGCATCAGGATCCAGCACACACATCCAAGGAGAAACTAACACTCCCGATTTTGATGCACTCAGGGATTTGCGATAGGGAGCCAAAGTGAACCCGCTCCAACCACAGATAGCCGGTCACAAAATACCATTTCCGGGTATAAGCGCTCAGTACTTAGCCTATGTAGGTTTGAGATTATATGTCTCATTCTCCAATCTTTTTGATCCAAATTTTTAATAAACTTAACAACTGTCATCGTAGTTTTGAAACAAAGTTATTCAGAGACGATAGTTATAAACTTCACTTCAAAAGTAACAAATGAGACCAAAAACATAAGTCTAGCCTCAAAGCCCCATAGGTTTAGCACTAAGCCTCGTTCTTACTGGCCACCGGAAACATTGTTTTGTAGGTGGGTATCTGTGGTTTCAGCGGGTTCACTTTGGCTCCCTATAACGGGATACCGACCCCAGGAGTCTGTACCAACCCGGAGTCCCTCATGGGGCACAGGCGGACCACCTGGCCCAGCTTCAGTGCAGTGGTGCCCTCCGGCTGGCCCAAATATATGAGGCTATCCACGCCTCGGGCCTCCCAAACGCTATGTTTTTTTAAGTTCTTTTTCTTAGTTTCTTTATTTAAGCTGTAAAAGTTTTCAGCCTGGTACATTAAACTATATATCGAGTTGTTCACTTATACAATCCACATATCATTACTGTATCAATACATGATTCGCAGAAATAGTTATACTCAGTTGAGCAACTCTAGTTTTGTCAATAGCCATAGCTATTGATCTATTAAATCCATTTATATAACCCTAAAATATAAAAAATAAACAACGGTGTTCAGACACCAACAGTTATTATAATACAAGAGTGTATGATTGGATTTGTATGGAACATATCTATACTTACAACATAATCACAATCCTTAGAATATTGATCACATAAAAATTTGATTTTAAACATAATATAAATATACTCCGAGATGTGTACCAAGATCACCCTGTCTACGGATCTAAGAGGGGACCCCCACTTACCACGATAGGCCACGACATGCTTCCCGATCGCTACGATTTGAAATGGGGAAATCGTGACCTATTGGGACGTCCCCGATACGTCCAACAGTTTGAAATCGTAGAGCGTGGCAACGCCTTGGGAGGACCAATAACATAAACGCTGACCACAATATCTTCCCGATAGGCTACGATACCCTACAACAGGCTACGAAATTTCCAATATGTTGGAAATTATCGGGACCTCTACGATTGGCGTTTTCATCACAGCCTATCGTGAGCTGTCGTAGACGGAATTGCAGAAACCTGTTCCACCTACCACGATTTTGCCAGACCTCACGCTACAATCGGAATGGTGTCGGGAAGGCCGTCGTAAGGCCAATCGGGACCAGAATCGTGGTAGGTGGGGGCAGGCTTTTAAACTACGGGCCTGGGAGAAATACCTTACGGGCATGTACTGGAAGGAGGAACTGCTGGGATTCATGTGATATGGATTCCCCCTCGGCTACCTCGGGCCCACCAGCTATACTCCAGTGATCCCGAATCATTCTAGCGCCACAGGCTATCCCCGTCAGCTTAACAAGTTTATCAATAAAGAGCTTGAACCTGCATTCTGGGACCATTCCCCTAGGCCCTGTTTGCTCCCTGGTGCCACGTATCCCCCCTCATGTCCCCAAAAAAGTGTGAATCCGAGGATCGCAGAGTTCTAACCGATATGACATTCCCGAGGGAGCAGAGCATCAACGCCTATTTAATAAAAAAAAACTCAGTGTACAGCCACACAGAGGTTACACAGGAAGGCTTGAGTTGAACAAAAATATACACTCCACTATATAGCCCATGATACTGATTAATTAATTATTGCTTTGAAGTGTAACACTTGTTGGGAAGGGAGGTTAGAATGTGTAGAAGACATGGGGTTTCATTGAAAACATTTGTGGAGGAAAGTCATTAAAAGTAAGATAATCATAAACTCACCTTTTTATGGCCTGTGGCACGTAGAAAGCTTGACACCCAAACATTTTCTCTGTCCAGAGTGAGGCCACAGACAAACATGCTAGCCATGTTGAACCTCCCAGTGTCAGTGATTGTCAGGTCTTTGTTGCCACACTTTACTAGCTCAGATACAGCCAGAAGCTCCTGGACTGAAAGGTGTGCAAACTCGCCGAAAAACCTTTCTCTTAAAACAACAGTGTGAAGAAGTCCTGCCTTCTTCATATCCTCCACTGCCCCAAATTAAAAAATACATATATATATATTTTTAGCAAACTGTTTCTATTTCTTTTTCCTTATGTTACATAGGTTTCTAATACACATTACTTCTATATAGTTATACTAGTTCATTTCCATTACATAGACATTCAATCATGTATGGTGCCTACTCATCCTTATCTAAACATCCTGACTGTGTTAAACTAATTTGGAAGTTGCCACATATAAATACATGTCTGAGCAAAACAAACTACCAGTGTATGGAGAGTAGAAAACTCAGAAAGAAAATAACTGTCAGTTCAAATAAGATAAGGTCGAAACAAGAGACATGTTCATAATGAAATATATATGGTATCGAAAGATTTTCCCCACAAATTTTATATCAATATATAGCTATGCTGACTATGAATATTGACTGATGCTATGGATGTAGTACAGTAGAAACCCGTCTAAGGGACAACCTGCATAATTGGGCATCCCACGTTTACAGACACCTTGCTCAGAACAGTTTAAGTGGACACTATTTTTTAATTTGTTTTATCAATCTAAGAAAAAGTGTCGGCAGCTCTTCGCTATCAATGCTTGTTCCAGCTTCCAGGTATACTGTACAAATGTGAAAGTGGTTGAAACATTTATAACATTTCACCTCTATATCTACTAAGCACTATCATATATCGCTCATGAGTTTTCATTCTACCACCAGAGCCGCTTTGCCAAGCTTTACTGAATTGTGTAAGTGCATAATATATCGTGTTTCAAATGTTTCACCATTGTTCCATTGGTTCATTTGGCTCAAACCATTGTTTTATCCATACAATTAGGGTCAAAGTGACTGTTCCTTATATTGGATAATATGATGAAGCATACCACACACATTTGATGGACAAAACATTCAACCAGTAGAGTGATCAGTTCACCCAATGGGTATGAATGTCAAATAGGTGGAGTGGCCATAGGGACCCAGAATTCATACCCCAGCATGATGTCTGAACGCCACTCAAGCTATCAAATCCTATTTTGGAAGAAAGCCCACTGTTTTTGAGGATAGTTGAAATGATTATATATATTTCCATGTTTCTGATTGCTGCTGTCCAAGAGATTCATTCAACACTTCCCCTGCACAGTGTTTTACTTTTCAATTTGCTGGCGTATCATGTAGCCTTGTTCTATGATCATTCCCATTAGTCAACCAAGTTGATTTTTAACTTGGGTGTACATATATGATTACTTAGATGGGCAATCCTTCCATCTTTTAGTATATAAACCAGGGACCTGTTTCACTAGTGTTAGACAGACATGAAAAACGGCACCAACAGTGCAGTGCAGTTTATACAAATATAACTTACAGTTTTCTAATGTGATCTCAGGATCGAGATCCAGAAAATCCTGATCATCAAACACTAGTTTAGGGTGTCCATTGTTGCCACTTTGCAGACCTGATAGGGCCAGCTTTGTAAATAGAGGCAGGAATCCTCGTAGTGCCATTGCCAGATATGCAGGGCTGCAGCATGCTGTTAGGCCTCTTGTTGCTGATCTCTGACAAGTACAATTACAAATACTTATTAAGTTATATGCAATTTTGTCTGCATCGGTTTCATATTTATTTTACATCAAAATACACATATTAATCAATAGCTCTCATAATTCTCATTTAATCACATTCCAATAAAAGATCTCCGGTAGACTGTATTGAGACTTATCTCTGAGGCACTGTAGCAGCACTTCAGTGGACATTCTGCAAGTAAGATTATCTTATCATGAATTCCCTGTTCTTTAATTTATCCTGTATCAATTACACAATTTATCGATTGTTAGAATTGACACCATATTACTTGATTTATGTCAACAGGAAAGTGAGTATGACATCTTATTAAGTAATATCTACATACCAGGACTATGTAGGCAGTGAGTTGGGTGTACGTCTCAATATTCAGCTTCTTATCAAGGTTTTCCTCCTGCAGCACTTTACACAAAGCCGATGCGTAGTAGGTGATGGCACATGCAGACAAGATGGTTGGATTGTTGGTCAGGATGTTTTTGACGTGTTCTCTCTTTTCCTGAGGGACATGTTTCTCTGCAAACTCAAGCACCTTTTCTTCTGTCAGACCAAACAGCTCAATAACGCGGTCAGGATGCAGCTCTCCAAGCCCTGTGAAAGGTCTAAGAGGGGGAACAGATCATTGTTATCATTTGAAAATCCTGTTCAATGCAATTTGGGAAAGATATGATAGTTCTAGAAATATAAGTTTTGGAGGTTCTGCATTATGTGCTAGCACGAAAACTACTAAAAAACTGTAATGATTATGTGTGTGTTATAGCATAGAGTAGTGTGAACGAACTTAAGACAAGGTAATAAGACATTGCGTTAGTCAGAAGGCTGTCGATTGTTGGTTTGAGTATATCAAAATGCTGCTCCACACTGAGCAGCAGAGTAGGAAGGAAACACGTAGACGATAGACAGGTGAGCGTTACTAGCTGCTCTATAGGAAACTGAGCACTCTGCAGGTACTGAAGGCCACAGTCTACCTGAAGTGAGGTCGCCTCGATAGCTGGTGTATGCTTGAGAACAGTTCTACTCCATGAGTGCCTAGAAAACCGACATTCATGAAACACGCTCTCATAGGAAGAGCACACAGAGGGAACAAGCCAGGACTTAATATACTGTGAACATGAAAAGATTACATCAGACTGGACGATCAATAAGGAGGATTGTGGTGTTAGTTATATATGCTGTGTTAATATGCTGTGAAATTAGAGAAACGGTGGAACGATGGAATGATGGACCAATGTGAATCGTGTTATATGATACTAGGTTTAGAGAGAGAGACAATGTGACTGAAAGGAACATTGGAAGGAAAAACAACAAGAACCATGATTTGTGTTAAAGATTTACTATGGAAAATTATCAATATTTTTAACCCTTCAAGAGCCACACATCATACACCATGTACCCATACTATAGCAGGCACCAGAACTAATTGTGGCCTTTGTATTTGTAGTCAATATTATTAAAAGAAATTACAAATTTAAAAATTCCAGTAAATTTGTATTTTTTATGGGAACTTTCCGATATTTTGGAGGCTTACTGGCAACAGTTAGCCTAATATGCCATATGATTTTTATGATTCTGCGATAATCTTCTAAAAAGTTACAAAGGAACAAATACAGAATGGTTTATCCATTCCATACGGGAATGCCATATGGCATTGTCCTGCCATGGCCAGGGGAATGCCATATGGCATTGCCCTGCCAGAAAGGTTTAACAATTGGAATTGCTGCATTGTTGACTACTCATTGCTTTGTACAGATCGTCTCAGTTAATTGAAGCAAGTTGATAAGAACATATTGTCCATTATATGTACCTCTGTTCACGGATGTGTGAGGTCAGTATGCATTTATGATCAATTCACAGCAAGCAAATCTCCTGAATTCATAGTAAGATGGCGAAGCTAATCAAGAAATTATTAGATCTTCATGTGAGGCAAGTATTAATATTCCCCAGGTCTTAGGTACCATCCTTGGGAGGGTGGTTGTGGCCCCTAAGATTCGAGGTCAACTCTCGACTATATAGCCCTCCCAAGGCGCTAGAAAATATCATGTAAGGAGGTCAGAGTGAAGGTCGGGGTTTGCTGCGAATGCAGTCATTGGCTACTCGGTCTACTCTATTCCTTATATGGACTTAAGGTAATGGGACAACTCCATGCTGTTGGAACCCGACAATGGTACATTTCTTTTAATACTGAATTCCTCCAAAATGGACTTTGCAAAGGATCACTGGGAAGTGCCAACCATGCATGTCATATCTTACAAACCACTACATATACACTGTTCAAAGTAATATACTTCAGAGAACTATAATGATGTGTTCAGTATGAGGAAGAGTGAAGGAATAGACAGTTATCAGATTACAGTGTAGTAATGCTGCCCAAAAAATAAAGAATAAAGGGTGTCAGTTATTTTTTTATATTAATATCAATGAATGCACAATTATATTGCAAAGTGCATCGGCCATTTGAGGGCACTTCAACTTTGCAGTGTATCTGACACCCCTCACTATCTCAACTCTCATGCGTGGTATACACTGCGCGAAAAACCCCAGTTACTTCATATATATATATATATATATATATATATATATATATATATATATATATATATACGTCCAACGTACAGTGTATGCGGCATACACAAATTTATCCTACCCCTCATATAAATCTCCATAGACTCAACATGGTGGGCCTGTATGCCACGGTTATGCCATAAAATATTTATATGCCTCCTGGGCTCTGTTTTTTAGTCACGACATCCTATATGGAAGACATCCTACAGCTGTCAGTGTACTATAGATAAGACATCTTTGGGGATCGGCCAACGATTGTCCCTCAAAGACACTTAGGCTGCAGCCAGGGCACCGTTTAACAAGTAAACCCAATTTAGTACACATGTCCTTCTTGTCTACAAGATTTGAAAATCAGCACTTGTAAGCATATGTCCATCCCTTACTTAAGTGTTACCTCCTAATCAATAGTTTAAAGTCTGTCACATGTGGTGTATAATGCTGGATGTCCATCTACCGATTTTCGGTATGAACGATTAGTTCCCAAATCGTATACGAGTCGGTCACCTTGTCGCAGGCAAATTATGTAACCCCTTGCTCAACCCACACACTGATGAAATCGGTGAATGGTCCACTAATCACTAGGGGAGGGCAAAAACCAAAGAAACCGAGTGTGGCACCCCCTACAAGCCTCACCAAGCGATTACTGTATTTACTGCGTCGGTCAACCTATCAACCCTCCTTTCCCAACGTTCTGTTGTCGCTGACAACATTTATCAACATGTTGATAAACTGATCCCCACCGATTTTGGAACATTGAAACCACAACTTGTCGGTGACAAAAGGCATCGGAAGGCGGTGGTTCACTAATTGGTGGGAAGCCTTGCCTAGCTATGCTACATCTACCGACTCCATTAGGATGGGTTGCCTGAGACAAATTACCGCCCGTTTGTCGCCGACAAACGTACATCAATGTTACAAAATCGGTAGATGGGCATTGGCTTTAACACACAGGGGAAGCAGCTTATTGTTTATTGAGAATCTAAAGAGATTAGGTTAAATACCTTGAGAACACAAGTTTGGTTGATCTGCGTAGTACATCTCCTCTCAGAATGTTAACACACCACTCTAAGCTGCTTGCTTTTTCATCCAAACTGTGGATCTTTTTTGTGTTCCTCAGAAGTGATTCCAATTCTGGAAGCTCATCTATCCCATCTGTAAAAAAAGTATTTAAGGCAAATGAATATTAGTGACTGAACTTAACGTCGGTTTAGACTTTGCTTGGTGAATACAATACTTGTGTCAACATAGATTCATGAGGTTTGGACTAATCAATTTCGGACTTCATCTTTCATTGTGAACTTATTGAGTACTGAAATTACATCAATTGTCATAAAATCAGATTTTATGTCATGTGAACTGAGAGATTGGCTTGTACCTCAATGTGTGCTACACCCAGACATGTAGAATGAATCCTGATTGATTCATATACAAGAAAACTCAAATAGTCTCACCTAGAAAAAACATTGTTTTCTCGGGACAATTCTGCAGCCACAGCCCAAGCTGAGGATGTTTCCCGCCCGGATTGTAAAGACTGTAGTGAAGAAGTAAGTCACTGAGCTTCATCCGGTGGTCATCATTCACTAGATGCCTTAGGTTAAGCATAAATGCAGATGTGCATTTTTCTTCCCATCGTATATTTGCCCATTCACAGAGTAACCACTGTGACAAAGTTGTCTTTCCGACTCCAGCTCTCCCCCTGAGTAGAACCATTGTTTCTTCTTTTGAGAGAATATCCATGTAGTTGATATCATTTGGGCCGAGATTCTTCTGATATTTGTGTGGTAGTGCATCGTCCCAGCTACCAAGAGAATCCTTCACAAGATGAAGCTGAATGAACTGGTCCTCCAAGTTGATTTTCTCATCGGCCACCGTGTCTGGAGAATGACCCCTTTCTCTGATAGCATCACCAAGGCTGGCTCTAAGCTCAGCAACACAGAGACCTAGATACAAACATACACATATTTTATAAAGTGACAAAAAGTATAATATAAACAACATAAATGTATGCAAACAATACGAACATGTGAAGTCTAATGGCTTGAGGCAGCTGTCGTATTAGGCGCGGCAACGCAGCAAGAGACATCTAACGGACGTTTTAAGAACTCTGATTGGCGTGACGTGTCTGGTCCCGTGTCAGTCTTTTCAAGTATTTCAAAGACTCAACACGTTTCTGTATTAGACCTTATCAAAGGCTCCCGTGGATTACGTTTTTTGGACAAGAATTTTCGCAAAACCATGCTGCCTAAAAAGGGAAATAAGTCTCATCCAAGACCACGAAGGTCTCTGCTCCGGGCGAAGGCCGTGTCGCCAGAGGTGAGAAAAGGATGGATCTCATACAGGGCCTGAGGGCCTGACAGAGGCCATTTTGACGGCGGCATCTGCATCGGCTTGCGGGAACAATGCCGACCAAGGAAAAGCAGAAAAGAAGCGAGATGCATCCTCCAACGCCTACTGTGAACGTTTTGGCGACTCAGGGGACGGATTAAGCGGTCGTCCCTTGCACGGGAAATCAAGTCAACGTGACGGATTCTGCAGCCATTGCCGCGGGGACGGCCATGGCATCCAGGGCTCCGGTTTTGGCACCGCGGGCATGTATGCAAACAATAAGTGGCTATTGCTGTAAAGATCCTGCATTGTAAGCCTGGGACATCAACCTGTGTCCTTCAACCCCCCTAAGGTATTTGCTAATGCCTCTGTGCCTGCTGCCTTTGGAACAATAGGCAAGAGATAGGCAAGACACAGTCATGTCAGTGCCAGCTTTTCATAGTCATAAAATGAAATCCCATAGATATAACACTATTCCAAGGTGCATGACATAGCATGATTTGCATGCCAGCGTGGCATTCGTGTATTTAAACACGTGATGCTTCTTTTGACCAATCAGCGAGCAGCTCATGACCCTCTATGTTCACTCTCTTAAAGGGATGCACAATAAATGTGTTTTTCATCCAATTCCACTTGCATTGTTGTAGCTCATTGTGCTTTTTTGACACACCAACTGGCAACAGCTGACAGATTTTACCTTGTTGAAGCCTGTTAAACCTGGGCCCTGTTTTTCAGTCATGATGATAGGTATATGATGATAGGTATATGATACCCTGAGATCGTCCAGCGAATCCACAACATTTAGGACGACAAAAGATGGCCGGTGTCCTATAGACGGTGTCTAACAGGAGTGAGTCACAGGAGATCACCGCTAAAAGTGTCGGCCATTACGACAAGTTTTTTTTTTTTTTCGTTTTTTTTTTTTTTAAAGATTTTATTAGGGTAAATCATAGTCGATACACAAGCTCGACCTTAGCCGTTCTGCCGCTCGTTCCCTCTGTCGTGTGCGGGTCTCTTCCATTGCTCAAACAGGAAATAACGTATGGTGAGTAAGTACAATTTTTAGATCATTAACTCAATAAGTATTTTCTCAGTGATCACAGAATAATGAGATGATAAAACAGGTAAGTTGTTCAGTAACCATCATAAGATTAACAGGCTAATTTTCTTTGTTCCCTAGCCAGCGCTCCTGTACGCCCAAATGATAGCTTTTTCACCTGACTCTTGTTGGTTTCATATTTGGTAGTTTCTTGGGGAAACAATCTGCCTTGACATAGAATTGTCTCAGGTTCTATCAAACTTTGATAGTACAAGTCTAACTCACTCTGCATATAGAGGATTTTCCCACTTCCCGTAAGAACTAAGGGATGAATCTTTAACATGGGCAAGAGACACACATAACCTATAACCGTTCCAAATATCCTACTGTATAAGGATCCGATCGTTTTTATTCAGTCAACATCCGATTCTGTCACAGGACAGTTCTTCCATGGATGGTGAATCACTCCGCACTCACATAAGTGGTTACAGTTCATGATGTATCAAGGTATGATTATTAGAGCGTGCATGCACGCGCTAAATACATCATCTAGAGGTTAAGGGGGTCCATATAGTCTTTCAGGGTACTGCATACTAATGATCCCTTCACTATCTGTGTGCTATTCACTGTGATATTGAGAACAACGCAGGGAGCCAGTGTCTCAGTGTCTTAGAGGCGTGCCCAGCTGACCATGACCAATCACTCATGACCAAAATACCTCAAGACCCACTCAGGGCCCTGAGACCCACTGGTGCTTGATGTGTTTGGATCCTCGATTCAGGCAGTTACAGACATAGCAAGTTGACTGGGTGCAAGTGGGTTACAGAAAACTATCCTTAGACTGAATCTATCCCAAACCTTTTAATTATTATTCATATATAATTGCACGCTCATTCATCAATGATGAACATACTATTTGCTCCTAGTATGATAATGGTAGTGATATGATATGATGAAACGGAGTTCTCAACAGGAGTTACCTCAGTTCCCAACATCTAGGAAAAACTTAACCGGCACATCGATCGGATAATGTGCAGACACTCTCCCAGCAGATCTTTCATGACATAGAGCACAGAATCTCCGCTGGGAGAGTGAAATACAGCAATGTACGCACCCTGGCCCTGACATCTGGATGGGAGAGTACACTGGCCACCATAGCAGACGTTTGCTATGACAGATTAAAATGCGGATAATGGCAGATTAGAGTGTGCGATCTTCTTCATATTTGATTAGATTATAGGTTATAGGTATTCCTTACTCGTGTTAAAGTTTCATCGCTCAATTCCTACGGGAATGAAGCGCATTCGGTACAATGTATCCATAGATGTCTTAGGTCTAAGACAGTTTGTAAGACATTTTGAACCACGTGACCCTAAGATTGCCGTGACTATAGCACACCTTACACCACCCTAAGTGTCTTAGACCTAAGATCTTAGGTAAATCCTCTAAGATATCACGTCTATAGGACACTGACACCTCAAAGAAGTCATCCATAAAATTTGTTGTGACTGAAAAACAGGGCCTTGGGATGAGGCTCATTTCTAATCATATTATGCTAAAAAAGGTTAAGTATTGTCTCCAGGTGGCAGGTACACTTATCAATGGACTGTCTTCTGTTATGTTCTGGCTTGCCATTTTTTTTTCATTTTTTATCAAATTTTATTAGGGGTATTGCATCTTACATTAATGTCACCAGGTTCAGTAACTTTGCCGTTCTTCCACCCGGGCCCTCACAAACCACAATTTCATAACATCACATTTTATACATAATATCACTGATCCTTGATATGCTACAGTTCAAATGTTAGATAGGGAATGTGATAAAATAATCAATCAGTGAAAGCTTAAAATAAAAAGTAATGACAATGCAGGTTAAAAAGGCATAGAAATATCCTGGAAGAAGAAAGTAATTATATTACCTGTTTCTTTGGGGGTTGGCCTTTTACCCATTATCCTCTCAAACAGTGAGGGGTATAGTCCAGAGATGAGATTTACAAATTCTTTATTCTCATTATCTGGACAGCGTTGTAAATGGTTGTACAGAGCGCGTGCCTTCAGTCTACGTTCATGAACTCCCTCTACAGCCTTCAGTTGATGTGGATGAAGTAAATGTTGAAAAATGTTCACATCAAGCATTTCTTCAACTGCAACCCAATTTTCCTGGATTCGCTTCTTGACCTGCTTTGTCATTTGCTGAAAAGATAGTGAATCATTCAATTGAGTTCGAAGTGTCAGAAGTGTTACTCTTATTCTTAAAACTAAATGAAAGAGATCTTAATTCTGATATGCTCTAGTGACTGGTGCAATTTGCTACAACACATGGGTATTATTATATACCTATGCACCAACTCAGTGTAAATAATTACTGTTCTTAGAGTAAGTCATTACATATTGCATGATAGCCATGTAGCTTTGTACTGAAATACATATTGCGCCCTTTGACGTACATATTGCGCGCTTTGATGTACATATTGCGCGCTTTGAACGTCATATAGCACTCTTTGAAAATAACTCAATCTGATTGGCCGAGAGGTCGACAACATGAATCTTGGCAGAAAAATTGCAAATGGCGGATCCCTTCGTCGAGGCAACTAAGGTGTAGCTTTAACCTGAGACCGGTTAAATAGCTGAAATATGCGTATTCAAACGAAAACAACCCTCGCTACGAAGTTACGGCGACTCGGCTGTATGTGTGTGACGTCATTTTCGGGGGTTCCCTTCACGCTGGGAAATCCCCTTGATTACGTCATCCGCAGCCGCACTGTCAAGTTGGCGTAACTTATCGGCGAGTGTTTCATTGTTCGATCTCGCATGTTTCAGTTATTTGATCGGTATCAGGTTAAAGCTACACCTTAGTTGCCTCGATATTTGGTCAATACACGTGATAACTCGTTACGTTGCGCGTGTAAGACGCACCGCAACACGCGAAATTGAGACACTACGAACCAAGGCTCCATGGTAACTAGAAAACGTTAACTCACTCTCCGAAGCCGATATTCTGTTCCGTTTAATCAAACAAACAATCAGTAGATATATGATTGGTGATATAAAAAGCGAATCCGGGTAACTTCACATTCTCCAAGCGTAGTTCAGGTCCATTTACGCTATCGATTCGAACCAAAGATCTGTTCGGAGAGCAAACTTAACTCACGCAGGCGCAATTAACTTCCGGATGAGTATGGTGATGTACTTGCCGCGCTGGTGGACAGTGACAGTGTCAACAGAGTCGATTTCGGAGGATTATAACCAAAATAAGGTATATAATAAAATAACACAGTGATGACACCAATACGATGTTACTTATTCTAGGAACTCTTTCGGAACAAATTCTGTCATACACCTCTAATAGGTAACATGGTATAGGCATCATAACTATGTTTTTATATATTACATTTATACATTTTCCTTTCCAAGTCAAGGCCTAATCAAACATCATATGTGAGATAGCTTATTTGAATTTCCTGAGTAGAAAGATCGGTTTTTACCATTGTGGCACCAACTGTGGAATAGTTGTCTTGTGATCGAGCTGTGATAGGCTGACAGGCCTTATGATATCTGCCATCTTGATTCTGTAACATTATACAATATCATGTATCCTTTATCTATCATAACTATATTCACGTTTATACACGTTTCCGTGGCGTTGTACAGTACCTACGGAGCGAGTTAGTGTGAAAATATATCAAACATCAAGGTAGAAAACAAGTATGAATCATGTGAAACATGTTAGATAGCTTAGATATGCAAAACAGATCGATACCAACACGGACACTCTTTGAGAGGGCAACTCGTAGATGTCAACAAATGGTTGCACCACTGTAATGTCATTATCGGGGATTCTCTAGGCTCTGGGGAATCCCGTGCCTCTCAGCCGATCAGAATGTGTTATTTTTTAAAGCCTGGACTTTTGGATGGATGTTGTTATTCACTTCCGGCATGTCTGCTAATGTACACATTGTCTTTGCGAGTTGCAAAAAGTGACTTCGATGTCAAATTATGGTCAGTTTTAGCTAATTAAGACCAAATCAAGGTATATAAAAATATGAAACCATAGTGATAGTGCCAATACGGAGTAGATTTACTCATTGTTTCGGAGAAACTCGTTCTAAACTCGTTCTAAACTCGCTGTAAATGGCACATTCAGAACTAATTTCTCCAAAACAACTCATAAATCTACTCCATATTGTCACCATAACCATGGTTTCACATAGTATGCTATTCCTAAGCATGTGTAGCAGTCGCCAACTCTAGTTTAGGTATTGAACCCTACTTTTGGATGATCATATGACTATTCAGGGATTGGTGTATTGCTACCTTATATGCAATTACATACATTATCGAGTTAAAAAAATCTCAAAAGACTTACCTGAAATCAAAGATACCATAACTCTCTATATTTACATGAACTTATGTTGCAAATCCTTTATCCCGTGAAAAAACAAGTTATATTCTACTACTGAAATTTTATCATACCATTGAATATCTGTAACAAAAAGCTAGTGGTGTAATACCTCTTCTTTCTGTAAGGCCCCTCGTATGACCATCCATATATTTGTGTTATATATATGTATTACTTCATTTAAGAACCTGTATATAAGTTGCTTCATAATATGCCAAAATGAAATGATACCATACGGATGTAAACTGGTCGGGCATTGAAACCAGACCTAAGGCTGAGCCCGCTTCCAGTATAAATAAAAGTTTAGAAAAAACAAAAAATATTTATTCATATTTTTGGAGATGATTATAAACCTTAGTCATACAAAGCCAGACACAGACAGCTTCAATAAAAGGTTTTTATTCAACTCTTAGTGTTCCAGAGAAGCTGCGCTGCTACTCCATAAACACAGTCAAGACTGTCACAGTCAGGTGTCTAGTGATACAGAGGGAGCTAGATTATTTACTGAAGTTAGTAATCTGTGCTAAACCACCAAGAGGTTTCAGAAAAAACCTCTTACCTAGTGAGGTTCACTCCCCCAGAGAGAACAAAGCTAGTGACTTAACCCTTTCTGGCAGCGCAATGCCATATGGCATTCCCCTGGCCATGGCAGGATAATGCCATATGGCATTCCCATATGGAATGTATGAACCTTACTGTATTTGTTCCTTTGTAACTTTTTGAAAAATTGTCGCAGAATCATGAAAATTATATGACATATTAGACTAATTGTGGCCAGTAAGTCTTTAACACTGCACGAAAACCACCATTTTACATATATATACGCCATCGCGATAACGCACATATCGGCTGTATAGTGGCTTGTTTATATTTATATACGCCTCTTATCCGTGCCTGCGTTTGGGGTGTCTACGAGACGGTTTCCATATGTAGATGCACGCGACTTGGCTGTATTTCACGCCTGGGGTATCCAAGATAAAACTTGCTCTGTGCGATATATATATACGCCAGGCGTAGATATGATACAAAAAAAAAAAAATTGCGACCCGCGGCCCGCCCCGTCCTGTGGGTCTTGGTAGAGGATGCACCAACACTGACCCGCCACCCACGACCTCCCAACACCACCCTTTACCGCCCCCCCAACACCCCACCACCCCACCACCCTACACTCACTCTTCACACAGTGAAGCCCGGTACACGACCCCCGCCTCCCTGCAGTGTGTGTTGACGGATTAGCGGCCGTTCAGCGTGTGTAAAATGTTTTCAGTCCTGAGTTGGAGGCGCACAGGGCGGGCGGCTGAGCGGGCGACTGTGAGGGTGGCGGCCGCATTCACACTGGAGTCAGACTTCAGGAGCACAGAGACACTGGGGGGAGGCGATTATATAGTAAGCCTGACTGTCCACACATTGAAATGGTGTTTGAAAGTAAGATCTATTAGAAAAACAATAAAAAAAAACCATAATGCAACATAATGCAACATAATTCAGTTTTTATAAAATAAATTGGTAATATAAGATTGCAATTTTCATAAAATACAGACTTGGATGGTTAATGACAATTGGAATATGCTACCACTGATGTCCCCAAGTGGCAGAGGTCGGAATTATTGCATACTTGCGTAAATAAACAGAATCAGGTATATATATAACGTATATAAGACTGCACCATGGACACGTATATACGCCACTAGATAAGGCATAGATTACGAGACGGATAACAGGTAGAACTTCTAGACGCAAAATCCTACTGTTAGACGCGTTTTCCATACATATGTAAAATAGTGGTTTTCGGCAGTGTAAGATATCGGAAAGTTCTGATAAAAATGAGATTGACTGCAATTTTAAAATTTGTAATTTCTTTTAATAATATTTTCTTCAAAAGCCAACCATACGAAAGCCACAATTGGTTCTAGTGCCTGCTATAGTATAGGTACATGGTGAATGATGTGTGGCTCTTGAAGGGTTAATGCCTGCTGCAGACTCGGCCCTTTATATGTGCCTAATCTGGTCAGACCTATAGCATTTACGTGCACGGGCTCTCCAAAACCACCACACAGTGGGGACTGTCACCAAATGTCCTCTTGTGAAGAGTGAACACACCACCACTTGACTAACCTGACCCCCACACATGTATTGTGATAAACAATACAAACGATTTTAGATATAACATATTCCATATTCCAAATGTATGTTCAATTGAAATTTATTCACTCCAGAATAACCTTGCTACTGATGTCTACATTAATCCTCCAGTTTTTAATTCTCTCACGAAGCCTAAATCTGTTACTTACATCATGTCCCCATGTCATCCATAAGCTGGGCCTCTTGTCAAATATACTGTAAGCACCTTACCAAGCTTGGTGGCTAAGTGGTAGGGTGTTCGCCTCGAGCATGGGAGGTCGTGGGTTCCAACCCCGGTCGGGTCATACCAAAGACTTACACAAAAATGGTACCCACTGCCCATTCAGCTAACACCCGCCATTAGAATGAGGAGTAGGGGTCTAGGGCCAGAGTGGAAGAACGGCTACATAGCCGAATTCAGTGATTGTGTTGTAACACAATATCCCCTTAAAAATTGCTAAAGAAAACAAAAAAAACCTTGCACAAGGATTCCCTTTGCACTCAGACAACTCTGCAGCAGGACTAGGGGTGTCTTGCTCATACATAAAAAGTAAAATTTTGATCTAGCAGGCCAGCTGTCATTAATACAGATACCACATTTACGGGAGCCAGGGACCTGTTTCACTAGTTTGATATCAATATCACTAGTTTCATGATAAAAATGTTAAGTCAGACAGTAAAAGCGGCAGCAACAGTGTAAACAAGAAGGGACAAAACAAAGTCATGTTCCATAATGAAGAGTATTGGTCGATCCGCATTAAAGGGTAAGTAAAACCTCAATACCTTAAAAAAAACTGTGGACATAATGTGACAATATCATAAACCCTGAATGATGTGTGAATCCTGTGACGTGGAGATCTGTTTAATTCTTATGAAACTAGACACACCGCGTTTGGGGTCTGTCTTTTCCTAAGAGCAGCTATTTGTGTTGTCATGAAACTAGACAACCCCAATCTGTCTGTATGGTGTCACAGACATGCCACGATATTAGTGAAACAAGTTCCCGATCTACAACAGAGCAGACATTCCAACCTTCATTGCTTTACTGTCAACCCATACTCTACAACCCTGGAATAAATGTCTTAAGCGCCAAATCCACTAAGGCGACCAAGCAAATGCGTCTGCAATCTGTGCGAATCCCATGCGATAATATTCAATATATTAGATATTGTCACAAGGCATTCGCTTGTCCATACGAACGTCTGCGAACGTCTGCGAACGTCTGCGAACCCAAATTTGCATGGAAAATCGCCTTAGTGGATCTGGCGCTTTAGAATCTACATCTTACCAGATCCTCTCTTCCTCCTTTATACCAAATGTGATTCCATCTTGAAGCTGCCATCGTTGTATTCTTCAGACACTTCAGCTTCCCTCGGACCTTTGTATTATTTCCATGGAAACAAGACCTGTTGGCATGAAAATACACAAAAAAAACCATTAGATCTGGAGGTAGTCCCTGAAGATGTGGTGCCTTATATCGCTTGATTTCAAGAAAACCGTTGATTCTGTTACCAGGCCTTTATTTTTGAGGAGCTAACACTTTTTGGCTTTGAGGAATATTTGGTGATTGTATAAAGGGTCATCCATCATTGTTATTCACCCAATAAAATAGGAAGCTGAAGCAGCAGCTTAGATAAAAAAAAAGAAATATTATCAAATAAATTTTGTGTAAAGTATACGTTGAATAAACTTGATTTATATTTGTTTTAGATAAATGGTAATTGAGGGGTTGATAAGTTAAGGTTAAGGCCAAGGTCTTAGATCCTAAAATAAATATGATACTTACAAATTTTCATGGGAACTTCAGTCTGTAGTCGCCATTAAAGGCATAGAAAATATAAACTAATTGTAGGGATTTTTATTGACTGTTTAATTATTTTCCAAATTATTTTTTTAATTGCTTGCAGCGTTTATTTCCAAAGACATATAAGATACATCATTCAAGGGTAAGCAGTTCCAAAGAGATCTTCACTTAGCAACTATAACAAGCAATAGTATATCAACTCCATCTAAAGATCTATCCCCTACTGGGGGGTCTGTCTTGTAATTTAAAAGTAATAAATGTTTACGCTGGTATTTTTTTCCTTCCTCTTTTTTTTAAAGACTGAAAAGGTTAAACTGAAATTAAAGGTGACAGACAAGACCGAACAGACAAGAGACTGTAGAGTCGAGAAAAGAAGTTATTATTAGGGACATTAAACAATATCCCATTATAACAACCTAGCTTCATTTTCCATAAGAAACGTTAAAGGTTGAACAGGATTACAGGTTGAACCCACGGTCTGAAGCAAGTAAGTTTATTGGGGAATAGTCCACCCACCGTGAGCGAGCTCTGCTATCTACCTGGCCAGTACACTGCACGAAAACCACCAGTTTATTCCTATATACGCCATCGCGGCAGCGCACGTATCGGCTGTAAATGGACTTGTTTTCATTTGTATACGCCTGCAATCCGCACCTGTGTATGAGGCGTATACGAGACTTTCCTTATGTAGACGCGCACGACTTGGCTGTATTTCACACATATGCTACCAGTGGTGTCCCCAACTGGCAGAGATCGGAAATATTCGATAGAGGTATAAATACAACAGAATCAGGCGTCTATAAGACGTATATATGACTGCACCATGGACGCTTATATACGCGTACAGATGAGGCGTATACACACGGGGAATAGGACGACCTTGTATACGCAAAAGCATGCCTATATACACCGTTCGCATATACATGTAAAGTGGTTAGTTTCGTGCAGTGGTAATACTGGAGGTGAAGCTCGATGAGCTAAGGCCTCAGATATAGTTGCCAATCCTCTTGGAGCAGATTACTTTGTTTATTTGTATAAATTGTGCAAATTTAAAATGTTCCAACCAAGTTTGCTTATCCTGTCTTACATGTACTCTACCACATTTCCCTTGTATCAAATGTAAAATCATTTTCAAACACCTACCACATATATTTTGTACTGAATGTATGATTATTATCAAAACACCTAGGTTATATTTCAGGAAAAAATAACTGACCCTAATGAGTTGAAATTTATAAAGAATTTCAGAAACCTACGAGGACTTGTGCTTATCCATCTAAATATATTGAGTCATATATGAACGTTTACGAGCTGGATTTAAATATACTTTAAGACTTCCCTTAATCTAAACTGTACTATCGTAAAACTGGATGAGTTTTAATCTTGACCACCGTATGCCACGACTGGAGTTTGGCATAGTGACTTCATGAGGCGAAGCCGAGTGAAGTCCGGAGTCAAAACTCCAGGAGTGGCATGGGGTGGCCAAGATTAAAACGAATCAGGTTTTGATTTTATCCTACCCTGTATGGAATATTACATGAAAACAATTCTGTATGCCACTAGTGGCATATAAAACTCCGTATGCTAGTCAGCGTGGCATACGGAAACTCAATGTTAAGCTTATGGGATTTTATATTAGGGGTAGGGTAATATATCATACTACACTATGCTAATAAGATATTACTTAATAGAGAACTTCGGATAGTTGTGGGTAAATATAAAGTTAAAAAATATTACCACAGATGAATTACTTAATGAATGTAAAATCTGAAGATAATACTAGAAGATGCTCGACCAATACATGAGAAGTATGTTAAAATTTGAGGAGTATGTTAAATCATCATTATATATGGGGATAAAAGATTGGGATAAGCTTCTAGCAGAATTATAAAGATCTGCAAACTTATAAATTAATTCTTTAATTGACCCAAACCAAATAAACCTATAGGCATTAACAATTTCTCATAGTCATATCTGTACTTTTGTGAGTTATTTGATAAGATACATCCATAAAATACGACATCCACAAAATGTATTTAGCTATAAACGCAAGTGGTGCCACCAGCGGTAGCTAAATGAACTCTATGCTACTAGCGCCACCCTCGGCCATTACAGCAGGGTGGAGTAGCAGCCATTTTGGGAATTGGGCATCACAGAGCACTATGGCACATTCTAAAATGGTTATTACAAAGAATAAACATATATGAATCACTTCAAATGTGTGCGAGATGAACATAAAGATACAGAACGATTCATTTATAAAGAGATTTTTTATATATATATATATCAACATTTGGGGAGTTTTGTTCAATCTTGGAGATTCAGCCGAAATATACATAAATCTTGCAGTTTTCCCTGAAGGAGTCTAATCGGAACCAAACAAATGATACAAGACTCATAAAATGCAATTTCCTGTGTTTTAGAAGATTTAAACCTCTTGCTAAACATTGCTATTTCCTTCTCCTACATGCAAAAACTTCAAGATTTATATATATTTCGGCTACCATTCCGCCTCCAGAACGTATGTGCAATGTGTATGCATATAAAATCTGCCCTAAGGGCCTGCCTTAAACATATATCAAAACTCATGCTAGTTTCATTAAATGCACAATCATATGTTCATATCTGCCCCACTAAAAAGACACACTTGTTACCACTTGTATTTATCAAGACTCCTCCAGAGATTCCCTCAAGAAGGAAATTGTCAAAAGCTGTCTAGATAAACCACTAAGAGTGTATTAGATAAGGATCAGTCAAAGTCATCAGTGAAGTCCAGGTAGTTAATCTCATCATAGAGATGAAAGAAATCATAGTAATAGATGTGGTTATAGCAAAGGCATGTGTATGGCGGGTGGATTAAGTCAGGTAGATTCTAAAAGAGATGTGATTTTCAAAAGCAGTTTATTGGCACTTCTCAAACTTACATGGAATTAACATTCAATACAACAGTAAATTATCCATGCACAACATTCATAGCTGCTTGTTTTTGTTTTTTCTTTAGGAAAAGAGAAAGACATACATAGAATAACAGACATTCTTAACACTGGTATAAAAAAATAAACAAATAGATAAAATCCTTTCGTAATACAGAACCTAAACCAAACTCATCAGAGGTTGAGCTAGGTAACTTTACAATCTGAAGGGAATTTTCCTCAAATCTTACAGGACAGAACATTGTAGAACATTATAGCTAGATACAACCAAACATTTCCATGAGTGACAGCTCACAATAGAGATTTTTAGTAATCTGTAACAACAGGGAAACTGGGGACGCTTCAGAGGAAGGTGGGGGGAAATTGAAGTGGATTATGTATAAACATAAAGATTTGAAGGGGAGGTCATATTGTAGAAGATAAATAAGAAAAAAAGATAGTCTACAGAGCTCTCCTGATGATTGTGTTCAATAAATGAGCTTACTTTACATCTTGTTCCAAGCCACCCATATCAGTCTAAGGCTCATGGTTGGGCCTTTAAGATCCACTGTGCGAAAACCACTAGTTTATCTATATATACGCCATTGTGTAAGTGCATGTATCGGCTGTATATTGACACGTTTCCTCTTCTATGTGTCAGCGTAATGGCTGTATTTGTCACAAAGCGTATATGAAGAGAAATATCATGAGCAGGACATGTATACGCGGGTCATATAAATTTTACACGTCTATAGATGAGGCATTTGCACAATGGAAAATTGGACTACCTTGTATATGCAAAATCATACAAATATACGCCGTGTGTATACATATATATAAACTGGTGGTTTTCGCACAGTGACCCCTGTCAGTAGAGTGATTAACACTGCACGAAAACCACCATTTTACACATGAATGCGCCCGGCGTATATAAGTAGGTATTTTGCGTCTACAAGGTCGTCTTAATCCCCGTGTGTCTACACCTCATCTGTGGGCGTATATAAGCGTCCAGTGAAAAGGGCTTCACTGAGAGCGGGCGCGGGGAGGTGGCGGGGGGTGGGGGAGAGGGGTTCAGGGGGAGGGCTTCCTACTGAGGACACCTTTTTTTTTTTATTATTAATTTTTTTTTTTCTTTATTTAGGCTGTAAAAGCAATCAGTCAGAAGTACTTCTACCAACACAAAGGGGCGGGAGGGGGCGGGGGCAGAGGATATTTTCTCTCATATAAGCCGAGTGTGAAATACAGCCAAGTGCGTCTGTCGTAAATAAGGCCTGGGCGTATATAAATGAAAACAAGTCAATATTCAGCCAATACATGCACTTCCGTGATGGCGTATATATGACTAAAACGGTGGTTTTCGTGCAGTGTAAGTTCAGATCTTCAGTTTTCTTGAGTTTTCAACTGTTTACCGCAATAGTATACATATTTATATCTGTAAATTATGCATTTTACATGTTTAACCCTTTAAGAGCGGATGATGCCTGAAGGCATCAACCGGCAGGGGGCGGATAATGCCTTAAGGCATCATTTACTGGATATTTATGAAATTGTTTTTGAAAAGGAAATATTTTAACAATAAACTTGAAATTTGCACAGAATGTAGGTGTAGCATCATATTTCTGATTTATACATAATAGAAATGAAAATATTGAGGATAACGAAATGTATGCCTGTGATAACCCTTCGAATCTTGAGTTCAGAGGACAATGCCCGTCCCCTGGAACTGTACATAGTCACTAGTAGCTGTCCCCAAGTGTGTAGTTCTGCCATAGACGGCCTTCCTAAAAGGGTTAAAAAGCTTTAGAGATACCATAAGCCCTGTGTTCTATTTCTCAAACCCACCTTCAGTAGCCGAGTTTGTCTGCTGCAATACAAACAGGTCTTCAGTCTGGATGAGTGCCGCTGTTAGCAAATGTCGTCTGTCCCAAAAGGCAGCAGATGTCTTCATTGGTCTTTATCTGGAGACGCTTTGAGGATCTCTATGAGAGAGGTGTAACATACCTAGACAGCTACCGATAAGGGAGACTAAAGATAGTGTGCACTCTCCCAGCAGAGATTCTGACCTACAGGTTGTGTCTTTGCAGCACTGTTTGTGTCTTTGCAGCACTGTTTGTGTCTTTGCAGCACTGTTTGTGTCTTTGCAGCACTGAGCTGTCTTAGGAGTTACTTTATCCCATACACCAGAATTAATTTCTGCCAATTTCTAAACACTTTTAATATTACTTTCTGTTTTATTTGTAACAGAAATGTTCAGTGTCCTGATATTTTTTTTATTAGGATAACAATGTGTAAGTCAACCACTAGATCCAGAATCATATATGAAAGTGATGAGAAATAATGATATGTTGTTTATTGTAATTCAATATATGAAAATCCAATTGCTACCAAACGACTTTGTAAAATATGTATTTGGTAAATGACTGTGTGCATACAATTATGTACAGTCAAACGATGGTCTGTGTTAACTGGGATCTGTAGGATCTGTTGAAGTCATCTGAAGACAGATTACACACCTGGGACCTGTTTCACTAGTTTCGTGACATGTCTGTGACGCCATACAAACATTGGGGTTGTCTGGTTTTGTGACAACACAAATAGCTGCCCTTAGGACCTGTTTCACTAGTTTCATGACATGTCTAGATGGTGTCTAGATGGTGTCCGGTTTCATAAGAACTAGACATTAGACTTTGTTTTGTCCGTTCTTGCTTGCACTGTTGGTGCCGCTTTTCATGTCTTTCTAACACCTTTGTCACAAAACTAGTGAAACAGGTCCATGATGTGTAGATTTGTCTAATTCTTATGTTTGGGTCTGTCTTTTCCTTGTGAAACAGGTCCCTGGAAAGGCTGGAACTGGCAGACCACTACTTTTCGATATTAAAAAATGCCAAAGTCTGACATTTTAGCTTTCAACAATGGCTAAGCCTTGACTTTTTGGGGTTGAAAAATGTTTAAGTCTGACATTTTAGTGTGCAACAATGGCTAAGTCTTGACTTTCCAGCATTGCAAAAATGTCAAAGTCTGACTTTTTAGCGTGCAACAATATCTACGCCATGACTTTTCTGCATTGAAAATGTCAGAGTCTGACTTTTAGCATGCACAAATGCCTAAGCCTTGACTTTTTCGGCTTTGAAAAATGTCAAAGTCTGACATTTTAATGTGTACTCATGACTAAGCATTGACTTTTCAGCACAGGAAAATGTTAAAGTCAAACATTTTAAAGTGGTGTACCGATGGCTAAGTCTTAACTTTTTCATTGGAACAGGCCAATGTCAAAGTCTGATTTAACCATTTAGTCAGGTCAGTTAGGGTACAAAAAAGCCAGAACATTTATTTTTGTGACAAAAGCATGAAATTTGGTATGCAGGTAGGTAATTACATAAGGAAAAAATTTCGTCCTGGGCACAAGCTGAAATATTGATGTAACACTTGTTTTCTGCCGTTTTCCAATATGGCCACCATGAACTATGGGCCATTATTGGAAAAGTCCACTTACTTTGTGTATGATAAAGACATCTACTATTGATTAAGACACCATTTAAAACATAAATAACCATGTGACAAAATATTAGTGAAGATTTTAATATTTGTAGAAATTAGGTGGCAGCCATTTTGGATTTACTTCGAAATATCACCGATCATATGACAACAGTAGCTGGTATTGAAATCTCAACAACAGATGGTACCTATTATGTATTTTTGCACTGTATTGTAATTACCTACATGCATACTAAATTTCATACTTTTGTCACAAAAATAAATGTTCTGACCCTAACTGCCCTGACTAATGTGAGAAAGAACTCAACAATCTTTTAGGTCCCACCCCACTTTCACATTCTGACTCGCCTGGGCGGTAAATGTGTTTTGATTCTGTCTCATCTGCATACCCAGTTTCTCATCTGCATACCCAGTTTCGGCGTCGCTGATTGGTCCGCTCGTCACGTGAGCGTCATGTGACCGATGTTGATGTTTTGATTCTGTTGTCAGTCTGATCACTGCAGCAGTTACCACCTGAGCATGAGGAGTGAATTACAGACAAAACATCTTGGGATGCGAATATCAATCATTTATTTCAATTGATGATTATTGATGGCTACATAATTAGGCACAGTGTCTATTAAAATAGATATAGGCCCCACTCAATTGCATAAAATTAAAAGAAAGTACCCAAAGTGCATGAAATTAAAAGAAAATTCAGAGATGAAAATCACAAAAAACCAGACACAGTATTTTTTTTATAATGGTGGTGTTATTAAACCAAATAGTACAGGTAGTGGTGTAAATTAGAGTATCAAAATATGATTCACGACGTTTCGCTAGGATTTATCTAGCTTCATCAGGTGAAAAGAAAATACCATCATTTCGGAAAGGCAAGGCTACCTTTGCGACTAACTAGTGAGTGACCAATTAGAACTTGTCGGCCAGATGTTCTGCATTCACCCGTGCCCTACATATCTTTACTATGATTGGCTGTTGCAGTCACATGACCAGTGCCCGCTTCATGTATTCTCTGTTGCCATGGACGCATGTTATTAATGTCCATTGTACCAAAAGAATAGAGTTGTTATTTCTATGTATCATCAGCTGCGTGGTCAGTGCCTGTGAGGGTGGTTGTAATGCGAAAATAGGTTACCTTGCGAAATTCTGCTTTTATCGCCCACTCTACTCGCGCATGCGTGTGGAGACCTTCTTGCGCTCACATTTCACGGACTATCCTGTGTTCATTCTCGGGAGCGGAACGTTGAAACCAAACCGAGGCAAAGGGTTTTGTCATTTTCGGGCACCCTAGCTTTCTTGTATTATTGCTCAACCGTCGTAACATAAGTCGATTTTTGAACTCACTGTTCATGATCAATATGCGTAATTAAAGATAGTTTGATGTGTTTCTAACAAAATTTATCTATAAACTTTGTGAGATAGATGTATGAATGTTTGAATCGCATATTTATTTATTTTTGAGCAAAATTTTATTTTCTGGGTCGTTCATTACACCGCTTTCGGGAAAATAAACTGCAAAGCGAGAAAACCGAGCGGCGCAGTGTCCGTTTTTGCGGCCGGACGTACCCGTTGCTACATTGCGTGACGTTGGCGCCGCTTGTATTAGCAAGCGCTAGTGCCGCGAAAGATCTGGGAGGAGAGTGGTATTGGATGAGAACCTGCAATTCACACTCTACCATCAAAACAGTAGTAAACAGAGCCATAGTTAGTGTGACTGAATGGAATCTGTTCAGAAATATTTTGATCAGAAATACTCACTGAGTTCGAAGAACGAGGTGAGTATTTCTGATCAAAATATCGAGGAACAGATGGAATTCAGTCACACTCACTGTGTCTCTTTATTATATACCTAGAAATCATCAAAAAAGTCATTCTATAACTCACTGAATGAGTGGTCATGTTGTACGGAGGGACGTATGGATATTCTTCCATCACTCAGTGACAAACAGAATTTGTACTACTGGTCAGTAAAAGTAAGACATTCGCCCATTATTATATAGTAATACTGTGTTTGAGATGTCTAGAATCCGTCATTTACTACAACTTGCAATATTTTTCAATCTTGTTGAGAGGAAAAGTAATAAATGTAGTCCATGTATTCTACCTATTCTAGATGATCATCTATTTCAGTATACACAATGAAGCTTTTTTAGTTTAAACACCCTCTGTCTGTTTTTTGTGCATAGTAAGCAATGAGTGTTCCCTAAACTGCAATTTCGAGTCCATTAACACTCAAATGATATTTACTTATTAACTTAATGTGCGTTTACCCTTGTAAACATGTATGTACAGGCAATTTCTTTCCTCGATTTGCGAATCACATTCCTTGTAATTTTTCAGTATTAACTGTAAGGAGACTTTGAGTAAACCATCATTGCATTTTTTTTCCAAAATTCAGTTCTATTTGCCAAATAATTTAAGTTAGGAATCAAAACGGGTGGTAATATTTGCCAGACATACACAAGCATTTGTTTTAAAATTTTAGTTTTAATCTAGAACATATCCCAAAGACAGCTCATTTAAAATGTGACTCTAGTCATTCTGAAGATATCTAGATATGTTTCATATATCTTCTTGCCCTTTTCGTTGTATATTTAACAGGAATACTTTTGAAATGTATGATCAGGTATAGATCACTGGATTATCTCTTGTTATGTGGTGGCAAGCATGTAACATATCTTGCTATGTTATACACTCACTTTGTTAACATTATTTTACTTTTTACTGTTTAGCCAATTGATAGAAAGGCAAACTTAAGCATACTTTTTTAATTAGATTATGATTTTTTTCTTCTCCTAAAATGATCTAGCATTATATGATATTACACAGCTCATTACTGTTTTAAGATACTCTGAATTTGATGCATCTGCCATGCTTCTAAAATGTAACATCCTGTATCATGTTCAGGGAGCTGTTTCAAAAGTTGAGTGAAGTCTCACCAGCGGCACGTCACATTTCAAAGCGAGAGGCCGCAACAGCGTCAGCAAAACCGAAACCAATACCCAATAGCCAGCGGCACTCGACCTTGACAGCGTCGCTTCAAGTGCCATTGTTAGCTCTCGCTTTGGCAGTGAGTACTCTCCTTTAGCACCCTCCCAACTTTTTAAACAGCTGCCTGGTCTTATGGTTTAAACGATGTATTTCATCTTCTTTCTCCATCAGTAAATGTCCGTAGTCCAGTCCCACCTGTGAGCAAAACACAGAAAATCTATTCAGAAGCAGATTTGCAGATCAAAATTCCAATATAACACCACTTTATTTGAACCTCTCTATTCGTCAATCAAACATTTATATAATCATGTGTAGAAGTGAGAGTAGCACTACAAGGCAGCTAAATAATTTTTGTAGGCACTTCATTAAACCAACGTCTCAGGATTTGGATTGCCTTTATCAAGGTTAACTTACTGGGGTTGGTCTTACATTTATATAATTGGCTTACCCATTGGAAAAAAATGAATGAAGTTGTGATGGTTTAAGTTTTTTGTGATATTTGAGTCATGTAAATATTTTTATCCTACCCCTAATATAAAATCCCATAGGCTTAACATTGAGTTCTCGTATGCCACGCTGCCTGGCATACAAAGTTTTATATGCCACTAGTAGCATACAGAATGTTTATCACATAATATTCCGATATCGAGGAGATTGGGTAGGATAAAATCAAAACCTGATTCGTTTTAATCATGGCCAACTCATTCCACTCCTGGAATTTTGGCTCCGGACTTCACTATACCAAACTCCAGTCATGGCATACGGTGGCAAAGATTTAAACTCATCCAGTTTTATGATAATCTCAGACTCACGTCTCTACTATGATTGTAGAATCTGCTTCCTATTCAGTGGAGAGGTTTGGCCTGCAGTAGGTACTACTCAGATGATGGTTATGTTGACTAAGCCAAGGCTTTCCCAGTTGACTTCTGAATGCATTTGGGAATGGCATTCTGGGGTGCTGTAGGGAAGAGAGGGGAGTCATCAAAAAGGAGTATACATGGTACTTCAAAGACATTCATCCACAGATAGAAGCTTAAAGCCCAATGCCCATCTACCGATTTCGGAACATCAATGTACCTCTGTCGGCGACAAACGGACAGTAATTTGTCTCACCGAAGGCATCCTAACGGAGTCGGCCGTAGTCGGTAGATGTAGGACATCTTGGCAAGGGTGAGCCACCCATTAGTAGGCCGATTTGCTTAGGACTAATATCCACCACCACATCTCCTCAATGTCCGCTGGTCGAGTGAAGGGTTACGTAATTTGCCTGCGACAAGTTGACCGACTCCTATGTGATTTGGGAACTAATCGCTCAACCCTGAATCGGTAGATGGGCATCAGGCTTTAATGATTGCTTTTGGTTTCAATGAACATTATGATTTTTCTTACCGTGAAAAAAAGAGAGAAATAAATAAAAAAAAATTACTCAAAATCCAGTAAAAAAACAAAAATAAATAGGAGCATGTATATGATCATATAAGATTATGTTGTGATTGATAACCAATGTTAAGATTTCTGAACGCATACAAGTTGTACGAAATGTCTCGAAATCTGGAAATAAACACTGCTCTTATGAAAAAAAAAGAAGAATATAATAATCTTCCAATGAACAACACATGCAATTTTTCATATTGATTGTGGCTCATATAATTCATGGAATACAGCATTTAAAAAGTAAGGAAACTGTTGTTACATGATGCAACAAAAAGGATGACAGTAACATCCAACCAAGGTGCATCCACAGCTTGCTCTGATGGATTAAAATATTCAAACCACAATTAATTTCTACTAATAAACAAAGTATAGTGTTTACTGAAAAGGTATATTCATCAACAAAAATAATTCAATTCAAATGAGCTATGAATATATATGTTGATTAAATTGAAGATTTCAAAAATGTCAGTACTTACATGCACAAGAGGCCATGCAGGGTGATTGACAACTGGTCGATAAACAGATGCCGCATCCATGGATAGAGCCCCTCTCATGAAACCGGGTGTCCAGTGCATTCTTGGCATACCACGGAAGACGGGAGGCCTGGTCTGAGAGGGTCCGTAATACTGATATATCAGATTGTCGGTGACAGTAGCTTGTCGATTCTTCAAGCCCAAAAGGATCAGGCTTACCAAGATCAAAAGAGTAAGCACAACCAGACCTGTGCTCACTGACACCACTGTGACAAGGTGGACTGGTGGAGTGGCAGGAGTTGGCACCACGCTGGAGTTTATGGGTATTTCTGTGGCATCGGCACTCGCAGTTTCAACATCAGCCACAGGTGTCGCGTCGTCTGCAAACAAAATTAAAACAATCATTTTTCAATGAGACATTTTCGATGATGATGTATGCACAATATGGCACCCCTCTGATAAGATCTCACACTCTCTAAGTGGTATTCTGTACAAGGTTCTCACTGCGCTCTATGGGAGAAGAATTCTTAACGAATTAGGCTTAGAGCCTTGAGAATCCACTGGCACACAGTGTTCCCGCTAGGTGGCATCATTGAGATTGGGTTGCATTGATGTACGTCTTTATTACGGGAGGCAGGCCATGGATTCTCAAGGCTCTAAGCCTAGTTCGTCAAGAATTTGTCTCCATAGAGTGTAGTGAGAGTACAGAATACAACTTAGAGAGTGTGAGATCTTGTGAAGGGGATGCACCCGAAGAGGTTCTGTTGTTTGTGAAATACTATATGCAACAGTCAATGATTTCTGGATGGTCAGCTTTGTAAACCACTCAAGGCAGACCGCGCAAAAATCGTTGATTATGGTCTTTGTATTTCATTTGAATAAGTCAAGGAATCTACCAGCCCTGATAGGCTTCCGAAAAAGATTCTCGACTAAAATTGAACAATTCTTGTCGGGACACTGTTCCGATTGTAGTGGTGGATTTAGTAGAAACCGAACGAGAGTTCTGCCACATAAAATTTCCCTATGTTAAGTCTATGGCGGTTTTTTATTAGGGGTAGGATAAACCGGTTTATAACATAGGTCCCGATTTCTAAGACCTTATTTGACATGTTCGATATTTTCTATGACTATATGCCAGTCGGGAATCGTGAAAACAGAACTCTTCTTATCGTCTTTTTTTCACTATATGGGAAAATTGGTGATCTGGTCAGGCCCATATTCTTTCTTCAATATATCTCAGCTCAAACTTGGACTATCAAAATTAAAAAAATAATCAAAAGAAACAGATCAATCAGAAGATTTTGACTTTTTTTTATTTTTTTATACGAGCTTTGCTCTTCTTTATTGATCATCAATTTGGATGGATTTCACAGGTGGATAATCCAACAATGAACAATCAAATATCTGTATTTGGCTACATATGTGTTATCCATTGGAGAACAATGTGTATGCTGATTCAAGAAAATGTTTGTTATTACACTTATATTGTCTGTTATAGATATATTACGATTTTGGTGGTAAGCCTCATCATTCCATTGCCTCCCTTTCCTATGTTGTAACTTTATGCAATTGCGAGATTTCTGTTTTATGCCCTCTATCGCATGATCCAATCCTTAATATGTATGCTATACAGATGTTAAGTATATCTCAAACCTGCGGGGTTTGATATTTCCTCCCTATCTGGGGAATTGGTAGCCCATGGCCGTAGGGTCAGGGGCGGTCATTGCTCCACCTAGCGCACTCCCTCTGTACTCGCGCTCCCTGCGCGCCCCCTCGTGCGAACCACGTGAACTATTAGGTCACGTGGTGAAGCACGCTCTCACACTCTCTCTCACTCTCTTCTCGCGCTTCACTACGTTCAGACGCACTCCAATTTTCTCCCACCCACCCTCTCCTATATCTTCCTACTCTCGTAGGGCGTTTTTATACACACTGTATATTCATATATACCATTATACTTTATACATGTATATCCATATGTATTATACTATTACATATCAACATATGTAATACCTTATACCTTATCACGTATAACATATACCATATTACCATATATGTATCATATCTACCAATATGTTATCATATAACATAACATATCTTCCATATGTATATTGTTATCTTTAAGATATTACTATCACGTATTAATATCTTCTCTTTTCGCTCATAAAATTAAAATAAATTTTATTTGCCCAACCTCTGCTTTATACTTTGTGTTGCGGGTAAGGGGTAATGATCAAACATAAGTCGAAAAGGAGGACAGTCTTTTATCTTCTTTTATTTTTATTTTTATTTTTTTCTTATTTACGAATTGCAAGCTCTCGCAACGCGAGTTTTTCAGCTACAATCTTCTAGACATATATGATTTATAGCCGGTAATCGTAATACAGTAATGCCATATCAATTAGATGCTACTTACTGAAGTATTTTGCAAGCTTGCTCTTATTTTTGGTATTTTTGTACAAACCTTTATATTAGATAGGTTTGACCTTTTTGATGCATAGTTTTTATTTCATAGCATATTTCTAGAGGTAAACACCCTGCAAAATACCTCTTATTACTTATTGTTCTATGGTAAAACCTATAGTGGGGCTGGTCGGCAGAGTATGACCCGGTGTAAATGCCTTTTAGGGGCCCATTTAATAATCTAGGATTGTATACGAAAACCCTTTCCTGCATGCCATAGAGACCCAGGGACGATGTGGGTCAACTTCATTCAACACCTATGGACAACCTTATGGACGGCAAAGACCATCTTAGTGAACAGACTTAAATATTATCTAATGATAACCCATGAACGAGGTAATGGAACGGGTTTTAAGATCCTAGATTACGAAACGGGCCCCTGGTTTTCCCTGCACAAGTCCCTCCCCTGACCTCAGAGCTTCTTCTTCTTCTTCTTCTTCTTCTCCTTCTCCTTCTCCTTCTCCTTCTTCTCCTTCTTCTTCTTCTTCTTCTTCTTCTTCTTCTTCTTCTTCTTCTTCTTCTTCTTCTTCTTCTTCTTCTTCTTCTTCTTCTTCTTCTTCTTCTTTTTCTTCTTTTTCTTTCTCTTCTTCATTTTTTTTTCTTCTTCCTCTTCATCTTTTTCTGCTTCTTCTTCTTCTTTTTCTTTTCTTCTTCTTCTTCTTCTTCTTCTTCTTCTTCTTCTTCTTCTTCTTCTTCTTCTCCTTCTTCTTCTTCTTCTTCTTCTTCTTTTTCTTCTTTTTCTTTCTCTTCTTCATTTTTTTTTCTTCTTCCTCTTCATCTTTTTCTTCTTCTTCTTCTTCTTTTTCTTTTCTTCTTCTTCTTCTTCTTCTTCTTCTTCTTCTTCTTCTACTTCTTCTACTTCTTCTGCCTCTTCTTCTTCCTCTTTTATACAGAGCCGCCAGGGAATCCTTAACCCATTCCCTGCAACTTGGCTGAATTGCCAACACAAAATGGTCTGTGTGTGAACTATTATTTCATGTTTTATCGCTAATTATTGCTTATGATACGCAAAATTATCTGTGGGAGATAGTACTATGAAATAATATCTCACATACATGGCATTTTGTGTTAGCGATTCCAGGAATCGCTACATTTCTCGCTTAGTGTGTCTCCGGCATTACATACCAGCCAAGTTACATAATCTGGGCAAACCTGTAGCACCAGTGTGCACGTGCTCACCTGAATCACTACACAGCAGGGACTGGCTTCCCATGAGAACCCAAACACACCACTGCTATAGGGGACAGAGCCATTGTTAGTTCATAAAGCAGTCACAAGGTGGCCAGCAGTATGGTGGGCTCCTTGAGGGGAAAGAAGCTGCATTCTGCTCTTTGTTCTTACAAAATTCAACTGCCTTTCAATATTTTACCGTGGTTCCCTTTACTGTCTACACCCATCCCAGAGCAAGATGACATAATGATTAAACCAAGGACATGATGTTTTTCAAATGGAACACTTTATAAACATTTGTCAGCAAGGCTAGAGTTGTGACACTTCCCAATTATCACTCACTTTTTTCACACCTCCTTTAGTGAAGAAAACTTACTTTTCACCTCTATTAGTGAAGAACACCTACTCGGGGGGCGTCAAGGCCGCCCCCATGCCTCATAGGCTATATGCCGTATAGGCCGTGCGACTATATTGGGGACTGAAAACTAGTCATTTTTGACTTAGCATACAATGTTTCTCATAACTTAGGCTCTAATCAAAATACAAATTTGCAAAAGGTAGCATATTAGGCCTAAGATTATGGGATTTATAGTCATGTACATATTGAATTTATTTCAGCAGTCTATCTGTTTTCATTTTTGATGTATTTTCTCAGAAATCATGTTAAAATATACAATCAAATGCTTATTTAACCTAATTAGACATGCAGGGCAAGTCAATCTATGAGTTTTCTTTGGGAAAAATTATTTGAACTCAGATCTCACAATAGACTGGTGGTCTAATATGCCTTCCTGGCCTACAAACTGACCCGACCCCTACAAATGTATTGAAAACTTACATGAGAATTGAGAGAAGAGGAATCTGACACCACTGTGGACGACATTAGTGAAGACAGGTTGCAGGATGGAAGGTGCATTGATGGGAGTCAGGGCTGAGACGATGAGGCTGAAGTCCACAATAACACTCCCATTGCTGAAGGACATATTACCAATACCAAGGACAGTTCCAATAGTCGCATTGGCGGCACGTATAATCTGCAAAACAATTTAATTATATTAGACACATCTTGACAGATTATTCACCGAATTTAACAAAGGAAACAAATATTTTATTTAATCAATCAAATCTGCATTGATTTACTACATACCTATGCCGTATATACTGAAAATATGCACTGTTTTGGCATATGACATAAAAATACTGTATGGACCGCTGGTCCGTACACTAAAATACGGACCACCTTGACATACACATTTATTACGAAATTGGTTGTTAAGCCAAATGAAATTGATTTTTTTTTTTATTTCGGGTGTATAGTAAACATATAACGTCCGGCCATGCTGTACAAGTCACAGAACTCGATCATAATTTACTGTTTGGTAGTAAAAAACTTTTTCCAATTAGAAACTGCATGTAGGGCCTGCAAGGTCCAACATATTGGTGCATTGGGGTCCCTGTGGGGTCCCACTTTCCTCACGGAAAAAATTTTCTGTGGGAGATATGACATATGACTATGAAATACAGTCCCGCAAGAAAATGGCTGACTTTGAAAACAGAGGTTACCCTAGAAAACTGCTCAAATCCTGTAAGGAGAGAGTGGATATGGTAACAAGAGAAATGACCCTAAAACCCAAGGTGAATGCGAAAGCCAGTGAGGACCAGGTGTTCCTCATTAGCACGTATCACCAAGGAAACAACTGCCTCCCAGAAGTGGTGGAAAAGAACTGGGAAATCCTGGGAAAATCCACTACTACCAAGAAACTCTTTGGAAGCAAACTGGTGAAAGGGTATAAACGCCCTTAAAACCTCAGGGACCATCTGGTACGAGCCCGTACGGATTACCACCCTGAAAAAAAAAGAAGAGAGGGACCGACAGAAAACTGTCCACAACAATAGATGCAAAAAGCGAAATTGCAAGTATTGCCAGATGATAGACACGGAAGGCAAAATCAAATCTAAGAGCAGAAAAACTAAGCATAAGTGCAAGACAAACATCACATGCAATAGTTCCAATGTGATCTATTGCATTGAATGTAAAACATGCGGGGCCAAATATGTTGGCCAGACCAAAAGAAAAATCAAGGAAAGGATCTCTGAACACTTGAGATCGGTTGTGAAAAAAAGTGTTGTCAGTGATGTGCCGAAGCATTTCAATGCGAAGAACCACAATGGGATACAAGATATGAAAGTCTACATACTAGACTTCATATTTAGACACCCAGACAGTAAAAGGGCAGGAACACTCAGAGACAAGATTGAGTATAACTGGATCCACAGACTAGGGAGCCAGGCCCCGAAAGGAATGAACACAATGGACAGCAAGTTCGGGTAATAGAGAAACCCTAAAGCCACGTCAAAAAAATTTTCCGTGAGGAAAGTGGGACCCCACAGGGACCCAAATGCACCAATATGTTGGACCTTGCAGGCCCTACATGCAGTTTCTAATTGGAAAAAGTTTTTTACTACCAATATTCACCTCTTCTCTTTACCCAGCGACTCCTACCCAAGTGACTGACCATGAAAAGGGTGAAACTTTTTCTCTTCATAAATCGATAAAAAATCGAAAAAGCGGGCCCAAGAGAGAAACAACCTCTCTGGGATTTAAACAAAGACCACCAAGGTATGCTACAATCGCCTGATGAGACTAGATAGTTGAAACTATTGAGCAAGATAAAATAGGATCCAAAATTGGATTCCCATAGAGAATACACAGAGTAACTCCCTCTACCAACGATAGGGGGCGAATACATATCCACACAGGTTCTCTCCCTACACACCAGGGGAGAGTAGACTGAAGGACTAGGTGTGAGGAGGCGCCACTGGCCCTCACCACGCCAAACTCAGTCTAGAACAGTGGATGTTATTGGCAGTAGAGGCTTTCCCGCCGCTCTTTGTCTGACTTTTCAGCCAATGAAAAGCCTCGAATATGACCACGTGATCGTATTAACCAATAATGGTCTTCCTCTGTGAAATAGATTCAGATCTAATGAATATTAATGAACCCTGTGGCGCCTAGATTGAAGCGTCAGGTCGGTCACTTGCTCAATAGTCGCGGTAGCAGCCTCATCTCCCACTGCATAATTTACTGTTTGTATGGAACTCGGCATAAATGCCTCAGTCCGTACAAACCGTAAATTAGCATCTCGTTCTGTGACTTGTACAGCATGGTCAGGATGTTCTATATAAGTACTTTTGCATTTTACCAATTGTGTGCCTATTACATAGAGGAATCAAACACAAAATGTATCTATTTTAAACTGTAAAGTTTCATTAAACAGTTATACCTGTTATAAAAGACATGAATAAATACATTTTATAATACAATATATGAGTAAAATATTGAGTAAATTATGAATTATGAGCTCTATGCAGAAGGTATGATAAGAATGGGGTAATAAGAGACATGGTGTGTTGGGTAACAAAAAATCCTGGGCATCAGTAGTGAGTCCTTAAAACAGAATGAGGTTTAAAAGCAGTCACGTGGTGAATAAATTAATTAGTTAATTAATAGAACAGACAATTGAACCATTGACTATTCGGCGCAAGAGGCAGCTTTTGAAATTAATGTATAAACGAGCGCAGCTGGATCATAACCTAGATTATAGAAGAAGGTATACAAGAAGTGACGATAAAGTAAAATTCAAGATTGACCAGCATAAAACAACTAAATATGAAAAATCGACAGAATACAGAGGTGTTCAATAATGGAATAAACTTGATGCTAATGTACAAAAACTTGACACGTTGGCGTGTTTCAAAAGATCAATACAACAAATAATAGAATAATATGATTGAGTGGACCAATTTACCAAGTGAAGCAAAGTTACTCATATGGCTATGTGTTAGACTTGAAAATCTGCTGGCCTTGAGGTAGCAGAGAGACAAACACATACCCATAAACACATACAGACATATATAAGCACCTATACCTATAAATAAAGTGACGACTGACAACATGGGAATGTAACACTTTTGTACTTATGAGTGGGAAACCTAATTCTGGCCTTGAGGTGGAATATATATAAATACACAAATATATAGGTACATAGTAAAAATATTAGTACTAATATATCAGATAACTATACTATGTGTGCTAATTACGTTGGAGTGAAAGTAATGGGAGTAGAATTAAAAAGGATCATACTGAAAATATACCTATCATCTCACCCATCTCATCATATCATACCGTTTTTGATCTCGATGTAAAAGGGATTTAACGAGTTTGCAATGTACAACGGGAAGAACTAGCGCCCAGCTATATGTTGACTTGAAGTAAATAAAAAAAAGATAAAAAAAAAAAAAATAGAACTGTTTGACTAGGTGACTGACTTGGATTACATACCTAGATTACATGTAGCATGGCCACTAAATCATAAACAATTTACAATTACAACATAATTCAGATTAGGTGGTTCAGGCTCATAATTGATCGTTAATAAGCAAGGATTTGTATATATAAAGTCTTTTGTAATATATTTAAAAAGAATGGAACCAAGCAGATCTGGGAGCTGTTTCAAAAGTTGAGTGAAGTCTCGCCAGCGGCACATCGCATATCAAAACAAGAGGCCGCAACAGTGAGCTGCACTTTGAATCAAAGCAGCAGCAAAACCGCTACCAATACCCAATAGCAAGCGGCACCTCCACCTTGACAGCGACGCTTCAAGTACCATTGTCAGCTCTGTGTACAATGTCATACGCTGGTTCTCAGGGTTTCCAGTAAGTACAGGGGGAACCAGCAAACATTTTAGATTCAAAACAAGGCAGCTGTCAAAAGTTATACAAGTCAAACAACCCACATATCATGAGTATGGAAATATGGTGATTATTAAAGGAGCTTCACAGACAACCCAGCTGCTTCTTTTTCAGACTTGAACCATTCTATAATGGGAATTTACATTTGATTAGACTGCTCCTTCAGAGGAGCACATGTCATTGTTGACAAAACAAAGCCCTGCGACTACAGGAAGTAGAGCGCAGGATATCTGGTGGGAGAGTGAGAAAAACAGAGGCGTTACCAATAATGCACCACAAAACTGGAAGCCGTTACCTGGCCTATAGTCTAACTAGGCCAGGGTTCCAGGCTAACAAATAATCTCCCACACACATAGCAGGGTACATATATAAGGTTTCCTGTGGTAGGTTGAACATTGGAATTTGTGAGAAAAAACGCTGTATTCCACAACACAAAACAACCATAAAACATGGAGCTCTATTGAGCTCTATTGTGGTTTGGAATAAATTAGATGCCACTCTATCAATATCTGAAAAGATTTTTGATAGAGCTCTAATAGTTTGTATGTAGTAGCTGCTACTATTTAGTCTATTTTTGCTATACTTTCGCATAGGAATCTGCATCAGCTGTCATTTGAGTCCATGCAAAAACGATAGGGGGCGCTGCGCTTCACACCTCCTCCGGACAGCAGGCAGAGGAGGTGTGAAGCACAGCGCCCCCTGTCTTTTTGAGCCATAATAGAGAACCAAAACAAAGCACCGCGAATGCTCCGAGAGGCTGCTATGCAACTCATACAGGATCTCTTCTACAGATGTTTTAGAGCGTTTCCAGAGTAAGATAAGATACCAAAAGGTCCATAATACTTTGTTCTGTTGCTCCATTGCTCATTTTAGGACTGTCATTATCTATGAATTATGCAAATCAGCATGGCCTCAAATGACAGCTGATGCAGATTCCTATTTGAAAACATAGCAAAAATAGGCTAATTAGTAACAGCTACTACATACAAACTGTTAGAGCTCTATCAAAAATCTTTTCAGATATTGATAGAGTGACATCTAATGTACACCAAACCACAATAGAGTTCAATAGAGCTCCACATTTTATAGCTATTTGGTCTTGTGGAATACAGCCTTATTTCTCACAAATATCACTAGGCTAGGGCCACACTGCACTGCTCCAGTTTATCTCTGTGCAAAACTTGTTTGGGGTAGTTTGCTCGAGCGATGCAGTGTGGGCTAGCACTTGTGAGCCAGACACAGGACATTGTCTAGAGCTCCTTCCCCTATGCTGTCATATTTGAAAGTCAGAGGAGGTGTGAAGCGTAGCGCCCCCTATAGGGACCCAACTCATATATATGCGATTGCGGCAGGGTTCAAGGCGCCACTTTCAAACCTGCCAGCAGAGGGGAAGGAGCTCTTGAGAATGGAATGTGTGAGGCTTGTAAGCCATAGCCTATGAGAAATAATGTTGTATTAAACAACACCAAACAGCCATAAACGATAGGGGGCGCTACGCTTCACACCTCCTCTGTTTGAAAGTGGTGCTCGAAGCCTGCTGCGATCGGGTCGGTATAGGGGGCGCTGCGATTCACACCTCCTCTAGACAGCAGAGGGAGCTTACTGTCCCCATTGCATACCAATGAGATAGACAAACCAATCAAATGATACCAAATCCGACGACAGGGGGAGCTGCAATCATCGAGAGCAGGCAGCCAGCTTACCTATGATACTTGTGGTTGAGTAGCATACAAGAAAGCATACATAATTTCAGTAGTGGTTCTAACTGTTCTGTTCATCAACTATTAAAATGCAAACTACTGCTTTTGTGCCACAGGCACCAAGAAACCGATATAAACTAGTGAAATGGGTCCTTGTTCTATGGAAGAGCATTCATTGAATTTGGTTATTCTTTTAGAAACTATCCTTGAGGGTGGTTGTGGCCCATTAGATTTTAGGTCAACTCTCGACTGTAGAACGGTCCCAAGGCGCTATAGATATCATGTAAGGAGGTCAGGGTGAAGGTCGTGGTTTGCTCTGTATGTAGTCATTGACTACTGGGACTGCTCTATTCCTTATATGGTAGTTAATACTAGAGGACAACTCCATGCAGCCTTACATAATCCAACAGTCAGGAAAAAGTGGATAATAAATACAATATAAACTGGTTTCAGACAAAAGCGGTTGTATACTCCTTGGAGTTGCCTCAGCACAATATCCTCGCATACGCTCAGATATTTCTACGCTTGAACTCCTTGGGGCATATGGCTGCTTGTATCTGAAACCAGTCAATGTGTCTTCTTATTTTTTAGTTCTATACCGCTTTAGTGACATAATACACTGCAAACAACTATTCACAGTCTGTCTGTCACGGTCTGTCTGTCACAGATTCGAGCCTGATGAGCACCTTGTGAACCAGCTATGGGATTCCCAAATGAAGGGATCCCCCCCGAAACATCACACCAAAATGGAAAAAAAACCTGCATCTGTCATGTCACACTGTCAACAACAGGCATCACTATGTAGCCCGTTCGGTTGTCAACGTCGCCTTGGTAGCGAGTAGTCTGACTATAAGTAACGCGAGCATACGACTGCTTTTTTTTATTGATTTTTTTTTTTTATTAGGCATCAGTTCAAATATTGACATTTGGTTTTCAACCGGCCTTTGGCATATCCGGGTGTGAACTTGATCAAATATTCTCAGTCATAGACATTAGGAAAAATTACACATATATATGATACAGTAATACTAGATAATGAGTGGCTGAGCGACAATCAGCCTAGGCAGGCTGTATGAGATGGAGAATAATGATTGATGATTTAACCTCTCCTGATTCTGGTATAGGTTTATGTACTCTGAAACTGCATACAATTTATAGATACACGATATATAAAGATACAATATATAAATATATAAATATACTGCTCCGTCATTTAGATGCGGTAGCTCGAAGTGTACACACCCTATAGCCACGTTTTAAGATATCATTTTTCAGTTCTATATAGAGAAAGAGCTAGGTGCCTAACGATATTTATTCTAAGCTGCTTTGGTGTGTTTAGACATGCCAAGTCTAAAGAGCAAGGTGCATCAAAACACACGAAATCAATGAGGAAGAATTTTCCTATAAATATTATGGCACTGGAATGGATGTCGATGAGATTAGAACTTTCATTCCAAAATGGAGAGAAGGAGTGACAACAATTAAAGCCCAACGCCCATCTACCAATTAATGGTTGAACGCTTAGCTAGCAAATTGTATAGGAGTCTTGTCGCAGGCAGATTTAGTAACCGTTCGCTCGACCTGCGGACATCAAGGAGAGTGGTTGGTGGATATTAGTCCTAAGCAAATCAGTCTACTAATTGGCGGCTCACCCTTGCCTATCTGTCCTACATCTACCGACTACGGCCGACTCAGTTAGGATGCCTTGGCTGAGACAAATTACCGTCTGTTTGTCGCCGACAAAGGTACATGAATATTCCGAAATTGGTAATTGGTAATTAAATGAAAACTAACCGCTTCAGACACTTCCGCACTCAAGTTCATGTGTGCCTCGGAGGTCTCATCTGCGAGGTCAGCTGTGTAGTTCCTGTCAATTTTACCCGTTCCATGAATAACTCGGGTTTCTGTCAGGGAGAGTAGAAATTATAACTGTTTTCTATTGATTATATAATAAAACCAACAAACACGTATATTCAAATTACAGCTTTTTCAAAACCAGCAGGTGAAGGGCCTGTTCATGAGATAATCATCGATTTAATATAGATTAAAATAAGAAAAAGATTTCAACCTAGGGAGCCAAAGTGAACCAGATGAAACCACGGATACTCGTTTACAAAACACCATTTCCGGATGTAAGCGTTCAGTACTTTGACTATGTAGGTTCGAGATTATATGTGTCATTCTCCAATATTTTAGACACAAACTTTTGATAAACTTAACAGCTGTCATCGTAGCTTCGAAACAGAGTTATTCAGAGACGATAGTAGTAAACTACCCTTCAAAAGTAACAAACTAGACCAAAAACAAAAGTCTAGCCTCTAGGTTTAGCACTAAGCCTCGTTCTTACTGGCCACCGGAAACGGTGTTTTGTAAACGGGTATCTGTGGTTTCAGCAGGTTTACTTTGGCTCCCTATGGAGAATACTTGGATGTAATTTTTTTCAACATGAAGAAAGAATAAGGCAGATGGGTACATACCACCAACACAGAAGTCACCACTGCAGCCAGCATCACACAGGCAGGTGTTATTGTTGACTCCATCATCACTAGAAGGGGCTACCTCAGAAGATAATACCATTGATGGTGTATCTGTTGATATATCTTGGATGAATGATGCAGCCTGTGTTTGTGTTGCTTCAATAAATGATGTTTCACCCACACTTGTAGTTTCTCTAGTTGTATTGTCTGCAGAGATTGTAGCTACTGTCTCAGATGAAGTGGGTATTACCTCAACAGATGTTGATTCAGTCTGACTTGTTGATACTGTAAAAGAGTTGACAGTCTCTGTTGTTGCAGATGTTGCAGCTATTGTGCCAGGTGAACTGCCTGTCACTCCAACAGATGTTGATTCAGTCTGACTTGTTGATACTGTAAAAGTCTCTGTTGTTGCAGATGTTGCAGTTATTGTGACGGATAAACTGCCTGTCACTTCAATAGATGTTGATATTTCACCCACACTTGTAGATTCTGTCAAACTGGCCAATGTTGTTTTGCTAGATGTACTGTATGCAGATGTTGCAGCTATAGTGCCGGATGAACTGCTTGTCACTCCAACAGATGTTGATTCAGTCTGACTTGTTGATACCGTAAAAGAGTTGAATGTCTGTGTTGTTGCAGGTGTTGCAGCTATTGTGACGGATGAACTGCCTGTCACTCCAACAGACGTTGATTCAGTCTGACTTGTTGATACTGTCATAGAGTTGACAGTCTGTGTTGTTGTAGATTGTAAAAATGAAGATTCAGCCATACTCAGACTTTCTGTCACAGTAGTTCCAGCATTGGTGGTAGAGGCCAATGAAGTCACGCTAGATTCTGATTCAGGAGGAGATTGTGTTAATGTCATTGTAGCTGTTGACATGTCTTGGGTGGATGATGCAGTCTCTGTTAGTGTAAGTTCCAGAGATGAAGTTTGACCCACACTTGTAGGTTCGCTAGAAGTACCATGTGCAGATGTTGCAGCTATAGTGCTGGATGAACCGGCTGTCACTCCGACTGACGTTGATTCAGTCTGACTTGATGATACTGTAAAAGAGTTGACTGTCTCTGTTGTTGCGAATGTTGCAGCTATTGTGATAGAAGAACTGCCTGTCACTCCAACAGATGTCGATATTTCACCCACACTTGTAGATTCGGTCAAACTGGCCAATGTTGTTTCGCTAGAAGTACCATGTGCAGATGTTGCAGCTATAGTGCCGGATGAACCAGCTGTCACTTCAACAGACGTTGATTCAGTCTGACTTGTTGATACTGTAAAAGTCTCTGTTGTTACAGATGTTGCAGCTATTGTGACAGAAGAACTGCCTGTCACTCCAACAGATGTCGATATTTCATCCAAACTTGTAGATTCTGTCAAACTGGCATATGTTGTTTCGCTAGATGTACTGTATGCAGATGTTGCAGCTATAGTGCCGGATGAACTGCTTGTCACTTCAACAGATGTTGATTTAGTCTGACTTGTTGATACCGTAAAAGAGTTGACAGTCTGTGTTGTTGTAGATTGTAAAAATGAAGAATCGGCCATACTCAGACTTTCTATCACAGTAGTTCCAGCATTGGTGGTAGAGGCCAATGAAGTCACGCTAGATTCCAATTCAGGAGGAGATTGTGTTGATGTTATTGTAGCTGTTGACATGTCTTGCATGGATAATGCAGTCTGTGTCGGTGTAGCTTCCGTAGATGATATTTCTCCTACACTTGTTGATTCTGTCACACTGGCCAATTTAGTTTCGCTAGATGTACTGTGTGCAGATGTTTCAGCTATTGTGCCGGAAGAACTGCCTGTTACTCCAACAGATGTTGATTCAGTCTGACTTGTTGATACCGTAAAAGAGTTGACAGTCTGTGTTGTTGTAGATTGTAAAAATGAAGAATCAGCCATACTCAGGCTTTCTATCACAGTAGTTCCAGCATTGGTGGTAGAGGCCAATGAAGTCACGCTAGATTCTGATTCAGGAGGAGATTGTGTTGATGTTATTGTAGCTGTTGACATGTCTTGCATGGATAATGCAGTCTGTGTCGGTGTAGCTTCCGTAGATGATATTTCTCCTACACTTGTTGATTCTGTCACACTGGCCAATTTAGTTTCGCTAGATGTACTGTGTGCAGATGTTACAGCTATTGTGCCGGAAGAACTGCCTGTTACTCCAACAGATGTTGATTCAGTCTGACTTGTTGATACCGTAAAAGAGTTGACAGTCTGTGTTGTTGTAGATTGTAAAAATGAAGAATCAGCCATACTCAGGCTTTCTATCACAGTAGTTCCAGCATTGGTGGTAGAGGCCAATGAAGTCACGCTAGATTCCAAATCAGGAGGAGATTGTGTTGATGTCATCGTAGCTGTTGACATGTCTTGCATGGATAATGCAGTCTGTGTCGGTGTAGCTTCCGTAGATGATATTTCTCCTACACTTGTTGATTCTGTCACACTAGCCAATTTAGTTTCGCTAGATGTACTGTGTGCAGATGTTACAGCTATTGTGCCGGAAGAACTGCCTGTTACTCCAAAAGATGTTGATTCGGTCTGACTTGTTGATACCGTAAAAGAGTTGACAGTCTGTGTTGTTGTAGATTGTAAAAATGAAGAATCAGCCATACTCAGGCTTTCTATCACAGTAGTTCCAGCATTGGTGGTAGAGGCCAATGAAGTCACGCTAGATTCCAATTCAGGAGGAGATTGTGTTGATGTTATTGAAGCTGTTGACATGTCTTGCATGGATAATGCAGTCTGTGTCGGTGTAGTTTCCGTAGATGATATTTCTCCTACACTTGTTGATTCTGTCACACTGGCCAATTTAGTTTCGCTAGATGTACTGTGTGCAGATGTTACAGCTATTGTGCCGGAAGAACTGCCTGTTACTCCAAAAGATGTTGATTCGGTCTGACTTGTTGATACCGTAAAAGAGTTGACAGTCTGTGTTGTTGTAGATTGTAAAAATGAAGAATCAGCCATACTCAGGCTTTCTATCACAGTAGTTCCAGCATTGGTGGTAGAGGCCAATGAAGTCACGCTAGATTCTGATTCAGGAGGAGATTGTGTTGATGTTATTGTAGCTGTTGACATGTCTTGCATGGATAATGCAGTCTGTGTCGGTGTAGCTTCCGTAGATGATATTTCTCCTACACTTGTTGATTCTGTCACACTGGCCAATTTAGTTTCGCTAGATGTACTGTGTGCAGATGTTACAGCTATTGTGCCGGAAGAACTGCCTGTTACTCCAACAGATGTTGATTCAGTCTGACTTGTTGATACCGTAAAAGAGTTGACAGTCTGTGTTGTTGTAGATTGTAAAAATGAAGAATCAGCTATACTCAGGCTTTCTATCACAGTAGTTCCAGCATTGGTGGTAGAGGCCAATGAAGTCACGCTAGATTCCAATTCAGGAGGAGATTGTGTTGATGTTATTGTAGCTGTTGACATGTCTTGCATGGATAATGCAGTCTGTGTCGGTGTAGCTTCCGTAGATGATATTTCTCCTACACTTGTTGATTCTGTCACACTGGCCAATTTAGTTTCGCTAGATGTACTGTGTGCAGATGTTACAGCTATTGTGCCGGAAGAACTGCCTGTTACTCCAAAAGATGTTGATTCGGTCTGACTTGTTGATTCCGTAAAAGAGTTGACAGTCTGTGTTGTTGCAGATGTTGCAGCTATTGTGCCAGCAGATGTTGATATTTGACCAACACTTGTAGGTTCTATCATGCTGGCCAAAGTAGTTTCGCTAGATGTACTGTGTGCAGGTGTTACAGCTATTGTGCCAGAAGAACTGGCTGTCACTACAACAGATGTTGATTTAGTCTCACTTGTTGATACCGTAAAAGAGGTCACGCTAGATTCTGATTCAGGAGGAGATTGTGTTGATGTTATTGTAGCTGTTGACATGTCTTGGGTGGATGATGCAGCCTGTGTTAGTGTAGGTTCAAGAGATGAAGTTTGACCCACACTTGTAAGTTCTGTCACACTGGCCAATGTAGTTTCGCTAGATGTACTGTGTGCAGGTGTTGCAGCTATTGTGACAGATGAACTGCCAGTCACTTCAACAGATGTTGAATCACTCTCACCTGTTGGTACCGTAAAAGAGGTGGCAGTCTGTGTTGTTGTAGGTTGCGAAACTGAAGATTCAGCCATACTCAGACTTTCTGTCACATGAGTTCCAACAACGGTGGTAGAGGCTAATGAAGTCATGCTAGATTCTGATTCAGGAGGAGATTGTGTTGATGTTATTGTAGCTGTTGACATGTCTTGGGTGGATGATGCAGTCTCTGTTAGTGTAAGTTCCAGAGATGAAGTTTGACCCACACTTGTAGGTTCCATCACACTTGTAGAAGTAGTTTCTCCAATTATACTGTCTGCAGATGTTGCAGACACTATCTCAGATGAAGTGCTTGTCAAACTTGTGGATGTTGATTCAGTCTGACTTGTTGACACAGTTTCTGTAGCTTCTAACATTGATGAAATATCTATACTTGTAGTTCCTGTCACAATAGCTCCCACCCTACTGGTTGAAACTACCTCAGAAGATGAAGCTGAGGAAACTGCTGAATCTGTTGACATTTCATGGACAGATGTCTCAGTCTCAGCTGATGTAACTTGCACAGAGAAAGTGTCTATCAGAGGTATGCTGGATACCATTTCTGAAGAGGATTCTGAAGGTGAACCTGAATTTTAAAAAAGCTGTTATTTTATAGAACATGATGCTAATTCATGATACATGCATTAGTTTTCAGTTCTAATAACATCATTGGTTGTTATTATTACATACCTATAGCCGAACGTCAGTGAAATACTACCCGCTCACGGGGGTGTAGTATATCGCGACTACGGCCCACTACACTGTGCTTTGTCGCACTGCACGATTCTAACGTGTATGTAACTAACTCGCCGCAACGCGATAGGTGTGCATATTCGACGTCATCGCGACCAAAATCAACATGGCGAACGTCGTCGAATCGCGACTTTAAACTCGAGATACACGCCCCCCGTAGCAACTATAAGTTCCTAATGACCAATCCTCGAGGTAACTAACGTTTGGTTCTCACCTGACACTGTTTAAATTGCTCAAATATGCGAAATTCATCGATAATAACAACACGATCCGCAATGGGCGACGCACAGACACGCTGTTGCTGGTTCCTGGCGTATCCATCTCCACACATGCCTAACGCTCTCCAATCGTATCTTCTGCTAACCGCACGCATACCAAATAGAGGCCAAACATCCGCTAGGCGAGTGACGGCCTATCGCGCATGCGCGAAACACAGATCCTGCGCAACTTCCGGTTCGTAACAGACAGTGTCAACATGGAGCGGTTGTGACTTAGGAACTCGATAAATGGCGTGTTTCTGATCGAATTAAGGTATGTAATAATAAGAAAATGCCCTGACTGTGGCCAGAACTATGTCTTAGTTCTCGGTCACCTATTGCCGACGTTCGCCCCTTCGCCTACGGCATCGGGGCGAACGTCGGCGATAGGTGACCTCGAACTAAGCCATAGTTCGGCCACAGTTAGGGCGTTTTCTCCTAGTACTAGTCTTATCATTTGATTTTTTTTTGCAGTAACATTAGTGATGACATACAATTCACCAAGTACTCAGCGTTCTTCCATGATAAGCTGGAACAAGACAAGCTGGTATAAGATAGGCCATTTAACTACAAGACAACACAGTACAGTACAACATATAAATGGGCAGGTTACACAAAAGATAATACTTGCAAATAACCAAAGTTTGTTTAGATCTTATGATCAATATTACTTACTGTTTGAATAACCAGGTAGGCTACAGCTACCTTGATACTATGCTCTGTTCTAATGTGTTAACTTTACGAGTCTCCCACAAAAAGCTACCTTATCCTTGAAGCTATCATCGTTAGGTTTCCTCTGATTATCGTTACCTAGAAAGTCCCAATTCATTTTACCAATATGAGGGGCGAATTTAGGTAGCTTTGAGTTTTAGCCTTTTTTGCTTTAAGTTTTTTTTTGTTTTTTTAAATTATTTTCGTTGTTTATACTGTTCGAGGCCGGTATGATCTGTCCTTACAGTTCAAGGCACAGATTTCATCAAACTAATACATTCCGATCTCTCCAATGTTACACAATTTTAGAAATAAATTACTTCAAAAGAGAACAGTATCTCTATACACAGTTGAGACCAATTTGTCCCCAAAACTGTCGTAGCCCTAAGACATCTATGGACATGTCGTACCGAATGCGGAACTTCACTTCCCTTTGGAATTAAGCAATGAAATATTAACACGAGTAAGGGATACATGTAAAATATAATCGTACTAAATATGAAGAAGATCGGCCACACCGTTCCGAAGATATCGGCGTTTGAATTTCGTCATAGCAATCTCTGCTCTTGTGGACAGTGTACCCTACGACCCTAATTTATTCAGTGATCTCGACATTCACTGCGCACTGGGAGGTGGGACGGTGCACTGGTCACTAGAGCAGACAGAATTCAAACACTGATGACTTCGGAACAGTGCAGCTGATCTTCTTTATAATGGTACTATTATAGGTTATATGTATCCCTTACTCGTGTTAGTGAATGTCGAGGCAGTGAATGTTGAGGTCACTGCATAAATTAGGGTCACATGATGGTAGGGCTACACTGGCCACCAGAGCAGACGATTGCTATGACGAAATTCAAACGCCGATATCTTTGGGACGGTGCGGCCGACTTTCTTCATATTTGGTGATTCTTATGGAAAGTGAAGTTGCACATTCTGTATGACATGTCGTATGGACATTGGCTACGGATCGTTGGCTACAGCAATAAATTGAATTATCAAACCCGAACTCTCCTAGGACCTCTCCCCGGGAATTTCGAGCCTCCTCGGGTGAAAGATAAAACAGGGCCCAGGGTCCCCGGATCTGTCTTGGGCATATCGGTAGCTGAGGATCAATCCCCTGGACCTCCCTCTCCATGGCCTCTGGGACCATGATAGTTACTACCTGCTTCGGGGCATGCCTCACCATCACTGTTTCCTCTGGCTCCCGGCGATGACACAACCTCAACGCCTCACCACTCTCACACTCAAGGTGGCTGCGGCCCTGGTCACCAGCTTCCCCCAAGGAGCCGTCGAGGTCATCAACACCCCCAACGCAACCGTCGTGCCGACCTCCAGAAGGAAGCTGGCAGGGACCTGGTAACAGCTGCCTGCGGCCGCACCCTCTCGTTCTTTTTTGTGGTCCATGACTACCAAATAGGCAAAGTAAAAAAACCAACACAGACTTGCAGGCCATCATTACGAGCGGCAGCTCACCCACTCCCTTCCCCCTGGAGGATCCCGCTGCAATCCCGGTACAGGACATCTGCCTCTCCTCAAACTGTTTACATACTTACTTAGGTTTTCATTGAGTAGACTTAGGATACATACTTTCACAGTGAGTTCCAGTAAATCCTGCAGAACAAATACACGTATAAGAGTTCACTTCATCTGTGCAGGTACCAGCATTCTGGCAGGGAGAACTGGCACATTCATTGACATCTGTGATAAAAAAGAATACCATACGGACATATCACAAGATTGCAATCAATGACATGCGGAGTTTCACTCACTTTGCGTAGGAATTAAGCAATGACACTTTAACATGAGTAGGGGATACATATAACCTATAACCATTCCAAATATGAAGAAGATTGGGCACTCCGATTTTCTGATATTTGCCTGTCTTTTTCCACTGTAGCTTGCACTATTGGTGCCCCTGTTGATGTCTGTCTAGGCCTAATGTCACGAGGCTACTGAAACAGGTCCCAGATCATCTGCTTCAAACAAACTCAGCAGTTCTCAATTTGGATGAACCATCTCTGTGAGCTCAAATTGAACTTCCAATGACTATTAAAGGTAAGTAGTATTGATTTAGAAAAGTTCATTGCATGAAATCAAAGGAAACCAGACCTGGATTTTGTACCTGTCAATCAAAACTCACTCGCAAGACTCAGGGCAAGTATTTGATAGTCTGTGAATTTGTATTATTTAACAGATACAATGCCTAGACCTTTTTCCTGATTTCCATTGCACTGCTGTGTCAGAATCTAATATGGAAACTTTCTTAGGTTTTCATTGAGTAGACTTAGGATACATACTTTCACAGTGAGTTCCAGTATAATCTGTAGTACAGATACAAGTATAAGAGTTCACTTCATCTCTGCAGGTACCAACATTCTGGCAGGGAGAACTGGCACATTCATTGACATCTGTGATAAGAAAAAAGTAAGAGTACAGGATGTGGGAAAGATGAAGAATGTTATTGTGACCCTAAGTTATCTAAATGGATCCATTATGTTTTTCTAATTGAAATTCATCATTGGAAGTCCTCTGTTATCTGTCTAGTTACTCTTTTTTATAAAATTTTACTCTTTTGTCTTATCTAGGATAATGCATGACATTCGATTGGTTTGCTGTGTCAGAAGTCTGACATGAGAACTTGCTTTGAATTCCCCGGGCTAGACTTGGTTTACATACTTTCACAGTGAGTTCCAGTGTATCCTGGAGTACAGGAACAAGTGTAACGCGAATTTCCATCTGTGCAGGTACCACCGTTCTGGCAAGGAGAACTGGCACATTCATTGACATCTGTGATAAGAAAAAAGTAAGAGTACAGGATGTGGGAAAGATGAAGAATGTTATTGTGACCCTAAGTTATCTAAATGGATCCATGATGTTTTTCTAATTGAAATTCATCATTGGAAGTACTCTGTTATCTGTCTAGTTACTCTATTTATAAAATTTTACTCTGTTGTCTTATCTAGGATAATGCATGACATTCGATCGGTTTGCTGTGTCAGAAGTCTGACATGAGAACTTGCTTTGAATTCCATGGGCTAGACTTGGTTTACATACTTTCACAGTGAGTTCCAGTGTATCCTGGAGTACAGGAACAAGTGTAACGCGAATTTCCATCTGTGCAGGTACCACCGTTCTGGCAAGGAGAACTGGCACATTCATTGACATCTGTGATAAGAAAAAAGTAAGAGTACAGGATGTGGGAAAGATGAAGAATGTTATTGTGACCCTAAGTTATCTAAATGGATCCATGATGTTTTTCTAATTGAAAGTCATCATTGGAAGTACTCTGTTATCTGTCTAGTTACTCTATTTATAAAATTTTACTCTGTTGTCTTATCTAGGATAATGCATGACATTCGATCGGTTTGCTGTGTCAGAAGTCTGACATGAGAACTTGCTTTGAATTCCATGGGCTAGACTTGGTTTACATACTTTCACAGTGAGTTCCAGTGTATCCTGGAGTACAGGAACAAGTGTAACGCGAACTTCCATCTGTGCAGGTACCACCGTTCTGGCAAGGAGAACTGGCACATTCATTGACATCTGTGATAAGAAAAAAGTAAGAGTACAGGATGTGGGAAAGATGAAGAATGTTATTGTGACCCTAAGTTATCTTAATGGATCCATGATGTTTTTCTATTTGAAATTCATCATTGGAAGTAGTCTGTTATCTGTCTAGTTACTCTTTTTATAAAATTTTACTCTTTTGTCTTATCTAGGATAATGCATGACATTCGATCGGTTTGCTGTGTCAGAAGTCTGACATGAGAACTTGCTTTGAATTCCATGGGCTAGACTTGGTTTACATACTTTCACAGTGAGTTCCAGTGTATCCTGGAGTACAGGAACAAGTGTAACGCGAATTTCCATCTGTGCAGGTACCACCGTTCTGGCAAGGAGAACTGGCACATTCATCTGTGAAATAAAAGTAAAGAGACTGTGTACCATGAAGATAGTTACTGTCAGCTTAATTCATCCAAAAGGATCACATATGTTTTACTATTTTGAAGTTTATCATTGGATATTTTCTATCAGCTCAATGTCTAGAAAAATTATGTATGTTTTCCACAATATCAAATGAAATAGATTACATCATTCCACACTTCTGCTGAACTATGTATCAGGCCTTTTATTTTCTTATCTAGAATAACATATACTATTGTCATACACCAGTGCCAATCAGTCCTGAAATTAATAGCCTCTGCTCTCTATGCTTGAACTATTGCATTCAGACTCGTGTTTTCTACAATCATAGATGGACCAGTATGAATACATGATACCTTCTTTGAAGCACCAAATGCCTGCTCTTAACCAAAGAGTACCCTCTTTGGAGCATGCAGAGGCCCTGTTGACATGGCACACACTTATTTGGTGAGTATGTCACTTACCAGTATCTGGAGCCTCCGTTCCACCTCCATTTGCAGCTGATGAAAAGAATGAAGCATGAATAAATTATTTGATTTGGATAAAATAAAAGTAGAATTAATAACTCGTTCTTCTGAAAGTTAAATCAGTGTAAAAGAAAATTTATTTGACCACAAGAAAATTAAAAAAAACAAACTATGGCTATTACCGCTCAGCTATGCGAATGATGATCTGGGACCTGTTTCAGTAATTTTGTGACATGTCTAGATGGCGTCTGTGACACCATACTGACAGATCCCAAGATTACAATCGATGACATGCGGAGTTTCACTCACTTCGCGTAGGAATTAAGCAGTGACACTTTAACATGAGTAGGGGATACATATAACCTATAACCATTCCAAATATGAAGAAGTTTGGGCACTCCGATTTTCTGATATTTGCCTGTCTTTTTCCGCTGTAGCTTGCACTATTGGTGCCCCTGTTGATGTCTGTCTAGGCCTAATGTCACGAGGCTACTGAAACAGGTCCCAGATCATCTGCTTCAAACAAACTCAGCAGTTCTCAATTTGGATGAACCATCTCTGTGAGCTCAAATTGAACTTCCAATGACTATTAAAAGGTAGGTAGTATTGATTTAGAAAAGTTCATTGCATGAAATGAAAGGAAACCAGACCTGGATTTTGTACCTGTCAATCAAAACTCACTCGCAAGACTCAGGGCAAGTATTTGATAGTCTGTGAATTTGTAATATTTAACAGATACAATGCCTAGACCCTTTTCCTGATTTCCATTGCACTGCTGTGTCAGAATCTAATATGGAAACTTTCTTAGGTTTTAATTGAGTAGACTTAGGATACATACTTTCACAGTGAGTTCCAGTATAATCTGTAGTACAGATACAAGTATAAGAGTTCACTTCATCTCTGCAGGTACCAACATTCTGGCAAGGAGAACTAGCACATTCATTGACATCTGTGATAAGAAAAAAGTAAGAGTACAGGATGTGGGAAAGATGAAGAATGTTATTGTGACCCTAAGTTATCTAAATGGATCCATGATGTTTTTCTAATTGAAATTCATCATTGGAAGTCCTCTGTTATCTGTCTAGTTACTCTTTTTATAAAATTTTACTCTTTTGTCTTATCTAGGATAATGCATGACATTCGATTGGTTTGCTGTGTCAGAAGTCTGACATGAGAACTTGCTTTGAATTCCATGGGCTAGACTTGGTTTACATACTTTCACAGTGAGTTCCAGTGTATCCTGGAGTACAGGAACAAGTGTAACGCGAACTTCCATCTGTGCAGGTACCACCGTTCTGGCAAGGAGAACTGGCACATTCATTGACATCTGTGATAAGAAAAAAGTAAGAGTACAGGATGTGGGAAAGATGAAGAATGTTATTGTGACCCTAAGTTATCTAAATGGATCCATGATGTTTTTCTATTTGAAATTCATCATTGGAAGTAGTCTGTTATCTGTCTAGTTACTCTTTTTATAAAATTTTACTCTTTTGTCTTATCTAGGATAATGCATGACATTCGATCGGTTTGCTGTGTCAGAAGTCTGACATGAGAACTTGCTTTGAATTCCATGGGCTAGACTTGGTTTACATACTTTCACAGTGAGTTCCAGTGTATCCTGGAGTACAGGAACAAGTGTAACGCGAATTTCCATCTGTGCAGGTACCACCGTTCTGGCAAGGAGAACTGGCACATTCATCTGTGAAATAAAAGTAAAGAGACTGTGTACCATGAAGATAGTTACTGTCAGCTTAATTCATCCAAAAGGATCACATATGTTTTACTATTTTGAAGTTTATCATTGGATATTTTCTATCAGCTCAATGTCTAGAAAAATTATGTATGTTTTCCACAATATCAAATGAAATAGATTACATCATTCCACACTTCTGCTGAACTATGTATCAGGCCTTTTATTTTCTTATCTAGAATAACATATACTATTGTCATACACCAGTGCCAATCAGTCCTGAAATTAATAGCCTCTGCTCTCTATGCTTGAACTATTGCATTCAGACTCGTGTTTTCTACAATCATAGATGGACCAGTATGAATACATGATACCTTCTTTGAAGCACCAAATGCCTGCTCTTAACCAAAGAGTACCCTCTTTGGAGCATGCAGAGGCCCTGTTGACATGGCACACACTTATTTGGTGAGTATGTCACTTACCAGTATCTGGAGCCTCCGTTCCACCTCCATTTGCAGCTGATGAAAAGAATGAAGCATGAATAAATTATTTGATTTGGATAAAATAAAAGTAGAATTAATAACTCGTTCTTCTGAAAGTTAAATCAGTGTAAAAGAAAATTTATTTGACCACAAGAAAATTAAAAAAAACAAACTATGGCTATTACCGCTCAGCTATGCGAATGATGATCTGGGACCTGTTTCAGTAATTTTGTGACATGTCTAGATGGCGTCTGTGACACCATACTGACAGATCCCAAGATTACAATCGATGACATGCGGAGTTTCACTCACTTCGCGTAGGAATTAAGCAGTGACACTTTAACATGAGTAGGGGATACATATAACCTATAACCATTCCAAATATGAAGAAGTTTGGGCACTCCGATTTTCTGATATTTGCCTGTCTTTTTCCGCTGTAGCTTGCACTATTGGTGCCCCTGTTGATGTCTGTCTAGGCCTAATGTCACGAGGCTACTGAAACAGGTCCCAGATCATCTGCTTCAAACAAACTCAGCAGTTCTCAATTTGGATGAACCATCTCTGTGAGCTCAAATTGAACTTCCAATGACTATTAAAAGGTAGGTAGTATTGATTTAGAAAAGTTCATTGCATGAAATGAAAGGAAACCAGACCTGGATTTTGTACCTGTCAATCAAAACTCACTCGCAAGACTCAGGGCAAGTATTTGATAGTCTGTGAATTTGTAATATTTAACAGATACAATGCCTAGACCCTTTTCCTGATTTCCATTGCACTGCTGTGTCAGAATCTAATATGGAAACTTTCTTAGGTTTTAATTGAGTAGACTTAGGATACATACTTTCACAGTGAGTTCCAGTATAATCTGTAGTACAGATACAAGTATAAGAGTTCACTTCATCTCTGCAGGTACCAACATTCTGGCAAGGAGAACTGGCACATTCATTGACATCTGTGATAAGAAAAAAGTAAGAGTACAGGATGTGGGAAAGATGAAGAATGTTATTGTGACCCTAAGTTATCTAAATGGATCCATGATGTTTTTCTAATTGAAATTCATCATTGGAAGTCCTCTGTTATCTGTCTAGTTACTCTTTTTATAAAATTTTACTCTTTTGTCTTATCTAGGATAATGCATGACATTCGATTGGTTTGCTGTGTCAGAAGTCTGACATGAGAACTTGCTTTGAATTCCATGGGCTAGACTTGGTTTACATACTTTCACAGTGAGTTCCAGTGTATCCTGGAGTACAGGAACAAGTGTAACGCGAACTTCCATCTGTGCAGGTACCACCGTTCTGGCAAGGAGAACTGGCACATTCATTGACATCTGTGATAAGAAAAAAGTAAGAGTACAGGATGTGGGAAAGATGAAGAATGTTATTGTGACCCTAAGTTATCTAAATGGATCCATGATGTTTTTCTATTTGAAATTCATCATTGGAAGTAGTCTGTTATCTGTCTAGTTACTCTTTTTATAAAATTTTACTCTTTTGTCTTATCTAGGATAATGCATGACATTCGATCGGTTTGCTGTGTCAGAAGTCTGACATGAGAACTTGCTTTGAATTCCATGGGCTAGACTTGGTTTACATACTTTCACAGTGAGTTCCAGTGTATCCTGGAGTACAGGAACAAGTGTAACGCGAATTTCCATCTGTGCAGGTACCACCGTTCTGGCAAGGAGAACTGGCACATTCATCTGTGAAATAAAAGTAAAGAGACTGTGTACCATGAAGATAGTTACTGTCAGCTTAATTCATCCAAAAGGATCACATATGTTTTACTATTTTGAAGTTTATCATTGGATATTTTCTATCAGCTCAATGTCTAGAAAAATTATGTATGTTTTCCACAATATCAAATGAAATAGATTACATCATTCCACACTTCTGCTGAACTATGTATCAGGCCTTTTATTTTCTTATCTAGAATAACATATACTATTGTCATACACCAGTGCCAATCAGTCCTGAAATTAATAGCCTCTGCTCTCTATGCTTGAACTATTGCATTCAGACTCGTGTTTTCTACAATCATAGATGGACCAGTATGAATACATGATACCTTCTTTGAAGCACCAAATGCCTGCTCTTAACCAAAGAGTACCCTCTTTGGAGCATGCAGAGGCCCTGTTGACATGGCACACACTTATTTGGTGAGTATTTCACTTACCAGTATCTGGAGCCTCCGTTCCACCTCCATTTGCAGCTGATGAAAAGAATGAAGCATGAATAAATTATTTGATTTGGATAAAATAAAAGTAGAATTAATAACTCGTTCTTCTGAAAGTTAAATCAGTGTAAAAGAAAATTTATTTGACCACAAGAAAATTAAAAAAAAAAAACTATGGCTATTACCGCTCAGCTATGCGAATGATGATCTGGGACCTGTTTCAGTAATTTTGTGACATGTCTAGATGGCGTCTGTGACACCATACTGACAGATCCCAAGATTACAATCGATGACATGCGGAGTTTCACTCACTTCGCGTAGGAATTAAGCAGTGACACTTTAACATGAGTAGGGGATACATATAACCTATAACCATTCCAAATATGAAGAAGTTTGGGCACTCCGATTTTCTGATATTTGCCTGTCTTTTTCCGCTGTAGCTTGCACTATTGGTGCCCCTGTTGATGTCTGTCTAGGCCTAATGTCACGAGGCTACTGAAACAGGTCCCAGATCATCTGCTTCAAACAAACTCAGCAGTTCTCAATTTGGATGAACCATCTCTGTGAGCTCAAATTGAACTTCCAATGACTATTAAAAGGTAGGTAGTATTGATTTAGAAAAGTTCATTGCATGAAATGAAAGGAAACCAGACCTGGATTTTGTACCTGTCAATCAAAACTCACTCGCAAGACTCAGGGCAAGTATTTGATAGTCTGTGAATTTGTAATATTTAACAGATACAATGCCTAGACCCTTTTCCTGATTTCCATTGCACTGCTGTGTCAGAATCTAATATGGAAACTTTCTTAGGTTTTAATTGAGTAGACTTAGGATACATACTTTCACAGTGAGTTCCAGTATAATCTGTAGTACAGATACAAGTATAAGAGTTCACTTCATCTCTGCAGGTACCAACATTCTGGCAAGGAGAACTGGCACATTCATTGACATCTGTGATAAGAAAAAAGTAAGAGTACAGGATGTGGGAAAGATGAAGAATGTTATTGTGACCCTAAGTTATCTAAATGGATCCATGATGTTTTTCTAATTGAAATTCATCATTGGAAGTCCTCTGTTATCTGTCTAGTTACTCTTTTTATAAAATTTTACTCTTTTGTCTTATCTAGGATAATGCATGACATTCGATTGGTTTGCTGTGTCAGAAGTCTGACATGAGAACTTGCTTTGAATTCCATGGGCTAGACTTGGTTTACATACTTTCACAGTGAGTTCCAGTGTATCCTGGAGTACAGGAACAAGTGTAACGCGAACTTCCATCTGTGCAGGTACCACCGTTCTGGCAAGGAGAACTGGCACATTCATTGACATCTGTGATAAGAAAAAAGTAAGAGTACAGGATGTGGGAAAGATGAAGAATGTTATTGTGACCCTAAGTTATCTAAATGGATCCATGATGTTTTTCTAATTGAAATTCATCATTGGAAGTCCTCTGTTATCTGTCTAGTTACTCTTTTTATAAAATTTTACTCTTTTGTCTTATCTAGGATAATGCATGACATTCGATTGGTTTGCTGTGTCAGAAGTCTGACATGAGAACTTGCTTTGAATTCCATGGGCTAGACTTGGTTTACATACTTTCACAGTGAGTTCCAGTGTATCCTGGAGTACAGGAACAAGTGTAACGCGAACTTCCATCTGTGCAGGTACCACCGTTCTGGCAAGGAGAACTGGCACATTCATTGACATCTGTGATAAGAAAAAAGTAAGAGTACAGGATGTGGGAAAGATGAAGAATGTTATTGTGACCCTAAGTTATCTAAATGGATCCATGATGTTTTTCTATTTGAAATTCATCATTGGAAGTAGTCTGTTATCTGTCTAGTTACTCTTTTTATAAAATTTTACTCTTTTGTCTTATCTAGGATAATGCATGACATTCGATCGGTTTGCTGTGTCAGAAGTCTGACATGAGAACTTGCTTTGAATTCCATGGGCTAGACTTGGTTTACATACTTTCACAGTGAGTTCCAGTGTATCCTGGAGTACAGGAACAAGTGTAACGCGAATTTCCATCTGTGCAGGTACCACCGTTCTGGCAAGGAGAACTGGCACATTCATCTGTGAAATAAAAGTAAAGAGACTGTGTACCATGAAGATAGTTACTGTCAGCTTAATTCATCCAAAAGGATCACATATGTTTTACTATTTTGAAGTTTATCATTGGATATTTTCTATCAGCTCAATGTCTAGAAAAATTATGTATGTTTTCCACAATATCAAATGAAATAGATTACATCATTCCACACTTCTGCTGAACTATGTATCAGGCCTTTTATTTTCTTATCTAGAATAACATATACTATTGTCATACACCAGTGCCAATCAGTCCTGAAATTAATAGCCTCTGCTCTCTATGCTTGAACTATTGCATTCAGACTCGTGTTTTCTACAATCATAGATGGACCAGTATGAATACATGATACCTTCTTTGAAGCACCAAATGCCTGCTCTTAACCAAAGAGTACCCTCTTTGGAGCATGCAGAGGCCCTGTTGACATGGCACACACTTATTTGGTGAGTATGTCACTTACCAGTATCTGGAGCCTCCGTTCCACCTCCATTTGCAGCTGATGAAAAGAATGAAGCATGAATAAATTATTTGATTTGGATAAAATAAAAGTAGAATTAATAACTCGTTCTTCTGAAAGTTAAATCAGTGTAAAAGAAAATTTATTTGACCACAAGAAAATTAAAAAAAACAAACTATGGCTATTACCGCTCAGCTATGCGAATGATGATCTGGGACCTGTTTCAGTAATTTTGTGACATGTCTAGATGGCGTCTGTGACACCATACTGACAGATCCCAAGATTACAATCGATGACATGCGGAGTTTCACTCACTTCGCGTAGGAATTAAGCAGTGACACTTTAACATGAGTAGGGGATACATATAACCTATAACCATTCCAAATATGAAGAAGTTTGGGCACTCCGATTTTCTGATATTTGCCTGTCTTTTTCCGCTGTAGCTTGCACTATTGGTGCCCCTGTTGATGTCTGTCTAGGCCTAATGTCACGAGGCTACTGAAACAGGTCCCAGATCATCTGCTTCAAACAAACTCAGCAGTTCTCAATTTGGATGAACCATCTCTGTGAGCTCAAATTGAACTTCCAATGACTATTAAAAGGTAGGTAGTATTGATTTAGAAAAGTTCATTGCATGAAATGAAAGGAAACCAGACCTGGATTTTGTACCTGTCAATCAAAACTCACTCGCAAGACTCAGGGCAAGTATTTGATAGTCTGTGAATTTGTAATATTTAACAGATACAATGCCTAGACCCTTTTCCTGATTTCCATTGCACTGCTGTGTCAGAATCTAATATGGAAACTTTCTTAGGTTTTAATTGAGTAGACTTAGGATACATACTTTCACAGTGAGTTCCAGTATAATCTGTAGTACAGATACAAGTATAAGAGTTCACTTCATCTCTGCAGGTACCAACATTCTGGCAAGGAGAACTGGCACATTCATTGACATCTGTGATAAGAAAAAAGTAAGAGTACAGGATGTGGGAAAGATGAAGAATGTTATTGTGACCCTAAGTTATCTAAATGGATCCATGATGTTTTTCTAATTGAAATTCATCATTGGAAGTCCTCTGTTATCTGTCTAGTTACTCTTTTTATAAAATTTTACTCTTTTGTCTTATCTAGGATAATGCATGACATTCGATTGGTTTGCTGTGTCAGAAGTCTGACATGAGAACTTGCTTTGAATTCCATGGGCTAGACTTGGTTTACATACTTTCACAGTGAGTTCCAGTGTATCCTGGAGTACAGGAACAAGTGTAACGCGAACTTCCATCTGTGCAGGTACCACCGTTCTGGCAAGGAGAACTGGCACATTCATTGACATCTGTGATAAGAAAAAAGTAAGAGTACAGGATGTGGGAAAGATGAAGAATGTTATTGTGACCCTAAGTTATCTAAATGGATCCATGATGTTTTTCTATTTGAAATTCATCATTGGAAGTAGTCTGTTATCTGTCTAGTTACTCTTTTTATAAAATTTTACTCTTTTGTCTTATCTAGGATAATGCATGACATTCGATCGGTTTGCTGTGTCAGAAGTCTGACATGAGAACTTGCTTTGAATTCCATGGGCTAGACTTGGTTTACATACTTTCACAGTGAGTTCCAGTGTATCCTGGAGTACAGGAACAAGTGTAACGCGAATTTCCATCTGTGCAGGTACCACCGTTCTGGCAAGGAGAACTGGCACATTCATCTGTGAAATAAAAGTAAAGAGACTGTGTACCATGAAGATAGTTACTGTCAGCTTAATTCATCCAAAAGGATCACATATGTTTTACTATTTTGAAGTTTATCATTGGATATTTTCTATCAGCTCAATGTCTAGAAAAATTATGTATGTTTTCCACAATATCAAATGAAATAGATTACATCATTCCACACTTCTGCTGAACTATGTATCAGGCCTTTTATTTTCTTATCTAGAATAACATATACTATTGTCATACACCAGTGCCAATCAGTCCTGAAATTAATAGCCTCTGCTCTCTATGCTTGAACTATTGCATTCAGACTCGTGTTTTCTACAATCATAGATGGACCAGTATGAATACATGATACCTTCTTTGAAGCACCAAATGCCTGCTCTTAACCAAAGAGTACCCTCTTTGGAGCATGCAGAGGCCCTGTTGACATGGCACACACTTATTTGGTGAGTATGTCACTTACCAGTATCTGGAGCCTCCGTTCCACCTCCATTTGCAGCTGATGAAAAGAATGAAGCATGAATAAATTATTTGATTTGGATAAAATAAAAGTAGAATTAATAACTCGTTCTTCTGAAAGTTAAATCAGTGTAAAAGAAAATTTATTTGACCACAAGAAAATTAAAAAAAACAAACTATGGCTATTACCGCTCAGCTATGCGAATGATGATCTGGGACCTGTTTCAGTAATTTTGTGACATGTCTAGATGGCGTCTGTGACACCATACTGACAGATCCCAAGATTACAATCGATGACATGCGGAGTTTCACTCACTTCGCGTAGGAATTAAGCAGTGACACTTTAACATGAGTAGGGGATACATATAACCTATAACCATTCCAAATATGAAGAAGTTTGGGCACTCCGATTTTCTGATATTTGCCTGTCTTTTTCCGCTGTAGCTTGCACTATTGGTGCCCCTGTTGATGTCTGTCTAGGCCTAATGTCACGAGGCTACTGAAACAGGTCCCAGATCATCTGCTTCAAACAAACTCAGCAGTTCTCAATTTGGATGAACCATCTCTGTGAGCTCAAATTGAACTTCCAATGACTATTAAAAGGTAGGTAGTATTGATTTAGAAAAGTTCATTGCATGAAATGAAAGGAAACCAGACCTGGATTTTGTACCTGTCAATCAAAACTCACTCGCAAGACTCAGGGCAAGTATTTGATAGTCTGTGAATTTGTAATATTTAACAGATACAATGCCTAGACCCTTTTCCTGATTTCCATTGCACTGCTGTGTCAGAATCTAATATGGAAACTTTCTTAGGTTTTAATTGAGTAGACTTAGGATACATACTTTCACAGTGAGTTCCAGTATAATCTGTAGTACAGATGCAAGTATAAGAGTTCACTTCATCTCTGCAGGTACCAACATTCTGGCAAGGAGAACTGGCACATTCATTGACATCTGTGATAAGAAAAAAGTAAGAGTACAGGATGTGGGAAAGATGAAGAATGTTATTGTGACCCTAAGTTATCTAAATGGATCCATGATGTTTTTCTAATTGAAATTCATCATTGGAAGTCCTCTGTTATCTGTCTAGTTACTCTTTTTATAAAATTTTACTCTTTTTTCTTATCTAGGATAATGCATGACATTCGATTGGTTTGCTGTGTCAGAAGTCTGACATGAGAACTTGCTTTGAATTCCATGGGCTAGACTTGGTTTACATACTTTCACAGTGAGTTCCAGTGTATCCTGGAGTACAGGAACAAGTGTAACGCGAACTTCCATCTGTGCAGGTACCACCGTTCTGGCAAGGAGAACTGGCACATTCATTGACATCTGTGATAAGAAAAAAGTAAGAGTACAGGATGTGGGAAAGATGAAGAATGTTATTGTGACCCTAAGTTATCTAAATGGATCCATGATGTTTTTCTATTTGAAATTCATCATTGGAAGTAGTCTGTTATCTGTCTAGTTACTCTTTTTATAAAATTTTACTCTTTTGTCTTATCTAGGATAATGCATGACATTCGATCGGTTTGCTGTGTCAGAAGTCTGACATGAGAACTTGCTTTGAATTCCATGGGCTAGACTTGGTTTACATACTTTCACAGTGAGTTCCAGTGTATCCTGGAGTACAGGAACAAGTGTAACGCGAATTTCCATCTGTGCAGGTACCACCGTTCTGGCAAGGAGAACTGGCACATTCATCTGTGAAATAAAAGTAAAGAGACTGTGTACCATGAAGATAGTTACTGTCAGCTTAATTCATCCAAAAGGATCACATATGTTTTACTATTTTGAAGTTTATCATTGGATATTTTCTATCAGCTCAATGTCTAGAAAAATTATGTATGTTTTCCACAATATCAAATGAAATAGATTACATCATTCCACACTTCTGCTGAACTATGTATCAGGCCTTTTATTTTCTTATCTAGAATAACATATACTATTGTCATACACCAGTGCCAATCAGTCCTGAAATTAATAGCCTCTGCTCTCTATGCTTGAACTATTGCATTCAGACTCGTGTTTTCTACAATCATAGATGGACCAGTATGAATACATGATACCTTCTTTGAAGCACCAAATGCCTGCTCTTAACCAAAGAGTACCCTCTTTGGAGCATGCAGAGGCCCTGTTGACATGGCACACACTTATTTGGTGAGTATGTCACTTACCAGTATCTGGAGCCTCCGTTCCACCTCCATTTGCAGCTGATGAAAAGAATGAAGCATGAATAAATTATTTGATTTGGATAAAATAAAAGTAGAATTAATAACTCGTTCTTCTGAAAGTTAAATCAGTGTAAAAGAAAATTTATTTGACCACAAGAAAATTAAAAAAAAACAAACTATGGCTATTACCGCTCAGCTATGCGAATGATGATCTGGGACCTGTTTCAGTAATTTTGTGACATGTCTAGATGGCGTCTGTGACACCATACTGACAGATCCCAAGATTACAATCGATGACATGCGGAGTTTCACTCACTTCGCGTAGGAATTAAGCAGTGACACTTTAACATGAGTAGGGGATACATATAACCTATAACCATTCCAAATATGAAGAAGTTTGGGCACTCCGATTTTCTGATATTTGCCTGTCTTTTTCCGCTGTAGCTTGCACTATTGGTGCCCCTGTTGATGTCTGTCTAGGCCTAATGTCACGAGGCTACTGAAACAGGTCCCAGATCATCTGCTTCAAACAAACTCAGCAGTTCTCAATTTGGATGAACCATCTCTGTGAGCTCAAATTGAACTTCCAATGACTATTAAAAGGTAGGTAGTATTGATTTAGAAAAGTTCATTGCATGAAATGAAAGGAAACCAGACCTGGATTTTGTACCTGTCAATCAAAACTCACTCGCAAGACTCAGGGCAAGTATTTGATAGTCTGTGAATTTGTAATATTTAACAGATACAATGCCTAGACCCTTTTCCTGATTTCCATTGCACTGCTGTGTCAGAATCTAATATGGAAACTTTCTTAGGTTTTAATTGAGTAGACTTAGGATACATACTTTCACAGTGAGTTCCAGTATAATCTGTAGTACAGATACAAGTATAAGAGTTCACTTCATCTCTGCAGGTACCAACATTCTGGCAAGGAGAACTGGCACATTCATTGACATCTGTGATAAGAAAAAAGTAAGAGTACAGGATGTGGGAAAGATGAAGAATGTTATTGTGACCCTAAGTTATCTAAATGGATCCATGATGTTTTTCTAATTGAAATTCATCATTGGAAGTCCTCTGTTATCTGTCTAGTTACTCTTTTTATAAAATTTTACTCTTTTGTCTTATCTAGGATAATGCATGACATTCGATTGGTTTGCTGTGTCAGAAGTCTGACATGAGAACTTGCTTTGAATTCCATGGGCTAGACTTGGTTTACATACTTTCACAGTGAGTTCCAGTGTATCCTGGAGTACAGGAACAAGTGTAACGCGAACTTCCATCTGTGCAGGTACCACCGTTCTGGCAAGGAGAACTGGCACATTCATTGACATCTGTGATAAGAAAAAAGTAAGAGTACAGGATGTGGGAAAGATGAAGAATGTTATTGTGACCCTAAGTTATCTAAATGGATCCATGATGTTTTTCTATTTGAAATTCATCATTGGAAGTAGTCTGTTATCTGTCTAGTTACTCTTTTTATAAAATTTTACTCTTTTGTCTTATCTAGGATAATGCATGACATTCGATCGGTTTGCTGTGTCAGAAGTCTGACATGAGAACTTGCTTTGAATTCCATGGGCTAGACTTGGTTTACATACTTTCACAGTGAGTTCCAGTGTATCCTGGAGTACAGGAACAAGTGTAACGCGAATTTCCATCTGTGCAGGTACCACCGTTCTGGCAAGGAGAACTGGCACATTCATCTGTGAAATAAAAGTAAAGAGACTGTGTACCATGAAGATAGTTACTGTCAGCTTAATTCATCCAAAAGGATCACATATGTTTTACTATTTTGAAGTTTATCATTGGATATTTTCTATCAGCTCAATGTCTAGAAAAATTATGTATGTTTTCCACAATATCAAATGAAATAGATTACATCATTCCACACTTCTGCTGAACTATGTATCAGGCCTTTTATTTTCTTATCTAGAATAACATATACTATTGTCATACACCAGTGCCAATCAGTCCTGAAATTAATAGCCTCTGCTCTCTATGCTTGAACTATTGCATTCAGACTCGTGTTTTCTACAATCATAGATGGACCAGTATGAATACATGATACCTTCTTTGAAGCACCAAATGCCTGCTCTTAACCAAAGAGTACCCTCTTTGGAGCATGCAGAGGCCCTGTTGACATGGCACACACTTATTTGGTGAGTATGTCACTTACCAGTATCTGGAGCCTCCGTTCCACCTCCATTTGCAGCTGATGAAAAGAATGAAGCATGAATAAATTATTTGATTTGGATAAAATAAAAGTAGAATTAATAACTCGTTCTTCTGAAAGTTAAATCAGTGTAAAAGAAAATTTATTTGACCACAAGAAAATTAAAAAAAACAAACTATGGCTATTACCGCTCAGCTATGCGAATGATGATCTGGGACCTGTTTCAGTAATTTTGTGACATGTCTAGATGGCGTCTGTGACACCATACTGACAGATCCCAAGATTACAATCGATGACATGCGGAGTTTCACTCACTTCGCGTAGGAATTAAGCAGTGACACTTTAACATGAGTAGGGGATACATATAACCTATAACCATTCCAAATATGAAGAAGTTTGGGCACTCCGATTTTCTGATATTTGCCTGTCTTTTTCCGCTGTAGCTTGCACTATTGGTGCCCCTGTTGATGTCTGTCTAGGCCTAATGTCACGAGGCTACTGAAACAGGTCCCAGATCATCTGCTTCAAACAAACTCAGCAGTTCTCAATTTGGATGAACCATCTCTGTGAGCTCAAATTGAACTTCCAATGACTATTAAAAGGTAGGTAGTATTGATTTAGAAAAGTTCATTGCATGAAATGAAAGGAAACCAGACCTGGATTTTGTACCTGTCAATCAAAACTCACTCGCAAGACTCAGGGCAAGTATTTGATAGTCTGTGAATTTGTAATATTTAACAGATACAATGCCTAGACCCTTTTCCTGATTTCCATTGCACTGCTGTGTCAGAATCTAATATGGAAACTTTCTTAGGTTTTAATTGAGTAGACTTAGGATACATACTTTCACAGTGAGTTCCAGTATAATCTGTAGTACAGATACAAGTATAAGAGTTCACTTCATCTCTGCAGGTACCAACATTCTGGCAAGGAGAACTGGCACATTCATTGACATCTGTGATAAGAAAAAAGTAAGAGTACAGGATGTGGGAAAGATGAAGAATGTTATTGTGACCCTAAGTTATCTAAATGGATCCATGATGTTTTTCTAATTGAAATTCATCATTGGAAGTCCTCTGTTATCTGTCTAGTTACTCTTTTTATAAAATTTTACTCTTTTGTCTTATCTAGGATAATGCATGACATTCGATTGGTTTGCTGTGTCAGAAGTCTGACATGAGAACTTGCTTTGAATTCCATGGGCTAGACTTGGTTTACATACTTTCACAGTGAGTTCCAGTGTATCCTGGAGTACAGGAACAAGTGTAACGCGAACTTCCATCTGTGCAGGTACCACCGTTCTGGCAAGGAGAACTGGCACATTCATTGACATCTGTGATAAGAAAAAAGTAAGAGTACAGGATGTGGGAAAGATGAAGAATGTTATTGTGACCCTAAGTTATCTAAATGGATCCATGATGTTTTTCTATTTGAAATTCATCATTGGAAGTAGTCTGTTATCTGTCTAGTTACTCTTTTTATAAAATTTTACTCTTTTGTCTTATCTAGGATAATGCATGACATTCGATCGGTTTGCTGTGTCAGAAGTCTGACATGAGAACTTGCTTTGAATTCCATGGGCTAGACTTGGTTTACATACTTTCACAGTGAGTTCCAGTGTATCCTGGAGTACAGGAACAAGTGTAACGCGAATTTCCATCTGTGCAGGTACCACCGTTCTGGCAAGGAGAACTGGCACATTCATCTGTGAAATAAAAGTAAAGAGACTGTGTACCATGAAGATAGTTACTGTCAGCTTAATTCATCCAAAAGGATCACATATGTTTTACTATTTTGAAGTTTATCATTGGATATTTTCTATCAGCTCAATGTCTAGAAAAATTATGTATGTTTTCCACAATATCAAATGAAATAGATTACATCATTCCACACTTCTGCTGAACTATGTATCAGGCCTTTTATTTTCTTATCTAGAATAACATATACTATTGTCATACACCAGTGCCAATCAGTCCTGAAATTAATAGCCTCTGCTCTCTATGCTTGAACTATTGCATTCAGACTCGTGTTTTCTACAATCTTAGATGGACCAGTATGAATACATGATACCTTCTTTGAAGCACCAAATGCCTGCTCTTAACCAAAGAGTACCCTCTTTGGAGCATGCAGAGGCCCTGTTGACATGGCACACACTTATTTGGTGAGTATGTCACTTACCAGTATCTGGAGCCTCCGTTCCACCTCCATTTGCAGCTGATGAAAAGAATGAAGCATGAATAAATTATTTGATTTGGATAAAATAAAAGTAGAATTAATAACTCGTTCTTCTGAAAGTTAAATCAGTGTAAAAGAAAATTTATTTGATCACAAGAAAATTAAAAAAAAAAAACTATGGCTATTACCGCTCAGCTATGCGAATGATGATCTGGGACCTGTTTCAGTAATTTTGTGACATGTCTAGATGGCGTCTGTGACACCATACTGACAGATCCCAAGATTACAATCGATGACATGCGGAGTTTCACTCACTTCGCGTAGGAATTAAGCAGTGACACTTTAACATGAGTAGGGGATACATATAACCTATAACCATTCCAAATATGAAGAAGTTTGGGCACTCCGATTTTCTGATATTTGCCTGTCTTTTTCCGCTGTAGCTTGCACTATTGGTGCCCCTGTTGATGTCTGTCTAGGCCTAATGTCACGAGGCTACTGAAACAGGTCCCAGATCATCTGCTTCAAACAAACTCAGCAGTTCTCAATTTGGATGAACCATCTCTGTGAGCTCAAATTGAACTTCCAATGACTATTAAAAGGTAGGTAGTATTGATTTAGAAAAGTTCATTGCATGAAATGAAAGGAAACCAGACCTGGATTTTGTACCTGTCAATCAAAACTCACTCGCAAGACTCAGGGCAAGTATTTGATAGTCTGTGAATTTGTAATATTTAACAGATACAATGCCTAGACCCTTTTCCTGATTTCCATTGCACTGCTGTGTCAGAATCTAATATGGAAACTTTCTTAGGTTTTAATTGAGTAGACTTAGGATACATACTTTCACAGTGAGTTCCAGTATAATCTGTAGTACAGATACAAGTATAAGAGTTCACTTCATCTCTGCAGGTACCAACATTCTGGCAAGGAGAACTGGCACATTCATTGACATCTGTGATAAGAAAAAAGTAAGAGTACAGGATGTGGGAAAGATGAAGAATGTTATTGTGACCCTAAGTTATCTAAATGGATCCATGATGTTTTTCTAATTGAAATTCATCATTGGAAGTCCTCTGTTATCTGTCTAGTTACTCTTTTTATAAAATTTTACTCTTTTGTCTTATCTAGGATAATGCATGACATTCGATTGGTTTGCTGTGTCAGAAGTCTGACATGAGAACTTGCTTTGAATTCCATGGGCTAGACTTGGTTTACATACTTTCACAGTGAGTTCCAGTGTATCCTGGAGTACAGGAACAAGTGTAACGCGAACTTCCATCTGTGCAGGTACCACCGTTCTGGCAAGGAGAACTGGCACATTCATTGACATCTGTGATAAGAAAAAAGTAAGAGTACAGGATGTGGGAAAGATGAAGAATGTTATTGTGACCCTAAGTTATCTAAATGGATCCATGATGTTTTTCTATTTGAAATTCATCATTGGAAGTAGTCTGTTATCTGTCTAGTTACTCTTTTTATAAAATTTTACTCTTTTGTCTTATCTAGGATAATGCATGACATTCGATCGGTTTGCTGTGTCAGAAGTCTGACATGAGAACTTGCTTTGAATTCCATGGGCTAGACTTGGTTTACATACTTTCACAGTGAGTTCCAGTGTATCCTGGAGTACAGGAACAAGTGTAACGCGAATTTCCATCTGTGCAGGTACCACCGTTCTGGCAAGGAGAACTGGCACATTCATCTGTGAAATAAAAGTAAAGAGACTGTGTACCATGAAGATAGTTACTGTCAGCTTAATTCATCCAAAAGGATCACATATGTTTTACTATTTTGAAGTTTATCATTGGATATTTTCTATCAGCTCAATGTCTAGAAAAATTATGTATGTTTTCCACAATATCAAATGAAATAGATTACATCATTCCACACTTCTGCTGAACTATGTATCAGGCCTTTTATTTTCTTATCTAGAATAACATATACTATTGTCATACACCAGTGCCAATCAGTCCTGAAATTAATAGCCTCTGCTCTCTATGCTTGAACTATTGCATTCAGACTCGTGTTTTCTACAATCATAGATGGACCAGTATGAATACATGATACCTTCTTTGAAGCACCAAATGCCTGCTCTTAACCAAAGAGTACCCTCTTTGGAGCATGCAGCGGCCCTGTTGACATGGCACACACTTATTTGGTGAGTATGTCACTTACCAGTATCTGGAGCCTCCGTTCCACCTCCATTTGCAGCTGATGAAAAGAATGAAGCATGAATAAATTATTTGATTTGGATAAAATAAAAGTAGAATTAATAACTCGTTCTTCTGAAAGTTAAATCAGTGTAAAAGAAAATTTATTTGACCACAAGAAAATTATAAAAAAAAAACTATGGCTATTACCGCTCAGCTATGCGAATGATGATCTGGGACCTGTTTCAGTAATTTTGTGACATGTCTAGATGGCGTCTGTGACACCATACTGACAGATCCCAAGATTACAATCGATGACATGCGGAGTTTCACTCACTTCGCGTAGGAATTAAGCAGTGACACTTTAACATGAGTAGGGGATACATATAACCTATAACCATTCCAAATATGAAGAAGTTTGGGCACTCCGATTTTCTGATATTTGCCTGTCTTTTTCCGCTGTAGCTTGCACTATTGGTGCCCCTGTTGATGTCTGTCTAGGCCTAATGTCACGAGGCTACTGAAACAGGTCCCAGATCATCTGCTTCAAACAAACTCAGCAGTTCTCAATTTGGATGAACCATCTCTGTGAGCTCAAATTGAACTTCCAATGACTATTAAAAGGTAGGTAGTATTGATTTAGAAAAGTTCATTGCATGAAATGAAAGGAAACCAGACCTGGATTTTGTACCTGTCAATCAAAACTCACTCGCAAGACTCAGGGCAAGTATTTGATAGTCTGTGAATTTGTAATATTTAACAGATACAATGCCTAGACCCTTTTCCTGATTTCCATTGCACTGCTGTGTCAGAATCTAATATGGAAACTTTCTTAGGTTTTAATTGAGTAGACTTAGGATACATACTTTCACAGTGAGTTCCAGTATAATCTGTAGTACAGATACAAGTATAAGAGTTCACTTCATCTCTGCAGGTACCAACATTCTGGCAAGGAGAACTGGCACATTCATTGACATCTGTGATAAGAAAAAAGTAAGAGTACAGGATGTGGGAAAGATGAAGAATGTTATTGTGACCCTAAGTTATCTAAATGGATCCATGATGTTTTTCTAATTGAAATTCATCATTGGAAGTCCTCTGTTATCTGTCTAGTTACTCTTTTTATAAAATTTTACTCTTTTGTCTTATCTAGGATAATGCATGACATTCGATTGGTTTGCTGTGTCAGAAGTCTGACATGAGAACTTGCTTTGAATTCCATGGGCTAGACTTGGTTTACATACTTTCACAGTGAGTTCCAGTGTATCCTGGAGTACAGGAACAAGTGTAACGCGAACTTCCATCTGTGCAGGTACCACCGTTCTGGCAAGGAGAACTGGCACATTCATTGACATCTGTGATAAGAAAAAAGTAAGAGTACAGGATGTGGGAAAGATGAAGAATGTTATTGTGACCCTAAGTTATCTAAATGGATCCATGATGTTTTTCTAATTGAAATTCATCATTGGAAGTACTCTGTTATCTGTCTAGTTACTCTATTTATAAAATTTTACTCTTTTGTCTTATCTAGGATAATGCATGACATTCGATTGGTTTGCTGTGTCAGAAGTCTGACATGAGAACTTGCTTTGAATTCCATGGGCTAGACTTGGTTTACATACTTTCACAGTGAGTTCCAGTGTATCCTGGAGTACAGGAACAAGTGTAACGCGAATTTCCATCTGTGCAGGTACCACCGTTCTGGCAAGGAGAACTGGCACATTCATCTGTGAAATAAAAGTAAAGAGACTGTGTACCATGAAGATAGTTACTGTCAGCTTAATTCATCCAAAAGGATCACATATGTTTTACTATTTTGAAGTTTATCATTGGATATTTTCTATCAGCTCAATGTCTAGAAAAATTATGTATGTTTTCCACAATATCAAATGAAATAGATTACATCATTCCACACTTCTGCTGAACTATGTATCAGGCCTTTTATTTTCTTATCTAGAATAACATATACTATTGTCATACACCAGTGCCAATCAGTCCTGAAATTAATAGCCTCTGCTCTCTATGCTTGAACTATTGCATTCAGACTCGTGTTTTCTACAATCATAGATGGACCAGTATGAATACATGATACCTTCTTTGAAGCACCAAATGCCTGCTCTTAACCAAAGAGTACCCTCTTTGGAGCATGCAGAGGCCCTGTTGACATGGCACACACTTATTTGGTGAGTATGTCACTTACCAGTATCTGGAGCCTCCGTTCCACCTCCATTTGCAGCTGATGAAAAGAATGAAGCATGAATAAATTATTTGATTTGGATAAAATAAAAGTAGAATTAATAACTCGTTCTTCTGAAAGTTAAATCAGTGTAAAAGAAAATTTATTTGACCACAAGAAAATTAAAAAAAACAAACTATGGCTATTACCGCTCAGCTATGCGAATGATGATCTGGGACCTGTTTCAGTAATTTTGTGACATGTCTAGATGGCGTCTGTGACACCATACTGACAGATCCCAAGATTACAATCGATGACATGCGGAGTTTCACTCACTTCGCGTAGGAATTAAGCAGTGACACTTTAACATGAGTAGGGGATACATATAACCTATAACCATTCCAAATATGAAGAAGTTTGGGCACTCCGATTTTCTGATATTTGCCTGTCTTTTTCCGCTGTAGCTTGCACTATTGGTGCCCCTGTTGATGTCTGTCTAGGCCTAATGTCACGAGGCTACTGAAACAGGTCCCAGATCATCTGCTTCAAACAAACTCAGCAGTTCTCAATTTGGATGAACCATCTCTGTGAGCTCAAATTGAACTTCCAATGACTATTAAAAGGTAGGTAGTATTGATTTAGAAAAGTTCATTGCATGAAATGAAAGGAAACCAGACCTGGATTTTGTACCTGTCAATCAAAACTCACTCGCAAGACTCAGGGCAAGTATTTGATAGTCTGTGAATTTGTAATATTTAACAGATACAATGCCTAGACCCTTTTCCTGATTTCCATTGCACTGCTGTGTCAGAATCTAATATGGAAACTTTCTTAGGTTTTAATTGAGTAGACTTAGGATACATACTTTCACAGTGAGTTCCAGTATAATCTGTAGTACAGATACAAGTATAAGAGTTCACTTCATCTCTGCAGGTACCAACATTCTGGCAAGGAGAACTGGCACATTCATTGACATCTGTGATAAGAAAAAAGTAAGAGTACAGGATGTGGGAAAGATGAAGAATGTTATTGTGACCCTAAGTTATCTAAATGGATCCATGATGTTTTTCTAATTGAAATTCATCATTGGAAGTCCTCTGTTATCTGTCTAGTTACTCTTTTTATAAAATTTTACTCTTTTTTCTTATCTAGGATAATGCATGACATTCGATTGGTTTGCTGTGTCAGAAGTCTGACATGAGAACTTGCTTTGAATTCCATGGGCTAGACTTGGTTTACATACTTTCACAGTGAGTTCCAGTGTATCCTGGAGTACAGGAACAAGTGTAACGCGAACTTCCATCTGTGCAGGTACCACCGTTCTGGCAAGGAGAACTGGCACATTCATTGACATCTGTGATAAGAAAAAAGTAAGAGTACAGGATGTGGGAAAGATGAAGAATGTTATTGTGACCCTAAGTTATCTAAATGGATCCATGATGTTTTTCTATTTGAAATTCATCATTGGAAGTAGTCTGTTATCTGTCTAGTTACTCTTTTTATAAAATTTTACTCTTTTGTCTTATCTAGGATAATGCATGACATTCGATCGGTTTGCTGTGTCAGAAGTCTGACATGAGAACTTGCTTTGAATTCCATGGGCTAGACTTGGTTTACATACTTTCACAGTGAGTTCCAGTGTATCCTGGAGTACAGGAACAAGTGTAACGCGAATTTCCATCTGTGCAGGTACCACCGTTCTGGCAAGGAGAACTGGCACATTCATCTGTGAAATAAAAGTAAAGAGACTGTGTACCATGAAGATAGTTACTGTCAGCTTAATTCATCCAAAAGGATCACATATGTTTTACTATTTTGAAGTTTATCATTGGATATTTTCTATCAGCTCAATGTCTAGAAAAATTATGTATGTTTTCCACAATATCAAATGAAATAGATTACATCATTCCACACTTCTGCTGAACTATGTATCAGGCCTTTTATTTTCTTATCTAGAATAACATATACTATTGTCATACACCAGTGCCAATCAGTCCTGAAATTAATAGCCTCTGCTCTCTATGCTTGAACTATTGCATTCAGACTCGTGTTTTCTACAATCATAGATGGACCAGTATGAATACATGATACCTTCTTTGAAGCACCAAATGCCTGCTCTTAACCAAAGAGTACCCTCTTTGGAGCATGCAGAGGCCCTGTTGACATGGCACACACTTATTTGGTGAGTATGTCACTTACCAGTATCTGGAGCCTCCGTTCCACCTCCATTTGCAGCTGATGAAAAGAATGAAGCATGAATAAATTATTTGATTTGGATAAAATAAAAGTAGAATTAATAACTCGTTCTTCTGAAAGTTAAATCAGTGTAAAAGAAAATTTATTTGACCACAAGAAAATTAAAAAAAACAAACTATGGCTATTACCGCTCAGCTATGCGAATGATGATCTGGGACCTGTTTCAGTAATTTTGTGACATGTCTAGATGGCGTCTGTGACACCATACTGACAGATCCCAAGATTACAATCGATGACATGCGGAGTTTCACTCACTTCGCGTAGGAATTAAGCAGTGACACTTTAACATGAGTAGGGGATACATATAACCTATAACCATTCCAAATATGAAGAAGTTTGGGCACTCCGATTTTCTGATATTTGCCTGTCTTTTTCCGCTGTAGCTTGCACTATTGGTGCCCCTGTTGATGTCTGTCTAGGCCTAATGTCACGAGGCTACTGAAACAGGTCCCAGATCATCTGCTTCAAACAAACTCAGCAGTTCTCAATTTGGATGAACCATCTCTGTGAGCTCAAATTGAACTTCCAATGACTATTAAAAGGTAGGTAGTATTGATTTAGAAAAGTTCATTGCATGAAATGAAAGGAAACCAGACCTGGATTTTGTACCTGTCAATCAAAACTCACTCGCAAGACTCAGGGCAAGTATTTGATAGTCTGTGAATTTGTAATATTTAACAGATACAATGCCTAGACCCTTTTCCTGATTTCCATTGCACTGCTGTGTCAGAATCTAATATGGAAACTTTCTTAGGTTTTAATTGAGTAGACTTAGGATACATACTTTCACAGTGAGTTCCAGTATAATCTGTAGTACAGATACAAGTATAAGAGTTCACTTCATCTCTGCAGGTACCAACATTCTGGCAAGGAGAACTGGCACATTCATTGACATCTGTGATAAGAAAAAAGTAAGAGTACAGGATGTGGGAAAGATGAAGAATGTTATTGTGACCCTAAGTTATCTAAATGGATCCATGATGTTTTTCTAATTGAAATTCATCATTGGAAGTCCTCTGTTATCTGTCTAGTTACTCTTTTTATAAAATTTTACTCTTTTGTCTTATCTAGGATAATGCATGACATTCGATTGGTTTGCTGTGTCAGAAGTCTGACATGAGAACTTGCTTTGAATTCCATGGGCTAGACTTGGTTTACATACTTTCACAGTGAGTTCCAGTGTATCCTGGAGTACAGGAACAAGTGTAACGCGAACTTCCATCTGTGCAGGTACCACCGTTCTGGCAAGGAGAACTGGCACATTCATTGACATCTGTGATAAGAAAAAAGTAAGAGTACAGGATGTGGGAAAGATGAAGAATGTTATTGTGACCCTAAGTTATCTAAATGGATCCATGATGTTTTTCTATTTGAAATTCATCATTGGAAGTAGTCTGTTATCTGTCTAGTTACTCTTTTTATAAAATTTTACTCTTTTGTCTTATCTAGGATAATGCATGACATTCGATCGGTTTGCTGTGTCAGAAGTCTGACATGAGAACTTGCTTTGAATTCCATGGGCTAGACTTGGTTTACATACTTTCACAGTGAGTTCCAGTGTATCCTGGAGTACAGGAACAAGTGTAACGCGAATTTCCATCTGTGCAGGTACCACCGTTCTGGCAAGGAGAACTGGCACATTCATCTGTGAAATAAAAGTAAAGAGACTGTGTACCATGAAGATAGTTACTGTCAGCTTAATTCATCCAAAAGGATCACATATGTTTTACTATTTTGAAGTTTATCATTGGATATTTTCTATCAGCTCAATGTCTAGAAAAATTATGTATGTTTTCCACAATATCAAATGAAATAGATTACATCATTCCACACTTCTGCTGAACTATGTATCAGGCCTTTTATTTTCTTATCTAGAATAACATATACTATTGTCATACACCAGTGCCAATCAGTCCTGAAATTAATAGCCTCTGCTCTCTATGCTTGAACTATTGCATTCAGACTCGTGTTTTCTACAATCATAGATGGACCAGTATGAATACATGATACCTTCTTTGAAGCACCAAATGCCTGCTCTTAACCAAAGAGTACCCTCTTTGGAGCATGCAGAGGCCCTGTTGACATGGCACACACTTATTTGGTGAGTATGTCACTTACCAGTATCTGGAGCCTCCGTTCCACCTCCATTTGCAGCTGATGAAAAGAATGAAGCATGAATAAATTATTTGATTTGGATAAAATAAAAGTAGAATTAATAACTCGTTCTTCTGAAAGTTAAATCAGTGTAAAAGAAAATTTATTTGACCACAAGAAAATTAAAAAAAACAAACTATGGCTATTACCGCTCAGCTATGCGAATGATGATCTGGGACCTGTTTCAGTAATTTTGTGACATGTCTAGATGGCGTCTGTGACACCATACTGACAGATCCCAAGATTACAATCGATGACATGCGGAGTTTCACTCACTTCGCGTAGGAATTAAGCAGTGACACTTTAACATGAGTAGGGGATACATATAACCTATAACCATTCCAAATATGAAGAAGTTTGGGCACTCCGATTTTCTGATATTTGCCTGTCTTTTTCCGCTGTAGCTTGCACTATTGGTGCCCCTGTTGATGTCTGTCTAGGCCTAATGTCACGAGGCTACTGAAACAGGTCCCAGATCATCTGCTTCAAACAAACTCAGCAGTTCTCAATTTGGATGAACCATCTCTGTGAGCTCAAATTGAACTTCCAATGACTATTAAAAGGTAGGTAGTATTGATTTAGAAAAGTTCATTGCATGAAATGAAAGGAAACCAGACCTGGATTTTGTACCTGTCAATCAAAACTCACTCGCAAGACTCAGGGCAAGTATTTGATAGTCTGTGAATTTGTAATATTTAACAGATACAATGCCTAGACCCTTTTCCTGATTTCCATTGCACTGCTGTGTCAGAATCTAATATGGAAACTTTCTTAGGTTTTAATTGAGTAGACTTAGGATACATACTTTCACAGTGAGTTCCAGTATAATCTGTAGTACAGATACAAGTATAAGAGTTCACTTCATCTCTGCAGGTACCAACATTCTGGCAAGGAGAACTGGCACATTCATTGACATCTGTGATAAGAAAAAAGTAAGAGTACAGGATGTGGGAAAGATGAAGAATGTTATTGTGACCCTAAGTTATCTAAATGGATCCATGATGTTTTTCTAATTGAAATTCATCATTGGAAGTCCTCTGTTATCTGTCTAGTTACTCTTTTTATAAAATTTTACTCTTTTGTCTTATCTAGGATAATGCATGACATTCGATTGGTTTGCTGTGTCAGAAGTCTGACATGAGAACTTGCTTTGAATTCCATGGGCTAGACTTGGTTTACATACTTTCACAGTGAGTTCCAGTGTATCCTGGAGTACAGGAACAAGTGTAACGCGAACTTCCATCTGTGCAGGTACCACCGTTCTGGCAAGGAGAACTGGCACATTCATTGACATCTGTGATAAGAAAAAAGTAAGAGTACAGGATGTGGGAAAGATGAAGAATGTTATTGTGACCCTAAGTTATCTAAATGGATCCATGATGTTTTTCTATTTGAAATTCATCATTGGAAGTAGTCTGTTATCTGTCTAGTTACTCTTTTTATAAAATTTTACTCTTTTGTCTTATCTAGGATAATGCATGACATTCGATCGGTTTGCTGTGTCAGAAGTCTGACATGAGAACTTGCTTTGAATTCCATGGGCTAGACTTGGTTTACATACTTTCACAGTGAGTTCCAGTGTATCCTGGAGTACAGGAACAAGTGTAACGCGAATTTCCATCTGTGCAGGTACCACCGTTCTGGCAAGGAGAACTGGCACATTCATCTGTGAAATAAAAGTAAAGAGACTGTGTACCATGAAGATAGTTACTGTCAGCTTAATTCATCCAAAAGGATCACATATGTTTTACTATTTTGAAGTTTATCATTGGATATTTTCTATCAGCTCAATGTCTAGAAAAATTATGTATGTTTTCCACAATATCAAATGAAATAGATTACATCATTCCACACTTCTGCTGAACTATGTATCAGGCCTTTTATTTTCTTATCTAGAATAACATATACTATTGTCATACACCAGTGCCAATCAGTCCTGAAATTAATAGCCTCTGCTCTCTATGCTTGAACTATTGCATTCAGACTCGTGTTTTCTACAATCTTAGATGGACCAGTATGAATACATGATACCTTCTTTGAAGCACCAAATGCCTGCTCTTAACCAAAGAGTACCCTCTTTGGAGCATGCAGAGGCCCTGTTGACATGGCACACACTTATTTGGTGAGTATGTCACTTACCAGTATCTGGAGCCTCCGTTCCACCTCCATTTGCAGCTGATGAAAAGAATGAAGCATGAATAAATTATTTGATTTGGATAAAATAAAAGTAGAATTAATAACTCGTTCTTCTGAAAGTTAAATCAGTGTAAAAGAAAATTTATTTGATCACAAGAAAATTAAAAAAAACAAACTATGGCTATTACCGCTCAGCTATGCGAATGATGATCTGGGACCTGTTTCAGTAATTTTGTGACATGTCTAGATGGCGTCTGTGACACCATACTGACAGATCCCAAGATTACAATCGATGACATGCGGAGTTTCACTCACTTCGCGTAGGAATTAAGCAGTGACACTTTAACATGAGTAGGGGATACATATAACCTATAACCATTCCAAATATGAAGAAGTTTGGGCACTCCGATTTTCTGATATTTGCCTGTCTTTTTCCGCTGTAGCTTGCACTATTGGTGCCCCTGTTGATGTCTGTCTAGGCCTAATGTCACGAGGCTACTGAAACAGGTCCCAGATCATCTGCTTCAAACAAACTCAGCAGTTCTCAATTTGGATGAACCATCTCTGTGAGCTCAAATTGAACTTCCAATGACTATTAAAAGGTAGGTAGTATTGATTTAGAAAAGTTCATTGCATGAAATGAAAGGAAACCAGACCTGGATTTTGTACCTGTCAATCAAAACTCACTCGCAAGACTCAGGGCAAGTATTTGATAGTCTGTGAATTTGTAATATTTAACAGATACAATGCCTAGACCCTTTTCCTGATTTCCATTGCACTGCTGTGTCAGAATCTAATATGGAAACTTTCTTAGGTTTTAATTGAGTAGACTTAGGATACATACTTTCACAGTGAGTTCCAGTATAATCTGTAGTACAGATACAAGTATAAGAGTTCACTTCATCTCTGCAGGTACCAACATTCTGGCAAGGAGAACTGGCACATTCATTGACATCTGTGATAAGAAAAAAGTAAGAGTACAGGATGTGGGAAAGATGAAGAATGTTATTGTGACCCTAAGTTATCTAAATGGATCCATGATGTTTTTCTAATTGAAATTCATCATTGGAAGTCCTCTGTTATCTGTCTAGTTACTCTTTTTATAAAATTTTACTCTTTTGTCTTATCTAGGATAATGCATGACATTCGATTGGTTTGCTGTGTCAGAAGTCTGACATGAGAACTTGCTTTGAATTCCATGGGCTAGACTTGGTTTACATACTTTCACAGTGAGTTCCAGTGTATCCTGGAGTACAGGAACAAGTGTAACGCGAACTTCCATCTGTGCAGGTACCACCGTTCTGGCAAGGAGAACTGGCACATTCATTGACATCTGTGATAAGAAAAAAGTAAAAGTACAGGATGTGGGAAAGATGAAGAATGTTATTGTGACCCTAAGTTATCTAAATGGATCCATGATGTTTTTCTAATTGAAATTCATCATTGGAAGTACTCTGTTATCTGTCTAGTTACTCTATTTATAAAATTTTACTCTTTTGTCTTATCTAGGATAATGCATGACATTCGATTGGTTTGCTGTGTCAGAAGTCTGACATGAGAACTTGCTTTGAATTCCATGGGCTAGACTTGGTTTACATACTTTCACAGTGAGTTCCAGTGTATCCTGGAGTACAGGAACAAGTGTAACGCGAATTTCCATCTGTGCAGGTACCACCGTTCTGGCAAGGAGAACTGGCACATTCATTGACATCTGTGATAAGAAAAAAGTAAGAGTACAGGATGTGGGAAAGATGAAGAATGTTATTGTGACCCTAAGTTATCTAAATGGATCCATGATGTTTTTCTAATTGAAATTCATCATTGGAAGTACTCTGTTATCTGTCTAGTTACTCTATTTATAAAATTTTACTCTTTTGTCTTATCTAGGATAATGCATGACATTCGATCGGTTTGCTGTGTCAGAAGTCTGACATGAGAACTTGCTTTGAATTCCATGGGCTAGACTTGGTTTACATACTTTCACAGTGAATTCCAGTGTATCCTGGAGTACAGGAACAAGTGTAACGCGAATTTCCATCTGTGCAGGTACCACCGTTCTGGCAAGGAGAACTGGCACATTCATTGACATCTGTGATAAGAAAAAAGTAAGAGTACAAGATGTGGGAAAGATGAAGAATGTTATTGTGACCCTAAGTTATGTAAATGGATCCATGATGTTTTTCTAATTGAAATTCATCATTGGAAGTACTCTGTTATCTGTCTAGTTACTCTATTTATAAAATTTTACTCTGTTGTCTTATCTAGGATAATGCATGACATTCGATCGGTTTGCTGTGTCAGAAGTCTGACATGAGAACTTGCTTTGAATTCCATGGGCTAGACTTGGTTTACATACTTTCACAGTGAGTTCCAGTGTATCCTGGAGTACAGGAACAAGTGTAACGCGAATTTCCATCTGTGCAGGTACCACCGTTCTGGCAAGGAGAACTGGCACATTCATCTGTGAAATAAAAGTAAAGAGACTGTGTACCATGAAGATAGTTACTGTCAGCTTAATTCATCCAAAAGGATCACATATGTTTTACTATTTTGAAGTTTATCATTGGATATTTTCTATCAGCTCAATGTCTAGAAAAATTATGTATGTTTTCCACAATATCAAATGAAATAGATTACATCATTCCACACTTCTGCTGAACTATGTATCAGACCTTTTATTTTCTTATCTAGAATAACATATACTATTGTCATACACCAGTGCCAATCAGTCCTGAAATTAATAGCCTCTGCTCTCTATGCTTGAACTATTGCATTCAGACTCGTGTTCTCTACAATCATAGATGGACCAGTATGAATACATGATACCTTCTTTGAAGCACCAAATGCCTGCTTTTAACCAAAGAGTACCCTCTTCGGAGCATGCAGAGGCCCTGTTGACATGGCACACACTTATTTGGTGAGTATGTCACTTACCAGTATCTGGAGCCTCCGTTCCACCTCCATTTGCAGCTGATGAAAAGAATGAAGCATGAATAAATTATTTGATTTGGATAAAATAAAAGTAGAATTAATAACCTGTTCTTCTGAAAGTTAAATCAGTGTAAAAGAAAATTTATTTGACCACAAGAAAATTAAAAAAAACAAACTGTGGCTATTACCGCTCAGCTATGCGAATGATGATCTGGGACCTGTTTCAGTAATTTTGTGACATGTCTAGATGGCGTCTGTGACACCATACTGACAGATCCCAAGATTACAATCGATGACATGCGGAGTTTCCCTCACTTCGCGTAGGAATTAAGCAATGACACTTTAACATGAGTAGGGGATACATATAACCTATAACCATTCCAAATATGAAGAAGTTTGGGCACTCCGATTTTCTGATATTTGCCTGTCTTTTTCCGCTGTAGCTTGCACTATTGGTGCCCCTGTTGATGTCTGTCTAGGCCTAATGTCACGAGGCTACTGAAACAGGTCCCAGATCATCTGCTTCAAACAAACTCAGCAGTTCTCAATTTGGATGAACCATCTCTGTGAGCTCAAATTGAACTTCCAATGACTATTAAAGGTAAGTAGTATTGATTTAGAAAAGTTCATTGCATGAAATCAAAGGAAACCAGACCTGGATTTTGAACCTGTCAATCAAAACTCACTCGCAAGACTCAGGGCAAGTATTTGATAGTCTGTGAATTTGTATTATTTAACAGATACAATGCCTAGACCCTTTTCCTGATTTCCATTGCACTGCTGTGTCAGAATCTAATATGGAAACTTTCTTAGGTTTTCATTGAGTAGACTTAGGATACATACTTTCACAGTGTGTTCCAGTATAATCTGTAGTACAGATACAAGTATAAGAGTTCACTTCATCTCTGCAGGTACCAACATTCTGGCAAGGAGAACTGGCACATTCATTGACATCTGTGATAAGAAAAAAGTAAGAGTACAGGATGTGGGAAAGATGAAGAATGTTATTGTGACCCTAAGTTATCTAAATGGATCCATGATGTTTTTCTATTTGAAATTCATCATTGGAAGTCCTCTGTTATCTGTCTAGTTACTCTTTTTATAAAATTTTACTCTTTTGTCTTATCTAGGATAATGCATGACATTCGATCGGTTTGCTGTGTCAGAGGTCTGACATGAGAACTTGCTTTGAATTCCATGGGTTAGACTTGGTTTACATACTTTCACAGTGAATTCCAGTGTATCCTGGAGTACAGGAACAAGTGTAACGCGAATTTCCATCTGTGCAGGTACCACCGTTCTGGCAAGGAGAACTGGCACATTCATTGACATCTGTGATAAGAAAAAAGTAAGAGTACAGGATGTGGGAAAGATGAAGAATGTTATTGTGACCCTAAGTTATCTAAATGGATCCATGATGTTTTTCTATTTGAAATTCATCATTGGAAGTCCTCTGTTATCTGTCTAGTTACTCTTTTTATAAAATTTTACTCTTTTGTCTTATCTAGGATAATGCATGACATTCGATCGGTTTGCTGTGTCAGAGGTCTGACATGAGAACTTGCTTTGAATTCCATGGGTTAGACTTGGTTTACATACTTTCACAGTGAATTCCAGTGTATCCTGGAGTACAGGAACAAGTGTAACGCGAATTTCCATTTGTGCAGGTACCACCGTTCTGGCAAGGAGAACTGGCACATTCATTGACATCTGTGATAAGAAAAAAGTAAGAGTACAGGATGTGGGAAAGATGAAGAATGTTATTGTGACCCTAAGTTATGTAAATGGATCCATGATGTTTTTCTAATTGAAATTCATCATTGGAAGTCCTCTGTTATCTGTCTAGTTACTCTTTTTATAAAATTTTACTCTTTTGTCTTATCTAGGATAATGCATGACATTCGATCGGTTTGCTGTGTCAGAAGTCTGACATGAGAACTTTCTTTGAATTCCATGGGCTAGACTTGGTTTACATACTTTCACAGTGAGTTCCAGTGTATCCTGGAGTACAGGAACAAGTGTAACGCGAATTTCCATCTGTGCAGGTACCACCGTTCTGGCAAGGAGAACTGGCACATTCATCTGTGAAATAAAAGTGAAGAGACTGTGTACCATGAAGATAGTTACTGTCAGCTTAATTCATACAAAAGGATCACATATGTTTTACTATTTTGAAGTTTATCATTGGATATTTTCTATCAGCTCAATGTCTAGAAAAATTATGTATGTTTTCCACAATATCAAATGAAATAGATTACATCATTCCACACTTCTGCTGAACTATGTATCAGGCCTTTTATTTTCTTATCTAGAATAACATATACTATTGTCATACACCAGTGCCAATCAGTCCTGAAATTAATAGCCTCTGCTCTCTATGCTTGAACTATTGCATTCAGACTCGTGTTTTCTACAATCATAGATGGACCAGTATGAATACATGATACCTTCTTTGAAGCACCAAATGCCTGCTTTTAACCAAAGAGTACCCTCTTTGGAGCATGCAGAGGCCCTGTTGACATGGCACACACTTATTTGGTGAGTATGTCACTTACCAGTATCTGGAGCCTCCGTTCCACCTCCATTTGCAGCTGATGAAAAGAATGAAGCATGAATAAATTATTTGATTTGGATAAAATAAAAGTAGAATTAATAACCTGTTCTTCTGAAAGTTATATCAGTGTAAAAGAAAATTTATTTGACCACAAGAAAATTTAAAAAAACAAACTATGGCTATTACCGCTCAGCTATGCGAATGATGATCTGGGACCTGTTTCAGTAATTTTGTGACATGTCTAGATGGCGTCTGTGACACCATACTGACAGATCCCAAGATTACAATTGATGACATGTGGAGTTTCACTCACTTCGCGTAGGAATTAAGCAATGACACTTTAACATGAGTAGGGGATACATATAACCTATAACCATTCCAAATATGAAGAAGATTGGGCACTCCGATTTTCTGATATTTGCCTGTCTTTTTCCGCTGTAGCTTGCACTATTGGTGCCCCTGTTGATGTCTGTCTAGGCCTAATGTCACGAGGCTACTGAAACAGGTCCCAGATCATCTGCTTCAAACAAACTCAGCAGTTCTCAATTTGGATGAACCATCTCTGTGAGCTCAAATTGAACTTCCAATGACTATTAAAAGGTAGGTAGTATTGATTTAGAAAAGTTCATTGCATGAAATGAAAGGAAACCAGACCTGGATTTTGTACCTGTCAATCAAAACTCACTCGCAAGACTCAGGGCAAGTATTTGATAGTCTGTGAATTTGTATTATTTAACAGATACAATGCCTAGACCCTTTTCCTGATTTCCATTGCACTGCTGTGTCAGAATCTAATATGGAAACTTATTTAGGTTTTCATTGAGTAGACTTAGGATACATACTTTCACAGTGAGTTCCAGTATAATCTGTAGTACAGATACAAGTATAAGAGTTCACTTCATCTCTGCAGGTACCAACATTCTGGCAAGGAGAACTGGCACATTCATTGACATCTGTGATAAGAAAAAAGTAAGAGTACAGGATGTGGGAAAGATGAAGAATGTTATTGTGACCCTAAGTTATCTAAATGGATCCATGATGTTTTTCAAATTGAAATTCATCATTGGAAGTCCTCTGTTATCTGTCTAGTTACTCTTTTTATAAAATTTTACTCTTTTGTCTTATCTAGGATAATGCATGACATTCGATCGGTTTGCTGTGTCAGAAGTCTGACATGAGAACTTGCTTTGAATTCCATGGGCTAGACTTGGTTTACATACTTTCACAGTGAATTCCAGGAACATGTGTAAGATGAAAGGGGTTTGCTGGAGCGGGATAGGACAGGTAGTCCATCTCCATCGAGGCGTCTTCACTCCTGACCTTAGCTTCCGAGTCAACCTTCTTTTCCTTAGGCCTGGCCCCAGCAGTGCTAGCCGTCCCCGAAGCTTCAGACGAGACCACAGCCTTTCCAGATTCCTTAGAGGTTTTCTCCCCATCAGAAGCACCAGAACCTTCCCAGTCCTACTTCAGCCAAAGTGACAGTACTGGGCATCTGGCTTTCGTTAGACTAGTTCAACTAAAGTCGTCCTCAGAGTCACTGGACTTAGAGGAGCTCTTAGGGTTCTCCGGGGCCAACTTGTGCCACTCTGAATCTCGACTGAGATATTGCTTAGAGCTTCCACCACGGATTTTGTCTTTCATACAGGAAAACTCCTGGGCCTTGTTTTTTAGTCACAATATCCTCTTTGTAAGACATCTTACAGCTGTCAGTGTACTATAGATAAGACTTCTTTGGGGATCGGCCAACGATTGTCCCTCAAGGGCACTTAGGCTGCAGCCAGGTGTACTATAGATAAGACATCTTAAGGGTCACGTGGTTCAAAATGTCTTCCAAAGTGTCTCAGACCTAAGACATCTATGGACATGTCGTACAGAATGCGCAACTTCACTTCCCGTAAGAATTAAGCAATGAAATTTTAACACAAGTAAGGGATACATATACCCTATAATCTCTCCAAATATGAAGAAAATCGGTCCCACCGTTTCGGAGTTATCGGCGTTTGAATTTCGTCATAGCAATCATCTGCTCTGGTGGCCAGTGTATTTTTTCCGATACCTCCACTAATTTATGCAGCGACCTTGACATTGACTGCGTATCCGGAGGTGGGAGGGTGACTGGCCACCAGAGCAGACGATTGCTATGACGAAATTAAAACGCCGATAACTTCAGAACGAAGCAGCCGATCTTCTTCATATTTGGTACGATTATAGGTCAAATGTACCCCCTACTCGTGTGAAAATTTCAATTCTGAAGTCTTATGGGAAGCACGGGAAATCCTCTATATACACACAGTGAGGTTTGATAGAACCTGAGACAGTTCTATACTTGAGACACTTTTAGCGGCGATCGAGCGCGCCACACTGAGACCGTGTCTATAGCACAGCCGCCATTTTGTGTCTTGCAAATTGTCTTCCAATCGCAGAGATGTCTCAGCATATCGTTGGCCGATTATGTCGTGACTGAAAAACAGGGCCCTGGTCTACCAGTCGCAGCGTCGCAGCGTCTGACCGAAGTCTTTGTTCTCCTTGCAGCTTGCAGAATTTTTCTGGGCCTTACCTACAGGCTCAGTTCCCTTTGGCTGGGCCTCAGTAGCCAGTCCTATGAACTTACTAAAAAGCAGCATGCCCCACTCCCTACCCAGGGCTGCACCAATCCTGTGTTCCTCCAACATGTGATGAACCGACCAGGACCCGCGGGATGAGCCCCACTCTTCGGAGTAGGGTCCACCATTACAGCGGAACAAAAAAGACACTCTGCAAGGTGCATTTCTACAAGATGCTGCGCATCCAGACATTCTGTTTAGGAGGGAGATGTTTTCACATCTTTATTTCTATACCCGTTTTCTCATGCTGGATAGGAGCTTATATTATTCCACGATTATTTAATTTGTATTCTTAAGCTGTATTTTGAATTGTATTTTGTTGTGGCTAAGTATGCCGATATGATTTACTTTATTCTTCTCTATGTCTACTATTTTGATTTTGATATGTTCCTGCAACGATAGAATGTTTCTGTGTCATCAAGCTGAACACTTAGTCATGTTGGCAGTCTTACTACCCGTAAATAATTGTCAATGTTGGTGCAACGATGACTTTAACATAAATTCTGTATTATAAATGGAAGAAACACACATTAGAGGTTTAGAATTTGTTCATTTTAATGTATGTTGTCTTATGGCTAAAATTGATACTGTGCATCAACTACTTGTCGATTCGACTATAAATGTATGTTGCATAACAGAATCGTGGCTAACTGACCAGATGCCAACTTATTTAGTTGATCTCCCTGGTTTTGTTCTTATAAGGAGGGACAGAAACTGGTCAGAGCCAGGTTCAGACAAGATTAAGGTAGGGGGGGTGTATGTATTTACATCAGAGAGGGATTGGATTACGATGTGCATTCTGTGAACCAGCTCAACCAAAGCAGGGCGGAGATTGAATCAATATGGGTAAAACTAAAAATACCGTCGATCAGGCCTATATATATAGCCTCTGTATATCGTCCACCTAAGGGACAGGTTGGAAAATTTATAACTCAACTGAAAGCTGATCTTCATGATCTAGAAGGTAACAAAACTGTAGACATCTTTATCCTGGGAGACTTAAATATAGACTACTTAACTACAACAAGCTACGAGTATAAATAATTAAAACTGCTAGTAGCCTCGGCGGGGATACATCAACTCATTAAAAATGTTACTCGCTACAGTGAAGTGAAAGACAGCTGTCTCGATCTTATTTTAGCAAACAACACAAATTACACAGAGTCGGGAATAATGGATGCACACATCAGTAACAACCTTGGTATATATGTAATTAGGAAGAAAGCAAAAATTTGTCATAAAAAAATCCATTTCAAAGGTAGGTCTGCAAAGAGGTATAATAGAGATGTCTTCCAAAAATACTTAAAAAAACTAAATTGGGAAAAGTTCTATAATACTACGAATCCGAATGAACTATGGACCATCATGTTAATGAAAATAATAAACACTCTTGATAAGATGTGCCCCGTTAAAGACTATTCTGTCAAAGATAAGGGAACCATGGCTATCAAACGAAATACTAGAGAAAATCAAAGACAAGGAGAGACTATCAAGGATAATATGTCAACATAGGACACCAGAAAATTGGGCTAGAGCCAAGCATGCCCGAAATGAAACAAATAAGATAATAAAAAAAGCTGGGTGTGACTTTATAAAAGAAAAATTAGATAGATACCAAAATGAAAATAAAAAATTCTGGTCCTCTATTTCAAACAGGATAACACAATTGAAGTGAAGTGAAGACTATAAACCACAAAATGGATGACACGGTCACTGATGGTGAAAAAGTCATGAAATTGATTATGGATATAAACATTTGGAAATCTTCAGCAATCGAAGGGTTAGCAACACATTACCTGAAGGATGCTTTTGGTGCAGTATTGGAACAGCTTGTATATTGTATATTGACAGGGTTTGTTCCCAGATAGTTGGAAGGAGGCAATTGTTGTACCAATCAAAAAAGAAAGAAATAGCACAAATGTTAGCAATTTGCGACCGATTTCCCTCCTTCCACTCCCGAGAAAGCTCCTGGAAAAAACTGTGCACCGTTGTACACTCCGATTTATTGAAGACTGTCAGGTACTGTCTCCCAAACAAAACGGCTTCAGAGCAAATCACTTGACGATTGACACAATCTCAAAACTTACACATCAGATCTTCGAGGCTATAAATCAAAAACAATATACAATATGCACATACATAGACTTTTCCAAAGTTTCGACACTATAAATCACAAAATTCTTTTTAGTAAATTATCATCTATGGGAATAAAAAATATTCAATTAGACTGGTTTAGAAGTTACCTGACAGGCAGAAGTCAACAAACTGTGGCAAATGGTACTAGGTCGCTGCCAGGATCGATCACCTGCAGAGTGCCACAGGGGTCGATCCTGGGACCACTGATTTTCATATTATACATAAATGACTTGGAGGGGGTAATCAGGCACTGCGGATGCTTACATTATGCGGACGATACTGTTCTTTACACATCAGGTGGAAATCTACATATGTTAACACAAACAATGCAACATGATTTAACAAATTTGGTACAATGGTGTGATCGTTTTTCACGCCTGGCGTATTTAAGATAAAACATACTCTGTGCAATACATATACGCCAGGCGTATATATGATACCCCCCAAGAAAAATTGTGACCCGAGGCCCGCCCCGTCCTTTGGGTGTTGGTAGAGGATGCACCAACACTGACCCACCACCCGCGGCCTCCCAACCCCACCCCTTACCGCCCCCCCCCCCCAGCACCCAATGCTGGGAGAATCACTGCTACCCAGGCTGTCCCCTGAGTTTATTCCTACACACGCCATAGTGGAAGTGCATGTATCGGCTGTAAATCAATTTGTTTTCATATACATATATATATATGCCCGTATTTCACGCCAGGGTATGAGGCGTATACAAGACTGGTGGGTCTGGGACAAGGACTGCTCTCAAATGGTGCCGAATTGCGTTGGTGGGTGTGAAGGTGGGGTGGGGGGGTGAGGCAGGGGTGAGGAGGGGGTAAGAAGATTTCAGGAGTTAACTACAGGTTTGAAGAGGGCCATTATAAAGTAAATCTGACTGTCCGCACATAGAAATGGTGTTCTAAAGTAAATTATATCAGGAAAAACGGTAAATAAACCAACATAATAGTTTATTATGTGTAATTAATCAATTCATACTCAAAGGTTTTATAAAAGAAATTGGTAATGTAAGATTGCAATTTTCATGTAATACAGAGATTGTAACTATTGGATAGTGGTGTAAATGTATACTCATGAGTTTGGCTCAGGGGTAGTCATTGCCACCTCCGGTGTCCCCATCTACCGCGCCTCCCAGGCGCCCCTCCTGCCCCCTCGCGGCTTTCTCACCTACCACGCGGTCACGTGGTACAGCCCGGTCCGGACCCCGGCCTCACTTCTCCTTCACCCGCCCTGCAGTACACACATACTACAGTACTTTTTCGCATCTCTTGGCCAAGTGCTCCCAGCCTTATACTCCACGAGTATAGGCCAGCACCCCATACACACGATTAAGCACATCTACGCGTACAGGAGAAATGGGTCCAATAACCAGAAATACCCCCATGCCCAGCACCTCGAAGGCACCGGAGGTATCTGCTCAGGCACAGTCCGAAGTAACGCTGAGAGGGACCGAGGCGGCAAACGACCAGATTGAATCCGTCTCGGAGCGAGGATCAACGGTCAAGACGTCCCGTATGACGGCACTAGAGACCAAGATGGACACCATGATGGCGACATTAGCGGCGATGTCCAGACAACGGTCACCCAGCCGGGCCTCGCACCACCCGGCGACCGTGCACGAAGTACGGACTCCTGCAGAAGATCGGACACGGGAATGGGCCGAGGACCAGGCCTCGCGCCTTCCCACGCCCCGAGCCCTGCGTGACCATTACCTACGGGAAGATCACCTGCGCCGAGTAATAGAGAGAGAGGTGATGCGTCACGACCGTACGGCCGGTAAGATCCCTTCTGACTTTCAATCTAAAGGTATATCGAAGCCGTACATGTATGTGGAGCGCGAGGGTCTGTACAGCCTCGCGCAGAAACTCGAGGTTAGAGGTACCCTAGCCCCAATCGAATACTGAGTGCCTTCCTCGTGATGATGGAGGACCACAGAGCTGTCCCCGAGGAACACAGACGGGACATGTACAGACACCTGTCCCAGGTTTCTATCGATGCCCAGTCTTGACCGTGGGCGGGTGTACGCCGCTGGTCCGATTTTGTATTTGACCAAGTCGAGGCTGGGAGAATCTACTGGTCGGATCATGTGCGGATCCAAGATGAACGTGTACGGCTGGCCATGACGGCTACCACGACAACGACCAACGGTCACGACGACGGCAAGGCCGGGGGGCGGGAGCTCCCCTGCCGAGCCTACAACTCCGAACAGGGCTGCCGCCAGTGGAACGGGCACCAGGACGGTAACATCAAATGGATTCACGTGTGCTCCTTCTGTGATTCCGTTGGGCGGATGTGCACGCACTCCATACACGCGTGCAACAGGAAACTGTTGTACGGTGGCGGGTATGAGAGTGCTGCCCAAACATCCGCACCCCAGACACATCGGATGCCGCACGCCGGGCATTCACTCCGCACGACTGATCTCCAACCTCTGAAACAACAGGCCTAAAAAAACGGCCCGGACGCATCCCGCAAGTGAGCGTTGCGCGTGGGACACCCCCTGCACTCAGGACAGCTGCACTCGGAGAGGGGGTATCTGGTAGCGAGTGCACACAGGATGACGCAACACCCCACGTGACAACAACAACACGTGCAGCGCACGTGGGGGATGTCAGTAAACACAGGACCCCGCCCACCAATGGGGAACGGGAGCAATTGGCTCGGCAATCCCCCCGGGGGATGTGAGCACCTAAACTGACTATTGACTTCGCCGCTGTGAGGAAGGTATGTGAGACCGGAGTTACCTCCCCCGGAGTCCGGACGGACCCCGAGGCATTCGCCGGACATCGGCGGACACACTGGCCGTGCTTCTCGGGCCCCAGGCCGCCGGGGCACGCCTACATCTACGAGGAGGTGCGGCGGACGGGCCTACCCAACGCGCTCAGTGCCCGTCGACCTCCCCACCGACTTACACATCGCGGCGTGGGTGCGTTACCTCACGGGCATCCCCGGCAGGGAGGAGCTACTGGGCTTTGTCAGATACGGTTTCCCCCTGGGATACACCGGGCCTGTCAGCGATACGAGGGGCATGCCCAACCACCCCAGTGCCACAGGATACCCTGATCAGATCGACAGGTTCATTGAGAAAGAGAGAGGGTTCAGCAATCTCCTAGGGCCGTACGAGGCTCCCCCTTTTGAACCCTGGTGTCACGTGTCGCTGTTAATGACACGCGAGAAAAGGGGTACGGACGACCGTTGTGTCATTACCGACATGACGTATCCTAAGGACGACAGCGTCAACGGTTTTGTGGTAAAGAATTCCGTGTCCGGAGAAGAAAGGGAGCATGGCCTCCCGACAGTTTCGTCGGCCCGGAAGTTACATGTGCTCGATCGACATCGCGAGGGCGTATAAAAACTTCCGGTGCGACCCCCTGGACTGGCCCCTCCTGTGTTTCGCGTGGAGGGACGGGTACTTCTGTGATACGGCGATGCTGTTTGGTGCCCGTGCCTCCTCCTACCACATGCAGTGCGTAGCAGAGGCCATCATCGCGATACTCAGCCAGAAGGGGGTCGAGGCCTGCATGTATCTGGACGACCTCATAATTCTCTCACCCACCAGAGAGAAATCGGAGGCCGATTTTCAGGCGGCTCGGGACCTGCTGGCGGAACTCGGACTCCCCGAGGCCCGTGGGAAAGCCCAGCCCCCCCAGCCCCTGAGTCAGGTCGTGACATGGCTCGGGATCGTCATCAACGCGGCCGAGATGTCTCTTACCGTCCCCGAGGACAAGCTTCACGAGGTCCTAGAGCACGTCAGGGCGGTGTTCCGGAAGTGGTCACTGACGAAATGCCAGCTTCAGTCCGTCCTCGGACAGGTACTACACGTCTCGAAGTGTATCCGGCCGGCACGCCCCTTCGTCAGCAAACTCCTCGAGGCCCTCCGAGGTATGACCGGATACTACCTGAACATTAACTCTGAGATGAGGCAAGACCTCGGGTGGTTCCTGCGTTTCGCCGAGGGCTGGAACGGCCACGCCCTGATCCCGCGAGGACCCCCGACTAAGTGCCTCATCATGGACGCTTGTCTCTCGGGCATCGGAGGCACAGACGGCACCTATTCATACACCGGGCAGGTCTGCCCGGTGAACGACCCGGTCTGCTGCATCGCCGAGCTGGAGGCTCTCAACACGGTGTTCGCCATGTGCACCTTCCTCACAGACCGCGACAGGGGGTCACGCGTGGAGGTCTACTGCGACAACATGGGGACCGTCCAGGCACTCACCCCTGGGCGTGCCAGGAACCCCGTACTGGCCGAGTGTGCCCGCCAGGCCTGGATGGATAAGCCAAGCTGCGATTAGACTTCATATACACGCACGTCCCGGGGAGACTCAACACCGTCGCGTATGCACTCAGTCGGGCGCATCTGACCTCGAGGGACTACGATACGGCTTCGATGTTCATGAATTTCCATTCCCTCCTCGAGGTCATTCCCTGCACCCACGTCTGCTTTAACCCTGTTTTGCGTCTCGCCTGCAGATCCGGAGCTGCTCTTACTCCAGACGAGGGCATCTGCGCGGCAATGCGAGGCGCGTGCCCCCGGAACGGTCACGAACCAGCGGAGTGCGTCGCGACATACCTCGCATTCTGCCGGCAGATGGGAACAGACGCCCAGAAACCCACTACCAGCTTCATTACGGCATACCTCGAGTACGTATCGGACCACGCCCCCTCCCCTGCGACGGTCGCGAATCACCTATCCCACGTGTGGTCGCACCTGCGACTGACGGGAGGGGACGTCGCGCCGACAGAGGACTACCGAGTGAAGCGCGCCCTGGAGGCGATGAGGCGCAACAAATCATACGTGCCAAACGTCAAACCTCAGGTCCCTATGGAGGTCCTCAGGGCGGCCCTCGCGGCCCTCACACCATCGCCGACCCATCTCGTGCTACGGGCCGCCATACTACTCATCTACTACGCGGCACTGCGGCAGAGCGAGGTCGCCCAACCGTCGGCCGCCAAGTTCAACTCTGCGCGACACCTGTCGCGCCGCGACGTGGTGGTCACGCCGACTATGATCGCGGCCATCCCCACGACCAGCCCCGAGGCCCCGTTCCTTACCCTCGCGGCCGGGGAGGTAGTCACCACAAGACTTCTCACCCGAGAATGGAAGTCCCTATTGAAGGCCGCCGATCAGCCTTCCACGTACACGCTCCACAGCCTACGTAAGGCCGCTGCCACGCAGGCATACCAGGCAGGCCTGCCTGAGCTGTCCATCCAGCGCTACAGCGGATGGAAGTCCAACGCCCACCGGACTTACATCAAGGCCAACGACGCTAAGGCCGTCAATCGGGCCTTGATCCAGTCACTTCACAAAGACTAAAAACATTTCCCACCCCCCCTCTCCAATTTTGCCTTTTTGGCTTTTTATTACTTATACAATAACCTATATTGTATTTCATACAATTATCATGTCTATTGTATTTCATATTTTACTTTTCATAATTGACTTATATTCTACCTGTCAATTATCATATACTTACCTTCATATTATCTTATCATTAATATGCTCGTCCAGTAAGGTCGACATAATTATACTTACTATTATCTTATAAAATTAAATAAAATTTTATTCTCCCAAGCCACTGCTTGTCTACTTTCATCCGGGGGTAGGGTAATGGTATACTCATGAGTTTGGCTCAGGGGTAGTCATTGCCACCTCCGGTGTCCCCCTCTACCGTGCCTCCCGGGCGCCCCTCCTGCCCCCTCGTGGCTTTCTCACCTACCACGCGGTCACGTGGTACAGCCCGGTCCCGACCCCGGCCTCACTTCTCCTTCACCCGCCCTGCAGTACACACGTACTACAGTACTTTTTCGTCCCACCCACCCACAACTTACCTTCATATTATCTTATCATTAATATGCTCGTCCAGTAAGGTCGACATAATTTTACTTACTATTATCTTATAAAATTAGATAAAATTTTATTCTCCCAAGCCACTGCTTGTCTACTTTCATCCGGGGGTAGGGTAATGACAACAGAATCAGGCGTATATATGAATCAGGCATATATATGAATCAGGGGGATAGGACGACCTTGTATACGAAAAAGCATACCTATATACACCTGGGACCTGTTTCAGTAGTTTCGTGACATTAGGCCTAGACAGACATCAAGAGCGGCACCAACAGTGCAAGCAACAGCGGAAAATTTATTGTCGGGTTTCAAAACGCATGTAACAGTTGATGTCAAATATCAGCGGTTTGGAGAGACCAATTCAATTCATATTTGGTACGATTGTAGGTAACATGTATCCCTTACTCGTGTTAAAGTTTCATTGCTTAATTCTTACGGAAGGCGAGTGAAACTGTCTAATACTTTTGAAGCCGGACACACCGTGTTTGGGGTCTGTCTTGTCTGAAGTGCCGCAACTTGTGTTGATTTGTCCATATGGTGTCACAGACGCCATCTAGACATGTCACGAAACTAGTGAAACAGGTCCCTAGTGTATACATACATAAAGCAGTTAGTCTCGTGCAGTGGTTGGGTCTTGGCCACGCCTTTCAGCAGCAAGTCCAGCTCCTGCCTGTGGGGGTTTCCCAATCTATCTGATCACCCTCAACGTAACACATGAAGGTACAATCAATGATCGAGAGAGATTAAACCACTTAATTGTGCATGGCAGCTAATAGTGCAGCCTCTGGAGGGCCCTCTACATGGATTTCCTTCAAGCAAAATTTGGACTCATGCACACACGGTCTCTGCAATGAAGACATCCGCACTGAGGCTGTCTTAAAGTGGGAACCTGGAATGATCCTTGTTCAGGTGTTGAGAATAGTGGACGCCTATTAACAAAAGTGTGCCCTGTTCGTACAGTACAGCAAGCCCTGTGGGTAAAACCCAGGTAGCTGCATTGGGCTCTTCCTTGGAACAGGATGACACAGAGGTGAGTGAGACCAGTGACCCTGAAGTGGAAGATATAAGGGTCCGTGACCATCTGAATCCAGGGAGGCCCAACAATGGGAATCTCCAGGTGAAGGAACAGGTTGCAGGGAAAGACTAAGGAGTGATAGATTGACGAGGCTTAGCTAGAAAATATAGTATATATGCCCTGGTGTTCTGTTAAAGGGACTGGTCTAGCGATGAAAACCAGCCTATGACAGGCTGACGCCCAAGACCACTCCATTGATGTCTACATGTGATGTACTATCTTGCTTTGTGTACAATCTTTTACCAAAACGACATCAATAAAGAAATTATGAAAAAAAACAAAAAACACTCCTACACCCACCGCTTGCGACCATGGAATAGAGAGAGCTGGGGAGGCCACCGGCGGACGACGGCTCGGCCTCATCTGCATACCCTGTTCGGCTGATCTGATTGGCTGAGAGAACTGTGCTTTGTTTTCAGGTCTCACATCGGTGAATAGAATCGTGCGGTGCGTTGGTCTTCGACCAGTCCATCGCTGTGTGGTTCTATGGGGAGTCATGTGTTTCACACATGGAGAAAAACAGCTCAGGAGTCCCCGACTGTGGAGCAGACCCTGCTGCTATTCAACGAGCGATTAGCCCAGTTGCAGAGAAACCAGCTGGATAATGGGCTTTGCTGGCAGTGTGGGAAGATGGGGCATATTTCTCCGGAATGTCCCCAGAAGTTGGCTGCGGAGTCCAATACGGGCCCGCTTGCTTTACCATCCCCAAAATGAGGATCTGGTAAACTAGAGCGGGCTGCTGTAAGTGGCAAGACTGTGGCTCAGGAACTTGTGAGCCAGAGTATGCAGACCGCGGAATTGGAGATTAAGGAAAAGGTATCGAATCAGGTTGAAACAATCTGTTCGCGGTATCTGTCACCAAACCACCCCTGTCTACAATGGTTACGCCAGTGTGGATCGGACCTTGGTACCCTTGATGGTATTTCCTGGTTCATACAGCAGCCGTTACCCTAGGTGGGAGATGTTGGCATGTACCTGTTAACAGGGATGCAAGTTCGCCGACAATTGACGGAAATCAGAAATTTCTGCATCTTGAAATATGATCATTAACAAAGTATAAACCTCCATAGGCCGTGAGCATTGACGCACACCCCGGGAAACCGACACAGTCAGCACTTTGGCAGCAGTTAAACACGCCAAGGGCCGTTGACACTGCCATCAGATTTCCGTCAAGTGCCGAAATTTTGTTTGGCGGCGGGGGGGAGGGGGGGGGGGGGTCCCCCCTCCCCGAATACGCCCCAGTTTTTTTGGTGTTTTTGTTTCCGACTTTTTCATCAGTCCCGACTTTCATCCCTGTGTTAAGATCCAAGGGTGGAAAGTAGATTGGTTGGTCCATACTGGGGCTAGCCACTCTTTGTTGAGTGACGATCTATATAAAACCTTTGGGTTCGATCAGGAATGTAAGGTTCCTGAGGCAAGTGTGCATGATATTTGTCCGGTAGGGAATGAGCAATGCCCCTCTGCAGATGGTTAATGTCCTGTTAGCTGGGGAAGGTGATTTACCATTGAACAATGCTATTTATTTTTTTTTTAATTCAGGTTAGGTTCGCTTACATTAGTCGGAGCGGTCTGCCACCGTCCCTTTTTTTAAGCCTTGTATAGCTATGCTACTTGCAGGTAGCGTTTATTCATTTATTGGTGGACCTTGGCCATTTCTAAACAATTACAATTCATTGAGAACATATACAATCATCAAGCAAATAGGATAACAAGAGAAATATATCAATACAATACATGAAGATTATAAAATAAATCCATTACACAAGATATCATCATAAGATATAAACGAGAGTTCATGTTCGAGCCTGATCCTATGTAATTCCCTGACAAAAGGGTACAGGCTGGGGATTCCCTATGACTTATATATACTGATTGGTTATCATACTACCGGTATGATCAGGTTGAAAAGATGGGACGCTGTTGGGCGAGTGATGTTGGCTAACGTTGTAGACACCATCGAGAAATGTCCTCTAGATGTAGCACCTTTACAGATAGATAGGCGAAATGTCTGACTATTGGGAAGTTAACTACCTAGAGGTGAGGATTGGATGCATGGAAAGTGATCCCAGGTCTATAGTTCTGCAATAGACCCTAGAGATTCTGGGTATTGGCAGGTTGAAAGCCTGCCCCCACCTACCACGATTCTGGTCCCGATTTGCCTTACGACGGCCTTCCCGACACCATTCCGATTGTAGCATGAGGTCTGGCAAAATCGTGGTAGGTGGAACATGATTCTGCGATTCCTTCTACGACAGTTCACGATATGCTGCGTTGAAAACGCCAATCGTAGAGGTCCCGATAATTTCCAACATGTTGGAAATTTCATAACCTGTCGTAGGGTAGTTGTGGAGCTATCGTGACCATAGATTCTATTCACCGATGTGAGACCTGAAAACATAGCACAGTTCTCTCAGCCAATCAGATCAGCCGAACAGGGTATGCAGATGAGGCCGAGATGTCGTCCGCCGGTGGCCTCCCCAGCTCTCTCTATTCCGTGGTCGCAAGCGGTGGGTGTAGGAGTGTTTTCTAGCTAAGCCTCGTCAATCTGTCACTCCTTAGTCTTTCCCCGCAACCTGTTCCTTCACCTGGAGATTCCCATTGTTGGGCCTCCCTGGATTCAGATGGTCACGGACCCTTATAGTAGCAATCGGGAAGCATGTCGTGGCCTATCGTGGTAGGTGGGGGTCCCCTCTAATTCTGGGTATTGGCAGGTGAAGATGGCTAGTGAAGATCAGCCAAAGACGGCTTTCACAATCCATGAAGGGCTGTATGAATTTACAGTAATGTCTTTTGGCCTCTGTCATTACTGTAAATCTCCCGCAACTCCCCGGTGAAAGAAGACGAGAGAGTAAGTTGGGTTAATTAATCTAAGTATAAAGATATAATAACAATAATGGAAGTGAATACATGAAGTGGGCTTAAGGTGACATTATTTGCACCCCTATTTATTAAAACAGTTTAAACAAAAGAAGAAAAAAAACACAGGCAAAAAGACAACGTGTAAGCAGGGCCGAGCATGACCAGGGAATGGGATGTGTCACCTGTAACAGGTGTGGAAGTGACACGCCACCTAGTGGATCCTGGTGTCGACCCCTGTTGATTAATACATGAAACAATAGTATTGGTTTCACCCTATAAAATTTATTTTCTATAGTTGATTAATTTTATTTGGATAACATAAAATAGTAGTTAAATAAAACATTTATAGTGATGTTTGATGGTATTTGTTGATAAAAGAGGATAAAAAGGGAATATATGGTAACACGAAGGTGAATATAATAAGTGTAAAATATCAAATAAATTGGTGTTGGGTGGGTGGGTAAAATTTGTGTAGTATGAAAATGAGTGGTGTAATGGTGGAGTTGGAGAAGAAGAAGGAAGAGCAGGGGTTGACGGGAAACGACGTGCGGTTTGTGTTGTGTAGATGGGAGTAGTGTATGGTTAGATTGAGGGACATACACCAGGTGGGGTGCGGGAGCAGCAATGAATGGGACATGCAACATACGTATCATGCCAACACAATGCACCCGCGACAAATCCATGATAGATCAGATGTTGAAGGGGTTGCAGAGGATGACATGTTTGGTTTATCTAGACAATATGATTGTTTTGAGGAAAACCTTGAGACAATGTTTAGAAAACATGACAGAAGTTTTTGAGAGAATACAGTCGTGTGGCTTAAAACTCAAACCTCAGAAGTGTTCACTTTTTAAGCATTCTGTGGCTGCTTGGCCACGACCCTGGAATATAAAGATCTTTCCTTGGATTTTGCTCATATTACCGGGACTTTATCGCAGGTTTTTCTAAAATTGCACATCTGCTACGACAGTATGTGGTCCTAGACAAGGCAGAAAAGTCTAAGGAGATCCTATGGACTCCCGCAACTGAGGATGCTTTTGTGGGACTAAAGAAGTTTGAAGAGGCTCTGGTCTTCCATTACCCATTGCCTCAGGCCCTGTTCATTTTTTATACCGACGCGAGTCATTACCCCTAAACCCGCAACACAAAAGTAGTAGACAGAGTTGGGCAAATAAAATTTATTTGAATTTTATGAAGTCCATAAGAGAGAAGATATTAATATGTGGTAACAATATCTTATTGATAATAATAGACATATGATAGATATGTTATATTATATGATAACATATTGGTAAATATGATATGAAGTACATATTTGTTAATATGGTATAAGGTATACATAAGGCAGATGTGATACCGGATAAGGTAATACATATGGTGATATGTAATAATAGAATACATATTGATAATGGTACATGTATATGAGTATTATGTAATACGTATATATGATTATACAATGTGTATACAATAGCCCCTACGATAGCAGGAAGAGAGTAGGTGAGGGTGCTTAGTGAAGCACAGGAAGAAAATGAGAGAGAGCGTAGGAGCGTGCCGCGCCACGTGACCTAATGGTTCACATGCCTTGCACGAGGGGGAGCGCAGGGAGCGCTAGTATAGAGGGAGTGCGCTAGGTGGAGCAATGACCGCCCCTGATCCTACGGCCATGGGCTACCAATGATAGCCTTTGTTTTGGTAATTATTTCGTTCCAATGGGTCTGTCTAGGATCCGTGGTTGGAAACATAGCACCCAAAACAAACCGCAGCGTCAGGCGACTTGAACAAGTTGAATGCACACTGCCGTAAAAAGCAACAACAAAGTCACATGACTGTCACGTGCCGTGTCAGCCAATCAGGAGCGCCGCACAGGGTATTCAGATGAGGCCGCGGCACGTCCGCGGCCCGCTTCCCCCTTCTCTCTATTCAGTGGTCGCATTATCTAACAAGGGATTGACTATCACCCCTCATCTTTCCATCTTCTCACCAATACTCTAATTGAGCTGCTTAAAGTTTGCACACAATATTCTGTACACCATTTTTGTAAATGATTGCTATTTGTTACCAACAATTGTACATCACTGGAAGAACTTTCTTTGAAAGAAGTGAATAAAAGCGTTAAAAAAATCAACATATGCGGCCTAGTTTGTATTTATATATGAGGAATAGCAGCATCTGATATGATACACTGATCTGTGTGGACTGTTTGGATTACATCAATCTAACTGCCACGTTGAATAGATTTGGACTTTAAAAAAATCAGGTGACGAGGCGTGTTGAGAGACCGAGTATGACTGCACTATACTGACCAGACATCGGAAACGGGGATCTTTATTTACCCCCCGGTGACCTAGAAAATTTGGAAATATAGATTTGGACTTTAAGCCAGCCCGACCGGAACAACCAGGGACCTGTTTCACTAGTTTCGTGACATGTCTAGATGGCGTCTAGATGGTGTGTCCGGTTTCATAGACTTGTCACAGAGATGTCACGAAACCAGTGATATGGAGAAACCAAACAAGAGTTAGTCCTGTTGTTGTTTATCGCACGACGGCAAGATCGCATATTACTGCGCGAGGCGAAGCCGAGAGCAGTAATACGCGATCTTGCCAGAGTGCGATGAACAATGACATGACTAGCTCGATTTTGGTTTAGAATTTATCCTACCCCGCCCGTCTAAATTACTTCTACATTAACATATGACGTCATTTGTCAAGTGTATCCCACTAGAACGATATTTTTCATTTTTCTGAACTCCAGACCGAATACAGTGACCCAATGTTAAGCCTATGGAGTTTTTTATTAGGGGTAGGATAAAACAGGTCCCTGGATGTCAGCCTGTCACCGTAATTCAGGCCGCGAGCTGAGATCTCGATATGCATTACTTATATTGAATTCATCAATTTTTTTATTTTTTTTAATAATGTTTATTCCACATTCTGTAGTTGCTACAGTTTTTCCATGAGGATACAAAGTCATCGTTATCAAGTTACAGATGTCGATGAGGGTATAGATGATAAATGATGAGAGGGAGAATGATACAGGAATATAACAATTAGAAATATACACCTATCAGTGTGGACTAGATTAATACGAACCACGTCTAACCCATATTATCGTAAAACTGGATGAGTTTTAATCTTGGCCACCATATGCCACGACTGGAGTTTGGCATAGTGACTTCATGAGGCAAAGCCGAGTGGAGTCCGGAGCCAAAACTCCTGGAGTGGCATGCAGTGGCCAAGATTAAAAAGAATCAGATTTTGATTTTATCCTACCCTGTCTCCTCGATTTTGGAATATTACGTGATAACAATTCTGTATGCCACTAGTGGTATATAAAACTCCGTATGCCAGTCAGCGTGGCATACGGAAACTCAATGTTAAGCCTATGGGATTTTATATTAGGGGTAGGATAAATTATCATATCGCTATGCACAAAGCCAGTGTTCATGCACAACTAATTAACTCACGCCGTGCTGCAGATAAAATGTATTTATTGCACATGAATATAAGAGATGATTGAATGGTAAAACGATATAAATACATTTTGTATAAAAGGTAATTGATAAAACATGAAAATTACACATTATGAGCCCTAGGGGCGATGGGAAAAAAGAGAAATAGGGGTGGGTGGGTGGGTAAAGAAAATTCCCGTGCGCCAGCAGAGAGTGCGACAGCAGGAATGAGTGTTCGTTGGTGGTCATGTGACCAGTTGAATAAATTAAAGCAGAGTGTTCGATTATCCACCACAGTGAGTTCGATTAGTTAACTATATGCACAGTAAAAGTAAGTAAAACAGCACGGCAGTAAATTATATGCAATTTTTAATTATTGCACCATTCTGTACACATATACGACGTAGTGTGCAGTGTACACATTCATGGGCTATCCATAATTTTATCATCCACCTAATACAAAGTGTCCATAGAAAACACATAGGGAGTGTGTATCTCCATACCTGGAGTATACAGATATATCCAACTAATACAAAGTGTCCATAAAGAACACATAGGGAGTGTGTATCACCATACCTGGAGCATACAGATATATCCACCAAATACAAAGTGTCCATAAAAAACACATAGGCAGCGTGTATCTACATACCTGGAGTATACAGATATATCCACCTAATACAAAGTGTCCATAGAAAACACATAGGGAGTGTGTATCACCATACCCGGAGCATACAGATACATCCACCTAATACAAAGTGTCCATAGAAAACACATAGGGAGTGTGTATCAACTTACCTGGAGCATACAGATATATCCACCTAATACAAAGTGTCCATAGAAAACACAAAGGGAGTGTGTACCACCATACCCGGAGTTTACAGATATATTCACTTTATACAAAGTGTCCATAGAAAACACATAGGGAGTGGGTATCACCATTCCTGGAGCATACAGATATATCCACCTAATACAAAGTGTCGATAGAAAACACATAGGAAGTGTGTATCTACATACCCAGAGCATACAGATATATACACCTAATACAAAGTGTCCATAGAAAACACATAGGGAGTGTGTATCTACATACCAAGAGCATACAGATATATCCACCTAATACAAAGTGTCCATAGAAAACACATAGGGGGTGTGTATCACCATACCCGGAGTATACAGATATATCTGCCTAATACAAAGTGTCCATAGAAAACACATAGGGAGCGTGTATCACCATACCCGGAGCATTCAGATAAACCTACCAAATACAAAGTGTCCATAGAAAACACATAGGGAGTGGGTATCTACATACCCGGAGTATACAGATATATCTACCGAATACAAAGTGGCCATAGATAACACATAGGGAGCGTGTATCACCATACCTGGAGCATACAGATAAACCCACCAAATACAAAGTGTCCATAGAAAACACATAGGGAGTGTGTATCTACATACCCGTAGTATACAGATATATCTACCTAATACAAAGTGTCCATAGAAAACACATAGGGAGCATGTATCACCATACCCAGAGCATACAGATAAACCCACCAAATACAAAGTGTCCATAGAAAACACATAGGGAGTGGGTATCACCATACCCAGAGCATACAGATATATCCACCAAATACAAAGTGTCCATAGAAAACACATAGGAAGTGTGTATCACCATACCCAGAGCATACAGATATATCCACCTAATACAAAGTGTCCATAGAAAACACATAGGGAGTGTGTATCACCATACCTGGAGCATACAGAGATATCCACCTAATAGAATCTGTCCATAGAAAACACATAGGGAGTTTGTATGGACATACCTGGCGCATACGGATATGTTGTATGCTCCGGGTGGCGCATACGGAAAAAAAGTGCGTACGGAAAAATAGTTCATAACCAAAACGAATTGATATCGACATGCCACTTGTCAAGAAAAGGTGGATGAAAGATACAATATAGACCGGTTTCAGATAAAAGTGTACGGAAAAATAGTTCATAACCAAAACGAACTGATATCGACATGCCACTTGTCCAGAAAAGGTGGATGATAAATACAATATAGACTGGTTTCAGATATAAGCGGTTGTACGCTCCTCGTAGCGTACGGTCGCTTGTATCTGAAACCAGTCAATGTTTGTTTGTTTTTAAGATTTTTATTGCATTCAATGCGGTACACTGTTCTTCCACATAACATTGATCAAAAATGGAAAAAACCAAGAAGAAGCTAGACATATATACACACAAGTCGGATGATATAAGAGACATCCTGGACAGGTTGAATGGTTATGGGTACATACAAGATGATGGGGTTTTGAAATATCAATAAACTGGAGGTCGTTTGTGCATGTATTGTCCTTTTATGTTGTATTGTGTACTGTCTTGAAAACATCACTGACGAAGGAGATATAAATATACCCAGATATCCCATACAACGTTTTTACTGTGATGGAAAACAGTGACTTCTACAGCCCTCTACGTCATATGACCATTGGTAATTATTTTTGTATGCATACGATATTTCCATGCACATTACTATAGTCTACGTCTATGTATTTGTCCTTCACTCGCCTGATACAAGGAAGAACGCCAATTGCTGGTGATTGTATTTTGCCTTTTTCACTGAATAAAAAAAAAGAAAAAAAAGAATGACGTCACACTTAGGGGAGTGTGGGGGTAGATGGAAGAGTGTAAAGCCTGTATTCCACCAAACAACCACTTTTTCAAAGTCAACAGACGTTCTAGCCGACCTTTCAGCCGACGTCGGTTGGAACGTCTGGAAAAATGGCCTCAAAATGCATCGCTGCTCCACCTAAACCCCCAACAGACGTTCATTTGGACGCCATACGAGCGTCTGGTGGGTTCAAAGTTCCAGCAGATCCTAGCCGATGCCCCTGCCGTGGCACTGACTGGTGGACGTTCGCCGCATTCTACGTAGTAATCGAGTTCTCCAATAGGCGGCGCAGCGTGCGGTGATACACTACGACGCTCCGTACCCGCAAAAACGTGTATCGAGCGGAGCAGTGTGTCGCTGTGTCGGGATTTGTACGGGAACGGTCAGAAAAGGTGAAATAACCGCGGAATTTGATGTTAAATCGAACAATGAAGGTAAATAAAAATAAGGATTGATGTTATGAATGTGTATGGCACACTATGGTGATAGAATTCTGCCGAAAGTGTCGGAATTTTCGATGTCTGTTCGAGGCTATGGGTATCGCAAGTATCGCTCGCGCTCTGTTGGCGGCGTTCCCTCGCCGCAACTCCCTGCAGAGCCTGCGGGTGGGTGTCGTACTCTTCAAATGTCTCGGCCAGACGCCCCATTCCAGCAGACACAATTCTAATAGATCAGTTATTTCGGCCGATGCTAAAATTACATTTTGTGGAGGGTTGTTGGGGGTATCGGCTGGAACTTCTGGTAGGTGGAAGCGCATTTTAGCTGGGAAATGGCCAAATGCCCCAACAGACATTCAGGCGACGCTCTAACGACCCCCAATATCCTTCAACAGATGTCATAATTTCTGTTGGAATGTCTGGCGGGAGACCCGACGCCTGCTTAAACGTCTGGTTTTACGCTTCCACCAACCTGACAGATGAATAAAATAGAAGAGATCTGCCAGCAACCGCAGCAACCGCCATACGGGCGCTGTACAACGTTTTTGTCTTGTTGGTGGAATACCCCCTTTAGACAGCCTAAAAATCACAGGGGGGGGAGTTGTCAAGAGATGTGTGAACGCGCCACCTAATTCCAAGACCTTAGAGGCATCTTTGCCCAAGCTGGAAAGGTGTTGGGAAAAGTATGATCATGGAGTTATGGAAGGATATCCTGTTAAGTTTATCATTTGGTCAATGAGTACAGATGTCTTCCCGGCATGCACAATGCCTATTGCCATGATTTCATCTGATGATTTGGCTGATTATGGCATCTCTCACCAGCCACTGACTATTTGACACTTTTGGGCAGATAATCATCAGGTGTAATTAGTAGAAACTGAACGAGAGTTCGACTTGTCAGTGTTTATGCCACAACGGGAAGGTTGTGTATTACTACGCGAAGCGTTAGCTGAGCGTAGTGAGGAACAGACCTGACCAGAGTGGCATAGACACTGACAAGTCGAACTCAAGTTCAGTTTCATATTTATCCTACCCGTCTCTACGCTTTTGGATTACGAAAATATAAATATCGATTGAACGACTAACCAAAGTCCAACCAAAACTTTTGAATCCAACTGGAACTTTTTTTGATTCAGCTCACAATCTGGTCGCTGATTGGTCGATTTTTTTATGCCCATGAATCGCACTTTATGTGATGGCATGCCGCATAAAAGTTGCCTATGTTATGCCTATGGACCGTTTTTATTAGGGGTAGGATAATAGGGGCTAACAATCTCAGGTTAACGATTTCATAGATGCATCTTAGATATATCAGATATTTGATTCCTAAGGATGTCACCATAAAACTAGTAAAGCAGATGATATATTAACAATGCTAGAATGCAATGATTTTTTTTATAGCGAACAATGGTCTTTTTTATTGACTATAAAAGCACCAATTACATGAAGTTTCATAGTTTTCTTAAGCAAATATAATAATATTTGATAAACATGTGTACTCTCCACCTTGACCATTTGTACTTCCATAATACTCCATGTGTTAATGCCACATTGAACAGAGAAATGATTCTTTCCTGATACAAGTGTCTTATCCCTTAAAACGATAGTATACATCTGATAAAGAAAAAAATATACCCAATTCACACAAAGTTGTAAGCTATAATCATCACCTTAAGCAATATCTTCTTGAACAGAATTTTATCATATCCTCTAATCTAAGCAAAGGCTCTTTTTTTTTGGTATATGTGTACCCTGACAGAAGGAAAAGACATGTCAATTAAAGTAAAGAAGTAGACAAGAATATGAACAGTCAAGAATACCAAGAACAAGGTGAATTTCACCAGGAATATTGTACCAATTGGATTCCTTAATAGACCATGGGATACCCCTGTTCCTTTGAACTTATAAAACAACCTACAGTCTCGCAAAAATATATTCTTAATACAAAAAAATCTTGTATATAATTATAAATTAGACCCTAGCGCTGTGCTTTGTTTGAATGAACTAGTTCCGATAATGCCCGTCAGGTGGCCGAAAAAGCAGTATTCTCCTAGGAGATTCCGGAGGTCTTCATTCTACTCTCTAACGATCTGTAGGCTCCATAGGCTTAGTATGGAGACTCTGTGTTACGTTGGGTATTAAATAACAATATAGACTACTAGTGGCTGTTGGTGGTATAAGTATAGGTATATAACAATATGGACTACTAGTGGCTGTTTGTGGTATAATTTTAGGTATATAATAATATGGACTACTAGTGGCTGTTTGTGGTATAAGTATAGGTATATAATAATATGGACTACTAGTGGCTGTTTGTTGTATAAGTATAGGTATATAATAATATGGACTACTAGTGGCTGTTGGTGGTATAAGTATAGGTATATAATAATGTAGACTACTAGTGGCCACTACGGTATAAGTATAAGTACTTATCTAGAATGACCTGACCATGCTGACCATGCTGAACAAGCTACAAAACGAGATGATATTTACAGTTTGTATGGAATGAGGCGTACAGTATTTTTATGTTATATGGCGAAACGGTGCGTATTTAAGGATATACGGCATGGGTATATAGTAAATAATAATATGGACTGCTAGTGGCTGTTTGTGGTATAAGTATAGGTATATAATAATATGGACTGCTAGTGGCTGTTCTTTGTATAAGTATATATAGGTTTATAATAATATGGACTACTAGTGGCTGTTTGTGGTATAAGTATAGGTATATAATAATATGGACTACTAGTGGCTGTTTGTTGTATAAGTATAGGTATATAATAATATGGACTACTAGTGGCTGTTGGTGGTATAAGTATAGGTATATAATAATGTAGACTACTAGTGGCCACTACGGTATAAGTATAAGTACTTATCTAGAATGACCTGACCATGCTGACCATGCTGAACAAGCTACAAAACGAGATGATATTTACAGTTTGTATGGAATGAGGCGTACAGTATTTTTATGTTATATGGCGAAACGGTGCGTATTTAAGGATATACGGCATGGGTATATAGTAAATAATAATATGGACTGCTAGTGGCTGTTTGTGGTATAAGTATAGGTATATAATAATATGGACTGCTAGTGGCTGTTCTTTGTATAAGTATATATAGGTTTATAATTATATGGACTACTAGTGGCTGTTTGTGGTATAAGTATAGGTATATAATAATATGAACTGCTAGTGGCTGTTCTTTGTATAAGTATATATAGGTTTATAATTATATGGACTACTAGTGGCTGTTTGTGGTATAAGTATAGGTATATAATAATATGGACTACTAGTGGCTGTTCGTTGTATAAGTTTAGGTATATGATAATATGGACTACTAGTGGATGTTCATGGTATAAGTATAGATATATGATAATATGGACTGCTAGTGGCTGTCCGTTGTATAAATATAGGTATATAATAATATGGACTACTAGTGGCTGTTTGTGGTATAAGTTTAGGTATATAATAATATGGACTACTAGTGGCTGTTTGTGGTATAAGTATAGGTATATAATAATATGGACTACTAGTGGCTGTTTGTGGTATAAGTATAGGTATATAATAATATGGACTACTAGTGGCTGTTGGTGGTATAAGTATAGGTATATAATAATATGGACTACTAGTGGCTGTTTGTGGTATAAGTATAGGTATATAATAATGTAGACTACTAGTGGCCACTACGGTATAAGTATAAGTACTTATCTAGAATGACTTGACCATGCTGAACAAGATACAAAACGCAATGATATTTACGGTTAGTATGGAACGAGGCATTTATGCCGAGTTCCGTACAAACACTGCACGAAAACCACCATTTTACATATATACACGCCATCGCAATAACGCACGTATCGGCTGTATAGTGGCTTGTTTATATTTATATACGCCTCTTATCCGCGTCTGAGTTTCGGGGGTCTATGAGACAGTTTCCATATGTAGACGTGCGCGACTTGGCTGTCTTTCAGGCCTGGCGTATCCAAGATAAAACATGCTCTGCGTGATATATATACGCCAGGCGTATGTGTATGTGTACCGAAAACTTTTTGGTTTATTTTCAGGTGGTTAGGTGATCCCGAGACCGACCTGAAGTGAGCGTCAGATTCTTTTCCCTTGAAGCCCAGGCTTCATATTGTGTCCATGAGTCTGGTAGTCGGGTTAGTTTAATTTTCTCTTTTTCGTCTTCTAGTCTATTTTTCACCCGATCTTACAGTTGAACAAAGCTTGTCTCATACTTCTGTAGAGAGCTGTCATGGCTGTCATCTTTTTTTGCACAGTTTCTTATTTTTTCCCCTTTCACACGGTTTTCACTGAATCTAGATCTCTAGACATGAAGTGAAGCAAATCGTATAACTTGTCAAGCGTTTTTGGATATTTGTGTGTTTCAGGAGGTCGTTTTATTTGATAATTCAGCGTATCACGGTGAAGGAAAGTTGCAGCCGACAATCCATGACCTCTCGTCCATTCACGTTTTATCATTTACTTATCTGGCTGCTCCACAGAGCCAGATGCTGAGTCCAGGTCAAATACTTAGAGTGACTGGTGGAGGGTGAGGGGAGGGGTATCAGCGGAGTTTTGAAAGGGCTACCATTGGTTTCTCACGAGAAAAATAGATTAGAAAAATACAATACAAAACTTTGATTTTGGCATGGCTTGAAATGAATCATAAGAGAAGAAGTTTGTCTGAGTATAGATATACAAAAAAGTTGAACAGGTTCGAGTTTTTCACTGCACGAGAATCTCACTCTCGTGGGCTCTCCGTCTCCAAACATAGGTCGTGTTCACTCTGTCTCTATGTACGGGAGCAACTTCAAGCAGATCCGACGGAATTCTAACGTTTTAAATATGGTAGGTAATTATGCACCTAATACAAAGTGTCCAAAGAAAACACATAGGGAGTGTGTATGGACATACCCGGTGCATACGGATATGTTGTATGCTCCGGGTGGCGCATACGGAAAAATAGTGTGTATGGAAAAATAGTGCATAACTAAAACGAACTGACATCGACATGGCACTTGTCCAGAAAAGGTAGATAATAAATACAATATAGACTGGTTTCAGATAAAAGCCGTTGTATGCTCCTCGGAGTTGACTATGCGCAATATCCTCGCATACGCTCGGATATTACTACCCGTCAACTCCTTGGAGCATACGGCCGCTTGTATCTGGAACCAGTCAATATTGTGTATGTATCGTCGGGCCGGGAGACCTCGTCCAGAGTATCCTTCGCCTTTCCTGGTGGGCGATTATAGATCATAATGGAATATGAAGTAGGAATTCTAATCAGGTTTTTTTCCACATTATAAAACCCGTGTCAGTCTCTTAATTCTTTCACAGATTATACGGAACATAAAGTGATAATCATTTAGAGGTGTCGCCCGATATTGTGGGTGATTCAAATTTTCATTAGTTCAAACTAGCGGAATTGTGTTTATATACCAAATATCAACTGGTTTCAGATACAAGCAGCAGTAATATCCGAGAACCAGACGCGTATATAGTAATCTCCAAGCGATAGCGAGGTTATTACGTGGAGTTATATTGTTTTTATTGAACCTTGTTCCTCACTAATAATTTTGATGCTCTTCCATTCCAAAAGATTTGAAACTTGATTGATGCACCTCCTATCGCCAATGTAAATACTGTTCCAAATTTGCCCTAAGGCAGTAACTCTGTCAATCATAGAAGTAAATCAGCATAGCCTTACGATCAAGGTGTAGTTCCGCATTTCTATTTTTAAAGTCGTTGTTGTTTTAGATTTCATTACCAGAATCACTATTATTTTCATATTCCTCAAGTTTCTATTATCAGCACAGGATTTTTGTTTGTTACGAAGTTTTGATTAGATTCAGATAATACAATGAAAATACGAAAATGAGGCTGAACATGAGGTTCAGATATCACGGATTATTGGCTGTACTATCATTTTAATGTGATTTTAATTTAAATGACTGAAAAAAAAGAGTATTTCACCTTGAGAATTATATGTCACGATATGTCGTAAAATGCTTAATTTCGGCAAATTTGTCGCTCTCCAATCGTGGACTCATCACTTTGCATGCTCGTGGGCGATAAAGCAAGTTTTTCGCAGGGTAACAGTTTTTTTGCATTACACCGCCTTGTAATACGAGTAAAACAGGGAGCTGTTTCAAAAGTCGAGTGAAGTCTCGCCAGCGGCACGTCGCATTTCAAAGCGAGAGGCCGCAACAGCGAGCGGCACTTTGAATCAAAGCGGCACCAAAACCGGTACCAATACCCCATAGCGAGCGGCATCACCACCTCGACAGCGACGCTGCAAGTGCAGTTGTTATAGCTCTCACTTTGGCTGTGAGTCTTCTCATTTAGCACCCTCCCGACTTTTGAAACAGCTCCTTGTTTTCCTTATTGGTACGACCTCTCGTACCTTTCGATAAAAAATTGTTATTGTTGTCCCTATAAGGTAAAAAATAAGCGAGAAAGGCAGCAACTTCTGGAATTGCCAACACAAAATGGCGTGTATATATGTGAGCTATTATTTCATATTTTACTTGATCATCGCCTCTGATATGCTAATTTTTTGGTGGGGGATATTACTTTGAAAAAATATCTCAGATATATGCTATTTTGTATTTGCGATTCCAGAGATCGCCACCTTGACTCGCTTGACCAAGTGAGTATTGCAGCGATTTCCGTAATCGCCAACACAAAATGACGAATATGTGAGCTAGTTTTTTTCATATTTCACCTGATCATTGCTTGTGAGGCACTAGACTATCGGAGGAAGGTATGACTATCAAATGATATCTCACACACATGCCATTTTGTGTTGGCGATTCTAGAGATCGCTGCCTTGACTCGCTGGCTTTAAAGCCAGGGACATACCGAGTGAGCCGAACCCTCAGCAATTATGGATCAGCAAGTATACAGAATCTACATAACCAGGTCAATTTGCAAACGTTAGAAGTTAGATCAAATAAGCAGTTGTGCACACTGATGTTCAAATATAGGACCAAGCAAGATTGGTTAGAAGTTTCGGATAGAACCACAAGACAATCTGTCAAAAAGATATTTGAAGTGTTTCATACAAAGAGTACCTTGATTTACAATTGTCCATTTCTAAGATGTGGAAGTCACTTTCTGCTAATTGTCAGAACAGTACCACAACTGACGAATTTAAGCGGAATTTTGATACCGAACTGTAACTTTCAAACGCACGCTGGTTCTACTCAACTCATCTCATTCATTTCATCTCCCATACTTGATATTTTTGTACTTTTGATGTGCTTTTTTCACAACAGCATTTGGCTGTACGGTATGTAACTACGAGAACTGTTGTGTAAGAGTGTTGTATTCCGGCATCTGAAAAACTTGCCCTGGCGAGAAATGTTCTATGGGAAATTAAAAAAAAAAGAAAAAAAGTAATGGAATGGCCCAACATTTCTCGCCTATAAGGTGGGAGGGGTATTTGCCGACTTGCTCACAACAGTGAATCACACCAAGCGGGTCAGGGCAGCGAGAAAACACCAGCAATAAACTCGTCTGAGCGATTACTGCAAAACCTGCCAAGTATATATGAGCGATGTTTGATATTTGGCGATCACTATATATATTGGCGAGTAAGGGTTTTGTACGACCAAAAGGTGATCATGTGACCACAAAACTTAATCTGATTGGTTGACTCAATGTCAATGGTAGGACTCACTCACATATCACATAATGTAATAACAGCTATGCCTTGAGTTTTTCACTATGGAAAGATCTGTATGTAACAATTGCCAAGCCTTGACTTTTCGCCATGGAAAAAGGTCAAAGTCTGACCTTCTAGCATGTAATAACGGCTTAGCCTTGACTTTTTACTCTGGGAGGATGACCTTTTAGCACATAACAAAGGCTAAGCCTTGACTTTTCACTGTGGAAAAAGGTTAATGACTCATTTTTTAGCATAAAACAACGGCTAAGCCTTGACTTTTCACCATAGATAAATGTCAAAGTCTGACATTTTAGCATGTAACAATGGCTTGACCTCTCACCATGGAAATCACAAAATTTTGAAGTTGGAAGTGACAGTATCAAGAGAGTCAAGTTACGTTCTGTTTTGGCAGATTATAACCAATCTAAGACATATAATAATAATAATAATAAACCATAGTAATGACGCCAATACGATGATACTAATTCTTGGTGAGAACAAAATTCATTCAGAGCAAGTTCTTTAGAATTCTGTCCTTCACCTCGAATAAGTATCGTCGTATAGGCGTCATGACTATGTTTTTACTTAATACTAGTTCTTGTCTCTCAACCAATCAGCATGCTTCATTTCCATAAAGTCACATTATATGCAAATTTAATGTACATTTGATCCCCAAAAAATAGGTTAATACATAGACATAGATGATACAAGTTCAGAATGCTCCATTTCAGTAATGTCACACCACTTCCTGTCTGCAAGTAGGTCAACCTGAAGCTGCGCCTTGAATCATATGCGCTCAACACACATATTATTATATACCTATGGCTGTATCAACTACGTATACTGCCCGCTCCTACCCATGGCGTATTTATACCCGTACGCCACACTGTGACGTACGGGGTATGTGATCACATGACTAGGTAAAATTTCGCCATTTTTAGATATATAATAATACGAAAACAGGCTGACTGGCTTCGTACATCAAAATACTTGGTAAAATTGTTGATCACATACATCTCTCTGCCTACGGCATCGGGATGTATGTGATCAACAATTTCACAGCATATTTTTGATGTGCGAAGTCAGTAAGCCAGTTTCCGTATACTATTCTACTCTTGCTGTGACATTCAAACATGATTAAAGTTTGTTCCTACAAATTCTGTCAGTATTTGATCATGATTATTCTAAATAAAAATTTATCAGGCAAATTCAGTATATGTGAGGAAAAATTTAAGAAATAGGTTCAAAAGTCCCCAGCTAACAACCAGGAATTAAGATGGAGGACATACCTGTTCCACAATTTGTTCCGATGTATCCAGTATTTCTGCAGTCACAACTGTACCCGTTGAGTAAGTTCTGACACGTACCACCATTTAGGCACGGAGAACTGCCACATTCATCAACGTCTGTGAGAAAAATGATCAGGTTTGTATGTAAGAACTATGAGAGGTATTGAACCCAAGAAGGTGACCTAGGGTTCTGTAATGTATAGTCCTTATTTGAACATGGTTTACAATAAAAGTATCGTAAGATGAGGCATATTGAGAATCTGAGTATGACTGCACAACGGACCAGGTAAGGCATTTGAACCACAGACTTTCGCACATTTAGGCTAATTTCCGGTTTGCTTCTCTCCTCATTGGGTGAGACTTTGGTTGTCTGTGGTTACTTGTACACACTGTTTTTTAGGGGTTTTGGTTGATTGTTTTGAGGGGTGCGTCCCTTCTGGTCAACCTTCACCTTGGATCACTGTCATGGTGGTCTGTTGGTGTTCTTTTCAGTTTCGCCATCAGCTAGCTCATCGGATATATTTCAGACCAGGGACCTGTTTCACTAATTTGTGACATGTGTGTGACACTTTACAGACATTGGGATAGTCTAGTTTCTTGACAACACAAGTAGCCGCCCTTAGGAAAAGGCAGACCCCAAACATAAGAATAAGACAAATCTACACATCATGGGACCTGTTTCACTAGTTTCGTGACAAAAGTGTTAGACAGATATCAAAAGCGGCACTAACAGTGCAAGCAAGAACGGACAAAACAAAGTCTAATGTCTAGTTCTTATGAAACTGGATACACCATCTAGATGCCATCTAGACATGTCACAAAACTAGGGAAACAGGTCCCTATTCTGGTAGGTAAATGTGTTATCCTACTTGTGTATATATTTTGTGTTAACCTGTGTTTTTGTCAGATGCGAGTGTGTTTTCAGGTGTGTGGGTGGGTGGTTGTCCTCCTCACACAGAGGAGACAGTGTTGATATTGTTTTTCGCTGACTGTGCAGTTACCTGGTCATGCTGACAGTCTGGATTGAGAGGCTTGTGAACATCTTTTTTTAGGACAAACTGGAATAATTATCTAAGACCAGTCATCTAGAGATTTAGAAACATGGTTTACAATATAAAATCCACAAGATTCACACACATCTGTATGTACATGAATCTGATGAGATATGGCAGTTACTCTGATCATCCAGTGCTGAAACTGTTTTACAAGGGTATTATGAGTATATGCATAGGGAAAGATGAATTAAAACCACCACAAGTTAGTTTCCATTTTGTAACACAATTCAAATTCTAAGTATAGATTACTGATTCATTGCCTGCTTGTTTCAGGAGACTTCTATGACATCGACACAAACAGTATTAGTAGTGTCTCTTGCAAATGGATTGATAAACATACAAATTCTACTCTATGATGACTCAAGCAATAGCAATGAAATTATCTATCTGGCCAAGAGTTAGTTAATTTGAGACATATACCTGTTTGGCATTGTGATCCTAAATATCCAGTGCCACTACAGTTGCAAGTGTAAGTGTTCACACCATTTTCACAAGTGCCACCATTAAAGCATGGACTATTTGCACATTCATCCACACCTATGAGAAAAATAATAAAGTTTAATGTCATTCAAAAAAATATTTCACAAGAAAACATTTCCATATTAAACCACAAATGAAAGACCATACTGGAATTATAAGCATATATATGTGGATGACAGTGTTTGTTGATAAGAATCTGCAGGGTTTCATCCTGTATAATCTTCTTTACTATTTAACCCTTTGCGTATCAATAAGTAATAGGTATTTAAATGGCGAAGTCAAACTGAGTTTAGGTCTGGCACATACTCATCTATGATAATCTGAATAAAGATAGATAAACAAGGGAGTTTGCTACAAATATGTTTAAGTTACCCATGAGGTAAAATTATGAAATAGGAATAATGATCCCAGGCTCACAACCATTGGTAAAAGTAAAAGACATACCTTCTGCACAAGTGGTTCCCATATATCCAGTGTTAGAACATATACAATAGAAGCCCGTCAATAGGTTTAGACATGTCCCACTATTCATGCATGGGGAGCTGTCACAAACTTCAGCAACTGAAAGAAAAATTATTGATATTGTATGGAAACTTTAAAGTTGTTTGTAGGGTGGGCAGGAGTTTCTTTGCTGTTCGATGAGCAGGAGCCGAGTGAGGCCGAGCTACTGAGGCGGCGGGCGAGGTGGAGGGGGCAGCTGGTCACGTGATTCTCCCCCGGTAGGGGGCGGAGTGGGAGGCCGAGGGGCATCCCTAGTTCACCTCTTGCACATAAGCATGGCGCGGCGATCGCCGTGATAACAGGTTTCACTGGTTCTATATATTTGACAAAGTACCAGCCACACACCAGCGAAATTTCCGCACTCCAGAACGAGGCGAGCGCTGTCAGAGTGAAGCCAACACTGCAGAAATTGCCTAATAACACTATAATAATGAAAATATAAATCGTTCTATCGTAAATATATGGCCGAATCGTACAATCAAAACATTGTTAGAAAGCTGAGACTAAGGCCTATCTGTTGGTATATATATGATATACTGTATTATGTCTATGATTTCCTTCATAGATTGAACATCAGAATTGTTTAGGTAAAAATAAAACACAAGCATATTACTTTCCTGCTTTCACAGTGATTTTATGAAAAATATATCACGATGACCTATAGATATTGACATTCTTCTTAGGTACTTGAAGACGATTAAAATCATATCTATGTTGCCAGTCTGTAATAGATATTTCCTGAGATAATGAAGCATCAAATATTGTGATAACCTACTATATTAGGGTCAGTATTACTTGTAGGGCCAAGAATACAACTAGTACAGATCTACCTAATTTTCTTAAATATAGACAATTCTCAAGAGTGTCAGAGATGGAGATTTCTTTATGATTACACCTAGATATTCCAGATTTCCCCGACAACAGTCAATTTCCCTGATATTTTTCGAAACTCAAGTTTTTGCTAGAAAATTCCCAAATTTCCTGACAATTAACTGATGCATCATTAGTCCATTAGCTCAGTAAATATCTATCACAACCTGGTAATATTGGTATCATTTTAATCGTCTTGAAATGCCAATAAGATAGGATGTTTATTTCTATAGGTCATCGCAATGAATTTTTCATTAAATTACTGTGAAAACAGGATGGTAAAATGTTTACCTGTCTACCCATCTACCTGTCCACCCGTCTATCTGTCTACCCATATACCTGCCTAACCATCTACCTGCCTACCAATTTGCCTGTCTACCTATCAACCTGCCTATCTATCTACCTATCTGCCCATCTACCTGCCCACCCATCTACCTGCCTACCAATTAACCTGCCTACCCATCTGTCTACCCACCCATCAACCTGCCTGACCATGAACCTGCCAACCCATCTACCTGCATACCCATCTACCTGCTTAACCATCTACCTGCCTAACAATCAAACTGTCTACCAGTCAACATGCCTTACCATCAACCTGCCTACCCATAGACCTGCCTACCCACAACCTACCTACTTATCAACTTACCTAAAGCCCGATGCCCATCTACCGATTTCAGAACATTCATGTACCTTTGTCGGCGGCGAACGGACGGTAATTTGTCTCACCGAAGGCATCCTAACAGAGTCGGCCGTAGTAAGTAGATGTAGGACAGCTAGGCAAGGGTCAGCCAATGATTAGTAGACAGATTTGCTTAGGACTTATATCCACCACCCCATCTCCACAATGTCCGCTGGTTGAGAGAAGGGTTACGTAATTTGCCTACGACCAGTTGACCGACTCCTATACGATTTGGGAACTAATCGCTCAACCCTGAATCGGTAGATGGGCATCAGGCTTTAAGATGTAGTTTTGTTGATTGCTTTTTTCTCTTGAAAACCAATATCACTATTGTAGACATTAGTTATGAAAGAGACCCCTGAACGTCTATTTCGGAGTTTTCTCGAGGCTCGAGGTGAGGCCCGGCCACACTGAAGCGACACGATCGTCGCACAGGTTTTAAAGATGAGTTACGGAAATTACTCTTGATGATAATTTCATTAGAAATAAAGACCCGCTCCTCACACAGAGAGAGTACGGGTCTGTGAGTATTACAGCGGTCGCGAACAGTCAGGTCGGCAGCAGACCCAGTCAGGGGGCGGGTGTAAAGGTAGGCCATGTGACTGCAGCTGTTTCATTTAGTGTGTTGAGATATAACAATTGTTACATACGTATATAATTCTCTGTTGAAAATATATTCTAATTTGAATGAGATTTAGGGCATGAAAAACAAGTTTTCCATCGTCTACAACACCTCTAGAGGTGTCCTTCGGGAAAACAAAGGGATGGCATTTTCAAAATGAAAGATTTCTTATGCTACACCACCTACGACATTTGAGGTCCTCGTATCATCAAAGGCTCGTACGCCTACAACATACTTTTTTATGCTACGTTTTGGCACCAACAAGACTTGTACGATGTATAGTACAATTATCATTCAACGGCCCCCAGGGTACATGAGTACGCCAAGTCTGAGACTGGGCATACCTTCAGGATCACAACGCGGCAAAACGCACGGTGTAGACAGCAAGTTTCCCGCTAGTCTGAGACTGGGCGTACCTTCAGGATCACAACACGGCAAAACGCACGGTGGAGACTGCAAGTTACCCGCTAATCTGAGACTGCGTGTACCTTCAGGATCACAACGCGGCAAAACGCACAGTGGAGACTGCAAGTTTCCCGCTAATCTGAGACTGGGCGTACCTTCAGGATCACAACACGGCAAAACGCACGGTGGAGACTGCAAGTTTCCCGCTAGTCTGAGACTGGGCGTACCTTCAGGATCACAACACGGCAAAACGCACGGTGGAGACAGCAAGTTTCCCGCTAGTCTGAGACTGGGCGTACCTTCAGGATCACAACGCGGCAAAACACACGGTGGAGACAGCAAGTTTCCCGCTAGTCTGAGACTGGGTGTACCTTCAGGATCACAACGCGGCAAAACGCACGGTGGAGACAGCAAGTTTCCCGCTAGTCTGAGACTGGGTGTACCTTCAGGATCACAACGCGGCAAAACGCACGGTGGAGACAGCAAGTTTCCCGCTAGTCTAAGACTGGGCGTACCTTCAGGATCACAACGCGGCAAAACGCACGGTGGAGACAGCAAGTTTCCCGCTAGTCTGAGACTGGGCGTACCTTCAGGATCACAACACGGCAAAACGCACGGTGGAGACAGCAAGTTTCCCGCTAGTCTGAGACTGGGTGTACCTTCAGGATCACAACGCGGCAAAACGCACGGTGGAGACAGCAAGTTTCCCGCTAGTCTGAGATTGGGTGTACCTTCAGGATCACAACGCGGCAAAACGCACGGTGGAGACAGCAAGTTTCCCGCTAATCTGAGACTGGGTATACCTTCAGGATCGCAAGTCTGAGACTGGACGCACCCATGTACCTCTATAGAATAGCAAGTGCCCCAGTCGCAAGGGGAGTCGTCTACACACAGAATCGATGATACCTTACGATCCGAGGTATGTGCGGTACGCCAAACTGGTACCAGATCGCAAGTTCCCAAGTCGCACAGTACAGACTGGGCTTAAGTAGGACTGATGCATCGCACTCAATCGCACGGAAACTCGAGGGTATAGCCCACTGACGCTAAACGCTAACATATCAAATCTCGATGTATTTTCAATTTACAAGTTACAAGTTATACTTACAATGGTGATGATGGTAGACCGCACTGTATCTCACACAAGCGAATCATTTCCAATAAAAATCTATAAAAAAAACCAAAAACTGATGCGATGGAATCATCGCAATGTTTCTAACTAAATTGGACCTCTTTTTTGTAACTTGTATTTACATTGAGCTATTAGTCAATAAACATAAACTCTAGATCTGACATATATATACATGTGTATAAAATGTTAAATGATATAAGATAAATATGAGATATGATATACCTAAGCTGGAGATTAAGACAACCCATAATCTCTGCTTGGTGAATTGTACACTCCAAATAGACCCTATTGAGGTATCCCATAATTCAGTCTGTTTACAGGATCTGGTGTTCGCTGGTTGCCGTCGTTGTATGGTGATAGACCCTTGACCCATGACCGGCAATTATAGCAGTTTAACAGGTTTTATAAATCTTCAAATTGGAAATCTGATGCCAGAAATGGAAATTTCAGTCATTTTTACTCTTACATTTCAAACTATATTTGGTTTCTTCTGTTAGATATCAGAAAATGATTGTTCATCGGAAGACAGGCGGCCTTGGTGCGGCCAGCCAGTCGGGAGCAGATAATTTACACACCCGGGGCGATATTAGGGAGTTGAGTAAAGTTCGGAGGGTCTATTTGCTTAATATGGAGACTGTGTATTCGGTGGATGATAAATGTTTAAAGCAGGTTGGAAATCTATGTACATGTGAAAGGGGATATCCTAAAAGTGTCAGATCTATACAGACACCCAAAAGTAATTATGGGCGGCGTCGTTTCAGCTTCCCTCGCTCGCCGTTTATGACTTTTTATGGACTCGTGATGAATCACAAGGGACCTGTTTCAGTAGCTTCGTGACATGTCTAGTTGGCGTCTGTGACACCATACAGACAGATCAGCAGAAGTTGCGGCACTTAGGACAAGACAGAACCAAAACATGGTGTGTCCGGTTTCAAAAGAATTAGAGAATTTCTCACTTTCCATATGAATTAGGCAATGAAACTTTGACAGGCGTAAGGGATACATATAACCTATGATCGTTCTAAATATAAAGAAAATTGGCCACGCCGATTTACTGATATTTGAGATTAACTATAACGTGCGTTTTGAAACCCAACAATTTGGGCACTGTTGGTACCCGGCCAGTATAAAAGCCTGCCCCCACCTACCACGATTCTGGTCCTGATTGACCTTACGACCACCTTCCCGACACCATTCCGATTGTAGCGTGAGGTCTGGCAAAATCGTGGTAGGTGGGACAGGTTTTTGCGATTCCGTCTATGACAGCTCACGATAGGCTGCGATGAAATCGCCAATCGTAGAGGTCCCGATGATTTCCAACATGTTGGAAATTTTGTAGCCTGTCGTAGGGTATCGTAGCAGCCGCTGGTTTTGACGTGGAGCTATCTTGACCATAGTTTATGTTATTGGTCCTCCCAAGGCGTTGCCACACTCTACAATTTCAAACTGTTGGACCTATCGGGGACCTCCCGATAGGTCACGATTTCCCCATTTCAAATCGTAGCGATCGGGAAGCATGTCGTGGCCTAGAGTGGTAAGTGGGGGTCCTCTCTTAGGTGACCGACTCCTATACGATTTGGGAACTAATCGATCAACCCTATATCGGTAGATGGGCAACTGGCTTTAGTATTTTTATAACAGACATTGTACGGCTAATAACATTTTCTTGAATCAGCTTTCACATTGTTCTCCAATGGATAACGCACATGCAGCCAAATATGGATATTTGATTCCTCATTATAGGATTATCCACTTTCAAACTGCATCTGAATCGATGATCAATAAAGAAGAGAAAAGCTCATGTATAAGTAAAAAAAAAGATCAACGTACTCTACTATGAGACTTAGGAATAGGACTTTATTAGAGCGTGCTTGTACACGCTATATACATCGCCTAGAGGTTAGAGAGGTTCCATATAGACTTTCAGGGTACTGCATACAAACTATCCCTTCACTATCTGTGTGCTACTCACTGTGATATTGGGAAAGGAGTAGGGTGCTAGTGTCTCAGTGTATTAGAAGCGTGCCCAACTGACCATGACCAATCACTCAAGACTGAAATACCTGATTGACATGTTGGTTCTCGAAATATTTGGATCTTAGACTCAGGCAGATGAAGAAATGACAAGTTGACTGGGTGAAGATGGGTTACTGAAAGCGATCGATATACTTAATGTAACCCAAACCTTTCAATTGTTATTCATTTCACTGCACGAAAGTAACCACTTACTTCATACATGCGCCATCACGGCAGCGCACATATCAGCTGAATATAGACTTGTTTTCATCTGTAGTCGCCCATATTTAACACCAGCGTATGAGGCGTATACAAGACTATTTACTTTTGTATACGGACGCATCTTAGCTGTATTTTACACCTGGGGGTTGTTTCATAATCTAGGATCGTACATGAAGAACCTTTTCTGTACCTCGTACAAGGGTTATCGTCTAATAGTATTTAAGTCTGTTGGCTAAGACAATATTGGCCGTCCATAAGGTCGTCCATAAATGTTGAATGAAATTGACCCGCATTGTCCTTGGGTCTCTATGGCGTAAAGAAAATGGTCTACATGTACGATCCTGGGTTATGAAACGGGCCCCTGGCTTATACGAGAGAAAACACCTTCGTGGGATATTCATACGCCAGGCATATATGTGTACTGATATAAAATAAAATAAGCTTCGCTCCCGCCGCGTCGTGTTGGTGAGAAACCCTGCCCCACTCTTCTGTAGGGCAGCCGCATTCAGAGAGAGAAGTCTGGGGGAGCTGGGGGTGGGGGCGGCATAAGGGGCAGCAGGGGGGGTAGGGTTAGGATAATTTTAGGGATCAACTATAAGCTTGAACAGGGCCAAAGGAAGACAGGTCCTGAACCTAAGAAGGTAACAGTATAAATAAACGAATGAAAAAAAAAAAAAAAAAAAAAAAAAAAAAAATTATATACTGAACCTAGACTGACCACACATAGAAATGGTGTTTTAAAGTAAAATTTATTAGAAAAATTGTTAAAACAACTACATAATGCAGGGTTTATTATGTATAATTAATCAATTTTTATAAAGGTTTTATGAAATAAATTGGTAATATAAGATTGCATTTTTCATATAATACAAACTTGGGTGGTTAATGGAAAATTAAATATGCTACCAGTGAAGTCCCCATGTGGTAGAGATCGGAACTATTGGATAGTGGTGTAAATATAACAGAATCAGGCGTATATATATGAATCAGGCTTATGTATAAATCAGGCGCCTAGGGATGAGACGTGTACACACGGGGACTAGGACGACCTTGTATATGCAAAGGCATACCTACATACGCCGTTTGCATATATTTGTAAAGTGCTTAGTTTTGTGCAGTGTTTATAATTGCACGCTTATTCATCAATGATGAACATACTATCTACTCTTAATTGATATGAAGTAACCGAATTCAGGATTTGTAGATATCAATGATTAAATGTGGTTATTCTCATAATATAAACTAGCTAAATCCCTGAAAAAATATGGATACTTATACAAAACAACACTATAATTAAAATCAAATAACTAAAATATTCGATATATTCTTCCTCGGATGGATATTAATTCAGTCCAGACCATTTCTGGCCAATGGGGCCAGTTCTTCCCATGGAATACGAAGAAACAAGGTACATCAGAACATCAGATAGGATACTACTACTACAACTAGTACTACTGATAATAATAATAATAAAATGCTAATATATTCTTTACTATAGTGAGTTTCTTCAAAATCTTTTTACAGTATATATATATAGCTGCATGTTAGTAAGCATCCAGAAACCTTTAATATCATTATTTTTGTCTAATCTACAAGTATATTGACACTGCAGACAATACAAGAGGCGTATTTTCCCTATTGACTGTTGTTTTTTCATTAACATATATTCACTGTACACTTACTTATTGAAAAGTTGAACCATTGCTTTAGCTTAGGAATATGTATAAGCCAAACATATAGAACACATTATTTATATTATAAGCTTCCAATTCCTTGAAAAAAGATCTGAAATCAGTAGAATTAAGTATCGAATTCTAAAAAAAATGTTAATAATATATAAGTGTAAATGTTAAAGATAATATAAAATATTAATGGCAGTATATTATCAGAGTGGTCATATTAATATATTTTTGCCAAGCAGCATCTGCTACGATTACAGTTTTTCCCGTTGATAGATCTGTTACATTCTGAAATATTCCACTGGTTCAATGATAATTCTTTTCAAGAGGCAATATCAAGAGACGTCACGAGTCTGAGTTTATTTATGCCACACATTTTGTTGGCTCCATAATTTCACGAGTCGAAGACGAGTGACATTACGGAGTCAACAAAATGAGTGGCATAAATAAGCTCAAACTCAAATGAATGGCGTCTAGATTTTATCCTACCCCGTTTCCATATTTTTCAGAATCAGAAAGTAGTGGCATAAACAACACTTTATGTCACTACCCGTGACATAAACAAATCCCATGTTAAGCCTATGGCGTTTTTTATTAGGGGTAGGATAAGTAACATAATCAATGAGATATTAGAATGAGATGAGGTATGTGTGAGATACTTACCGCAAGGAATGATGTGTATGAGCAGACAGATGCAGAGGAGAAGAGGAGACCTCCTCCAGTCCATGGTGAATCTGTGTCTGCTTAGTATTGAGAAGGTCTGCATATTTAAACCTTTGACAAGCCAACGCCCTTTATCTCAACCACCCCATTCGTAAAACTCGGAGCAAATGGTATGTTCATCATTGATGAATGAGCGTGCTTTTTTTAAATTTTTTTTTTTTTTTTATAAAAGTCGGTGCTATTATATATGAACAAAACTAAAAAGGTTCGGGTTACATTCAGTCTATGGATCTTTTCTGTAACCCACTTCCACCCAGTCAACTTGCCACTTCTGCATCTGCCTGAGTTTATAGGATTTAAACATATCAAGCACCAGTGGGTCCTGAGGTATTTCGGTCTTAAGTGATAGTCATGGTCAGTTGGGCATGCCTCTAAAGTGCCTAATCCACAAAGGCGACTGTACGAATGCATCTGCGATCCGTGCGACTGTGCGAATCCCATGCCATAATAGTCAATATATTAGATATTGTCGCAAGGCATTCGCATGTCCATGCGAGCGTCTGCGAACGTCTGCGAACCCAAATTCGCATGGAAAATTGTCTTAGTGGATCTGGCACTTAAGACCCGGAGACACTGGCTCTCTGCTCCCTTCTCAATATCACAGTTAATAGCACACAGATAGTGAAGGGATAGTATTTCTGCAACTTCTTATTTACTTCTGTAACTGAAAGTCTATATGTGACCATTCTGACATGTACGCGACGTATATAGTGCATGCAAGCAAGTTCTAACGAGTTACAGCATGCCCTTTAATATCTTCAATACACTTTTGATAAACTTCTACAAACTGTTCATACTTATTTATCTTTGCTAGGAGCACACCTTTTTTTTGTGATTTTGCAACTTAATTGATAATGGTACTGAAGCATGTGGTTCAGATAGAATTTGACACACTTCTGCAAGAGAATATGCTTATTAATAGTTTATGCATACTATAATTCTATAGTAAATAGTTTACTTGGTTACCATGAACCTCTTTGGTATACTCTGAGCATTTTTTCCACAAATGACTTACCAATGGACCAAACCCTCGCTTGGCAGCAGCCACAGGCAAAGGTTTCCGAATGCACCCATGCTAGAGAAATTCATCAAATGTAAAATCCACATTCAAACAGGTGAATTTGTGAGAGAGAGAAAAATGATGACACAGAGTCTCCATGATAAATCTATTGGGAATTTTTTTTTCTCAGTTTTTATTTATTCTGGAGGTATCCACTAGGATTTGTTACCAAGCGTATTTCCAGTAGGCTCCAGAGCAAGGTTGACACAGGGTGCAAACAGAGCGTGGATAAGAAATGAGAGTATCGACAGCCAAAATACTAGTAACTGGACACTGGACCCAATGCAGATACCAGAGAAGCTAGTTCACAGTCGACTATATTTCTTTCTATTTTTTTTTTACTTTCAAGGTAGGATCGGCTGTGTCAAGAAGTGTATGTGCCTCGTGTTCTTAATTCTTTCTACTTTGGGGCAATTTTTATTTTCACCTTATGTCTGAAGTGGGATTCACATGTAGAGACTGATATACCTGAGACGGTTGTACTTCTCACCTCTCCCCTAGTCTCAAACAATTCTGCTTTGTTACAAAGGTCTAGTGGCAAAGTGCTTTTACCAGTCCCAAGGAAAAATGGCGAATTTGATTCACATGGAAGGACAAACATGGTACATAGTCTCAGACATAGTCACAGTGAACACTCACCCTGGCACTCAAGTACCCGAGAGGTGAATGGTTAGAAGAACATGTGACCCTGCTTGCTGGCCTCCTATTGGCTAGGTTGGGCACTCAGTCAGTGACTCAGAAGTGGGTTCATTTGTTTCATCAAAATGCCCTTGTACATTTTAAATCTCTAGCAAAAGCATAATCTCATGAGATGCTGTTCCTGGCTAGGTGTAATTGTCGCCGCCAATTTTAGCAAAAAATAACATATCTTTGAGTAATGGAACCTTACAATTCAGTTTCGTCATATTTGGATGACCAAATTGTTCTGGTTGAATGCCCATTCCGGTCTGTAGGACATGTCAGGAGGCCACTCATGACACTGAACAACTCCATGTGTCCTTGTGATCAATAAAGAGAGCGTAGGTCACATAGATAAAAAAAAACCCATGTGTCATTAGTAGAGCATTCTGTCCCCATGTGGACAGACTAGGAACTAGAGCTGAGCGATAATAGGGATGTTCTATGCCGTTCAAAGCATGGCAGCCGTACCGTAAACATCAGCGAGGAAGACACCACCCAAAGTTGTGAGTGTTCCAATTCAGTCAATTTGTTCTCTAATGTATGCTTATACGGCATATAGCCTATGAGCCATGGGGGCGGCCATGACGCCCCCCGAGTAGGTGTTCTTCACTAATGGAGGTGAAAAAGTAGGTGTTCTTCACTAAAGGAGGTGGAAAAGAAGTGAGTGATAATTGGGAAATGTCACAACTTTAGCCTTGCTCATATATTTATATAAAGTGTTCCATTCGGAAAATATCATGTATTGGGTTTAATCATTATGTCATCCTGCTTTGGGATGGGTGTAGAGAGTCAAGGGAACCATGGTAAAATATTGAAAGGCAGTTGAATTTCGTAAGAGCAAAGAGCCAGAATACAGGTTTGTCCCCCGACCACCTAGTGACTGCTTCGTGAACTAACAATGGCTCTGTCCCCTATAAGAATCACACGAAGGCGAAACTGTATGGGCCTTTTTCATGACGATGTGTACTGACAAGGAATTATTGTATATATAATTGAGATCAAAGGGGATGAACCATACCATACCATCTCACCAACGTTCTCAGTGATCCCTGTATAATATTGCTGTAAATATTGTATTTATAATATAAGAAGAGTTTATGAAAACCGGAGGAAAAATGTAATAGGTAACAAGATGACCATAATAACATAATGCATTGCAGAGGTCATATATGTACTGCTCTGTTTTTATGCATATTAACAAAAATAAATAAATAAAAATGAATAAGTAAATAGGGGTAATTTCTATGATTACTTTCTTCTCATAGAAACCAATATTACTTGACCATGATAGGGATTTAAAAAAACAACTTGTATATGCTTTATTTAGACTGTAAGAGTGGTCAGCTACTTGGCCGGTTAATATGATTCACCCTTACAGTATAGATGTCTGGGTTCAATCATATCACAATTTTAGGTTGTATAAACCAGTACCTTTGGAAGTGTTTAGATATAGTGTTTAACAGTGGGAAGTGTTCAAATACAAAGTGGTTAGCTTTAGGAAGTGTTTAACCATAAAGCGTTCGAATACAAAGTGTTTAACTTCAGGGAGTGTTTAGATATAGAACGTTTCAAGATAGCCTGCCTACATATGGGTCAGATTTTCCCAAAATGTATAATTCAGACTTTTGGGGCAACACAAACAAAATTTTAAAAATTTCAAGTAATCAATTAAAAAACCTTCATTTCTTTAAGAGCAACATCTCAGCTGTTTGTGGATACCAATTATACTGACTTTCTCCAAGCGGTCCAGTTTTAACACTTGTTACAGTAAAAGTTGATTTTTCTTATGGAACGTCCGAAATATTTTCAACATGCTATGAGTTGAAATACTGTCTAGTGATTCCTGTTAGGAGTACAAAGACAAGATTCACAATAATAATGGTTTTATACTGAACTTGTGCTATACCAAATTTCACTAAGCTCCTATGAATATTATCATGTCTATCATATGAAAAACTTTTGCTCTCATTTTGGAAAAGTTGAAATTAAGCATAAAAAATTAATTAACTTTTTTTAAATTAGTGTACACTAGCCATAAGAGATCCAATTTGGAAAATAAATACTTCTACACAAAGCTATACATCCCTACTGTACAGGCATGCAAATATCATAAGTTACCAGTATAAATATTATACCATGCTTACCGTTAAATAAACCCATTTAAGTTTCGGACGTTCCTCGAAAACTTTCGCCCGTGGCCAGTTTCCTATGTCCACACAGAACCACATGTATCACAGTAAATATTACATTCAGAGGCACCAAAACTGCTACGTTTGTAGAAAACATGTACACGAACACTTCAGAAGTGTATTCAACCTTCAAGAGATACTTATTTTAAAATCAGGGAGCCTGCTGGGTGGTGGTAGGCGGAAATACCACGTAAAAAAAGACAAGTTGAAATTTCAAAAGAGCAAAGGACTAGGTTAAATTGCTCAGAACCACCAGCGAAACCCACCAACACATTCCCCAACGTCTCTACTATATGAAACAAATGGTTTTAGATAGCTAAGAACCTATTTCCTACACTGCCCGGGTGAGAACCTGAGACCTTACATTTGTTTCGGACGTTCCTCCAAAACTTGCGCCTGTGACCAGCTGTCATGAATATATATATTCATGACAGCTATGATGTTTAATGCAAAACCATGATTTGTTTTTGTGTAGACTAATTACTATTGTCAATGTCACAGCCACAAACCAAAAAGCCAATATAAATGACACTCATAAACAAGCACGGTATTGAATAGGTTGGTCGGTACATGTGGGCTGGGGCATGGGTTGGCAGGCCAGTGGGTAGGTTGATGGATGGGCAGGTTGGTGGCTAGGCAGGTTAATATGATGGCAGTTGGCAGGCTGGTAGGTAGGTTGATAGGTAGGCTGCCTCTAGGGTGGCCAGGTTGATGGGTGGGCAGTTTAGTGGCTAGGCAGGTTGATATGATGGCAGTTGGCAGGCTGGTAGGTAGGTTGATAGGTAGGCTGCCTCTAGGGTGGCCAGGTTGATGGGTGGGCAGTTTAGTGGGAAGGCAGGTTGATATGATGGCAGTTGGCAGGCTGGTAGGTAGGTTGATAGGTAGGCTGCCTCTAGGGTGGCCAGGTTGATGGGTGGGCAGTTTAGTGGCTAGGCAGGTTGATATGATGGCAGTTGGCAGGCTGGTAGGTTGGTTGATGGATGGGCAGGTTGTAGTGTGGCCAGGTTGATGGGTGGGCAGTTTAGTGGCAAGTCAGGTTGATATGATGGCAGTTGGCAGGCTGGTAGGTTGGTTGATGGATGGGCAGGTTGTAGTGTGGCCAGGTTGATGGGTGGGCAGTTTAGTGGCAAGTCAGGTTGATATGATGGCAGTTGGCAGGCTGGTAGGTTGGTTGATGGATGGGCAGGTTGTAGTGTGGCCAGGTTGATGGGTGGGCAGTTTAGTGGCAAGGCAGGTTGATATGATGGCAGTTGGCAGGCTGGTAGGTTGGTTGATGGATGGGCAGGTTGTAGTGTGGTCAGGTTGATGGGTAGATTGATGGACGAGCAGGTAGAGGAGGGACAACATGGAGCGCCAGCGTTCTACCCACGCGCCCCACACGGGGCTGGGGTGGTTTTGCCCGGTGTCAGGATGCAGTAAGGAGGTCGACCTGGGCCCTGTTTTATTTTTCGCCCGAGGAGGCTTGAAATGCCCGGGGAGAGGTCCTAGGAGAGTTTGGGTTTGATAATTCAATTTATTGTGGGGAAGGAGAATTGTAGCCGACGATCTAGGAGATCTCCTCAAATTCCGTTTTATTTCTAATCCTGGGGCCGGGAGAGCTCGTGAAAAGTGTCCTGCAGCTCTCCTGGCTGGGGACACCTCTAGGGGTATCGTGGATGATTCAAAATAACAAATAAAAGCTATTTAATTCATTTGAAGTATCGGAAATACATTTATTATGATTCTAAATAAAACTGGAGGTCTCAGATGGATAATTACTGTGTTATTTAGTTAGATTCACAGACATTCATAAATAATGAAGTTAGTTCCCAAAAATTCCACTATGGGTCTCCACAGGGCTCACTAAAGAAAAGAGTCATTAGCAACCAATAGGAGACCAGTAAACATGTGAATCTGGCCAATAGGAAGAAAGTGATTACGAGACCTCGTTCAAGTCTGCCCTAAACTCTCCTACAGGCCTATTTTGTCCTGGAATTCTCTCCAATGACAAGGATTTCTCTCCCTCCCGAGGAAAGGGTAAATCGAACGAGATTGAGGATATATTTATCTTCAAATGTATCCTCCGTGGAGCTCTCCCTCGTGGGGACTCTCCTCGCCTAGGGTCGTTTTATTTTCAACTCTCCTGGGGACTCTCCTCGCCCACGAGGGATAGCTCCATTGAGGATAATTTTCAGGAGATCTCCTCAATCGCGTTCGATTTACCCTGTCCTCGGGAGGGAGAGAAATCCTCGGCCGAAGTCTCCTTTGAGAGAGCCCCAGGAGAAAATAAACCTGTAGGAGACTTTTGAGGAGACTTGAAAGAGAGGCTGTGTATACTGCAGGTGGTGGCACATAGTGGTATTTTTGGGAACTAATTTCATCATTTATGAATGTATGTTAATCTAAGTAAATAGCAAAGTAATTCTCCATCTGAGACCTCTAGTTTTAATTAAAATCATAATAAATATATTGCCAATAGTTCAAATGAATTAAATAGCTTTTATTTGTTATTTTGAATCACCCACGACACCCCTAGACGTGTCCCCAGCCAGGAGAGCTGCAGGACACTTTTCAGGAGCTCTCCTGGCCCCAGGATTGAAAATAAAACGATATTTCAGGAGACCTCCTAGAATCTGGCCCAAGACTCTCCTTCCCCGGGAGACTTTGAAATATCGAACGCAAACTGTCCTGGGACCTCTCCCCGGGCACCCCGGGATGTAAGGATGTAGGATGTAGGGATGTAAGGATGTAGTATGTCAGGCTGTAGGATGTAGGGATGTAAGGATGTAGGGATATAGGATGTAAGGATATATGGATATAGGGATCTATGGATATGGATGTAGGGATGTAGGATGTAGGGATGTAGGGCTGTAGGATATATGCTTCAGTAACGTTTCCGCAAGCTTTCCGTTACTCTTCCGTAAATATCCGTAACTCTTTAGCAATTTTACATTAATCTTCCGTTGGCGTCCGTATCTCTTCCGTACGACTTGCAGGTGCTTCCGTTTTACATCCGTAATTGTCCGTAATTGTCCGTAACTCTTCTGCAACTCTTCCCTATAATTTGTCCGCCACTCGACCGTTTCTCTTCCGGTGCGTCACATTGGGTCCTCCATCCGTTCAACTTTCGCCTACGGATGCCAACGGATGGCACTTTTTCTGATACGAGCTTGGTAAATATATAGATACAATAATATAATAAATGAATAATGAACGAGGTATTTGGAGGTATTTGGAGTTATATAGTGATATATATATATATATATATATATATATATATATATATATATATATATATATATATATTTATCACTATATAACTCGTTATATAAATATAAATTGTAGAGCCTCAGGATACATTGTTACCGTATCGAGGTGGTTACCCGGTTTCACTTCACCCTGGTAACGGTTACATCACGGTTCACTGGGTTGTCATAGCTACACGCGGTAGCCGCTTGGGTTACGTCACGTTCTACTACATAACGGTTACTTGTTGTTGTTTTCTCAGAAGAGAAACACGTATTTTTATATATATATGTCTTCATTGGGGTCTATCAGGAACATTTCTTGTCGGGGTCCTATCAGGGTATATCGGGGACCTTATCGTAGTAGGTGGGTGCGGCCTCTTACTATAGTGACAGTGTGTCTGACATTGATATCAATGACAAGAGTGAGCGATAACCAGGGAGATGGTCGATTCAATTATGTATTTCGATTAAAACATTATATTTGAGATGTGACAACTGTTCCGGAAAGGTCTAATATATTGTACTACCTATAAAAGATAATTCTATTATGAAAATACATTATAAATATTAATAAATCTTACAGAAACTTGATTTTATATTATCCAATGTATCAGAGAACTATCAACGGAAGTAGCCGCAGGACTGAATACACTGGTGCCCTGTCGTGTCCGATGCTGATCTCCTTCCACAGACGATCTGGGTCAAAGTTAGGAGATTTTACAGCAAGGAGAGGAGAGTCCACGCAGGACCTCCCTTATTAAACGATATTCACACGGGATCCTCCCCAATGTCCTCCCTCGCAGCTGTTCTCCTATCGTCCAGACCAATTCTCCCTCGTAACTTCTTAAACAGCACCCTGGAATCCTCGGGCAGAAAATAAAACACCCCCCTGGAATCTGTAAGCTGGCCAGTAAGTGTCAGACATACAATAGCTACATGGAGTTGTCCCCTTGTATTAACTACCATATAAGGAATAGAGTTGTCCCAGTAGCCAATGACTGCATTCGGAGCAAGCAAACCACGACCTTTACCCTGCAGCATGGAGTTGTCCCATTACCTTAATTCCACATAAGGAATAGAGTAGACCGAGTAGCCAATGACTGCATTCGCAGCGAACCCCGACCTGTACCCTGACCTCCTTACATGATATTTTCTAGCGCCTTGGGACGAGAGTTGACTTTGCATCTTAGGGACCACAACCACCCTCCCTGACCTCCTTACATGTTATTTATAGTGCCTTGGGACGGTTCTACAGTCGAGAGTCGACCTGATGGGACACAACCACCCTCTGAAGGCGGGCTCGGACCAATCCGACAGCGCCTGACACAGAGTAGACGTGCTCAAGTCTTTGATTATGAGCATTCATTGAATGATCAAACAGAATCAGGATAAAGGTCATTACAGTAGGTATCCTTCTCTGACTGGTCCATGAATCAAAGACTTGTCCACTATGAACCAAATCTCCTGTTTATGGCCCGAAGCTGCTGCCTGCAACCCTATACCTCCTCATACCCCTCCCCCTCCCCTCCACCAGTTCTCTGGCTGCCTGTGTTGTCATAGAAATAACTTTCGCCTGCTCCTGACTGTGACCCAATTGACATCAAAATGATAGGGTATCATTCTCTCAGCAGATATCCTGACCAGTAGCTAGGATATCTGTATGGAGAGTGTTGGGAATGCTGGAGCCAAACAGCGCCAGAAATCCAACACCATTACCGATTGTACCAGTCCCTGTATCCCAGTGAGGAGGGTAGCCATAGTATGCAGGGACTGCAGCCAGTCTAAACATGCAGGTTCCTCTAGAGGGGGGCCATGGCTCATGTTCATCGCCTGCCCCCGGACCTGCCAACAACGGGCCGAGCTGGCACCATCGCCCCGTGGAGACCACTAACAGGAGAGCCCTGCCTGGGTCCCGTGGGCCTCTGGCCCTCCTCCGGACTGCTTTGGGCGCTGGTACCCCCAGGACCCCCGAGCTGGGGCGGGGTTATTGCTGTGTAGGAGGGCACCGCGCCTTCCGTGTGGAGATCCTCGACGAAGACCTCTATGGTTACGATGACGGCCACAGTATACCAACGGGAGGGCCCGACTACCGTGTGGTTACGATGACGGCCACAGTATACAGACGGGAGCGCCCGACTACCTGCCGTGTGGTTACGATGATGGCCACAGTATACCAACGGGAGCGCCCGACTACCTGCCGTGTGGTTACGATGACGGCCACAGTATAAAGACAGGAGCGCCCGACTACCTGCCGTGTGGTTACGATGACGGCCACAGTATACAGACAGGAGTGCCCGACTACCTGCCGTGTGGTTACGATGACGGCCACAGTATACCAACGGGAGGGCCCGACTACCGTGTGGTTACGATGACGGCCACAGTATACAGACGGGAACGCCCGACTACCTGCCGTGTGGTTACGATGACGGCCACAGTATACCAACGGGAGCGCCCGACTACCTGCCGTGTGGTTACGATGACGGCCACAGTATAAAGACAGGAGCGCCCGACTACCTGCCGTGTGGTTACGATGACGGCCACAGTATAAAGACAGGAGCGCCCGACTACCTGCCGTGTGGTTACGATGACGGCCACAGTATACCAACGGGAGCGCCCGACTACCTGCCGTGTGGTTACGATGACGGCCACAGTATACAGACAGGAGCGCCCGACTACCTGAGCGTTTTGCGCTTTACGTTTTGTGGACTTGTGTCTGGAGGTGGTGTCCAGGCCACCGGACTAGAAATGTGCTTTTGTGTACTATTGTTCCGGAGGACTTCGATAATGACGTTTGTTGCATTTTTATAGAGTATTTGTATATATGTGCATGGTGTTTCTTCCAAAGCGGTGTGGGAGGGGAGAGTGTGGTAGTCGTCGGAGTTGCCGGAGTTTCCCAGGGGCCCCGGAGGTGGAACGCGGAGCCGCCTCCAGGGCCCACCAGGGGGCGTCCTGGTCTCGGATGTGACGTAGGAGGGCCTCCCCGTGACTTACTATATAAGTCGCCGGGTGACCCTCCGGTAGTCAGTCTAGGCTTGGACTGGGCTTGGAACCGCACTTTATCCTACCCCTAATAAAAAACTCTATAGCCTTAACATTGGGTCACTGTATTCGGTCTGGAGTTCAGAAAAATGAAAAATATCGCTCTAGTGGGATACACTTGACAAATGACGTCATTTGTTAATGTAGAAGTAATTTAGAAGGGAGGGGTAGGATAGATTCTAAACCAAACTCGAGTTAGTCATGTTATTGTTCATCGCACTCCAGCAAGATAGCGTATTACTGCTCTCGGCTTCGCCTCCCACAGTAATACCTGATCTTGCCGTCTTGCGATAAACAACAACATGACTAACTCTTGTTTGGTTTCTCCATAGTATCGATGCAGCCGAGAGCCAGGAGGGGAACTTACCTTGTGACTTACCGTGGTAGCCATGAGAAGTCCAGTCGGGTGCTTGGAGGTCTGGAGTTACCCCCGAAGATTAAAGTATGCAGTAGTTACCTTTTATAGTGCACGTCATTAGTTGATATAACCATTTATACTTGCCTTGAATGCTGCCTGAGGCTTGACTGTTTGTGGGCAATAAAGAAAACTTCACTGTATTCTGGTGTATTCGTCATTCGGTACTACAATACTATCCAAGATATGATCCACCAGGGGGTCGTTTTATTTTCAACTCTCCTGGGCGAGGAGAGTCCCTAGGAGGGATAGCTCCACTGAGGATAATTTTCAGGAGATCTCCTCAATCTCGTTCGATTTACCCTGTCCTCGGGAGGGAGAGAAATCCTCGGCCGAAGTCTCCTTTGAGAGAGCCCCAGGAGAAAATAAACCTGTGGGAGACTTTTGAGGAGACCTGAAAGAGAGGCTGTGTATACTGCAGGTGGTGGCACATAGTGGTATTTTTGGGAACTAATTTCATCATTTATGAATGTATGTTACTCTAAGTAAATAGCACAGTAATTGTTTGTAATTTCTTCGTTCCGATGGACCTGTCGAGGATCCGTGGTTGGAAAAAGAGCATGTGGTAGGAGAAGGCTCGCACATCCAGAAACGCCACGTCTTCCCACAAATAGCACAGTAATTCTCCATTTGGGACCTCCAGTTTTAATTAAAATCATAATGAATATATATTTCCGATAGTTCAAATGAATTAAATAGCTTTTATTTGTTATTTTGAATCACCCACGATACCCCTAGACGTGTCCCCAGCCAGGAGAGCTGCAGGACACTTATCAGGAGCTCTCCTGGCCCCAGGATTGAAAATAAAACGATATTTCAGGAGACCTCCTAGATCCTGGCCCAAGATTCTCCTTCCCCGGGAGACTTTGAAATATCGAACCCAAACTCTCCTAGGACCTCTCCAAGGGCGTTCCAGGACTCCTCAGGCAGAAAATAAAACAGGCCCCAGGGGGCTGTTTTTAAAACTAAGAACGATAGTGGTTGAATGACTATGATTAGGACCTACCACAACGATACTGACTAGGATGTCTTCGTCAGTCCGTGTTTTAAACGTGGTCCTACAGAAACGATCAAATCTTTATCGTTCAAGCCTTTCTGATCCTAGTTAAAGGCATGTCCTAGTGAACAACCAATCAGATTGAGATTTAAAGTCACATGGCTAAACACTAGGATTGTCTTTAGTCAATGACTAAAGATATTCCTCGTGGAGGAAGGATCTTGTTGGAGGACAATGAAATACCACTTTATAAATAAGCATCCTTTGTGCCTCTGCAATGGATTTATTTCAAGGGAAATATAATAATGTAATCAAACTACACTTTAAGAAGCCATTACAAGCTGAGAGTAGCTAAGTTGTTTAATTCTGCTAAACCAAATATTGTACGACACCCCCTGGGGTTGTCTTCCAATAAGACAGATAATGGAGGTAGGACAGGCCCATGGACGATGTCGATCACGATCAAGATTTTTTAAAACACCCAAAATAAAGACATTTTCCTAATCGTTGTATAGGAATGTCCTCCATAAAGACGGAACACTTTAGGTAATGAGAATGCATCAAGGACCACGATAGGACCAATTCTTTTATCGTTCTTAGTTTTAAAAACAGGTCCCAGGAGTCCAGGAAACAGAAAAAATTTTTTGCTAACGCTAGACGCCCCACACCCACACCCGGGACCAGGGCCGCGAACGCGTAGGCGAAATATTTTGTCTCAGATTTAATCACACACACACCCCCATCAACGCCCAAGCGACCACATGTGGCAGTCTTCAAAACGAACTCCATTAAAATCACTCCAAAAAGCCAGAATCACTTTTACATCCACAACATGGAAGTAAAACTCACCTTAAAACATCCACAAACCAGTGGACGTTACATATAAAAAGATCAGCCAATAATAGCCTGACGATATTGTACGCAATTGAAACTGTTGGTATGGTCCAGACAGTCCCATACTTCTGGACAGACACTGTACACACACTCCTAACTCCCTGATCCTCCACCAGATGGCTCAGCCCAGCAAGACACTTGCTTCACCCAGTCCACCAGAGAGGGCGCCACCACACAACAACAAACCAGCTCCCTCAGTCAGTGTTAACAAACACTGATGAACCAGCACAAATGATTGGCCTCACATGCTTCCCGCCTCTCTTTGTCTTAATCTGCACCAATCGGGTGCTAATTAGATCACCATGTGACTGGCAAGGACCAGTGTGTGCCAAGCTTTGAAAGTGACCGGAATAAATTAGCTCAAAACGCCGCGAAACGGCCGAGTGAACGCCGCCACATATCAACAGTCGCTCAAGCAGATCGAACGTCTTGTCAAAATCTTCATACCCTGTATCTACAAGCCTAGCTGTCAGCCAGCCCGACCGCACCACTGACAACCATGGCAAACGCTGCACAACGCGTGATCACCCCTCCGACGGCCGCTCGGAACCTTTTCCGAGTAGAACCCATGGACGGAGAGGACGCAAATCCGCCCGAGACGCACACCACGCCGACGTCGAGTGGGAACTTTCGGATTGCATCGACCACCAACAAACGTAAACGCGCTTCGGAGGATGTCGGCACGCCGAAGGAAAGCTCGCCGAGCGACCCGATCTCCGACTTTGGCGCGTTCGGCCGGCCCGGCAACGCACCAAAACAACTCACGGAGGACGAGGTAAGCCACGTTATTGCGCATTACGTTTCTCCTAACTTGTGTCATTCGATATACGATGATACTCTGTTGTCTCCGTGTTCGAACTTCACCATTGCAATGTCTCGTAATGACGTGCCGGGCTTCGATAGCTCGCCGCACGTCACCCAGACACCGCGGCCGGCTGTCCCCGCGAGGGAAGACCGCCAACACGGCCCTGACAGCCGGGGTCGAACACGGAGACGGCCTGTCGCCGCCGCGGTTCGCGTCCCGATCCCCGGGACCCGCACCACGGCAGACGGCGCAATCAAAGCCTGTAGAAAGACAGTTATTAATGATTTCTTCAAGCTGATCCTGGCCCACAAACCGGATCAATCTAAGGAGTCTAGTGGAAGTGAAAACGCCCAAGACAGACTTAGATCCCTCAGCAAAGCGCATGGGGCTACTGGTAGTGACAGTCACAATTGCACTGACACCACCAACTGTCATAACAGAACCAAGGGATCTGTAAACAACCAGTTGCTGACACCTGGGGCTAATCACCCAGAAAGTCACAACAATGCCAACATTGTGGAAAACAACTTCCATAATTTAAAGACACAAATCTGTGACTTTGAACAAAGTGACACCAGTACCGTCACTGACCATGAATTGGAGGTCCCCACTGACTATGGGGACATAACCATTCTGCGTACCCTACAGTCCCTCGACACATGTGATGTCGCAGAGACCCTCAGGGGAGTTGTCCAAAACCCACCAGAGCACGATGAGGCTAGAGGTGAGGTGGACAAACCGATAACCAATCTTGAGTATAATGATAACATCATAGATAGTATCTCTGACTCAGAAAAATCTCATAAAGCACAGTCCCTTAACAATAACAGCGAACCTGATCACAGGCACAAACGCTATTATCGAGGTATTTTGTATTATGACTATGCCACCATTGATCAAGTCTCCACGACAGACTTTCATAACAAGGAAACTGAAAATGCTTCTTTTTCTTCCCACCAGGTGATTGACGAGCTGCTTCCCGAGGTCGCCCGACTTGCATGGCGAGACCTGAGGGATGCAAACTCTCGGTATCACAAGAGTGAGGCCAGGGCCGGCTTCTACGAAGCTTGTCTCAAGTTCGACCACATCGAGCCTTGGACAGCCGGCCTGGCCCCCACTCCCATCTACGTTGACACCAAATTGATGGAGCGCATCACTACGGAACGCAGGGAATCAGCCCGGAAATGACAGCGACCCACCTGCGCACCCAACAGAGAGTAGAACGGGCCAGGAGAGAGCAACTCTCGGATATGATCTACAGCATGATCAGGTCCCAGGGCACCGAGCGAGAGGAGAGTAAACGCATGATAAACCAAACGCGGGCTCACTCAGATATCACGGCAAAACGTGATCACAAAAAGGAAACGGACATCCTCAAAGACCGCCTGATGAAGCGTGCCAACAGGGCCCCAACGGAGACCCAACTGAACGATCCTTTTAAGGCCAGGGGCACCTTCACGGGCAACAAGCCGACGGCCACCGAAGTCCGCCCAGTCGACGCACAAACCCAGCAGGGTTTTCCGAAAGCCCCCGCGTCCCAAGCCAACCCCAAGGCAGCCAACCAACCGGGAAAGAACAGAGGTCGCGGGGGTCGAGGTGGAAGATGCCCCAAAAGGGGCGGACCGCAGGGCAACCGCGATCCCCCCACACAGCAGCCACAGCAGAGTACAAGCCTGTAAATACTGGTAAATCTGTTGAATCTCCATGTTTGTCAGTTGACATTAAAGATTCCGTTTGTTACCCGTTGTCAAGTTCTTTATTTCTTACAGATATACATGTAAATGAATCTAATGTAGAAATATTGAGTACCAAGCCTTCAGCAAATGATAAAACCGAGAACAACCAAATAGAATCCCTTATGGATAAAACTACCACAGTAATCAACCTGTCCAGTAGAAATTTATCCAAAAGTGATCCATCTCTCTTGAAGAAAGGTCTTAATTTTTGCCCGACCGAATCACGCATAGAGGAAGGGGACGTAAAATCAGACCTAGATAGCTTCCACCGTAACCTTAGAATAAAACAATTCTTCGAGAAACCGAAGCCCGACACGGAGTCAGGCCTCCCTTCAGGGACAACTCCAGACCCCCGAATCTTTCCGGGGGCCCCGTTTCAAAAAATGGACCTCATAAAGAAATTGGGCGATAAATCCAACCGGACTGCTCCACAAGGGTCGAGCAGCCTGGAGGGATTCATCGCTGTCAACGAGTTCTCCCTGTCGAGTAGAAACGTGAACAAAGGCCCCTCTTTTTTCAACCTCGACAGGGAAGAAAGCAAATCCCTGAAAAACCTAGCTCGAGACCAAGAAATCACCATCAAACCAGTCGACAAAGGAGGGGGGGTGGTGATTTTGAATACCATCGACTACATTTCGGAAGCCCACCGACAGCTAAACGATACCACCACCTACCGTAGGGTAACTAGAGACCTAACCTTAGAACACAACAAAGAGGTGGATGGATATATAGACAAATTGGTGGAAAATAGAGAGATAACCGAGAGGATGGGGAGGTCGATAAAAACAACCACCCCATGAACCCCACAGGTATATTTCCTACCAAAAATTCACAAAGGGAAAGTGCCGCCTCCGGGCAGACCAGTGGTTTCAGCCAACGGCTGCCCGACGGAGAAAATCTCGGCCTTTGTGGACGACTTCCTAAAGGAAGAAGTCCCGAAGATCAAATCCTATATAAAGGACACGAACCACTTTCTGGAAAAGATCCAAAAAATTGGACCATTGAACCCAAGCGAGATATTGGGCACAATGGACGTTAATGCCCTGTACACTAACATACCCAACAATGAAGGCATCTCTATCATACGAAGTAAGCTGGAGAAAACAAGGAAAGCGAACGACCTACCCAAATCGGAAAGTATAGTCACACTCCTAGAAATGGTACTTAGAAAGAAAAATATACAATTCAACGGGGAAAACTACCTCCAAATAGGGGGCACTGCGATGGGAACAAAACTCGCCCCTTCGTATGCCAACCTATTTATGGAAAATCTCGAAGAAAGAATGCTAAACGATTACCCACTCAAACCGAAGGTTTGGTGGAGGTACATCGACGACATTTTCTTCATTTGGAATCACGGAGACGAAGAGTTGGAAAAATGGCATACGTGGTTAAACAACTACCACGAGACGATAAAACTCACGATGGAAACCTCACACACTGAAGTGGCGTTTCTCGACACCAAAATCGTGAAAACCAACGAGGGGAAGCTAAAGAGCGACCTCTACGTTAAGCCGACTGACCGTAACACATACCTTAGGTATGACTCGGCAAACCCGCCATCACAGAAACGAAGCATCCCTTACTCACAACTCCTGAGGGTAAGACGCATCTGTACAGACCAGGCGGACTATGAAAAACACGCTCAACAAAAAACTCAGAGAATTCCAAGAGAGAGGGTACCCAGACCGTATCCTAAAGGAATGCAAAGAGAAAACGGACAATCTGAAAAGGGAACATCTCCTCAGTAAGACGAAAACCGACCCAGAAAAAGACGGACAGGACAAGACATTCCTGATCTGCAAATACCACATCAACGGCAACATCCTTCCCAAGATCGTGGATTCCAATTGGAACCTCCTAGGGAAATCAAAAACGACAAAGAACATCTACGAAAGTAGACTCATCAAAGGCTATCGGAGACCCAAGAACCTAAAGAATTACCTGGTGAGGGCCCGTACCAACTACAAGACGGAAAACGAGAAACCGCGAAAAAAACTTGATCGCAATATTTGCAAAAAGAAAAACTGCAAATACTGCGAAACACTCAACACCGATGGTAAGGTGAAATGCAAAAGCACGGACAAAAACCATAACACCAAAATCGGAGCGACCTGCAACAGCTCGAACCTAATATATTGCATCACCTGCAAAAAATGTGAGATGCAATACATAGGACAAACCAAGAGAAAGATCAGAGAGAGAATGAGGGAGCACTTCAGATCCGTCAAAACAAAGAGCAGGATAAGTGACGTCCCCAAACACTTCAACAAGAACGATCACCACAGGGTATCTGATATGGAGTTCACCATACTGGACTACATACACAGACATCCCGACAGCAAATCTGCCAAAGAAATCCGACTCAAGATCGAATACAATTGGATCCATCGGATGAAAACACAGGCCCCACAAGGCCTGAACACTATGGACAGTAGATACGGTTGATAGGGGAACCATTACACCACGTCAAAAAAATTTTTGCTAACGCTAGACGCCCCACACCCACACCCGGGACCAGGGCCGCGAACGCGTAGGCGAAATATTTTGTCTCAGATTTAATCACACACACCCCCATCAACGCCCAAGCGATCACCTCTGGCGATCTTCAAAACGAACTCCATTAAAATCACTCCAAAAAGCCAGAATCACTTTTACATCCACAACATGGAAGTAAAACTCACCTTAAAACATCCACAAACCAGTGGACGTTACATACAAAAAGATCAGCCAATGATAGCCTGACGATATTGTACGCAATTGAAACTGTTGGTATGGTCCAGACAGTCCCATACTTCTGGACAGACACTGTACACACACTCCTAACTCCCTGATCCTCCACCAGATGGCTCAGCCCAGCAAGACACTTGCTTCACCCAGTCCACCAGAGAGGGCGCCACCACACAACAACAAACCAGCTCCCTCAGTCAGTGTCAACAAACACTGATGAACCAGCACAAATGATTGGCCTCACATGCTTCCCGCCTCTCTTTGTCTTAATCTGCACCAATCGGGTGCTAATTAGATCACCATGTGACTGGCAAGGACCAGTGTGTGCCAAGCTTTGAAAGTGACTGGAATAAATTAGCTCAAAACGCCGCGAAACGGCCGAGTGAACGCCGCCACATATCAACAGTCGCTCAAGCAGATCGAACGTCTTGTCAAAATCAACAGACCAAATTATTCCAATCAGCACATCAACCTTTTGGAGACACAGACATTCACCTTACATATTTAGTTAGGTACAGGATAGAAATCATTGTTACACCATCCACCGAAAATACAGGGTGGGTTTGATTCCACTTTGGCACTGATTATTTTTTGTTATTTTTCTAGTCGTTTAAGGGCGAATGATGATTTGAGGCATCAACCACCCCAGGGCGAATGATGCCTTTAATACGCATCATTCCTATAAAATAGAGAAATTCGTTTTTAACAAGGAAATAATTTAGCAATATTAATCAAATCTTCCCAGAATGTAGGTCTGACACCACAATTGATATTTCTATTCAAAAAATATAAAATATTTAGGATTATGTTTCATATCACGTGAATAATCTCCCAAGTTATGTTGTCTTGTGTATGGTGTTTTACCGCTGAATCGCTGATATTTGTACAAGATTATGCTAAAAATTGTAACAGATCAATAGCTTAGCTATTGACTAAAGAGTGAATACTCTCGTAATTGTCAGTGCTTTTGATTAGTAAATTTCACTTGATGTTTTGTAAAAATTGTCGAGAAAGGAATGTGTCTACTGAACTGTCTGATTGACCTACCTGATAATTGCTGTAAAGCTAGCTCATACCTGTCGTAAGACTGATTATCTTTACAGGATAAATACAGAAAATTTAAAAAAAAAAAAGAAAAAAAGTTATGGGTTTTGACAAATATGTGCCCTCCCCAGGGCTAGCGATATAGAGTGCGACCTGCACCCGTCCTTCAAGGGGAAGCTCGGTCGCAGACACCCGTCCTTAAAGGGTTAAAATGTCAATGAGTTGGAGTATTACGCAGTTGCGCCGTCAAGTTATTCCATATTGTGGCTCCAGAATCTTTTTTTATTTATTTTTATTGTAGCACTGTAAAAAGATACAAAGATTGACCTCTGCGTAGTAGATTTTCAGGCCAATTTTCTCTTGACAAACTTGCATCCTGAATGGATCGGGGCAAATCGTTCAAGTCTGTCATGTTTATATATATAGGACTTCTTCGATAAAAAGATGTACTACCATCTCCAACCACAATAGCCTGTTGTGAAAGAGACAACAATAACAAAAGATCTGCTCGAAGAATGATTCACTCTTCCAGCAGAGATTCTGACTCAGCTAGGCGAGTGGAAGTCAAGGTTGTTCAGATCGGATTCCACCAGAACTAACGTCAGTTTAGCTCTGGCGACCAGAGTAGATAGGTTTAACGAGTTTAGATTTAAAGGGGAATCCGATAAACGCTCTCCAATGTACCGAGGTATAGCCCTATGGAAAGCCCTTCCAGAGGAAAGCCAGAAATCCTGTACTAAAGAAGCCTTTAAGACATGTATAACCAATCGTTAAGCACCAAACTGTAATGATGTAATATGGTTATCATATTTTTGGAGCATGTACTCATAACTTCATATCTTATACACCTCATGATGTGAACTCCTTTAAGAGGCTGGTATACCTGGATTCCCATGGAAGAACTGTATGTAACATGACAGAATGGTGAAATAAACATTATTAAAAAAAAATATTTAAAAAAAAAACATTAAAAAAAAAAAATAGCGTGGTGCAGATACTAGATTAAGAGAGCCAGGGAACAAGTTGTCTCAAAAACATACCAGGTGGCAGCACACCCTCCACAGTGGCGTGGAGACACCACTTTACTACGGCACCATGGAGTTGTCCCGTTACCTTAATTCCATATAAGTAATACAGTAGACCGAGTAGCCTGTCATCTGTGTTAATAGTCCAGTATCTCAGGAAATATCTATCATAACCTGCTAATATTGGTATCATTTTAATCGTCTTGAAATGCTAAAGAAGGTAGGAATGTTATTTATATATGTCATCGCGATAGATTTTTCATTAAACCTCTGTGGAAAACAGGAAGGTAAAGTGTTTGCATTTTTTTTACCAAAATAATCTGGATGTTCAATGTACGACTGGAAATCTTAGCCAAAACACAGGTATATGATATTATACCAACAAATAGGCCCAAGTTTTAGCTTTCTAACAATATTCTGTTTATAAAAATCGGCCTGTTATTCACGACAAAACAACGATTTACACTTCTACAGTTACTCTGTGCTTATGGGGCTGAAGCCATGCTGCTGATACAGGTGAGGGCTCGCCTCGTTTTCATATGCAAGCATGTTGCTGGTTCTCTGCAAGCAGGGCCTAGTTACATGCAACCAGCGCAACCCGATCGCAGCGCCACACTTATGTGCAAGTGGTGAATGACTGCATTCGCAGCAAACCCCGACCTTCACCCTGACCTCCTTACATCATTACCCCATACCCGCAACACAGAAGTAGAAGACAGATATGGGCAAATACAATTTATTTGAATTTTATGAGGTCCATAAGAGAGAAGATATTAAATATGATATAATATCTTATTGATAATAATATACATATGTAGATATGTTATATTACATGAGAACATATTGGTAAATATGATACAAAGTACATATTTGTTAATATGATATAAGGTATACATAAGGCAGATGTGATGCCAGATAAGGTAATACATATGGTGATATGTAGTAAAAGAATACATATTGATAATGGTACATGTATATGAGTATTATGGAATACGTATATATGATTAAACAATGTGTATAAAATAGCCCTACGAGAGTAGGAACAGAAAGGTGAGGGTGGGTGGGAGAAGAATTAGAGTGCGTGTGAGCGTAGTGAAGCGCAGGAACAGAATGAGAGAAAGTATCAGTGCGTGCTGCGCCACGTGACCTAATGGTTCACGTGACTCGCACGAGGGGGCGCCCAGGGTGCGCTAGTAGGGAGGGAGTGCGCTAGGTGGAGCAATGACCGCTCCTGACCCTAAAGGCCATGAGCTACCAATATTTTCTCGCGCCTTGGGACGTCTCTGCAGTCGAGAGTTGACCTCAAATCTTAGGGGCCACAACAACCCTCACGGCCGAGCACTGGACTGGGGGCTGCTGAACAAAGTTCGTTTGCTTCTAGTGCTGATGCTGGAAGATACATAAACCCAAGGATAAAATACATCATGGACACTGTTTTTCAGTCAGTGTTGTATGACAAAATAGAAAATATATTCTAAATGAACGTATTTGTATACAAGACCCGATAAGGCCATTAGGTTACTTTTATACGTCAATTATATTATTCTTGCGACACACTATTTTATACGACACTTTGGCCCAAAAGACAATTGTAAGATACCTTTGTGTCGTTCGTAGTTTATTCAACGGCCCCCTGGTTCCCTGCCCAAATGAAATGAGGGACTGGTAAAGACGTCTTACATGATACTAGAGAAAGACCTTGAACTGAACTGAAAGTCACCCCGCCTCTCTTGGCTCTACATAGACTTGCTCAAGTCATTTTTCTTCTTCTAATTTTTTATTAGGTCATAGATCAAAACATTACATTTGCTTTTCAATCCAGGCTAGATCACAACAATAATATCTGGCAACAGTACAATTGAGATTACTGGGTGATGGGAGATAAAATGGATGGATATAAAATGAGCTCATGGATATTTTCAGCCCCAATGGTAGTTAAGTGGATTATTAAGACAATAATTGCAGATTAATTTATATAGAGTGAAATGTGGTTCAAGTCAATTCTACTTTGTTGATACACCAAAGTTTGTTACATTTTTCACAAATTGATGATATTGATGTTTCCATTGCACATATAGGATCCATATTTTAGAATAGAAAGGCCTATAACCAGGGTCATGTGGAGTCATATAATCTTATAAAAACGGGTTCGCAAGCCGCTTCTGTGAATTTCATGTGTTTTAGTATCTTCAAATTGTGGAAGTGTATAAGGAGTGCACGGGCTCCAATGGTGCATAAGGTTTTGTTAGTTATGTAAGGCGAAGAGCGATCATTGTGAGATGTATGTGACATTTTGGAGTTTAAATAAGGCTATGAGAATGATTAGACTCGTAGCTAAATTGTATGTAAAACTTCAAGGAAGAGACACTTAATCACTACTTTCATATTGGTATGGAAAATTCTATTTCAGATGTAAAATTGTACTACACTGTCTGGTCAGTTCAAACCAGCGGCTGCTGAAGGCCAGGTAGTCTAAATAACGAAAAAAAAAAAAAAAAAAAAATTGATATAGAACCTCCTGTATATGCTCCTCCCCCCCTCCCCACTCACTCACTATAACCCTATACACTTCCCCCTACCCCTCCCCATTGCGGTAGGCGGGTAGTGGCAGGATACAGGGACTGAGGCCAGTCTAGGCTCTACAGTTCAGGTCTGCCAAGATAGCACTTAGCCTGAAAGCCTGGCCTAGTAACATTATAGGTCAGGTAACAGGTTTTATTTTTATGGGGCACTATGGATAACGCCTCCATTTCTTGCACTCACCTTGTAGAGATCCTGTGCTCTATTTCCGCAAAAGATTGCCACATTGGCAATTAAGACTGTATACCCTAGATTATCCTCGGTCCCTGTATCCTTTTCTTTTTATTTCATTTTCTTTATCTGGACTTGCATTAGGCCTGCAGTTTTATTTTCCTTACAGCCAGTACGGTACAACAGGATTTCAGCAGCAGTAATTTTTCAAAACAAACCACTGGAGGTAGTAAATCGCTAGTATTAGGAAAGAATACAATTTCTTAGGGCTTACTGCCTGGATTTATGGATGATATAAAAGTAATAGTGTGATTATTTAATTCATAACTCTCTCAACCTGAAATCGATTGTAAGACTTTTAAATTGACAAATTTTTGTTGTGATCTAGCCTGGATTGAAAACCAAATGTAATGTTTGGAGCTATGACTTATTAAACAGGAGAGGATTAAACAAAGACTTGACCGAGTCTATGTAGAGCCAAGAGAGGTGGCATGACTGTCAGTTTAAGGCATTTCTATAGTATTATGTATGAAGTAGTTACCAGTCCCTTATTAGAGCGTGCTTGCACGCGCTAAATACATCATCTAGAGTTTAGAGGGTTCCATATAGACTTTCAGGGTACTGCATACAAATCATCCCTTCACTATCTGTGTGCTGTTCACTGTGATATTGAGAACAGAGCAGGGAGCCAGAGTCACCTAGAGGTGTGTCCAGCTGACCATGACCAATCACTCAAAACCAAAATACCTCAAGACCCACTGGTGCTTGATTTGATTGGATCCTAGATAGGCAGTTGCAGAAATTGCAAGTTGACTGGGTGCAATTGGGTTACAGAAGGCTAAATCTAACTTATACCTTTTAATTGTTATTCATTTATAATAGCACGCTCATTCATCTAGGATGAACATATTATTTGCTCCTAGTTTCATTAGGACAGGGAACCAGTCTAAGCTGGCTCTCTCCCAGCAAATCTTTTGCAGAAGTAGAGGGCAGGATCTCTGCTAGGAGAGTGAAAATAGTGGAGGCGTTACCCATAGTGCAGTATCCTGTAGGTGGCGTATAGGAGCGCGTTTTACCGCACTCAATAAACAGATAGAAGGGAATGCAGGATGAAACCACTTACAAATAATCCCCTTAGTTATCTCACCCCGTTATTTTTCTCCATTAACGTTAGGAACTCTTACTACACGGCCGTGAAAGTATTGTACCCAATACTCAATGGCTTATTTGGCGAGTTATCCCAGCAATAAATGTTATACAGAGATCAAATCAGAAACCCACTCGATGAGAATAACTTGGTCTGCACTCCACCTCGTTCAACCACTACGTAATTCACTCAACTACGCCTCGTGGATTACTCCGCAGTCAAACTCGGTGGAGTACGAGCCAAGTGATTCTCATCTCGTGGGTTTCCTTGTAATTATCTCACCCCGGTATTTTTCTCCATAGGCTTAACATTAGGAACTTGTACTCCACGGCCGTGAGGTTCGTGTGTCCAATACTCAATGGCTAATTGGGTGATTCATTTCATCAATAAATAATATCATACGGGGTGAGATAAAATTAGAAACCAACTGGATGAAAATAACTTGGTCTGTACTCCACCTCGTTTGACCACAGAGTAATTCACTCAGCTTTGCTTCTTAATTACTCTGCAGTCAAATTCGGTGGAGTACGGACCAAATTATTTTCATCTCGTGGGTTTCCTTCAAAATAACCACTCACACACACACACACCTACACACACACACCTACACACACACACACATAGAGAGAGAGAGAGAGAGAGAGAGAGAGAGAGAGAGAGAGAGAGAGAGAGAGAGAGAGAGAGAGAGAGAGAGAACCCTGCCCTTGTCCACTACATACCTATCAGCCCATGCTGATATTACTACCACATACACAGAGCATAGGGAAGGTATTCACAAGGGGTATGGGATTGTAAGGAAAAAACTTCATATAATATTGGACAGTAGGACTTGACCATTTGACCATTTCACAAGGCAAAGCAGCGTGAATTACGTAGCAATTCAAATAAGATGGGATCGAGCTCTGATCCTATACTCGAATATGTTTCTGAATTGATCTCACCCCTCGCATAAACTAATTGACTAAAATTTGTGATATAATCCCCTTTGAGTATTTTTTTCTAAATACTCCATGGGCATTGGGTACGAGTCCCCAGTGATTAAAGGCATAACCGACAATGTTCCTTGAACAATGAAACCCATTTCAATTCCCTAAACACCAAGAACATATTACCAGTTTAGAAAATGCATGTTTACTTTCAGATACCATGGCTAAACTTACCGTCAACAAGCCCCCTTTCTCTTACTTTAAACAAAGGGGGGGGGGGGTGTTTCTCAGTCATGACGATCTTTACTTGAGACCATTTTAGAGGCACAGTGTAATGTTGATCCTAGAACAAGAGCTCAATTCAAGAGACAAGTAAAATTAAAACGACCGAGAACATCCTTTTTCAGAAAAAAACCCATTTATGAGGGAATGCTAATATGGAACGATTTACCGTGTGAAGTACAAAACTGTTCAGCATACCTGTATAAAAAACATGTAAAGATGAAATGTAAAATGGTGATGAGGCAGTAACCATCATCTGAAATAAGCATTTGTCTGGGACAAGTAGGTGAAGACCAAAACTCATCTCATTCCATTACCCCCATCAACTGTATATTCTGTACACTGTAATATATTTTCATTCTCTAGACAGAATTGTTCTTGTACAAGACTATACTACATTGTCAATAGGAGAAAAATAAAACCTGCTACCTCAGCAGACTGTCTTGTATCTATTCGTGAAATAAAAAAATATATAAAAAAAAGTGTTTTTCAGTTGAGACGATCTTAAGTGATCTCAAGTTGAGACTGAAAAACACCCCCTCGCTGTGTAGACTTGAGACCAACTCTGAAGAACACTTTCCGCCCTTGATCGCCATTTAAAATGTATGGGGACTCAGTAAACCACGACCCATTGAATAAAACCTACCAGATACCATAACTGTGGTATACGGATTTAAATCTGTGGTATACGGCCTCAAAGCCATGTTATACGGGGGAAATAGTTCCTTTGCGTAATAGAGCAAAGAATTCATTCCAATTGATTTACCATTTAAAATGGAAATTACTAAGTTTGATTTATTCGAAAAGATGGATAATAAATGCAATAAACAATGTTTGTGTGGACAGGCGGCTCTGTAAACTACTTGAGGTTGACGTTGTAACACAGTCGTTAGCGATCGTATATTGCTATGCGCCAACCTCTCGTGGTTAATGGCCGCCTGTCCATAAATCGATTACAGTAGTTACATCTAATACATGTATTTTTTTTATATACTTTGTTTGTTTGGGTAGTTAAACGTCCAATTTGTCAGTTAGACATACTTTGGATTAACAAAATCTATGAGATGAATGTAGGTAGAAATCCCACCCCTACACATTTACCGACGTGAGAGTTTTTTAACTTCCCACATCACATAGACATGGCATGAGAAGGACTGGTTTTGATATAGCAGTAAATGTACCACTGCTGGAGATCAAGGAGAAAAGTGGCTGCAGTGGGACTCAAATCAAACAAAGTCTGACAACCTTGGGATTACAAGTCCAGTGCTCTTTTCCACTGAGCTGTCACTTTAGTTATGCTTATGTGCAAGCATATCCGGTCTGCACCACGAGGAGGTGAGGCGACCAAGAGGTTGAACAGGTTGGTAATTGCTGTCCACCCCAGCAGACCTTTTTATGTACTCCACTTATACACTGCACGAACACCACCATTTTACATATGAATGCACCCAGCGTATATAGGTAGGCTTTTGCGTAAATAAGGTCGTCCTATTCCCTGTGTGTATAGGCCTTATCTCTTGGTGTATATATACATGTCCGTGGTGCAGTCATTATATACGTCATATATACGCCTGATTCTGTTGTATTTACACCATTATCCAATAGTTCCTATCTCTGCCACTTGGGGACACTACTGGTAGCATATTTAATTTTCCATTAACCATCAAAGTCTGTATTATATGAAAAATACAATCTTGTATTACCAATTTATTTTGATAAAACTTTTATAAAACCTGATTGAGTATAATTTGATTAATTAGATATAATAAAACCTGCATTATGTTGTTTTTTTTGCCGTTTTTTTTAATAGATTTGAGTTCAAAACACCATTCTTCTGTCATTACGATTCTGATACTGTATATATACAGACAAGCTCTCATCAGATATAACTACCTCGGAGAGCTAACAGCTTATAGCATATCTTGTTCATTTATATTTATATAATCACTGATGATTTGATTGAGCTTGACTCGCTTCAAGCTTAATATATATATATATATATATATATATATATATATATATATATATATATATATATATATATATATATATATGTTGTCATACTGAATTCCTGTTTCTTGTACTCAGCATACCATCTCATTTTCATAACTCCTTGTCCCTAGCCCATGGACCCGTTTGGATGTATGATATGGTTATTTCCTGATATGTTATACTGGGTTTTCTTCTGTTGTCCTTTACCTACCCATAATTTACCACCATTTATAACAAGACTTTGTATCAACATATCTCTGTATACAGACTGGACAGACACAAATAAGCTGTAATGGAAGACCATCTCGTCAGAGATGAATTACCTGCAATTAAAAAAAAAAAAAAAAAATCCTGCCCCCCCCCCCCCCCCACCCTCCCGGACTTACCCCAGCGCATGTCAACCACCTGCTTGCGGTCATCGGACCGGAACACTCATCTGACCCGGTTTGGCGAGGTACGCTGGTTCCCGGGGTATCCGCTAGGGGGCTCGGCGGAGATGGGGTTTCTCACAAAGGCCACCTTCTACAAACACGAACGGCAGGAGGTGGCGATAGCCGTTGGGGGCAGGGTTTCTCATAGACTTGCTCAAGTCTTTGATTATAAACATTCATTAAATGATTAATCACAATCAGTTTATTTTAGTATGTATCCTTCTCTGACTGGTCCATGAATCAAAGAGTTGTCCACTATGAACAGAATCTCCTGTTTATGGCCCCAAGCCACTCCCTGTAACCATACACCTCCTCCTACCCCTCCCCTCTCCCCTCCTCCGGTTCCCTGGCCGCCTGTGTTGTCATAGCAATAAATTTCGCCTGCTCCTGATTGTGACCCTATTGAGATCAAAGTGAGAGGGTATCAATCTCCCAGCAGATATCCTGATCAGTAGCCAGTATATCTGTGTGGAGAGTGTTAGAAATCCTGAACTAAACAGCGCCAGTAATCCAACACCATTACCAATTGTACCAGTCCCTGTATCCCATTGAAAGGATAGCCATAAGATGCAGAGACTTGAGCCAGTCTAGGTTTCTCACTGACACGACCAATACTTAGACCAACACAAACACCGGGAGGCGGCGGGCCGAACCATTTTTATTTTCTATCGGAATACATATATACGCCCGGCGTATATATATCACTATATATATCACACAGAGGATGTTTCCTCTCGTATACGCCAGGTGTGAAATACAGCCAAGACGCGTCCGTATTCAAAAGGAAACAGTCTTGTATACGCCTCATTCACTGGCGTGAAATATAAGCGTATACATGTGACAACAAGTCTATATTCAGCCGATACATGCACTTCCACGATGGCATATACATAAATAAAATGTTTAGTTTCGTGCCGTGTTACCTTTTACTTTTTAGAAGTGCTTATATTGCTAATCTGTCTCTGAATTAGATGCTGGTCAAGATCATATGGGAGTTAAATTGTCCCATATTCTTATGTACAGTATAACCCTGCTTAAGGGACACCCTCCGTTCTGAGCAAAGTGCCCCCTTAAGCGAGATGTTTCCTTACCATAGACCTATATATATATAGGTCCTGGAGGGCTATTTCTGACCTCCAATTTTTAGTTGGTAGCAGCTTTGGGTCAGGTAAAGATGGAAAATTGAAACTTACCATCTTTTCCAAGTAAGACATGTGCTTTCCACGAGAAGTATTCATTTTGTTCTAAAAACATTCTAATTACACAATTTTGGTGTTTTTTGGGGTTATAGGTCAAAAGAAATATAAAAATAGCGAAATGTGTAAATAGGGAAAACTAGAGAACATCTAACAACAAAAGCACTATTTTGGGTAATATTTGTAATCACATGATTAGAATTATATAAGAACTAAATTTCACATTCTATGACAGTTCTGTCAAGGTCAAGGTCATATATTCAAGGTCAGCAAAAATGGGGCTCACTCTGAGCTCCTTGCAATATTCGAAATGGTGCAATCTTACATTCTAGATGGGGTCAAAGGTCAAATATCATTGGATTGGCAATGTAAATGAGCCTGGTTTATTGTTCCATGGTGCATTAGCAACAAAATAAGTTGGAGGTAGATCTAACAGGTGGAACAATAAAAAGTGCAAATGATCAAAAGTTGTATTGCATGATATGATAGCATACCTGCAGGTGTTTGTTTTATATCTATTCAAAATTAATACAACATTCTTTGGAATATCTTAAAGAACAGTGTCATAGGTCAATAGGTCATAGGTCACCATGAGCAACTAATGTAGAGCCCAATGGATAGATCTATTCGTCCTGAGTTCTAATTTATGTTTTAGATTCAGGAATATTTATTGTATTTGTGAATCACATTCTGTCAATAATTGGCTATTAATTTGAAGAAAATAGTAGATTGAGGTGACTAACACATTAGAGAAACTCAATATGTTATTCTCTGGAGGGCAACCTGACCAGTAGCCACCTGGTGTCGGGACGGCTCAAGCACCACTACATGTCAGTCCAGAATGCAGTCTCAGTGCTGGTCACACACACAAACTGGCAGCTGTCTACCAATTGTATAGGAATCTGTATACAAAACCGCAATATACATCACTATTACCAACCTGCAGACCACATTCAATGCTATGTTCTGGCTCTTCTGCAAATATTTCACAGATGACAGCAGGAGTCTTTTAGGGAGTGCCGCCAACAGGGGGATGAACCAGTTGCCAAATATATAGACATCAACACTTTGTGAGACAGTGTAGGCATGTGTAGGGGGTCAGGTAGGTGTCAGTTGAGTGTGTGTTTGGGTAAAGCAGTGACCTATCTATATTTTAGTATATATACACTTATAACATAACCACAAAGCCACCAACATAGGTGATAAAATAAGAGTGAATAAAGGGTTTAAAAGCACAACCTCAACAAGGATGATTTGGGAGAAGGGGGGGCAGGGTGGTGGTGGCTTGGATAGAGTGACCTTTGGCACCTTTTGGGGAATATGTATCGAACAATATATGAAAAATTGATTGTTTATATTACTAACTTTTGTATATATTTGTCTACCAATTAATGAATGTATTTATTTTATGGTTTTTAATTGATTATTATATATAAATAACAATCACTTTTTATTCCTTGGATAATAAGTGTTTCTTTCTTTTATATTGGTATGCTCATATAACCATCTACAGACTAAAAACTCCATGGAAAGCAGACTTTTTACTCGGACAGAAGGTGCTCCCATAAGTGTGGTTTTACTCTATTTCCACAAAAAATGGCAAGCAAATTGGAAAAGTATCAACATGTCATTGTAATCAGGGTCATTATACTCAGAACATACTCAAATATTGTTTTGATAGATAAAAGTGCTTGAGAGTTACATGTGAAAGAGTAACAGTATGCATTTATCATTGGAGCTCCATATTGGTAAAATAAGTGCATGGCAAAATGACCTATATGTACATGTACAAGCTACCCCTCTGAAGCCTTCCCTATATCTAAAATATGAGATTATCTGCTAAAAAAATGTCTCTGCTTACCACTATCTGTATTCTGACAAGGTCTCAAGTTAAATTATGATACTTAAATAAGTTTGGGTGTTCCATATATGTCAAAGAAATGTGAAAAATCCTTAAAAAATGCATTTTCTATGCAAAATTACCTAAAATTTGTTGCCATGGCAACTGAAATTTCGAATCCTATTAGTGGTTCCATATACTTAATCATCATATATATACTGTACATGTGTAAATTATCTTTTTAATCAATCTATTATTACCAACACAGTATAGAAAAATGTATTTGGTGCGCATTTCCAGTGAAATTAGCCCCAAACCCCTGGTAAGGAAAGGGTTAAGCAGGGTTAAAATGAACCTAATAGCGATTTCTGTTCCGAACAAAAAATTGCCCCCTTAAGCGGGGTGTCCCAGAAGCGGGGTTTTACTGTATATCCAATTAATATATTTCATGAAAATGATGTATAGATTGTTCCTCATTAGGTTTTAATCATCTTGCCTCTGGTAAGGGGCTCCACCTGCGGGAGGTGACCTAGATGATGTGGTTAGTACGTCTACAGACACCTGACATAGTGATCTACTACACCAGGTACCACGGTATGTTCCTTTACATCTTGCCTTTCTCTCTAACACCTTTTACACCACATGAAGGTAATGGACACAGTTATATAGCCATCTCTGTATGTTGAAATGGACTAATTCTGCTGCCAAATTTAGTAAATGGCAGGATCTAGGTTTTTTGAGATTTAGTTAATCGTAGCCAATTTCAAGTGTTAGTTTTACTTCTGTCTACATCCCCCCATGCTAGACTTGCTCAAGTCTTTGATTATGAACATTCATTAAATCAGAATAAAGTTCCATATTGTATATCCTTCTCTGACTAGCCCATGAATCAAAGACTTTTATTATCCATCGTATACAAAGCCCCAATTGAAAATGTATGGGGACTCAGTTAACCACGACCCAGTGTATACAACCTGTCAGATACCATAACTGTGGTATACGGATTCAAACCTGTGGTATAGGGCTTCAAAACCACGGTATACGGGAAAAATGGTCCCTTTTGCTATAGAGCAAAGAATTAGTAGATACCAAACGAGAGTCAGCCTTGTCAATGTTTATGCCACGATGGGCAGGTTGTGTATTACTACACGAGGCGTAGCCGAGTGTAGTGAGTAACAGACGTGACCAGAGTGGTATAAACATTGAGAAGGCTAACTCGAGTTCGGTTTCATATTTATCCTACCCCATCTCACCGATATACAGAGAATATTTGTAATTATCCATGTTAGTAGTTATCAATGCTGCCGGATCTACTTTCGTTATCTTGTCCCTGATTGGTCTGTTTTTTTATTCACCTCGGTGCATAAATAACACTTTATCCAACGCTATGTCAAATACATTGAGTCAATGTTAAACCTATGGCGGTTTTTTTTAGGGGTAGGTTAAAAAGTCCCTACTTTTATACCCTTTAATATGTCACTTCCTGGATTTGATTTGCTCGAAAAGATGGATAATAAATGCAGCAAACGATGATTTTGTGGGCAGGCGGCTATGTAAACCACTCAGGGTTAACGTCGTAATACACTCGTTAGCGCTCGTGTATTACTAAACGTCAATCCCTCGTGGTTTACGCCCGCCTGTCGACAAAACCATTGATTATTGTCTATGTCTACTATAAACAGGATCTAATGTTTATGGCCGCAAGCCACTCCCTGTAACCCCATATTTCCTGCTAACCCTCCCCCCTCCCCTCCTCCAGTTCTCTGGCCGCCTGTGTTGTCATAGCAATAAATTTTGCCTGTTCCTGACCGTGAGCTGATCGAGATCAAAGAGGGAGGTTATCAATTTCCCAGCAGATATCCTGACCAGTAGCCAGGATATCTGTATGGAGAGTGTTGGGAATACTGGTGCTAAACAGCACCAGAAATCCAACACCATTCCCGACTGTACCAGTCCCTGTATCCCAGCCAGGAGGGTAGTTATAGGATGCAGGGACTGGAGCCATCTACCCCCATGCCTGTTTGTAAATCTTGTATTTAAATACGAGGAGATTTAACAGGCTTGTTTGATAATGCATGCTCTTAAATGCAGACCCTTTTCTGTATGCCAGAGGCACTGAGGGACAAAGTGGATCAACTATATGCAACACTTCAGGATGACCTTATGGATTGCCAAGACTGTCTTAGTGAACAGACTTATTAAACGCCAATGAGTATTTTTTTTTTTTTTTTTTTTTATTAGATCAAGACATCTCTCACCAGGGTGAGTTTTCAGATGTTACATTGAAGCATATTATACAAAGCTTGTGCCTGCAATAGGCAGTCCTATGACTCATAAGCATGAAAGAAAAAGAAAAAAAAACGAGAAAAAAAAACCAGAAGTATAAGTATAAGTAGGAGTAATTTTGATAACCTTGTCCCCGCTCGGGTTCAGTCAAGCATTGCAGGAATTTAATTAATTTACACGCCGGGTCGACCACACAGGTATAAGTACGAGTCAAACAGAATGAGTCTGTATACATACAAGCCTATATCATCAAACAGGCCCCTATCTCATCAATATATCTTCATTGCATTCCCTTTTTTGTATTGAGGATGTCCAAGGTTAGACACTGAAGTCTAGGTGATATTACAAAGTAGCTAGTTGAGCTGTGATTTACATCCATTCACCCCTCTTTGTCTACACTCAATCTATGAGAGAATACAAGCCACCCAATGTGCCCTTGTGTCCTGTCTACACTCAATCTATGAGATAATACATACACAATATTAACTGGTTTCAGATACAAGTGGCAGTAATCTCTGAGGACAAGACGCGTAGTAATCTCCGAGCGATAGCGAGGTGATTACACAGAGTCTAGTCCGAGGAGATTACTTCCACTTTTATCTGAAACCAGTTTATATTGTATTCATTAACCACCGTTCCTTGCTGATAATTACGATGCTCTTCTGAAACTTTACTGATGCGCCCTCTATCGTTAATGAAAATATCGTTCCTAAAATGCCCGTGAGGTGGCAGTTAGTTTGTATGCCTTCGCCATGTTGGTTTCATGTTGTCATCCGAGGATGGATTATACACTGATATACAGGGCAAGACAAGGTAAGAACTAATTGTCAACTGTAATCTGACAGATTATGGAGTTTAGGAGACACTGCCACAGATGAATTAATTTGACTTGAACTGTAAACACTGTTGAGTGCGATGTTGTGATCGCAATATCGTGTGCTGCTGTCATATCCTGTCAAAGCGACGTTCGCCGATATTGTGATAGGGGGTTTGGGAACCCGTTGAAAACTATAATTTGACAGATTATGGAATTTGGGAGACACTGCGACAGATTGATTCACTAAACTTGAACTATTCTGTAGCTCACGTTGACTGTGACGTTGTGTGATTGTCTGCTGCTGTCACTGCATGTATTAGTTCATGTTTAGCTCACTGAATGACGCTTTGGGAACTATTTCCAGTAATCTCCTGCAGGAGGTTACGGGCCTCAGTAATCTCCTGGTAGCCAAATACTCACATCCAGTGCTATTCCTATGGAGACTACGTATTAGGTGGTTAATAAAAGCCGCGAACTGTGCCCCTGTGTCCTGTCTACACTCAATCTATGAGAGAATACAAGCCGCGAACTGTGCCCCTGTGTCCTGTCTATACTCAATCTATGAGAGAATACCAGCCGCAAACTGTGCCCCTGTGTCCTGTCTATACTCAATCTATGAGAGAATACAAGCCGCAAACTGTGCCCCTGTGTCCTGTCTATACTCAATCTATGAGAGAATACAAGCCGCGAACTGTGCCCCTGTGTCCTGTCTATACTCAATCTATGAGAGAATACAAGCCGCAAACTGTGCCCCTGTGTCCTGTCTATACTCAATCTATGAGAGAATACCAGCCGCAAACTGTGTCCCTGTGTCCTGTCTATACTCAATCTATGAGAGAATACCAGCCGCGAACTCTGCCCCTGTGTCCTGTCTATACTCAATCTATGAGAGAATACAAGCCGCAAACTGTGCCCCTGTGTCCTGTCTATACTCAATCTATGAGAGAATACAAGCCGCAAACTGTGCCCCTGTGTCCTGTCCTGGGATGAATATTAAAAAAGTGAATTCACCCATATGATGATGTCCTGGGACCTGTTTCACTAGTTTCATTACAAAAGTGTTAGACAGACATGAAAAGCGGCACCAACAGTGCAAGCAAAAACGACAAAACGAAGTCACGTTTCATAACGCATGTCACATCTATTGTTGCATGTTGTGTCACAATGTCGGTGTTGTGAACAGTGACATTACATAGCCACCTGTGCCAGCGCTACTTGTGTTGTCACAAAACTAGTCCACCCCAATCTGTCTGTAGGGTGCTAAATGAGAGTACTCACCACCAAAGCGAGAGCTAACAATGACACTTGAAGCATCACTGTCGAGGTCGAGGTCGAGGTGCTGCTCACTATTGGGTATTGGAACTGGTTTTGCTGCCGCTTTGATTCAAAGTGCCGCTCGCTGTTGTGGCCTCTTGCTTTGAAATGCGACGTGCCGCTGGCGAGACTTCACTCGACTTTTGAAACAGCTCCCTGGTCCCTGAAGTTATTGCGTATGCGTTGGGTGAGGAAGTTCACTAGTTTTGTGACATGTCTAGATGGCGTGACATGTCTAGATAGCGTCTAGATGGTGTGTCCAGTTTCATAAGAACTATACATTAAACTTCATTTTGTGCGTTCTTGCTTGCACTGTTGGTGCCGCTTTTCATGTCTGTCTAACACTTTTGTCACAAAACTAGTGAAACAGGTCCATGATCTGCAGATTTGTCTAATTCCTATGTTTGGGGTCTCTCTTTTCCTTGGGCCGGCTACTTGTGTTGTCACAAAACCAGACAACCCAATCTGTCTGTATGGTGTCACAGACATGTCATAAAACTAGTGAAACAGGTCCCTGGTGACGATGATGAAAAAGTGTCTAGCCCAGCCGTCCCTTCAAGTGGCCCACAGGAACAATGATGATAAGGACATCTAGAAAACGAGAAAAAACAAAAATGGGCAAAAGCAGAAGTGATTGTCTTACTCATTCCATCATGATAAGTGGTATCAGCATCTTTTTTACATCCTTGAAATATTGTCTCTGGCAGGGATCAAAGGAACCAATTATAGCCCCAACCCTGACCTTCCTTAGCTGGAACTTATTATATGCAACGAGAGTTGGAGGGCTCAGTTCCAGTTCCATCTCTCAGGAAGTCGAAGTTATACCGGAACACAGCCACTACTTAAGTGGTGATTCCACCAACACACAAGATCTAGTGAGATTAGTCCCGATTTAGGTCGGGCTAAGTTTGAAGAATCGCCTGCCTATTTGTCGGGATGTGTCTTGAGGTGTCGCGGTGGTGGAGCACCAGAATATACACCTGAGACCGCATGCCTACATTTTGTGAGAACTACACATCACGACACTGTAAGATATTACAAGATATACCAAGATATATCACGACAGAGCCATCCTGTTGGTGGTCTCTACAGACTCTACACTCTACAGGCAGACCTGCAAGGTGCACAGGCAGGAGGGTTTCACAATGGGGTCCTATTATGTGACCCCCATCGAAAGAACCTTCAGCCATCTGAAAAATCCAGGGGTGATTTTCCCTGGCCCAACTTGGGATTACTTCACTCTTTCTATTTCCCTGTACTACCTACATCCCCCTCCCCCCCCCCCCCCCCCCAGTGATGCGTGGTGCGGTGCGACCCTGGGTGTGACAGGAGTAGGCAACATGACGTGAGGATCGGGATGCTTAGGCTGTGTGTCAGCTACAGGCTGTGGTGATGATGGTAGTGGTGGATCAGGTGCAGTCAGAACAGGCTCAATGGCAGGCATAGGAGCTAACAGAGGTGGTGCGTCCAGGTGAGCGGGCGGCATGAGTAATGTCTGTTTCTGAGGTGGTGGCTTGGATGACTGATCTGGCTCTTGAGGAAAGTGGACACAAAGATGGTCAATGTGGCGCTTCGGAAAAAACGTCCATCTATCAGGTGGACCTGGAAAGTGACGGGTCCTACCTTGGTCTGGAGAACTCCGGGAAGCCAGGTGGAGGTTCCTGTAAAGTTCATGGCCCAGACAGTCTCTCCTGTCTTGAACACTCTCTCATGGATGGGGTCATGCGCGGCTTTGTCAGTGGCTTGGGGCTAGATCACTTTATCTGCGATGTTCGGTGTGATGAGGTCCATCAGGAAACAGGGCTAATGGTGCATCAGCAGCTTGGCAGGCGCCACTCCAGTCATAGTCTGCGGGGTGATGCGGTAGTGAGCGAGAAAAGTTGCGAATACCATCCTTCACGGTCTGTACCGCATGCTCAGTGAGTCCGTTGGAGGATGGATGGTACGGGGACACACAAATGTGTTTGATGTGGTTCTTCTTGCAGAATTGTTCAAACTCGTTGCTGGTGAAACAGGAACCATTAATGGACACAATGGATACAGGCAGACCATGTGTCACAAATGTTTGATGGAGCTTCGTGATGGTGGTACCACTGGTGGCGCTCTTCATGACATGAGCGTCGATGAACTTAGAATGACTGTCCACTATGACAAGCACCATCTGTCCATTCATCGGTCCAGCATAGTTTATATGCAGGCAGTGTCACAGTTTCCCAGGCCACTCCCATTGGTGGAGCTGAGCCGGAGGCTTTCACATTTCGTTCGATATTGTTGTCGATTCCAGGCCACCAGACATAGCTGTGGGCGAGGGACATAGAGCACACAATGCCCGGGTGGCACTTGTGGCAGCCTCTTTGAATCTCTCCAAGACTGTCAGAAGATTTTCCTCAGCCTCCTCCTACTTTGTCAAGTAAAGCAAGAGATACAGTGCACGGTTTAAAGCAATAAGGTTGCACATCAGGGTTGATGTGCAGAAGGGCTTCAAAACCAGCATAGTCTATGTGGTGAGTGTACAGGGACTCAAAGGTTGAGGCAGAGTTGGTTAGAAAAAACACACTGGTCCAGTCTAGCTCCAGGTATTGAAGCCAATCATGTCCTAGCAGTTTCAGACCCTTACCACTGACAACCAGGGCCTGGAGACGTGCAGACTGACCACCATGATTCACCAAAGTCTCTACTCTCCTGAGAGAGCTGATAGTGTCTCCGGAGTAGGTACGCAGGGTCGGGACATGTCGGTTGCTAAGGGATAGCAGTTTCAGTGACTCATATGTGTCTCAGTTAATAATAGTGGCAGCAGCACCTTTATCAATTTCAAAGGTCCCCTCTTTATCATTAACACTTCAAGAAACACAATATGGTTTTACTGAGGAGGTACAGTTGGCTCTAGTACTGAATAAATCATACTGATCTGGTTTACTAGACACTGGTGAGGTAGTACGGGACTCCACATAATTTGTATTTGCTTGCCTACACATTTGTTACAGGATTTGCCCCAGGCTGGACAGTCATAAGCTCCGTTCTCATGGTTGTTACCACCACAACCTGGACAAGCAGAGGGCTTTTTCCCTTTGTTTTTCCCTTTACCATAACTCTGGGATTTACCACTACTTTTACCACCAGACTTGTTACTGTTCATGTAGTTCACTTTGTTGACTTGTGGCTGTGCCGGGGCGGTCTGAAGGGTCGGAGCCATAACTTTACGCTGAGCCGCCATCAACTCGATCCCACGGGCGTAAAGCTTCAGGTGGTCTAGGGCGATGTCAATGTTCGTAAGACCCTTCTCGCAAACTTTATTGTTGTAGCACTTCTGGATCAACTGCAACTTCACCTCAGCCTTGATAGCATCATCGTCAGCAAAGCCACAGTGCATCACCATCTTGTTGAGTTGGGTGCAGAACTGATCCACGGTTTCACCCGTTTGCTGAGCGGCCTGGTGGAACTGATATTTCTCAAACTCAACATTTCGCACCGGTGCAAAATGCGTCTCAATTTTAGTTTTAACTTCCGCATAAGGGTCAGTGTTTTTTATGTTCACTGCATCAGTGATATCGTTAACTTCCTCCCCACATACAAAATGAGGGCACAGGTACGTTTGCCTGGCTATATAGCATTGAACTTGATGAAATGTTTGAACTGATGCCCCCACTTCTCCCATCTCAGAGCAGCAGTCTTCATAGGTTGGACAAATGAAAGTGGGCAGGGCAATTTCACAATTAGCTGCCATGACTGGGTTTGTGAAAATGACAGGGAGGATAAATCACTGTTGAGATCCTCACAAATTGTAGGTAGGCCTTGTACTGTTCATCAAGGGATGACACTCACAGTGACAGTAGTTTACTGTCTGCAGGAGGGTTGCAGGGGTGACAGTTTGATACTGTAGTGGCATTTGGCTGATGACACAGTTCACAGTTCACATCAAAATTTTAGCACCAAAACACAACATTGAAATGGATAACCTGTACTCAGAGAATGTTCTGGGTGAGCACAGAAACTTCCAATTGTCCTCGTCGCCATTTGTAGTGTTTGGGTGGTGCTAGGAAGTCATTGAAGAGGCCTAGATGTGGATTCACTTGCATTTTTATTTTGGTACCGGCAGAAGAGCGAAAGTACAGGTTGGAAAACAATACATGAGACACCATCAGTTTCTATTTTCAGTATCAGCAATAACAACGCACTCGGCTCCTAAAGGTAGGTGGTTTAACATACACAGCACCTATCCAGCCTCACCTGAATGGTGGTAAGCATGAAGTGCAGCCTCTCTGGGTCCATCGGTCTGCTGGGGTGGACAGCAATTACCAATCTGTTCACCCTCTTGGTCGCCTCGCCTCGTGGTGCAGACTGGATATGCTTGCACACAAGTATAACAAAAGTGACTGGGGTGAGGAGTTAGCTCAGTTGTAAAGAGCACTGGACTGGAAAAAGGCTACTACCAAAGCCGAAACATTATGAAAACTTGCTGTTCAAATAAAGCCATCATCTAAAACTGACTACAGATTGCTGTGGAGTTGTGCTTGTTCTAAAACGCTTATGATTTACTGCTATATCAAAGGCCAGTCCTTCTCATACCATGTCTATGTGGTGTAGGAAATAAAAGAACTCTCACCTTGGTGAATGTGTAGGGGTGAGGTTTCTACCTAAATTCATTACATAGATTCAATCACCACCCTTGTGGTGTAAAAAAAACCTTGAGAAAGTCTGGTGAGAACCTTTAATGGTTAGATGGACGTTAATCAAACCAACAAACCAACAAACCAAACTCCGGGTCCATCCCGTAATGCTCTCTCATATGGATACTCTTGAGGTACAACAGTGTGTTGGCCTTACTCCAGCCATTGCACTCTATGTCCTCAATAAACCTAGTGAACCATTCCTTTCCCAAAAGGTTTCGGAATGACTGCATTCCTTCTGGGTGCATCACTGGGCCCAATTTTTTTAAATTTTTTTTTTATCATTTCTTTTATTTCTGTCTTTCCATGTTTTACAGTTTTAAGGGATTCAAAATCACATATTTAAACACAGTGACGGTAACAAAAGGGGCCCCTATGACGTCAGCTTGTTTATAGCTGGTTTTCATCGTCTAGGCCTACCTAGTATCAATATTTTACACAACCATCCGTGTGACAATGTCAAGAAAATAATTCATTGAATACATCCTTCAATCTTATTTGGAGAGCTTTTCATAGCCTTCATACATAATCACTCTAAAGACGTAATGTGAGATGATGATTCTGAGTTTAAGAGTACAACAATGAGAAATGAACCTGATTTGAGAAATAACCCTGTAATTTGATTCACATTAACTTAATCACAAAACTACAATTTAGGTTTGTAATTTGACAAAATAACTCTCTTTCCTCTTTTGAGCGTTTACCTATACCAGTTATTATATATATATCTTTGGGACTGAGTAATATAAGACTCAATGTTCCTAGTAACAGGATGTAAATTATTCCATACATTTGAGCCAGCATACAGTACAGAGTTCATAAAAGCTGTGTGGTTGGGTTTTAAAATTTTCAAAACTGGAGCATCATACAATCTTGTATGGACTTGGGTGTTGTCCAGATGTTCATTATTTTGCGCTCTATGGAACATAAAATTTCTTGCATGACATAGACGCCTATCCTTCAAATATGGAGTACCTGTTAACGCATGTAATACAGCAGTGGGAGTTGTTCTTCTTGCCTTTAGACAAATCTTCAGACATCTGTTTTGTAAGACCTGGAGTTTTTGTAAATATCTGTTTGCTGCATTCATAAACAGGATATCCCCATAATCAAAATAGGGGGTAATACATGACTTATATATTCTAATCCCTGCGGGTGTTGTTAAATAAGGCCTCATTTTAATTAGTTGATACAGTCTATAAGAGATGGTTTTTGTTATTCGGTTTAAGTGTGTACTATAAACTAAATTTGCGTTTAGGTAGATTCCCAGATAATTAAAAGTTTATACTTGTTCAATTTCAGAATCCCCAATTTTAAAATTTTGAATATAATTTTGTCTGTGCCTAAAATTTGAGTGGAAATGCATACTCTTTGTCTTTTGTACATTTATCGTTAACTTGTTTTCTGAACACCACTGATACATCCTATCCTTATCTTGTTGCAATAAAGTATGTACAACATTCAGATCTTGACCGTGTTGATATATTACTGTATCATCTCCATACAAACATAAATGTGAGTTTACAAATATCTTGTTCAGGTCATTGATATAAATAAGAAACAGCAAAGGTCCAAGAATGGACCCTTGCGGTACACCACATATAACCGGATTGTATGATGACAACATATCATTTACTCTAACTTGCTGTTGCCGATTACTAAGGTAGTCGGTAAACCACAAAAGATTTCTATCCACTATACCGTATAGCAATAACTTTTTTAATAATATGGCGTGATTGACCGTATCAAACGCTTTTTTTTAGATCTATATAAAGCGCGAGTGTATCATTACCAATATTACGATTTAACAAAATTTGATCTGTGTATCGAGCAATAGCTTGGATAGTCGATTTACCCTTTCTAAAACCGGACTGGGTTTCATACAGAATATTGTTCTCATTTAAAAAGTCAGTCACATGTTTAAAAGACAAGTTGAAAAGATCTACGAAAATATGAGGGATTATTAACAGTGCATCTCTAAAAGTTCTTGTATTTATGCCTTCAAGTTGAGATTGCTTAGTTAGTTTAATATCATTTGCTATCTTTAACACTTTAGCAATATCCGTTTTTATATCAGCTAGTCTACAATTTTGATTTTGGTGATCATAAAATTTCCAGGGTGCAGTGAAATCCTGATATAACACCTTCCCTATATTGGTAAAATAGTTATTAATATAGTCGGGGGTCTCACTCGTCGTGATAATATTTTGGTCTTCGTCTTTTAGCCTAATTTCCTTTACTTTCTTTTCTGTAGCCGCTGGTAGAATATTACCAGTGACCCTCCAAAATCTTTTGTGGTCATTTAAGTTTTCGTCTAGAATATTGGTATAATAATCCTAACAGGCTTTTTTGATTGTTTGGTTATATTGGTTTCTTAATATTCTTGCTGATTTCCTGTCACTATCTTTTCCAGAAGCCTTTGCCTTGATAAGTGCTTTATTTTTATCCCTAATGATTTCAAATAGATCTCTTGTAATCCAAGGTTGATTTGTATCTGTTACAGTAAATTCTCCAAATTTACATTTACGATCCAGAAAGAGGTTTATCACTTTTTTAATATTATCCCATTTTTGTTTCACCGTTTCCAAATTTAAATGGTCATCCCAGTTAATATTTCTTAAAAATTCAGTAAAGTCATTTTTACTATATTTTAGATATGACCTCCCTAGGATTCTAATTAACCAGCTTAAGTCTATAAATCACCTCAAAATCACCTAATATTTTTGTCTCTCGCGATACCTTTTGTGAACCGATCTCAAGTTGAGACTGATCTCAAGTTGAGACGGTTTTCAAGCATACCAGTAGGATTTTCACAAGCGGCCCGAGTGGTGCAGTGACTGCACTTTTCACTCTCTTTTCAAATGTTTCTCATGGTCATAATAAGCAAAAGAATAATTTGAAAATTGGTATATAGCTTTGCCAGGTTATTAGTTCGCTTTGCTTTAAATATTTTCTAATTAGACTAAGTTTAAGCACTGAATAAAAAAGTTGAGACCAGTATCAACTGGTCTCAACTTGAGACCGGAGTTGAGATTGTTTGACTTGAGATCCTCTAAGATCCCTTGAGATCGTCTCAACTGAAAAACACCCAAAGCACCCCAAACGGTCTCATCTCAGTCTCAACTTGAGATCCCTTAAGATCATCTAAAACTGAAAAACACTTTGCCTCTCCTAGATCTAGTGTGACAAGATGAGCAGTGGTCACAGTTTTCTCCAGTGTGCATTTTGGTTATATTAATAATCTGAATAGTCCACACAGATCACGGAGTATAGAGTTCAGCATAGTGATTTCTACTCTATACATTCAAGTGTAGCTTTGTAAGGAATGCAAAGCCTATCACAGCATGTCAGCAAAGCAGGCTGATCATAAGATTTGATGTCATATTTTCTAGTCTATTGCAGGGATGTATCAAGCTGAATACTGCTGGCAGTGTCAATGTAAATACCCATCATACAGTGTGTTCATCTCCTTCCAATCACAGTAAATTTAGTAGATAGGTGTGGGATTTGAATTGAAAAATCTGGCAAGTTTTTAACTTTGCATAGCTCTCTTTTTAGTGAAACGACATCATTATTGTTCAGTTTGTGATTTGCCTATAGAACTGCCATAGTCCTGACATACCTATGAGTAGCTTAGCAATGTAGGTTGTTGATGCATTTAGCAATGTCAAAATGGAGGATCAACAGTGAAAATAATTATTACTTCCCTCTTTTCTACATTAATATCAAACCTAATTAAAGCTATTCACACATTTTAAACATTAAAATCTAAACAACTGCAGTGATAACATCCAAACTATTTTATCACTCTCCTCCAGTTCTAATTGAGTATCACATTTGATAAGTGATTGCTTTGCCATAATGAATTGTATGTCTAATAAAAATAGGTATTGATGTATATCTCAGCTAAGGTTTTTCTTACCTGCATGATCAAATATGATATCATTATTCCCACTCAAACAATTCCAGGCTCTTCTGCATGTAATGCTGATTTGTACTCATTTTCTCTGTTGTACTTTGTTTTAAAGATGAATCTGACTGGCAGAAGAAAGGATGTTGTTGGGTGTGTTGCATCCTTACTGGCCATCATTTCTGAGACAAGTTCAGTAACCGCAGTGCAGGCTCTTCATGGAAGGATACCGGATTTTCAACTTAGTCTTGCCCGATATCTTGGGATGCTGATTATTTCAACACTTGTTTTAATGCTGAAAGATATAAGTTCAGATGTTGACCGGAAGTTTGCCCCTGCTGTGATCATAACAAGGCTTGCTAGCCTGTTTTATACGCTGACCTACTTTGCTACTGCAGCTATCCTTCCTCTATCCCACATAGGAGGGATTTCTTATGTATCCAGGATGTTTTTTACAGCTATATTCACCAAGATATCTGGCAAGAAGAATTTAGGCCTGCTTCAGATCACCACAATGCTTCTTTGTACTGCAGGTGGTGTGTTTGTAACGCAGCCTTGGACAACCTTTAACAATGGATGTTCATCTATGCTCTCAGTCAATCTCTCTTTAAAATATGTCAACAGAACAAACATCAGTGGTCTTGTTAACCTGGTTAATCAGACAGCTCATACCTATAACAGTTCTCGAGTTTTAGTGACTGGGTATCTGCTGTTGGTAATATCAAGTGCTTTTGATGCCATTACCTTGTATATGGTGGGAGTCCAACTGAAAAGCGTGAGTCCAGTTGTATTATCTTGTATTGGTGGAATGATATCTTCTCCATTAAGTCTTGTAATGGTATTTTACTTTGAAGACTTTGTTATAGGGCTGACATTAAGAGAGCTGTTCCTTGTATGTGTACACTCTGTGTGTTCAACTGCCACTGTGCTGTCTCTTAACTATGCAGCCCAGAAGATTCATCCATCTCATGCTACCATTATGTCGACATTGACCATTGTCTGTGAATTGTTTGTTCAGTATACATTCATGCAGGACAAGGGAAGACACAACCTACTGGAAGTTTGCGGATGCTTGCTCATAGTGGTTTCAACCTTCATGCTGATAATAACCCCCAGCAATGCACATAGTGATGATTTGAACTAGTTTGTTTGAATTTCTTTATTGATGCATTTTTTGGTCCTTTAACAATGTTTCCTGATAAGAAATCTTTCATGGTACATCAAACAAAGAGGCTGTTAGTGTCAGCCATTCAATCAGGCTGGTTTTCTGTATGTTGGCCAACCCAGTAATTACATGTAATATGAACCTTTATTTGTTTGAGATTTCATTAGTTGCATATATATGTATCCTGTTACATGACACCTGCTAAACCACAACAATACAAGGATATCTTTGTCACAAAGTAAAACATGACAATGACTAATATATATAACAAATCCTATAGTGTGTAGAGGTTATAATCACAGTTTAACCCTTTGAGGACGGGTGCCTGCAGCCAAGCTACTTCCATAAGGACTGGTATGGGTGGCAGTTTTTCCTGCAAGACGATGGGCACATAAAACTCTTGATTTGAATAATGATACATAAACTTAAATGATTTATTTCTTTAAAATATAAATTCTAAGTATGCTGTCATATCTAAATTCTGTGAAGATTATATGGCCTCTGGTCAATTATTTCTTTGTTAAAACAATTTTGTAAATATTGGAGAAATAATGCCTCCAGGCATAATGCATCCTTAATGGATTAATATCTGGGAATAGTTTCATTCGTACAGTCTTTTTAGACAACCTTGAATTCCAGGATGTTTGGTATATTTCTTGTTACTGGAGATAGAGTATTCCAGCTCCCCTGTAGACTACTGAATATGTGAATGCCTGACAGTTCGGTCTGTGCATGAATAGCAATGGTGCATCGTGGATCCTAGTACATCTATTATTAAATAGTTGTAATATTCACAAATAACCATTAAATTAGCAGTAGGAATCGGCATGTTTAATCGGTCTCCCGTTTACTAGCCTGGCAGCATATGTCGCATTGTGTATTTTTTTTATAACCAGCTTGCATGTGCAAATGTTTGACTCAATTTGTAATCTACGCCTATGATTGATCACATGTGTAACTATGTAACTAGTTAAGATACAATCGAACCGCAAAGCCATGTAAGCCCAATCCTTGGGCAATATCTGCGGCATGAATACATACGCTGGAGCCGCTGGAAGATAGGGACCACTGATTTTTCCCTAAGCGTAACCTCCAGGATAAATAAAAACCCTAAAAACAAAAATGTCAACATACTTAGGTCTCTGTGTCCTTATAAAACAAATGTTCTCAGATGAGGGTTCCTTCTTTCAAACAGAAAGGGTTTAACTGTGTGTACATGAAGCAAATGGTCGAAGTTCTCCTACCAAGTTTTATTGTTTTAGAGGATTTGTAGTCCAAGTACTATTTTTAACTGTTCTAAACATAATGTCCCTATAGTCTATATAAGCCAAAATACAATTTTTGTAAATACAAAGTGGTGCACTGGTGGTCAAATATGGATTCATTTTGTTAAGGTATTATAACTGTAGAGATAAAGTTTTGGATATTTGGTAAAGATGAGTGGAAATATCCTAACTCAAATTAATGTAAATACCTAGATAATTGTACCTTGTTACATTTTGAAGTACACTTTTCGGTTTAGGTACATCAGTTTTACTAGTCACTATTGTTATATGAATAATAAATGACATGAGTTATTTTGTAATTAATGAGTTAGATTCACCTGAGAGATGCTCGGGTTATGAGTGAGAATGTGTTTTATTGTGTAAAGTCAGTAAGCACATTGTGGGCTGTACATGTAAACGGACACTGTTGTGAGTGACATGGAAATGTGTTTCATTCTGTAACGTCAGCGTAATCATATCAAGTCAAAAAGCCTTAATCTCTGGTTACTTTCCCATATTCCTATATACTCATTATTGAACTAACTAAAGTTACCTACCGCTGCTGGGGGGTGCATTAAAAATAAGTTATGTGTCGAGGTTGATGTTTTGTCCCGCTCTCATGTTTTCGTCTCACTCTGACGTTTTCGTCCCGCTCTGATCACGTGATACAATACAGCCATTTGCTTCGGAAGTGTTTCAGGTAAAGAATTAAGCATTTTTATCGATATTTGAAGGTATATAGGAATAGGGAAACCAAGTACCGGTAAGCAAAAGTCAAAGTTACTCGGTAAGGTTTGGAAATATTACTGCCCGCTAATGCCTTGGGCAGTAATTTTTCCAAGCCTTATCTCGTAACTTTGAACTTTTGCTCACCGGAACATAGTTTCCCATAGAATTCCTTCTTCTATATATTTGTTCTGATTTAATTATCATTCAATCTGTCATATTGAATGGTGAGATACCCCGCACTTAATCATCCTATATGAATATGAACAATTCAGATGATGAAGAATGAAAAATAGATGTATGAGAGTGATTTTTTATAATTTCACATACAGTCACAAGATAGAAATAATCAGAATTTGGTAAAAGCAGATCTTTCGGTAGTGGTCCTTTTAAAGGTATCCAAGAACAATAGTATTCATAGATCACACGTTCAGGTACAGAGGGTTTTTTCAGCATGGGCCAAAAACCACGGACCAGTGAGGGTATGTGAGAAAGGTGCTCTATAATAAGGAAGAAACCAACAAGGTTTGGGCTGAGTCGCCGTTCTCCACGAGTTCAAACGCAGAGCGATAGTCACGACGCGAAGCAGAGTGATTATCGCGCAGCGTTTGAACGAGTGGAGAACGGCGTCGAAGTGTAAACCGAGTAGCTTAGCACCCTCCCGACTTTTGAAATAGCTCCCTGTATTGTAACCATAACATGTAGCATGTATGTTCTGTGTGCATTATATGTTCTGTTATATGTCCATCATATTTTATCTGTTCACTAAGATGTTTCTACCAAATTTCCTTCTCAGCACCAAGAAAATTGCATATATTAAGAACTATCTCTCAGAGACATTGAGTATATTTAATGAAGCAATGGAAACTATAAAGACTTTTCAAGTAGAGGATGTTAAATGGTGGCAACCCTCAGCTTAGTAAGTAGACAGTCAAACTTTTTGAACATCATTTTAGCTAGTCAATATAATACTAAAATATTTTTTAAAAAAAGGTATGGGAGGTTGAACACAGACCACCTGAAACACACAATGTGAGCAAATCATGTATAGTGAAGGTGTAAACAAAGGAAACGAACTGCTGGGAGCTGTTTCAAAAGTCGAATGAGGTCTCGCCAGCGGTACGTCACATTCTGAAAGCGAGAGGCTGCAACAGAGAGCGGCACCTCAAATCAAAGCGGCAGCAAAACTGCTGCCAATATCCTATAGAGAGCGGCACCTCCACCGCGACAGCGACGCCTCAAGTTCCATTGTTAGCCTCTTGCATTGGCGATGAGCACTCTCGTACCAATATGAGTACAAGGTCTATGAAATACTGTCTCGACAATATTACCAAATTCGGTGTACACACTCAAACTAAAATGTATCATTGTACTTGTAAGTGAAATAAAGATTGCTTGAAATATAAGAAGTAAAAAAAAGTAGCTTGTGATATTTAAATCTAGGCTGAGTCGCACAGAACAATGGCATTTTAAAAGTAAAAACAACTAATAAACAAAAACCAAACAAAGATCATTTATCATTTGTAATTATTTAACCTTTTTAAAAAGGTTTTACAATCAAGCTTGGTAAGGTAAGATTGGATTTTCCATATGATATGGACTTGTATTACCAGTGGAAAATGATAGAAATAACAGTGGTGACCCCTATGTGCACATTTACACCAGCTTATACACAGGCATATGGCCAAATGTCACGGATCGTCGCCAAATGGACAGGGACAGGGATGGAAAAAAAGATAGGAGTATGTTCAAAACATTTTATGTGTGAGTAGTGCATGGGGTGGGGTATATATTGGATATATGAGGGTAGGTTAAATACCCATAGTAAATATACACTACTGGGCCAAAGTTTGGTTGCTATACACAGTGTGGAAACGATTGACTCCCTTTTTCTGTACACTGCATTCACACTGTAACCAAGCCCCCTCCCCATTCCTTTAAGATAGAAACTTGTTTAGGATTGTATTTTTTTACTAATTATGCTGACTGTTGCAATTGTGAGTAATTGAAAATTGCACTTAATTCTCTGAGATACAAATCAGCCCACCCACCAGTTGCAAAAAAAGCTTGCCAGAAAAGCCAATTCTTAAGAATAAAACGAATCAGTCAGAGAGAAGAAGACTACGAGAAACACATAGAAAAAACAATTGACTTCCTAGAGAGGTGCTACCCTCTAGAAGTCATTAATGAGGCAAAAAAAAGGGTAGCAAAGAAAAATAGGAGAGAACTGTTGAAGCCCAAAACAGAAAAATCTAAGGAAGAAAAAGAAGAAAAAAATCTTCCTCACTACGGCTTTTAGACCAGGAAAGAAGCATGTCCAAACAGCAATACGAAAACACGGGGACATCCTTCGAAAATTGACTACCACACAAAAAACTCCATCGAGCAGATCTGATGATGGGTTACAGAAGACCAAAAAACATCAGAGACCACATAGTGAGATCAAGACTCAACTATAAACCAAGCGACAAACACAAAAAAGAAAAGAACAAAAACAATGAATGCAAAAAAGCAAACTGCCACCACTGCAAAATGCTAGACAAGCAAGGACAAATCAAGCACAAAACCAGAACCATTGAATGCAAAAAGAATATAACATGCAGCAGCTTAAACGTGATCTACTGCATAGAATGCAAAAAAATGTGGAATCAAATTACATATGTTGGACAAACCAAACGAAAAATAAAAGAAAGAATATGAGAACACATGTATGCAGTCAAGAAAAACAAAGACTCAGATGTAGTATACCACTACAACAAGGAATCTCACCAAGGTACCGAAGACATGAAAGTCTACATAGCAAATTTCATCTACGAACACCCAGAAAGTGAAAGAGCCAAAAGACTCAGAAACACAATAGAACACAATTGGATTCACATACTACAAACAGTAGCACCATACGGCTTACACACAATGGACAGCAAAAATGGATGAGAAGCCCAACACAGCCACGTCAAAAAATTTGTTCTTCAAAAATCATGGGGGTGCAAAATTAAATCCCCCCACACCACTGATATTTTAGGAGGAATTTTTGGAAAACATATTCCTATTTACTTCTCAATCCAGGCTGACACCTAGACCAGGTAAAAACAAAGCAAACAAAAACACTAGACAGAATGGGAGAGTGTACCACACCAGACACACCCCCAACAGTACACACACTGTCAACAGTGTCAATACACAGATAAAAACTGACACTGATGACAAAGGGGATCTACACAGATAAATAAACCCCTAAAATCAAACTCACCTGGTCCCACAGGTGCCTGATGAGCCAGAAGATGGCGAAACTGCACAAAAAAAACAAAAAAGTTGAGGCCCCAAAGGACTGTTTACAAGCCAGATGATCCCAGAAAGGGTTCAAGGCTGACAGCTCAGGTCACTTCCTCTAGATTGACCAACCACAGGCCTACATACCACAGTACACAAAGTAACCACAGACAACCAATGTATCCTCCAATGACAGGGGAAATATAAACGGAAGTCAGCGGAAAATGCGGAAAATTCTGTGGTTCAAATCACCTACCTGAAATATATGTTGAACGGGGCCTATCGACGAGCTCTTTCCCCACCACATAGCGACCACGGAATAGAGAGAAGCGGGAAACGGGCCGCGGACGACGCCGCGGCCTCATTAACATACCCGTTGCGGCGTTTTGATTAGTCGGCGCGTCACGTGAGTATCATGTGACCTGTGTTGTCGTTTGTACGGCCGGCTGCGTTCGATGTGTGCACATCGCCCGTTCCTGTCGGCTTCACTTGGGGGTTACTACGTGTATTTCCACGTATTTCCTATGGAAATAACCTACCTGGTCAGTTGTGCAGTCGTACATGGAACTCTACACACGCCTCGCTCCACATTTCTCAAAATATTTGAGTTTAGCTTAATTAGAACCTTCATGGTGAATTCATATGATGACTGGTTTTGTGTACGAGAGTCTCTATGATAAATTGATTCATAGAAATATTCAAGTGACAGCAGGGATATTATGTCGTCAACTACGAGGAGATTGCAGCCACTCATACAGAAGACCAGTCATTATTGTATTTATTATCTACTAAATGATTAACACTAGGTGGCAGGTCTGAATTTGTCTGAACCCATATTTGACTATTTCATCAGGTTCTTTCCCCAATAGTGTTCAATACCATGTCATTGGTTTTATCTCTGCAGGTTTCATGTTTTTGTATCCATGATTTCGTGATAAATTAATGATAACATAGATATTTGAATACATCGTTAATCATGATTAGAAATGCCTTAAGGCATCAGTTGCTTTGAATGGGTTAAAATATAAAGTCAACAGTGTTTGATAGAGAGGTTTAACCTTCTAAAGCACATATCAAATTTTAAAATTCTTGTGACCATAAAAGCTATAAAAGTCTGTGACTTTTAGCTACAAATCCAAGATGGCTGCTCCCTGAGATTTGTAAATGGATCATTTTATGTGTTTATGTTGATATTACACTCATTTTAGGTTAATAATATTGGTTTTCTCTTTGGAATAGAGGGAAAGAAAGTGAAGGTCACAACGTAAACCTTGGAAAAATTACGGGATTTTTTCAAGCCTTGTCATTGTAGCTTTTGGTCATGTTGTTAAGTTCCAGTCTATACATCCCCATTGTGTCCAATTATAATGGTTTCTATGCAAAGAGATTAAGTCATCCAAATATTTATTAGTAACAAAATGACTGCTTTAGGACAGTCACCATCTTATAGTAGCTCCCTTCCTGTCTTGATGTTGACTGTATGGCAGCCATGTAGTGAATGGCATATTTACCCTCATTATCACTCACTCTAGTTCCCGGTCTGGCCACATGGGGGCAGGGTGCTTTGACATCACACTGACACCTGAGTTGTCAGTGACATGAGCGGCCCTCCTTGGCATGTGCGACAGACCTGAACAAGACTGGTCAGTTCTGATTGGCTGTGACTCCCACAGCCAATCCCAGCACAGAGTTTACAAACTTACCCTGAACTCAGATGCCACCTGCAGTGTGTATATAAGTGGATGTTTTATGTTGGATTAGACAGTTAAGTTAGGTTCTTGACTCATAGTAGTACATAGTATTAAGACTCTTTTATCTCGATGTACAGATAACCTTTATGTGAAGCGCTTCAATAAATAAAATTAGAAAAAGTAGATATAGATCTAGATTAACCCATGATGCCACAGCACTGTTAAGCATGGTGGTAATTCAGTGAATACTTATGCCAGTGATATCGTCTCTTTTTTCTTTGGTTTTTAGTATGCAAAACATTATATGACAGTGATTTCAGATGGTAAATGAGATTTTGACATGCCACAACATCCGGGTAATAAATTCCAGGTGCTTTATACATTCCTATGGAGACTTTGTATTAGGTGGCTAGTAAACAACATTAATTACTTAACGAACAAGTTTTTGAAACTATTACTTTTTGGAATACTGACGTTCAGCATTTGTGCAAGTTGTGTTGTTAAAATTAACTGAACTCTTGTTTGATCCAAACTATTTCAAAATCCTTGGGTATCTTGCACACATAGTCAGTTTTATTCTTTATACATATGCGATTAAAGCGCCAAATCCACTAAGGCGACCAAGCGAATACGTCTGCGATCCGTGCGACTGTGCAAATCCCATGCGATAATATTCAATATATTAGATATTGTCGCAAGGCATTTGCATGTCCATGCGAATGTCTGCAAACGTCTGCGAACCCAAATTCGCATGTAAAATCGCCTTAGTGGATCTGGCACTTAAGAATTGAAGAGGTAAAAGATTTCACGAAAGTCACCAGGAATTGAAAGTCATCAAGTACCAGCCATCCTGTTGTCAGGGCACCTCTGCACAAAGAACAAATAGCTTGGATGAGACTGCTCTATTTACTATGGACAATATTGACCTAGGGCAATGATACACTTAATGGTAAATTATGTGAAGAGCGAGGAAATAGTACAACCACATGAGTTATCTTTATAAGTGGTGGCATTTATTATCAGGACCGATGTTTTGACTATTACAGTTTTTTTCAAGTTGTTATAATATTTTAAGATAATGTGAAGGAGATAATAGTACAACTACTACATTAGTCAAGATGTTTAGGAACATTTATTACAGAACTGGCATTTTGACTATTACATTGTTTTCATCAAGCTTGAATGAGATTGCTATATTTTCTAAGGACAATATTAACCCAGGGATATAATATATACTTTCTTTGATATTTTAGTTGCTTTAGAAATAACAGTAACAAAACTTAAGGATCCCATTAAAATCTGTATTCTTCTCTTGATGAACATTTTCATTTGACCCTTTATTCTATGAAAGGTCCCTCTATTGAAATATGTTTATCATTTTTATTCAATTCTTTGTATCTGTCCCTAGTGACTATGAAATTCTACAATTTGGAAGTATTGTCAAGACCAATAAATCATAAACTAGCAACCAGAAATAGGGTGATATATTTGTTCCAAAGGTCCTCAAAGCAATGGCAGAAATGAGCCACTGAGGTAATGCTCTCAAATGGTTCAAAGCAAGGGATGACATGACTATATATGTGAAAAAGTTGTGAAATGGGGCCAAAATGTATTTTTCTCAGGAGAAAATTTTGTTTTTTGTTTATTTTAACAATGCTCCCATAGATTCCGTGTAGATTTTAGATATGTTGTTTAGGTAAGTCTAGGGTCTAGAAATCCACAGAAAAACCTTGCAATTTGTTCAAGGCAGGGGCCTAAATTTGTCCAGAATTCCTAATATTGAACTGTCTTGTTTTTTTTGTCATTTTTGGTAACATAAAGTTCTTTTCATGAATACCCAGTGGAATAAAGAACTTGGGGCCGTTTCACTAGGAGGGTAAGCTGCCATAGTGAGACCACGGTGATACTTTGCATTTCATGAGAATGTGCAGTCAAGCGTGAACATGAGTCAGGTAAGGAGTGAGACCAACAGTGAGAGAGTACGTTTCACTAGAAAATTAGTCTCACTGTAACTATCACTGTTGAGGCATTATTAGTGACAGGGTAGACCCTGTCGCTGTTGGGTTTAGAGTTTCGTTTATGTCAGAGGAGGGCAATGAAATTTTTACACAAGTAAGGTATACATATAACTTATAATCGTACAAAATAATAATCTCTGCTCTGGTGGTCAGTGTAGCCCTACGCTCACGTGACCCTAATTTATGCAGTGACCTCGACATTCACTGCGCAGGGGAGGTTGGAGGGTGTTATGGCAACCAGAGCAGACGATTGCTATGACGAAATTCAAACGCCGATATCTTCGAAACGCTGCCACCGATGTTCTTCATATTTGGTACGATTATAGGTTATATGTATACCTAACTCGTGTTAAAGATTCATTGCTTAATTCCTATGGGAAGGGGTGAAATTCTACGTTATTCCGGCCCGTCGACGAATAAATTCGAATGTCAAATGGGTGTGTATAGCGAGACCTGTGCCAACAGTGAGAGTTGGTCTCACCTCAACAGTGAGACCACTGATGAAACGCAAATTTGGGCTTCACACTGTTGGTAATGTAGTGGGGTGGGAATCCAGCAGTGTTCGTTAGTTTCACGGAAGGTGGCGCGACTTGCCGATCCTTACTGTGTAGTGATTCCGGACAACGTCGCACACGAGAGTGGCGCGGCAGAGACCGGGATTACGTAACGCTGGGTATATATATTCAGTGTTCACAGTAGGTCGAAAGGCTGTCCTCACGCGTCTCGTCTATGGAACAGACCCTTGGGCCCTCACTTTGAAGGCGGGTTCTTGTAACCTTCCTGGTGGTTAGGCGAGTCTTTCAGATTAGCCGCTCCAGCGTTACCTGGCACCTACGTGCTGGGGTACTGTACTTGTGGGAAAGATCTTCCAGATCTTTCCGGGAAGTAGTAAATGATAAACATCCCTGTTTATTAAAAGACGTTGTTGTATTATGTGTGACTAGGTCTGTGCAAACTAACCGAAAACCGAACCAACCTACGTAGAGCGCGTAGGGTGGGATCCTGCCTGGAACTAGCATTCCGGATTGGGGTCATCCAACCTGCTAGACAGGCGGCGACCACCACATTGGTGCCGTGACCAGGATCCTAGGTTGCTTGCACAACCCGGGATTCTCGGTAAATGCACGGATCTGGAATAAAAACCAGATCCCAGGCTGAGCAAGAGAGTGAGGATGGGGAGGTAACTTCTCAACCAACTCTTCCGGCCCGGAATGACAGAAAGTCGCCAAAACCGGAGGGAGGGGGTGAAACCCAGAAGTCCGGTAAGGAGAAATCTCGGAAGAGAACCGCCGCTCAGAATTTGAGTTCGACGGTCCGGAAGAATTTCAGTCTGGCAGCCGACAGCCGACATGGCCCCGCAAGGGATCTAGAGGGACTCAGTAAAATTGGGTCTCAGACAGATAGTCCTGGAGAGTCTAGTACTCCCCGGAATAGATCGGAAGATACCTTTCAGGCACCTTCCGATGAGGTTCCCGAAGGCTTCCTTGGACGAGAACTCTTAGCCGAGTTTGACCGGAAAAAAGAAGGCCCGAGATATGTGCCGGGAACTAGAAGCTCGAAATCGAGAGATCGCCGAGGAGGTAGCCAAACGGCACCATAACTTGGAAGAACTTTCGGTTCGCGAGAAAGAGACTCTAGAAAGAATCGAGCAATTGGACCAACATGTACACCACATGAAGGACCAGGCTCGACTAGCAGAGACAGAATCATCCCGAAGGATGCCTATGTCACAAGCTGGCTGGAGTAATATAAGAGATCATCTATACTCCCCTCCAGGGAAGGTGGAAGATCTTGAAAAGACCCCTAACAGATTCATATCTGGAACAAAGGGTGTGAAGACTCCTTTGGTTAGCTTCCGGCTACCTTCCGAGTCAAGAATGGGTTCTCCGAGTTCTGAACACACTAGTAAAGCTATAGCCGAACTAGGGTTCAACTCTTTCAACCAAATAAGGGAGCAAGATCGGATCTTCAACTTGTCAATGGCAAGAGCCGACAAGGTTCCGATTATGCGTCCAGAGAACGCAGCCAGAAGAAATGCTGTCATTCCAAAACCTTATGGAAAAGGAATGGAGTGGGAACACTGGTTTGCGGGATTTTGTGAGGATATACAATGTAACGGCTGGAATAAAGTCGATGCATTGCCATAGCTCAAGAGAGCGCTACGAGATGGACCCGGAGAAGCCGCACTTCGCGCTTTTCGCCGCTCCAGTGGTACGGAATGGGATGAGTTAGTGGAGGTAGCCTCTTATTATTGTGGTCAGCTGGTAACGCTGAACCCCAGATCCACTTTTCTAAAGAGGATCCAGGGTAGAGAGGAGACAACTCGGGCCTATGGGCTAGCTTTACAACAAATGTTGTTGGAAGTTTATCCGGGAACGGGATTGGATTCTCCCGCACTACATGAAGATCTGCAAACTCAGTTTGTGAAAGGACTTCGAGATGATGATGTGAGAATGGAAGTCATCTCTAAATGGGAGCCCGGTATGAACTTCATGCAGGTGTTGCGAATAGTGGACGCCTATGAACAGAGGTGTATACTATTCGGAAAATATGCTAATCCAGGAAAAACTTCCTGGGTTAACGTAGTAGGTTCTACTTGGTCACAAGTAGAAGAAGAAGATACCTACGAGTGTCAGGAAGCGGAAATAGAGGATATACCCTCTAATGTCCGCTCAATGGTACTTGGAAGGGGAGGTTTCCATAGACGGGGACGTGGGAGAGGTCGAACCCCTAGCTTTGGAAGGAACAGTGATGTACCTTCTGTGGCAGAGGCAAAACCTAAAACCACTGAGCCAGAAGGATACCCTTCTGAGGTAATGAAGTTGTAGGCCAAAATCAATGAAAGACTGAATCAGGTGGAGAAAAACCAGCTGGATGTTTGACGTTGTTGGCGGTGCAACAAAATGGGACATATCTCTCCAGATTGTCCAGAAGCCCGGAACGTTACTACAGTGGAAACACCTCGTAGTCTGCCTGCGTTGACGGTTGCCTCTAGAAGTGAACCGGAAAACAAAGAAGGACTGTAGCAAGTGGCAACACTGCGGTCCGGGAAGAGATGTGCCAGGAAACCCAAACCTGTGAGATCAATAAAAAGGGATGTATTCCCCACTTACCAGAAAAGGGAAAGATACAAAGTACGGTCGCAACGATCTGTAGTAAGTATCTTTCACCCGGGCACCCCTGTCTGCAATGGCTTTGTCAACGCGGACGGGATCTTGGAACCTTAGATGGGATCTCACGGTTTATACGACAACCGTCTCCCTTAGGTGGGCGACGTTGGTATGTGCCGGCTAGAATTCAGGGAAGAAAGATAGATCTATTATTAGATACTGGCGCTAGTCGCTCTGTGTTAAACAATGGACTCTATCAGTCTCTCGGATTCGCACAGGAATGTCATGTTCCTGGGGCTTTGGCAAAAGCTGCTAATGGCACTCACATGAGATGCTATGGTAGTGTGATTATTCCAGTCTCAATAGGTAACACTGAATTTGTATGGGGTCCCATACTCAGTGATATTGAAGAGAGTGGAATATTAGGCGTAGATTTTCTCACCCTCTATGGAGGCTCTGTGGATCTGCAAGATGGCACTCTCCGACTCAAATTTCCTGAGTTAATGGAAGTGGAATGTAGTTGTCGACCGATTTCTTCTTTGATTTCTGTTCGACAAGATGTGGGCATCCCACCTCAGCAGATGGTTAATGTCCTGATAGCTGGGGAAGGAGATTTACCACATGGAGATGCACTCTTCGAGCCAGACCCGGAACTGTTTTCCCACAAAGGAATACAGGCCTGGGATACTTTGAATGGAAGTGCTAGAGAATGATCAATTCCTATAAGTAATCACACCTCCGGGTTGATTAAATTGAAGAAAGGTGATACATTGGGCTGGGCAACTTTAGCTCATGTTGATGGCCTAGTAGACTCCGGTCCACAGGGAATCACACCTGTTCAAGTTTCCGAAATAAACAGGGAAGATGAAAAATCTGAACCGGGAGAACTGGACTTTGCAGGAATTGATTATGAAGAAGTTCGAGTTAGTGCTATTGATACGGAAACAGGATACATTCCAATTCCAAGTCAGTTGCATGAAACTCTAGAAACCTTAGTTCAGACGACAGACACACTAAACAGTGGGGAACGACATAAACTAAGAATACTTCTAAAGAAAATGGAGTCAATCTTTGCTCGACCCGGAGATTCTCTGGGGAGAACGGATCGAGTAGAACACACGATTGACACCGAGGGACATCAAACTTTCCGTCTTCCTTATCGACGGCTACCACCGGTAAAATGGGAAGATTTAAAAGAGGAAGTAAAAAAAATGATGAGCCAGAAAGTAATTATCCCCAGTGCAAGTCCTTGGGCTAGCCCTGTGGTAATGGTTACTAAGAAGGATGGTACTTGCCGATTCTGTATTGACTACAGAAAATTGAATAGTATCACCCGGAAAAATGCCTATCCAATACCACGGATCGATGAGAGTCTCGACTCTCTAGGTGGGAACCAGTGGTTTTGTACTCTGGATCTCCAATCTGGATGTTGGCAGGTAAAGATGAACAGTGGCAATCAACCTAAAACAACGTTCACCACTCATCAAGGGCTTTACGAGTTTACCGTAATGCCGTTTGGCCTCTGTAATGCTCCGGCGACTTTCGAATCCATGATGGATCAGATGTTGCATGGCTTACAGTGGAAAAAGTGTTTGGTTTATTTGGATGACATAATCATCTTCGGAAAGAATTATGTTGAATGTCTAGAAAACCTGAGAGAGGTATTTGAGCGGATTAAATCTTATGGGTTGAAGCTCAAACCTCAGAAATGCAAACTGTTTCGCAGATCTGTGGAATACTTGGGACGGATAGTTTCTGGAAATTGAATCCGGGCAGATCCTTCCAAGTTGGAGGTAGTAGCTAATTGGCCATGCCCCCAGAATATAAAAGACATAAGGTCTTTCCTAGGATTTTGTTCGTATTACCGTGACTTTATTCCGGGTTTTTCTGAAATTGCACATCCCATGCAGCAGTATGTGGTACTAGATAAGCCAGGGAAGCCAAAAGAGATCCAGTGGACTCCGGAAGCTGAACATGCTTTTCTGGGACTTAAAAGAAAGTTTACGGAGACTCCCGTGTTGAAGTACCCTCTGCCCCAGGGTCGGTTCATTCTTGATACTGATGCTAGTGATGAGAGTATAGGAGCAGCGTTGTCTCAGATTCAGAATGGTGTGGAGGTTCCAATAGCTTTTGCCAGCAACAGCTTAAGTAAAAGTCAGAAGAACTACTGTACTACTAAGAGGGAACTCTTAGCGGTTGTGGTGTATGTGAGAAAATATCGACACTTCCTAGCAGGTGGAGATTTTATCTTGCGTACTGACCATTCTTCTCTCAAATGGCTCTTTAACTTTAAAGATGCCGAGGGAATGATTGGAAGATGGCTGGCAGCTCTTTCCGAATTCGGATTAACTAACTGCCAGATTGAGCACCGGGCTGGAAAGTCTCACATTAATGCGGATTGTCTCTCAAGGAGACCAGTGTGGAAATGTGGGCGCCCAGATTGTCGGGATTGTGGTGAGCATAGAGCTGTAATAGCTACCCTACGCTCCCAGAAAGTGAAACCACCCCAGAACTATCAGTGGACACTAGAACAGATTAAGGAAAGTCAACAGGCTGACCCAGATCTGTTCCGGTTAATTAAACTGGTAGCAAACGGGCTCCATAGACCTACAGGGCCCGAGATCTCGCCTGAAAACTGAGAATTTCAGAATCTGTGTGGTCAATGGAAAGAACTAGAGGTCCGAGATGGAGTATTATATCAATGGAGAACTACGTTGCAACCACTTAAACGTGCTCTGCAATTAGTAGTCCCTCGAGAATTACGTTCCGGACTAATGACTCTATGTCATGAACATAGGAGTGCAGCTCATCTGGGACGGAAAAGGATGGTAGCCAGAATAAGGCGTCGTTACTACTGGCCTGGAATGGGTGCAGATATTCGAAGATGGATATCTGGGTGTTCCGTCTGTAGCAAAGTCAAACCCGGGGTAGGACTCGGAAAGATGCTGCTACAACAGGAGCTATTTGGTGTCAGGTTTGCCAGAATCGCTCTAGATATCATATCTGGTATCGACGAGTCTGAGGAAGGAAATACCTGTATGATGGTAGTGATGGATTATTACACAAAATATGTGCAGATCTATCCCATGAAGAATCACAAAGCTGCCACTTGTGCAGAAGCTTTAGTGAAAAACTGGATGCTGCCTTATGGAACTCCGAGTGTGTTACATTCCGACCAGGGACGGGAATTTGAATCCCAGATCTGGAAAGAAATGTGTAGGATACTCGAGATTAAAAAGATGCATACTAATCCATATCGTCCACAATCAGATGGTATGGTGGAACGATTCAACCGGACATTGATCCAGTGTCTCCGGACCCTGGTAGATGAAAACCGGAAGAATTGGGATGAATTGGCACCATCTATAGCTCACGCTTACAATGGGACCATTCATTCAAGTATGGGGTGTTCACCTAATTTACTCGTCTTTGCCGAGGAAATAGTAATGCCCGCTGACATAGTCTATGGGGTTCCCGGAATGTCTACGGATGATCCTTGTCCCATAGGTTTTGTCGAAAAGCTCAGGGAACGTTTTGTAGAGGGATATTACCTCGCGAGACGGAACCTGACAAAAGCTGCTGAGTGGCAAAAGACTGGCCATGATGTCAATCTTAAACCACGAAAGTTCTGAGTGGGAGACCAGGTTGTGCGATACCACACTCCGTTGGTAAATGTAAAACTCGCTCCTAACTGGGACGGACCATTCAGAATTGTTCAAGTATTGTCAGAAATGACGGTAGTGATAGAGGATGAATGGTCAAGAAGGCGTTACAAATCCCATGTAGCTCGTTTACGACTATGGGAAGGGAAGCGCGAAAGTTCCGGCTTTGAAGTTTCACACCCTGCTACAACGCGGGATGTGTCACTGACCAAGGGTGCAACTGGGGTACCAGAGAGGTCCCGGGTTCAAAGAGCCAGGAAGCCGGGTGTCAAACCCCCGTCAACACGGCGGAGGCAGACCCCGACAGGGAAGTCCCGGTCAAAGGTTACCGGGGTTCCGAGTGGGTGCCTGTCAATACGACGGAAACCGGGACGTCCCGGAAGGTGATTCCTACTTGCGCTAACCCTAAAAGGGAGGTGTGGGTAGATGAAAAACCCAATACGGATAAGTCCGAATTTGCTACAAATCGAGCTGTGTATAATTAACATGGTTAGAGATGTAGAATGGAGTCTAAAATACAGTAAAACCCCTCTTAAGGGGACACCCTCCGTTCCGGGCCAAGTGTCCCCTTAAGCGGGGTGTCCCCCTTAAGCAGGGTTTTCAGTCTTTCAATGGTTATACAATATAATAAAGAATTCCTACATAAATGAAGGAAACGATGGTTATTAGGTTAAAATGTTTATCAATAACACATAATTAAATAAATAAATATAAATCATATATGATTTATATTTGTTTACTTGAAATAATTTATATAATATAAATGAATATCAATTTTTAAAAAAATAAAAAAATAGATAATAGAGGTTGAAGGTGGATATGCCTTCCTTGTGAAATTCGCCCCCCCCCAGTGACTTCTGAGAGAAATCAGCAGCCCTAAAAGGACTCATCGTGAGCCGCCCAGAGCCGCGACGGCTCACTGAATACAGCACCTTCAAAGCCCCCAGCCCCCCCTGTGTCGCCCACCGCTAACCTGTAAGCGGACCTCTTACCTGGCACCTTCAGCAGGCGCGAAAATCACGGGTCCTAATATCCACTCACTGTAGCCTGCCCAGAACCGCTAGAGATGTGGTTATAACCATGAAAAAACATACTCTGGCCGCCCGGGCCCGCTCGGGAATGATCAGTCTATTGTTCTGTCTGTCCCGTACAAACGGGCACCATAAACTTGGATTTTCAGTGTTTTTGATATGATGTCCTTCCAAACTGTCTCCTTAAGCGGGGTTTTTAAGCATTTCTGTACCGAAAAACTGTCCCCTAAAGCGGGGTGTCCCCTTAAGCGGGGTGTCCCTTTAAGTGGGGTTAAAATAAACTCTTAATAGTGGGAAAAATTTCCGTTCCGAGCAAATTGTCCCCTTAAGCGGGGTGTCCCCTTAAGCGGGGTGTCCCCTAAAGCGGGGTGTCCCGGAAGAGGGGTTTTACTGTAGACTCAAAACCCCGTCGCAGCTCTCGACTAAAATCGAAGGCTGTGGTTAGCTACAAAGAGTAGTGGTGCCGGGGTTGTCGAAAACACAACGAAAAGCAATGGTACGGAATGTAGATCGTTGATAGTCAGCAGCGTGTCAATTATATGAGAATGTAGATCAAATAGTTACCTTTTACCCAGTCGTTGTGTGCCGCAGCCCAGACGGTGCTCTAAGGGACCCCGTCGAGGACCCTCTAGAGGCTGCAGAATTGCTGAACGCTCTGTAAGGTCTGATCCATTTATATGAAAGTTGTACATAGTCTCCCATACTATCGATGTGATGCACGACGGCAATAAGAAACCCCCACATGGTAGAGAACTCGGGGTGGAGCTCAAAAAGGGGCTTCCCCGGGTTTCGGAACCTGTGCTGGGCGATTGAGGGTGTGAACGAATCAAGTCGAGCGTAGCGCTGACCTTTGGTTTCTTCACGCATGCGGTGTTGAGATGCTCAAGATGCGGTTGATTGGTTCGCGACTGGGTATATAAGACCCTGTTTTTTCAGTAGTCTTCACTCTGTGTTCGGAGTGGTGCCTAGCACCACGTGAGTCGGGCGGTAGCAGCATGGCTGACTGTGGCCCGTCTGCGGAGTGTGAGCGCGAGCTCCCCTCACCACTGCCCGGATCCTCGGCCTTGGCCGAGCAGGGGGCAGATCTGGACGATGATGCTTTGCTCATCGGGTCAGATGATGGTGATTTTGGGGAAGTCTGTGAGCAACACTGAGGTGTTAAAACCTAAAGATGCTTCCGGGACTGAGCCGCAGCTGTCGAAGCAGCAGAGAAAGCGACTCCGTCGTGCAGCCCGGGATCGGGCTGAGGCGGAGTTGGCTAAGAAAGAAGGTCGGCTGGACTCGCGTGACTTGGGTAAAGGGAAACCTAAACCCGGAAAGCAAGAGAAGTCGAAGGGGGCTGGGTTGAAAGGCTCAGACAAACCCGCGGCGCAAGCTGGACCGAGTGTGGCTGTCACTACACCGAGCACCTACACGGGTGCCACGGGTGACGAAAAAGTCAAGTGTTGGGGAACGGAGATGGATAGGGCTAAACCCCTGACCAAATCCAACCCGGACACTGATGGCGGTGATTTCCAGCCTGGCGTAAAGCGGGCTGGGAAGAGAACGGTGGCCTGACAGCTACCCGCCGCTTTGCTGGGCAAGACTTACACTTGCCTGGAAGATCTCTGTCATGGAAACCGACATTACATCCCAGATGGTGTCGGTTTAGATGGAACGTCTGACGACGAGGAATGGTTGGTTGACGAGGGTTCTCCCAACACCTGGTACATCGACTGGGTGAAAGGGGTGTCCAGAGTCAGCAGGCTTAAGTACGAAGATCAGGTCAAAGACCGGATCGCGTCAACATGGCACAAGTTCGGTAACGGCGATCATTGTGTCTTTCTGAGTTGCCATGGAAGGGACAAGAAATTGTCACCAACCCATGCGACTGCGGGTCGTTACGCTAGGCACCTCGTAGAGGTACACTTAGCTGAGCGACCGTGGCTACAGTGCCTAGGTAAGAAAGGTGGTTCTTGCCATGCCGGGTGTGCCAGTTCGCGGCGATCATGTCTTTCCGACACATTGCCCGGGAACACCGGACTGCTGGAGCTGCAGCTCGGGAACGGGTCATGAATCTGTGGCAGAGATTCATTGACTTAGGTTCCGATGCTCAGAAAGGCAGGCTGGAACCCGAAACTTGTGTGACAGACGGTCGATTGTTTAAGATCAGATGGAAGAAGAATCCTGGCTGGTTCGGGAGTCTGATGCTATCCGCTTCGAACCATCGACAGATGTCAAAAGAGTTGAGGAACAAACGGTCCCATAGTCGGGAACTGTCTAGGGGTTCCTCCAAGGTTAGACGACGGGTCAAGAAGTTGTCATCGTCCTCGTCCAGCGAGGATGATACTTCTGGGCGATCCAGTCGGAAACCTAAGAAGAAGTTGGCTCCTAGTAAGCACACCATGGCTGACGTGGTGGAAGCTGCTTACCAGGCTACGCCAAGTTTGACTGAGGGACTAAAACTCCTCTCAGCCAAAAGTGAAGGGAACGTTCCAACTGCTTCTAAAGTAGGCGGACCCGTGGAAAAACCAGCTGAGACTCATCCCAGCTCAAGTCTCCCGGGAGTTACCCCGATCAGTAAAGGTGCTACCCAAGCACCCGGGAAAGTTGTGGATGAGGAGGCCTTTCCGGCACTACCACCACCAGCCAACCCGGTTGTTGAGGTGAAGAAGAAACCGATGAGCCAACCACCCGTTGCGTCGAAGGTAACTTCCTCTCCCTGTGCGATATCGGTTGAATACGTCCAACGGGCGGATCAACTAGAGTCGCACATAGGTAGCACGTTGGAAGGCTGTGCCCGTAGGGGCGCTCAGTCTCTCCATGAGAGCCTCGTTCAGGAGCTAGTCAACCTAGCCCGGTACGAGGTTAGGGAAGCCACGAAGGGCCTGGCTAAACAGTATGCGTCGGACCTAGAGGACGTGCGTATTGCGAAAACCACGGCTCAATTGAGGTTTGCCCGGGCGGAAGCCCAGACCCATCGCCAAGATGAACGTTGTCTCCGGCACTTTGGGATGTCGCTCTATGACATCGGTGACGACCCGCAAGCCCTTGAGGAAGCGTGGTTGGCCCGACAACGGAGCAGGGGAAGATTTCTTCAGTTCACCACGGAAGAATCAGATCCGACACGTCGGCAACTCGCCGGCATGTTGGGGTGGTCGTCCATGGAAGAAACTTCCCACCAGGACACTACATCCAGTACGGCCCAGCCTATGGATATCAGTGAAGACACTCGGGACTGAAACATCGGCGAGGCCCTCCCGGGCTAAGCCGGTGGATCAACCCGAGGAACAGGGTGAGGGAATGGGGGTGAATGCCAACATCATCCCGTTGGAGTCCGGAATCTTTTTAGATACCGGACCGATCTCTCTGCAGCAGTTGATGTCTCAGTTCCAGCCTACGTCTGCGCTGAGTCCACTGCGACCAGAGAAGACCGCCCCGGCAACGTCGGTTCCACTGACGACTACCATGCCCAGTCAGTCGGAAATTCTCGACCTCAAGATATCCTCTGACGAGGATACCTAGGGTTGACAACAACCGGCTCGATTGGTGCCTGATAGGCCGGGGAGACGCTGCTAAACTCGGAACCGGCAGAGTCAACAACTCTCCTGGATCCGAAGTCAGACAGGTACGGGAAGTCCCGGGTAGGAAATTTTTTTTTCCGACCTAGCTACTTCCAGGATGGTCTCTCGAGAATAATAACTTAATCTCGATAGATCGTTGTGTGGCCTCCTAACCGGAATTCTGCACTTTCTCAGCGAACCACAAGGATAGCTGGGAGGGGTGGAGGAAAAGTTAGGAGCGACCTATGATAAGCGATCCTGGGTTTGATCTGAGGAAAGTCAGTAAAACGACTACCACAAGGCACAACCCTGGTTTCAGACGGCTGAAGGTTCTCTCGATGGTCAGGCCCGTAATAGGCTCCCATCACGAAAATCTCCGGCCTGTGGTGTGGATTCCGTCCACACTAGTCTCTGGTACCGGGTAAGGAAGACTATGCCTCTTAGGTATGGAACTGACTTACCGGGTCTGTGTCGGAACTGAGTTCGTCGACTCAATAATGAGATAGTAGACACAATCCCTGTTCTGTTGGATTGCGCCGACTATTTCTACCTTGGGTCGATGATCGTAAGTTCTGAATTCGGCTAAAAATTGGGGCCTTAATTGGTTCTCGATTTTAAGTCGAAGGAAAATATGCCAGTATAGCTGGAGCCGAATAAAAGAACACTGATACCACACACTCTTACCAGGTGGATGGAGAATTGTTTTTGCCTTTTTGGCCCTTATTTCCGTATTCGGAAACTTACCAACTAGGAAGGTGTCGAGCGAGGCTGACCCTTCTTCTACATATGGATGTCTTCCAAACTGAAGAACAGTGGGAAGCCCAGCACCCGCCGGTATCGGGCTGAATGTAGTAGGTCTGCTACGCCGGTGGGCCAGCTGGGCTCAATACTCCAAGATGAGAAAGAGAACGACACCTCACTCGTCGGGAGCCAACAATGGACTTCAACAAGATCTGGAACAGCTGGAGGCAGGGTGCTCGACAGGCCGGGCTGACCACCTGTAGGTCCACGACTGTCAAGTCTTCCCTGCCCAACGCTCAAGAATACGCTCCCCGGCTCAAGATGGGTGAATATCACATTTATTCGAGGTGCTAGCGAGGCTAATCCTTCATACTTCAAATGTCGTTTCTTCTTTCCTAAATGTTGTATCTTCCATATTTTTAATATAACTTCTCCGTCTTACAATTCCACCTTTTTCACTTATACAATGGTATCAGTGAATTCTTGTGAACACCAGGAAGCTAGAGAGTAGACCAAGAACTGCTGGATTTATGTTATAATTTTTAATTGGGTTGTCCCCTAGCAGCATAATGGCTGCCTTGGTTCCCCCCTTAGTAAAAACTGGGAGGGGTAATGTAGTGGGGTGGGAATCCAGCAGTGTTCGTTTGTTTCACGGAAGGTGGCGCGACGTGCCGATCCTTACTGTGTAGTGATTCCGGACAATGTCGCACACGAGAGTGGCGCGGTGGAGACCGGGATTACGTAACGCTGGGTATATATATTCAGCGTTCACAGTAGGTCGACAGGCTGTCCTCGCGCATCTCTTCTACGGAACAGACCCTTGGGCCCTCACTTTGAAGGCGGGTTCTTGTAACCTTCCTGGTGGTTAGGCGAGTCTTTCAGATTAGCCTCTCCAGCGTTACCTGGCACCTACGTGCTGGGGTACTGTACTTGTGGGAAAGATCTTCCAGATCTTTCCGGGAAGTAGTAAATGATAAACATCCCTGTTTATTAAAAGACGTTGTTGTGTTATGTGTAACTAGGTCTGTGCAAACTAACCGAAAACCGAACCAACCTACGTAGAGCGCGTAGGGTGGGATCCTGCCTGGAACTAGCGTTCCGGATTGGGGTCATCCAACCTGCTAGACAGATTTTATGTTATACTAACAGAGATTTTATCTCTCTAAATCAGTACTCATTGTGTTTTGTAAACATTTCTCGAAGCGAAGCGAAGAAGTGAAGATGAGGAAGCAGGGAAAAGGGAGAGTAGTGCGTGAGGAAAAGTAAAGGGGGCGCACGGGTGCGCCATAGTTGAAAGGGGAGACACCAGGGGAGACAATCACCACCCCTGACGACAGGCCATTGGTCACCCATTTTACTTACACTGCACGAAACTAATCACTAATTATATATATAGGCCCGACGTATATGAGTATGCTTTTGTGTATATAAGGTTGGTAGCATATTTCATTTTCCATTATATCATACACGCCTGATTCATATATACGTTGAGGACCCATCCCTATTAGGTAAACTAGTTTCCCTAATTTACTTCCATACAGTTTCCATAAGGCATTAGTTTCGTGCACAGGTAAGGAAAGGACAAATTCTCAAAATCACCATTATTCATTGGAACCACAATTTGGAACAAGTTAAGTGAATCCACTCAGACTGCATCCCATAACCGACAAAGTAAATTGTTTAGACAAGAATCACTGTTAAAGATAAGACATTTCCTGTACAACCGATAAGAACAAACACATCTTAGTATAGTGAGTGGACAAGCTGATGTTATTGTTTATTATCAGTAAGCATTTGGCCCACAGAGGCCCCATTCGACAATGTATGACAATGTACATCTCATCTGATCATATTATACCGCGTATACATTTTTTTGACATACGCTCGTTTGTGTGGAAGAGCGACAATGTACCTGTCGAATACAAATGTGAAATAAAAAAAAAAATAAATAAATAAAAAAAATTGTTTTTTTTGTTTTAAAGGTTTTATTGCATTTGATTACATTAGAATCGCTCTTCCAGCAACAGCAATTGAGAAATTGTGACTGAACAGTGATTATGAATATGAACAATGAGATCCGCTCTTTCGAGTTTAATATCCTTCAATAACTGACATAACAGACTCCCATTTTGAATAATGATTTTGAACAATTGCTTTGTAGCTGTGCAGGCAAGGTCTTCCAAAGGCGTACACTGCAGTTTTTTTTAAACTTCCCTTTTCTTGGTCGTGGTAAGGCCAAAGAGCATTTAGAGAGTGATCTTGTTTGTATAAGTGCTATTTTTTTTCTTGGCATGTCTGGTGTAGAGGTTAGTGGCCCATGAAAGGGTGTGGTGCCCATCACACTCCTCTGGCACAGACACACAGAGAGGTGGACATTACAAGCTGCAGGTAGCTTCACCAGTACACATCCATACTGCACAGTGTGCCAAGCATGGTGTGCAGTATTACATATGTGCAGTATCACATATTCCCATTTCTAGGCCGGGTGACTGTGTGGACCACAGACCAGAGACAGCATTGACGAATCGACCTCCTTGCCTTCTCCACCATATCTTCAATAGTCCCTGCAGTGTCATTGGTGAGTCATTATGCCTGTATCTATTAACACACATACATACCTGCATTATTATCCTACCCCTAATAAAAAACTCCATAGGCTTAACATTGGGTCACTGTATTCGGTCTGGAGTTCAGAAAAATGAAAAATATTGTTCTAGTGGGATACACTTGACAAATGACGTCATTTGTTAATGTAGAAGTAATTTAGACGGGTGGGGTAGGATAAATTCTAAACCTTCTAAATTCTGTTGTTGGTGCGTCAATTTATCAACTTCTATGACCACATAGATATACACCTCTGCATAACTTTTTCAAATTCCATGTTATTCATATATGTACAAATTTTACAGTTCATCCAGCTTTTAATATACAAACAAAGACTTTTCTTAGTACATGAATTGAATGTTCTCTCTAACTTCTGATTTTTATCAACAAGTAGGCCATTTGACTGCTTTATTTTTCTTCCCCTCCTTATACTTCCTTGTAGTGTGACTTTCCTGGCTGGCAAGGTCATTCTATGTCTCGCAATACCTGTTTGCATCTTATTTGATCTCCTTTTGATTTTTTTATGATTTTTTTATTTTTTTTTAATTTCATTCTTTATACTGCCTCCAAACAGCTTATGAGGCTGGTTTGACGTTGGAGACAGTCCAACTTAAGTTGATAATACAATCAGTAGCAAAATATAATATAATTTCTTAATACAGCTATATAAATAGGGAAAAATTAACCCTAATGCCAGAGTAAACTGGCTTTACATCGAGTAATATTTTTAAGCCAGTTTCATAGTATAAGAAAGATAATACCTGATGTTACAATAGGTTGTTCTTAACATGGCGTAGTACTTGGGTAGGTGAGATAATACATTGACAACGTAACCTAGGACAGGTTAACCGTCCACAGGACATGTTCCAAAGCATTAGCAGTAGTCCATACAATAAAGACTTTAGCACATAATAAACGGTCAATTAGTAGTACAATAGTTTTAACACGTAGATTAGCCATAGGGAGAAGGTGAACAAGGGAGGGCCAACCTTTTCCATTCTAGTTATATTTACAGATAGGGTTTCCAGCACTTGTGCCATCTAATACCATAACAAGATTTATACCAAGTCCAAAACCATTTCAAGGGTATATTTCTAGATATTGAGTCATAATGAATATAACTTCTTGATCTGAATCTTTTTCATGGCATATTTGAATGAATCATACGATCCAATGTTCCTTAAATCGGCCTTTAGCCCGTTCCAGCCTAAGGCGCCCCTGTACAATACACTTGTCTTGTATCTTTGTGTTCTAGGTGTGGTCACTCTGTATACCTTAGCATCATTCATCCTGGTTTGTCCGCCCGATTTGTCCAGCAAATGATGACTATCCTGTTTCTTGTACATAAAGTTCATTAGGTGCATAAATTCCCTGTCTTCGATAAAGGGAGTTTTCGAGTCTTTATGAAGATCAATAACATTTGCTCGAGGGTCTCTCTTGAGACATAGTCGCAAACCAATGTTCTGTTTGACTTGTAGTTTCCTTTTTAAAATTTGATTACATCCAGATCTGAAAATGTCGCCGTAATCAATGTAGGGTAACACCATAGTCTTATAAAGTAATACAGCAGTCTTGGTATCAAGGAACCTACAGATTTTACTCAAACATATAATTTATTGGCCACCTTTTTGATAGTGTATTCTGTGTGTTTATTAAAATTTAGGTATTGGTCAAACATGAACCCGAGGTATTTAAAATGGAAGACTCTATCTAAGGTCTTGTTGTTTAACATAAGAGGATGCTCTCAAATTTTTGATATACTATAATTTGAACCGAAAAACATATACTTGGTCTTCTTAACGTTAACCGTTAATTTATTTCCATTGCACCATTTGGCTACTGTGTTCAATTCGTTTTGCAGGATTTTATACAACACATTCACATCGTTTCCTGATACATATAATGCCGTATCGTCGGCGTATAGTTGAAACTTCGAGCCCTTCAGGATTTTAGACATATCATTTACATATAAAAGGAAAAATAAAGGACCTAAAATAGACCCCTGAGGGACTCCACAGACAATATTTGATTTTTCGGAAACAATACCATTTGCTAAAGTTTGCTGCATACGACTATTCAAATAAGGTGGCCAACCCTGAGTCCCTTCTCCCCCTCCAGCTTATCAATCATCGACATACAGACCAAAGTAATACCTTGAAAGTAGTATGAACTTATTACTATATACCATTTCTACGCCAATAGTATTTGAGTGGGAAATACCGCACATTGTGCTTTCCCTAAGCATTCTCCTCATAGGAGAAACGGGTATCATCATTCTGTGGCCTATGTTCAGTGATCACCGAGCTCTAGCCCCGGCCTCCGGGATTACCCGATGGATCATAAAGGTCTAAAATCATGAGTTTGACAGGACAAGAAAGAAAATTTCGAAAATAGTTCTATTTGTATATTTAAGTAATCGATGTAATAAACATGTATAAGCCAATGGGTATGGGTCTAGGCAGGGCCGCATCGACGATACCGCCCTTTCTATAACTAAATCTAGGTCGCATTGTCAATACCACCTTTCAATAGATTCCATACACGTTCAGCTGGAGACCAATACAATTAGATTGATGGGGATGTTAGTCGACTTTAGCTAACGGATTCTCAATAAAACATCTTAACAGTTCACCCTTCCACAGTTTGATTAGGTCCCAACACTGGTCGTCGACAACCAATTTCGGGCCCTTGACTTTGGCCTTGAATCCAGATTGGTTGGCAAAAGCGGCGAGGCACCTCATTTCTTTTCGTTCGGTTTGTTTGATACTCAACAAATCATCCGCAATAAAGACATTTCTCCACTTTTGCACGCCTTTGAGCTTGTAAATATTCCGATACAAATCACTCTTGAGAGCCTGGGACGCTAGTTTAACTATGATGCTACGAGGGCGTTGATTATGGCTAGTCCCTACTCTGAAGGCTGATTCAATCGGCTGGGCACTGCCCGGGGGGAACGCGACCAAGTCATTGAATAAATCCATTACTTTTTGTCTTACATTCTCGTCCCCAGATTCCGGCATCCCTTCAATAATCAGGTTACTTCTGCGTCGATCATCTTCCAAAAAACCAACCTTGGTCTCAAGCTTATCGATCTTAACCGAGAGTTTTTCTATCATCATATCGGGTTCTGTTTTCACAAGCGATAATTCGGCTACCATTTTTTCTAGCTCCTCTATCCGCGTTTGATGATCCTCTACCTTGCCCGTCAAGCTATTGACATTATCATCAAGTTTATCACCTATAGCCTGTAAACTCTCACCTTGTGAGTCAAGTCTTCCGTTTATCTTGTCTATCCCTGCTCGCATCACTTTTTCATCTCTTCTTTGTCTTTTTGGGAAGAAGCTATAAGTAGCTCCATAGACTTTTGCAGTGCGGCCATACCTCCTTTATCGCTCATCTTGTCGCCTTCGTTCGTTGCAGACACCGAAGAACTCCTAGTAATAGGTTTGTCGCCAGGCATAACCTGACTAAATATGTATCTCCTGTAACACCGGGTGTGTATAACCACGTATTCGCGATTTGAGGTTGTCTTGCCCTGTCGAACCACCACCGAGAGTGAAAATCCAGAGAGCCGGTCCAAACGCGGTCCGACTAGCACGCGGCCATTACAACCTGTATCTTGTAGTAAGGTCTGTTTTTGTGTTTGTCACTCTTTGTGCAATATAAAAATGTAATGGTAATGGACATAAGAAGGGTGGAATAGTTATGTGGTTAGGATGGTAACAATAGAACAGGGAGCTGTTTCAAAAGTCAAGTGAAGTCTCGCCAGCGGCACGTCGCATTTCAAAGTGAGAGGCCACAACAGCGAGCGGCACTTTGAATCAAAGCGGCAGCAAAACCGGTACCAATACCCAATAGCGAACGGCACCTCCAACTCGACAGCGATGCTTCAAGTGCCATTGTTAGCTCTCGCTTTGGTTGTGAGTACTCTCGGGAGCTGTTTCAAAAGTCGAGTGAGGTCTCGCCAGCGGCACGTCACATTTTGAAAGCGAGAGGCCAGCAACAGCGAGCGGCACCTCAAATCAAAGCGGCAGCAAAACTACCACCAATATCCCATAGAGAGCGGCACCTCCACCTCGACAGCGACGCCTCAAGTTCCATTGTTAGCCTCTCGCATTGGCGATGGGTACTCTCGTTTAGCACCCTCCCGACTTTTGAAACAGCTCCCTGTTTAGCACCCTCCTGACTTTTGAAACAGCTGCCTGGGCTTGGCCAAAGGCAAGCACTACTGGAACTGCAGGGCCTAAGACTGGTGGATCAGAGTCTGCTAAAGCCGGAAGTCCATCTACCAATTTAGGGTTGAACGATTAGTTCCCAAATCGTATAGGAGTCGGTCACTTTGTCGCAGGCAAATTACGTAACCCATCGCTTGACCTGCACACTGATAGAATCGGTGTATGGTCCACTAATCGCTGGGGGAGGGCAAAAAACAAAGAAAACGAGTGTTCACTAATCGCTGGGTAGCCTTGCCTAGCTGTCCTACATCTACTGACTCCGTTAGGATGGCTTTGCTGAGACAAATTACCCTCCGTTTGTCGCCGACAAATGTACATAAATATTCCGAAATCGGAAGATGGGCATTGGGCTTAAGGAGGAGGGTACAACCACGAGCAAAGTGGAGACCTTCCCTCCTCTCCCTGTTCCGGCTGCACACAACACCAGAGCAAAGATGAGTACAAAGGTGACAGCTACATAAGTACAGAGGAGCTATTATTATCCACCGAATACATGGTGTCCATAGAAAACACATGGGGATCGTGTATCTACATACCTGGAGCATATAGATATGTTGTATGCTCCGGGTAGCAAAAGCCAACGCATACGGAAAAATAGTGCATATAAAAATATAGTGCATACCTAAATGAACCAATATCAGTACCTAGATTGTCAGTAAAAGGTGGATAATATATATATAATATAGGCTGGTTTCAGATAAAAGCAGTTTTATACTCCTCGGAGTTGAATCTGCGCAATATCCTTGCATGCGCTTGGATATCACTATGCGTAAACTCTTCGGAGCATACTACCGCTTGTGTCTGAAACCAGTCAATATTGTGTATTTATCAAAATATAGAATAAGGAGTCCAGATTTTGAGGAGAAAGGTATTATTATAAGGCATCATTAGATCCTTATCTGAAATAGGGGTACAGATGAAGAATGACAATATCGATTTGATTAGACCAGTGGTTAGGCAAAGAATACCATCTACCTACCAAGACCTAATAACAATAATTTAAGAAATCTTGCATCTACAATGGTATAGCGTTCTGAAAATTCCCTATTGAAAGAGATACAAGACTCAGCTTCAAAAGGAATTTAAAAAAAAGCAGTATTAAAGAAACTAATGGTTGAATCACATCTATGTAGTAACAACCTATACCTAAGTTTTGAATGCGGCTTGTTGCAAGTATATTTAGTTGCTTTTGTTTTTTTTAAATGAGCAACGCTCCCTTTATTCATTAAGTCATTATACAATACAATAGTCCTTACAAAAGGCCTTTGTTGTGGTACAATCCTCAAAAGCAATTGTCCAAAGCAATTGTCCATTTCTAACACGATCAGCCACATACCTTACTCTTAGCAAAAATTCTATGGTCACTTCCTCCTCCTTCAAAAAAGTCTGTCTCTGCCTCTGATCCTGTATATTTAGTTTGAAGTGATACAGGGATAGGAAATATAAGAAAGTTGAAGTGGCATGCATAATATTGGACTATATGAAGTATTACTACATCCCTGGTTTAGTAATCTTCCAAAGGATAAGCCTACAGACCTGGGACCTTCATCTAGATGGTGTGTCCGGTTTCATAAGAACTAGACATTAGACTTTGTTTGTACGTTCTTGCTTACACTGTTGGTGCCGCTTTTCATATCTGTCTAACACTTTTGTCACGAAACTAGTGAAACAGGTCCATGATGTGTAGATTTGTCTAATTCTTATGTTAGGGGTCTGTCTTTTCCTAAGGGCAGCTACTTGTGTTGTCACGAAACTAGACAACCCCAATGCCTGTATGGTGTCACAAACATGTGACGAAACTAGTGAAACAGGTCCCAGGTGATATGCATTTTTATCATTTGGAAAGGTGTTAGCAGCACTTGTCCTTTCATTGTTTTATTTCATCTGCGTACATATTCCTGCTCTATCTATATCAGTGGCACATTACTATCAACACACATATGTGCTTCTACTTCTATTCACACTTATATGAAATCGGTATCAGTGAATCTTTGTGAACACTGAGAGGTGGAAAAAAAAGACTAAATGCCAGTCGACTAGGAAGTAATTTTCATGGGAATTTCCTCCCTCAGCACAATGGCTGCAAGGTGCCCTCTTAGTGAAAACTGGATCAGATCAGTCAAATGGTGGTGTGTATGTATTTCACTAGGAGTAAATATGCAGCAGGACGACAGATGGCCAGGGTTCTCCTTTGTAGAGCCTTATTACTCACAGGTAGGACAGGCATGTTTGGGGAGAGGGTCAAACTGGTTATTACTATACACCTATGGGCGAACGTCTATCAGTTACTACCCGCTGCTATAATATAATATAGGTATATAGTATAAATAACGTTCGGGCCCGCCGTGTAGTAGGACGTAGTGATTCCCATAGGCTTTATAATGTTAAAATGTACGTCCTGCTGCTACAGACACTACGGCCCGCTAACGTAAAATATTGCGATAGCACGAGAGCGGTGTCCGTGTAAAAAAAAAAAAAAAAAAAAGCGGTTCTCTTCCATTCATAACTTCAGAGGCATAATCCAACATCCATGTAACGACTCGAAGTGTGCGATGGCGAAATATTGAGGTAGTCAACGTGTGACGTTCAGGTAAAACAGTTTAAATAGCTCAAATATGTGAGACTGATCGATATCAACAAGTCCGATCACCTCCCGTTACGCCGCTCCGCGTTGTCGACGTCATAATTACGTTGGCTACCAGAGTTCCTGTGTCACTGGCGCCATACATTTCATAGTCCGCTCCACGTCGACCGTTACTGAGTTTTCCCGCTGGTGGGCCGTAGTGAATGGCAGAGACAAGTATGGGAACGGGGGGTTGAATCAGGTTAATAGAAAGGCGCTTTAAACAAGTAGGAGGTGAATAGTAATACGAAAACGTAGTGACTGAGCCCATACGGTGTCGGTTCTCGGTTATTTAATGAAAAAATATGGCCCTTCTGCCTACAGCGTCGGGCCGTATTTTTTTATCAAAGAACCTCGAACGGCCACCCGTACGGGCTCAGTAACCATGTTTTCTCATAATGTAGCACTCAGTCATTACTCACAGGTAGGACAGCCCTGTGTGGGAAGAGGGTTAAACTGGTTAATGTAGCACTCAGTCATTACTCACATGTAGGACAGCCCTGTGTGGGGAGAGGGTAAAACTGGTTAATGTAGCACTCAGTCATTACTCACAGGTAGGACAGCCCTGTGTGGGAAGAGGGTTAAACTGGTTAATGTAGCACTCAGTCATTACTCACAGGTAGGACAGCCCTGTGTGGGAAGAGGGTTAAACTGGTTAATGTAGCACTCAGTCATTACTCACAGGTAGGACAGCCCTGTGTGGGGAGAGGGTTAAACTGGTTAATGTGGCACTCAGTCATTACTCACAGGTAGGACAGCCCTGTGTGAGGGTTAAACTGGTTAATGTAGCACTCAGTCATTACTCACAGGTAGGACAGCCCTGTGTGGGGAGAGGGTTCAACTGGTTAATGTAGCACTCAGTCATTACCCACAGGTAGGACAGCCCTGTGTGAGGGTTAAACTGGTTAATGTAGCATTCAGTCATTACTCACAGGTAGGACAGCCCTGTGTGGGGAGAGGGTTTAACTGGTTAATGTGGTACTCAGTCATTACTCACAGGTAGGACAGCCCTGTGTGGGGAGAGAGTTAAACTGGTTAATGTGGCACTCAGTCATTACTCACAGGTAGGACAACCCTGTGTGGGGAGAGGGCTAAACTGGTTAATGTAGCACTCAGTCATTACTCACAGGTAGGACAGTTTTGATATATCATATATAAATTGCTGATACACCAACAGACCCAAGAAGACAGCTGCTTTCAAAATCTTAAGACTTAGTGTACATAGAGAGGACCTATTTAAAAAAGCCTACAGATCTTAGCGGGTGTTAAGTGGGGAAAGGAGAGTTGTAGCCAACGATCTAGGAGATCTCCTCAAATTCCGTTTTATTTTTAATCCTGGGGCCGGGAGAGCTCATGAAAGTGTCCTGCAGCTCTCCTGGCAGGCGACACTCCTAGGGGTATCGTGGGTGATTCAAAATAACAAATAAAAGCTATTTAATTCATTTGAACTATAGGAAATATATCTATTATGATTTTAAAAAAAATTGGAGGTCTCAGATGGAGAATTACTGTGCTATTTAATTAGATTTACATACATTCATAAATGATGAAGTTAGTTCTCAAAAATACCACTATGTGCCACCGCCTGCAGTATACACAGCCTCTCTTTCAAGTCTCCTTCAAACTCTCCTACAGGCCTATTTTGTCCTGGAATTGTCTCTCAAAAAAAAATTTAAAAAATGGAATTCTCTCCAATGAAGAGGATTTCTCTCACTTCCGAGGATAGGGTAAATCGAACGAGATTGGGGATATCTCCTCAAACATATCCTCCGTGGAGGTATCCCTCGTGGGGTCTCTCCTCTCCAAGGAGAGTTGAAAATAAAACGACCCCCAGGAGCCGTCAGATGACTTCGCAGGCATCACCCGACCCTCAATTAATGCAAATGTACAGTTACTTCTGATTAGTAATTCATCAATATCTGTGAGTTGATCTATGTCTACAATGACTCATTACCCATTAGAGAGGGCTGATTCTGTTGAGTAATGAAGGTACAAGCGGGACCCACTGGTCAGCTGGGTACCAGATTTACATAGAACCAGCAGTAGGAACCTAGCAGGGTTCTGCACATGCTCAGTGAAGACAGTGGGTGTATATAAGAGGCCTGCTGAAGTTTAGCTGAACACCCTTGGGTGTGGAGGGACTATGTGCGGTCCCTCAACAGGGCTCTGTCTCTGCTCTCTGCCAAGGGCGCTAGACCTTCGGGTCTAGGCTTGACTTTCAGGTCCCCTGGTGATGGAGTCAGAGAGTCCTGGTTCTGAAGGAGGAGAAGGTTGACTATCGGGTCTCCTTTCCAGATATAGTTCTGGGGTCCCGAGATGAGATCAGGGATTTGATGCCTTTGGGGCTCTCCTTGTGATCCTTGAGGGCAGAGCCACAGTGCCGGGTGGTTGTGGTAAAACACAGCTGTTGGTTCGCAGGTGGAAACCGCATCGGGATGGCATTCTGGACCAAAACCGTGGTGGTTCTCGGAAGGAGCTTCGGCTGTACCTGACACCCAGCTACTACAGTTATATTTCTATGTATAGAGCAACATGAAGAAGTGACCTTTAGCTGTCATGACACTAAATCCCATAATACAACAACCATTGGTGGTTTGTTCTTCCTTTATCACTTTAGATACCACAACATATATACAAACAACAATCCACAATATCATATCGTATTTCCTTAATGCTTATGCTAATCCGAGTTCTGTTTTAATTTACCCTTAGCATTACTTTTGAAAAACTTCTTTGACTCAGTTGAGTGCATGGTCTTCCATATCATAATGCCCTTATAGATACTACTATTTCGGAACTTTTCTTTATTGGGCCTGGGTAGGAATATATCTAATTTTCGATGTGATCTGGTTTCCTACTCATTTTTTTTCTTTCAATCAGTGCAATCTCATTTAGTTTTACCAAGCTCCTTAGGATACCTGATAGCAGAATGAATAGCCTCTCCTTCAGGGGGTATTATCTTACATTCTCAAGGAGTTTCTCCATGCTCAGAAACATTCCATTCACATTCCTAGGGCTACTCGACAGCATTTATATAGAGCCTTATCCTACCCCTAAAAAAAAACGTTTAACATTGACTAAATGTATTTGACGGAGCATTGAATAAAATGTTATTTATGCATTGAGGTGAATAAAAAAAACGAACCAATCAGGGACCAGATAAGTAGATCTGGCAGCATTGATAAATGCGGCCATCCTCCGATGAGTGTCAACAGGCTACTAAAGCCTGATGCCCATCTACCGATTCAGGGTTGAGCGATTAGTTTGCAAATCGTATAGGAGTCGGTGAACTTGTCGCAGGCAAATTACGTAACTCTTCGCTCGATCTGCGGACATTAAGGAGATGGGGGTGGTGGATATTAGCCCTAAGCAAATCTGTCTACTAATCGGTGGCTCACCCTTGCCTAGCTGTCCTACATCTCCCGACTATGGCCGACTCCGTGAGGATGCCTTGGCTGAGACAAATTACTGTCCATTTGTCGCCGACAAAGGTACATGAATGTTTCCAAATCGGTAGATGGGCATTGGGCTTTACATGGATAATTACAAAATTTTCTCTTTATATCTGTGAGATCTGGTCAGGTCTGCTACCCACTACACTCGGCTAATGCCTCTTGTAGTAATACACAACCTGCCCATCGTGGCATAAACATTGACAAGGCTAACTCTCGTTTGGTTTCTACTAATTATCCAGTTGGTCCCTTGGTTTCTGGCTTACAGCTTCTATAAGAGAAGAGCAGTGGTCTCCCATGGGGATCATTCATATCTTGTTTATTTTTAATGCCACTTCTTTATACAGTAAGTGTCTGATTCTTTTGAATATGTTAATTTTTGTATTTGATTTCTGTACTATACGTTCACTATGCTTCTTATTGTACAATTCTGAATCAATTATAGCGTTCATATGGTCACAAACTTGTATCACTTTATCATCAATATTTAAATATGTCTTATTTAGCTTCTGTAGTTTGTATTTCCTCCCGTGCTAGACTATTTTCGACTCAGATACATCTATTGTTAAACGATTAGTTATATACCATTATGAATCTTATCTGTTGCTCCTAGTATCCTTATTTCAGCACTTCTCATATTTATATCACTGCATGTCATTACCAAATCGTCTGCGTACATTAACACATCATATTCGGGGATACAGTCCGGGAGATCATTTACATACAATAAGAATATCAACAGGCCCAGTATGTTGCCCTGTGGAACTCCATATCTAACATCAAGCTTAACTGAATTATGATTACCATAATTAGTAAAACATTTTATACTACATAGATAAGCCTTGAACCATTTCAACAACGTCTGACCAACTCCTGCCTCAGACAGTTTAGACAGTTAAATATGCAGTTGTTATAATCACTAGATAATCAAGGGTTATACCCTTGTATGACAAGCTGGTAAGCACCAACAGACTGGAGTTTGTGTTTCACAAAATCTGGTACATGCAAAAAGATATAAAAACAATATGTCTCTCTCCCATGACTGTGTAACCCTGTATTCTTTCTTTAGGAATGACCATTCACCAATGACAAAGCACCTGAGCCAGCGACACACAGCAGAGGGGCAATCCTGATCTGCCAATCAGGTGACATATCTCAAATGGAGTCGGATCAAACAGGTTGGTTGTTATACAAATGTGTGGACAAGACAAGGCTGCGTTTATTTAGCATCAAATTCTTGCTAGCCTTTCTTGTGATCCTGTCGCCCGTCGTCTACCTCTACTCTTACTACTTCTTCTACCTGCTGCCGGACATCAGCCACTACAACATGCGTGCGGTGTTCTCCAGCCACAAGCCCCTCCCTGAGAATGCTTCCTGCGCACCCCAGATGCATGACAGGTATTGTGTACCCAATATTGTGCACTACATCATGTTTGGGGATGGGCTGGAGCTCTCCTTCATCAACTACCTGAGCGTGGTGAGCGCATACCGGGTGCAGAAGCCGGCTGTGATCATGCTACACTGTAACAGCCTCCCAGTGGGGTTCTGGTGGGAGCGACTATGGAGGGAGGTCCCCCTGACCCTCGTCCAAAAGGACCCTCCGTTGAGCATCTACGGGCAGCACCTACAGCATGTGTACCACCAGTCGGACATCGCCAAGCTGCAGGTAGTATGGTTACAATGCACCAGGGGCACTGCTTTTATCCCACACATTTTGCACATTCATGTGACCCAGTGAGGCTCAGGTTACAGAACAAGGCCTTTACAATTTCATTTGTTAACAGTGCTGTGATAGTCCAAACTTGAAGAATGACCTATGAATCCATCAACCAGACTCCAGTTTACAATTTGGAACTATTGCTAAGAATTCTAGAACAATCAAGATATTTCATCTGGAACTGGGAACATAAATAACATATTTAGAGCTGCACCTCAATGAAGAAAATAAGAATAGAAATACAAATAATTGATAATGCATATTACTATCTGTCCAGTAATGTACTATTTATGTGTGAGGGCCCTATGAAGCCAGAGTCCAGTCAAAATAAGCCAGAAAAGGGTCTCACCTGCCACAAAAAGCAACATTCAATCTGTGTGGCTTTCACCTCAAAATACCCTATATAATGCCAGAATGAAAATCGAAATTAATCCAAGTGGTGGAAGTAGGTCAAACTTGTATAAATCTAATATGGCCACCCCAAATATATGAAATTCCAAAATTCTTGTTTGAATTGATATAGAAACATGATTTAAAATGCTGGATATATTGTAAAGTCTAGAGACCAAGACTAGCTAGGTGTACACTTTAAGATGAAGGGAGTAAGAACTCAAACACAGAGGTACTATGTATTATCTCACCCCAGATATTTTTTTTCCATAGACTTAACATTGGAAACTTGTATCTCACACCCATTAGATATTTAGGAAATATATCCAATGGAGGATAATGTCACAAATGTTAGCCCATTAGTCAATATTAAGGGTGAGATAAATTCAGAAACCTATGAAAGTTTAGGGTCAGAGCTCGATCCTATCTCATTTGAATCACATAGCAATTCACGCGGCTTTGCCTTGTGAATTACTACGTGATTCAAACTCGATGGGATATGAGCTCAGACCCAAAACTTTCATGGGTTTCCTCTATATTATTATATACCTATGCAACTCACCACGAATACAGAGCCACAGCCAATCAGAACTGACCAGTCTCATTCTGGTCTGTCGCACATGCCAAGGAGGGCCGCTCATGTCACCGACAACTCAGGTGTCAGTGTCATGTCAGAGCACCCCGCCCTCATGTGGCCAGGCTGGGAACTAGAGTGAGTTATGATGAGGGTAAATATGCCATTCACTACATGGCTGCCACACAATCAACATCAACATGTGATTTTTCACAGGCAAGAGGACAATCAAATCCAAATAAGTGTTGCTATCAAGAGATTACTTGTATCGACTGTATTTCATAGAATTCAGGCAGCCATATCGAGTTTCAGTAATTTGCTCAATAGATATGATTTTACTTGTGATGTGTAAGAATTCCTCACCTACACTGCAAGACTAAAAGCAAATGTCATTTCCATTCATAATGGAAAAGTGCGTTATACCAAAATCTCATCAAATAAATGTACGAGAATATCATAGGAAATTATTTATCAGTAAGCCATTTATATTTGAAAGTATCAAGAATGCTTCAATAAACCCAGAGAATGGATTTAATAGTTGTTCTCAAGTAGCATCAACAGGAATATGTATTATGGTATAGACATCAAACATTTTTGATTTTGATTTGTGCCTGGTCTAGCATACCACGGATCCCATTCAACTTGCAGTTGTGACTGATTTTTTGATTGAGGGTCTTGGTCAACTGCCTTATTTCTCTAGGTCAGCTATGGCACTCAGTTCACTCTCTAATAGCCCCTTAGCGCTTGATGCACTCAGGTATGAAAGTTCTATTAAAAGGAACCAAGTCAGTAGTGGGGCAGGGATACGGGATACTGGGATACTGGACCTGTGCTCATTTAAACCAAGCCTTTATAGTTGGGACATTGATAGTGAAGCGTTAGATTCTTTACAGCAAGCTGAAACCCTGTGTGAGCATTCTAACCTCTATCTAGGTGACGTATATGAGCGCGTTTTCCCACGCTCATAAACCACTAGGTTATTCCTATATACGCCATCACGGAGGTGCATGTATTGGCTGAATATTGACTTGTTTTCATATATATACCTAGGGCTTATATACAGATGCGTCTTGGCTGTATTTCACACCAGGCGTATATGAGAGGAAATATCCTCTGACCTCCCCCCCCCCCCCACAGCCCGCCTCCTGCTCGTTTGTGTTGGTAGAAATATAGTTCTCCTCAGTGGGGGATGCTTATGTACTCCTACAGATGAGGCCTATACACACCGGGAATAGGACAAACTTATATATGCAAAATACTTACTTTTATTATCCACTTGATACGTGTCCATAGAAAAGGCATAGGGTGTTTTTATGGACATACCCAGAGCATAAAGATATGTTGTATGCTCCGGGTGGCGCTAACATGAACCGATATTGACATGCCCCTTGCCCAGAAAAGGTGGATAATAAATACAATATAGACAGGTTTCAGATAAAAGCAGTTGTATGCTCCTCGGAGTTGACTCTGCGCAACATCCTCGCATACACTCGGTTATTATTATGGGTCAACTCGTCAGAGCTCACGGCCGCTTGTATCTGAAACCAGTCAATATTGTGTATATATACGCTGGGCATATTCATATGTAAAATGGTGGTGTTTGTGCAGTGCTAATAAAACATATATTTAGCATTTTAAATCACGTTTCTACCTCAATTCTAACTAGATTTATGATGTTTCATTTATATATGTGGTGGCCATATTGGATTTATGCTAATTTGACCTACTTCCACCACTTGGATTAATTTCGATTTTTATTCTTGCACTATATAAGGTATTCTGAGGTGAATGCCACTCAAAGTAAATCTATTGTTTTTTGTGGCTGGTAAAACCTTATCTTGACTGGACTAGTTAGTGAGCTTTAGGGTAACTAGAATATTTCGCAATCCAAAATTATTCCAAATCAGAGATTCCAGTCGTTACTAAGAGAGTTAAAGTTGGTCACAGAAAATCCTCATAATGTGAAAATAAAAAACATTTGTCAAGCTTATGATCTTGAATAATCTTTGAACTATTACAGATAAAGTCATGAATAAGAAGCACTAAAAGTCTGTCACTGAACTGCATTGTTTAAATATATTATTTGAAACAAATTTTTGATGTGATCTACCTACTGCAGGTGCTGAGGAAGTACGGTGGGATGTACCTGGACTTTGACGTGATCGTCATCAACCCACTGGACCCACTGCGGCAGTACAAAACCACCATGGGCCGGGAGAAGCCTCCCAAACTCATCGCCGGGATCATCATTTCTGAACCCAACTCCCTTTTCCTAAAGCTGCTCTATGAGTCTTACAAGAACAACTACTTGGGGAATGAATGGGATTACAACTGTGCGGTTGTGGCCTTCCAGCTGTACCAGAAGAGGCCTGACCTGGTGCATGTGGAGCCCATGCGGCTCACCACGCCCGACTGGACTGAGCGTGAGCTACTCTACAAGAACACCATCGCCTGGCAGGAGCTGTATGTGCTGCACCTTATGTGGCACCGGGACAAACCCATTAACCCAGATAATATCGAGAACTTGCAGGGCATTCTGGGCGAGGTGCTAAGGCACACCTACTATGGCGACGACAAGAAGAGGGAGTGAGGCTGTTTTCCATTCACCAACAAACATGACTTCGATTGAATTGAGTCTCCTGAAGGCCGTCTTCCATTCACCGACCAAAAGCACAGCAATTGATTTGAGTTTCCATAAAGGCTGTGTTTCATTAGCTGACCAAAATATCACTGATTAATTTGAGTTCTCCTAAGGGCTGTCTTCTATTCACCAGCCAAAATGACACCAATTAGTTTGAGATCCCTCAAAGGCTGTATTCCATTAGCCGACCAACATTACACCGATTACTTTGAGTTGATTCAAAATCTTCCATTCCATGACCAAGTGATACAGATTAATTTCCCTGATTGCCATCTTTCATTCACTGACCAATATTACACTGATTCATTTGAGATCCCCTAAAGGCCATCTGCCATTCACCGATCAACATTACACTGATTAATTTGACTTCCCCTAAAGGCCGTCCACCATTGGCCGACCAAAATGCGACCCATAAATTGAGTTCTCATTAAGGCATGCATCCAATATTGGCTGACCAAAATGGCATTGATAAATCAAGTTCATCTGAAGGCCATTTTCCATTGGCCGACCAAAATGCCACTGTTACTTTCAGTTCCCCATAGAACTATTTTCCATTGGCCCATATAACGGCCCCAATTTATTGAGATCCTCGGTGTCTTTCAGTGGTACAAGCAACAGTTCGTTGATATCAAATAACAAGTATTTTCTTGTTATATACTGCTTTTGTATTTACAATAAAACATTAAAGATTACTGACGCAATCTAAGTATTTTGATCGTGTCAGTCTGTGAGGAAATCAGTTGGTGGTCGCCTTATTGCATAATGGATGCCAAAACTATCGATGAACATTGATCTGGATGTCTTCTTTTCATGCAATGGTTTGGCACTTGAAGACTGTACCAGGAGGAAAGCAGCACTCTTCCTTTTGTATTAACATCTTAAAAGTATTTCTTTAAATCTTCATCTCATCACCAATTGATTCAAACCGGTTTAATTTTGCCACTTGCCTCTGAAGTTGGTCAACCATACCATATTGAAGTATGTTTAGGAGAAAAATCGCCTTTCCACCTGACCGTTATTGCAAATTGTTCCTTGACTCCTACACCCAGGGATCGTATATTACCAAGGTCCTGTATTACCAAACTGCTACACTCCAAGGTCCTATATTAAGAAACTAATACACTCCAAATTCTTATATCAACAAATTGCTAAACCCCAATGTCTTATAGTACCAAATGGCTATACTCAAGATCCTTTATAACCAAACTGTTATACCCAAGGTCCTATATTTCCAGAATACTACACTGCAAGGCCCTATATCGAGAAACCCATACACCAAAAGGTCCTATAAACTAACTGCTACACCCCAAGGTCCTATATTACCAAACGGCTATACTCAAGCTACAATATTACCATCTCCTATATCAAAGGTCCTTAGTTCCAGACTACTACACCCTAGGTTACATATTATAAATCTGCTGAACAGATTCCAAGGTCTCACATATTGACAGATTCCTATAGTTCCCCCCCCCCCCCCCCCACCTTCCAGTCACATTTTACCAGACTGCTATACCTGAAGGTTATGTATTGAATAAAAGGGTTGCTTCTAAAATAAACTGCATCAGAAGACAACATTTGGTACATACCTACAGCATTGTTTGCATTGTGTGTTCTTTGTTTTTAAAAGAGTTGGATTATTGTTTGTTGTTGGAGGCATTGAATCTCTCCTCCCTCCATGTACCACTAATAGATTTTTTGGCACCATCATCAACTATAGGAACTAATGTACCAGCAAAAATAGAATGTAGAAATATCATCGTCTTTTAGTCTTTAAAAAGAATAAAGTAGTGACATAGGTTTAGGGTGAGGTATAGTGATATAAATTTAGGGTGTTTGTTTGCTTCTCAACAGAGCATGGGGCCAGTCCCTGTAAGGATAGAACTGATTGGGATCTCATCAGATTGAGATCTTTCTAATTACTCTTTGGGGGGTCGGACCTGGGATTTGTTGCATAATCTGAGATATCTTAGGCTGAGATAATTCTGAACCATAGGCAAATTCCTGAGACCATTTGCCAAGATAATATGAGGGTGTGACTAGGCTGTTGGCTTACCCCTACCGCTTCCACGACCACATTGAAAAGAGTATACGGGTTTGGCGCCTTGTTTTGGCGTTTCTCCTATCGACCCCGTTTCCTGGATTCCCATTGGCTGAGACGTCGGCTGTTCTTTTTTGTACCCCTGTAGTGCGGCGGGCGAGTATTTTTCCCTCCCTGTGCCAGTTCGTGCAAGTCGCTGTTCTTTTTACATCCCTCCGTAATGCGGCGCGCGCTGGCTGTTCTTTCTCCCTCCCCTCCGAGGCCGGCGGGAGCAGTTATTATTCGTTTGGCGTCGTGTTTTCATGCGTTATCACTTATCATTTGCCAAGATAATACCAGCCCTGTGTTGCATAGTCAGGAACACAGTTTTTAGACGGGATAATCGTTGATAGCGACTGTTTTGAGGCCCCAGTCTAATCATCATACATTTCTGGAAGATTATCAAATCCTTGGGGCAGATGGTTGTTGTATTTATCTTGAAAACCGTCTTTAATGTATAATAAGTTGTAGCATCGTTTTTAAATGGTCTCCTCAGAATCAGGAACAGCCCTTGAGTGTGCGGGAAACGTCCATGTTCAAATAGGCAGACCAGACATGGTTCAGTATTGATTGTCTCATAGGAGGATCTCTATTCTAGCCTTTCCAGAAACCTGTACTTGTGCTTCTGATGCAAAGATATGCATGTCGCTTTCTCTATGATAACCTTTTGTCTCAATTCTCTAATAATAAAGAGTGACATCGAGATCATTTGAATGAAAAGGTCTTTGTGTATAAACCATTTAATGTGCAAAATCATGCGAACTGTTTTCAATAATGATTTTGTAAGAACGAATCACGAGATAAAGAAGATCTAACGATCAGTTAATGTATGATGCAACTAGTTGGATTATGATGTCCTTGTAGCTTGGTAATTTATCTGAATGAAACATTGCAATGTTCAGTTTGTTGTATCTCTTTATATATATATCTCTAGTCTCGAATATACACTGATTTCTCTTTATATGTATTGGTTGTACGATACAAATTAATAATGTTCATATGTGACCTTATGATCATTTTAATCAACTGATAATTGCAAAATCAACATGTTAAAACTCCTCTTTCTTTCACTCTAGCTTTTAGATTATTTTTAAGTGCTCATGGTAAGTTTACACCAGATTGTCTCCAGTATTTTTCAGATTTTGCTCATTTGGTCTTTGACCTTGATTTCCATCGCTTCTCTGGTTTTCATAATTTTCCTTTTTTAATCAGTTCATTTATCCTGTTTAATCACAAGGCAAATGTCTGCCTGTTTTCTGTCAAAACCAGCTGTTAATAGTTGGTTGGTTTTGGGCTGTATACCTGTATATGCTTACTAAACTAACTCATATCAATAAATACAATATAATACATGCGTACAGGTATACACATGCAATTGTGGGAGCATCTTATCACTTAAATATTCATATACAACATAAATCAATTTACTATGGCAAAACATGCCATAACAATCCTGGGGGTTCAAACAATACGTACATCACGGGATGCAACTTAACGCTCCGGCCTGGCATGAGACTGTCAGTATTAGTTTAAGTAAGTTATTTGACGGTTATTTTGAAGGATTAGTTTTAAATCGGGAATTTTTAATATAGTCATCTCCGGCGACCACCACAGCTGTCAAAAGGTGTCAGAGCGTCAGATGAAGGCAGAGAGTTGACAAAAAGATGAGGGACTTTAGGGAAACTAGTTAACCTAATTGGGATGGCTCCTTGTACCGCGTTACTCTTGGTAAAATTATTGCATTCGCTCTACAAGCTCATGCAATAATTTTACCGAGAGTAACAAGGTACGAGGAGCCGTCCCAATTAGGTTAACAAGTTTCACTTGTACTATACACCTCTAAATATTCGTAATTATTCAATAACTTACCAAAATAAGTCGATGTCGAAGTGATAATCAAAGATGCCTGGCCGGGCGGAATTAGTTTTCTGCTACACACCACGCACAATGTTCATAGCTGCGATTTCGTAAATCAAATCCAAACTGTTTGAAAATTGTTTTCTTTGGTATCAATATTCTCATAAGATTATTAATTAATTTCCTATTTGATTCTTTTGTCCGAATTTTGGTTGTTTATTATTTATTTACATATTTCTGTCTTAACAAATGAGATTGAGCTTTCAAAGTATGGTGGTACTGCGCCATACCGGCACAGTATGGTGGTACGGCTCAACTACCACTTGCATAGCAGAGGGTGGTATTTTGAGTATTTTGAGGCATAGTTTAAAATATCAACTCCATCAGTCGCCAATTCCAGATATCAACTTCATCAGCCAGCCCTTTAGGTTGACTTATAAAGACATCTATAAGTTTCCCCTCATAGCTTGGCCGTACAAATAATCAAACTACAAGACACTACTGTCATTCATGTAGCCGAACTCTCCAGCAGGTCCCTTGATGCATACTATTGTATGATCAATGGAGTGACTGCCTTCCATCTCGTCTCCAGCTTTATTTATACTCAAACATCAACCACAGAGGGGAAGCCCCCTCACATTCTGTTGTGATACATGGCGTCAGCCTGAACAGATGGGACGTGGCTGTGACGTCTGTTTGCACCCACCTACACATCACAAAGCAGGACTTGACATTTTATATACAGATACAGAAAATCTACATTTAAACCAAAGCCAACAAGTTCATGGAAGAATTTCAATATTCTTCATTCAATATTAACCTAGATGCATCTTCCCGCATCATAATCAATATATCAATCAATTATTTTAGCTCAAAATTACACATAAAATTCCCCCAAGCGCATAAACTGATCTGTCCTTCCAGTAGACAGCTCACGCTCCTGTGGATACACTCTGTAGCTAGTATGTAATTTGTACAGACACTATATTTTACATCATACAGCATAAATAGGCCTAATCATCTAAATCCTTACATAGTTTTCAAGGAAATACATTCTACTTTGATATGCCTTATAATTAATTAGCCCCCACAGCTTCCAACACATTGATTTTAAGTTTGGATTGAACTACAAAAATAATTTAACATGGGCAGGTGGTCATGGTCACCGCCCACAGGGTTGTTCCCCCACACCCCCCTCAGACATCGGAAGGTGATGGTATTTTATGGCCTGGTGAGAGCAGCCCCCTCTTACCAACTACAGTTAAATTACCCAGCACTCACACTTGACCTCACCTGACCTTGGTGAGGATGATCACACAGAGTATACTCAAGGTTTTCACCTAATTGTATAGATAGAGATACATATAGAAACTAAATACAGGACTAAATGATTCCTGACTAAAAGATAAGGCTAAAATAGCTCTAATATTTTACACACCTCCCCCACTCAAAGTTTGATGCCATGCATCAAACTACAACTTACTAGGATTACTTGTATGTTACTTCTTTGTCAAAGCAGTACACACACAAAATTAACCCTACCAAAAGGTCCAACTGGATAACAATTTGAAAAGGGTGAGGACCGCTAACTCAAGCTCGGTGAGGTCATCTTTAGGGGTAGTACACCGCCTAAATGTTGCCTTGTGTGTCTCTGCAGCCCATCTTGCCACATACCTCTTGATCTGATAGATCATGGTACCGAGGAGTAGCGTCACCACTGTAACAACTGCTGATACAATATACCCAACATGAATACTAGTATCCCTGGGCCTCTCTATCGGCGCACACAAAATCCACGGGATTGGTTAGGAACTAGTCCTGATTCACAAGTTGGTTTTAAGAGTTCTTTCTGTTGGGTACAAACCCTGGGTTTCTTTCCTACGCAATGTTCTGGCCAAAAGCTCCCACCTGTGTGGGTGTTTACAGCAATCTCTGATTGTCCCTTCACAGTCCTTAAAAAGTTATTGTTCATTAACACAGGGAAATATTGAATAGAGTAATGTAGATAATGTGTTCCACTGAGTCCGTAAATATCAACATAGTACACCAGCTGCTCGCTCTCAGTCCATAGTGGCTCCACTTCCATGTTTTCATAGTACCACTCTAGTCGAGGGGTGTCATAAGTATCTGGTAATGTCTTTAACTTCTTTCCTCGACAATGTGTTTTCAGTCAACCATCCCCGCTCCAGTTCCTGTTGCTGCTTCTCAAAGAGACTGACTTGAAGTTGATGTTCTCGCATGATCAACTCCAATTCTGTCAGGGTTCTGTCTGTAATCTGGGAAATAAACAGACTGGTTACCCAGTGGTCAAGCATGGTCAGTCGTCCCTGCTGCCCAACCATCCGGTCGCGTAAGGCTTCCTCGTGTTTCCGGATGGCCTGCAGATCCATCCGGTTCTCCCTCACATATTTCCTTGTCTGGTTCACAACCGTCACCAAGTCCTTTACATGGTGGTGAACCAGCAAGTTCTCCTTTGCTGTGACCTCAACTAAGTGGCGCAGCTCCTGTACGTCTTTATCCATTGAAGTGCCAAAGAGAAGCCGGCTGGCCTCTCCTATAATATCCACCAAGCCACGTTTTCGTCTCTGGGGCACAGGAGGCATGTCCGGTTGTAACTCAGTTATCTGCCGGCCGGACAGGCTAAGAGCTGACAACTGGGCCTCCCACACTTGTCTATCTCCTGACAATACTCATCCTCCAGCTGACGTTATACCCTCCCTTACCCTTTGTACCCACGCCTGCATGGGTATAGGTGGTGGGGGGTTGATGGTAACTAGTGCCACCCATACAGCTTCTACCGTCCTGGTTTCTCCTTGTTCTTCAATCAGCACTCCGTCGGTCTGGAACAAGTCTGCTGCTGCTATACCACTGATTAGGCACAAAAGTGGGAGACAAAGGCAATACATTGCTTCTTCGCCTCCTCGTTTTCGTCCTCAAAGTCACCAGTTCTCTTCTAACAATGGCCCCAACAATCTGGCATACTGACTCCTGGTCACCACGTGATAGTCGGTCTGCCTTTTGCCTAAGATTGATGGTCCCAAGGCCCTCTGATGCTGAGCAACTGGTTCCTCTGCTGTTGGCTCTGCTGCCCTCCTCCGGGATCTCTGGTGTTCTGTTCTTGTAGATGCCATCCCAGTACCTCTTATAGCTGGGCTTGGAGTAGGTGCATCAACAGGTGTTGGTCTTCCTGTGGTTTCCTCCTGTTGCAACACAGGGGGTGGCGCGGGTTGTTGGCGGTGTCGCACCAATAGACCTGTCCTCTTTGATCTGGGGACTCTGGGTTGTAAATCATCCCAAACTGCGTCTGGGTCTACCACCTGCAGTTTGTCACGGTTCACCACCTTCTTCTTTCCTGTCTTTTCATTCACAATGGTTATGACGGGACCATGCACCAAGGTCACCAGGTACAGATGGTCCCACTTAGAGTCCATGGGAGCTCGCTCTTGGGCACGAACCACGACATGGTCCCCTGACTGGAGGTCTCCTGCCTTAGCATGCCTGGCTAATCGCTCACGGTTATATCTCGGGTTTTCCTCAGTGCTCCGCGCAGCTTGTTGAAATGCTCTAACTAGTGAGTCTAGGCGATCTCCAATGGCACGTGGGTCGGACCCCTCAGTCCTCCCCAGTAATCTGGTCAACGGTGCCCGGGGGTGCCTACCATACTGTAAGAAGAAGGGCGTGAATCCAGTCACCGTAGATGTGGAAATACGATGTGCCCATAGGGCAGGGCCTAGACGGTCTTCCCAGTCGGTAGTTTTGTTGTTCATCAGTTTCCGCAGGATGCCTTTCACAGTTCGATGGAAACATTCAATTTTCCAATTGGTTGAGGGATGATAGGGGGTGGTCATTCGGTGCTCCACCCCTAGTGATTCCATGTACTGATGCAGAGGGGTCGCCGGGTCACTGGCCAATTTGTATTCAGACATAGTCTGCTGTTCCTGTAGCAGTTGTGCCTTCTCAAGTTGGTCAAATCCCCATGGGATCTGATTGGGTCCTCCTGCCCCAGATCATCCGCTGCAATCCACTCCTCCGCCGTATCCCCCGCTCCCACCTCCAGACTCTTAATACGAGAGAGCATATCGGGCCGGATGTTGTTGGTTCCTTTACGGTACTCAATCGGTGCCCCATACTTGGCGATCAGTACTGCCCACCTTTGGATCTTGGTGTTCTTAACCTCAGAAAGGAATAACGATTTCAACAGTTTAGGATCTGTGTAGATCCGGAAGGAGGCACCATAAAGAAACGGTCTAAGCTTCGACAGCGCATAGACGACAGCGCTTCCTTCTCAATGGTGGCCCAATGCAGCTGTGCTCCCTCCAGCTGTTTCGAAATATACTGGATGGGGCACTCCACCCCCTCCTCATCTTCTTGTACCAAAATGGCACCCACCGCATAATCACAAGCATCAGTGTACAGTTTATAGGGCTTTTCCATTTGAGGGTTGGCCATAACTTTTGATGAGACTAAGGCCCCTTTTAGATGATCAAAAGCAATCTGTTGCTCCTCTCCCCAGTGGAAGGGAATCTTCTTCTTAGTCAGCCGCACTAAGGGCTCTGCAATGGTTGCATAACCCTCAATGCATTGTTGATAATATCCAGCCATACCAAGGAAAGAACGCACAGCCGTGACGTCTTTAGGGATCCCCAAATTGACTATGGCTGATACCTTGTCAGGGTCGCTTTCTATACCGTCCTTCGTCACCACGAACCCCAACAGCTTCACCCGAGACACATCAATGTTGCATTTGCCAGGCTTCAGTTTCAGTCCATTAGCTTCTAGTGCAGCAAACACTTCTTCCAGGTGCTTCTGATGCTCCCCTTCTGTCTTGCTAAACACAATGATGTCTTCAATATACACCATACAGCTCTTTCCAATATACGGGGCAAGTACTTTGTTCATCAGGCGCTGGAAGACCGCAGGTGCATTGGTGAGACCAAATGGCATTCGAGTCCATTCAAAAAGCCCACGATGGCAGCAAAATGCAGTCTTTTCAATATCTGCTGCCTGCACCTTCACCTGCCAGTAACCTGATTTAAGATCCATAGTACTAAAAATATGTGCCCCTGCCAGTGAGTCAAATATGTCTTGAATATTTGGCAATGGATATGAGTCCTTCTTTGTGACAGCATTGACTTTCCGGAAGTCTACACAGAACCGCCAAAGAAGGCCGTCCCCATTTGGATTGGGACGTCCTGGCAGGAGATGGCTGCATTCGAATTGCAGCAGGGCCCTCTGCACAGGCTGCTGAAGCAGGCTGGCTAATCCGAATGCGCTCCAATTTGTTAACCTGCTTTTGTAGGCCCTTAAAATTACCGTTGAGTTCTTTAAGGGACTTCAGCAACTTCTCCTTGAAGCTGTCCTGCTGGGGAAGTGGAAGCATGGCTCCTATATCCATAGGCTCCTCCACCCTTCCAATGACTTCGGCCTGCCCTATCGCCCTAGCTGCTGCATTTGTCCTCTGCACAGCAGCCTCCAGGTTGGCTGGCCGATCCAGGTGCACCTGCTTGCGAAGGCTTTTGTCCCCCAGACCGTTAACAAACGTTTGCACCAGCCGTTCCATCACCAGGGGTACCTGCAGCTCTGCCCCAGTAAATGCCTTTTGAACAGCTGTAGTGGATTTGCAGCCATACTCCCAAGTGTCCTGGTAGGGTGCCTGCCTCAGAGTGTCTACCCGTTCCCTACGGTATTCACGCTCGTCTTCGTCCAGGTAGAGCTCCACTAGTCGTTCCTTGATCTGGTCCCAGGTAGCTTGCTGTTGTTGTGCCCGCGCTTCATCGACAATGTTTCGCACAGTGAGGGCAACATCCCCTTTTGAGAGATAGCCTGCCATCTCCAAAATCATGTCATCGTTAGCTGCGGTCCATTGCTTTGCTAAGGTTACAGCCTCAATCCACTCCCGCACTTGCTGTCGGTCTGTCCCATCTATTATGCCAATACCACATGCATGTTGTTCAAGTCTACGCCTTACATACTGCACTTGTTCTAATGCCTGCCTCTGCAACTGCACCTGCACTAGTTGGTCTGCCATTTTCCCCTAGTGTGTTGTGCAATGCTTGTCAGGAGTTGTACACCCTTTCGTGCCAGCCGTTCCACTATTTCAGCTGCCCCTCAGCTCTCTTCCAAAACTTCAGTCCTACCGCTGTCTTAAAGCTGGCCTGCTTCTCACAGAGATCAGGATGCTCGGCCTTCTATCAATGGCTGTCAGATAGAGCTTATCTTCCCTGTAGCACCTTGTCCCCGTTGACTCTACAACAGCGACATCACAGCCTTCCCATTTGCTGGGGTCTTCCCTCTTCTCTAGATGCATTAACACCGCCAGAAGTACTTCTTCCGCTTTCCTATCCTCGATTAGCAAGCTGCTCTAATTGAATCAGCAAATGTTGAGGTCTCGTCGTGGTCGCCAGTTTAAAAATATCAACTCCATCAGTCGCCAGTTCCAGATATCAACTTCATCAGCCAGCCCTTTAGGTTCACTTATAAAGACATCTATAAGTTTCCCCTCATAGCTTGGCCGTACAAATAATCAAACTACAAGACATTACTGTCGTTCATGTAGCCGAACTCTCCAGCAGGTCCCTTGATGCATACTGTTGTACGATCGATGGAGTGACTGCCTTCCATCTCGTCTCCAGCTTTATTTATACTCAAACATCAACCACAGAGGGGAAGCCCCCTCACTTTGTGTTGTGATACATGGCGTCAGCCTGAACAGATGGGACGTGGCTGTGACGTCTGTTTGCACCCACCTACACATCATAAAACAGGACTTGACATTTTATATACAGATACAGAAAATCTACATTCAAACCAAAGCCAACAAGTCTATGGAAGAATTTCAATATTCTTCATTCAATATTAACCTAGATGCATCTTCCCGCATCATAATCAATATATCAATCAATTATTTTAGCTCAAAATTACACATAAAATTCCCCCAAGCACATAAACTGATCTGTCCTTCCAGAAGACAGCTCACGCTCCTGTGGATACACTCTGTAGCTAGTATGTAATTTGGACAGACACTATATTTTACATCATACAGCATAAATAGGCCTAATCATCTAAATCATTACATAGTATTCAAGGAAATACATTCTACTTTGATATGCCTTATAATTAATTAGCCACCACAGCTTCCAACACATTGATTTTAAGTTTGGATTGAACTCCTACAAAAATAATTTAATATTGAAAATATCTTGTCCTTCAGACCTACCCCCTTTTTGGAAGTCAAACCCTTCCTGTGATGTTTCTCTGAATCCCATAAACCTCAGTTCTCATGGTGTCCACCAGGTGGGGTGTCAGACTGGTTTCCACCTGCCTCTCTGGAAGAGGGGTGTTTCCACGCTCGCCTGCCCCTCACACCTTCCAACCCTATCCTCATTCAGATCCGGGAATAGGGCAGGTGGTCATGGTCACCGCCCACAGGGTTGTCCCCCACACCCCCCTCGGACATCGGAAGGTGATGGTATTTTATGGACTGGTGAGAGCAGCCCCCTTTTACCAACTACAGTTAAATTACCCTGCACTCACACTTGACCTCACCTGACCTTGGTGAGGATGAACGCACAGAGTATATTCAAGGTTTTCACTTAAATGTATAGATAGAGATACATATAGAAACTAAATACAGGACTAAATGATTCCTGACTAAAAGATAAGGCTAGAACAGCTCTCATATTTTACAATAGGTGTATAGTACAGACTGGATGTAGTCCTGATGCCCAGGTTACAGCGGTCTGTGGTGCAGTATGAGATGAAGGCAGAGAGTGGACGTGAAGATGAGGGACAGACTGGACGTAGTCATGATGCCCAGGTTACAGCGGTCCGTGGTGCAGTATGAGATAAAGTCCACATTCCCTTCGTTCACCGGACAGAACTTTGCAGGCAGACAGCCTCGCAGCAAATACTCGTCACCTAGAATTCTCTGAAGTAGGCAAGAATAAGAAAGAACCTAGGTAAGTCTCTGTTGTAGGCAAAATAAGTAAGAATTTTTATGGCTTTTTGTTGTAGGCGAGAATTAATAAGGGTCTTTGTAACTCTAAATTGTAGTTATAGGTAGGAACTAATAGGACTTTCTGTTGTCGGCAAAAGTCGGTGTATCTCTCTGTTGTAGACAAGAATATATAGACATAGTTAGTGTGGCCGAATATAATCTGTTCAGAGATACTTTAGTCAGAAATACTGAACGAAGAATGAGGTGAGTATTTCTGACCAAAATATCGAGGAACAGATGGAATTCAGTCACACTAACTGTGTCATTTTATTATCATATACCTAGAAATCATTAAAAATGCCATTTTACAACAAAAAAAATAGTATGATGACAGAAAGAGAGTAGTCCTGGGTATAGAGGGATGTATGAATATCATTTCGTCACTAGGAGACGACGGTAATTGATATCCTGGACAGTAAAGGCGGGCATCCACCTACACGACAAGGCTACGACAAGCGCCGACAAGAAAGTTCCAATCGGTGCCTTGTCGCAGCTTGTTGGGGCGTGTCGTAGGTTGCACACTCCACCTAAATATTCTATCGTAGACCTCTGCGACAACCTCCTGACATGCCACGACAGTCGTGGCAAAAATTGAACATGTTCGATTTTCTTGTAACCTTGTCGGAAGGTCCCCGACAGGCCCCCGACAAGCTTCATGTCACAGCCTGTTGTGGCCTTGTCGTAGCCTCTTGTCGGGAACTAGAGTCAACCAACCACAACAAGGCTACGACAGGCCTCCCAATCGTAGGCCTGTCGTGGACCTTGTTAGGAAGCCATTGTCGTAGCCTTGTCATGGTTGATGGACGCCCGCTTTTAAGGTAAGACGTTAGCCTATAGGTGTACAATAAAAAACAAGACTCGTGTAACTCTCGGTTGTAGGTGAGAATTAAAGAAGATACAAAGAAGTTTTGGTCAAAGTCGTCGCTCTCCACGAGTTTGATGCAGAGTAATATGAACGAGGTGACCGAGTGAATATCATGTAGCATTTAAGCGATGTAAATGTAGCATCTTCTCTCTCTTCCCCCCTTCTCCCTCTTTCTTTCTATCCCACTCAGCGCTCTCTCTTCATTCTCTTCCCTCTTTCTCCCTCTCTCTTTGTCTCCCTCGCAACCTTCTCTCTCTCTTTTCTTCCTATTCCCTCTCTTTCCCTCTTTCTCTCTTTCATTCGTTTCATCCCTCTCTTTCTCTTTCTTCCCTCTCTTTCCCTCTTTCTCTCTTTCATTCCTATCATCCCTCTTTCTCTCTCTTCCCTCTCTTTCCCCCTTTCTCTCTTTCGTTCCCTCTCAGCCCTCTCATTCTCTCTCTTCCCTCTCTTTCCCTCTTTCTCTCTTTCATTCCCTCTCATCCCTCTTTTTCTCTCTTCCCTCTCTTTCCCTCTTTCTCTCTTTCATTCCCTCTCATCCCTCTTTCTCTCTTTCATTCCCTCTCTTTCCCTCTTTCTCTCTTTCTTTCCCTCTTAGCCCTCTCTTTCTCTCTCTTCCCTCTCTTTCCCTCTTTCTCTCTTTCATTCCCTCTCATCCCTCTTTCTCTCTCTTCCCTCTCTTTCCTTCTTTCTCTCTTTCATTCCCTCTCATCCCTCTTTCTCTCTCTTCCCTCTCCTTCCCTCCTTCTCTCTTTCATTCCATCTCATCCCTCTTTCTTTCTTTCATTCCCTCTCTTTCCCTCTTTCTCTCTTTCTTTCCCTCTCAACCATCTCTTTCTCTCTCTTCCCTCTCTTTCCCCCTTTCTCTCTTTCATTCCCTCTCATCCCTCTTTCTCTCTCTTCCCTCTCTTTCCCTCTTTCTCTCTTTCATTCCCTCTCAGCCCTCACTTTCTCTCTCTTCCCTCTCTTTCCCTCTTTCTCTCTTTCATTCCCTCCTATCCCTTTTTCTCTCTCTTTTCTCTATTCTCCTCTTTCTCTCTTTCATTCCCTCTCATCCCTCTTTCTCTCTTTCATTCCCTCTCTTTCCCTCTTTCTCTCTTTCTTTCCCTCTCAACCATCTCTTTCTCTCTCTTCCCTCTCTTTCCCCCTTTCTCTCTTTCATTCCCTCTCATCCCTCTTTCTCTCTCTTCCCTCTCTTTCCCTCTTTCTCTCTTTCATTCCCTCTCAGCCCTCACTTTCTCTCTCTTCCCTCTCTTTCCTTCTTTCTCTCTTTCATTCCCTCTCATCCCTCTTTCTCTCTCTTCCCTCTCCTTCCCTCTTTCTCTCTTTCATTCCCTCTCATCCCTCTTTCTCTCTTTCATTCCCTCTCTTTCCCTGTTTCTCTCTTTCATTCCCTCTCAACCATCTCTTTCTCTCTCTTCCCTCTCTTTTCCTCTTTCTCTCTTTCATTCCCTCTCATCCCTCTTTCTCTCTCTTCCCTCTCCCTCCCTCTTTCTCTCTTTCATTCCCTCTCATCCCTCTTTCTCTCTCTTCCCTCTCTTTCCCCCTTTCTCTCTTTCATTCCCTCTCATCCCTCTTTCTCTCTCTTCCCTCTCTTACCCTCTTTCTCTCTTTCATTCCCTCTCAGCCCTCTCTTTCTCTCTATTCCCTCTCTTTCCCTCTTTCTGTCTTTCATTCCCTCTCAGCCCTCTCTTTCTCTCTCTTCCCTCTCCCTCCCTCTTTCTCTCTTTCATTCCCTCTCATCCCTCTTTCTCTCTTTTCCCTCTCTTTCCCACTTTCTCTCTTTCATTCCCTCTCATCCCTCTTTCTCTCTCTTCCCTCTCTTTCCCTCTTTCTCTCTTTCATTCCCTCTCATCCCTCTTTCTCTCCCTTCCCTCTTTTTCTCCCTCTAATCCCTCTTATAGACAAGCATTATAAAAAGCATTCGCCCTAGAATAGGCGTTTTTATATGTCGTCATATACGACAAACAATAATTAACATATCCAAACCATTGTAACATTTCAACTAGGTAATGTAGTATATTTGCTATATTTGGACACTATATATTAGGTGGATAATAATATGAAGAAACCAAACAAGAGTTAGTGTTTTGTTGTTTATCGCACAAAGGCAAGATCGCTTATTACTACGTGAGGCGAAGACGAGACCATCTTGCCAGAGTGCGATGAACAATATCATGACTAACTCGAGGTTGGTTTAGAATTTATCCTACCCCGCCCGTCTAAACTACTTCTACATTAACAAATGACGTCATTTGTCAAGTATATCCCACTAGAGCGATATTTTTCATTTTTCTGAACTCCAGACCGAATACAGTGACCCAATGTAAAGCCTATGGAGTTTTTTTATTAGGGGTAGGATAACTGAATGTGTTATCATGATTTAGTATTGACATTGCTCACCACACAGCAACCATCCGTTCTACATGTGGGTAAAGTGTAGTAGTTGGGGTATGCACATTCTGTGTTTCTGTGATCACAGTTGTGGCATTCCAGACCCATGGTCCGTCCTGAAAATATCACAACAGGCATTAATATCTTAATATCATACACCACTATAGGCTTAACGTTAGGAACCCATACTCAACAGGCTTGCGAGTATGGTATTTCATACTCAACGGGTGATAAACAGATAAATATTTGCAGACTAAGATAGAATCAGAAATATATTCGTTTTTGGTCTGAGCCCCCATTCGCCATCTTGTTTGGAACGCTTAGAAATATTGGCTATATACGCTTTCGCCTCGTTCATATTACTGCACACTCCAAACTCGATGACGAATGAGGACACAGACCAAACACTCATCAATTTCTTAATATCAGGCAGATTTAGTCAGAGTAATACATTATTGTGATGTATATGCATACTGATTATTAGACACAAATGGAACCGTTTTAGATGGGAATATGCCTCGGCCGCCATCAGATTTATTATCCAGGGTATACAAAGACCCAATACACGGAAACAGAGTTTGCCATATATGGTCATATGCAAAGGGGTTTGGCAACTTGAAAAGGGAGCGTAAACAAACTTTGAAAGTATATCTGTTTAAATATTGGCAACCCCAATTTGTATCCATCCCATAACGTTTTATACAGAGCAGTACAGACTTGCATATCCCAGTCCATGAGCTCTGCATTCGCATCCCATTTGATGAGTTACAGATGCTGCAGGCTGTGGTGTGGCGTTAGATGCAGCGCAGCCTTGGTGTATATTTTTGCACTGATATACTTCCATAATCAGTGAGTTTACGCTCCCTCAAATGAAACTCTGTTTCCGTGTATTGAATATTATCGTAAAACTGGATGAGTTTTAATCTTGGCCACCGTATGCCACGACTGGAGTTTGGCATAGTGACTTCATGAGGCGAAGCCGAGTGAAGTCCGGAGCCAAAACTCCAGAAGTGGAATGTGTGGGACAAGATTAAAACGAATCAGGTTTTGATTTTATCCTACCCCGTCTCCTCGATTTTTGAATATTACGTCATTACAATTCTGTATGCCACTAGTGGCATATAAAACTCCGTATGCCAGTCAGCGTGGCATACGGAAACTCAATGTTAAGCCTATGGGATTTTATATTAGGGGTAGGATATGTATGGGGACTCACTAAACCAGGATCCATTATATAAAGCCTGTCAGATACCACAACTGTCGTATACAGATTGAAATCTGTGTTATACGGCCTCAAATGTGTGGCATACGGGAAAATAGTACCCTCGTACTGTAGAGCAAAGAAATAGACCCTATTGTTATACCCTTTAATATGACAATTACTGGGTTAGATTTACTCGAGAAGATGGACAAAAAATACAGCAAACGGTGGTTTTGTAGACGGCTCGGTTAACTACTCGAGGTTGACGTCGTAATACAGTCGCTAGCGGTTGTGTATTACTACGCGTCAAACAAACACGGCAAGGGGTATATTTGGCTACAGACATGGTGTAGCCAAGCAGATAACGTGCGACACCAGCCAGTGGAAAAAGGCCTATTGGGCCTACTGCGCGGTCAAACTCGGTCAAAGGACAAAGTTTTTTTCATTTCGTGAGTTTCCTTCTAGTAGTTGGAGGATGAAAAGAAAATTGAAACGAGCCGGAAAGAGGTGAGTGATTTAGGAAGGAACTATACTCTTCACTAAACCATATTGTCACTTGTTTCACACTCTAATTCTATTGGGATTGTTTTCTTTTTCTTTTTCATTAAAGACTTGACTGAGCCAGGCGGTCGGGACCATATCTGGCCAATAATCTACCCTGTGTCTTGTGCACACTGATTAAAGGGCAAAATCCACCAGGCCGATTTCTCACCAGATCAATTGTTCCTGGGCCCTTAAGAGGAAGCTCACGTATTGTAATTTATTTAATTCTGATAATAATAGTTTAATAAATGACCATTTTCGAAGATTTGAGAAATTCTAAGGCATCCGATAGTAATCGGCGATTTTCTGGCTACGGAATCGGCTACCGTCGGTCCAGTGGAACACCCCCTTTATTGGTGTATGAGTGATATAACATGATAAATACTCACCAGTGAGAAGTCCGAACAGGACCAGACAGATGGTTACGTTTCGTTTCGACATGAGGCTTAGTGTTCAGGAAGTTCCCTGTAAAAAGATCGACAATAAATCTTAAGAAGACGTTTGGTCCACTGCGCGAAAACCACCAGTTTATATTTGTATACTCCTGGGAGCTGTTTCAAAAGTCGAGTGAAGTCTCGCAATAGGTGTATATCTGTTTATATATATATATATATATATATATATATATATATATATATATATATGTATATATATATATATATGTGTGTGTGTGTGTGTGTGTGTGTGTGTGTGGGTGGGTGGGTGTGTGTGTGTGTGTGTGTGTGTGTCGTGTGTATATCTATATACATGTATGTGTCGTATGTATATCTATATATATATGTATATATATGTATATATATATGTGTGTGTGTGTGTGTGTGTAGGTGTGTGTGTGTATGTATGTGTCGTGTGTATATCTATATACATGTATGTGTCGTATGTATATCTTTATATATATGTATATATGTATGTATATATATATATATATATATATATATATATATATATATGTGTGTGTGTGTGTGTGTGTCGTGTGTATATCTATATACATGTATGTGTCGTTTGTTTATATATATATCTGTGTGTATATCTATATATATATATATATATATATATATATATATATATATATATATATATATATATGTCGTGTGTATACTTACCCACCTGTCGTGACCAGGATGTAGATTTTCTCGTGACAATAAACTCCTCTCATCCACTGCTGACGATCTGACCAGCCCTCCTCACAGACACCAGCCTGCACACGGGATCCCAGCTTACAGATTCTAACACATATATCCGTGACACACCCTGAGAAGTACCATATATCTGTGATACACCCTGAGAGCTACCATATATCTGTGTGTATATCAGGAGGTATAAAGTAAGGTGAGAAGTCTCCCATCTGTGTGTGTATATCAGGAGGTAGGCGAGGACTGGAGACACAGAGGCAGGTTGTGCTGGGAGCCGTGGTCGGGATGGACACGCTCCGGTGAATGTTTCGTGACATGCGCACTGGGGCGAGACCTGTACCCTGTGTAAGGTGGGGTGGGGGGTGGGGGGGGGGGGGTAGGACACCGCTATGGTTATTTATCTCACTCGTGGTACAAGTTTAGCCATAAGACCCTATTCCCTGTCACCGATCTACAGTCATGTACCACGACTTTTGGTGCTTAGATTATGCAATGTAGCACCACCCACCATTGAGTGAAAACTTCATCTCTGAGTGAAATCTACTACCCTCACCGATTGTTCTTAACCTACACAGAGTCAGTGGCAACACCGACAGACTTTCCTATAGGCCAATGGAGACAGCCCTATAGGAATATCATTAGAAGAAAATACTCAATGATCACCCTAGTAAAGTGACAATACTACGCCACGGCCGTGGAATAGTAAATGTGATACGACGTCATATGGATTTGCTAGGTATATTGTAATCATTTTGATATTGAGATTCTAATCAATCAATGTCAGTGAAAGGGGTGAGATAAATCCATTGGCCGACGAGAACGGCGGAGAATTATGGAGTTCTTCTAAAAGCCCATTTCCATTGGCCGTCACTGATATACAATCAGGAAGCACCGACAGACCTTTATCACTGCTGAGGTACAATGGAAATAGACTTTTAGTGGAACTCATAGAATCTACTCCCTTTTTCCTCTGCTAATGAAAACAGGGCTCTATTTCTGCTGTATTAGACAGGTCCATACTGACAGAAGTCGTTCGGTGCTGGTCTTATTGCATGATCTGTGCATAATTAATCAGTGAGCACTTCTCTGCATGCGCGTTTCCAATCATTAATCTGGCGTTGGTGGTTCCCGACTGGAGATAGCTGGCAATAGTCGGCCAGTGGAAAATGGCTTTATGGCTGAACGTCTATGAAATACCATCCAATGTTATGGGTACAGTTTAATGAAGTTCAGCCTCACTGTCACTTGGTGAATTGGCCATGAAGAGATGACTTTGTAAGTGAATAAAATCGCCTTTCTTTTTTTATCAATTTTGGGTACATGATAATAAGGAAACTTAGTGACTGGGTCTTTGCACATTTTCCAATATCACAGCGTTAACTCGCGCATGGTGAAGGGATATTATTATATACCTGTGCACAAACTAAGTATAAATACATACTGCTCCTGGGGGTATAGTTATTATACACAGAATGCACTGTACGCCGTGAAACGTTGTACCGGTGCCTTTGGGTATTGACAGACTGCACGCTTTGACTGACAGACTGCATCCTTTGAGCCTTACCTGCACGCTTTGGCTGACAGACTGCATCCTTTGAAAAAATAACGCAATCTGATTGGCCGATAGGCCGACAACAGAATTCTAGGCACAAGATTTAAAAATGGTGGATCCCTTCACTTGGCGAGTTCTGTGGCGTCGTACAGTAACTACGGAGCAAGTAAGTGTGGAAATATGTCAAACTTCGAGGTGGAATACGATAACGAATCACCTGATACACTTTAGATAGCTTAAATATGCGAGAAATATCGATTTCAATACGTTCACGGGATGAGCTGGCAACTCGTCGATGTCAACAAATGCAAAACCCCTGTGATACACTGCACCGCTCAAGTACAGCTGTCTGCCGGCTCGACCGTACGTTAATTTATGCGGCGCTATAATGTATTCGTGCCTGCGCGGTGATCACTTCCGGTAAACAACATCCGGCGTGTCTGAAAACGTACACATCGTGTTTGAGAGTTGTGCCAAGTCACTTCGACGTCGAATTACGGTCAGTTTTAGCGAATTAAGACCGAATTGAGGTATATAATAATATGAAACCATAGTGATGGTGCCAGTACGGGGTAGATTTACTCATTGTTTCGGAGAAATTCGTTCTGAACTCACCGTGCCGGCTCATATCATAAATCTACCCCGTACTGACACCATAACTATGGTTTCACATAGTACTACACTGGCAACCAGAGCTAGCTCTGGGACCCGTTTCAATAGTATGTGAAACCATAGTGATGGTGCCAATACGGGGTAGATTTATGAGTTGTTTTGGAGAAATTTGTTCTGAACCAGCCATTTACGGCGAGTTCAGAACAAATTTCTCCAAAACAACGAGTAAATCTACCCTGTATTGGCACCATCACTATGGTTTCATATTATTATATACCTTTATTCAGTCTTGATTCGCTAAAACTGACCGCAATTCAACGTCAAAATCACTTTTTGCAACTTGCAAAGACGATGTGTACGCTAGCAGACATACCGGAAGTGGACAACTACGTTGTTCCGGGCTTTAAAATTGAACGCATTCTGATTGGCCGAGAGGCCGCGGGTTCCCCAGAGCATAGGGAATCCCCAGTAATGACGTCACGCCGACTTGACAGTGGTGCGGACATTTGTTGACATCGACGAGTCGCCCGCTCAGCCCGTGAACGTATCAAAATCGATATTTCTCGCATATCTAAGCTATCTAAAGTGTATCAGGTGATTCGTATTCCACCTCAACGTTTGATGTATTTTCACACAAACTCGCTCCGTAGTTACTGTACTATGCCACAGAACTCGTGAAGTGAAGGGATCCGCCATTTTTGAATCTTGCGCCTAGAATTCTGTTCTCGGCCTCTCGACCAATCAAAAGGCGTTATTTCTTCAAAGCGTACAATCTGTAGTTCAAAGCGTGCAATTTGTCACTCAAAGCGTGCAATATGTCACTATCCAAGGTAACCACTACAACGTTTCACGGCATACAGTGCAATCTGTGTACAATTACTATACCCCCAGGAGCAGTATGTATTTACTCTGACTTTGTGCATAGGTATATAATAATCTGTAGGACGTCCGTTATTGGATGTAGTGACACGATAGGTTGCGTTGCAGTAGTTTAGTGACAACCGATTTTGTATGCAATCCAACGATATTCACATTTGAATTCTGTCATAGCAAATGCTGCTCTGGTGGCCAGTGTGTAATTATTCAAGCGCTGTCACTAATTTATTCAGTGACCTTCACCTTGATGGCACTTGTTCCCGGTAGGACATGAGTATTTGAGATGGGGTACCCCACATGTTTTTCCGCTATGCTGTCCCAAACTAGGGACACATCCACAACATTGACAAGACACACCTCCCCTACAGTGACATCCATATGAAACGAGACTTGAATTTTTTCGCTATTCCTGTCACTATTGGGGTCACTAATCATGTCACTAAGTGGCTGAATGACACATTCTATTGAAACGGGTCCCAGGTCGGTTTAAACTGGACAATGACCTTCACATGGCGTGCTAACTGGTTTTTCATTCCATTTCAATGTGTACATGAAGAGGTTCCCCAGTCATCCACTAGGGGGATCGCGGAATTATTAGTACCCAGCGGCGTCCACAGGCAAGAACCAGCCAAGTTGTTGTCATTTACTGCCACTCCTTTTTAACCTCAAAGCCACGTTTCATGTATTTATCATCTATTGTGCATGGATTTCATACAATAATCATGCAGGTAGACTTCACTACCAATTCTTGAACCTAACAATATTTCGTAGTATGTAAATCTGCTTTCAGAAATTAAATTGAGCAAAAGCACCTGGATCGAGGCACACCCCAAATGTGTGTGATTTAACCAACATATAGAGGGGATTTTCTTCTTCTTTTTCAAGAGCAAGGTACTTTTTTCACAGGGAATTTATTTATCTGAATTTTATTTTCTGATTTATTTATTGGTTCATTTGCAATGGGACAATATTACAAATTGGTTACAGAGAAATATTGATGTTCCAATAAAGAACAGCCATCAGCAAAGTGCTGGTTTTCTTCGGCTGTCCAATGAACCATTTAACCGTATAGTATAGGCTGTTTACATATCATACGGTAAAGACAGTGTATTACAAGGAAACCCATGAGATGAAAATAGTTTGGTCAGTTCTCCACTGAGTTTGACTACAGAGTAATTCATGAAGCGAAGCTGAGTAAATTACTCTATGGTCAAACGAGGTGGAGTGCAGACCAAACTATTTTCATCGAGTGTTTTTTTAATTTTATCTCACCCCGTATATCATTGTTTATTGATGAAATGAATCACCGAATTAGCTATTGAGTATTAGCTTCACAAACCTCACAGCTGTGGAGTACAAGTTCCTAATGTTAAGCCTACAGAGAAAAATACCGGGGTGAGATAAGTTGACATATGAGCTTTGGTAACTTACAGGCATATAACAAACCCACTGCACGAGGGAGGTTGTGGCCCATTAGATTGTAGGTCAACTCTCGACTGTAGAGCCGTCCCAAGGCGCTAGAAAATATCATGTAAGGAGGTCAGGGTCAAGGTCGGGGTTTGCTTCGAATGCAGTCATTGGCTACTCGGTCTACTTTATTCCTCATATGGAATTAGTGTAATGGGACAACTCCATGGTGGCACTGCTGTTTGTAATTGTCAGATTGTATAGATCTAAGACGATGGCTTGGTTGGGGCTATTTCAGCTGTCATCAACTAATTCTATATATATTTCTCCTCCGGCCTACTAGTTTGCATCATATATACGCCTGATTCTGGTATATTTACGACACTACCCTATAATTCCGATCTCTGCACCTAGAGGACACCACTGTTGTTACAATTTCATTTGCAATTAGTTAAGTCTTTCGTTTATGGTAAATCCAATGTTATATCATCATTTTTATGCCGGTGTGATTGGTTTTTGTCAGGCTTGCGTAATAAGAGCATTGAATTTGCCTACTAAATATGCAGAGCTTGTGTTCTTTCTATTAGATACAAGAAATAACTGAAATTGTATATGCCCGTGTAACTGGGGCAATGTAGACAGAAGGGCAGACAATACTCAGCTCTTACATTTATGCTTTATAAAATGTGTAATAGAAATGCAAGAACTTACAGTGTTACCAGATTGCATAGTAAGATGTAAAAGAGTTGGATTTATACATAGTTTATGTATACGTGGAACTTGCGTCCTTTCTGATGCTTTAAAAAAACGCTAATATCTATGCTAGTGTGACTTGGAAATGTGAATAGGAAGAACATATACAGCACAATATTTATATTATAAGCTTCAAATTCCTTGAAAAGGATTATTTGAAATCAGTAGAACTAAATATCAAATTCTGAGAAAATGGTATTAGTAGGGAGCCTCAATGGCAGTAGACAATGGTAGCAGTCAGACTTACGACCATGAACGGTGTACACTAGACTGGCTTCATTCCCTGCATACTATGGCTACCCTTCTCGCTGTGATACAGGACTGGCTTCAGTCCCTGCATCCTATGGCTACCCTCCTCGCTGGGATGCTGGGACTGGTACAATCTGTAATGGTGTTGGATTTCTTACTCTTCTTACAGATATCCGGGCCACTGATCAGGATATCTGATGGCAGATTGATACCCTCTCACTTTGATCTTGATTGGGTGACAGTCAGGAGTAGGCTAGATTCATTGCTATGATAACACATGCGGCCAGGGAACTGGAGGAGAGGAGGAGGGAGGGGTAGGAGGAGGTATAGGATTACAGGGAGCGGCTTGGGGCCATCAACAGGAGATTCTGTACATAGAGGACAAGTCTTTGATTCATGGGCCAGTCAGAGAGAGAGATACATACTAAAATGAACATTATTCTGATTCTGATTAATCATTTAATGAATGTTCATAATCAAAGAATTGGGCAAGTCTAGGTGTACACAAGAAGACAGATGTAGTGGAGGAGAGACCTCTTCCCGTCCATGGTGTATCCTAGGTCTGATTAGCCCTGAGTAGGCCTCTACATATAAATCCTTAACAAGGCGACACCGTTCAACTACACTGCCCCTATTTAACACAATATGAAGCTCCTTTGAGCAAGTTGGATGTCAGCCTAGGTCAAGTCAGCCACTGTGCGACATGTAGATGCAGGGAGACTTCTTCCCGCCCATGGTGTATCCTGGGTCTTATTACCACTGAGAAGGCCTGCACTATAGGGAGCCAAAGTGAACCCGCTGCAACCACAGATAGCCGTTCACAAAATACCATTTCCGGATATAGATGCTCTGTATTTTGACTATGTAGGTTCGAGATTACATGTCTCATTCTCCAATCTTTTAGATCCATATTTTTGATAAACTTAACAACTGTCATCGTAGCTTCGAGACAGAGTTATTCAGAGACGATAGTAATAAACTACACTCCAAAAGTAACAAAAGAGACCAAAAACAAAAGTCTAGCCTCAAACCCCCATAGGTTTAGTACTTAGCCTCGTTCTTACTGGCCACCGGAAATGGGGTTTTGTAAACAGGTATCTGTGGTTTCAGTGGGTTCACTTTGGCTCCCTATATAAACCCTGCCGATACTGCCGTATAGATCTGCTGAATGTTAGAAGAGCAGAGCAGTTGCTTTGTCTGATGAATAAACTCTCACGTTAATAATTTTATGGACCTAGAGACACAACTACTACCAACGAAAACAGCTTTCAAATATGCAATCGAAATGAAATTACCGAACTTGTTTAGTTAACCTGTGTTGTTGCCTTGTGGCAGAGTGGTGTTTAATTATTATTGTTCTTCTTATCACAATCATCCTCTTCATCAACTCTTTGTTTTGTACTATTGCAAGCTCCAGTATCTGTGTGGGTATCACCATTCATGGAAGATCTGTCTCATGACAGAAGTGAATGACGCTTTTGAAATGAAAAAAAAAGAAAAAAAACCTTGATACGAAGAACAATTCATAGCATGCTAAACAAATCGTTAATCACTTTGTATTCCATACTCCAACACATTTCTGTATTTGATAATCTTTGCTAGCAGCACATATTTCTTCCTTTTAATTGTGCTGAAGTGTAGAGTGTATAATATTCATCTCATAGTGGTCAGTTGTACAACTAAAATATGTGCTGCTGGAGTTGTCACCGCCGTAAAAAGTGAGTTAGTCATTGTGGCCAACTTGTTAGCTGTAATGTGGCGGGAGAGAGGATTTCACTCTCCAATCACCTTCCAACCCCACCCCTCACATTCCCTCTCACGCGACCCTCACTCTCCATTCACGTGAAATATACAAACACAAACATACAGACAAAATAATTGATATCAAAATCTTTATTATATCTCATGGCACAAAATTACATGCTTCATTTCAATGACAACATTTTCCAGAAATACTAATAGATAAATGTCCTGTGTATCATTACATTTCTATGGCCATATCAACTACATATACCACCCACTCCTACTCATGTCGTATTATGGCTGTATGAACCACGTATACTGCCCGCTCCTACCCAATCGTATTTATGGCTGTATGTCGTCAGGACAGTCATCTGATGGTCATCAATTAGAACAAAGATATAGCTAGAGAATTAGTAGAAACCAAACGAGAGTTAGACTTGACAATGTTTATGCCACAACGGGAAGGTCGCATATTACTACACGAGGCGTAGCCGAGTGTAGTGAGGAGCAGACCTGACCAGAGTGGCATAGACATTGACAAGTCTAACTCGAGTTCGGTTTCATATTTATCCTACCTCATCTATGCTTTTGTATTACTAAAAGATAAATATTGAGTCAATGACCAACAGAACTTTTTTTCATAGTAGCTGACATCCTGCTCTCTGATTGGTCAATATTGTTATTACTCTAATGGCATAAAAAACACTTTATGTCACGGCCTGCCACATAAAATTTCCCTATGTTAAGTCTATGGCGGTTTTTTATTAGGGATAGGATAAATCCAGGTTCTAGGAAGCATGATCCACATGACCTAGAAGTGGCGGTAACAGCGTGTGACCTGTTTTGATCTGCTCGGTCTAAACCCTGTCTCTCAGGTATGTACTGTAAATTGATTACAGGTGTATTGATGAGCAATGTCATTCTTAGCTACATACACAACATTACCATGATTCGATCCATCAACATCACAGTGAATATGACACCACAGATGAAGATCATAGATATGTTGCATATACTGACTTGGTCAAGAAATGAAATACCTATTATTATCTCACCCCAGATATTTTTTCTCCATAGACTTAACATTGGGAACTCGTATCTAATGCCTATTAGATATTTATGAAAAATATCCAATGGGGGATAATGTCACAAATGTTAACCCATTAGTCAATATTAAGGGTGAGATAAATTCAGAAACCCATTCAATTTTAGGGTCAGAGCTCGATCCCATCTCATTTGAATCACGTAGTAATTCACGCGGCTTTGCCTTGTGAATTACTACGTGATTCAAACTCGATGGGATACGGGCTCAGACTCTAAACTTTCATGGGTTTCCTCTATATTATATACCGGTGCACGAATATCTCATGTATACACCCTAGTAGTGATGATTTCATTCGTCCACACTGTGGCGTAATATATACAATACTACCCTCCGTACCACGTGACCACTCATTCTTCTATTTCGTGAGTTGTAGAATGGCATTTTTAATGATTTCTAGGTATATAATAATAAAAAAGACATAGTGAGTGTGTCTGAATTCCATCTGTTCCTCGATATTTTGGTCAGAAATCCTCACCTCATTCTGCGAATTCAGTGAGTATTTCTGAACAAAATATCTCTGAATAGATTCCATTCAGACACACTAACCATGTCTTTCTATATTACAGACTTCAACCAAACTTTGGGCAGGGTGATGAACATGCATGTGGCCGACACCAACCCCCCTTTGCCAAACATGCCAAATGACTAGTTCTACCTCAGTTCTACAATTTGTGGAAATGTAGACAACTGATTTAGAGCTACAGAAGGACTACTATCTCCCTACACTCGATAGTTACACTTTAATTCCTTCGTGGGTTGTAAATCCTATTTGTGTGGGGGCCAGATGTATTAAAAGTCATTCTATGGCACCTATGGTTCAGTGGTATTACCAAACACTACTTTTTTCTACATTAGAGTAGTTAGGGCATAGTAATTTCTTAAATTCATCATTACAAAGAGAATTCAGGAAGAGGCTGTGTATTTTCTGCCCTCTCCCAACCCAGAGTAGTAAGGAATGCATCTTATTATACCCATGCATTGGCCATTACGCACTTCTAGTCGTTAGAGGGAGTTTGTAACACATCTTCGAATTCACGAAGCGGCACAGGACAAACCAAGAAGTCCAACATGCAAAATGTGCTCACTGCACATGCGCAAAAATATGCTGATTATCTTCACTCTTCTAATCGTAGTCTTTCTGAATACCAGAAAGATTGAACCTTAGCTAGGTGAGTGTAATTGAGTTGACGGTTAATCTTGTGATGTACTCACCATGCAACGGGCAGTGGGATTCAAGTTACGGTCAGTTTTGGTGGCTTACAAACAAATCTAGTTGTGCATACACAATATTGGCTGGTTTCAGATGCAAGTGGCCGTATGTACACCCCATTTTGTACGTAAGTATTGGCGTTTTTTACATATTATAATATGTTGGAAATCTAACCCATTATTTGTCTGCCAGGCAAATGGCGGTATTTTGTATGTATACATTTTCTGTGCCATACATGTCATCAGTAATTAGTATATTGGTGATTTATAGGCACTTTTGCTCTCTGTTGTACACTCTTTTTTTATTATTCAGGTAATAATGATTTACAAATCACCCAAATCAGGGCGTTCTTACTTTGTATCTCAACTTTACATCAAGGTGTGTACACAAGTAGGTGCAAACAGACAGATACATGAGTATACAGCGTAGTAGACGATGACATGACAGGACAGACAGGACGTATACAGAACCAGGAAGAAACATTGTCTGGTTGGATAATTCCTAATACATTCCATAGCTCTGGTCTTTGTAGTAGGAAGCTCTTTCGATATATCTTGAATTAATTACTGTCCTTGGTTTTTTTGAATGTCGGTAGTTGATTTATCCCCTATACTTGTACCTAGGTATAGGGGCGATTTCCTATATTTTTCAGTTTTAGGGGCATCTCTCCTAATCAAGATTTTATTTTGTCTTCTTGTCGGAATATTTGTATTCGTTTGATGTGCTGGGTTATCTGACCACCAATACACTAGCATCATTAAGTGCAACACATAAATAATTAATAATAACTTTGTCGTCCATATGTCTTCTGTCCATAGTGTATTTGTGATGATTGATTTTGTGAGTAGAACTCGTCCGACTGGTGAAAAAGAAAGACATCATTGTGTTAAATATTAACTCTCTCCAGTTAACAATCTAAGACTTATTTAGAACTGCATCAAGAATTGTATAAATAGACAATTCTCCACGTGTTTGGATGTGCCCGAATCGTCATCGAGGCAAAGCTGAGTGACGATTATATGGCACATCCAAACGAGTTGAATAGTGTTTATTTTATGATTCGAGTGCGGTTCTGGATTTATCTCACCCCTTTGTATGGCATTAGATAGTATCAGAATATCAGAATTGTTCGAATATACCTAGCAAATCCATATGATGTCATCTCACATTCACTACGCCACGGCCGTGGCGTAGTATTTTTCACTCTACGGGGGTGATCGTTGAGTATTTTTTCCTAATGTTATTTCTATGGCGAAGCTTGTACCAGGGGTGAGATAAATACAATGGGGATGAGGATATTAAGTGTTCTATTATATCTTATTATAATATATATTTATAATTGACTTATTTCTTTATTCGTCAATTATTATTACATATGTTATCAATCATTCATATTAATAACTTTCAATTAATGATCAATACACACGAGGCCTCTATGTTGATGCTGTTACCATTTCTGTATATGATTTGCATCAATAAAGAAAACTGAACAATAAGGACAAATTAAGTCCTTATCACCTCATAAAATTTGATAAAATTATATTTGCCCCACTCCAGCCTCCTCTCCGGGTACTAATGGTAATGATTACCCAACTTCAAAAAGGGATTGGAGCAAATTGCCATGTTATAGGGTCTGCTACCACAATCAGTAGAAACTTTTTTAAATTCCAGGCACAAAGGGATAATAAATCTGTCAATATGATGTGAAACACGGAGAAGCTGTGACTGACCTGTAGTCGTTTCTCTTCTTCTCTCCGAGCTTTCCTGTCACGGCACCCGATGATACAAGAAACGGGGATCCAGACAATGAGGGTCAGGATGATGACCGTCCCCACGATGTTGTCCCGCATGAACCGGCCTGTAACGGGATCAGTAAAACAGTCATAATTTATACATAATGTTGTCCCGCATGAACCAGCCTGTAACGGGATCAGTAAAACAGTCATTATGTCTACATGATGTTGTCCCGCATGAACCGGGCTGCGGAGAGATCAGTAAAACAGTCATTATGTCTACATTATATTGTCCCACATGAACCGGCCTGCGGAAACATCAGTAAAACAGTCATTATGTATACATGTATTGTCGGGCTGTGGAGAGATCAGTAAAACAGTCATTATGTATACATTATGTTGTCCAGCATAAACCGGGCTGCAGAGAGATCGGTAAAACAGTCATAGCGTATACACGATGTTGTCCCACATGAATCGGGTTGCAGAGAGGTCAGTAAAACAGTCATAATTTATACACGATGTTGTCCCGCATGAACCGGCCTGTAACGAGATCAGTAAAACAGTTATAATTTATACACGATGTTGTCCCGCATGAACCGGCCTGCGGAAACATCAGTAAAACAGTCATAACGTATACATGATGTTGTCCCGCTTGAACCGGCCTGCATAGAGATCAGTAAAACAGTCATAACGTATACATGTATTGTCGGGCTGCGGAGAGATCAGTAAAACAGTTATAATGTATGCATAAAATTATCCCGCATGAACCGGGCTGCACAGAGACTTAATATGAAGTGTGATAATTACAACATTTCAAACTAGGAAAACCAACATAATTATAGATAGTAAAGATGTAAACAAGCACAACTCCACAACTGCCTGTGTTCGGTTTTGTTGATGGCTTTTATTTTGAACAGTAATGTCACAATGTTTCGGCTTATTTCAATTATAGATAATAAATGTCCAGCGACCGGACCATTTTCTCATGTACCTATTTCATAGCCCTTATGTATATACACTAATGTTATGTAATTGTATCTCATTCAAAATAAAATGTACAAAGGATGTACACCATGATTAGACATACTTTATCTATCCGGAAGTTGGACTAGCATTAGCAAAAGTACCAGGGGTCAGGTGGTTCCTTAGGTTTCATTCTACTTCAAAAAGGGTAAATATAACGTTTTGATTCAATCCTAATGGATAAATTAAGCCAATTTACATTTGATTCAATTACCTAGGAAATGTACTGAAAACTACAGAACTTTGTCCTCAATTCTCTGAAAAACAAGGTCGGTGACCTATGGTTTTTAAAACTGAAATGTGTAGTACTATACATCTACTATATGTTCTGAAAATTCAAAGAAAATGATTTGGGTTTTGCTATGTGAAAAGCAACTTTATAAAATTTCCATATCATCTTTAATGGTATTTTTACCATGACTTCCGATTTTTAAGTTAGAAATGTGTTCTACAATACTTGGAGCTCATCATATTCAATTTCAATAAAATGACATGGGTTTTAATTTTCAAGGCAAATTGTTCGATATGCCTTAAGCCTGCCCTATGCAGCTCATGGTTCGGAGGCGAGGCACTCACCTATAGTGTCTGGGGTGATATTTTCTATGATGCTCCAGAATCGCTGCACCAACTCCTTAGTTTCCTTCACGCAAACGCCCTGAGGTGCAAATTTCATAATACCAAGTAGTTAAAGACAAATGCTGGTAGTTGGGTGATTTCTTAATTCTACTAATTTTTGCAAATAAGACAATATAAGTTTTATATATCAGAAAAGTGAGAAAAAAAGACATTTCACCATGCTGACTTAAATGGGAAGGCCATCTAAAGAAGGTTAGTGCTTAACTATTGGTGTCAATGGGAAACTGCACTATTTTGACTTTTGTGACTAGATGACAATGCTGTGCCATTGCTATCATCAAATAATTTTGGATTATGATAGTTGGGAACATGTACAAATGAGAAATGCTAAAGAAAATACTATGTTACGGTGCTGACTTTTATGGGAAGGCCATCTGAAGAAGGTAAGTGCTTAGCTTTTGGTGTCTATTGGAAACAACAATATTTTCATGAAACCAGATGGCAGCACCAGTGCCAACTTTAGTTCTAAATGTAGACATAGCAGGCACTGCGATAGATACCCGCATTTTTCTTTAAACATTACATGTATAGTCCTGAAAGAGGTGATAGTTATCGCCTTTTCATAAACTCCAATTCACGAATCCTCAGTTATCTCCTTGTAAGATCATCTTGATGAGGACTTTAGGTAATGAGAATGCAAGACCAGAGATCAATTATTGAAAACATCTTCCAGACGAGAGAGTAGATAGAGAGACTCACCGAGCTACAGGAGCCCCAGATGCAGGGCATGCCGTCAGGCAGGGCGTTATTGACGTGAGAGAAACCTCCCTCACTGTACGGGGTGCATGCACTGCTGCTGTTCGCCTTACAACACCACCTACATGACGTCTCCACTGAAAACATTAGACGTATGATGTATATTTATACACACATTGTGTACGATGTATATTTATACACACAGTGTGTACGATGTATAGTTATAAACACAATGTGTACGATGTATAGTTATAAACACAACGTGTACGATGTATGGTTATAAACACAATGTGTACGATGTATAGTTATAAACACAACGTGTACGATGTATAGTTATACACACATTGTGTACGATGTATCGTTATATACATTATTCACCCTACAACACCACCTACATGACGTCTCCACTGAAAACATTAGACGTACGATGTATATTTATACACACAGTGTGTACGATGTATAGTTATAAACACAATGTGTATGATGTATCGTTATATACATTATTCACCCTACAACACCACTTACATGACGTCTCCACTGTAAACATTAGACGTACGATGTATATTTATAAACACAGTGTGTATGATGTATCGTTATATACATTATTCACCCTACAACACCACTTACATGACGTCTCCACTGTAAACATTAGACGTACGATGTATATTTATAAACACAGTGTGTATGATGTATCGTTATAAACACAATGTGTATGATGTATCGTTATATACATTATTCACCCTACAACACCACTTACATGACGTCTCCACTGAAAACATTAGATGTATGATGTATATTTATACACACAGTGTGTACGATGTATAGTTATAAACACAACGTGTATGATGTATATTTATACACACAGTGTGTACGATGTATAGTTATAAACACAACGTGTATGATGTATATTTATACACACAGTGTGTACGATGTATAGTTATAAACACAACGTGTACGATGTATAGTTATAAACACAACGTGTACGATGTATAGTTATAAACACATTGTGTACGATGTATCGTTATATACATTATTCACTTTACAACACCACTTACATGACGTCTCCACTGAAAACATTAGATGTATGATGTATATTTATACACACATTGTGTACGATGTATCGTTATATACATTATTCACTTTACAACACCACTTACATGACGTCTCCACTGAAAACATTAGACGTATGATGTATAGTTATACACACATTGTGTATGATGTATCGTTATATACATTATTCACTTTACAACACCACTTACATGACGTCTCCACTGAAAACATTAGATGTATGATGTATATTTATACACACAGTGTGTACGATGTATATTTATACACACATTGTGTACGATGTATAGTTATAAACACAATGTGTATGATGTATCGTTATATACATTATTCACCCTACAACACCACTTACATGACGTCTCCACTGAAAACATTAGATGTATGATGTATATTTATAAACACAGTGTGTATGATGTATCGTTATATACATTATTCACTTTATATAACCACTTACATGATGTCTCCACTGAAAACATTAGATGTATGATGTATATTTATACACACAGTGTGTATGATGTATCGTTATACACACATTGTGTACGATGTATAGTTATAAACACAATGTGTATGATGTATAGTTATATACATTATTCACCCTACAACACCCCTTACATGACGTCTCTACTGAAAAACATTAGTTGTATGATTTATATTTATACACACATTGTGTACGATGTATATTTATACACACATTGTGTACGATGTATACTTATAAACACCACTGTTCAAAAACCACCAGTTTATTAATATATACGCCATCACGTAAGTGTATGTATCGGCAGTATATTGACACATTTCCTCTTCTATACGTCAGCGTTATGGCTGTATTTAGCGCCAAGCATATATGAAGAGAAATATCATGTGCGGGACGCTCCGTGATTGACATCCCATTCCGAGAAATACAATTGCCATTCACTACAGCCCGCTAAACTAAAAAAAAACTATCCATAGACTGAATATGACCCATACCTTCATCCATTATGAACATACCATCAGGGTCCTGGGAGCTGTTTCACTAGAAGCTGCAAGTGTCGCTCTGTGTAATAGTGGCACCACAGCGACAGTGTGCGTTTCATCAGGAGGTGCACTCAAGCGTGAACGGCACTCGGGAAAGGAGCGACACCAACAGTGGCAGTGACCATTTCATCAGGAGAATTGATGTTGCTGTTAGTGTCACTGTGGAGCCTCTGTAAGCGACAGGGTCTACCCTGTCGTTTGTTACGTGCATAGAATAAGGTATGCATATATCCTATAATCGTACCAAATATGAGGAAAATCCGCCAAGCGGTTCCGAAGTTATCGGTCTTTGAATTTCGTCATAGCAATCGTCTGCTCTGGTGGCCAGTGTATTTTTCGCTAAATTATGCTAATTTATGCAGATAATTGCTATGATGAAATTGAAACGCCGATAACTTCGGAACGCTTCGATTGATTTTCTTCATATTTGGTACGATTATAGGTTATATATATGCCTTACTCGTGTTAAAATTTCATTGCTTAGTTCCTATGGGAAGGGGTGAAATTCCACGTCATCGCGGCCCGTTGACGAATAGATTCGAACGTCAAACGCGTGTGCATAGTGACAGCTGTGCCAACAGTGACAGCTAGTCCCACCTCAACAGCGAGAGCACTGATGAAACGCAAATTTGGGCTTGTCACTGTTGGTGCCACTGTTGGTGCCACTGTTGCGGTCTCACCTCTCACTTTCACTCCACTACTAGTGAAACAGCTCCCAGTTTTACTAGTTTCATGACATGTCTAGATGGCGTCTAGATGGTGTGTCTGGTTTCATAAGAACTAGACATTAGACTTTATCTTACCCCTAATAAAAAACGCCCATAGACTTAACATAGGCAAATTTTATGCGGCGTGCCATGACATAAAGTGTGTTTTATGCCACGAGGGTAATAAAAAAATTGACCAATCAGAGATCAGGATGTCAGCTACTATGAAAAAAGTTCCGGTTGCACTGAAAGCACCCATTCAAATGTTTGCTAACATGGTACAGAATATTACTAAGTAGCCTACAGTGTTTTATGAAACCAGCCCCACCCCAAACGTGATTTATGATATCTACATCCAAACGTAATGTGTGTGTTGTTGATTTCCAAGCTGCTGTTGTAATCTACTAATTACACCGCTCAGACAGAACAAACCTCACCTAGCACTTGCAGCACTTGCAAACAATGTAGGTCCTACGCATTCTTAACTGGATTTCGGTGAGTGTTTGCATATTTCCTAATATTCTTCAGTCATGGAGACGGGGTAGGATAAATACTAAACCAAACTCGAGTTAGACTTGTCAGTGTTTATACCACTCTGGTCAGGTCTACTACTCACTACGCGCGGCTAATGCCTTGCGTAGTAATTTGTGACCTGCCCGTCGTGGCATAAACACTGACAAGTCTAACTCTCGTTCAGTTTCTACTAATTGTTTTGTCCATTCTTGCTTGCATTGTTGGTGCTGCTTTTCATGTCTGTCTGACACTTTTGTCACAAAACTAGTGAAACAGGTCCATGATGTGTAGATTTGTCTAGTTCTTATGTTTGGGGTCTTTTCAAGGGCAGCTACTTGTGTTGTCACGAAACTAGACAACTCAAATGTCTGTATGGTGTCACAGACATGTCACGGAACTAGTGAAACAGGGACCTGTTTAAGTAGTTTTGTGACATTTGGCCTAGACAGACATCAACAGCGGCATCAACAGTGCAAGTAACAGCGGAAATTTTTTTGTTGGGTTTCAAAACGCATGTCGCAGTTGATGTCAAATATCAGCAGATCAGGGGGGCCAATTTTCTTCATATATAGAACGCTTATAGCTTATATGTACCTCTTACTCTTGATAAAGTTTCGTTGCTTAATTCCCATGGAAAGTGACTGAAATTGTCTAATACTTTTGAACCGGACACACCATGTTTGGGGTCTGTCTTGTCCTAAGTGACGCAACTAGTGTTGATCTGTCTGCATGGTGTCACAGACGCCATCTAGACATGTCACGAAACTAGTGAAACAGGTTCCAGGTCCCTACTCCTAGTCTATGGATTGTAACCTACCTTGGTCACAGATGCAGGATATGAGGCCCTTTCCTTCACATAATGCTACACACTTGCCTGCCGTACAGTTGCCTCTGCCGCCAACAAAATGGAGAAAATAATCAATTATGCATTTCAATATACACATTTTATTTATTCCCTTCTCTCGGTTTGGAGGATCTTCCAGTGATTACAAAACATCTTCAAGGACCTTAGTCAAATAGCGAAGTTACTAAAGAAATCTTATTAATTTTATGTTTCTGCAGAACCTACGTTTTGGACTTTATCAATGATAAGAAGATAACTTTATTGATTTGAGTTCAAGCTGAGAAGTCTTTCCATTATATAAGTTTAACATATATGAATAATAAAATAATGGTTGTCTTTAGTGGATACCCAGGGAGCAGGCTTTGGGTTGGGTCAGAGACTAAGCTGAGTGCTAGCACCGCGAAAGATGTGGGGGGAGAGTGTGACACGTAAAGTGGGATTCACACGATGGGATTCATGTACTTCACAGGGCTCAAAATCTTATGCGTTTTTGTTCCTTTTTAGGAGGAAATGTTTTTAAGAATTACAGGGAGAAAAGCATGTCTCGGGGAAATGAACCCCTACAATTTAGACGAAGAAATTGTGTTCGAGTACGGAATCTGAGCAGGATTTGTCTAAGAAAAACACCCTGTGAGGTACATGGATCCCACGTTGTGAATCCCACTTAAGACTGACCTCTCGAGGCAGGGGCTGCCGTCAGGCTTGCTGCCGGGTGGTGGGCAGGTGGACTGGGACCCCGTGCAGTATGCCTCGCCCAGACAGGTGGAGTGGTCGTTCGTACTGTCATAACACTTGATCTGCGTCGACGCGAACTGACAGCCCATACAACACGGGTCGTTAGCGTCACTGTCACAAGACAAAAATACAATACATGAAGTCAGATATATACACAATACTGACTGGTTTCAGATGAGTATGACAGACAAGTAGGAAACACAGTGGCATGACAGCCCATACGACACGGGTCATTCGTGTCACTGTCACAAGACAAAAATACAATAAATGTAGTTAGATATATATACACAATACTGAATGGTTTCAGATGAGTATGACAGACAAGTAGGAAACACAGTGGCATGACAGCCCATACAACACGGGTCGTTAGCGTCACTGTCACAAGACAAAAATACAATACATGAAGTCAGATATATACACAATACTGACTGGTTTCAGATGAGTATGACAGACAAGTAGGAAACACAGTGGCATGACAGCCCATACAACACGGGTCATTCGCGTCACTGTCACAAGACAAAAACACAATACATGTAGTCAGATATATACACAATACTGAATGGTTTCAGATGAGTATGACAGACAAGTGGGAAACACAGTGGCATGACAGCCCATACAACACGGGTCATTCGCGTCACTGTCACAGGAATAAATAACAATACATGTAGTCAGATATATACACAATACTGACTGGTTTCAGATACAAGATGAGGATGACAGACAAGTGGGAAACACAGTGGCATGACAACCCATACAACAAGGGTCATTCGCGTCACTGTCACAAGACAAAAACACAATACATGTAGTCAGATATATACACAATACTGAATGGTTTCAGATGAGTATGACAGACAAGTGGGAAACACAGTGGCATGACAGCCCATACAACACGGGTCATTCGCGTCACTGTCACAGGAATAAATAACAATACATGTAGTTAGATATATACACAATACTGAATGGTTTCAGATGAGTATGACAGACAAGTAGGAAACACAGTGGCATGACAGCCCATACAACACTGGTCATTCGCGTCACTGTCACAACACAAAAACACAATACATGTAGCAGATATATACACAATACTGAATGGTTTCAGATACAGGATGAGTATGACAGAAAAGTGGGAAACACAGTGACATGACAGCCCATACAACACGGGTCGTTAGCGTCACTGTCACAACACAAAAATACAATACATGTAGCCAGATATATACACAATATTGAATGGTTTCAGATGAGTATGACAGAGAAGTGGGAAACACAGTGACCTGACAGCCCATACAACACGGGTCATTAGTGTCCCTGTCACAACACAAAAGCACAATACATGTTGTCAGATATATACACAATACTGAATGGTTTCAGATACAGGATGAGTATTTAGAAAAACTAAAGGAATATTCTTCTTTTATTGGAAATATGCATATCTGGCATATTGTACTTCCAAGAATCACATAACAATACCAGCACTTATGTTTCTTGAAATTTCCAATATTTTAGGGATGTTGGACAACATTCAGTATTATACATCAGTTTCAAAAGCCTCTAAAATTCATCCGATTTTGTTGGAATACAATTTCTTTTGTAAGACACTTAGTCAGTGACCAATATAAAATATCAAAAGAAGCTTTATTCTAAACCTTTGTAGGGGTTGCCTTTTTTTGGGTAATTTAGCGAAATCCGACAAAAAAAATTCCGCTGTTGCTTGCACTGTTGGTGCCGCTGTTGATGTCTGTCTAGGCCTAATGTCACGAGTCTACTGAAACAGGTCCCAGTCGCCTGGTTTGAGCTGACAGTTCTGGTCTCTGGTCATACCTTGGGTCTGTCTTAAGGGCACAATCCACCAGGCCGATTTCTCACCCGATCAATTGTTCCTAGGCCCTGTAGAGGAAGCTCACATATTGTAATTCATTTAATTCTAATAATAATAGTTTAATAAATGACCATTTTCAAAGATTTGAAAAATTATAGGGCATCCGATAATAATCAGCGATTGTCTGGCTACGGAATCGGCCACCGTCGGTCCAGTGGAATTCTGCCTTTACCTGCACCTGGCGCCTGGTTTGAGCTGACAGTTTTTGTCATACCTGGGGTGCGTCTTACCTGCACCTCGCGCCTGGTTTGAGCTGACAGTTTTTGTCATACCTGGGGTGCGTCTTACCTGCACCTGGTGTCTGGTTCAGGCTGACAGTTTTTGTCGTACCCAGGGTCCGTCTTTCCTGTGCCTGGCACCTGGTTCGAGCTGACAGTTTTCATCACAGTAGGGGTCCGTCTTACCTGTACCTCACGCCTGGTTTGCGCTGACAGTTTTTGTCGTACCCGGGGTCCGTCTTACCTGTGCCTGGCACCTGGTTCAAGCTGACAGTTTTCATCACAGAAGAGGTTCGTCTTACCGGCACTTCGCACCTGGTTTGAGCTGACAGTTTTCGTCGAACCCGGGGTCCATCTTACCTGCACCTGGCGACTCGTTTGAGCTCACAGTTTTCATCACAGCAGGGGTCCGTCTTACCTGCATCTCGCGCCTGGTTTGAGCTCACAGTTTTTGTCGTACCCGGGGTCCGTCTTACCTGCACTTCGCGCCTGGTCTCAGCTGACAGTTTTTGTCGTACCCGGGGTCTGTCTTACCTGCACCTTGCACCTGGTTTCAGCTGACAGTTATTGTCATACCCGGGGTCCGTCTTACCTGCACCTCGCGCCTGGTTTGAGCTGACAGCTATTGTCATACCCGGGGTCCGTCTTACCTGCATCTCGCGCCTGGTTTGCGCTGACAGTTTTTGTCATACCCCGGGTGCGTCTTACCTGCACCTCGCGCCTGGTTTGAGCTGACAGTTTTTGTCATACCTGGGGTGCGTCTTACCTGCACCTGGTGTCTGGTTCAGGCTGACAGTTTTTGTCGTACCCGGGGTCCGTCTTTCCTGTGCCTGGCACCTGGTTCGAGCTGACAGTTTTCATCACAGTAGGGGTCCGTCTTACCTGTACCTCACGCCTGGTTTGCGCTGACAGTTTTTGTCGTACCCGGGGTCCGTCTTACCTGTGCCTGGCACCTGGTTCAAGCTGACAGTTTTCATCACAGAAGAGGTTCGTCTTACCGGCACTTCGCACCTGGTTTGAGCTGACAGTTTTCGTCGAACCCGGGGTCCATCTTACCTGCACCTGGCGACTCGTTTGAGCTGACAGTTTTCATCACAGCAGGGGTCCGTCTTACCTGCATCTCGCGCCTGGTTTGAGCTCACAGTTTTTGTCGTACCCGGGGTCCGTCTTACCTGCACTTCGCGCCTGGTCTCAGCTGACAGTTTTTGTCGTACCCGGGGTCTGTCTTACCTGCACCTTGCACCTGGTTTCAGCTGACAGTTATTGTCATACCCGGGGTCCGTCTTACCTGCACCTCGCGCCTGGTTTGAGCTGACAGCTATTGTCATACCCGGGGTCCGTCTTACCTGCATCTCGCGCCTGGTTTGCGCTGACAGTTTTTGTCATACCCCGGGTGCGTCTTACCTGCACCTCGCGCCTGGTTTCAGCTGACAGTTATTGTCGTACCCGGGGTGCGTCTTACCTGCACCTTGCACCTGGTTTCAGCTGACAGTTATTGTCGTACCCGGGGTGCGTCTTACCTGCACCTCGCGCCTGGTTTCAGCTGACAGTTATTGTCGTACCCGGGGTGCGTCTTACCTGCACCTTGCACCTGGTTTGAGCTGACAGTTTTCGTCACAGCAGGGGTCCGTCCCTCCCTGACTCTGCGGCCCCACGTCACACTGCTCGCTAGGTGCCTCCACCTGAGAGTTTCCGCAGTACGCCTCCCGCTTAGCTGAAGTCAACCACAAACACCATCCTCACTGACAATCCCCATAAGAGTGGCCATTATCACAGCAATCACAAAATAATTAATAATATCAAGAGACGTCACGAGTTTGAGTCTGAGTTTATTTATGCCACACATTTTGTTGGCTCCATAATTTCACGAGTCGAGTGACATTACAGAGCCAAAAAAATGAGTGGCATAAATAAGCTCAAACTCAAACGAGTGGCGTCTAGATTTTATCCTACCCCGTTTCCATATTTTTTAAGTATCAGAAAGTAGTGGCATAAACAACACTTTATGTCACACCCGTGAAATAAACAAATCCCATGTTAAGCCTATGGCGTTTTTTATTAGGGGTAGGATAACTTTCTTAAACTTTCATTAGGATTTCTATTACAAACCAAATTTGTCTTTTGTCTGTATCTTTTCAATAAGAGATGGCTCACTTTTTATTGACCTTTGATATTATCAATATCTACTAGGTATAGTAGGCATTTGAATGATTAGTAGAAATACTTACTGGAGAAGCAGTTGTTTGCCTTTGCCTGTAGAACAGCACCAATTGACCTTCTACTGCAGGGCGAAAATGCCTAGAAACAGAAACCATAAAGGCGCAAGTTTAAGTACAGAACACCATCATCAGAGGTCATTAGCAGGGAACTGCACTGTGTTAAGGTAAGAATCTAGCAGCAAATTGTAATAATTGATGAAAATATGTGACGCGGAAGTAGAAGAGCAGTGTTCTGTATATGGAATGGCCAGTCATGCTTGCCTACTGGTAGATTGTTGAGTATAGTAGAGGGTAGCGCGCTCAGTGCTGGACAGTAAGAAGGTACCATCTGGCTGATACTCGGCTGTGTGAGCGATATTCAAGGCACAGGAGCATTGCCAACGCAGCCGGACACTGATATAACGTACATTATGGTTTGGGTCATAGCCGGATACTGAGATAAAGTACCTTGTTGTTCTGGTCTTAGCTGGATACTGAGATAAAGTACCTTGTTGTTTGGGTCGTAGCCGGATACTGAGATAATGTACCTTGTTGTTTGGGTCGTAGTCAGATACTGACATAACGTACCTTGTTGTTTGGGTCGTAGCCGGACAGTGACATAACATACCTTGTTGTTCGCATTGTAGCCAGATACTGAGATAATATACATTGTTATTCGGGTCATAGCAGGATACTGAGATAGCGTACCTTGTTGGTTGTGTCGTAGCCAGACACTGAGATAGCGTACCTTGTTGTTTGGGACATAGCTGGATACTGACATAACGTACTGTACCTTGTTGTTCGCATTGTAGCCAGATACTGAGATAATATACATTGTTATTCAGGTCATAGCAGGATACTGAGATAGCGTACCTTATTGTTCGGGTCGTAGCCAGACACTGAGATAGCGTACCTTGTTGTTCGGGTCGTAGCCAGACACTGAGATAGCGTACCTTGTTGTTTGGGACATAGCTCGATACTGAGATAGCGTACCTTGTTGTTCGCATTGTAGCCAGATACTGAGATAATGTACATTGTTATTCAGGTCATAGCAGGATACTGAGATAGCGTACCTTGTTGTTCGGGTCGTAGCCAGACACTGAGATAGCGTACCTTGTTGTTTGGGACATAGCTGGATACTGAGATAGCGTACCTTGTTGTTCGCATTGTAGCCAGATACTGAGATAATATACATTGTTATTCAGGTCATAGCCAGACACTGAGATAGCGTACCTTGTTGTTCGGGTCATAGCCAGACACTGAGATAGCGTACCTTGTTGTTTGGGACATAGCTGGATACTGACGTAACATACCTTGTAGTTCGCATTGTAGCCAGATACTGAGATAATATACATTGTTATTCAGGTCGTAGCCGGACACTGAGATAGCGTACCTTATTGTTCGGGTCGTAGCCAGACACTGAGATAGCGTACCTTATTGTTCGGGTCGTAGCCAGACACTGAGATAGCGTACCTTGTTGTTCGGGTCGTAGCCAGACACTGAGATAGCGTACCTTGTTGTTTGGGACATAGCTGGATACTGAGATAGCGTACCTTGTTGTTTGCATTGTAGCCAGATACTGAGATAATATACATTGTTATTCAGGTCGTAGCTGGACACTGACCTAACATACCTTATTATTCGGGTCGTAGCCGGATACGGAGTACATGTACATAATGTACTTGCCACCTTTGAAGGCAGAAGGCGAGCACTGCTTTTCATCCGGGTCATGCTCACTTCCCCAGTTATGACCTGCAGCAGTAAGACAGGAGCTCCATGAGAACGTGGCAAACAAGCAGCTTACTCTCTCCTCTAGCAACATCACCTCCATTTAACCACTTTTGTTCAGTTTCTAGTAGAATTTCTATTAGTTATATGTTGTTTTTTTTGTTTTCTTTATTTGTTTCTCATAAAATACTGTGTATTTTTTTTAATTTTTAGTTATTAATGTAATATGTGATAATTGAAATTACTGTTCTTTAAAATTCCATAATTCTTGATGATGAATAGATTTGGGAATATCAAAGGACCGAGTTGACAGCTAGATTTTTGTTTGATAAAAGAGCTACTTGTAGAGCGTGATAATCCCTGACTGTAATTTCTAAATAGAAAAATTGCAAGAGACTCACCAAATTCTGTTCAGGCGGATCCGCATATGGAAGAAAACGAAAGTCAAGTATTACTTTATACACAGAGCATTTTTTCTTATTACTCACTTTTCATTACATTCTTCTTATCTTAGCCCTAATAAAAATGCTATATGTCACTGTATTCTGACAAGCGTGCAGTAAAGTGTTTTCAATTGCATGAGGGGAATAAAAAATATATTGACCAATTAGCGGCCAGAACGTAAGTGGCGTCACACTAATGCAGGCTATGAATTGCTGACGACCCTCGTCCTTACTTGGCAATGCAGTATCCACAAACTTCACTCACTCGAGCAACTTGGAGGAACTAACATGTCTAATTATTATTCTAAAGAGATGGGGTAGGATCAATATTAAACTGAACTCGATTTAGTAGTGTTACCTGGTGTTTGCACTAGATGATTCTGCATGGCGATTCTCACATTTTGCACCTCCTGAAAACTTTCAGCAGTAAAATTCTAGAAATCGTCTGATGTAAATGCCAAGCATGTGGTGACTGCAGATTGTCTGATTACGTCAGATTACTCAATTTGGCACCACCTCACAACTATTGTACACACTGTGACACCGTCGACTATTTCAAGCCGCCTTGAATTAATTGTCTAGACGTCCTGTGTCGTCAGTGTAAACGCTCAAAGGAAATTCTGAGCTTGACGACTTTTGCGGTGGCCATTGCCACCACCAGACGATCTACAGTCGCCACATATTTAGTCGTCTAATGTAAACACCGGGTAATTGTTACCTGATGTGCCATAAACCTTCACACTACTAACTCACATTCAGTTTCTACTAATTCCAACAATTGAGAAATTGAATAATTTCAAGGTAAACGTAATAACTAGTCAGGTAGAGGCTGGTTACGTAGCAGTACGGACCGTGCGTGGTGACGAGGTCGGCTTCCTGTGTGAGGAGTCGTCGCCGGTGATGGTTGAGGCCGCTGCTCCACCCAGTGTTCAGGTACAGCCGCCCTCCATTCTTGTAATAATCTGCACAAACCAACAACAATCCTGATAAATCTATGGGCTGGCAATAATCAGATAATCTAGCAATAATCAGTTCTGGAGTCTACCGAAAATAGGGTACTTATACCCTAGTAAACACCACGAGAATAAATATAACTTTAAAAAAATATATATATCAGTAATTGAATAATAGGGGAGAGGTGGGGTGCTTGTAGTATGCCAACCAACCCCTGTCTGTGCTGTGCTAGATATAGGGGTTGGTCGGGGCAAAGAACTAGAACCCCTGGAAAGCCCACTCACGGCCTTTTAACATTGCGCCTATGGGACGAACTCGTGGCTAGCCTTGTTTCAAGATACAGGGGAGGTGAACTTCCAGTTAGCCATTCGACACATGTAAACAGTGGTGTGGGTATATCCCGCCGAGACCCCTAGCGGATACCCCGGGTACCAGGGAACATTATTAACAGATCTAGTCGGACATGTTAGAAGCGTGAACCGGATGTTTTGCTCCCCTGTAGGACTCAGCGCATGTGCACTACTAGTACACAGGGTTCTACAGTGACCGGGATTTCAAGGGGTTCTAGTTCTTTGGTTAAATCCAACAAGGGATCACTCCGGGGTGCGCCTCGATCCAGGTAGTTTTGTTCTCTGTAGGTTATAATTGCAGAAATACCTAGTGAGAAACATACATAGCTAAACAAATTGATGATAAAACCTAGCTTTATGTTCATTGTTTTTAAGAAATATAAACATAAGAAAATTGGCTTTGAGATTATGACATTACACACTCTCCAAGCAGTTTGAAAGATCTGGCAGGAGAGTAACAAACAGGTCCCTCTACTGGGTTAACCCGACCAGAGGTAACTTTGTGTAGCTATGGTTGCCAGTGTATGATGCCTTTAGTCAGTGTTTGGGGTCTGCCATACCAGTAGTTTAAAAAAGATGTTAAAAACAAATTCTAAGGAATTGAAAAATCAGCCCACACCCACCCCAGGGACCGAGGCTTACGCAGAGGTACGGAAAAGGTATGGAAAAAGAAAGTTATTTGGCCTCTTACTACTCCTGCAACATGATGAAAATCAGCCTACATGAAGGCTTACAGATACAGCCTCTTTATTCTGATGCTACGCAATCCAAAAGGATGGGATTACTATGCACCACTGATGCAGCAATAAAACAATTTATGAAAAACAAAACCAAAACAACCTCCACATTTTCGAAGCTATGCTGAAAAAAAGCTTCTCAAGATAACATGACAAGTTTCCTAATAAATCCATTGATAGCAGTGCTCAGTAAATCTATAGTCCTCTCACTAATCCTGAAACTTCAGCTTCATATAACCTATGCCGAAATAAGTGACACTTGCATATCAACATGAAAGATCACATAATTTTATATGATTGTTTAAATGGTGTGAGTTGTCTTCATGGAATGATATCAGAAGTAAAGCTGAGTGATATCTGTTGTGGAAGACAACGCACGCCATGTAAACAAACATATGAAATTGAGTGATGTTTAGATTTTATCCTACCCTGTCAGATGTTTTTAACTTCATATGTCACCAGTGGCATATACATAATTGATTGCATAACCGTAGCATACAGTCACATCATGTTACGTCCATGGAGATTTATATGAGGGGTAGGAAAAAGATGACTTTCCCTTTAAGGTTTCCCTTATTATTTTATCACAGGTCTCATTTCGTTGGTCAATGCATGGCTCCTGATAAATCTATTGGCGGCAGTAAATAGTAAATATTTTCACTGTTACTGCTTCCCTGTAAACGTGTGTGTCATGAAAAGAGACTTACCGGGAGAACAGATGCTGCCCAGAGAATCGTAATCTTGGCTTCGGCTGATAAATCTCTTGGTGGATGTAGTCAGTAAACGTACGTGTCATGAAAAGAGACTTACTGGGAGAACAGATGCCGCCCAGAGAATCGTAGTCTTGGCTTCGGCTGATAAATCTATCAGTGGCTGTAGTCGGTAAACGTGCACATTATGAAGAGAGACTTACCAGGAGAACAGATGCCGCCCAGAGAGTCGTAAACTTGGCTTCGGCTGATAAATCTATTGGTGGATGTAGTCAGTAAACGTACGTGTCATGAAAAGAGACTTACTGGGAGAACAGATGCCGCCCAGAGAATCGTAAACTTGGTTTCGGCTGATGAATTCATCGGTGGCTGTAGTCGGTTAATGTGCATGTCATGTAGAGAGACTTACTGGGAGAACAGATGCCGCCCAGAGAGTCGTAAACTTGGCTTCGGCTGATGAATTTATCGGTGGCTGTAGTCGGTTAATGTGCGTATCATGTAGAGAGACTTACCAGGAGAACAGATGCCGCCCAGAGAATTTTAAACTTGGTCTGTAATGGTAAATCTATTGGTGGCTGTAGTTGATAAACGTGCACATCATTAATAGAGACTTACCGGGAGAACAAATGCCGCCCAGAGAGTCGTAAACTTGGCTTCGGCTGATAGATCTATTGGTGGATGTAGTCGGTAAATGTGTGTGTCATGAAAAGAGACTTACCGGGAAAACAGTTGCGGCCCAGTGCGTCGTAAACTTGGCTTCGGCTGATAGATCTATTGGTGTCTGTAGTCTGTAAACGTGTGTGTCATGAAAAGAGACTTACCGGGAGAACAGATGCTGCCCAGAGAGTCGTAAGCTTGGCTTCGGCTGATAAATCTATTGGTGGATGTAGTCGGTAAACGTGCGTGTCATGTAGAGAGACTTACCGGGAGAACAGATGCCGCCCAGAGAATCGTAATCTTGGTTTCGGCTGATAAATTTATTGGTGGCTGTAGTTGGTAAATGTGCGTGTCATGAAGAGAGACTTACCGGGAGAACAGATGCCGCCCAGAGAGTAGGTCCTCGGAGACCCGATGTAGGCCAGACCGAGCACTCCCCCGTCAAACGGCTGGTACGTGAAGAGGTGCCCCAAGCAGAACTTAGACAACGTCCTGTCCCTGCTGAAAGACTGCAGCAAAAGGTGCCTGGAGAGTTCACAAACTTTAAAATGCTCATATCTAACTGATCGTATCGATATTTGTAATGATGACATTGGTCGTAAGAAAACATTGCAAAGATATCCAAACGCATTTGTTATCATACTGGCCTACAAATCACCTTAGACTACAGGCTACACTACAATAGGCCCTTACAACCATATGAAGGTGATACCGAGGGGTTAGCGCTTTTGAATGAAGTTTGTCTGAAGCATTCATGTCTTTTAAAGTCCGTAAAATAAATGGAGCTATGTGGGAATTAGGAACAAATATAAGTCACAGAATTATTTGTGTATGTGGTTGGCAGCATTATAATTAGTGAGGCCCGACTATAGATCTCTGACATTGACAGACTGGGCTAGCCTTACAATTTGTGTTACCTGAGATTTAGTCTTATATAAGTTTCTAAGTTTAACAGATAGGGCCAGCATTACAATTTGTGTGCCCTCATATTGAGTCTTCTATAAGTCTCTGACATTAACAGACTGGGCTAGCGTTACAATTTGTCTAACCCCACATTGAGTCTTCTCTAGGTCTCTGACATTAACAGACTGGGCCAGCATGATGCTGGAGAGGGGGTTCACCTACTTCTAGCAGGGTCTTGGTGGGCCATTAACAGACTGGGCCAGCATGACGCTGGTGAGTGGGGGGGGGGTGACCTACCTCTAGGAGGATCTAGATGGGCCATTAATAGACTGGGCCAGCATGACGCTGGAGGGGGGGTTGACCTACCTCTAGGAGGGTCTAGATGGGCCATTAACAGACTGGGTCAGCATGACGCTGGTGAGTGGAGGGGTGACCTACCTGTAGGAGGGTCCTGGTGGGCCATTAACAGACTGGGCCAGCCTGACGCTGGTGAGGGTGGGGGGGGGGGGTTGACCTACCTCTAGGAGGGTCTTGGTGGGCCATTAACAGACTGGGCCAGCCTGAGGCTGGTGGGGGTGGGGGGGGGGTGACCTACCTCTAGGAGTGTCTTGGTGGGCCATTAACAGACTGGGCCAGCATGACGCTGGTGAGGGTGGGGGGGGGGGGGTTGACCTACCTCTAGGAGGGTCTTGGTGGGCCATTAACAGACTGGGCCAGCATGACGCTGGTGAGGGTGGGGGGGGGTTGACCTACCTCTAGGAGTGTCTTGGTGGGCCATTAACAGACTGGGCCAGCATGACGCTGGTGAGTGAGGGGGGGTTGACCTACCTCTAGGAGGGTCTTAGTGGGCCATTAACAGACTGGGCCAGCATGACGCTGGTGGTTTGGGGGGGGGGGGGTGACCTACCTCTAGTAGTGTCTTGGTGGGTCATTAACAGACTGGTGAGAGGGGGGGTGACCTACCTCTAGGAGGGTCTTGGTGGGCCATTAACAGACTGGGCCAGTATGACGCTGGTGAGGGGGGGGGTGACCTACCTCTAGGAGGGTCTTGGTGGGCCAGGCGGCGGCTGACGTCCACTGCGCGTTGTAGTGAGGCGTTTCGAGCTCGCCCTTCTTGCTGTACTCCTCGTGAATACGGATCTGAGAAAGTAAATCCATCAGCCATCATTTAAAGCGTATAGTCCTGACATTGGCGCCAACTAGTGAGTTTTAATATGGGGGTCATCCATAAAGTATGTACGCACTATCAGAAATTTTGTGCATGCTCCTTCTTTGTTCTATTGCGTACAAAATAGGGAGGTGGTGGGTAAAAAATGTCAGAAATTCTGCGTATATAATTTATGGATGGCCCCTTGTTAATAATTATCAGTCCAAACTATTTGGATGTGATTCATTTAAATATCAAATAAGAAAAATAGAACATGCTATCTAGTTTTACTTAATCCAATAAGTAGCATAGGGCAATACACTCATCGTTGATTGATACAGGAAATGTAGTGGTTTCTCATGAAAACATAATTTATCATCGTCATATGAACATCTGATTACCCCATCAAAAAAATCCTTTAAGAAGGGTAATAAGGTCCATTAAGGTAATCTATGGTAATGTGTTGCTTTTAAAAAGAGACCATCTGAGTGAACATCACAGTGAAAAGCTTACTGTTCTACTTGGAATGTAATGTTCAATTTCAAATAGTTATAATCTAGACAACCAATGTCGGTGAAAAAGTGGACGAAATATTAGAAAATCTAACTCTTCTTGAGTATCAACTATTTAGATTTTTTTTCATTTTCATTGCACTTTTCCCCTCAATAGCAGCGTTTAATGACATCTAGATGATTCAATTTCGACTAGATATCCCGTGATAGTACTTTTGCAAGATGTTTAAGTAATAACATTGAATTACCACATACTAGTTCAAACAATAAATTGTTATACAATGATGAAATCATTGCTGCTTGTTTATAATGAACACTAAGAGTTGCTACATAACTAGTTCATTTCAGATGTGTATAAGAGGGGTACATCTTCAGTGAGGCTTTAAAAGATTCAGAAGTATTTATTTTAAGGATAACTAATAGGACAGAGGCATGCTGGAAGAGATAAGACATACAGTATATACTATAGGGAATAGGTTTTTTATCAACCATTCAAAAACAACAAAAAAAGAAGATCTATGAAGGGTTTTACAACACCTACCTCCTTGATCTCAAAGCCCATGCCCTTGTTGCCATTCCCGAAGTCGGTTTTTCTGTACGTGGCGTCTACTCGATCTATGAGAGCAATCTGAGTCGTGGACAAGGATGAAGAGAATCTTTAATTAGTACAGATAATAAATGAATTAATAGATATAATAATCTACATTCTTTGACAATTTGCAACAAAGAAATGCAATGGTGCCTAGTCATCAGACAAACTAGACCAAGGTTTCAGTGGATCATTTCACCAATGGTTGTCTTGAATCACTTTGTATTGAATTTGGAATGATGGACTTTACTACTATGATGTATAGTTGGTCCATCATACTTATCAGGTAACTCGTGGTGCGGGACAGACTTTACTACTATGATGTATAGTTGGTCCATCATACTTATCAGGTAACTCGTGGTGCGGGACAGACTTTACTACTATGATGTATAGTTGGTCCATCATACTTATCAGGTAACTTGTGGTGTAAGATAGACTTTACTACTATGATTTCTTTTCTAGGTCTTTATTGCTTTCGGCTTATACAACCAGTCTTCCAGGCAATAGTTGACGATGGTAGTAGGCAATAAGGATGAATAGTTGTTCAGTGATACATACTGGTCAGGAATGGCCTTTCTCCACTGTGCGACATGGGGAGCTTCAATCCTGTACCTCTGGAGGAACAGGATCGCAAGCGCGACGTTCCATATAGCTTGCTATCCTGGGTACCGCATGTACCTCGGATCGCAAGGTAAAATTTGGTACGCCCAGTCTGAGACTAAATATCAAACATGTTTGATATTTAAAAATGCTTGCAATCCAGGGTACATGCGGTACCTCCAGTCTGAGACTGGGCGTACCCATAACGCCCAGTCTCAGACTGGAAGGAGACTTGCAGTCTCCACTGTGCGTTGTGATCCTGACGGTATGCCCAGTCTCAGACTTGGAGTAGCTATCTACCTTGGATCGCACAGTGGAGCCAGAGCTTTTTTTTTATTATTAGCAAAACATGCAGTTCTACTATAGGTGGATCTTCCACATTAGGCTTAACTTGTGGTGTGATACAGACTTTACTACAATAATGTATAATTGGTCCATCATACTTACCAGGTACAGTAGAACCCTGCGAAAGCGGACACCCTCCGTTCTGGACCAAAGTGTCCGTTTACGCGGGGTGCCGCTTACGCGAGGTTAAAACAAACATCTAATAGATGGAACCGTTCCTAGCAAAGGTGTCCGTTAACTCAGGGTGTCCACTTACGCGGGGTGTCGGTTAGGCGGGGTTCTCCAGACGTACCCATTACGCCCAGTCTCAGACTGTAGGGAAACTTGCAGTCTCCACTGTGCGTTGCGATCCTGACGGTACACCCAGTCAGAGACTGGGATTACCTATGTACCTTGGATCGCACAGTGGAGACAGGCCTTAACTTGTGGTGCGGGACAGACCTAATACTATGATGTATAGTTGATCTGTCATACTTACCAGGTAACTTGTGGTGCGGGACAGACTTTAATAATATGATGTACAGTTGATCTGTCATACTTACCAGGTAACTTGTGGTGCGGGACAGACTTTAATAATATGATGTATAGTTGATCTGTCATACTTACCAGGTAACTTGTGGTGCGGGACAGACTTTAATAATATGATGTATAATTGATCTGTCATACTTACCAGGTAACTTGTGGTGCGGGACAGACTTTAATAATATGATGTATAGTTGATCTGTCATACTTACCAGGTAACTTGTGGTGCGGGACAGACTTTAATAATATGATGTATAGTTGATCTGTCATACTTACCAGGTAACTTGTGGTGCGGGACAGACTTTAATAATATGATGTATAGTTGATCTGTCATACTTACCAGGTAACTTGTGGTGCGGGACAGACTTTAATAATATGATGTATAGTTGATCTGTCATACTTACCAGGTAACTTGTGGTGCGGGACAGACTTTAATAATATGATGTATAATTGGTTCATCATACGTACCAGGTAACTCGTGGTGCGGGACAGACTTAATACTATGATGTATAGTTGGTCCATCATACGTACCAGGTAACTTGTGGTGCGGGACAGACTTAATACTATGATGTATAGTTGGTTCATCATACGTACCAGGTAACTCGTGGTGCGGGATAGACTTAATACTATGATGTATAGTTGGTTCATCATACGTACCAGGTAACTCGTGGTGCGGGATAGACTTAATACTATGATGTATAGTTGGTCCATCATACGTACCAGGTAACTCGTGGTGCGGGATAGACTTAATACTATGATGTATAGTTGGTCTGTCATACGTACCAGGTAACTCGTGGTGCGGGATAGACTTAATACTATGATGTATAGTTGGTTCATCATACGTACCAGGTAACTCGTGGTGCGGGATAGACTTAATACTATGATGTATAGTTGGTTCATCATACGTACCAGGTAACTCGTGGTGCGGGATAGACTTAATACTATGATGTATAGTTGGTTCATCATACGTACCAGGTAACTTGTGGTGCGGGACAGACTTAATACTAGGATGTATAATTGGTTCATCATACGTACCAGGTAACTTGTGGTGCGGGACAGACTTAATACTAGGATGTATAATTGGTTCATCATACGTACCAGGTAACTTGTGGTGCGGGACAGACTTTAATAATATGATGTATAGTTGATCTGTCATACTTACCAGGTAACTTGTGGTGCGGGACAGACTTTAATAATATGATGTATAATTGGTTCATCATACTTACCAGGTAACTTGTGGTGCGAGACAGACTTTACTGCTATGATGTATAGTTGATCTGTCATACTTTCCAGGTAACTTGTGTTGTGATACAGACTTTACTACGATGATGTATAGTTGGTTCATCATACCTACCAGGTAACTTGTGGTGCGGGACAGACTCTTGCGCCCCATGTTTTCGTAGAAGAGGTAGTCGGCAGTAAGCAGCAGTTGACAGGTTGTGTGAATGGGGGTGTAACTGAAACCCTCCTCTGCCCTACGTCTGCGTGCTGGACAAGAGCAGTAAAGTAAAAAGTGATCTTTAATTAACACAAAAGGAAGTACAATGAAGACACTTGCTCATAAATAAAAAGAAAATTGATTTCTGACCAGTGATCTAGGCCTCCCAATTTTTTTTTTCTCTTTCAATTCTGGGTTCTTCATCTGGACAATGCATCATACTGTGTGAGCAAATCATTGTTGGTTTTCATATTTTAAGAATATGTAGGTGTTGGTGTTGAGTGGTAATTGTCATATATACGCCTGATTCTGTTGTATTTACGCCACAATCCAACAGTTCTGATCTCTGCAACTAGGGGACATCACTAGTACTTGGTCATCAATCCTTGGTATATGAAAAATCCAATGTTATATAATCAATTTTGATTATAAAATCATTTTAAAACCCTATTTATTATCTTTCCATTAAATAAATATAATAAACCCAGTGTTCTTTGGTGTTTTTTAAACGTTTTTTTAATATATTTTACTTTCGAAACACCACTTTTCTGTAGGGTTCTGGATATTTCCCTTTATAAAGCTTTAAGAGGTTGTGTTTATAGACGTTGGGAAGAGCCACCGCCACCACTAACACCTCTGCTGCCGATGCTACTTTCACACCCGCCGCTTTCAAACCGGTCTGCACACAGCCCTGCGCCTACCCACCCATAGACAATACTCCGGTAATGTGTCAAGACAGAGGATTTTGAGTCATCTGTCCACACACACTGGGGGGAGGCTGTGGGAGCCTAGGAGCAGTTGGGGGAGGGGAGAGCATTCCAGGGGGGGTCTTGGAGGGTGGGTTCTCTACCAACACTTCAGCACAGACGAGTGGTCAGAAATTGAAGGGAGTGAGACAGGGTGGCAAACCTTTTTTTATTTTTTATATTGTTGATGGAAGCAACTGGAAACGGAGTACTTGGAGGAGCCAGGAAACTCGAAAACGAGCCCGGAATGTTTATTACATAACAAGAATAAAAAAAAAATTACGGCGATGAGCATGTGTAATGGCGTCATCTGAGTTTGAAGGTGAGATCGAAAGTGATCCTCTACCTGTACAGGAGTGTGAGGTATGACGATAGTGGTTCCACCTAGCGGGTTGTTCATACACAAATATAGAGTCTTACTTCCTCTGGGTGTAAGTCACACATCAGGATAAATACATGTATAGGTGCCAAACGTATATGATTTGTATACGACCGGCGTATATATGTCACTCACAGGATATTTCTTCTCATATACGCTTGGCGGCAAATTCAGTCATTATGCGTCCGTAGACAAAGAAAAACAATATTTTATACGCCACATACACTGGTGTGAAATGTGAATGTATACATATATAGAAACATGCCAATGTAAATCAGATACATGCATTTATGCGGTGGCTTGTATATGAAAAAGTGGGGGTTTTCGCGCAGTGGATCTTCCGTATCCTCTCGTTGGTTGAGCTATTTAGCTTCAGTTAACTGAGTCTAACTCCCCGTGTCGCTAACTAGAACACAGTGCCCGGGTATGAGTTTTGGGATTCAGCTGCAGCTCTCCCTTTGTAGATACATTTGTGTACTTAGGAACTGTGAACAAAATCCTGTTTTATTGAACTCTTCTGTAGTTTTGGTGTGGTCCAGATCATTCTTCTTATCCTACCCCTAATAAAAAACGCCATAGGTTTAACACTGACTCAATGTAATTGAAGGAGCGTTGAATAAAGTGTTATTTATGCACCAAGGTGAATAAAAAAACTGACCAATCAGGGACCAGATAACGAAAGTAGATCCGGCAGTGTCAACACGCTACTATCATGGATAATTACACAATTTTCTCTGTATATCGGTGAGATGGGGTAGGATAAATACGAAACCAAACTCAAGTTAGCCTTCTCAATGTTTATGCTACTCTGGTCAGGTCTGCTACTCACTACACTCGGCTAACACCTCGAGTAGTAATACACCACCTGCCCATCGTGGCATAAACATTGACAAGGCTGACTCTCGTTTGGTTTCTACTAAGTATACTGAATCCGATACAACCTATGGGTTTACACATCCGCATGGTAACATCTCTCAATGATGGAATCAATACAATCATCCGGGCTTACATAAGATATAACTGGCGACCGCTACAAATATTTAGAAATATGAATTTTGAGTATATACCATACATCATCGTTAGCATTTTTGTGTGATGAAAATATACATATACTATACATAAAGACTATAGTATCAAAAACCTCATGTTTTTCATGTATTTTCTGCTGGAGAGTGTGTGAAAATGATCCCAGGTGTCTCAGAAGATTACGAGGTACCGTGAAATGCCTCACCATGTTTGTGGACCTCAGCTCCCGGGTCGGATCTCTCTGGCAGCCCGAGTTCTTCAGTGGCGTTGATGAAACCACAGAACTTCTCCCTAGGGAAAAACGTAATATCTATGACATGTCTTATGAAGTAACCCTTCTTGCTTTAAGAGACCAAAAAAAAAAAAATTATCCACAAGCTAAGGATACGATCAACATAACTACGAGGAGTATCAGGAGGACTGATAGATAAATGAATATTATAGAGAAAACCCATGAAGGTTTAGGGTCAGAGCTTGTTTCCCATCCAGTAATTCACAAAGCGAAGCTGTCTAAATTACATAGCGATTCAATCGAGATGGGATTGAGCTCTGACCCTAAACTTGAATTGGTTTCTGAATATATCTCACCCTTCACATTAACTAATGGACTAACATTAGTGGCACAATGCCCCATTGGATATTTTTCTAAATATCTCATTGGCATTAAATCCAAGTTCCCAATGTTAAGTCTTTGAAGAAAAAACACCAAGGGTGAAATAGATATTTGTATATTATCGACATTTGTTATGTAACTGGGCACTTTGCTATAATATATATTATAAATGATGTACGGTTGTTTGTCTTCTTCGTTAAAAATAGATTATCTTTCCTGGTCAGTATACTAGCCTACAAGATAAGACCTATATTTAATACTATAAGTGACGATAACAAGTACCCTTCAGTATACTAGCCTACAAGATAAGACCTATATTTAATACTATAAGTGATGATAACAAGTACCCTTCAGTGTACTAGCCTACAAGATAAGACCGTGGTTACTCTAAGTGACAATATGACAAGTACCATTCAGTATACTAGCCTACAAGATAAGACCGTGGTTACTCTAGTGACTATGACAAGTACCATTCAGTATACTAGCCTACAAGATAAGACCGTGGTTACTCTGAGTGACGATGACAAGTACCATTCAGTATACTAGCCTACAAGATAAGACCGTGGTTACTCTAAGTAACGATAACAAGTACCCTTCAGTATACTAGCCTACAAGATAAGACCGTGGTTACTCTAAGTGACGATAACAAGTACCATTCTGTATACTAGCCTACAAGATAAGGCCTATATTACTCTAAGTGACAATGACAAGTACCATTCAGTATACTAGCCTACAAGATAAGCCCTATATTACAATATGACAAATACCCGTCATCCTGGTTCTTCATGTCGGACTTCCGGTAGATGATCATCGTAACGTTTTTGTTGTCCGGAAGGTGGCGCCACGAGGGCTGCAGAGACATGTTCATAAAAATGTGATTCCAGTTTACAAGAAAGTCAGGGGATCAGATTGAATGATTCTAGGGGATTTATAGTGGAATTCAGAACTAGAAATACTGATCTCTTTTCAATTGACAATCTCAAAGCTTGACTTCTTAGCTTGTAATAAAGGAATTGAATTTTCACAATGTAAAGAATGTCAAAGTTTGGCTTTTTTGTGTGTAACAATAGATAAAGATAACTAAATGTGTCTTATCTTGACTCATAATTGTACCCCATACTCCTGTTTCTGACTTTGGGCACCCTTACTCTTAAGGTCTACACATATTTAGTCTAGGGCCTCTCGAATTTGCATCTGTTTTTAGAGGAGGTGACACTAATGCATGATCAGTGAAAACAAAATTCAATAAACCCTGATGAAGGCAACAACCTTCGAAAAGTTGGTTAATAACTAAGACTACCATGCTGTAACTCAAAACAAACATAATAAAAGTCACTTCGATTAAACCCGGTGGACTCGTGGTTGTTTTGTAATTTAGATATTAAAAAAATCCTCAATAAAAAAAATTTCATTTCTGTTTGTGGGTTCTAACCCTGGTCAGGTCATACTAAAGACTTACACGAAAATGGTACCCACTGCCCATTTGGCTTAACACCCGCCATTAGAATGAGGAGTAGGGGGCTAGGGCCTGAGTGGAAGAACGGCTGTATATCCGAAATTCAGTGATTGTGTACACACAATATTCCATTGATGAAAATTGCTTAAAAGAAATGTCAAAACAAACCTCAATAAAGATGGCGTCCTCCTTGGTGGTTATGGTGGCGGCCATGCTGTCTTCGTCCTCCCACACAGCATGCACCTCCGAGCTGTCCTCCTCACCTGAAACACACCAACATCCTCACATCTTGTCAGCAGAGCAGCAGGCACCTTTTTTTCTTTTTTTTTCACTATAATCTGATACAGGGCAGTCTGCTATTTAGCAGGTTTTATGTACCACTGTAGGGCGTCATTAGTTTCAACAACTGGAACAACATTCGTTACTTACAAGGTTTCCGACAACAGTGTCGGGTGATCATAGATGATAGTAATGGGATGGGATGTATACAAAGTTTATCAACACAGTCCGCTTATATTTAAGTACAGACATATTAAAGAAACTGGCTACTATCCACATGTCACACGTCATACACTCCTATTTCTCTATTCAAGAGACACCATGCACTTTCCCTTTTATATTAACCTGGTATAAATGTCCATAGGCTTTACGTTAGGAACTCATTCTCAATACGCTTGGGATTGTTTGTTTGTTTGTTTGTTTGGTTTGATTTCACGTCCAGTCAACCATTATAGGTCGTTTCCAGACTTTCTCAAGGTTCTTTTACACCACTAGGGTGGTGATCGATTCTATGTGATGAATTCAGGTAGAAATCTCACCCCTACACATTTACAGAGGTGAGAGTTCTTTTACTTCCCACACCACATAGACATACGCTTGGGAGTACGGTAAATCATTCTCAATGGGTGATAAACAGATAGATATTTACATGCTAAGATAAAATCAGAAAAAAATATTCATACTTGGTCTGACTCCCCATTTGCCATCTCGTTTGGACCGCTTCAGAATATTCACCCGGCTATCACCTCGTTCATATTACTGAGCACTCCAAACTCGATGGCGAATGGGGACACAGACCAAACACTCATCAACTTCTTTCTTAGTGCAGTGGTAGGTTTTTATTCGATGCGTTATACCTGTGTGTAGGATCCGTCGCATATATCATTAACATCTCAAGATGTGTGATATAACAGATTTGTCGTATCGCGCCAACACGCAAGGCAAGCTATACTACTTAGAGCGTGCTTGCAAGCCCTATATACATCATCTAGAGACCTAGAGGTTAGATTGGGCACATATATATACACTTTCGGCATGCTGCCAGAAAACTATCCTTTCACTATCTGCATGCAATTCACTGTGATAGTGTGAAAGGAGCAGGGTGCCAGTGTCTCAGGGTCTTAGAAGTGTGCTCAGCTGACCATGACCAATCACTAGAGAACGAAATATCTCACTGACCCACTGGTGCTTGACCTTGATATTTATGGATCCTAGACTCAGGTGGTTGCAGAAATAGCAGGTTGACTGGGTTCCATTAGGTTACAGCCATAGACTGAATGTTACCCTGTAAGCAATTCGCGGTAAGTAACCCATAATGCTGGAGCCACCGGAAGATAGGACACAGATGGTCCTAGGTGCTCCCTCCAGGGTAAATAAAAACCTTAAAAAAAACTATTAAAAAAAACACCTTTTAATTGTTATTCATGTATAATTGCACGCTCATTTATCAATGATGATCATCCTATCTGCTCCTTGTGTGATTGTGTGTGGTCCTATGAGTTCCACTTGATGAAGGTTTAAAAAGCATGCTGGGATGACCTACCGACAAGATGTCCGTCGTACGGATAAGCATCATCAAAGTCAACTTCACGCCGCTGGTTTTCTGAGTTGATGGCGACGACTTTAAATCCGGACGAGAGAAGCTGAGTTTTCTTCTTCAGGTGGAGGTGGAAGTGTCTGAAACAACAATATTTATCATGATTATTCTCACTTTATGTATGTGGGACATGCTAAGATCCTCTGTCTAACCTGTATCATGATTATTCTCACTTTATGTATGTGGGACATGCTAAGATCCTCTGTCTAACATTTATCATGAGTGTTCTGGTTTTATTTATGTGGGATATGCTAAGATCTTCTGCATAACATTTACCCCTAACATGAGTATTCTCACTTTATGTATGTGGGACATGCTAAGATCCTCTGTCTAACATTTATCATGACTATTCTCACTTGATATATATGTGAGACATGCTAAGATCCTCTGTCTAACATTTATCATGACTATTCTCACTTGATATATATGTGGGACATGCTTAGATCGTCAGTCTAACAGTTATCATGAGTATTCTGATTTGATTTATGTGGGACTGAATGAGAGTTAGACTTGACAATGTTTATGCCACGACGGGAAGGTCGTGTATTACTACACAAGGCGTAGCCGAGTGTAGTGAGGAGCAGACCTGACCAGAGTGGCATAGACACTGACAAGTCTAACTCGAGTTCGGTTTCGTATTTATCCTACCTCGTCTCTGCTTTTGTATTACTAAAAGATAAATATTGACTCAACGACCAACAGAACTTTTTTCATAGTAGCTGACATCCCGCTCTCTGATTGGTCCATAATGTTATTACTCTAGTGGCATAAAAAACACTTTATGTCACGGCCTGCCACATAAAATTTGCCTATGTTAAGTCTAAGCCGGCCAATACGGGTTACGTAATTTGCCTGCGACAAGTTCACAAACAACTATACGATTTGGAAACTAATCGTTCATTTCTGAATCGGTAGATGTGCATTGGACTTGAGATGCCTGACCTGCCGAGTGACTGGAACTCCACCTGGCGGACGTCGGGGCGGTTTGATGTCAGGTCCCGCTTCACGATCCTGTGTCTCAGCTGTGTCGGGCGAAGTGTCTCGTAAAAACTCAGCGCATCGTCTATGTTAGCTGCAGAGAGAAAATATAACATTTTGTGAGGATATTCAGATGATTGCTCTGTTTCATTTTCAAATACATCTATGACCCATACATATCTAAACTGGACCATACAGCCCTTTTTTCATTGTTTACGTTATATTCATCTATGCCCATATGTATTCTCATTCATCCGTAACGATTCATTATTTTGTTCTTTTGTGTCGAATCATTATAGATATATAGATATATTGTTGTAAGACAACAAACTGTTCTATATTTTCCTCGTTTGAATGGAAGAACAATCTGTATCGAATTCAAACGTATAATAAAAAAAATATAAAAAAATTATCCTACCCCTAATAAAAAAAATCGCCATAGGGTCACTGTATTTATGCGAGCGTGGAGTAAAGTCTTATCTATTGCCGTGAATCTAAGGTTATGGAGACGGGGTAGGATAGATACTAAACTGAACTCAAGTTAGTATAGTGTTAGTGTTTATGGCACTCCAGTCAGGCCCGCTACTCACAGTACTCGGCTAAAACCTCACGTAGTAACGCGACCTGCCCGTCGTGTGAGGTAGATGTGTAAAGATGAATTCACACGCAGACTAATGTACCTGAGACAGGTGTACTTCACACCTCTCCCCTAGTCTAAATATGGACTCACACAGAGAGACTAATGCACCTGAGACTGGGGTGCATCACACCTCTTCCCCAGTCTCTGACAGTGAAGAAACCTTAGCGCAATGTAATATTTTTTACTTTTCATAATCTTAAGGAAAGATGGCAAATCTGATTGGTATGCAGATCATTCGCGGCGGCGGGCGATTCGCGGCGGACCATTCGCGGTACAAAGCTGACTATTCGCGGTCGAATTCCCGAAACTCCCGGAGCTCGGGAAGACCATTCGCGGTATAGGTGTGAATCTCGGCCGCGGCCGCGGCCGCGGCAGTAGCGAGGTGAAATATTGTTTATCTTGGTCAAAAACAAACATAAAAAAAATATCCCTCACTGTCCCTCACTGTCCCTTACCACTCCCTCACCACTCCCTCACCAGTCCCTCAATTTCCCTCACCACTCCCTACTCCACCACCAAGCCCTACTACAATACTAGAATGGCCGAGTTGTGGCCCCCTGCTCCCGTCAGAATATGACCGCGAATAGTCCGTATTCCCACCGCGAATGGTCCGCCGCGAACAGCCAAAACACCACCGCGAATCGTCCGCCACCGCGAATCGTCAGGCAATCATTTGATTCACATGAAGGGACACACCTGGTACAAAGTCTCAGACATAGTCCCAATGAACATTCCCTCGGGGTCTCAAGAACCCTCGAGGTAGTATTTAGCTCAACTGTGGGAGACAATCCAATAGGGGGGAGTGTGGACCTTTGGGGGGTGGGCAGTACTAACTGCAAATACTGTTTTGATGTGTCTGTCTTGTTGTGTTTTGTCCTGTATGAAAATAAAAAAATATAAAAAAATGGGGAGAAGAAATAATATTCCATGGGTGAGATGTGACACATGTATTTCGAAAATCTGTAGAAACAGGGTAGATTAATTTACCAGTGCATAACAACCCTATATCATTTAGAAATGTATCTGTTTCTTTATGGCTGCTAGAATACTTGTGTGTATATATCCTGTAAAAGTTGAAAATAAAATATTCTCCACAATAAAAAAAAAATTAATAAAAAAAAAAGAACCCTCGAGGTGAGGAGTATGAGAAACGTGATTCTGCTAGCTGGCCCCCTATTGAATAGGTTCAGTACTTAGTCCACGATGCATCGGTTGTCCATTTGTCTCGCCAAATTGCCCTATCAAATCAAAAGCTCTTAATATTCTGTACACTATTCAGGATAATCATAGCCGACAATATCAGGGGAAAAAACTCAGAGAAATGGAACCCTACAATTCAGACAAGGACATTGCGTACAGAATCTCAGCAGGATTTGTCTCAGACAAACACCCCATGAGGTACATGAATCTCAGCAGGATTTGTCTCAGTCAAACACCTCGTGAGGTACATGAATCTCAGCAGGATTTGTCTCTGAGAAACACCCTGTGAGGTACATGAATCTCAGCAGGATTTGTCTCAGACACACACCCTGTGAGGTACATGAATCTCAGCAGGATTTGTCTCTGAGAAACACCCTGTGAGGTACTTGAATCTCAGCAGGATTTGTCTCAGACAAACACACTGTGAGGTACATGAATCTCAGCAGCATTTGTCTCAGACAAACACCCTGTGAGGTACATGAATCTCAGCAGGATTTGTCTCTGAGAAACACCCTGTGAGGTACATGAATCTCAGCAGGATTTGTCTCAGACAAACACCCTGTAAGGTACATAAATCTCAGCAGGATTTGTCTCAGACAAACACACTGTGAGGTACATGAATCTCAGCAGCATTTGTCTCAGACAAACACCCTGTGAGGTACATGAATCTCAGCAGGATTTGTCTCTGAGAAACACCCTGTGAGGTACATGAATCTCAGCAGGATTTGTCTCAGACAAACACCCTGTGAGGTACATGAATCTCAGCAGGAGTTGTCTCAGACAAACACCCTGTGAGGTACATGAATCTCAGCAGGATTTGTCCTAAACAAACACCCTGTGAGGTACATGAATCTCAGCAAGATTTATCTCAGACAAACACCCTGTGAGGTACATGAATCTCACTGTGTGAATTCCACTTAAAGTACAAGGGAAGCGTAGGTTTATTCCAATCCTGAACAATAACATAAAAAGGAGAATGAGGATTAGGAGTGGTGTTATAACTGCTAATCGTGTGTTAACATTATTCCTCAGTGTGTAGAGTCTCGTGGCTTGGTCCAGTCCAACATTCATAAAGCCCAATACCCATCTACCGATTAAGGGTTGAACGATTTATTCCAAAATCGTATAGGTGTTGATTGAACTTGTCGCAGGCAAATTATGTAACCCTTTGCTCGACCGGTGGACATTGAGGAGATGGGGGTGGTGGGTATTAGTATTCCATTTAATGTGAATACAGCGAAAGGGTAAGTAGGATGTAAGATAAACTATGATGATTCAACAAAGAAGATAAAAAAGAATGCCTGCAAGCGTTGTTTCGTTGTCGGCAACTAGATTTATCAACATGTTGATAAACGTTTTGCCACCGATTTAGAACATAGAAATGACAGCTTGTCGGCGACAAAATAACATCTGAAGGAGGTGGTTCACTAATCGTTGCCTGACCCTTGCCTAGCTGTGCTACATATACTGACTAGGGCCGACTCCGTTAGGATGCATTAGCTGAGACAAATTATTGTCCATTTGTCGCCTACAAGGGTACATAAATGTTCCGAAATTGCTAGATGTGTATTGGGCTTAAAGCCAATGCCCATCTACCGATTTTGGAACATTTATGTACGTTTGTCGGCGACAAACGGGCGGTAATTTGTCTCATGCAACCCATCCTAATGGAGTCAGTAGAGGTAGCATAGCTAGGCAAGGCTTTCCACCGATTAGTGAACCACCGCCTTCAGACGTCCTTTTGTCACCGACAAGTTGTGGTTTCAATGTTCCAAAATCGGTGGGGATCAGTTTATCAACATGTTGATAAATGTAGTCGGCGACAACGGAACGTTGGGAAAGGAGGGTTGATAGGTTGACCGACGCAGTAAATACAGTAATCACTTGGTGAGGCTTGTAGGGGGTGCCACACTCGGCCCTCCCCTAGCGATTAGTGGACCATACACCGATTTCATCAGTGTGCGGGTCGAGCAAGGCGTTATGTAATTTGCCTGCAACAAGGTGGCCGACTCGTATACGATTTGGGAACTAATCGTTCATACCGAAATCGGTAGATGGACATCCGGCATTAACCACATTGAGACTCATTCAGATTAACATCAAGTTGACCTTAAGAGGGATTGCTCTCTTAATTTTGTTTTATTTCAGAATTACTGAAAGGCACAACAAACCCTGATTATAGGACAACATACTCTAAAGGCTTATCGGGGAATATTGTGTGGAAAATTAAAACCCATGTCAAGTTCCTGAAAGTTGAATATTATGATCTCAAAGTGTTATGGAACACACATCTGATTTAGAAATCCGGAGTCACCGTGCTAGCTTTTGATTTATATATTAATGGACAGATGTGCAGATGCTAAACCAACTATATTCTGATGCAAAATATCGATATTACCCTTCTATTCAGGTAGAATTATTTCAATGATAGCTTTCATTCATAGAGACAGTGCATCTCAATACTCAATAACATTTTAAGAACGCCATCAGTCGAATATAATTTGTTTTTTCTCACGTGATTGAATAAAGATAATGAATAAAAATAAATATAGTAGCAGTGTACTTTCAATAATTCAGTTACATTTCCTTTTTTTCTTTACAAAAGCTTTAGGATTACGTGTATTTCACCTATCTTCCACCCACTCCAATTAGTGGACAAGACGAGTTGTCATATAGTTACTTTGATTTCAAGTATAGCAATAGTATATGAACAATAAAGTATATGAACAATATATATCTCATTACATAACATTTATCATACTCCTATTTTATGCTGAACTTGCTTGAACCTGGTGACTAATTCTACTCATGATGAATACACCCTGAGTAGTGAGCCTCAGATCTGAATAGTTCACCCTGAGGATACCCTTGTATCTAACCATGCTGGTTTAACACCGTATATACAGAGGAGGTGTGAAGCGCAGCGCTCCCTATAGGGACCCAACTCATATTTGCGATCGCGGCAGGGTTCAAGGCGCTACTTTCAAACCTGCCAGCAGAGGGGAAGGAGCTCTTGAGAATGGACTGTGTGAGGCTTGTAAGCCATAGCCTATGAGAAATAAGGCTGTATTCAACAACACCAAACAGCCATAAAACGTGGAGCTCTATTGAGCTCTATTGTGGTTTGGAGTACATTAGATATCACTCTATAAATATCTGAAAAGATTTTTGATAGAGCACTAACAGTTTCTATGTAGTAGCTGTTACTAGTTAGCCTATTTTAGTATAGGAATCCACATTCAGCTGTCATTTGGGACCATGCCAAAACGATAGGGGGTGCTACGGTTCACACCTCCTCTGCCGTATATAGTAGCAACACAAAATAGCCGACTCCGGTTGACCAATAGATGTTTTCTATACGCTGGTTTCTCTCCTTATCTCACCAGTCAATGTGAAGGGTGAGATAGATTCAGAAACCCATTCAAGTTTAGGGTGACGAAAACGAAAGTCGAAAACGAAAGACCGATTATTTAGTTCTCCTATATAAAATCCGCTTGGTGGGGGCCAGCGAATGCACGTCGGTATCTAAAAATCAGTGAGGGTACTTTATATGCCTTGTTTATGCCACAATTGACAGATCCAGAATTTTATCTAAACCCTGGAATAAATGTCCATATGCTTAACACAGGGAACTCGTTCTCCATGCCCCTACAAGTATTGCAGTCCGTTCTCCATGGTCTATATCCTGTGTGTTGTCCATTCTTTTAGTGTGTACAGGGATGAGATAAATACAGAAAGCAACTCGTTTTGGTCAAAGAAGTCATTCTCCAACTCGTTTGAATGCTACATGATATTCACTCAGCTGTCGCCTCGTTCATATCAATCCGCATCAAACTCGTGAAGAACGACAACTTTGACCAAACCTTGTTGGTTTCTTCTTCTGTTTAGTCCTCCAAAGACAATGACCATCACCGACGATTTCAAACCCCTTCCATTCTGTCGCTGACTTCTTAAAATAGTTGTCTGAGTACAGAAAGTTATTTAGAACTCTGTCGGTGCCGAGTAAATTTAACGGGACTTAGAAATATTTATAGAACAGACAGGTATTTCCGTCAACAGGCATGTACCTGTTAGGGAGGCGGCATCTATTGAAAACAGGCTTTCTGATGTAGGTCACATCTCGATAAACTGGGATCATTTTCGTCTCTTCAGCCGCGAGGCTAACTCGTTTCTAATCTCCCTCTGTAAACATTGTCGTGGTCAGCTGGACGTAAAGTCAACCTCTTTCCCTTAACCCTGTCCCTACACTCCATGTTTTTTTTTAGTTTTTTTTTTTTTTATTTCAGGTAGGTTCGCATACATGTGTCGCGGTCTGCCACCTCCCTATTACACAGTTCATTTTAAAATCTTTCTAAACCAGTTAGTATACTCTTCTTTTATAGATATCCTGTGTATGAATATAATAAAGTTATCAACAATAAAGAAACATGAACAAATCCATTTAACCAACACCTAAAGAAAACCATTACACATCGAGATATATATATGTATATAAATAGTAATTCCAAATACATAGTAGTCTTTAATTACACATGAAGATGTTTTAATGTAATACAATATCAGCATAAATACAGATAAACGTTAACTTATATACACCGGTGATTGATAGAGTGTCGTTAACGATGTTCTTACGATATACCTTAAAACTGACATTTCTTTTTATGGTTTCCACATACCAATATTGGTAATCATAGTTATTTGATACCGGTAGGGCATGGACGATTATTTTATTTTATTTTGTTTTATTTTTTATCAATAATTAATCCTTTAATTGCTCAAGTTTCCTCACCTCATTTTTGAAACCAATTTTAGTTTTGTTTTGCCTGACAGACTCCGGTAGGCTGTTCCATGCAGAATATGCTCTGTAAAATGGTGCCTTTTTGAGGAACTCCGTTCGCGGGCGTGGAAGTGTAAACAAAGACATCGTGGCAGACCTAGTTATCCTGTTATCAGGATTGAGCTGTCGCCCTGTGCTCTCATCGAGAGTTAGGAGATTCTGTTCCAGCGCCTCCTTTCTGGTATAGCTAAGCATTAGTTCCTTTCTTCTCCTTTCCAGAGGTAAGACACCACAATACGAGTGAAGCTCGTTCACAGTGTACACCATGGGACCCACCCCCAGACACAATCTTAGTCCCCGGTTTTGCTGGCGCTGAAGCTTGTCTAGCCATCTTTTCGATGCGCAAGGGTGAACGATACTTGCATAATCAATAGTTGGAGTTACCATTTGTGTATACAACCTGCATGCTACAGGTGCAGTTATCATGTATCTAATTTTGCTCAGGAGGTACAGCTTTCTGTTTAGTTTTTTAATGACCAATTTTAGGTTCCTTTCAAAATTTAGATTGCAATCTATTATTACACCCAAGTATTGATAGTCAGACTCCGCATTCAAGCTAGTCAGGCCTAGGAAAAGATCAGGGAGTAAGCTCTTCTTTAACTTTATCTTAGAGGCATACCATACTACCTTCGTTTTGTTGCAATTTATCGTCATATAGTTCTTTAAGGTCCAGTTCCAAATTTCGTCCAGCCCACCTTGTACTGACTCAGCAATCTCTTGCGGGTTGGCACCTGACTTATAGATCACGAGGTCGTCCGCATACATTTTGTAGTCTAGACCATGCTTATCTAATATAGTTGATAACTCATTTATATAGAAAATGAACAATAGGGGCCCCAATACAGACCCCTGGGGCACCCCATATGAAACATCAGCCCATTTAGAGTATGCCTCCCCAAATCTAACTCTTTGTCTGCGGCTCCGTAGATAGTCTACCAGCCACGTCAAGTTTGCAGTTGCAAGCCCCAGTTTAGTAAGCTTTTCGAGGAGGGTCCCATGGTGCACACTGTCAAACGCCTTCCGAAAGTCAACATAGACGACGGCAGTAAACAGACTTTGGTCACGTGCCACATAGAGATCATTTACTAACCCCGACACGGCATCTAGGGTACTTTTCTGAGGTCTGTAACCAAATTGCTTGTCACATATACTGTTATTTTCCTCCAAGACCCTTGAGAGGTGTCCATGCATCAACCTTTCCGCAAGTTTTGACACAGTCGGCAAGATGGAGATTGGCCTCCAATTGGCTACATTTCCCAAGTTACCTGTCTTTGGGATAGGGGTCACTGTTGCAGAGCGCCACACACAGGGCACTTGGCCTTGGTCAAATGACTCTTGAAATAAATGGACTAGTTGAGGAATCACAAGAGTCAGGGTATCTTTTAAAACAGATGTCCTTACTCCACGAATGCCAGAAGGCTTGTGGATGTTAATGTCTTTCACTAGTGCTTCTACAGTTTCCTTATGTACAGTTAATGCTAGGTTTGTTACCTCTAGTTCAGCAATTACGTCTGAGCTTGGATAGGCAACTTCGACTCTTGGGTTTATATCCCTTGCTAGGGTCTCACCAATGCCTGAGAAGTACGTGTTCACATAGTCAGGGGCCTCATCCGGTGATATGGTCTGGCCATCCCGGTCATCTAGAAAGGTAGGCGGAACTACCTCAAGGTCAGGGTTCATGATCTTTTTAATTTCCCTCCAGAACCTTTGTGGCTCAGATTCATTTTCTCTGAGCTTGTCTTTAACTATATTGCCTTTGGCAATTTTGACCATTCTTCCAATTATATTTCTAATTCTTTTTGCTCTCTTTAAGTAGTCTAGATTTTCTGTTCTCTGATGTAATTTTATAAGGCTCTCCCGTTCTACAATATACTCTCTTATATCAGCTGTCATCCAAGGAGCCCGATCTTTTTTAACACTCCAGGACTTATATGGACAAAGATAGTCTAAAAAGCATATAAGTTCCGCTTCAATAAAACCCCATTTTTCCTCGGCACTTTCCAAATTCCAAAAAGTTTCCCAGTCTACCATCACTAACCAGCTTTCTAGTTCTTTGATGTTGTAGTTCTTATAGTCTCTGCCTGTAAAGGCAGCTCGCTCACCTGTTTTAAAACGTTTCTTTGATCTCTCAACCACAGCAAAAACTGGTAGGTGATCGCTCGAGAAAAGATTTAGGGTGCCACTTCTTAGTGTGTGAGTGTTGTTTGTAAAAATATTATCTATACAGGACCCCCCTGTCACTAAATATATACTCTGAATTATCCTACCCCTAATAAAGAACTGTCATTGATTTAACATAGACAAATTTTATGTGGCGTGCCATGACATAAAGTAAAATTTATGTACCTAGAGAAATTTAAAAAAAAAAGACCAATCAGTGATCAGGAATTAATAGTTATGGCTGCAGAGCAGAAATTATGACAGATTAATCTATTTTTGGTAGGGTTTTACGCCTTTTCGTACCGAAATAATTGTCTGCTTGCGCGAGGGGTCCGCTTATGCTGGGTGATCGCTTACCCGGGGTTAGATAAAAAATCTAATAGTGGGGAAAATTTTCGTTGCGAGCAGAAGTATCCGCTTACGCGGGGTGTCCGTTAGGCGGGGTTCTACTGTATGTGCATTTCTAGGTCCATAAACGTATACGTTACAATCTAGAAATGGTTTTAATAGCAAACAACCAATTATAGGAGAATCTGGCTGAATGCCAATGGACGATCCAGGACATAGGGGTGTGTGGTGGTCTAGGTTTATTTGTGTGAGATGTGTATGTCTATATTTGTATATCTATGTGTGTGTTAGTGTGTTTGTGTGTGTGTGTGGGGGGGGGGGCTGGCTTCTATAGGCAAGTGCACCAATTTCTTTTTTAAATATCGTAGTTATTCAAACCTTCAAAAGGTAATTAAAAGATATATATATAACGAGTGTACGTATGAATGAATACACGCCTATGTTAGTATCTAAGATAAACGCAGAAGGAAACGTTGAGTTTAATCTTGCATCCATCCAGGCGTGTCTATTCCAGTAGGTTGCGATCTTTCCTTAGAGATGCTCCCAACTTGTCCCCCCGCGTATTTATGACGTAATGTCCGTATATCCGGCCGGGCGCATACTTCCATAGAATAAATATTAGATAAGTATGATAGATCTATTGATAGAAACTGATGTTTAGTTTTGTGCAACAAATATGTGTTCTCTGACCTTAAATACATAACCACGGTTTTGACATGATACAGATGATAATATTAGTAACCAGGGGCCCGTTTAATAATCTAGGCTCGTACACATGTAGACCCTTTTCTTTATCCTACCCCGCATATAAATCTCCATAGACTTAACATGGTGGGCTTGTATGCCACGGTTATGCCATAAAATATTTATATTCCACTGGTGACATATGAAGTTAAAAACATATGACAGGGTAGGATAAAATCTAAACATCACTCAATTTCATATAATTGTTTACATGCCATTCGTTGTCTTCTGCTACAGATATCACTCAGCTCTGCTTCGTGATATCATTCCGCGTAGACAACTCATGCCATACAAACAATCATATGAAATTTCGTGATGTTTCAAAACAGTATGCCATTGAGACCCAGGGACGATGTGGGTCAACTTTATTCAACACTTATGAACGACCTTATGGACGGCTAATACTGTCTTAGAAAACGAATTAATTTTTTTGGTTTATTTACATAAAAGAAATATATTATTATGATATTATCAAACAATAACCCTTGTAGGAAGTACAGAAAAGGTGTCTTGGTGCACCCCTCTCTGAAGATCTCACACTCTCGAAGTCGTAATCTGTACAAGGTTCTCACTGTGCTCTATGGGAGAAGAATTCTTAACGAACTAGGCTTAGAGCCTTGAGAATCCACTGACACACAGTATTTCCGCTAGGTGGCATCATTCAGATTATAGGAATCTTTGGATCTATTGATATACATCTTTAGCACGGGAGGCAGGCCAGTGGATTCTCAAGGCTCTAGGCCTAGTTCATTAAGAGTACAAAATATGACTTAGAGAGTGTGAGATCTTATGAGAGGGGTGCACCACGAGCCTAGATTACCAAGATTACCAAGCTCGGTGGCCAAGTGGGGGGGGGGGGTGTTCGCCTCGAGCATGGGAGGTCGTGGGTTCAAACCCCAGTCGGGTCATACCAAAGACTTACACAAAAATGGTACCCACTGCCCATTCGGCTAACACCCACCATTAGAATGAGGAGTAGGGGTCTAGGGCCCAAGTTGAAGAACGGCTACATAGCCGAATTCAGTGATTGTGTTGTAACACAATATCCCCTTAAAGATTGCTTAAAAAAAAAGAAAAAAAAAGAAGATTATTAAACAGGCCCCTGGACTCACCTGACGTGATCCCAGCAGAGAGAAGCAGTAGAAGCAGTGTTAAAGCGGCCATGGCCACAGGTCCAGCTTTCACACCCACTCTCACACTCACACTCACACCCACAGTGTCCTCACAGCTTTACAGACAGCTAGCAATCCCCACTCCTCCCTGGTTCCGTTTTTAGCCGCGGTCCAGCGTGTATCTCCCCGGTCTTAGGATCTCTACCTGTGTATTGCTGGACGAGGTGTAGGTCCAGCGTATTAGGTCCATGCATGTTCCCACACCCACACCCAGTCACTTTCACACCCACAGAGACAGTGTGCTTTTAACAAGGCACCGCTAGTGGGTCAGTCAAGTCCAGCCAGGTCTTCCTGATCCTTGTATAGCTACAGCATGGCGCCTCTGAGACTACTGATCTCTGGTAGAGGAGATTTGCATCATGAAGGTCCAGTGTTTAGGCGCTTACTCCAACATTCACACACGCAGATACAGCCACTTTCTCTGTCTGACACCTCCTAGGGGTAAGTAAAATCCCTGTATTTCTGTCCTGAGAACTAACGGTCCCTGCTATAGGAGACTGTAGCATGTAGGTCCGCTGTGTTGAGGTCCACTGTAAGCTGACCTCCTAGGGCTAAGTAAAATCCCTGTATTTCTGCCCTAAGAACTAACGGTCTCTGCTATAGGAGACTGTAGCATGTAGGTCCGCTGTGTTGAGGTCCACTGTAAGCTGACCTCCTAGGGCTAAGTAAAATCCCTGTATTTCTGTCCTGAGAACCAATGGTCTCTGCTATAGGAGACTGTAGCATGTAGGTCCGGTGTGTTAAGGTCCACTGTGAGCTGACTTGACGCCAGGCTTATCAGTTTATCAGTGGTGTTAGGAGGTAATGTGTACACACAGGCTTATTGACTGAGGCCAGGTCAAGTTGTGTTGTGTCTGAGACTATATGTGTGTATAGAATATATGTATATAGAATATATGTCTATATAATGTATGTATATAGAATGGATATATAGAATGTATGTATATATAGAGTATTAGACCCTTACAGACCGCGCCGCCTCAGGCTTACGGTCTGTAAGGGTCTAACAGAGCACAGCTCCCATTTGCAAGAATCTATCACTGATTGGAGAACGGAATTTCTTGATTGGCTGTTCTAATTTTAGTGCAAACCCAAGCCTGAGAATATCATGATTCTGATACTATTCTGGGAATCATTATAACTCTCCAAGGTGATTTATTTGGTACATGTCCAGTAAACGCTACTCTAGGACCTCTGCTTGAAGAGTAATACTGGTTACTGGCAAATCAATCCGGGCAGCTAAGTACCAGCGGAGGCAGGAATCCCATAACAGTTGTAGTTTGAGCCTGTGTGCCCTGGCCCTGGCGACAACAGACTGTACTAGAGTCTAAACCAGAGCTAACGTAGTGTAGCTCTGGAGGCCAGTGTAATAAGGGCTGAACAGTAACGGTTTTATAGTTCCAGGAGAATCCACTAGGTGGTAGTACCGCAATACAAACTGAGAGACACCTATTGGTAGCTGTACACACTACCCACCCACCTTCTACACTACACTGGCCGCCAGAGCTACACGACGTTAGCTTTGTTTGGGTTAAATCTGGGACACCCTCACCCATATGCTGTAAGTGTTTGACACTCTTCCCGTAGATGTTTTATCTGACCTTCACCTTGTATAGTCTGTTTACAGACTGTTCCACCTAAGGCTTACGGTCCGCACGGCTCCCATTTGCCAGTTCCCTCTGCCTGATGGGAGAAAGGAATTTCGTTCTAATTTTAGGACCTATGCTCGAAGAGTAATTCACTGGGTAACTGCAAATCACTCAAGCCAGCTAAATACCAGCGGAGGCAGGAATCCCTGTCTCAAAATGGCACCCCCTAACAGTCTTAATTTGAGCCTGTGCGCCCTGGCCCTGGCGACAACAGACTGTACTAGAGTCTACACCTTGAAGAGTGTGTCAACTTCTCCTCTTGATGCCATTTGTCCATGCTCTTGTGTGTTCTTGTGTGTATTTGGAATATGATTACTTTATCATCAATTATGTCACTGCACGAAAACCACTATTTTACATATGTATACAAAACGCGTCTAACAGTAGGATTTTGCATCTAGAAGTTAGACCTGTTATCCGTCTCGTAGACGCCTTATCTAGTGGCGTATATACATGTCCATGGTGCGGTCTTAAATACGTCATATATACGCCTGATTCCGTTGTATATACACCAATCTCAAAAAGTTCCATTCTCTGCCACTTGGGGACACTACTGGTAGCATATTTCATTTGCCATTAACTATCCAAGTCTGTATTATATGAAAATTGCAATCTTATATTACCAATTTATTTTATAAAAACCTAATTAAGTATAAATTGATTAATTACACATAATAAACCCTGTATTTGTTGTTTCTTTACCGTTTTTCTAATAGATTTGACTTTAAAACACCATGCCTATGTGTGGTCAATCTTGGCTTAGCATATAAGCACCCTCTTCAAGGTTATAGCTAACTGCTGAAATCATCTTACCCCCTGCGAATGCGACCGCACAGGTGTGAATGCGGCCGCACATGTCTACCCGGCCCCCGCCGACACCATAACACCTCGCGGCGGGCAGCGGCGGGCATGGGCGGGCGGTGGAGGGTTGGGAGGTCGCGGGTGGCGGGTCAGTGTTGGTGTATCCTCTACCAACACCCACAGGCCCGGGCGGGCCGCGGGTCGCAATTTTTTTTTTTTTGGTATCATATATATGCCTGGCGTATATATATTGCGCAGAGTATATTTTATCTTAAATACGCCAGGCGTGAAAGACAGCCAAGTCGCGCGCGTCTGCATATGGAAACTGTCTTGTAGACTCCCGAAACGTAGACGCGTATAAGAGGTGTATACAAGTATAAACAAGCCACCAAACAGCCGATACGTGCGTTATCGCAATGGCGTATATATATGTAAAATAGTGCTTTTCGTGCAGTGTGTGTGCTATAAATATATCTCAGTGAGTATGTCAACTCTCAGAAACCTACTTGAGACAAAACTGCTTGTCCTAGAGTGAGAATTTATGGACAGGGCCTGGACTGAACCAAACCAACCTCTTAGAGTGGAGACAGAGGTGGTACACTGGCAACCAGAGCTACGCAAAATTAGCTCTGGTCGGCTTAAATGCATTGCTACCTTGAACCATTAGGTGTAAGATAGACTGGCCTCAGTCCCTGTGTCCACCTTGCCTGCCTGCCTACTGCCACTGCACGCTTACCTTACCCCTCCACCTTCACCCCCCCCCCCCTCCCGTCTGCCTGGCCTGGAACGATACGTATTACAAATCGCCCCATCCTGCTTAACTTTAAACATTCTATAAAAGTTCATCATTTTGTTATTTCCTTTCCTGTGTATTTTTGTCAAGATGATGATATATAATGAACGTAAGGCCCGGCGTCCACCTACTACGATATGGCACCGATATAGTCTACGATGCACCTCCCGATAGAAAATCAAAATCACGTCGGAAGGTTACCTAATGTCGGGGCAGTTGACCACGTTTCTGCGATTAGACACCGATAAAAACCCCATACAATGCATGGTGGATTGGCATGTCTAGACATATGTCTACGATTTTGCACCTTCCCGATATGCACCGATTTTGACATTTTGTATCGGTGCCATATCGGGAGGTCTACGATTCTATCGTAGTAGGTGGACGCCGGGCCTCAAGCTTGATTCTTCATTAACCTGTTAGCTATGAATATCTCTCACCAATTAGTTCTGCTTTTAGAGCCTACATAGAACAAGACTACTTGTTTTGCGGCGATAGAGAGGGAGACAGAGGGATACCGTGTGTGATTTAAGCCGACCGACCCCTATATCGTACCTCAGCGCAGACAGGGGTTGGTTGCCAATCTACAGAGGTGGCGGCCAACCTATATACCGGAAGTCGCCGTTATCCGGTGGTGACGCTGCAAGCGTGCAGCTAGTTCCAGGAGTCTGCATAGGTGGCGTGCGTGTTTACAATTATTCATAGCGTCTTACTTCTGTGATTATTCATCAATCTCATGAAGTTCTAAATTAAGGCCATTTTATCCTAAATCTAGAATACTGCTTCTCAATCGTTGTATCAGTGTAACAAGTTGGACTAGCGCTATGGAAAATAGCATATTTACCATGAAACATGATCTTACAAAAGGAGAAGCACAGGTTTATTTGATTTGAACTGAAATATCTGATACATTGGTGTTTGGTAGTTACAACAAAATGGTTGGATATTATATATTTTTATTCACTAAAAGGCATATCGGACGATTTACAATGTCAATTTCTTGGAAATTGAATAGCTTGGAAATTGAATCTCCAAGTGAAGTGGAATATATAGCTGATAAGAAATGGGAGTCACTGCGCTAGTTTTTTTATTTAGAGATGACTTTTATGATAATATCATAACAGAATACATAGAAAATATAAAATGTTTTTTTCTTCACAATGCAAAACCCAAGTTATATTCTCCAAACGTTCACAAAATATAGAAAATCTAAAATAAAAAATTGTCACACTGTAAAACCCATGTTATATTCTCCAAACTTTCACAAACTAATCCGGTGGCTACAATAAATGATTCTTGACGTTGATTCTTGAATTTGGCACCACCTGACGACTTTGGGCTGTAAAAACGTTTTGGCACCAGCTGACCACCATATGACATGCTCTGAGGCCAGCCACTATCTCAATCAACCTTGAATTAGTCGTCTAGGCAGGTGGCGACACTGTAAACCTCAGTCGTCAACCACCTCCACTTTTGACCAAAAACGTATCGGGTGCATTGTGAACATGACATTACTAAACCCTTTTTTTCACCTCCGATTTTCGGCACAATTTGGTCCCGCCTGACGACTATTGGATATGCTCTGACGCTTGTGCCTATTTCAAGCCGGATTGAATTAGTTATCTAAATGGGCAGCAATTTTATGAAACTTTTGTCGTCAGTATGAACACTCGAAGACATTCTGAGATTGACTTTTGCAGTGGACAATGCCACCACCTGACGACTATTGACCTGATGATCTACAGTCACCACAGCCGGCGATTTTGGCATTTTGCACCTCCTAACAACTTTCAGCAATAAAATGATAGAAATCGTCTAATGTAAATGCCAAGTGCGTGACAACTGCAGATCGTGTGGTTACATCAGATTATACAATTCAGCACCACCTGTCAACTATTGGACACGCTTTGACGCCTGCGACTATTTCAAGCAGGCTTGTATTAGTCATCTAGATAGGCAGCGATTCTGTGAAAATTCATAGTCATCAGTTTAAATGCCCGGGTACATTCTGAGGTCGCTGACTTTTGTTCAGTCGTCCAGTGTAAATGCTGGGTCGGGTGTACAGCAGAGGATGATAGATCGTCTAGTGTAAACGCTTCGGCCGATATTGCGTTATCATAATCTACATGGCATTAGAACAAATCACACAGATGCAGTTTTGAGTGATAATTGACTATATCTAAGAATTCCCAGGTGGCGCCACCGTGAATTGCAGGATATGCCTTTAAGGTAGTATTCTGTGTGTTGGAGTACGGACTATTTACATGTGACCCGTTTGTAGTATAGTGAGGTGTGCAGCGACCGAGGCAGCTTTCTGCAAAGAGAGGAGTGTAAGCATTTATATAAATTTGTTTAAACTTAGGCACACACATGTACATACATACACCTAGATGGGACACATCCATTGTTAGTTCCTGAGGCAGTCACTAGGTGGCCAGTGGTATGGTGGTTCCCTTGGGGGGAGAGACCCTGTATTCTGGCTCTTTGTTCTTACAAAATTCAACTGCCTTTCAATGTTTTACCATGGTTACATTGACTCTCTACACCCATCCCAGAGCAGGATGACATAATGATTAAATCCATGATGTTTTTCACATGGAACACTTTATATACATATGTGAGCAAGGCTAGAGTTGTGACACTTCCCAATTATCACTCACTTCTTTTGCACCTCCATTACTGGATAATAGGCTATATGCCGTATACATACACACATAGAGTGGCATTTTTTCTCCAAAGGCTTAACTCACCAGATACACAATGCTCGTTGAGTATTGTGAAGGAATATTCAATGGGCGATGACATAAAGAACGTTAGCCAATCAGAGAGTGATAAGGGTGAGATGGCGTCTGAACCATGCTGGATAAATAGCCGCTGAAAATACACCATTCATCGGTAGAACATATAACCATAGTAGGTTTACGTTATATTTGTAGGTGTCGGGTCGTTCTAGCGGTAGCGTGTTCACCACTCACCATGTGGGATGTCAAGTTGACGTGCCTAGTTTTATGTGATTAGACAAACGAGATGGGATCGAGCTCAGACCATAAACTTAAATAAATGTCTTCATTCATCTCACCCTTCACATTGGGTAACCGTTGAGACATAATCCCCATTGAGGATTTCTTTTCTTAATACTCAATGGACGTTGGATATGAGTTCCCAATGTTAAGTCTATCGGGAAAAAATACCACGGGTGAGATAAAAGGTGATTTAGGTGTACCGCCTACATACTACGAATTAGTTGCCATACAAGATTGAAATATCCAGTATGTTGCAATAGTGCAATTTCAATTCAATAAATGATTCAACAGCGATTTTCAAAATGTATAATTTACATTTCCTTTTCTTTTTCAAATAAGCTTAGTTCTCTTGGTCAATCCTATAAGATGCACATGAATGCTATTGTTGTCTTGGTTTATATATGAAACCTCCTTTCCCTAGCTAGAGATTTAAGCTTATTCTAAGATGAATTTCAAAAATATACATTATTATATACCGGTGCCCGAATGTCTCATGCTTCTATTTAGTGAGTTGTAGAATGGCATCCTAGGTATATAATAATAAAAAGACACAGTGAGTGTGTCTGAATTACATCTGTTCCTCGATACTTTGGTCAGAAATACTCACCTCATTCTTCGAACTCAGTGAGTATTTCTGACCAAAATAGCTCTGAACAGGTTCCATTCAGACACACTAACCATGTCTTTCTATATTATTCATTTTTATGATATGTAAGTAATTCTATGAGGTATGCTATTATTGTATAAAAGGGTCACTTAATGCATCCTTACCATCATCATTATCAGTGTGCTGAGTATCCCTTACTGTATCCATATCTGCTGCTCCGTCCGAGGTCATCGCCGAGTTTACTGCCGTAGCCATAGCCCCCGTCATAGCCTTTGTTATAGCCGTACTTATCTTTGAAATAATCATCCTTGTTATAGTCATCTTTACCATAACTGTCCTTGTCATAACCATAATTCTCCTTATCATAGCTATCCTTGCCATAGTCATAGTTATCTTTACCATAGCTATCCTTGCCATAACCATATTTATCTTTATCATAGCTGTCCTTGCCATAGCCATAGTTATTTTTATCATATTCATTTTTGCCGTAGCCATAATCATCCTTGCCGTAACTATGCTTGTCATGGCCATAGCTACTTTTACCATAACTATGCTTGTCATAGTCATATTTACTATAGCCATCTTTGCCATAGCTATTTTTATCATAACTATGCTTGCCATAGTCATATTTACCATAGCTATCCTTGCCATAGTCATAGCTAGTTTTCCCATAACTATGCTTGCTATAATCATAGTCATTTTTCCCCGTACTAGACTTGCTATAGTCATAGTCACGTTCACTATAGGCGCTTTGATGAGTGGGGTAAACTCCCTCCTTTCCGTAGCCGTTGCCGTAGCCGTTGCCGTAGCTCTGGCCGTAATCACGGTCGTACTTCCCGTCCCTGTTCCGGTCATGCGCATCGGGCACCCCGTCAAAGTTCTGGTCGCGGTTTTTCTGAACCGGAACTGAGAATCCAGTGCGTTTCCGGTACGCTTGCTCCTTGTTGGTACCATACCCCGCCTCGGCAAGCATGCTGGTAACCAGCAGAAGAAAGATGGAGGCGAGCCTCATTCTGGTCAGTCAGTGTGGGAGTGAGGCTGTGATGCCCGGATGTGGCCAGGTTGAAAGTGGTGAGTGACAGACATATCGGCTTTATACATAAGTCAGGGGATGGTATGTGGTAATTAAAGGCATACCCTACAATTCACGGTGGCGCCATCTGGTGATCTGCAAATTTTCCCATTCATCCATTGAAATTGGTGCATTGTGACACATTCCAGGCTCCAAAGAGGAAAATTAGAGTTTTGTCTAGTTTGACCTAATCCAATAGGTAAAATAGGCCCTTTTCATATGCTTGATTTACATAGGAAATGTACTGGAAAATATGGTTTTCTTCAATTCTTTCAAAAACCTACATAGGTAGTTTTATGCATTAACTATATCCTGTGAAAGTTTGAGGAAAATGACATGGGTTTCACTACCTGAAAACATACTTTTTATAATTTCTATATATTCTAATATAAAATTATTATAATTACTATTCTCTATATCAAAAACTAGCATGGTGACCCGCCAATTTTAAGTTAGATATGTGTTCCACACCATTTGGAGATCACCATTTTAAATTTTCAGGAAATTGACATGGGTTTTAATTTTCAAGCCAAATTGTCCGATATGCCTTTAACATAAGTCATTATATATATCGGCTTTATACATTAGTCAGGGGATGGTATGTGGTAATTAACATAAGTCATTATATATCAATACACGCCGTCCTTAGACGCCGACCAGGCTTGGATCGGTCAACGCCGTCAGTGAAAGCAATAAACGTCACTCACACCTGACGACTTTTATACTTCCGGTTGGCCTCTTCGCGCCCATTTTGACCTTTTGGGTGCTGATCTTTCTTAATTTGAGCTCTATACCAATACAGATGAGTGATTCTGATAAAACAGTTATAGGTGGCAGGAAGAATAAAAGTATAGCAGATTGCAATACACAGATTGTAACAGAGAGGTTTACTTTGAGGTGATGATGATTATCCTACCCCTAATAAAAAATCATAACTATCCTTGTCATAACCATGTTTATCTTTATCATATTTTTTTTGGCCATAATCATAATCATCAAATTGTATGTGGCTTGCCAATACATGAAGTGAAATATATGTAACTAGAGAAATATAAAAAAATTGACCAATCAGCAATCAGGAATAATTCACCTGTGTAAATAGTTCCGGCTGCAGAGCAGAAATTCTGACAGCTGTCAAACATGGACGGAATCGAGCCGGACTTTCTTGATATAATAAAGTCGTGAAGATGGGGTAGGATAAATACGAAACCAAACTTGAGTTGGACTTGTCAGTGTCTATGCCACTCTGGTCAGGTCTGTTCCTCACTACGCTCAGCTAACGCTTTGCGTAGTAGTACACAACCTTTCCGTTGTGGCATAAACACTGACAAGTCTAACTCTCGTTCAGTTTCTACTAGTTATCGGAGTGCAGTTATGGACCGGAGGCTCCCTTCCAGGTGTCAGCGATCATGTGTCATAAATTTACCAGAGTCTTCTCAAGTCTGCATTCCCGAGTCTTGCTCTTTAAGATAAGGACTATTCAACATTGTCATCACTGCACGAAACTAACGAGTTTATTCATCGCGGCAGCACATGTATCGGCTGAATATAGACTTGATGTCATATAAATATGTCTATATTTTACCTCATTGAGGCTGAGGTAAGATGATTTTGGGAGTCAACTTTAAGTTTGAACAGGGCCATTATATAGTACACCCAGAGTGACCATACATAGAAATGGTGTTTTAAAGTAAAATCTATTAGAAAAACGGTCAGAAAAACCAACATAATGCAGGGTTATCCTGCAGAGTTAATCAATTTATACTCAATGAGGTTTTATAAAGGTTTTATAAAATAAATTTGTAATATAAGATTGCATTTTTCATATAATACAGACTTGGATGGTTAACAGAAAATGAAATAAGCTACCAGTGCTGTCCCAAAGTGGCACAAATGGGAACTATTGGATAGTGGAGAAATGGTTTAGTCAGTTCTAAAATGGCATTCCTAATGATTTCTAGGTATATAATAATAAAGAGAAACAGTGAGTGTGACTGAATTCCATCTGTTCCTCGATATTTTGGACTGAAATACTCACCTCGTTCTTCAAACACTATGAATATTTCTGATCAAAATATCCCTGAACAGGTTCCATTCAGTCACATTAACTATGTCTTCATATATTACTGCCCGCGGCCAAGGCCTTGGGCAGTAATTTCTCCTAGCCTTACCTCGTAACTTTGACTTTCTCTCTCCGGAACATAGTTTCCCTCTATTACCTATGTTTATCCTACCCCTAATAAAAAACTCCATAGGCTTAACATTGGGTCACTGTATTCACTCTAGTGGGTTACACTTGACAAATGACGTCATCTGTTAATGTGGAAGTAATTTAGACGGGCTGGGTAGGATAAATTCTAAACCAAGCTCGAGTTAGTCATGTTATTGTTTATTGCACTCCAGCAAGATCGCGTATTACTGCTCTAGGCTTCGCCTCGCGCAGTAATATGCGATCTTTCCGTCATGCAATAAACAGCAACATGACTAACTCTTGTTTGGTTTCTCCATAGTATCCTATTCACAAGTACTATGTGTATCCTTTTGGTATCTTGTCATTCACCTATAAATCGATACACATCAAATTGTCTCTTTGTGGGTGCTGATATATCTCAATATCGAATCTCTAACTATTACACAGTCTGCTAAACGATATGCACTCTCTGAAACACCCACATGTGTGAAAATACAAGTCGTTAACTTTATTTTCTTCTTTTAGCGTATAATTTTCGCCTCAAAGAGGTCGCCAGTAGTATAGGAGAACTATGTGATTATTACCTGTATGGAATGATTACCCACTTTTAGATGGGTGTAAATACGCAACAAGGTCGGAGACGGAGAGTGCATTTACACCCATCTGAAAGAGGTAATCATGGAATACAGGTAATAATCAGGTTGTTCTAATATAATTATATATCTGTAAATGTTCAGATTTTACAATAGTTAGCTGTTAATCACACTGCCACTCTACGCAGTTTACGACAAAAAAATAAGAGAAATTATGGAGTACCTTGCTCGTATAATAAGAATACTACAATCTAAGCAGCAGTCCGTATTCATAGTGAGTTTATTTGAGTCAGGTATATATGATAATATGTAAAACCAAGGTTATGGTGCCAATACAGGCTAGCTTTTTTAGTTGTCTCCAATGAAATCGTTCACAACTAGCTTCATCGTCTTCATAACATTTGCTTTTCAATCATAATCTCTATGAATCAATGTGTGGATGACGCGGCGAACCGGTACGCTACCTCTACCCGTGTCCGAGCTCTCTCCCTTGTTGACTCTGTCACAGATTTCCTCCATTCTGATTCGCTGTCGCTCGCCAAACAAAATCTTGTGCCCTAGTTACGGGTGCGGTCTGTTCGGGACCAGCGAAACTTCGCTGTGTCCTCTCATTTTGCAGTGTTTTTTAATGTCGGCTTCGCTGGTAGCCAGCCTCTCCCAGCGGAGTCTCCGCTGGGTCCTCTGCAAACGCACTGTGAGACAATGTTTCACTCGCTTGTACATATACTGACACTGAAGCTGGTGCTTGGTTGGTGTCTACCATTTCTAATGGTAGGAAACCGTGACAGACCAAAATACTCGCGTGGTGTTGACATGGACATCCGCAATTTTTTTCCGCAACGCTCAACAAAGTCGAACGGGAAGAGATTGTCAACATAATCTCTATGAATCACTCCCACATTCACTATGCTACAGTATCCACTTCTATTATCAGAAAAACTTATTGCTGTACATAACTGACATACATTAAAAGAGAGAGGAGAGAGAATAGAAGGGTCATGAGAGTGAGGATAGAGTGGAAAGGTATAAGGAGAATAGGAGAGGGAGAAGAGAAAGAGATAGAGACTGGAAAGGAGAGAGAAGCGAAAGAGGAGAGCAAGAGACAGAGGGAGAAGAGCGAATATACAGGTGGCACAGGGGAGAGAGTGGATAGAGAGAGCGAAGAGAGAGAGGAGAGAGAGAGGAGAGAGAGGAAAGAGGGAGAAGAAGGAGAGAAGAGAGTGAGAGAAGGGAGAGAGGTGAGAAAGAAGAGAAAGAGAAGGGAGAGAGAGTAGAAAGACAAAGGAGAGAGAGAGAGGAGAGAGGGAGAGGGGAGAGGAGATGGAGGAGAGAGAGGGGACGAAGGGAGAGAAAGGAGAGAGCAGATAGTGTATCTTACAATACTAAAGGCATGTTACACTTTGTACTGAGTTTTATATTGTACAGTTCTAAAGGCATGTTACACTTTGTGTGAGTTTAGATTGTACAGTTCTAAAGGCATGTTACACTTTGTGTGAGTTTAGATTGTACAGTTCTAAAGGCATGTTACACTTTGTGTGAGTGTAAATTGTACAGTTCTAAAGGCATGTTACACTTTGTGTGAGTTTAGATTGTACAGTTCTAAAGGCATGTTAACTTTGTGTGAGTTTAGATGTCAAGATCTAAAAAAATATTATTTTCGTTGTTTACCCTGCAAGAACATCGGCTCCCATACATTTTCAACGGGGTTTTGTATACGATGGATGATAATATCATGAAACATCACGAAATTTCACATGATTGTTTATATGGCATGAGTTGTCATCGCGGCATGATATCACGAAGCGGAGCTGAGTGATATCTGTAGCAGAAGACAAGGAATGGCATATAAACAATCATATGAAATTGAGTGATGTTTAGATTTTATTCTACCCTGTCATGTGTTTATAACTTCATATGTCACCAGTGGCATATAAATATTTTATGGCATAACCCTGGCATACAAGCCCACCATGTTAAGTCTATGGAGATTTATATGCGGGGTAGGATAATATCAAGAGACGTCACGAGTTTGAGTCTGAGTTTATTTATGCCATGCATTTTGTTGGCTCCATAATTTCACGAGTCGAAGACGAGTGACATTACGGAGCTAACAAAACGTGTGGCATAAATAGGCTCAAACTCAAACGAGTGGCGTCTAGATTTTATCCTACCCCTTTCCATATTTTTTCAGTATCAGAAAGTAGTGGCATAAACAACACTTTATGTCACACCCGTGACATAAACAAATCCCATGTTAAGCCTATGGCGTTTTTTATCAGGGGTAGGATAAATGCTCTAATTTGGCTGTTGGTGTTCTGCGTGTGGTCTGAGTGTGGCCCGTCTCTGTACCGTCTCCGGAAATGTGCACATACCTCGTCATTAATACCTGATCACCTTCACTATCACCTCCACCGTCTCTCACCTCCAGCCCGCCGGCCCAACCCAGGTACACTAATTAAAGAGACAGGGCACTGACCCGCTCATTAAACCAGCACGCAGCGCCAATTAACAAGGAGGTGGTCGTAGGTAATGCACATTCCTCTGTATGTAAAAGACGCAGTTTTAGTGAGATATTTTAAAGATCAAGGATGTATGGTATCATCATAATACCCTAAAACCAAATTGTAATGCGTATATGAAATCTTTGGGTTACCATGGTTCAAACCTTTGGAACTCACAACCTGAGAGTATACGTAGTATTGAAACATACAAAGAATTTAAGTCTATAAGTAAGAAGAACATTTTCTGTATTCTAGATGAATCACCCTTGGTAATCTAAATTTTGATTGTAAACAAAAATAGGCAGTATTCATAAGAATACACCTGTGTTGATGAAAAGAGACAAATTGTTGAAGTGACCCTTTGTACATGGTCTTTACAGCACATAAGCAATTTTGGAGCTGCTACATAGATGTTGATCCATGAGGCAGAGAACCTATATTTATGTTGATCATGTCCCTCATCTATTATTTGTGATAGAGTCAAATTTTATATTCTTATTTTATTATATAACCCTGTCATAATGTATGATTGCAATATTATTATTTACTATTAAGAAATGGTTTAATCATGGGAAAAAGGCACTGCCATGAAAACCAGTTGCTGTGACAACTGAGGCAATTGCCCCTTTTGAGGGTCTAGTGGTAAAGATATTTCTCTGAACATGAATCATATCAAGTATTGAATGTAAACTCTAGACCTAATAAAAAAACTGAAAAAAAAGTATGGTGATTGTCTATGTCCAACCTATTTCAGGTAGTATTTTGTCTTTATCCTGTTTTTTATGTTTATTGATGTTTGTTTTTCAATGTTGTATGGTAATGGTAGATGACAGAGTTTTATATGAATATCTGTTGATTGCTTCCCTGAATATGTACCCTAAGATTTCAGCAAACCATGATCATGGAGGATCATGATATATAGAATCAAAGAATATGTATACAAAACTTAACAAAAAAGGTGTCCCTTGAAATGAGTGAAAAGGAATATGATAAGTGAAATGATTTGAAATTATTTATGAACGTAATGAGCGAAAAGAACTAAGTATGTATAAAGACAATAATCGATGGTTTTGTGGACAGGCGGGCGTAAACCACGAGAGGTTGATGCGTCGTAATACACGAGCGCTAGCGAGTGTATTACGACGTCAACCTCGAGTGGTTTACAGAGCCGCCTATCCACATAATCATCGTTTGTTGTATTTATCATCCATTATTTCGAATGAATTAAACCCAGTTATTGCCATATTAAAGGGTATAGCAATAGGGACTATTTCTTTGCTCTATAGCAAAAGGGACTATTTTCCCCGTGTACCATGGTTTTGAGACCGTATACCACAGGTTTGAATCCGTATACCACAGTTATGGTATCTGGCAGGTTTTATACAATGGGTGGTGGTTTACTGAGTCCCCATACATTTTCATTGGGGGCTTTGTATACGATGGATAATAAAGATTATGAAATAAGGTGTTGGCGGTGGGAAATAAAAATAGTAGAGTTGTAAAACTGGGTGTGCTCAGCGTCCATGGCAAGTGAGGTGCGGGGTAATAGTGTTTGTCCTTGTTGCACAGAAAAGAATCATCACTCGATGTTTGTATTGACTTTAACTAAACAGAAAAACATCTCTCAGTGTTTTTCTATAGACTTACAAAACAGAAAAACATCACCACTCGACGTTTGTTTCGACTTTAATAAAACAGAAAAACATCATCACTCGGTGTTCGTATCGACTTAGTAAGCAGAAGACATCTTAACTTGGTGATTGTATCGACTTACTAAACATAAAACATCACTAGTTGGTTGTATCGACTTTAACTAAACAGAAAAACATCATCACTCAATGATTGTATCGATTTACTAAACAAAAAACATCACCACTTGACGTTTGTTTCGACTTAAGCCCAATGCCCATCTACCGATTCCGCAACATTCATGTACGTTTGTCGGCGACAAACGGACGGTAATTTGTCTCACCAAAGGCATCCTAACGGAGTCGGCCGTAGTCGGTTGATGTAGGACAGCTAGGCAAGGGTGAGCCACTGATTAGTAGACCGATTTGCTTAGGACTAATATCCACCACCCCATCTTGTCAATGTCCGCCAGTCGAGCGAAGAGTTACGTAATTTGCCTGCGACAAGTCGACCGACTCCTATATGATTTGGGAACTCATCGCTCAACCCTGAATCAGTATACGGGCATCAAGCTTTAAACTAAACAATAAAACATCATAACTTGGTGATTGTATAAACTTTCTGCTAACTACTCATAACCTTACGTTGGTGTTCGACTTCATCCACCCTGATTTTGGCGGCACATTGTTGGCAAGGTAAAAGGGGTCTTTTATTTCCAGGAAATAACTCTCCTACAAGCGACCTGGTCCCTGCTTGAAGCCGGACGCCCATCTACCGATTTAGGGTTGAACGATTAGTTCCCAAATCATATAGGAGTCGGTCACCTTGTCGCAGGCAAATTACGTAACCCCTTGCCCGACCCGCACACTGATGAAATCGGTGAATGGTCCACTAATCGCTAGGGGAGGGCAAAAACCAAAGAAACCGAGTGTGGCACCCCCTACAAGCCTCACCAAGCAATTACTGTATTTACTGCGTCTGTCAACCTATCAACCCTCCTTTCCCAACGTTCCGTTGTCGCCGACTACATTTATCAACATGTTGATAAACTGATCCCCACCGATTTTGGAACATTGAAACCACAACTTGTCGGGGACAAAAGGACCTCTGAGGGAGGTGGTTCACTAATCGCTGAGTAGCCTTGCCTAGCTGTCCTACATCTACCGACTCCATTAGGACGGCTTGGCTGTGACAGATTACCCTCCGTTTGTCGCCGACAAACGTACATAATTATTCCGAAATCGTTAGATGGGCATTGGGCTTAACGGGTAGAAACTCGACAGCTATAAATACATACGGAGATTGGTGCTCTGTGTCTGTGTGGTCGCCTGTTTGCTCGGAGTGGGTGGTTCAGTGGACTCGGCCATTTTGTATTGATCTGAGGCCCCCAGTCTCTCTGTAATGGATAAATCAGCTTCTGGTGCTAACAGGCTCTCATTTCCTCGTAGCCTGTCCAGCACTTATGGACCGGAGTTATAGCAACTCTCAAAGCTGCCTGCCAACTGCTCTACCGTATTCCTATATAGCCATTGGCGAACGCTCTTTAGTTACATACTGCTGGTGCACCCCTCTCATAAGATCTCACACTCTCTAAGTCATATTCTGTACAAGGGGGTGCACCCCTCTCATAAGATCTCACACTCTCTAAGTCATATTCTGTACAAGGGGGTGCACCCCTCTCATTTTTTTTTTTTTTTTTTCCTTGTATGGGTTTTGGCCGTCTGTGAACAGAAATCTATGACTGATAATTATTTTAGTCTACTCCCACATATTGGGAAGTATAAGCATTCACCGGTGGAATTTCGTATGATCTCTTACTCTTTAAGTGGTATTCTGTACAAGGTTCTCACTACGCACCCCTCTCATAAGATCTCACACTCTCTAAGTGGTATTCTGTACAAGGTTCTCACTACGCACCCCTCTCATAAGATCTCACACTCTCTAAGTGGTATTCTGTACAAGGTTCTCACTACGCACCCCTCTCATAAGATCTCACACTCTCTAAGTGGTATTCTGTACAAGGTTCTCACTACACACCCCTCTCATAAGGTCTCACACTCTCTAAGTGGTATTCTGTACAAGGTTCTCACTACACACCCCTCTCATAAGGTCTCACACTCTGTAAGTGGTATTCTGTACAAGGTTCTCACTATACACCCCTCTCATAAGATCTCACACTCTCTAAGTGGTATTCTGTACAAGGGGGTGCACCCCTCTCATAAGATCTCACACTCTCTGAGTCGTATTCTGTACAAGGTGGTGCACCCCACTCATAAGATCTCACACTCTCTAAGTCATATTCTGTACAAGGTGGTGCACCCCTCTCATAAGATCTCACACTCTCTAAGTCATATTCTGTACAAGGTGGTGCACCCCTCTCATAAGATCTCACTCTCTCTAAGTCGTATTCTGTACAAGGTGGTGCACCCCTCTCATAAGATCTCACACTCTCTAAGTCATATTCTGTACAAGGTGGTGCACCCCTCTCATAAGATCTCACACTCTCTAAGTCATATTCTGTACAAGGTGGTGCACCTCTCTCATAAGATCTCACACTCTCTAAGTCATATTCTGTACAAGGTGGTGCACCCCACTCATAAGATCTCACACTCTCTAAGTCATATTCTGTACAAGGTGGTGCACCCCTCTCATAAGATCTCACACTCTCTAAGTCATATTCTGTACAAGGTGGTGCACCCCTCTCATAAGATCTCACTCTCTCTAAGTTGTATTCTGTACAAGGTGGTGCACCCCTCTCATAAGATCTCACACTCTCTAAGTCATATTCTGTACAAGGTGGTGCACCCCTCTCATTAAATCTCACTCTCTCTAAGTCGTATTCTGTACAAGGGGGTGCACCCCACTCATAAGATCTCACACTCTCTAAGTCATATTCTGTACAAGGTGGTGCACCCCTTTCATAAGATCTCACACTCTCTGAGTCGTATTCTGTACAAGGGGGTGCACCCCTCTCATAAGATCTCACACTCTCTAAGTCGTATTCTGTACAAGGGGGTGGACCCCTCTCATAAGATCTCACACTCTCTAAGTAGTATTCTGCACAAGGTGGTACACCCCTCTCATAAGATCTCACACTCTCTAAGTCGTATTCTGAATTCCAGTCCTAATAAAGCCACTAGGGCGCCAAGTACACAGTATTCCCGCTAGGTGGCATCATTGAGATTATAGGAATCTTTGGATTGGTTTTTAGCACGGAAGGCAGGCCAATGGATTTTCAAGGCTGTAAGCCGAGTACGTTAAGAATTCTTCTCTCATAGAGCACCTTGAGAACCGTGAGAACCTTGTACAAAATGCGACTTAGAGAGTGTGAGATCTTAGGAGAGGGGTGGCTGCTGGGGGTGCCGGAATTATGAGTTATGTGCCAAGGCTGTCTCTTTCTTCCCAGGCTGACGTTTTCCTACCAGGTTGACCACGTGATTTTTATGGACCATATGATTGGCTGACGCATTGCATCAGAAATACCAATGCTCGGCCTTCACATTGACACATCCCTATGGCAGAATTTAATCAAATTAAACAGAATTTGATATGCAAATGATCAATATCTACGTCTCTGTAATTTGACTTTCCTTCACAGGAACCTTTTCTGTACCTCGTACTACGTCTAGGGTTCTTATTTAGTGATATTTAAGTCTGTTTGTTGAGACAGTATCTTCTTCTTCTTCTTCTTCTTCTTCTTGATTCAATGGTACCTAACTATACCTTCATACATATATCACCTGCAACTTAAGGATGAATCAATAAAGATGTGTTGAAAAAAAGAGTACTGAATAAAGTTGACCCACAATGTCCCTGAGTCTATGGCACGGAGCAGGTTCTACATGGAGGATCGTCGATTATTAAACGTTCCCCGCTGTCAGGTCGATAGTGCACTGACAGTTAAATACAAATTCCACCACAAACCCCGATCAATGCGTCACATAGATGTTAAAGCAGTTTTCCGTTAATTATACAACCGTTAAGGTCTGTTTCCATTGGCCGATTTCCCGTCACCGATCTACAGTCAGGCACTTCCGACGCCATACCAGTAAATGGAAACATGCATGAACCCCGATGATGATGAATAAACGGTAATCTCTCAATGGAGACTTTGTATTTGTAAGGCCAGTTTTCATTGGCCGATTTTCCGTCGCCGATCTACAGTCGGGAACCATTGACGGACTTTTGGCACTTATGACCCAAAAGCGGTCGTGAAATGCCCTAGAACTCTTTCTGCTTAGATTATGCAATGTGGCACCACCCAAATCAAGATATGTGTTGTGTTTTAGTATGAATGAATCTCTTGTCTTGTCCACCTTCCCCTGGCCAAATCTGGGAAGAACATCCAAGGACTATCGTAAAACTTTATGAGTTTTAATCTTGGCCACCGTATGCCACGACTGGAATTTGGCAAAGTGACTTCATGAGGCGAAGCCGAGTGAAGTCCGGAGCCAAAACTCTAGGAGTGGCATGCGGTGGCCAAGATTAAAACAAATCAGGTTTTGATTTTATCCTACCCTGTCTCCTCGATTTTGGCATATTACATGATGATAATTCTGTACGCCACTAGTGGCATATAAAACTCTGTATGACAGTCAGCGTGGCATACGGAAACTCAATGTTAAGCCTATGGGATTTTATATTAGGGGTAGGATAAAGTATGTTTCTCTTTTTTATAAATTTCTCGACAAACAGTCCTCAGCTAGTTTAGATCTTCCATTGTAGTGAAGTTACAATCTCTAGAGTCAACAATGTAGCTCATTACACTTGTACATTTACATGGGATAACAAATAAGATAAAATAATATGATATATAGAACATGAAGTGAATGAGGGATGAAGTTGATAGTTTAACAAACCAAGTCAAAAGTAAAATACATAGACTTGATCTATTTTTTAAAAACCTTATAGTTCTCACCCTTTTGCACCGAGTAGTCCAGTTTGTCCCACAAAACCTGCCCCCTATACAATGGACTATTCAAATAATTGCTACAGTTTATCCTTCTGTCACTGTTTAAGCCGGATGCCCATCTACCGATCTAGGGTTGAACGATTAGTTCCTGAATCATATAGGAGTCGGTCACTTTGTCGAAGGCAAATTACGTAACCCCTCGCTCTACCTGCACACTGATAAAATCGGTGTATGGTCCACTAATCGCTGGGGGAGGGCAAAAACCAAAGAAACCGAGTGTTCACTAATCGCTGGGTAGCCTTGCCTAGCTGTCCTACATCTACCGACTCCATTAGGATGGCTTGGCCGAGACAAATTACCCTCCGTTTGTCGCCGACAAACCTACATAAATGTTCCGAAATCGGTAGATGGGCATTGGGCTTTATTATCCATCGTATACAAAGCCCTCATTGAAAATGTATGGGGACTCAGTAAACCACGACACATTGTATACAACATGTCAGATACCATTCCGGTGGTATACGGATTCAAACCTGTGGTATACGGCCTCAAAACCATGGTATACGACAAAAATAGTCCCTTGTGCTATAGAGCAAAGAAATAGTCCCTATTGTTATACCTTTTAATATGGCAATTACTGGGTTTGATTTATTTGAAAAGATGGATAATAAATACAACAAACAATGATTTTGTGGACAGGCGGCTCTGTAAACCACTCGAAGTTGACGTCGTAATACACTCGCTAGCGCTCGTGTATTACTATGTGTCAACCACTCGTGGTTTACGGCCGTCTGTCCACAAAACCATCGATTATTGTCTATTCACTTGAATAGAAAAGGGGGAGTGATGGAATAAATAAACATGGGATGGTAAATTATTGACGATGCGAACACTATTTGGCAGGAAGAACTGGATCAGATCCATGTGAAATTCATGAATGTTGCTAAATCAAACACACTTACAGAAACTGATCAATAACGTCATCCGACCGGAAATGGATTTGGTGCCGTATACAATGCTTCTCGTTTCTGACAGCTTTAAAAGAAGGGCAGTGGTTTATACTTCCCCTACATTTTCAACGGAGACTTTATCTGACGGATAATGACATAATAAGAAAGAAATTGATGAGTGTTTGGTCTTTATCTCACCCCTGGTACAAGCTTAGCCATAGAAATACCATTAGAAAAAAATACTCAACGATCACCCCAGTAAAGTAACTATACTACGCCACGGCCGTGGCGTAGTGAATGTGAGATGACGTCATATGGATTTGCTAAGTATATTTTAACTATTTTGATGTTGTGATGCTATTTAATGGCAGAGAAAGGGGTGAGATAGATCCAGAACCACACTCGAACTCGATGTAGTTCTATAGAAGTGTCCTCGTTCGCCATCGAGTTTGGAGTGCGCATTGATATGAACGAGGCGATAGCCGAGTGAATAGTCTAAAGCACTCCAAACGAGATGGTGAATGGGGATTCAGACCGAGCACGAAAATGTTTCTGATTTTATCTTAGCCTGGATCTATTCATCTCTTTATCACCCATTAAGAACGAGTTACCGTTCTCGCAAGCCTGTTGAGAACGAGTTCGTACTGCTAAGCCTATGGACGTTTATACCGGGCTAAGATAAAACATCAGGTCTCACTTTGGTATACCTAGTGGTTTCAAGTATTGTTTTCGCTGTCACTGAGGGCAGATATGTTGGCAGTAGATCACAAGGTGTCACAGTGGTGGAGCACCAAAATATACACATCGCGAAAAAACACACAAATCATCGCGTGCAACATGTCACAGCAAAGGATTAAGGCATATTGCAACACTGTAAGATATAACAAGATATACCCAGATACAACACGGCAGATCCATCGTGTTGGTGGAACCAAGACTTAACTAGTAGACATGTACCTGCCATTTAGGTTTGCAAATTTTTGTTTGACCAGGGTGAGACTATGAGTCTTTTCCAGCTGTTGGAATTTTTTTTTCAAGTACCTGGGACCTCTTTCAGTGACATGTTTCGTGACATGTCTGTATGGTATCTGTGACACCATACAGACAGATCAACACAAGTCGCGGCACTTAGGGCAAGACAGGACCCAAACACGGTGTGTCTGGTTTCAAAAGTATTAGACAATTTCAAGCAATGACACTTTAACATGAGTAAGGGATACATTTAACCTATAATCGTTCCAATATGAAGAAAATTGGCTGCTCTGATATTTGACATCAAACCAGACAAACATATTCCCGCTGTTGCTTGCACTGTTGGTGCCGCTGTTGATGTCTGTCTAGGCCTACTGTCATGAGACTACTGAAACAAGTCCCTGGTATGTATGTTGATGTAGCGAGCTCAGACTACACAGACAGAAACTTTGTTGAAATTTTTATTCATTGTTTCACGGGACTCAATCTTAATGGGTAAAATAGGCCAATTTACATATGCTTGATTTAGATATGAAATGCACTGACAAATATGGTTTTCTTCAATCCTTTCATAAAACAAGGATGGTGACCTATGGTTTTTAAAGGCATATCTTACAATCCACAGTGGCGCCACATGGTGATTTTTGAATAATGTCAAATATTAGTCAAGACTGGTTTCTTGGAATTTATTCTTATTCTGCATGGGTAGATTTCACATTTTGTCACATATATCCAATTTTAGTAGGTAAAATAGGCCAATTTACATTTGCTTGATTTACATAGGAAATGTACAGAAAAATATGGGTTTTTTTCAATTCATTCAAAAACAAGGACGGTGACCTATGATCTTTAAAATCTAAATAAGAAGTACTATATATGTACTATATTCTGTGAAAATTTGAGGAAAATGACATGGGCTTTACTATGTGAAAAAATTACTTTTTAGAATTTCTATATAGTCTAATATAAAATAATCATAATATTGATCCAAAAATCAAAAACTAGCACGGTGACCCCCGATTTTTAAGTTAGATATGTGTTCCATAACATTTGGCAATCATCATATTAAATTTTTAGGAACTTGACATGGGTTTTAATTTGTAAGCCAATTTGTCCGATATGCCATTAAAACCTAAATATCCTCCAGCAGTTAGACCACATTCTGAGGTCACCTGGTACGTGTACTATACGGAAACAGACATCTTACAGGATCCGGTGTATGAATTACTTCACCCTGGACAAACAATGCGGCTAAAGCCAGATGGAAAATCTCCAGGTCCCTGTGCATGGTACACTGCACTCTCCTTGTCCTGTGACCGCACGTTGGCACACTCAGCTCTCAGTTAGGAGCACTTCGTCAAGTCACTTTCTGCACCGCTTCTTCTGGGTACAGAGAACTAGAATCCCTGGAAGGCCCCACTCTCCCCCCAAGCTATGCTTAAATGGAATTCACACGGTGGGATTCATGTACCTCACAGGGTTCAACATCTCATACGATTCTGTTCCTTTTTAGGGGGAAATGTCTTAAATAATTACATGGGGAAAACATGTATCAGGGAAATGGAACCCTATAATTTAGACGAATAAATTGTGTTCAAGTACAAAATCTCCGGGATTTGTTTAAGGAAAAACACCCTGTGAGGTACATGAATCCCATCGTGTGAATCCCACTTCAAGCCCAATGCCCATCTACTGATTTCGAAACATGTACCTTTGTTGGCGACAAACGGACAGTAATTTGTCTCAGCCAAGGCATCCTAACGGAGTCGGCCGTAGTCGGTAGATGTAGGACAGCTAGGCAAGGGTGAGCCACCGATTAGTAGACAGATTTACTTAGGACTATCCACCACCCCATCTCCTCAATGTCCGCAGATCGAGCGAAGAGTTACGTAATTTGCCTGCGACAAGTTCACCGACTCCTATACGATTTGCAAACTAATCGCTCAACCCTGAATCGGTAGATGGGCATTAGGCTTTAGTTTCTGCCCCAACCTAAGGACTGTTCCAGTGAAGGTCTCAGATTCAAAACAAGGCAACTGTCAAAAGTTATACAAGTCAAACAACTCACATATCATTAGTTAGGAAATATAGGAATTGTTAAATAGGGTTAACAGACAATCCAGCTGTTTCTTTTTCATCTCTAAACCACTTTATGATGTGAATCTACTGTTGATCAGACTGCCCCTTCCAGTGAGCACATGTGTTATGTTGACAAAGAAAACCCTGTAACACATGAGGTGCCTTCCAATGAAGAAAGTAATCGCTAAGACTATACCTGATTTGATATAACAAATAACAGAAATGAGTGTAAATCATTTACCATATAAATATATGCAAATCTATTTACATGTAAACCACAAAATACTGCCCAAAGCGCTAAGAATTTAGGATATTTCAAAAACTGGTGTATGGGCCAGATTTGAGCCCAAACAGGAAGGTTGGGACAGAGATATAAGCGGCAACAGGAAGTAGAGCGCAAGATCTCTGCTGGGACAGTGGGCCCACTCACGGTGCAGCGCTTTTAACTTGTGGCGCCCATGCGGGAGCAAAACATACTGTAAAGTTCGTCTATATATATATTAAAGTAATGCGCGAGTGTAGCTAAGGTAAGATTCACAGAGGAACTCAGGGAGTCGTGTGGTAGATTGTAGTACACAAGCAATAGACTGCCGAGGACAATCGGATCCTCTATTTTATTCAAAATAGAGAGAAGGGGGCGGTTCCTTGAGGGAGGGGCTTACTAGGTAGGCTGGCCTACACCTGAGGGAAGCCTCATTTTCAAGCTATCCAATCATCATCGAGGTGGGCCGCGGGTCCAAAGACCACGCGCCCGGGGCGGGTCCGGACCCGGGGCCCGGGTGGAGACCTTCCTCAAGTGCGGGCGAGTCCATTGAACCATCGGGTTAGATACGCTAGGCGGGAGGTAGGGGGAAGTGGAGCCTTGATAATGGCGCCTGTATCTCTGCTTTGAACCTAGCGGGACGGGGATCATAGATTAAATCTTAAGGAGGATGTTTAATAATCAGAACGGGCTCTCGAGTGATATCGATAGCCTGGCTTTAACCGTTATTGGCGGCCATTTTGTTTTTGCGGTTAATTTCAGAATGGGAGATATAGCAGCAAAGAGAAATATATATTTATATTTAATAAATCATTTTAGGAGTGTTCTTCTTGGGTAGAAATATCCACCGAATTATATTAAGATGACCTCAGATCTTCACAGACGTCCCCGCCATTCTAGTTTGAAGTATATTTACAAATTATACAGAAAACTCAAATGATAATAAAGAAGATCGGAAGCCATGTTAATGTCTAACCCAACCATCGGTACCCAAGCAGCGTGCCTCTGCTCAAGATCCCAGCGGGAAAAGTTAGTTCGTCAATTCACCATAGAGGGTGCCATGGGCAGCACTCTCGCTCGATTATTGACCAATCAGAACACGGGAAAATTTTTCACTGCGGGGAACCCTTGCCGGAACCAGGAAGATGGGGAAGGAGACAGACATCGTACATTACACCGAAATCAACAGGTAAGTCATAATCACAATCTTGTACTTTAGGTAGGAATTAAATGGATATCTGTAGATATCATAGGCGACAAGTAAGAAGCAAATTGATGCAAGATGAACAGATTAGAAATAAAAGTGGAGTGTCTATGGAGTGATGTGCAGTGGCCATATCAAACGGTGGCATGCGACTGCGGTAGGTTCTGGACACACAGTGTCAGATGGTTTTAGAATGGCGAATAAGCCGCAGCATTGTCTCTTTGGCATTATTTGAATGATCCTGGAACAGTGTCTTTTCCTCGTAGATACACAGATTAAGATTAATGGGTCGGCACAGCACGCTCACTGATGTGTGATGGGGCGGTCACCCGTAGTGTTCTAATGTCTTTGGCCTCACAGGGCGACCGCTGCCATCTTGGATTTGAAGAAATTTCACCATGATTTGGTGAAAATATGTTGTTGTCGCTGATTAATCCTGATTTCGTCGTATTTTGTAGTCATCGGGTAGGGGGGACATCGTATCCAGCGTAGGGAGCAGGGTGCCCCATGGCGTCGCGGAGTGCGGGGCCTAACTGGATCGGTGGCCCTGAGGTCGCATAGATCCTGGGGGCATAGGCCCGCAATCGTCAGAGGGTATGAAAAAATAAGTGAAAAAGAAAATACTTAGCGCACTACCAAACAATGACGGTTTAGAATACCTACAATAAAAAATCATAACGAGCCGGATCGGGTAATTTCACGGCATGTTGTGAATTTTGACAAGTCTACAAAATTTCGAACCCAGGCGACCACACACCGTCAGTGCGGACGCCAAGTTGGTTATCAGTTTCTTTGGCTGGATATCGGTTTCAGCGTTACGCTGGTACATAATTGGTGAAAAGCCGCTTAGGGCAAATAATAAAAGTGACAATACAGTTAGAATGAGCTATTTTATGCTAAAACATACAATAATAAAAGTGACAATATAGTTATAATGAGCCGTTTTAGGCTACAACATACAAAATTTTACAAGATTATGCCGTATAGGCGGAAATGAGCGAAGAATAACAACATGTATGAAATATCCATTAAGAGCCGGTCGTCACCGTTAGTTAATGAATGGTAGTAAAAAATGTGAGTTTTTTAGGACGAGCTCCTGATACATAGTAACTTTACACGTTAAATTCTAATAATTCAAGAAATATTTACAAAGTATTGTGGCCATTCAAACAAATAATATTACAAAATTCTCATGCAATAATATCAAATAATATGAAACAATATAATTTTTCAGCATGGATCTGAGCACTTCCCTAAGGTTCAGACATCGCCATTCGTTACACTATGACTGCGGCTAGCACACAACTCCAACAACCTACAGGGTGATCAAGCCTGCACCACTCGCTACTTAGCCGGATGTTTGCCAACAGTCTTCCCATCAGATTTAATTACCCCAAGTGCCAAGGATAGTTGAGACAACCAGTGTGGCCTAAAATGTAATCTTAGGATACCTTCCAGTTTATTCCCAATTTATAGAAAAATTTAATAGGCATAAATCTTGCCTCAGGAATTTCTTTTCATCTTTTTCTGGTAATGTCTCCGGCCATTGCATACCTGGCCTATAGTAATTCTCATTCAATATCATAGCTTTTCAGACTCTAATAATCAGCCCCTGTTCGTTTAAAGACAGCTTTGGGCAAATTCTTGCTATATTTCATAATTTTCTTTACTTGCACGAGGCTGGTATGCACTAGACGTTGGATATGAAATTTCGAATATTTATGCTACTAACCCAATCTGGTCTCAGGTCCACCTTGAACTAAACATGTATGCCATTCCAAATTGATAAAATCATAAAACAATATCTGGCCAATAGAATGGGAACCAGCATTAACTAAGTGAATCATGTTATTAGTTTTAAGTTGTAAGTAGCGTAGAGCTTTGATTATAGTATTGTTGGTTCCTTATAATTATAATTAAATAAGAATATTATAGTTAGGCAGGAGCTCGTCAGATAAATGTGAGAAAAACATGAAAAATTCTTAAAAATAGATGAAATTAATGATTAATTGTAAGTGTAGGGGACTTAATCAGGGTGATTGAGTATAGGGGGGCAGGCAAAACAGAGAGTGGTCTGAAATAAGATGGAAGTTGCTTAAGAACTAGACTTAACTACAAACTCTTCCCCAACCAACCAAAATTTTGCATAGCTAAAATTTTAAGGGAAAATACTCCGGAATAGTCGTCAATAATTGTAAGGACCACTCTCTGAAAGGCGCCCAACCCCAAGGTGAATTAGTGCTGAGTAGATGAAGGTGAGTACACATTGTTTGTTGGTCTTTGGGACCCAAAAATATATTCTTATAAATTCAGCGCAAGGGCAGGAGAAAGAGAACCGGGCGCTAGGCCCCCCACATCTTAAGCTTAGTGGGAAAAAGAAAAACTTAATCCAAATTACTTGAAGAAACCTGCAAAATCCCAAAAACTTATATAACACGTCTAAAGCAGAAAGCACATGACCATTATACCCATTGGTCAGAAATTCGTCTTAATTCCAAAATCTTATTACCGAAACAAATCCATAAACCATCACTTAATACTTCCGTCAACATTCAGCAACATCAGGCAATTCAGGCACTTTTTCTTAGCCAACAAATCTTTTTCAGTCAACACAACCAAATGTCTCCCCCGAGTCCAGTGCTTAAAGAGAGTGGTAATGTGGCCACAAGAACCACCTCAGTGCAGCTGGACAAAGGACACCGTACGTCTTCGAACCGTACCAGCCTACGGACAACGGGAGGCATATTCCGCATTTCTTCACAATCGTCTTCAATCGTCATCCAATAATCATAGTCCTTATTTCAAAAAATAATTTTCGTCAGTCACAATTCCTATACAGAGGAATAGTGCGAGGGTTATCTACCCATATCCACGTAGCACAATCTTAAGGGGGTAGGGGTATTAGGGAATCTTAGGCGGGGGTGGAGTGGAAAAGAGCCACAGCAGCGATACAGAGCCGTTTCTCTGCTGCGATCGCATCCTCCGTAGGCCGGGAGCGTAGGCGTTTGGCTTCCTCTGCCTCCATTGACCTCGTGAGAGAGCGAGTTACTCTGGTAAATTCACTTACAGGGGGAGGTAGGGAGCGTTTTACGGGTACAGTGCGGGTGGAGAGGAGGTGTCCTCGGTTAGGGTTTGCTGGGGGAGGAAGGGGTAGGCGCAGGCGATTTGCCGGGATTTTTGGGGGAGTGGTAGGAGGAGCTTGGCGTTTGGTGAGGGTTCTGGTAGGGGGAGGGACAGGATCAGGAGTCATGCTTACCATAGGGGGAAGGGGTGGAGGTGGGCGCGAGGCCGTAAAGGTATAGGTAGGATTGGTAGGGGGGATCAAGCTGCAAGATGGTGGGTTGGGTTCTACGCTAGGTAGTGGTGGTGGGGGTCTAGACGTATCTACTGGCGGGAGGGGAGGGGGATCGTCTCGGGGGAGGAAGATGGGAGGATGGAGGGGTGTGGTTGGGAGGGCATTCCTTCGTTGGGTGCGGGTGAGGCGAGGGCGTAAGCTGCTCCAATCGAGATGCTCGTGAGCAATTCGCAGCTTATCGCGATTTAAATTTCGCCTTTTGTTGTTCGGACCTACCACGGTAACAACACTTCCCTGAATCCGAACTACGAGATGTCCGGGATCCCAACGTGGGTCTAGGGGTCCGGGCTCCGTCACTCGCACAAAGACACGATCCCCTACCTTCAGAGGGCCTGCGTTAGCGCGATCTTGTAGGCGCTCGAGGTTCTTCTGACGAGCGATTTCCGCATTGGTATTTGCTTCTTTCAAGGCCTGGGAATGTTCATCAACTCTGAGGGCTATTCTCTCACCATCGGTCCCAAGTCGGCGGGACCGTAGGCGGGGGAAGGGACCAGGGGGGTGTCTGCCGAACATGAGGTAATAGGGGGAAAAGTTTGTGACGTCGCTGGGGGTAGTCCGGTGGGCGAGTAGAACATCTGCAAGGCGGTCCTCCCATTCGCTAGCGCGGGCATTGACCACCTTACGGAGCATATCCTTCAAAGAACGGTGGAATCGTTCAACCCGCCCATTAGATTGTGGGTGGTAGGGGGTGGTATGACGGACCTCGGTCCCGAGCTGCTGAAAATAGCCTACAACCGTTGCATTTTTAAACTCGAGACCATTGTCAGAAATGACCACAGAGGGGGGACCATAGCGGGGAATATGATGGCGGGATAAAGCCAGGAAGACAGATTGGGCCGTTTTATCTGGGAGAGGATAACAATCAACATAACCAGTGGCATGGTCGATGATTGAGAGGAGAAAACGGTTCCCACTAGTACTCAAGGGGAGGGGCCCCGTGAGGTCCATTCCAATGATTTCTCCAGGGTTTTCCACAAGTGGCATGGGCGTAGGCTTGGGACGCTCGACACGACCGCGATTAGCTCCGCAGGGGGCGCACTGTGTCAAAACGTCGTAAACCTGTCGTCTCATAGCCGGCCACTTGAAATGGTCGTGGAGTCGTCGTAGGGTCTTCCTCATACCCTGGTGGCAGACCTGTTGATGCGCGGTCTCTATCAGTGACTGGCGTAGGCCTGTAGGCACCACCAGTCGGGGGTAGGCCGGGAGTCCTGAGGGAGGCTCCAGGGTGAATAGTAGTCCATTACTTACCGTATAACCATCCACCCCTTCCTCTCCATAGAGGAACTCCGCCATTTGTCTCTGCAATTCACGTACTTCCTGCTCCTGGAGATTGTAGGCTGCAAACGGGACCGACAGTTCCTCTTCAACCGCCCACACACCGGCGACTTCACTAGGCAACTCAACTGGGCGTGCAGATTTCAACCTAGAAAGCATATCTGCCCATACGTTTTTGGTTCCAGCAAAATACACGATCGGGGCGGCATATTCGGCAAGCAATACCGCCCATCGCTGGACCCTCGTATTCTTCATTTCGGACAGAAAGAGGCTTTTCAGCGGTTTGTGGTCGCAGAGGATCTGAAAATCTGCGCCATAGAGGTACGGGCGTAGGCGCGTAAGCGCAAACACGATGGCGTAGGCCTCCTTCTCTATGACAGGGTAGCGGCCCTGAGTCTCCGTGAATTGACGGGACAAGAAGTGTACAGGTCTTTCAATTCCCTCGTCGTCCTCCTGCACAAGAATAGCACCAAGACAATAGTCGGAAGCATCGGTGTATAGTTTATAGGGCTTTCGAGGGTCGGGATAGGCCAGCGTTACAGTATTAACGAGGGCGTCCCGTAGGCATTGCCAGGCATCGTGGCATTCCTGTGACCAGCTGAAGGGTACGTATTTCTTGGTCAGCTCTATTAGAGGGCGAACGATATCCGCATATCGTGGTATCAACTGACGATAATAGTTCGCCGACCCTAAGAGCCTACGCACAGCCTTGGCATCCGAGGGTGGTGCCATATCTCGGATGGCCTCGACCTTCTCGGGGTCAGAGGACACGCCTTTGGCACTGACCACATAGCCTAACAATTTCACCTCAGAAACCCCGAAGTGGCACTTCGACTCCTTAACCACAAGGCCGTAGGTCCGTAGGGCTTCCAACACCGCATGGATGTGATCGTGATGCTCCTTCTCATTCCGGCTGAAGATCACAAGGTCATCAAGGTATACCATCACAAATTTCCTGAGCGGTGCCACCACCTTGTTCATCAATCGCTGGAAGGTGGCGGGCGCATTACAGAGGCCGAACTGCATGCGTCGGAATTGGAACAGGCCTCGATGGGTGGCCACCGCTGTCTTCTCCACGGCCTCGGGATGCATCGGCACCTGCCAATAGCCGCTTTTCAGGTCGAGGGTTGAGAAAACCTTGGCGCCTCCCAGGTTATCGACTATATCCTGGATTCTCGGTAGGGGGTAGGCGTCCTTCCGGGTCACCGCGTTGAGGGCTCGGTAATCAACACAGAACCGGACCGAGCCATCTTTCTTGGGGACCAGGGTCAGAGGGGAAGCCCATGGAGAGGAGCTGGGTTCAATAATGCCCTCTGCGAGCATCTTGTCCAACTCCCGGTCCACGACCTCGCGCTTTGCTAGTGGTAGACGATACGGCCGCTGGTTGATAGGCGGGTTATTTCCGGTCTCAATAGTCATGTAGACCTCAGAGGTGCAGGGGAGGGGCTTCCCGGGGATGGGGAATACCGAAGGGAACTGTTTCTTCCAATAATCCGCCTCCCACACAATCTGACCAATAAGGGCCTCGGGTTTCTGTGGGCAGCGTACCACATGTACATGGCTGCAGAACGTAACAGTCTTAGGGTCGGCCAGATAATCGATACAGGCCTCCCCGACCTCGAGGGCGTCATCGCCTAACAACAAATCGTGGGCAAGACCATCTACCACGTTGAAGACACAGTATTTTCCATAGATTGGGACTCGAAGGGAGCCCAGGACCGTGATCGCATGGCCAGTCAGGGATTTCAGCCGTGAGCCTACGCGCTTACGGGGGCCTACCAAGCCAGTGGCCGTGAGTTTATCAGCTGCAGTGGCAGAAATAAGAGAGCAACACGCACCTGAATCAACCAACGCTTGCATTGCCACGCCTCGTACCTCGAGGTCAATGCAAGGTCGACGATCAGATGCGCTCACTCGTTTCCCTGAACCGCAGCGACCCTGGTCTGGCTGTTGGCAGCTGCCTCAGCGGCTTCCCGGGCACGGACCTCCCGTCGGTTGCCCTCCAGGCCGGGACAAGCCGCGACATAGTGCCCGATCCGGCTGCAGAAAAGACAAGTTATGCGAGCGGGATCACCACGGTGCCGGGACGAACCTTTGGGCCTGGCGGAAACCACAGGGTCGGGCAGATGCTGTTCCCAGTAGCGGACTATAGTTTCAGGGGTGAGAGCATCCGGGGTCTCGGTCTCCGCAATCCGACCGGCCGCTTTCTCGGCCCCCAGCCAAGCATCAAAGTCAGAGAGGACATAGACAGGAGTCATGGTGAAGGCAGCCAATGGTGGCGTCTCGGGGCAGACTCAGTGTGCCTCGGGACCAACACAGGCACCATTCAGGGCTGACTCGGGACACCTCGGGACCGACTTGGGACACCTCGGGACCGACTCGGGACACCTCGGGGCCGACTCGGGACACCTCGGGGCCGACTCGGGACACCTCGGGGCCGACTCGGGACACCTCGGGGCCGACTCGGGACACCTCGGGACCGACTCGGGACACCTCGGGGCCGACTCGGGACACCTCGGGGCCGACTCGGGACACCTCGGGGCCGACTCGGGACACCTCGGGGCCGACTCGGGACACCTCGGGGCCGACTCGGGACACCTCGGGGCCGACTCGGGACACCTCGGGGCCGACTCGGGACACCTCGGGGCCGACTCGGGACACCTCGGGGCCGATTCGGGACACCTCGGGGCCGACTCAGGACACCTCAGGGCCGGCTCGGGACTATTTCGGGGCGGCTCGGGACAACTCGGAGCCGACTCGGGACCACTAGGAGGCTGCCTCGGGATCACTCGGGGCCGCCGACAACACTACACACATGCTTCTAACAAGATATCGGCAGTGACGTCATCTAATCAACTTTAAATCATTGTCTGGGTCATAGCTTACGGCGGGGGTAGATTCAGGGTGAATAGGGGCCGGCGTTTCGGATTCGGGAATAATCACTACTGGGCAAGGTAGATACTTCAGGAGGGGAGTAGAGGTCACAAGTCATCGAGCACGAGCGGGGGGGTCTTACAGGCGGTAAAATACAGTAAGGTAGTAGTACAGTCAATCAATGTAGTAGTAATTCACAAGGAATTTTTAATTTGTGGTCCGAAACGTTTTGAATTATATCATTAACCCTTCCACTACGCAGCATAGCATCAAATACACCTTGAAATACCCCCATTGCAGTACCATTCCCATCCCTGTAGTACACTGGCACTTTTCACAATACCCACAGTGACATCATTATATTACTTCTCCATGGTAATCCAGAATAATTAGAATGTTCTATACTCGTAATGATATTAACTATGATAGCTTTACATAGGTTGGCAAAAATATTGTCAAAATATTCGCATTATTTCATTGACGAATAACAGGTACTTTAACTTCGGAAATGATGCCTTTAGGCATCATAGCGTACTACGCCTGGGAATGCCTCCAGGTATTATAGCGTAGCTACATAGATAACTTAATACCACAAAATAATTCCGCAGAGAGCAAGGGGTATGGATAGGGGTCACAGGTCACAGGTCAAAGGTCAAAGCGTACATATATTTCAAACGGTTTTCAGGCGCGGGCAGGGGGGGAACAGTCAACAGCACAGAAACAGTATGGAAACAGCACATGCATAGTCAATCAATAGAGCCATAATTCACAAGAAATTTTGAATTCGTGGTCCGAATGAGGTGCAATTTGTGACAGTCTTAACAGCACAATACAGACATAGAGGGAAATGCAGACATAGAGCAAGCTGGGGAGGGACGTGGTCTCGGGCTCGGGGCATCACAAGGGACTCAGACGGGGACTCTGGGACAATTACAACAGGACGAGGGGTATCAACTGCTCTGGCCGTCAAACCGTGTGAATATGTTAACTTCAACATACCTGTTGTGGATGCAGTCGCCATGTTGACTTGTGTAGATTTGCGGAGCCAATAATTTGCAATAATCCAACAAATAATGCAGACTCGGCAGCATGTACAGAAACGTGTGGTGGTCACCAGCTCTGCAGGAGAGCAATTTTGAATAGAAATTTTGAATCAAATCAGAATAAAGTCTCGTCGTGGTCGCCAGTTGTAAAGTTCGTCTATATATATATTAAAGTAATGCGCGAGTGTAGCTAAGGTAAGATTCACAGAGGAACTCAGGGAGTCGTGTGGTAGATTGTAGTACACAAGCAATAGACTGCCGAGGACAATCGGATCCTCTATTTTATTCAAAATAGAGAGAAGGGGGCGGTTCCTTGAGGGAGGGGCTTACTAGGTAGGCTGGCCTACACCTGAGGGAGGCCTCATTTTCAAGCTATCCAATCATCATCGAGGTGGGCCGCGGGTCCAAAGACCACGCGCCCGGGGCGGGTCCGGACCCGGGGCCCGGGTGGAGACCTTCCTCAAGTGCGGGCGAGTCCATTGAACCATCGGGTTAGATACGCTAGGCGGGAGGTAGGGGGAAGTGGAGCCTTGATAATGGCGCCTGTATCTCTGCTTTGAACCTAGCGGGACGGGGATCATAGATTAAATCTTAAGGAGGATGTTTAATAATCAGAACGGGCTCTCGAGTGATATCGATAGCCTGGCTTTAACCGTTATTGGCGGCCATTTTGTTTTTGCGGTTAATTTCAGAATGGGAGATATAGCAGCAAAGAGAAATATATATTTATATTTAATAAATCATTTTAGGAGTGTTCTTCTTGGGTAGAAATATCCACCGAATTATATTAAGATGACCTCAGATCTTCACAATACGGTACACGCTTTTATCATGTCCGACTATATCTGCTAATAGTGTACGTTGGTTCCCGATGAATCCGGTTCACGGTGGAGATATGTCGAATGGGTAACCCACACTGCGCTGCTCCGGTTTATTGTCCCGCAAAACCAAACCTGTTTCCGGAGTTGCTCTAGCGGTGCAGTGTGTGAGTAACCGGAAGTCCACCTCCACTGTATCTTGAAAAAGAGGCTCGCCACAAGTTCGTCCCATAGGCACAACGCTGAACGGCCGTGAGTGGGCTTTCCAGGGCCCTGTTTTTTAGTCACGATATCGTGGATCCACGATGGCCTAAGATCGTCCCTTGAGACCAAGACATTATTTGACGATACAAAATGGCCGCCGTGCTATAGACGGTGTCGTAGCCTGCAGCCTACGATCTGAGCTCAAATTGTCGGCCCTGACGACAAGTATAGAACTGTCTTAGGTTCTATAACACATCACTGTGCGTATATAGAGGATTTTTCCACTTCCCGATGGAATTAAGTCATGAAATTTTAACACGAGTAAGAGATACATATGACCTATAATCGTACCAAATATAAAGAAAATCGGTCGCACCGTTCTAAAGTTATCGGCGTTTGAAATTCGTCATAGCAAATACTGCTCTGGTGGCCAGTGTACCCCTACCATCACGTGATCTAATTTATGCGGCGACCTTGACATCGACTGCGCTTACTTCACTCTCCCAGCAGAGATTCGGCGTGCTATACCGCGAAAGATCTGCTTGGAGAGTGCGTGTAGGATATCCGATCGATTGCCCAATGTTTCAAATTAAAACGCCGATAACTTCAGAACGGTGCAGCCGTTCTTCTTCATATTTGAGACGATTATAGGTTATATGTATCCCTTACTCGTGTTAAAATTACATTGCTTAATTCCATCGAGAAGTGAAGTTGGGCATTCGGTACGACATGTCCAAAATTGTCTTAGGCCTACGACACATGTGGCGTCATTTTCGGTTGGGTGCGCACCGATTGTCGTGACTATAGCACTCATTTAAGCTCTCTATGTGTCGTAGCCCCACGCCATTTGTCGTTGGTTCTACGATCGTAGCTCTCTAGCACACTGCCGCATCGACGATGTCGCCAATAACGATTGTCGTGACTAAAAAACAAGGCCCAGGAGTTCTGGGCCCTGTTTTTCAGTCAAGACATAATCGCCCAACGATACCCTAAGATGTCTCCACGATTGGAAGACAATTTGCAAGACACAAAATGGCGGGTGTGCTATAGACACGATCTCAGTGTGGCGCGCTCGATCGCCGCTAAAAGTGTCTCAAGTCTAGAACTGTCTCAGGCTCTATCAAAGTTCACTGTGTGTATATAGAGGATTTCCCGTGCTTCCCATACGAATCTAGGAATGAAATTTTAACACGAGTAAGGGAGACATATAACTCATAATCGTACTAAATATGAAGAAGATGGGCCACACCGTTTCGAAGATATCGGTGTTTGAACTTCGTTATAGCAATCGTCTGCTCTGGCCTTTGCACCCTCCCACGTCCAGTGAACTCGAGGTCACTGCATAAATTAGAGTCACGTAAGCGTAGGGGTACACTGGCCACCAGAGCAGAGATTGCTATGACGAACTTCAAACGCCGATATCTTCGGAACGGTGCGGCCGATTTTCTTCATATTTGGTACGATTATAGGTTATATGTATACCTTACTCGTGTTAAAATTTCATTGCTTAATTCCTACGGGAAGTGAAGTTGCGCATACTGTACGACATGTCTTAGGTCTAAGACACTTTGGAAGACATTTGGAACCACGTGACCCTAAAGATGTCTTATCTATAGTACACCTGGCTGCAGTCTAAGTGCTCTTGACGGACAATCGTTGGCCGATCCCCAAAGATGTCTTATCTATAGTACACTGACAGCTGTAAGATATCTTACAAAGAGGATATCGTGACTGAAAAACAGGGCCCTGGTTCTCTGGTAAATACACATTATTATACAAAGTCCCCATTGAAAAGGTATGCACAAAAAGTCCCCATTAGTAATGTATGGGGACTCAGTAAACCACGACCCATTGTATAAAACCTGTCAGATAGCATAACTGTGGTATACGGATTCCAATCTGTGGTATACGGCCTCGAAACTATGGAATACAGGAAAATAGTCCCTTTGTGCTATAGAGCAAATATTGTTATACCCTTTAATATGGCAATTACTGGATTTAATTTATTCGGAAGGTGGATAATAAATGTCAAAATTAATTTCCGCATGATTATCTCTACGCAAATCTTTCCATATTTTACACCACAACATTAGTTTTTTCTATATTTATTGAAAAATGCTTGAATATATGGTGAATGCCTGTGTTTTTGGCCCTGACTGTAGGCATTTATTCAGGAGCCGGAGATTCATTTGCCCTGAAGAGGTTAAAGGGCATTCCTGTATTCCTATATACCCATTTCCGAACACTCTATAATTATATACCGCTGCTGGGGGTGCAGTAATTATGAGTTATGTGGAGAGGGTGATGTTTTCATCCCAGGCTGATGTTTTCGTCCCGGGCTGAAAACATAGCTGTTGCAGTTACTCGATAAGGGCAGCCATTTTTCTTGGGGCTATCATAGGTAACGAAATAATCATTTTCATCGATATTTGAAAGTACATAGGAATAGGGAAACCAAGTACCGGCGAATTTTTCCGGTCCTCATCTCGTAACTTTGGACTTTTGCTCACCGGAACACAGTTTCCCTCTATTACGTTCCAGTTGAGCCATCAAAGTTATTTTCAGAAATTCGAGGGGCGCTGCCATTTTGTTTTATATTTCATCATTCATCACAGATCTCCCTGGCAGCTTTAATTTTCGTCAGTGAGCAAAATTTTCAGTCGTCGACCCTAAAATTATATCTACTGGTGCACTACACATCTTTTCACCAGCCGCCGTCAAGTTCCTGCTGGCTACAGAGCTTCACAGATTGGGTGTTCTTCAGTCTCAGGGTAACATGGCGGATTCAATTTACATGGGAAGACTTACTAGGTACATAGTCTCACCCCTACACCCTTACACAGGGTACACAGGGTACACAGGGTATACATGATACACATGGTACACAGGGTACACAGGGTACACAGTCGCCAACTCAGGGTTCTTCTCCATGTGAATAGGTGTAATTTGGGACCACTGAGACTCACAGACTGTTGGGGAATGTGTGGAGTACATGTGTCTCACCAAAATGCCCCTCTAAATTTATTTTTTTTAACTCAAAGTCTCATGAGATTCTGTTCCTTGCTAGGGATTGTTGCCGACAATTCCAAGGAAAAAAATTTGGCTCACCAAAATAGAAGCATGCAGACGAAGAGATTGTGTTCCAGTAACGAAGCTCAACTGGATTTGTCTCAGAAAAAAACACCCTGTGAGGTACATGAATCTCAGCAGGATTTGTCTCAGACAAACACCCTGTGAGATTCATGAATCTCAGCAGGATTTGTCTCAGACAAACACCCTGTGAGGTACATGAATCTCAACAGGATTTGTCTCAGACAAACACCCTGTGAGGTACATGAATCTCAACAGGATTTGTCTCAGACAAACACCCTGTGAGGTTCATGAATCTCAGCAGGATTTGTTTCAGACAAACACCCTGTGAGGTACATGAATCTCAGCAGGATTTGTCTCAGACAAACACCCTGTGAGGTACATGAATCTCAGCAGGATTTGTCTCAGAGTTGTGTATCTTCTAGACAGAATTAAGTACGTCATACATAGGAGAACGTTAATTATAATATAAAAAAAAATACCACTACTGGTTCAAGTACAGAGTGCATTTGTCATGGTTCAGTTCCCCAGTCATTCTTATTTCGTTGTCAAGTGGCGCTCTCAATATCACGATTTGCGCCTCCGACACACTACGATAACCTTAGGACAAGCGTTCTGTCACACTCCGATGGCGCTACGACAGAATGGCCGTGTCGCAGGCCTGCCGACAAAATCAAACATGTTCGATTTGTCAGAGTGTATCGGAGTGTGTCGTAAGCATTCTCTATAACGTGAAGGCTAGGCACCCCCCTCGTTGATTTTCGACCCACAAAATAGCAGTTGCCCCTGGAGCATCCCAAGACAATTGAATATATGTACACATATATTAGATGTATCTCTATATTTATATAAAGATGAATATATATATATATTAGCTTTTATTTCTTATTTCTCGTTTATTTTTTATATTTCAAAAGGTATTTTGCACATATTCAATATGATATTACATTTTTACATCTCAAGGAATGATTATTATTCTGTTAGTAAGAATCTTTAACTATTAAATAATATTGATTGTTTGCCTGAGATTTGCGTTGGCGCATCTCTTGAATCGTAGCTTGTGTCCGTACTGTGGTCTTCTTTTTATTGCCGCTAAACCTCACACACTCCGACAGAGCCCTGCCGATAGCTCTACGATTGGAAAATTTCTTATCGTAGCCCTATCGCAGCACTTTTCGTAGTGTGTTGCGACAGTGGGTGCCCGGCTTAAAAGCAGGCGTCCACCAACCACAACAAGGCTACGACAATGGGTTCCCGACAAGGTCCACGACAGGCCTACGATTGGAAGGCCTGTCGTAGCCTTGTCGTGGTTGGTGGACCCTAGTTCCCGACAAGAGGCTACAACAAGGCCATGACAGGTTGCGACTGGAAGCTTGTCGGGGGCCTTCTGAAAAGATTACAAAAATCAATGTTCGATTTTCCCCACGACTGGACCCTTGTCGTGAAGTGTGGTGGTTTCCTCGATATCACTGTCGTAGTGTGTCGGGACCATGAACGTCTTTTTTACAGGACCCAGCGACATCTACGACACCCCTTCTTACGACAAGGCTGCGACAAGGCGCCAATTGGAACTTTCTTGTCGGCGCTTGTCGTAGCCCTGTCGTGGTTGGTGGAAGCCCGCCTTTAGCCTCTTCCGACACACTGCGACACATTTCGACAGAGCCCTGCCGATAGCTCTACGATTGGAAAATTTCTTATCGTATCCCCTCACATCACTGTTCGTGCCGTGTCGGCCCTGGTGGACGCGACCCTTTAAAGGGCCGATTCCACCAACAGGATGGATTTAGTGTCTTACTGTGTCGCAATGTGTCGTACCTCACTTGTCTCAAAACGTAGGCGAGTGGTGTCAGGTGTCTATTTTGGTGCTCCACCACCGCGACACCTCCAGACACATCGCGACAAGTAGGCACCCGATGATTCAATCCTAGCCCGATCTAGCAAGACAACCAAATCGGGCCAAATCTTAATACATCGTGTGTGTTGGTGGACGCGACCCTTTCACATTGGTGGGCCGTACCACAACCGGACACCCTGAGGTGGAACACAGCCGAGTGAATTGAAGAACATCCTGTTTTGGCAACAGTCTGCACGTTTTTATGTCTCTTTCTGTCCTTGTTTTGGTAAGTTCTTCAATACAACACACACCTTTTACTGTCTGCACTCTCAACACCTCCAGGGAGATAAATGGGAGTGACAATCAAAGGGGTGGTCGGTGAATTGGCTGCCGTGACCGTCATCTCCAACCCCTCAGTGATAGACTCCATACACCTTTCATGTCTTAAGCCCAATGCCCATCTACCGATTTCGGAACATTTATGTACGTTTGTCGGCGACAAGCAGAGGGTAATTTGTCTCAGCTGAGCCATCCTAACGGAGTCGGTAGATGTAGGACAGCTAGGCAAGGCTACCCAGCGATTAGTGAACACTCGGTTTCTTTGGTTTTTGCCCTCCCCCAGCGATTAGTGGACCATACACCAATTTTATCAGTGTGCGGATCGAGCGAGGGGTTACATAATTTGACTGCGACAAGGTGACCGACTCCTATACGATTTGGGAACTAATCGTTCAACCCTAAATCGGTAGATGGGCAAGCGGCTTGACCCTTTCTCTGTAGGACTTCCCCAGGGCCCCGTTGCTCCAGGATTACATAGACAATAATCGATGGTTTTGTGGACAGGCGGCCGTAAACCACGAGAGGTTAACGCGTAGTAATACACGAGCGCTAGCCTGCTGAGATTCATGTACCTCACATGGTGTTTGTCTGCGACGTCTGGTTTACAGAGCCGCCTGTCCACATAACCATCGTTTGTTGTATTTATTATCCATATTATCGAATAAATTAAACCCAGTAATTGCCATATCAAAGGGCATAACAATAGGGACTATTTCTTTGCTCTATACCACAAAGAGACTATCTTCCAGTATACCATGGTTTTGAGCCCGTATACGACAGATGTGAATCCGTATACCACAGTTATGGTATCTAGTTTTATATAATCGGTCGTGGTTTACTGAGTTCCCATACATTCTCAATGGCGGCTTTGTATACGATGGATAATAAAAGAGCTGCGGATCGCAGAATAGCGATCCGAGGGCCTAAACGTTGCTCCTGAAATTTTGTGGATCGTGTCGTAATCGCATAGGCGCATCGCCGCGTAAAATACAGCTTTTAGCGATACTTTTTACGCGGACCTCCACAGCACTGTGGATCGTATCGCTGTAGGTTAAATACAGCCTTGTCTGATATTTCAAATAACGATCCATGGTGGCACCACCAACCCCTGCCACTCGTTCTTCTACCTATAGGAAATAGCCATCCAAACTACCAGGTGTCAGATCAGTATTTAATTAACGAACTAATTATTCTTCCCTTGTCTCATTCAATATGTGCCCCTGAATTGTTGTATCGTAATCGCATCATAAAAATTAGCGATACTGCAGAAATATAGCAATTACTGGAACAACGCTTTTTTAGTCGGATCGTTAAAGTAATCATTAAAATAAAATTGCAATCTGATTATAGCTAGCGATACCACAAAAACAGGAGCAACGAGGCCCTGACTCGTGCATCCCTCTCATAAGATCTCAGACTCTCATATTCTGTACAAGGTTCTCACTGCGCTCTATGGGAGAAGAATTCTTAACGAACTAGGCTTAGAGCCTTGAGAATCCACTGACACACAGTATTCCCGCTAGGTGACATCATTGAGATTATAGGAATCTTTGGTTGCATTGATGTATGTCTTTAACACGGGAGGCAGGCCAGTGGATTCTCAAGGCTCTAAGTTTAGTTCGTTAAAAATTCTTCTCCATAGAATACGACTTAGAGAGTGTGAGATCTTATGAGAGGGGTGCACCCAGCATCACATCACAGGCACAGTTTTATGTTTATTGATTCATACACTTGTAGCGGGTTGTAGCGGGTGTCGCTGAAAGTGTGTGACCACTTTCCGCGATCGTCAGTCGACCAGAGGTTCCGAGACTAGTCGCTACCCTGTACTCACCATGCCAATACAGGTGGGTTTGGTTTTACCCACTGGAAAGGGTAGGGAGACGCAGAGTCTACCAACCACCGCTTATCCGCGAACAGAAAACCAGACTCCGGACTATTTCAGTTACCGATCTTTTATTACGGTATAAACTGTAAGTACAATCGTTGGTGCTACGGGGCACCAACTAGTGCGGGAAGAGATCCGGTCTCTTCTACATTGAAAGGTGTATCAACACAACCTAACCAACACGTGAGGCTCCAGGCGTTCACTCTATGCGGAGGAACAGCGAGAAGTCCTGTCGACCCGCTGTGGACTCAACCTTATATAGTGGTTGAGTTACATAATGCGGGAGAGCCCGTAGCATTTGCATACCGCAGGTCCGCCGGCCTTACCGCACAGCAGGGATCGGTCTTCGCGCCACCTAGCGTAAAGTAAAACAGACACTGCACGACTATCCTGACCCCTACACACTGCATGAAAACCACCGTTTTATTCATATATACGCCATCACGCAAGTGCATGTATTGGCTGAATATTGACTTGTTTTCATTTATATACGCCCAGGCCTTATATACGACAGACGCGTCTTGACTGTATTTCACACCCGGAGTATATGAGAGAAAGTACCCTCTGCCCCCGCCCCCTCCCACCCCTTTGTGTTGGTAGAAGTACAGGTGTCCTCAGTAGGAAGGCCTCCCCCCCCCCCCACCCCCCGCCACCTCCCCCCGCCCGCTCTCAGTGAAGCCCTGTTCACTGGATGCTTATATACGCCCACAGATGAGGTGTATACACACGGGGATTAAGACGACCTTGTAGATGCAAAATACTTACTTAAATACGCCCGGCGCATTCATATGTAAAATGATGGTTTTCGTGCAGTGATAGTTCCTGATAAAAACAGTGATATCTTAAATATCGTCGATATTACCTCATTCAATACCTGGTCTCTGTTGAGGAATGCATCAGGGCATCATTTGGTCTAGGAATGACATTATTTGGTCTATGCTTGAGAATATCTCAAGGTATTATTATGTTGTTTGTCGTTGAAGTAATCAAATCGTCCAGCACCAGAAACAAACTAACTTTATTCAAAAGGCCCCTAAAGGCTGTTAAACAAAGTTCCTTTGTTTCTTATTCAAAAGCCCCCTAGAGGCTGTCGAACAACAACTTCAAAGATAAACGACATCCTGGACGATATTTTTCCATTCAGTGTTCATATAAAAAAACGGACGATATTTTCTAAATGAACGTATATTCATATACAACACCTTGTAAGAGCTTTAGGTTACTTTTATCATCAATATATCTTAATGTTACAACACATGATTTTATACAAAACCATGGTCAAAAAGGAATCCTCAGATACGTATTTCGTCTTAGTTTATTCAGTTGCCTCCAGACCTGATAAAAAGATAATAAGAAGAACTCACATCTGTGAGACGATACTTTTTCTAAAGAATTTTTTTTTTTTTAAAAAGACCTCCGGTTGTTTGGCCCGCACCCCACTCTCTGTCTGTCAGTGGTTTTTATCTGCTTCATGTGGAGTGAAATGTCAACGCTTCAAGTTGTGTTTTTGTATACAGACTGCCAAGAGGCACTGAACATGAAGACAGCAAACGAAACAACCATCAAGAAAATGAGAAGAATCACCAGAAGCGTCCATTCTGAAAGAGTGATTGTATTTTGTCGGATTTACTTCCGATTACCACTCGGGGGTTAATCGGGGGTTGATTTAATCAGTCCTTAAAAAGATTTTTTTAAATCTCATCGTTATTGCACATTTAAGTTAACCTTCGTGAATCAAATGAGAAAAAAAAGTGACCAATCAATGTCAAAACACTAAAGAAGTGGAGGTTTTAATTGCGTTAGTCTCCGAGAGAGGGCAGGTCGTGGGCGGGAAGGTAATCAGAAGGTTTTTTTTTAAATGATATAAAAAAGCGATCAAAAACACAATGAGAATGATAAGGATAATGGTAGGGCAGTATCTGGGAGAACAATGATCAGGGAGGTGTTTTAAAGCTATGAACGATGAAATAATGAATCTTATCTGGTCTTTGTTGTATTCTCCTTACCTAGGGTTATCCGTATTCATCTTACAAAAGGGAAAGGGGAGGAGAGGGGAGGGAGAGAGGGAAGGGGAGAGAGGGGAGGGAGAGAGGAGAGAGGGGAAGTGAGAGAGGGAGGCGAGGGAGGAAGGGGAAAAGGGAGGGAAAGTGGGGAGGGGAAGAGGGGGAGAGAGAGGGGAGGGAGAGAGGGGAGGGGAGAAGGGAGGAGAGAGAGGGGAGGGAGAGAAGGGAGGCGAGAGGGGAGGGAGAGAGGGGAGGGAGAGAGGGGAGGGGAGAGGGGAGGGGAGAGGGGAGGGGAGAGGGGAGGGGGAGAGGGAGGGAGGGGAGGGGAGAGGGGAGGGGAGAGGGGAGAAGAGAGAGGAGAGGGAGAGAGGGGAGAGGAGAGGGAGAAAGGGGAGAGAGGTGAAAGAGGAGGGCGAGGGAGAGAGGGGAGGGGGAGGAAGAGAGGGGAGGGAGAGAGGGGAGGGGAGAGGGGAGGGGAGAGGGGAGGGGGAGAGGAAGGGAGGGGAGGGGAGAGGGGAGGGGAGAGGGGAGAAGAGAGAGGAGAGGGAGAGAGGGGAGAGGAGAGGGAGAAAGGGGAGAGAGGTGAAAGAGGAGGGCGAGGGAGAGAGGGGAGGGGGAGGAAGAGAGGAGGAGGAGGAGAGAGGGGGATGGAGAGAGGGAGGCGAGGGAGGAAGGGGAAAGGGGAGGGAGAGTGGGGAGAGGGGGGAGGGGAAGAGGGGGAGAGAGGGCGGAGGGAGAGGGAGAGAGGGGGAGAGAGGGGGAGAGAGGGCGGAGGGAGAGAGAGGGAGGGGGAGAGAGGGAGAGAGGGGGAGAGAGGGAGAGAGAGGGAGAGAGAGGGAGAGAGGGGGAGAGGGGGAGAAGGGGAATGGAGACAGGGCTGAGGGGTACAGGGGAAGTCGTGAGGTGGAGACGGAGTGGATCACCAGTCTCCAAATACATTATCCAATAATCAGTAAAATAATAATCCTCAGTCATTGCTCATTACTAAGTTTCCCTTTTCCTGACATGAGGTGAATGAATCACGTTGGTACAGAACTGATGATTTGATGCACTGATTATTAACACACGGTGTCTGTTGACCCGTGAGAATGTAGTCTGCATTGTGCTGAAGAACAAGTCCAGTTATTATCCAGTAACCACATTGTGTGTGTGTGTGTGTTGGGGGGGGGGGGGGGGGGGGTGGACTGTGTTTTTTTTATACAGACTGCCAAGAGGCACTGAACATGAAGACAGCAAACGAAACAACCAACAAGAAGATGAAAAGAATCACTAGAAGCGTCCATTCTGAAAGATTGATTGTATTTTGTCGGATTTACTTCCGATTACCACTCGGGGGTTAATCGGGGGTTGATTTAATCAGTCCTTAAAAAGAATTTTTAAAATCTCCACATTGTGTGTTGGGGGTGAAGGGGGGGGGCGGTTGGACTGTGGACGGGGGGGGGGATGGTCGGCCGCTGGTTGCTGGAGAACTCGACCCGAAACGAACTCGACCCGTAGTTGTCTGCAGAACTCGACCCGTTTTGGAGCAATCGATTGGAGAAATCGACCCGTTGTAGATAATTATGAATAGGACATTTTCATATAGAGTGAAAGGTCTGACTAATAAGCCTTTAGGCAGATTAACTAGAGAATATTGAAAATAAGTCCAGTTATGTTAATGTGTAGGGTTAACGTTAGGGATAGGGTTAGGGATAAGGTTACGTTTACGGTTACGGTAAGGGATAGGGAAAAGGATAGGGTGAGGGCGAGGATTAGGGATAGGCTTTAATAGGGGAAGGATTTTTGTTTGTTTTCTTCCCCAGAGAGGACCAAAATTTGAAGCCAATATAACATACTTACAACTAAATATAGTAATTATCCACATGGAGTTGAGAAGATTTAAAACGGGTCGAGTTTGTTATGGGTCGAGTTCGTTACAGGTCAAGTCTTTTACGGGTCGAGTTCATTACGAGTCGAGTTCTTTACGGGTCGAGTTCGTTATGGGTCGAGTTTTTACGGGTCGAGTTTTTACGGGTCGAGTTCGTTATGGGCCGAGTTTTTACGGGTCGAGTTTTTACGGGTCGAGTCCATTACGGGTCGAGTTCTCCAGTATTCTGGCCGCTTGCCAAATTGGGTTTCCTTTATTCATTAGCGAGGTTCATGATAATAGAGGTTCCAGGATCTCACACTTACCTGATATGTTATTCATGATTCTCTTTGATCATTGTGGTGTATTTTATAACCAACGCCCTTAATGTACCTGAGCCACTGGCGCGGTGCCACAACTAGAGGTCCTCAAACCTAACTCACTCAGTCCTGAGAATATCTGGAGGCATTGCCATGTAGGGTCTGAAGATGCCTGAAGGCATTGCCATGTAGGGCCTGAAGATGACTGGAGGCATTGCCATGTTGGGCCTGAAGATGTCTGGAGGCATTGCCATGTAGGGCCTGAAGATGTCTGGAGGCATTGCCATGTAGGGTCTGAAGATGCCTGGAGGCATTGCCATGTAGGGTCTGAAGATGCCTGGAGGCATTGCCATGTAGTGTGTGAAGATGTCTGGAGGTATTGCCATGTAGGGCCTGAAGATGTCTGGAGGTATTGCCATGTAGTGCCTGAAGATGTCTGGAGGTATTGCCATGTAAGGTCTGAAAATGACTGGAGGCATAGCCATGTAAGGTTTGAAGATGTCTAGAGGCATTGTCATGTAGGGCCTGAAGATGTCTAGAGGCATTGCCATGTAAGGTCTGAAGATGACTGGTGGCATTGCCATGTAAGGTCTGAAGATGACTGGAGGCATTGCCATGTAGGGCCTGAAGATGACTGGAGGTATTGCCATGTAAGGTCTGAAAATGACTGGAGGCATAGCCATGTAAGGTTTGAAGATGTCTAGAGGCATTGTCATGTAGGGCCTGAAGATGTCTAGAGGCATTGCCATGTAAGGTCTGAAGATGACTGGTGGCATTGCCATGTAAGGTCTGAAGATGACTGGAGGCATTGCCATGTAGGGCCTGAAGATGACTGGAGGCATTGCCATGTAAGGCCTGAAGATGTATGGAGGCTTTTTTTTTTTTTTTTTAAATTTTTATTCATACTGGAGTTGTCTACTAGGATTTGTAGCAATCCTATTTTCGGTAGGCTCCAGGGCCAGGTGTGATAGATTTGGTGCTTTTGTATAAAACATGTCAAGCAATGCTACAGGTAAGTAAATAGTAAGTATATTCGTTATATTTGAATTTCGTATATCTTTCTTAATGCAACCGTTATCTAATTCTAAGGATATTTACATTGCCATGTAGGGCCTGAAGATGTCTAGAGGCATTGCCATGTAGGGCCTGAGGATGTCTAGAGGCGTTTTCAGAATGAACGTTTTTTTTTATGTGACACAACCTTTTTGCTACTTTTTTACACCAACAAGACTTGTACATACTTTTTGATCTTTATCATAGACATATTATACATTGGCTCCCTGGTATTATGGACCTCCTGACGACTTTCGGAAGTAAAACGATAGAAATCGCCCAATGCTAAGGCCAAGCGTGTGGCGACTGCAGATCACTGGTTATGTCAGATTACACCATTTGGCACCACCTGACGACTTTTGGACATGCTCTGACGCCTGCGACTATTTCAAGCCGCCTTGAATTAGTCATCTAGATGGGCGGTGATTCTCATAGTCGTCAGTGTAAACACTGGGGTACATGCTAAGGTCGGCGACTTTGGCGGCGGACATTGCCACCGCCTGACGACTATTGGCTGTCGATCTACAGTCGCCACGTGTATTTAGTCGTCTAATGCAAACGCTGGGTATGGTACAAAAATAGCAGGGGCGAGAAAAAAAAAAAGCTTTCTCCTGGGACAAAAGTGCAAATGGGTTGCTACCATGTTAGTCTGTGGTATTGTGTATTAATTATGCACACAGGGAGGACCAGGCCGACCTCGCTGGTCATTGATTATAGATGTTGGTGTTGTGGTGGGAGAGTGCAGTGCGGGACATTACCTAGACTGCCTCCAGTCCCTGCATCCTATGGCACCAGGGACTGGTATAGACTGCCTCCAGTCCCTGCATCCTATGGCACCAGGGACTGGTTTAGACTGGCTCCAGTCCCTGCATCCTATGGCTATCCTCCTCTCTGGGATACAGGCTCCAGTCCCTGCATCCTATGGCTACCCTCCTCACTGTGATACAGGCTCCAGTCCCTGCATCCTATGGCTACCCTCCTCGCTGGGATACAGGGACTGGTATAGACTGGCTCCAGTCCCTGCATCCTATGGCTACCCTCCTATCTGGGATACAGGCTCCAGTCCCTGCATCCTATGGCTACCCTCCTCGCTTGGATACTGGCTCCAGTCCCTGCATCCTATGGCTACCCTCCTCGCTTGGATACAGGGACTGGTGTAGACTGGCTCCAGTCCCTGCATCCTATGGGTACCCTCCTCACTTGGATACAGGGACTGGTTTAGACTGGCTCCAGTCCCTGCATCCTATGGCTATCCTCCTCTCTGGGATACAGGCTCCAGTCCCTGCATCCTATGGCTACCCTCCTCGCTTGGATACAGGGACTGGTATAGACTGGCTCCAGTCCCTGCATCCTATGGCTACCCTCCTCGCTTGGATACAGGGACTGGTATAGACTGGCTCCAGTCCCTGCATCCTATGGCTACCCTCCTCTCTGGGATACAGGGACTGGTATAGACTGGCCCCAGTCCCTGCATCCTATGGCTACCCTCCTCACTGTGATACAGGCTCCAGTCCCTGCATCCTATGGCTACCCTCCTCGCTGGGATACAGGGACTGGTATAGACTGGCTCCAGTCCCTGCATCCTATGGCTACCCTCCTATCTGGGATACAGGCTCCAGTCCCTGCATCCTATGGCTACCCTCCTCGCTTGGATACTGGCTCCAGTCCCTGCATCCTATGGCTACCCTCCTCGCTTGGATACAGGGACTGGTATAGACTGGCTCCAGTCCCTGCATCCTATGGGTACCCTCCTCGCTTGGATACAGGGACTGGTATAGACTGGCTCCAGTCCCTGCATCCTATGGCTACCCTCCTCTCTGGGATACAGGGACTGGTATAAACTGGCTCCAGTCCCTGCATCCTATGGCTACCCTCCTCGCTGGGATACAGGGACTGGTACAATTGGTAATGGTGTTAGATTTCTGGTGCTGTACAGCGCCAGTATTTCCAACACTCTCCATTCAGGTATCATGGCTACAGGTCAGATATCTGATGGGAGATTGACACCCTCTCACTTTAATCCTAATCGGGTCACATTCAGGAGTAGGCTAAATTTATTGTTATGACAACACAGGCGGCCAGAGAACTGGACGAGGGGAGGGGGGAGGGGTAGGAGGAGGTGCAGGGTTACATGGAGTGGTTTGGGGCCATAAACAGGAGATTCTGTTCATAGTGGACAAGTCTTTGATTCATGGGCCAGTCAGAGAAGGATACATACTTTAATGAACTTTATTCTGATTGTGATTAATAATTTAATGAATGTTCATAATCGAAGACTTGAGCAAGTCTAGACATTACCAGGTCCACACAGATCTCAGGCCCGACACCTACTGCCTGCATTCGGAGCTAAGTGGTCAGTCAACATGTAACTACTGAGGGTGATGAATCATGTAGACCCACCAATAACCCTCACTCTCCCCACAATTAGTAGAAACCGAACGAGAGTTAGACTTGACAATGTTTATGCCACGACGGGAAGGTCGTGAATTACTACACGAGGGGTCGCCGAGTGTAGTGAGGAACAGACCTGACCAGAGTGGCATAGACATTGACAAGTCTAACTCGAGTTCAGTTTCGTAAATATCCTACCTCGTCTATGCTTTTGTATCACTAAAAGATAAATATTGAGTCAATGACCAACAGAACTTTTTTTCATAGTAGCTGACATCCTGCTCTCTGATTGGTCAATATTGTTATTAGTCTAGTGGCATAAAAAAACACTTTATGTCATGGCCTGCCACATAGAATTTCCATATGTTAAGTCTATGGCGGTTTTTTATTAGGGGTAGGATAATCTTTGCTACCTCCCCAGGACCCCGTTGCTCCTGTTTTTGTGGTATCGCTAGCTATAATCGGATCGCAATTTTACCTTTATGATTACTTTAACGATCCGACTAAAAAAAGCGTTGCTCCAGTAATATTGGATCGTATGGCTATATTCCCGCTGTATCGCTATTTTTTATGATGCGATAGCGATACAACACTTCAGGGGCACATATTGAACGAGGCAGGGGAAAATTAATTAGTTCCTTAATTAAATACAGATGGCATCACTGTTAAAACTGATCTGACACCTAGTGGTGTGGATCGCTATTTCCTATAGGTAGAAGAACAAGTGCCGGGGGTTGGTGGTGCCACCATGGATCGTTATTTGAAATATCAGATAAGGCTGTATTTAACCCATAGCGATACGATCGGCAGTGCTGTGAAGGTCCGCGTAAAAGGTATCGCAAAAAGCAAAAAAATGTCGTAAACGTGGAGCAACGAGGCCCAGGGCAGAATAGTGATCCGAGGGCCTAAACGTTGCTCCAGAAATTTTGCGGATCGTGTAGTAATCGCAGAGGCGCATCGCTGCGTAAAATACTGCTTTTTGTGATACTTGCGATACGATTATAGCGATACCGCAAAAAGTGGAGCAAAGGGGCCCCGAAGCCTGGCCTATGTACACTCACATATCAGCCCATGTAGCGCACCCCTCTCATAAGATCTCACACTCTCTAAGTCGTATTCTGTACAAGGTTCTCACTGCGCTCTATGGGAGAAGAATTCTTAGCAAACTAGGCTTAGAGCCTTGAGAATCTACTGGCACACAGTATTCCCACCAATAACCCTTATTCTCCCCACAATGTTTGTCTCCGTCAAGACAAACCTAACTATTGCAGTTTGGATGAGGAAAACCAGCAATAGCATGGACTTTTTGTAATTCTGATTTGTACCTTAAAATGGATAATAAGGAAATTCCTTTTTGAAAATATCAGCTTAAGGCATATGCTACAACTCGTAGTGGCGCCAACTTGTGGATTTTAGATGTTCACTTTTTTCCCCATTCAGATTCGTTCTTTGTTGTGTATACCAAAACCAAATAAACAAAGTTTTAGTCAGACAGTAAGAGACTGACAGGGACAGAGACCAACAAGGGACAGAGAGAGACAGGGAGAGACAGAGACTGAGATCTTAACCGAACATTAGCCAAAGTATATATATATATGTGTTTGTGTGTAGAAACAAACAAGAGGCAGAGAGAGGGGGACAATATTTACTCCCAATCGGTCTAGCCTGGAAGCCTGGCCTATGTGCAACCACATATCAGGCCATGTAACTACCACCATTTTTCTAGTGCATTGCGGGATTGCATTCAGTATGTCCATATTTTATTTTCGTACACAGGATACCTAATACGTTGAGCATAACATTCTGACCTTACAGAAACTGTGTCATAGGGAGGTGGCAGACCGCGACACATGTAAGCGAACCAACCTGGAAAAAAAAAAAAAATACGCACTCCCTGTATGTTATCTATGAACACTTTGCATTAGGGGGATAATGAATATCAATAATAGTTTAGAGTGAAATTGTGCAAATATCTTATGGATGATTATCAAACACACTAGGTCTGACATTATCCCCACAATGTTTGTTATCTGGCACTTACGGATATGTTGTATGCTCCCGGTGGCGCATACAGAAAATAGTGCGTACGGAAAAATAGTGCATAACTAAAATGAACTGATATCGACATGCCACTTGCCCAGAAAAGGTGGATAACTAATACAATATAGACTAGTTTCAGATAAAAGCGGTTGTATGCCCCTCGGAATTGCTTCTGGGCGATATCCTCGCATACACTCGGATATTACTACGCATTAACTCCTCGGAGCATACGGCCGCTTGTTTCCGAAACCAGTCAATATTGTGTATTTATACAACCCTTATAATTGCCCAGTTGACCGCCCAGTTCATTGATCATAATTTATAGAACACAGTCCATCAATTATCCCCGCAAGGCGAGAAGAGCGGACAATAATCTGATTATACAACAGCGCCCAGAATATCCCAGTAGAGAAATCCGTACATCTAATGATCTTCACAAAGTCCACCAATCGTTGAGTGTCCTCTACACAACGGTGGCATCTTTAAAGGTATATCCTACTGGTTCTTTATAATTCATTTCAATTCCAAATGAGTACATTTAATGTTTTGTCCAGTTTATCCAATCTTAATAGTTAAAACAGACCATTTCATATTGACTTGATTTACTTTTTTTTTAATTTCTTTTTAAAGGTTTTTATTTACCCTGGAGTTTAGGTGTGCTCTGATACCAAACTAGTGGGTTTACAATGTTGAGCATTACAAATTCCGTCTTATTGATAGATTAATAAACATATTTACAATTTCAGTTCAAGTTATTCGGTTATCATTGAATATCACATCTTTGATGCATAAGATAACTATGTGTTAAATAAAATGTACGGAAAAATATGAATTTCGCCGATTCTTTCAAAAACAGGGACGGTGACCTATGAATTGTTTTAAACCCAGATATCGATGTGAATTATGATACATCTACTATATCCTGTGGAAGTTTGAGGGAAATGACATGGGTTTGGTTTTTTTATATTTTAAATGGAACTATTCAGAATTTCTAATATCGTTTTACAAAGTTATCATAAAATTAGTTTCTAAATCTAAATCTGGCATGGGGATTCCGGTTTTTAAGTTAGATTAGTGTTCTACAACATTTAGAGATAATCATGTTCAATTTTCAGGAAAATTATATAGGTTTTAATTTTCAAGCCATATTGTCCGATATACCTTTAACAAATATACTATTCCGCAGGAGTTGAACACTGGTAAATCCTGTAAATAGGATTTCATAAGATGATACATTTATTCAGTAAACTTTGAGTTTCAGTTTAGTACAATAAATATGAACAAATTCTGACCACATGTATCAGATCTTCATATAATTGATGACTCATGAGCTTTGAGATTGGGTTTGGTACAATCAACATGAATTTATAAACAGGTGTAACATATATACAATAATGACTGGTTTTGTGTACGAGTGACCGTAATCTCTGAGTAGTTGACGCGTAGTAATATCCGAGCGATTAGCGAGGATATTACGTTGTCAACTACGGGGAGATTGCGGACACTCGTATAAAAAAACAGTCGTTATTGTATTTATTAGCCACCTACAAGATTAATAACATGTTTATTGCCTAATAAGTACACAAAGTTCCAGATTATGCCATAACACCACAGCACTGTCATGCATGGTGGTAATTCGGTGTATGCTTATGCCTGTAATATAGTTTTCTGGGTTTTTGGTCGGCAAAACCTTTTCTGACAGTGATTTCTGATGGTAAATGAGATTATTGTGACTGATTATAACTAAATAATATTGAATGAACATTAAATGAACCTATTTTGAAGTACATTATGAATTGACCTCATTTTGGCAGGGACTTTTTTTTCGAAATCTCTTGCAGGAGATTGTGACATGCCAGAATCTCCGGGTAGCTAATTCCAGGTGCCCTATACGTTTCCTATGGAGACTTCGTAATCGGTGGGTAATAAATCTTTTTTTTTTTTTATTGTGGAGAATATTTTATTTTCAACTTGTACAGGATATATACACACAAGTAATTTAGCAGCCATAAAGAAACAGATACATTTCTAAATGATATAGGGTTGTCATGCACTGGTAAATTAATCTACCCTCTTCTACAGATTTTCGAAATACATGTGTCACATCTCACCCATATTATATTATTTCTTCTCCCTGGGTAATAAATCTTAATATAATTGATGACTCATGAACTTTGAGTTTGAGTTTGGTACAATCAACATGAATTTATAAACAGGTGTAACACATCTTAATATAATTGATGACTCATGAGCTGGTCTACTTTATTTGATTATCCACCAGAGCAGATTAGACTTCTCAGTGTACAAACGACGCACTCCAAACACATTCTCCGCCTACACCTTACACAGCGGTAGTGTTAAATCCGCTTGGAGACTGCTATGTCCAATGCAAACAGCACTTACTTAGTGTTTTGTGCTCTGATCCCGACTTTCACATGCACCACACGGTCAAGGTCGTGTGACCCCTGCTGATTTCACTGCCAATGTCAGGAACTAACGCCCGTTATGTACTCAAAGACCACAAACCCGGTGCTGGGCAAGGGAGGGAGTCACTCTCCCAGCAGGTGTTTCGCAGCGCCAGCGCTAATCTCTGCCTCAGTCCTATGACGTCATTTCTTTCAGATTTCTTTATTGGCTACTTCACATTTATTAGAGTTTGTTCATTGGTACATCATTATTTTTGGTTCATCCAATAAAGATGGCGTACCGTCAGCCTTAGTGTAGTACCGGCGGCTGGTTTTCATCGGGCACCATTCATACCCATCAGTACTATACACCTGTGCCTCAAAATACTCCAAATACCAACCTCTGCTATGCAAGTGGTACTTTAGGCGAACCAGTGTAGTGTGCCGGTATGCTGGCATACCGGCACGCTTTGAGGTCAAATAGTCTCCAACCGGCTGTTGTGTTATGCGTTGCGCTGAATACCTCTGTGTGGAGAGTTATGATGACGCATGCGCATGGGTGACCCATGGCCGTTGGTCAGGGGTGGTCATTGCTCCCCCTGACACTCCCCCAGCGCACCCTGCCCTCTCCCCCTGGTGTCGGTCACGTGAACCCCGCGGTCACGTGGCCCTGCGCTCTGACCTCCTCCTCATTCTGCTCCTGTACTTCACTACGTACACACATACTTTTCTTTCCCAACTTTTGGCCACCTCTCCACGCCGTCCACAGATACTCCCCGAGTGTCTGACCGTGCAGAGACAAGGTCTAAATACGGGCGAAGTAAATTAGTGAAAATGGAACAGATAGGATGGCTCCACCAACGACACGCGCGCAAGCGGGCGCCTCCATGTCCACGGATCAGGCCTCGGAGTCAACCGTGAGGGAGAGCGACCACGTGGAGTCCGCGTCTCAGGCCGGTAGTCTCCGGTCGGCCCGCCTTGTGGCCGTAGAGACCGGACTGTCCGATATGAGTAAGAAACTGGACGCACTCATCCAGATGCAGACGCAATGGTCGGCGGGACGGGCATCTCCCCCTACGGTTCGGTCAGTCGCAGAAGTACGGACACGTGACTGGGCCGAGGAACAAGCCGCCCACGCCATGCCTTCACCCCGCCAGCTACGAGACCGCTACGCCGGGGATCCGTACATTCAACGTGAACTCGACCGTGACGCCATCCGCCACGACAAGACGGCTGGTAAGCTTCAATCCGATATTCACGTTACTCGTTTGATCAGTAAACCTTACATGTTCGTGGATAGGGAAGGGGTTTACACGTTGTCGCAGAAACTAGAACTGAGGGGAACCCTAGGACCCCTGGAATACCTGAGTGCATTCATTGGGCTGCTCGGGGATGACCGTGCAGTCGACCCCGTAGACCGTGAGGCCATGTTCAAACATTTACATCAGGTTTCGATCGACGCCCAGAGCCGGCCGTGGGCCGGAGTGAGGAGATGGTCGAACCACGTGTTTGATCAGATCGAGGCCGGGAGAATGTTGTGGTGTGATTACTCCCGGATCCAGGAGGAGCGAGTCCGACTCGCAATGACGACCGGGACGCTCACCAGCGGCGCCGACGCGGGAAAGGCCCGAGGACGGGAGTTGCCATGCAGGCAATTTAATTCTGAGAAGGGGTGCCGCCATAGGAACGGCCACGACGACGGACCCGTGAGATGGTTGCACGTGTGTTCGTACTGCGACTCCGTGGGGAGGCAGTGCGGACATTCGTTACACGCGTGTAACCGGAAACTTGGATACACAATGGGATATGACAACGGGCAAGCTGCGCCCACACCAGCACCCCGGCGAGCACCCCAGGCCGGACACGCACCCCACGCCGGACACACGCTCCGGGCGGTCGACCCGAGGGCGGATATGCTCCCACAACAAGGACACGGGGCAAAAAACGGCTACGGTGCGCCCCGCGAGTGAGCGGTGCGCACCCGCAAGCAGTCACAACACGTGCACTCCTCCCCGGGCCCGGGGTCGTGGGGTGCAATCAACGTGATGTAACACCAGCGGGCCCTGTGATCTCTCCCAATGCAACAGGATTTTTGGTGACCGGACGTGGGCAGAGGTCGTAAAAGGGAACGGCCCGGCGACCACTGCGGACCCCCACCCCCTCACGTGGAGGGGGGACAACACGGGGGGTGCACGTGACCCCACCACGAAGGCCGGCCGGCCACGTGGTCAGGTCCCAACCCTAAACAACAACAAAGAAGGGGGCGGGACCAGCTACGTGGATGACAGTCACACGGGGCGGCCACCGCAATGCTCCTGTGGTAGTATGAGTGTTAGTGTTACCGCGTCAGCAGAGGACATAACTAACACTCCGGATTTCGGGAGACTAAAAGAAGTTTGCCGGACCGGAATTCCATCGCCCGGACTCCGCACGGACCCGGAGGCCTTCATGGAACACAGGCGGGCCGAGTGGCCCCGCTTCACCGACACCGGCCCCCCGGCGCACGGCCACATCAACGAAGCGGTCCGGGCCTCGGGCCTGCCTAACGCGCTGTGTTCTAAAATAACCCTGCCGACGGATCTAAAACTACGGGCATGGGAAGCCTACCTCACGGCCATGGAGGGCAAGAACGAACTTCTGGGGTTCATCAGGTACGGCTTCCCTCTGGGCTACCTCGGGCCGGCGAGTGACACTCGGGACGTACCCAATCACCCCAGCGCGACCGGTTTCCCTAAGCAAGTTGGGGACTTCATACGCAAGGAGAGGGGGTTCTCGAACCTGATGGGGCCATTCAGGGAGGCCCCATTCGAACCGTGGTGCCACGTTTCGCCCTTGATGTCCCGGGAGAAGCGTGGGTCCGAGGCCCGCCGCGTCATAACGGATATGACCTTCCCCCAGGACCGTAGCGTGAATGCCTATGTCATGAAGAATGCCATGTACGGGGAGGAGAGGGAGCACAGCCTCCCTACGGTCGACGGATTCGTCGCGCGACTCGTGGCCTCGGGGGCCTCCAGCTACATGGCGACCATCGACATATCGCGAGCCTACAAGAACTTTAGGTGCGACCCCCTCGACTGGCCTCTGCTGTGCTTCATGTGGGACGGCGGGTACTATTGTGATACGGCCATGCCGTTCGGTGCCCGCGCGTCCTCGTACCACATGCAGTGCGTGGCCGAGACCATCGTGGGCATCCTCGCCGGAAAGGGGGTCGAGGCCGCCATGTATCTGGACGACCTCATCATACTTTCACCGTCCCGCGAGAAAGCTGCCTCGGACTTTGCAATAGCCCGAGAGCTGTTCGCCGAGCTCGGCCTCCCCGAGGCCCGGGAAAAGGCACAGGCCCCTAGCCAGACCGTGCGCTGGCTAGGCATCGAGATCAACGCGGCAGAGATGTCCCTCTCTATCCCTCGGGACAAGCTGGAGGACGTGCGGGAACACGTGGCGGCGGTCGCTAAGAAGCGGTCGCTCATGAAGCGACAACTACAGTCCGTCCTCGGTAAAATCCTGCATGTCGCCAAGTGCATCCGCCCGGCGAGGCCGTTCGTCAGCAAACTACTGGAGGCCCTACGGTCAATGAACGGGTTCTACATCAACGTGAGCTCGGACATGCGACAGGACCTCCAGTGGTTTACCAGGTTTGCCGCCGGGTGGAATGGACACACCCTCATCCCTCGAGGACCGCCCACAAAGTGCATCACGGTGGACGCATGCCTGTCGGGGGTGGGGGGCACCGACGGCCGTGGGGCCTACTCGTGCCAGGTCTGCCCCATCGATGACCCCGTGGACTGCATTTCAGAATTGGAGGCCCTGAACACCATCTATGCACTCCACACGTTCCTCGGGGACCGTGACTGCGGGACCAGGATCGAAGTCTTCTGTGACAACATGGGGACCGTCCAGGCACTCACATCGGGGCGGGCACGCAACCGCGTCCTCGCCGAGTGTGCCCGACAGGCCTGGATGGTCCAGGCCAAGCTTCAGGTCGACCTGGTCTACACGCACGTCCCCGGGGTCCTCAACACGGTCGCCGACGCACTCAGTAGGGCCCACCTGTCCTCGAGGGACTTTAATAATGCCGCATGCCTTATGAAGTATCATGAACTGTGGTCCGTAATGCCATGTAACCATGCCTCATTTGTGCCTGTCCTTTGCCTGTCCTGCAGATCCGGCGCTACGCTATCTCCAAGGGAAGGCATCTGCGCGGCAGGCCGAGGCACGTGCCCCAGGCACGGTCGCGAACCAGAAGAGCGCCGTGTCCACCTACCTCGCCTTCTGCAGACGGACGAGGACCGACCCCCAGGCACCGTCCGTGAGTTTCATCACGGCCTTCCTCGAGTACCTCGCGGACCACGCCCCCTCGCCAGCGACCGTGGCCAACCAGCTGTCACACATGAGGACGCATCTACGGCTCTCCGGCGGGGACGTTACGGCTACCGAGGACGTGAGGGTCAGGAGAGCCCTCGACGCTATGAGAAGGAACAAGGCCTACACACCAAATGTGAAGCCTCCGATCCCCATGGCCACCCTCCAGGCGATCCTCGACCAACTGTCGGACACGCCCCTCGACCTGACCCTACGGGCCGCGTTCCTCCTCCTGTTTTACGCCGCACTGCGGCAGAGCGAGGTCGCCCCACCTACGGCCAGGGCATTCGATCCGGTGCGCCACCTCTCACGTGGGGACGTGGTGCTCACGGCAAATCACGTGGCGGTCCGCATCAAGGCCGCCAAGAACCTCCAGTGCGTGGGGGAGGAAAAACACGTGAAGCTTCAATCCTCCCCGGACCCGAGGTCGTGCCCGGTGACGGCCGTGAGGAATATGCTCGCCGCGGTCCCCACGATACTACCAACGGATCCGTTCCTGCTGAACGGAGACAGGTCGCTAATAACGACGCGGTCGCTGTCAAAGGAGTGGGAGCGGCTCAACACCTCAGCAGGCCACCCCCCTAAGACCTATACTCTCCACAGCCTGAGAAAGGCCGCCGCCACTCAGGCCTTCCAGGCCGGGGTATCCGAACTCTCCATACAACGATACGGGGGGTGGCGCTCCAATGCACACAGAAATTACATCAGGGACTCGAACGCACAAGAAGTGAATGCGTCCCTCGTACAGTCCCTCAACCAGTGACTCAATAATCCTCACAAACTTTTCTCCCTCCCACCTCACCTCACTTTTCTGGTCTTGGCGTTTTTATACTCATTTTATACTCATATTGTATAACCATATATACTCATCGTTATACAACCATATACAATTGACATATCATTATACCTGTCAATTACAAATATGTATCTTAAACGTAATTGACCTCATTATATATCTGTCAATTACTTTCTTTATATCATATTAATATTTACCGTATTAATATTCATGTCGGTGAAGGTTTATAAAATTAAAATAAATTTTATTATTCCCAACTCTCGACTCATACTTTAGTGTTCAGGGGTAGGGGTAATGGGTGACCCATGGCCGTTGGTCAGGGGTGGTCATTGCTCCCCCTGACACTCCCCCCGCGCACCCTGCGCTCTCCCCCTGGTGTCGGTCACGTGAACCCCGCGGTCACGTGGCCCACCGCCGCTCTGACCTCCTCCTCATTCTGCTCCTGTACTTCACTACGTACACACGTACTTTTCTTTCCCACCCACCCTCTCCCTTTTCTTATTCTCCTACTCCGTAGGCCGTTTTTATACTCATTTTATACTCATATTGTATAACCATATATACTCATTGTTATACAACCATATACAATTGACATATCATTATACCTGTCAATTACAAATATGTATCTTAAACGTAATGGACCTCATTATATATCTGTCAATTACTTTCTTTATATCATATTAATATTTACCGTATTAATATTCATGTCGGTGAAGGTTTATAAAATTAAAATAAATTTTATTATTCCCAACTCTCGACTCATACTTTTGTGTTCAGGGGTAGGGGTAATGGTGCGTATAGCATAAAACAACTTCCGCACTACCAGCGCAGTTTCATTTCGGCTTCGACATTGACTTATTTTGGTAAGTTATTAAATAATTACGAATATTTAGAGGTGCATAGTACAAGTGAAACTAGTTAACCTAATTGGGACGGCTCCTTGTACCTTGTTACTCTCGCTAAAACTACTGCATTCGCTCTACGAGCTCATGCGGTAGTTTTAGCGAAAGTAACGCGGTACGAGGAGCCGTCCCAATTAGGTTAACTAGTTTCCCTAAATAACCAGTTACTCATGTAAACATAATTCAACATACCATCAATCATACTTAGTTGTCTCTATCCATTATACACATTTTTATTTCTTCTACACTACATCATCTATCATAGTTAGTTAAGTGCTCCATTGCAATTATTCTGCTGACAATATCCGGGTTCTCCGTCATACACTGGGTGCTGTTTAAGAAGTTACGAGGGAGAATTGGTCTGGACGATAGGAGACCAGCCGCGAGGGAGGACATTGGGGAGGATCCGGTGTGAATATCGTTTAATAAGGGAGGTCCTGCGTGGACTCTCCTCTCCTTGGTGTAAATTCTCCTAACTTTGACCCAGATCGTCTGTGGAAGGAGATCAGCGTCGGACACGGCAGGGCACCAGTGTATTGAGTCCTGCGGCTACTTCCGTGGATACTTCTGTGATATATAGGAGAATATAAAACCAGGTTTTCTGTAAGATTTATCAATATTTATAATATATTTTCATAATAGAATTATCTTTTAAAGGTAGTTCAATATATTAGACTTTTCCTGAATAGTTGTCACATCTAAAATATAACGTTTTAATCAAAAGACATAATTGAATCGACCATCTCCCTGGTTATCGCTCACTCTTGTCATTGTTGTCAATGTCAGACACAGTGTCACTATAGTATACCACAGTGTCGCATTCTTGTGGTGAAGGAATCATCATATCGGTAATTGACATATCACAAAATATCTATGCATATTCATAAACATTAGAAAGATGAGTTAATCTTTATCAGAAAAAAAGTTTAAAAAACTATCTCTATAATCCACTAATTAATTTATAAGAATAAAACTAAATCAATTTATAATGAAAGCATAGCGGTTCTACTTGCTCAGTGTGAACTAGGTTGCAATATAAAAGATGTCGACAATTTGGCACAATGATAGTTGTACTGGTCCATTACTTTCACCTCCTGTATTATTTGAATATTATGTTAGAATATTATAACTGTGACATTTTTGATAGATAACTTGCCCAGATAGATAACAATTGATAGGATATTGTATATATTATAGTAAATATCAGCTAAAAAATTCTTTTTTATATATTTATTGTAAATATGATATATTATAATTTTTTTTTATATACAATACATTTCAAATGTGAATATAATAATATTAACATATTAGGCTAATTTTATATTAACATAATACTGATATTACTGTTACGAATGACACAGCTAAATGATGCATGGATTAGATACATAGATACACAACTGCTGATTACCTGGCACAATTACTCGTGGCTAATTGAGTTAACACACTATCACATAATAAGAGAAAACGTGGTTACTGAGCCTGAAGGGATGGCCATTCGAGGTCTTTTGATGCCATAAATACGTCCCGATGCCGTTTTCTTATTATTACATACCTAGAAATCAAGAAAAACATAATCTTTTATACTTATTCATGTAGATTTCTACCTGAGACATTCACTAAGGGCACAGTGCGCCCGAATATTCACTACGGGCGCAGTGCGCCCAAACATTATTTATACTACACCCCTAGTAGCGGGCAGTATTTCATACACGTTCGGCAATAGGTATGTAATAATAAGGTATACGTAAAATTGTTTGTACTCATCATTATATATTATATCTTACCAGGGACAGAGGTACAAGCTCCCTCTACGACACCCCCTGTAGGTGTCGTTTAATTGTCCGTTTTTGGGCGACGTAGGACCATGTGGAGGACAATCGTCCACTGGGGGATAAATTTGTTAAACAATATTTCATGCCTCACTCTTGATCCTCTCCCTCGTTTGTCCTTCGGGAATTCTCCTAGCCCTTATTAAACGATATCGGGCCAAGGAGAATCGAACGATCATTTATTTTCTCCCTCGTAAGTTCTTAAACAGCACCCTGGTTCCCCGGGTACCCGCTAACGACGGTGGGAACCAGCTAGTATTTCGGATTCAAAACGAGGCATCTATCAAAAGTTATGATACTCAAAAAACTCATATATTATGAATTGGGAAATACAGGGATTATTGAATGAGCTTCACAGACAGTACGGCTGTTTCTTTTTCAGCTTTAAACCACTTTATAATGTGAATCCACATTTAATTAGACTGTCCCTTGGAATGAGTACATGTATGTATGTCACATGTTGACGAAACAAAGCCTTGCAACACATGAGGTGCTTTCCATGGAATAAAGTAATCCCTATGACATAGCAAATAACAAAAATGAGTGAATATCATTTACAATATAAATATGTGCAGCTCTAAATCTACAAGTTAACCAAAAATTTCTCCTCAAAGCGCTAAGAATTTAGAACAATTTAAAAAAATGGCGTACTGGCCAGATTTTGGTCCATAAAGGCAGGTTGGGGCAGAGATATAAGCAGCCACAGGAAGAAGTAGAGGGCAGGATCTCTGCTAGGAGAGTGTGAGGGAGTAGGAGGGTGGGGGTTGCTACTTAAACACCCACTAGACTTCCCTATTACGGTCCGTACGTCGTATCAGGCTCTGCGTCACGCCGTGGTGCAGATCGTCTGAACGTAATAAAAAGATTAATCCTGTCGTCCGGTGCCTGTTTTGATATTACGTGAAGGTTAGCTGCCTGGCTGTATTCGCCATCGGGCCTGCTTGGTAATGCCATCAATTTCCGCATAGGCTGAGGGTAGATTTCAGTGAGCAGTTTTAAGTTCATACTTTGAATTAGATATGAATGATTATAGGATCCACATGGTGATAGTGTACAGTATGGAATGTGGAATGAGAAATTAGAGAACAAAAATTGTTCATTTGAAATGATATAAGTTCAAGTCCCACTGCAGCCACCTTATTCCAGTAGTACAGAAAAGTACTTCCTTGGTTCTGAGTAATCCTGTCAATGTCAGTGCATGTTTATGCACCCTCATCTTCAAAAATCTATAATAAATCCTTTTTGATGGTAGAAACTCCTGTTTTGTTCTTTTGTTTCACTTTTCGAAGCTTTTTTGTACAACTCATTTCACCACATTTCACCACTTCTAACTCATGTCGGCCATGTTTGAACTGGTTTCTGGCAAACCCCTGTGTGGGATCATAGATGTGCATTTGGTAACAACTTCTTGTAAATTCTCCCAACTGCAGAATGCATTGACATATATTTTACAAACACATGGCTATTCTTGCCAAATACATCTTTTTTTTTCTTTTTTTTCAATATGCAGCGTTTATTCAAAGAAATGTTACACTGAAGTGCCTTGCTCGTTCCACGATGTCAAGGATCAAGATACAAATGTCGCTACAGTCTTTATTCTTACATCAATAAGTCAACTATCAAGATACATTGAGATAATAACTCAAGATACATAAGTTGATACAACCTTCACTTCATACATCAACTGTCATGATTAATAGGAATTCTAATGGTACATCTAAATACACTCTGTTGCTGCTTTGTTTTTGGGCGCTTTTAAAAATTTTTTTTTATCCATTTCAATTGCATGAAACTTATATTATGTAAGGAAAGTAAGGTTCAGAGGCTATGGACACAACAGAGGGGGGGGGGACTGAACAGGACAGAACACAGTGATGAGGGGTGGGGTTGAGTGATGTATGGGATGGCTGTTCTATTATTTAGAACTAATGCAAAAGTAGGAAATTACTGTCACTTTACTGCATTTTGCCTCAGGAAGCTGTCTACACCTTCATGCAGTCAGGTCGGCTCCTACGCGTAGTAATACACGACCTGCCCATCATGGCATAAACACTTGACAGGCTAACTCTCGTTCAGTTCTATTTAAAGACGGCATGGCACCACATGATGATTAGCACAGATGAACATATTTATTACAATAACTCTCTAAATATTGATGATAGGAACATGATATTTAGCATACAGGGGTATTTTCACATGCGGAATCCAATGGAGATATCAATTTCATGTACATTGATGATATCATAGTTAATTTGCATATCAATAGGGAAATCTGTAGTAATGATGCATAAATTTTGCACAAAAACACCAAAATAATACTCCTCTCATCTAAATCATATCATACAAGGCAAAGCATATCTCTGACTTGTAAATAATAATTTGAACAGCTAATTTGCATAATTTATCTTGAACCTGAAGTCTCCAGCCAGATCAGGGAATTAGCAAACTCAGTTCTTCAGTGTAGCTATTTCAAGATGCTGACCTCTTACAGCTATCAGACTATGGCATGTCATACATCACATTAATCCTCTATGTATGCTCTTTACAATGGTGTAGGCACGAACCTGTTTTATTCAACCATGTTTGTGTGACAAGTGATTCCTTCTTGCAAATGGGTGCCTGATCAATTCATTTTGGTCATAGAAATTTCATGTTAGCACTGAAGGGAAGCTCAAAGTGTCCTCTAATTGACTAAAATAGTTTTTTTGTATTCAAGGTGGTATAACCTATCAGCAAATGATTGAACTAAACACTGTCTCTGGTAGAGCAGGTGCCATGGACCAGGGTGTAGGCCCAGGCCAATTCCTTTTAAAACAAGTGATAAATATAAATGAATTATTCCTCCATTATTCCTGTATGTATATTCACAGAAAAGTCCTAAATCTCAGCTTTCAGAAAGTGTATTTTGATTTTAGATATGATAAGCGGGCGCTTGTGGAGAACAATTTAAAGGACAATAAGTGAGAGATTTGTTGTTTGTCGCACTGAGTGAGGGCCGCGGGCGGGTAGCTACTGTAGCATCTGTTCACAGTCTTGTGGGATGCGGGTGTTTATTATCCACCCAATACAAAGTGTCCATAGAAAACACATAGGGAGCATGTATCGCCATACCCAGAGCATACAGATATATCCACCTTATACAAAGTGTCCATAGAAAACACATAGGGAGTGTGCATCACCATACCTGGAGCATACAGATATATCCACCTAATACAAAGTGTCCATAGAAAACACATAGGGAGAGTGTATCACCATACCCAGAGCATACAGATATATCCACCTTATACAAAGTGTCCATAGAAAACACATAGGGAGTGTGTATCACCATACCCAGAGCAAACAGATATATTATCCACCTAATACAAAGTGTCCATAGAAAACACATAGGCAGCATGTATGGACATACCCGGCGCATACATATATGTTGTATGCTCCAGGTGGCGCATACGGAAAAATAGTGCGTATGGAAAAATAGTTCATGACTAAAATGAACTGATATCAACATGACACTTGATAATAAATACATAATAGACTGGTTTCAGATAAAAGCGTTTGTATGCTCCTCGGAGTTGACTCTACGCAATATCCTTGCATACGCTCGGATATTACTACACGTCAACTCCTCGGAGCATACGGTCGCTTGTATCTGAAACCAGCAATATTGTGTATATATCCACCTAATACAAAGTGTTCATATGAAACACATAGAGAGTGTTTATGGACATACCCGGAGAATACAGATATCAGTACTCTACTTGTCAGGAAAAGGTGGATGATAGATAAAACATGGACTGGTTTCGGATAAAAGAGGTCGTATGCTCCTCGAAGCAGCCTCTGCGCAATATCCTTGCATACGCTCGGATATTACTGCGCGTCAACATCTCAGAGCATACAGCCGCTTGTATCTGGAACCAGTCATCATCGTGTATTTATTCTGCTGTTTTAACTTGATAATTCATTGAAGCATTCCCCTGTGTAGACTCGATAGTATTTTGAGGCATTCCCCTGAATAGACTGGTAAATGTTTCAGGCATTCCCCTGCATAGACAGAATATGTTGAGGCATATAGACTCAATTATGTGTATAATTTCTTCGTTCCATTGGACTTCCATACGGAATCCGTGGTTGGAATCAAAAGAAGCAGCAAGACTACGCAACAAAATAGAGTTCAACTTGATACATCGACTGAAGACACATGCTCCATATGGCCTCAACACACTGGACAACAGGTACGGCTAACTTGATTGGCCCCCTGGATGTGCCCCCCACATAACGCCATGTCAAAATTTTTTTCCAACCACGGATTCCGTATGGAAGTCCAATGGAACGAAGAAATTATACACATAAAGTCATCAGGTGGGGGTAACGGGAGGACCGAAAAAGTTAGGACTACAAATAATAGAGAGAACTCGACACCGCGAACAAACCTGTTCAAGGTGGGGACACATATCCACCTCCCGGACTGGTTCTGGGGGGGAAGACCACAGAAGAGTACCTACCACACTTAGCCTGATGAGACTTGATAAGAGTCGAAACCACGAGAGAATACTGAGTGTAATCGCACTCGCGAAGGCATATTTCTGAGGCGAAAGCGTCAGACGAGCTACTCGGGTTGACTGGTTCAACAAGAGATAGCAACTCATCTACCACACCGTGTGAACGCGCGGTGTCCACATATCGGGTTGACGAAGCTTAATGTACAAGATAATGACACAGCTATGTGACGTGACAGTGGTACTGTCAAGTCAAACAATTCACCGGGCTGGCGACCACCAGCAAGGTAAGAAGAAACACACTCACCCTGGGTTTCCTCCATGTTCTGAACGAACTTGGCAGTGGGGTTTGCACAAACCCCATGTTTAGAGTTGTTCTGGTCGAAAAACTCCATAAGAACTACGTGGAAATACACATAGGAACCCCCAAGCTAAGCCGACACGAACGGGCGATGTGCAAACATTGAAAGTAGCCGGCTGTACAAATGACAACACGGGTCACATGACAATCACGTGACGCGCCGACCAATCAGAACGCCGCAACGGGTATGTTAATGAGGCCGCGGCGTCGTCCGCGGCCCGTTTCCCACTTCTCTCTATTCCGTGGTCGCTACGTGGTGGGGAAAGAGCTCGACGCTAGGCCCCGTGAAAACACATATAGACTCGATTATGCCCTGGAAATGGGCTTTTAGGAGAACTACAAAAATCTACACCGTTTTCGTTGGCCAATAGAAACGGGTTTTTTACTTGCACTTTCCACAAAATGGTCCAAGAACTCTACTTTATATCAGGCAGATCAGGGCAAAGTGGACTGAGCGCAAAACATCCGCATAAAAGATCAGCCATCTAGAATATTCCAACTGTCTATAACTTATCCGACCCAATCGTTACCCAGCTGTGTTGAATTTAACAGCAACATCTTTGTTGAAAAGTTGTTTGTGGTGGACGACTAACATCAGAACAAGATAGAAAAAATAATTTTTCTACCACGGTATGGCAAGTCGATTTCATTGGAACGAAAGAAATACACCATAATATCAGAACAAGAGCCTACATGTTTTGTTTTTTTTTGTGTTTTTTTTTTGCGTTTTCAAAAATATGAATTGGCAGCAAGTGGTGCGCACTAGCGGTCTTACAATACAGCCATTGTGATGAGGTTAATAAGGAAATGGTTCAATCGCCGACTAAGTTCACAACTTAGCCAATAGGGAACCAGCAAGCAGGGACACTTGTTTTCTCACCATTCACCTGAAAGGTACATGAGTCTCAGGGTGAGTGTTCACTGGGACTATGTCTGGGATTATGTACCAGGGGTATCCTTCCATGTGAATCAAATTCGACAATTTCCCTTGCGACTGGTAACAGCACTTTGCCATTAGAATTTTCTGAACCTAGGGTAAAGGTGTAAAGTACATTATGTGTGAATCCCGCTTTAGACTAGGATAAAGGTATGAAGTACACCTGTCTCAGGTACATTAGTCTCTACATGTGAATCCCGCTTTAGACTAGGGGAGAGGTGTGAAGTACACCCGTCTCAGGTACATCAGTCCCTACTTGTGAATCCCGCTTTAGACTAGGGGAGAGGTTTGAAATACACCAGTCTCAGGTACACTAGTCTCTACATGTGAATCCCGCTTTAGACTAGGGGAGAGGTGTGAAGTACACCCGTCTCAGGTACATCAGTCTCTACATGTGAACCCCGCTTAAAGGTGTGAAGTACACCCATCTCAGGTACATCAGTCTCTACGTGTGAACCCCGCTTTAGACTAGGGGAGAGGTGTGAAGTACACCCGTCTCAGGTACATCAGTCTCTACCTGTGAACCCCGCTTAATGCATCAACTAAATTTACTCGTCGGACTCTGAGGCAGCAAAGTTCAGATGATTTACAATGATCGTGAGAGTCACCATTGTCTGATTCAGAGAGATCACTAACGTGGTCGACTGTCATTCTCTTAGCATGCATGGCTTTGTTCTGTATGTGGTATTATCTCACCCCTGGAATAAATGTCCATAGGCTTAACATTGGGAACTCGTTCTCCATGCCCCTACAGGTATTGCAGTCCGTTCTCCATGGTCTGTATCTTGTGTGTTGTCCATTTTTGTAGTGTGAACAAGGGTGAGATAAATACAGAAAGCAACTCGTTTTAGTCAAAGAAGTTGTTCTTCAACTCGCTTGAATGCTATGTGATATTCACTTGGCTGTCGCCTCGTTCATATCACACTGCATCAAACTCGTGGAGAACGACGACTTTGACCAAAACTTGTTGGTTTCTTCTTTATCATTACGTGTAACTCGGGAGTACTAGTGTACTTTATCCTACCAATCAGTGACCAGAACTTGAGCTAGTTCGAAAAAAGTTCTAGTTGCATTCAAATCATCTATTCAGATGCTAGCATGATATGACATGCTCCGATTGATTTATGAAGCCAGTCCATCACAAAAACCATTCTGATTATAAAAAATACATACTATCGTAAAACTGGATAAGTTTTAATCATGGCCATGCTATGCCACGACTGCAGTTTGGTATAGTGATTTCATGAGGTGAAGCCGAGTGAATTCCAGAGCCAAAACTCCCAGAGTGGCATGCGCTGGCCATGATTAAAACGAATCAGTTTTTGATTTTATCCTACCCCGTCTCCTCGATTTTTGAATATTACCATACAATCATGAGATTAAATTCTGTATGCCTCTAATGGCAGATAAAACTCAGTATGCCTGTCAGCGTGGCATACGGAAACTCAATGTTAAGCCTATGGGATTTTTATATTAGGTGTAGGATAAAAACTCATATAACTCAGTTATAATCATGTTCTTAGCCATTTTGACATTTTGTTGACATCGGCCAATCTTTGAAGAAAAGCTGGCATGCATAAAGGTTGGTCAGTGACTGTATTTCTTTAATATTCTAAGGTCGTCGTGATGGGGCAGGATAAAATCAGAACCTAATTCATTTTAATCTTTTAGCTCCGGATTTCTCTAGGCTTTGCTACGCCAAACTCTTTTTGTGGCATACAGCGGTCAAGATTAAAACTCATCTAGTTTTACGATAGTAACTACACTCACACAGCATTATAGTCCCTGGGCCAAGACCCCAAATTTTCATTTCTGCTGCCCCCCTGGAAACATTTGTTGTATTGTTTAATCTTGTAGATCCATCCTTCTAGTTAATATTTCCACTTGTTGTCGCTCTGGCAAGTGGTCGGATTACCATGACAACACCTGTTGAAGAGACCTCCCGTCAAAATGCCTGAACACCTATAATTCTGAGTGCTGAAAATCATTACTTGTTTCTGTGTTCTTTTAAGTATTACAGTGACCCATTAGATTAAACTTTGGTATTGGACTCCATAGTCCGGTCCTATGTGGACTCAGTACAGCAAACAGAATCAAATTATGTCTTCTCAGTGGCCTACAGCAGCCTTTTTCATGTGTGTACTATTAATGTCCCCTTTACACATCTGCAATTTTCCACATACTTGTATCCTAAATAATTCAAAGACTACATAATCTTTTCACATGCAGTTTTTAGCTATCTGACCATATTGTAGTATCCCTTAGGAACATTTTGAGGTATTTTAAGAGTTTTGTGATATCAGGTTCCAGGTATATTACCGATTTTGCTACCCCTGCTGCTCATTTTGTTTGACATATCTGAGAGTCAGTACTGAAGACATATGGTGTCTAAAGGCTATATGACCTTTATATATGCAGTTTTCTGCTATGTTGCCATGTTCTGGCATCCCTCAGTACGCTGTGATGCCTGGAGACATTCCCGGGCATAGTACGCTGTGATGCCCGGAGGCATTCCCGGGTGTAGTACCGTATGATGCCTTCAGGCATCATTTCCGAAATTCAAGTTTTTGCTGTGTCTAAAGGAATAATGCGAATATTTCAAAAAATATATTTCCTACCGATGCAAAACTATAACATAGTTAATATTATTACTATCATATAAAATCCTGATCAATTTGGATTATCATGGAGTTGTGATATAATGGCATCACTCTGGACATCATGCATAGCGCTAGCGTACTACAGGGGTGAACATGGTGCTGCAGCAGTGTATTTCAGAGCGTGTATTTGGTGCCATGTGACGTAGAGAAAGGGTTAATTTCATCAGTTATCTTCTCATTTGTGCGGAACCAGAATATCATATTACCATTAATATCAGGGTTAGCTTTACCTTTGTGGCACTATTTCCAAACTTTACCGAACCGTTTCCTCTTTCCTACTGTGTACAACGCCAACTCATCTACATATTTATACACTCACAACCCTACACCGGCTAACGCCAGTCATTTACACACAATAGAAATATAAAGGGTCCTGGCACCGATCCCTGTGGTACTCCACACAGCAGCTTCAACAGAACTCGGACCACTAACCGTTTTTAGATCAATCTATCTTCCTTGTTAGACGATAAGGCGAGTATGTGACTGTTTACGGAGTGATTAGTCGATGTTTTGGCGGCTTATTAAACCAGTAACCGAACACTAGACACAAAAACAAAATGAAAAAGGACTTCATAAACGAACTTAGTCTGCCCCAGAATAATTGTATTAAAGTTGATGTTAAACTACATAAACGTTACATAACAAGGAAAAGATGTGATTTACTATTTATCTCACCCCTGTTATTTTTGCCCCGTAAGCTTAACATTGGGGCCTCGTTCTCCATGCCAATACGAGTATTGCTGTCTGTTCTCCATGCCCCTACAAGTATTGCAGTACATTTTGATTGACGAATCTAATGCCGGAGACACGCTTAGCGAGTCGAGGCGGCGATCTCTGAAATCGGCAATACAAAATGGCAAATATATGAAATATTATTTCAGAATGATATTTCCCATCAACAATTTAGCGTCTCAGAAGAAATGATAATGTAAACTATGAAATAATAGCTCACATACACGCCATTTTGTGTTGGCGATTCTGGAAATCGCTGCTTTTCTCGCTTGGTGTGTCTCCGGCTTTAGCCTGACTGTTTTTCAATATCTACTAAATATAGATTCACACACACACAAAGACGTATATATATATATATATATATATATATATATATATATATATATATATATATTTATATATATATAATATTAATAATCCAATGTGTTAAGTAGTGAGATAATAGTATTTAAGATTGACTCGAAAACGGGATTGGCGGAAATTTATAAAAATAACAGGCTTTATTACCCACCAATTACGGAGTCTCCATAGGAAATGTATAGGGCACCTGGAAACAACTACCTGGAGATTCTGGCATGTCAGAATCTCCTGCAGGAGATTCCGGAAAAATAGTCCTGTCCATAATGAGGTCAAATCATCATGTACTTCGAAATAAGTTTCTTGAATGTTCATTCAATGTTAGTTGTTTAGAAGCAATCATAATAATCTCATTTATCATCACAAATGATTGTAATAGTACACGTTGCATGCTAAAAGTACAGGTTTATGGCGAACTATATTATTGGTGTAAGTCTACACCGAATTACTGCCACGCTTAACACTGCTGTGGTATCTGGAACTAAATGGCTTACAGAAACCTTTTAATTGCAATAAATTTGTTATCAATTTTGTAGGTGGGCAATAAATACAATAACGACTGGTTTTGTATACAAGTGAACGTAATCTCCTCGTAGTTGACGACGTAATATCCTCGCTTATCGCTCGGATATTACTACGCGTCAACTACTCGGAGATTACGGCCACTCGTACACAAAACCAGTCATTATTGTGTATTTATTCAATAAGTTACCAATGGGACTCACCCCAACCTATATATATGACCTATATATATAGATCAAGAAATACAGGAAGCTAAGGTTTAATACATCAAGGTAAGGCTAAAATACGTCCGATACCTGTCACAGCAAGTAGCAGATTAACCGTTATAGAGCCTGGTAACCAGGTTACCCGTAGCCGCGGCTGTAACCAGGTAACTAAGTGAGAGATAAACAAGTGACGATAATAACAATAGCAGTCACGGATTGAATAATTTGAGTTACACAATTGGATAATAATTTATATACATATTGATAAACGAGGTTGATATTTAAATATATATATATATATGTGTGTGTGTGTGTGTGTGTGTGTGTGTGTGTGTGTGTGTGTGTGTGTGTGTGTGTGTAGGTGTAGGGGTAGGTGTGTGTGTGTGTGTGTGTGTGTGTGTTTATATGAACTTGTAGCCCTTGGACGCACCCCTAAACAGGTTCACTGATAAATAATGATTATCCCATAAAAACATGTATGCATACATATGCTCGTATATATTTACGCAGGTGAATGTAATCACATATAGATATATATTCATACGTATGGCTGTATATATTTACACAGGTGAACATATTTCTATATGTATACATGCAGACACACGTTGTGTCAGTTCAGGCCCCCTTCTGCCTCCAATCGCCATGCTCCAGTGCCCGACTCCTCGTTATTGTTAGCCGAGTGCGTAACTTCACACGCTCAAGTGTAGCCTGAATGTACGATGACTTGGCAGAATTTTACAGTGACGTTGGCATCAGTCCAGTCTACCTGCCAGCAACAGAGCAAAACAGTGGCGTTGGGCAACTCCAGTTGCCAGCTGATAGGCAGCGCTTATTTACAATCTGTACTAGCGACTTCGTCGAGTCCGAAAAATATAGAAAAATGAAATATCAGACTGACGAGAGCAGGGTTCGAACCACCGTCGCTCGCATTCGGAGTCGAAGAGTCTGCTGACTGCTCCACAAAAATGGGTGCTCTAGAGAGGTCAAATACTTAGGCTGTTGGCAGAGGACAGAGCTCTGTTGGTGGGTGGGGGAATCAGCGGAGTTTCGAAACGGGTACCAGCGAAATCTTGCGATCTCATTGGTTTCTCACGAGAAAAGTAGATAAGAAAATTACAATTCTAAACTTTGATTTTGGCATGGCTTGAAATGAATCATAAGAGAAAAAGTATATCTATGTATAGTCCTACAAAAAAGAAGAACAGGTTCAAGTTTTTCCCTACACGAGAATCTCACTCCCGTGGGGCTTCAATCTCCCACCCTAGATCGAGTTCACTCTGTCCCTATGTGCGGAAGATTCTCCAAGCGGATTCGACGGAATTCTACCGTTTTAAATATAGTAGGTAACAAGCTGGAGACACACCAAGCGAGTGAAGGGTGGCGTCCACCAACCAGGACAGGGCTATGGCAAGCGCCGACAAGAAAGTTCCAATCGGTGCCTTGTCGCAGCCTTGTCGTGAGAAGGGGAGCTGTGCGACAGTGGTGTCGGGGCGTGTTGTAGGTTGCACGCTCCACCTAAATATTCTATCGTAGACCTCTGCGACAGGCTCCCAATACGCCACGACAAGGCTTCAGACGTGGCAAAAATCAAACATATCTGATTTTGTCGTAACCTTGTTGGAAGGCCCCCGACAGGCCCCTGACAGGCCCCCGACAAGCTTCATGTCGCAGCCTGTTGTGGCCTTGTCATAGCCTCTTGTCAGGAACTAGGGTCCACAAACTATGACAAGGCTACAGCAGGCCTTCCAATCGTAGGCCTGTCGTGGACCTTGTCAGGAACCCATTGTCGTAGCCTTGTCGTGATTGGTGGACGCCCGCTTTAAGACTGAGTCCAGGGACCTGTTTCAATAGTTTCGTGACATGTCTAGATGGCGTCTATGACACCATACGGACAGATCACAAGATTGCAATCGATGATACGCCGAGTTTCACTCACTTCCCGAACTAATTAAACGATGACACTTTAACTTGAGTAGGGGATACATATAACCTATAATTGTTTCAAATATGAAGAAGATTGGCCACTCCGATTTTCTGATATTTGATAGTCTTTTTCCGCTGTTGCTTGCACTGTTGGTGCTGCTGTTGATGTCTGTCTAGGCCTAATGTCACGAGCCTACTGAAACAGGTCCCTGGTGAGGAGGGGTGGGGTAGGTGGAGGGGTAGGACACAGGGACTGAGTCCTGGTGAGGAGGGGTGGGGTAGGGGGAGGGGTAGGACACAGAGACTGAGTCCTGGTGAGGAGGGGTGGTGTAGGGGGAGGGGTAGGACACAGAGACTGAGTCCTGGTGAGGAGGGGTGGTGTAGGGGGAGGGGTAGGACACAGGGACTGAGTCCTGGTGAGGAGGGGTGGGGTAGGGGGAGGGGTAGGACACAGAGACTGGGTCCTGGTGAGGAGGGGTGAGGTAGGTGGAGGGGTAGGACACAGAGACTGAGTCGTGGTGAGGAGGGGTGGTGTAGGGGGAGGGGTAGGTATAGGACACAGAGACTGAGTCCTGGTGAGGAGGGGTGGGGTAGGTGGAGGGGTAGGACACAGGGACTGAGTCTTGGTGAGGAGGGGTGGGGTAGGTGGAGGGGTAGGACACAGGGACTGAGTCCTGGTGAGGAGGGGTGGGGTAGGTGGAGGGGTAGGACACAGAGACTGAGTCCTGGTGAGGAGGGGTGGTGTAGGGGGAGGGGTAGGACACAGAGACTGAGTCCTGGTGAGGAGGGGTGGTGTAGGGGGAGGGGTAGGACACAGGGACTGAGTCCTGGTGAGGAGGGGTGGGGTAGGGGGAGGGGTAGGACACAGAGACTGGGTCCTGGTGAGGAGGGGTGAGGTAGGTGGAGGGGTAGGACACAGAGACTGAGTCGTGGTGAGGAGGGGTGGTGTAGGGGGAGGGGTAGGTATAGGACACAGAGACTGAGTCCTGGTGAGGAGGGGTGGGGTAGGTGGAGGGGTAGGACACAGGGACTGAGTCTTGGTGAGGAGGGGTGGGGTAGGTGGAGGGGTAGGACACAGGGACTGAGTCCTGGTGAGGAGGGGTGGGGTAGGTGGAGGTGTAGGACACAGAGACTGAGTCCTGGTGAGGAGGGGGGTGTAGGGGGAGGGGTAGGACACAGGGACTGAGTCCTGGTGAGGAGGGGTGGGGTAGGTGGAGGGGTAGGACACAGAGACTGAGTCCTGGTGAGGAGGGGTGGTGTAGGGGGAGGGGTAGGACACAGGGACTGAGTCCTGGTGAGGAGGGGTGGAGTAGGTGGAGGGGTAGGGCACAGAGACTGAGTCCTGGTGAGGAGGGGTGGTGTAGGTGGAGGGGTAGGACACAGAGACTGAGTCCTTGGGAGGGAGTAGGTGGGGGTGTAGGTGGAGGGGTAGGACACAGGGACTGAGTCCTGGTGAGGAGGGGTGGTGTAGGTGGAGGGGTAGGTATAGGACACAGAGACTGAGTCCTTGGGAGGGAGTAGGTGGGGGTGTAGGTGGAGGGGTAGGAAACAGGGACTGAGTCCTGGTGAGGAGTCTTGGTGAGGAGGGGTGGGGTAGGTGGAGGGGTAGGACACAGAGACTGAGTCCTTGGGAGGGAGTAGGTGGAGGGTTAGGACACAGAGACTGAGTCTTGGTGAGGAGGGGTGGGGTAGGTGGAGGGGCAGGACACAGAGACTGAGTCCTTGGGATGGGGTAGGTGGTGGTGTAGGTATAGGACATAGAGTCCTTGGGAGGGAGTAGGTGGTGGTGTAGGGGTAGGACACAGGGACTGAGTCCTGGTGAGGAGGGGTGGTGTAGGTGGAGGTGTAGGACACAGGGACTGAGTCCAGGTGAGGAGGGGTGGTGTAGGTGGAGGGGTAGGTATAGGACACAGAGACTGAGTCCTGGTGAGGACGGGTGGAGTAGGTGGAGGGGTAGGTATAGGACACAGAGACTGAGTCCTGGTGAGGACGGGTGGAGTAGGTGGAGGGGTAGGTATAGGACACAGAGACTGAGTCCTGGTGAGGAGGGGTGGGGTAGGGGTAGGTATAGGACACAGAGACTGAGTCCTTGGGAGGGAGTAGGTGGTGGTGTAGGTGGTGTTGAGGGACTCTTTTCAAAATTTGAATACCAGAATAACAATAACACAAACATATTGATCTTCTGTCTTTACTGATGCCATTTATCAAACATGTAAAAGCCACTCCATTTATCATCTGTTTATTTGTTGGCCTCTTCGACCTCAGTCACCACCTACATGGGCCTTGTCATACCTCAGACAATGGGTTTTTTTTTTATTACTCACCTACTACCAAGTCCCCATTATGAATGTAGGAGGCATATTGCACCACTTTTTTTTTTATAAGCTTTATTCATTCTGCCAGGGGCAGGTCTTCAATGAATAATACACAAATTGTGAAGCAGAGATCGTGTAGCAGAACAACATAAACAATGGAGTGATTAAATAGTGATCATGGTAATGATTTAGTACCGTGTGGTCTTTCAATAAGATGGCATTGTTTTCATACTCTCGAATTGTGTTGCAAAGTTCTTTTTCCGTCATCCTTTTGAACACATATTTGGTCGTCGCTAGTTGTGTGTCCAAACTTAATTAATCAATTTATACTCAATCAGGTTTTATAAAGGTTTTATCAAATAAATTGGTAATATATGATTGCTTTTTTCATATAATACAGATTTGGATGGTTAATGGAAAATGAAATATGCTACCAGTAGTATCCCCAAGTAGCAGAGATCGGAACTAATGGATAGTGGAGTAAATACGACAGAATTTTTTTAACAGATTTTACACTAAAACACCATTTCTATGTGTGGTCAGTGTAGGTTTAGTATATAATGACCCTGTTCAAGCTCATAATTGACTCCTGGAATCATCTTAGTTCTGCCTGGTAAGGAGGGCTGGTGTACCTACCCCCGCCTACCCAACCTCTACCAACCCCTAAGAGTGCAGGGGCGGCGGCAGGTCACGATTTATTTTTAATCATGTATATGCAGAGTGTATACATGTTGCACAGAGGATGTTTTCTCTTGTATGCGTCTGGTGTGAAATACAGCCATGACGCATCCGTATTCAAAAGGAAATAGTCTTGTATATGCCTCATACGCTGGCATGAAATATAAACATATATATATGAAAACACGTCGATTTACAGCTGATACATGCACTTCCGTGATATACTTTCGCGTATATAGGAATAAACTGGTTAGTTTCGTGCAGTGTAGGGCTCTTCTTAAAATTAGTATTCCTAAACCGGAATTGTTTAAGCCTGACTTTGTCACCACTGCGAGTTCTACGTTTTGATACAAAGTATGCAAAGTTTCTCTACTATGCATACAGTATGCAGTGGGTGTATCCCCACATCCCACATGCCTTTCCTCGACATTGTGCTCACTCCCCTGTTCAGCAGGCGTTGTACCATCAAACAAAAAACAGGAAAATTCAATCACCGGTCTGATATTATTCAAGTAGACACGACTTGTAGCTTTATCCGTCTACAATACATTGAGATCATTGTATTCAACTTTCAGAAAAAATTGACATGGGTTCTAATTTTGACGCCAAATTGTCCGATGTACCTTTAAGTAGTTGCTTGTCCTATTGAGGTACAGTTTTGGAAAATAGAAAAGATCACAGTATCTGTGATTCCATAATGGACTTAAACCAATGCTAAAGTATACGGTGAATATATCTACGCTGTATGAGAAACAACTATGGTAGACTTATAAAGAACTGCATCAAGAATCATATAACTAGGAACAAATGTTATATTCATTTATAATGGAAGAGCGCGGTATACCTAAATAATTTCATCAAATAAAAGTAAGAGATATTATAGGAAATTATTGATTGGTAAGCCATTTGTATCATGGCACATGTGACATTTAAATCAAAGTGGCATCAGGACTAGAGTGTTATGAATAGGTTTGTGTTTTTCCAGACTTCTGCTGGACATCATTAAGTCTCTTTTTAAAGACATCATGTGGACCTTTTATTTTATAAATACGTTGGCATATTTCTTTTGAGGTGTGTGTCATATGTTGCCTAACGTTTTTTATTTCGACTTGTGCCTGGTCAGCACACCACACATCCCATTCAACTGTCACCCTGACTAGTCACTGTTGTGACTGAATTTTTCATTGAGGGTCTTGGTCAACTGCCCTATTTCTCTGTGCTCTTGAACTTATTATAGAATCCTGGTTTTCATCTTGAGTATTTTATACCTTGAAGGTATGTGATTTCTGTTGTTTGCTACAGTGCAGCGCACACACCATCACAAGGTCACTCAGCCTTGAAAGTTCTATTAAAAGGAACCAAGTCAGTAGTGGGCAGGGGTTTGGTAAGGCTTGATACTGGACCCCTGCTCATTTAACCAGGCCTTTATAGTTGGAACATTGATAGTGAAGTGTTAGATTCTCTTCAGCAAGATGAAACCCTGTGTGAGCATTCTAACCTCTAGATGACGTATATGAGCGCGATTTCCCGCGCTCAAATACACACTACTCCACAAGTTTGGATAGGCCGCAATCATCATCGAGGTGAAGCCGAGTGAAGATTACGGCCCATTCTAACTGGATCCCCTCTATTGGTAGTCCCTCTTGATCAAATACTTCCATCTGGGCTTTTCAATGCACTTTTAGCTTAAGCTAACTGCTACTCTATTCTGTGTACCTCCTTGTTTTACTGCTAACCCATAGAGGGACCAGGCGGCAGAACGGCTCCGGCCGAGCCTGGGGATCTACTTTTGTATTCATACCCTGAATAAAATTTGATTAAAAAAAAAAAAATTTAAAAAGAGGTGGAGTTATGATACGTCTTCTCGAAGCATGACATGTAGGAAGGTTGTGTTTAATAAATTAGGCTCAGACAGAAGCGAGAAGGCATAGAATAACGAGTGAATTTATCGTCTAGCTTTTAAAAAAAAACACCCTCCATAGTCGATGGGTGTCGTTTGTCGGCAGTCTTTGATCTGGGACCTGTTTCACTAGTTATGTGACATGTCTAGGTGGCGTCTAGATGGTGTGTCCGGTTTCATAAGAACTAGACATTAGACTTCGTTTTTGTCAGTCCTTGCTTGCACTGTTGGTGCTGCTTTTCATGTCTGTCTAACACTTTTGTCATGAAACTAGTGAAACAGGTCCATGATATGTAGATTTATCTAATTCTTATTTTGGGGTGTGTCTTTTCCAAAGGGCAGGGACTTGTGTCGTCATGAAACTAGACAACCCCAATGTCTGTATGGTGTCACAGACATGTCATGAAACTAGTGAAACAGGGTTCTGTTTCAGTAGTTTCGTGACATGTCTAGATGGCGTCTGTGACACCATACGGACAGATCACAAGACTGCAATCGATGACACGCCGTGCAGTGTTGTCAAACATAGGGAACATATATGTGTCACCTACTTTTTTTCTCACTTATAGATTTTTGAGGAAAAGTTTTTAAATCTTTCACTAGTAGCAGACACATGTATCGTAAGCCAAAAGTTGCAAGTGACAACAAGCCTAGACTACGTATGCAGGGAGGTGAATGGCAAGTGTTTCACAACATTGAGACTTTATTCATTTTGATTCTATCACGGCGTTTACACTAGACTATTATAGGCTACTCTAGTGTAAACACCACCCAAGTGACGCCACAGATCGCCTATTTACAATAGAACTGCATAGTGGACATATAAATATACAATACTCCACCAGTTTGGGTGAGCCGCAATCGTCACTGAGTTGAAGCATCCAAACTCGTGGAGTATTGGCCTTTCATGGACATTAGAATAGCATAACGATAACCGAATGATTGAAATTACTTCGCAAATTCCCTTAGGAACATTGAAATCTTCTTGTTGATGTCTTGCATAAATCCTGATTGATTGATTGGCCAGTCGATTATGACGTCATCTTACATCACTCCGCCACGACCATGGCGTAGTATTTGCACTTACCTTGGCTGACCGTTGCGTATACTTCTTTTTAGAGCGTGCTTGCACGTGCTAAATACATCATCTAGAGGTTAGAGTGGTCACATTGAACTTTCAGTGTGCTTCCAGAAAACTATCCCTATACTATCTGCATGCTGTTCACTGTGATAATGAGAACAGAGCAGGGGGTCGGTGTCTCAGGGTCTTAGAGGTGAGCCCAGCTGACCAAGACCAATCATTCAAGACCAAAATATCTCAAAATCCACTGGTGATTGATATGTTTAGATCCTAGATTACTCAGGCAGTTGCAGAAAGAGCAAGTTGACTGGGTGCAAGTGGGTTACAGAAAACTATCCAGAGACTGAATCTAACCCAAATCTTATAATTGTTTTTCATTTATAATTGCACGCTCATTCATCTATGATGAACATACTATTTGCTCCTAGTTAAATCATTCCTATGGTTGAACTTGTACCAGGGGTGAGATAATAATCTGGTAAAAGCAAATTGGTCTGGTGTACTCCGGCAATTATCACTTGTACCTGATAACCTTACTAAGGCTGGCTATTTCTTTCAACATAACTACTATGATGATGTTTCTGTGGGAATCAGAGGAAACACATATTTAACTGAGTTGTCTGAGCGTGCTAATGCATCTCACTCTCCCACCATACACCCTGTACACCACGCACTGGGGTCTCTGCTAGGAGAGTGAGTGCGTCTGGCCAGTCACTCCCCGAGCAAAGACTCCGCTCTACTTCATGTAGCCGCTTATATCTCTGCCCTAACCTGCCTGTTTGGGCCCAAATTTGGCCCATGCGTCAGTTTTTAAGGTATCCTAAATTCACAGCGCTTTGGGGATTATTTTGCGGTTTACTTGTAAATAGAAATATATTTCTATGGTAAATAATATACACTCATTTCTGTTATTTGTTATGTCAAATCAATTGTGGATTCACATTATTAAAGGGTTTAAAGCTGAAAAAGAAACACCTGCATTGACTGTAAAGCTCATATAAGCATTCCTATATTACCCAACTCATGATATGTGAGTTGTTTGAGTTCCATGACTTTTGACAGTTACCTTGTTTTGAATCTGAAATATTGGCTGGATAACTCGACCCCTTTTGGAGAATTCGGTAGGAGAACTCGACCTGTTTTTCAGATACTTATGATGAATTAGGATATTTTCATATAAAATGAAAGGTCTGACTGGTTAGGGAATAGGGTTATGGATAGGTTAAGGATAGGTTTAGGGATAGGGTTAGGGTTAGGGAAAGGGTTAAGGTTAGGGATAGGGATATGGAAAGGGTTAGGGAAAGGGTTAAGGTTAGGGATAGGGATAGGGAAAGGGTTAGGGTTAAGGATAGGGATAGGGAAAGGGTTAGGGTTAAGGTTAGGGTTAGAGATAGGGTTAGGGATAGGGATATGGTTAGGGATAGGGTTAGGGATAGGATTAGGGTTAGGGATAGGGTTAGGGTTAAGGTTAGGGTTAGGGTTAGGGATAGGGATAGGGTTAGGGATAGGGATAGGGTTAGGGTTGGGATAGGGTTAGGGATAGGGTTAGGGATAGGGTTAGGGATAGTGTTAGGGATAGGGTTAGGGATAGGGTTAGGGATACGGTTGGGGATAGGGTTAGGGATAGGGCAAGGGATAGGGTTAGGGTTAGGGATAGGGCAAGGGATAGGGTTAGGGATAGTGTTAGGGATAGGTTTAGGGTAAAGGTTAGGATTAACATAAGGGTTAGGGATAGGGAAAGGGTTAGGGATAGGGATAGGGTTAGGGTTGGGATAGGGTTAGGGCTAGGGTGATTGTTAGGGTTAGGGTTAGGAAGGGTGTTCTGTTTGTTTTGTTCCCCAGAGAAGACTAAATTTGAAGCCAAGATAACATATTTACTACTAGATATAGTATTTATCCACAGTTGAGACACTTGAATTGAGAAGATTCAAAACGGGTCGTGTTCGTTACGGGTCGAGTGCTTAAAACGGGTCGAGGTCGTTACGGGTCGAGTTCTCCAGTATTCTGGGCGTTGTGTTGAGGCAGAGATTAGCAAGCGCTAGCGCCGCGAGAGATCTGCTTGGAGTTCGCCAGCCAGCGTCATGATTGGAGTAACAGCAGCAGGCGTAGACTCTAGTACAGCCCGTTGTCGCCAGGGCCAGGGCGCACAGGCTCTCATACTGGGACTGTTTTGCGCTGCCATTTTAAGGTGGAAATTCCTGCCTCCGCTGGTATTAATCTGTCCTGATTGATTTGCCAGTAACCAGTATGCTACTCTTCAAGCAGAGGTCCTAGAGTAGCTTTTACTGGGCATGTACCAAATAAATCAGCTTGGAGAGTTATAATGATTCCTAGAATAGTGCCAGAATTGTGGTATTCTCAGGCTTGGGTTTGCATTAAAATTAGAACAGCCAACCAAGAAATCCTTTTCTTCAATCAGTGCCTAAGGAACTGGCAAATCAGAGCTGTGGTGTGTTAGACCCTTACAGACTTTAAGCAGACTAAGCGCCTGTCGGTATTCCCCCTTGTCAAACTGATACTATAAATAGGACAGCCAACCACGATATTCCTCTGACTGAAGGTGGCTGGCCAGTCACAGTCATACTCTGTTAGACCCTCACGTACGGTAACCCGAAGGTGGCACGGTGCGTGAACGGACTACAGCAGGCGTCCAGTCAGCCGCACTGCACCGCTCGACCAGACTCCCCGAGCAGTAAAGCGGAGCGATGCAGTGTGCGCGCGGCAGGATCCATATGCAAATAGGAGTGGGGAGTGATTGATCACCAGGCGGAGCTTCAGCCAGTCACGGCTAGGAGAGTGTACGCTGTACTGTGAGTCAGATCGGAACCCTGCTTCTACAGATGCAGCACTCGAGGACGTCAGGGCAGTGTTACAAAACACAGGAGCGAGCTACCACCACCCGGTCCCTTACAACGTGCGGATACTCTACAGCATAGAGGCGGACGGACGAGGATCAAAACACCAGAGTTTCTCATGTACGTGGATACTTTAACACGGGAGACACTCGAGGGAGGATTGTGTTATAATAACATCACTGGATTCTCTCTCACGCGTGTGGAAACTGGGAGACTGGGGCAGCCGGGATTTCATTGATCCACACTCCATTCACCGGGAACCAGCTGCGGGTCACGTGGGTTGTGTAGACACGTGTGGGAGCAGCGTCTCACTGGAGGAGGTCTCGTAGTGTTAGTTTGATAACACCCGCACAGCCACCCGCACAGCCACCCGCACAGCCACCCGCACAGCCACCCCTCCAGACACCCGCATCGCCTACGTAACGATCGCACTGCAAGGTAAGCTGTTTCTTATTAAAAGGGGAAACACACTGTACGATTTCGTTCCCACCGATTAACTCCCTAAACCGGAGGGGCATTTTAACTTATCTCAGGCGAATTTGCGCTGGGCATCGACCATCACAGCAGGATTTATAGATGGGGTTGGAGGTCATTAGTGGGAATTTATCTTAAGCAAATTCTGTTCACACTGGACGACTGACTTCCGATTTTCTCGGAGATACGAGGCCACCGATAAAGGAATAAGTAATAAATCTCAGTATATGGGAGCTAAATCGGTGAGCTGGCCTCAGTCTGTGTGTGGCAGGGGCATTTCTGCTCACCCAGCGACTAATTATGGACCAAAGTTGGTAGGCACCACTGGGGTATTTCTTAAACTCCATTGTCGGCGACAACGGGAAGGAACATGTTCCTTAATTTATTGCTCCCGATTTCGAAACATTAGACTGCAGTTTATCGGCGACAAAGGTACATCGCCACAGGTGGGACTTCCAAATCTTAGGCAAATTACTGTAGGGGGGTGCCACACTGGTCGACACATTTTCTAGGCCTCGCCTGAACTTACGATTGTTCTTTTGTCGCCGAGAAAGGAACATTCATCCTGTGAGGAGGGATGAGGTAGGTGGAGGGGTAGCCATAGGATGCAGGGACTGGAGCCAGTATCACTGTGAGGAGGGGTGAGGTAGGTGGAGGGGTAGCCATAGGATGCTGGGACTGGAGCCTGTATCACTGTGAGGAGGGGTGAGGTAGGTGGAGGGGTAGCCATAGGATGCAGGGACTGGAGCCTATATCACTGTGAGGAGGGGTGAGGTAGATGGAAGGGTAGCCATAGGATGCAGGGACTGAGGCCTGTATCACTGTGAGGAGGGGTGAGGTAGGTGGAAGGGTAGCCATAGGATGCAGGGACTGGAGCCTATATCACTGTGAGGAGGGGTGAGGTAGGTGGAGGGGTAGCCATAGGATGCAGGGACTGAAGCCTGTATCACTGTGATGAGGGGTGAGGGCGGTGGAGGGGTAGCTATAGGATGCAGAGACTAGAGCCTGTATCACTGTGAGGAGGGGTGAGGTAGGAGGTAGGTATAAGATGCAAGGACTGGAGCCTGTATCACGGTGAGGAGGGGTGAGGTAGATGGAGGGATAGCCATAGGATGCAGTGACTGGAGCCTGTATCCTTGTGAGGAGGGGTGAGGTAGGAGGTAGGTATAAGATGCAGGGACTGGAGCCTGTATCACTGTGAAGAGGGGTGAGGTAGGTGGAGGGGTAGCTATAGGATGCAGGGACTGGAGCCAGTATCACTGTGAGGAGGGGTGAGGTAGTTGGTAGGCATAGGATGCAGGGACTGGAGCCTGTATCACTGTGATGAGGGGTGAGGTAGGAGGTGGTCATAGGATGCAGGGATTAGAGCCTGTATCACGGTGAGGAGGGGTGAGGTAGGAGGTAGCCATAGGATGCAGGGACTGGAGCCTGTATCACGGTGAGGAGGGGTGAGGTAGGTGGTGGTCATAGGATACAGGGACTGGAGCCTGTATCACTGTGATGAGGGGTGAGGTAGGAGGTGGTCATAGGATGCAGGGATTAGAGCCTGTATCACGGTGAGGAGGGGTGAGGTAGGAGGTAGCCATAGGATGCAGGGACTGGAGCCTGTATCACGGTGAGGAGGGGTGAGGTAGGTGGTGGTCATAGGATACAGGGAATGGAGCCAGTATCACTGTGAGGAGGGGTGAGGTAGATGGAGGGGTAGCCATAGGATGCAGGGACTGGAGCCTGTATCACTGTGAGGAGGGGTGAGGGAGGTAGAGAGGTAGCCATAGGATGCCAAGACTGAAGCCAGTATCACTGTGAGGAGGGGTGAGGGAGGTAGAGAGGTAGGCATAGGATGCAGGGACTGGAGCCTGTATCACTGTGAGGAGGGGTGAGGTAGGTGGAGGGGTAGCTATAGGATGCAGGGACTGGAGCCTGTATCACTGTGAGGAGGGGTGAGGTAGGTGGAGGGGTAGCCATAGGATGCCGGGACTGGAGCCAGTATCACTGTGAGGAGGGGTGAGGGAGGTAGAGAGGTAGCCATAGGATGCCAAGACTGAAGCCAGTATCACTGTGAGGAGGGGTAAGGGAGGTAGAGAGGTAGGCATAGGATGCAGGGACTGGAGCCTGTATCACTGTGAGGAGGGGTGAGGTAGGTGGAGGGGTAGCCATAGGATGCAGGGACTGGAGCCTGTATCACTGTGAGGAGGGGTGAGGTAGGTGGAGGGATAGCCGTAGGATGCCGAGACTGATGCCAGTCTATGGTGGTGGGTTCAGCCATACTGCAGTCACCCTCATACCCAGATGTTTGATTTATATAAGCTGAATCTATTCTTATACAATTAAAGCTTATTTAGCGTGTTTGTAAACTGACCTCAGGGGAAGAGTAGAAAAGTTTAATACCATCGGGTGTAGTGCTACTACTGAGATTTGATAACCTGTGTGAGTTGGTTCATAAATTTGTGTATATTGCGGTACCGAGCGATGTGTGTTATTAGTGAAAGTATTTTATATTTTCACACGGCAAGGGAACACGTTTTTATTTATCTCTGAGCGATAAAGATCTGCACGCATTTGGATATGATCCAGAAACTCGTGACTACACCAGCTCCTGGTGTCGTGAACTGGAACTACGGTCTGTATGCTGGTTCCACATATATACATAGTTAAAGACGGGGCACCAGCCAAATATGTTAGCCGGGCTATGGTTAGATACGTGAAACTGGTGGCCCAGTGCCAGTCGCCTATGTAATCATGGACCTAATCATAACCTGCGTAAAGTCTGCCATTTTGTAAAATCCAGAGGCTATTTTTAAGGTAAGGAGATAAAAAAAAACAAGCCACAGTCGTGGGCATATATCTCCACTGTCCATGCTAAAGTGATAAATACACAATATTACCATGATTTTGATCTGAGTGGCCGTATTCTCCGCATAGTTGACGCGAAGTTAAACTCCGAGCGATAGCGATGAGTATTACGTAGTGTCAACTACAAGGAAAATACGGCCACACAGATGGAAATCATGGCACTGTTGTATTTATTACTCACCTTTCGAGTAATTATTAGGGAAAAAATCTTGTAGATTTGACGCAATGCTGTGCGTTGTTTATATAAATTAGTTCCTATAATGCCCGTCAGGTGGCCCAAAAAGCCGTATTCTCCTAGGAGATTCCGGAGGTCCGTATTCTACTCAGTAGCGATCTGTAGGCTCTATAGGCTTAGTATGGAGACTCCGTATTCGGTGGGTAATAAATTTTGTTTCCGGCATGGCTAAAGCCAGTAAAGGTGAACCAGAATAGAAAATGTCAATGTTAATATGTACATGAGAAGGAATAGAGGGAAACTATGTTCCGGTGAGCAAAAGTTACTCGGTGAGGACCGGAAAAATCACTGCCCAAGGCGTCAGCCGCAGGCAGTAATTTTTCCAGTCCTCACCGAGTAACTTTGACTTTTGCTTACCAGTACTTAGTTTCCCTATTCCTATATACCTTCAAATATCGATAAAAATGGTCATTTCTTTACTTATGATAGCCCCAAGAAAAATGGACACCCTTATCGAGCAACTGCAACAGCTATGTTTTCGTCCCAGCGCTCTTTATATCACGTGGTTAGCCCGGGACGAAAACATTAGCCCAGGACGAAAACGTCAACCTCACTACATAACTCATAATTACAGCACCCCCAGCTGCGGTATGTAATTATAGAGTGTTCGGAAATGGGTATATAGGAATACCTTGTTTGATTTAGTATTACCTTATATAAGTGTCCCACTCTCCTGATAGTTTACTCTCCATACACAGATCTGGTTAGGTGTGTCTCTATGTGGGGGTTAGACTCCAAGCAGATCCGGTAGAAAAGGCACCTAAATAAGGTATGTAAACAGTGGTTGAGGCGGCATGTTTGCACTGATATATTGAGGGGTTTGAGTGCCCCACGCCTCTGCCGCTAGACACAGGTGTCTAAGTGGAATTCACACGATGGGACTCATATACCTCACAGTCTATAAGACACCAACCCGACCGCTGTGCCCAATTCTACCTTTCCCGACGGATCCGTAGGGTCTGTGACAATCTGCATCAATCGGGTCGATGTACGCACTTCACCGACCCGATTTTATTGCTTTTCCCGTCGGGTCGGGCATTACTACCATGTTAGATATGACCGACTCTCCCCGACCTTAAGATTTCGGTGTACGCACATTCACCGACTGTTCCCGATTCTGAGCAGGCCGTTTAGATACCTATTACTCAGTCAGATTTGCAAGTTTCCCGATATCTTAATTGGATCCGAAGTTATCAAACTTTGAATTAATTTCTATGATTCCACACCAGCGGCCTGTGGCTCACCCCGGCTCGGCTCCCGGCGGCTCTCTTTGATCTTATCCCGGGTAATTAATGAGGTTATAAAAGAGGGAAGCGTGATCGGGGACAGTCATCATGTCGGTGTCTTAAAGGTATAAGACACCGAAATTTTATTCTCGACTCTCACCGAGCCGATGATCGGGATGAATCGGGAACAAATTTCGGTGTCTTATAGACTTTAGACTGGCTCCAGTCCCTGCATACTAAGGCTACCCTCCTCGCTGGGATACAGGGACTGGTACAATCGGTAATGGTGTTAGATTTCTGGCACTGCATAGCGACAGTATTTCTAACACTCTCCATACAGATATCCTGGCTACTGGTTAGGATATCTGCTGGGAGATTGATACCCTCTCGCTTTTATCTCAATTGGGTCACAGTCAGGAACAGGCGAAATTTATTGCTATGATAACACAGGCGGCCGGAGAACTGGAGGAGGGGAGGGGGGAGGGGTAGGAGGAGGTATAGGAGCGGCTCGGGGCCATAAACAGGAGTTTCAGTTCATAGTGGACAAGTCTTTGATTCGTGGGCCAGTCAGAGAATGATACATACTAAAATAAACTGTATTATTGTTGTGATTAATCATTTGATTAATGTTTATAATCAAAGACTTGAGCAAGTCTAGGTGTTTGTCTCTGACAGTTATCCCACACCTGGTATTTTTGTCCCATAGGCTTAACACTGGGAACTCATTCTCCATGCCCCTACGAGTATTGCAGTCCGTTATTCTTGGTCTATATCCTGTGCAACATCTGTTCTTTTAAGTGTGTGCAAGTGTGATATAAATACAGAAAGCAACTCGTTTTGGTCAAAGTCGTTGTTCGCCAACGTATTTGAATGCCATGTGATATTCACTTGGCTGTTGCCTCGTTCATATCACTCTGCATCAAACTCGTGGAGAACGACAACTTTGACAAAACTTGTTGGTTTCTTCTTTAATCCTGAGACTGAGTGTACTTCACACCTTTAAGTATGACTCACACATAGAGACTAATGTACCTGAGACTGGTGTACTTCACACCTTTAAGTGGGATTCACACGTAGAGACTGATGTACCTGAGACGGGTGTACTTCACACCTTTAAGTGGGATTCACACGTAGAGACTGATGTACCTGAGACAGGTGTACTTCACACCTTTAAGCGGGATTCACACATAGAGACTCATGTACTTGAGACGGGTGTACTTGACACCTTTAAGCGGGATTCACACATAGAGACTGATGTACCTGAGACGGGTGTACTTCACACCTTTAAGTGGGATTCACACGTAGAGACTGATGTACCTGAGACGGGTGTACTTCACACCTTTACCCTAGTATCAGATAATTCTCCTTTGGTACAAAATTCTCATGGCAAAGTGCTTTTACTAGTCTCAAGGGAAATAGCGAATTTAATTCACATGGAAGGTCACACTTGATTCATAGTTTTAGACATTGTCCCAGTGAACACTCACTCTGGGACTCAAGTACCCTTGAGGTGAGGGTTGTGAGAAATTTATGATCCTGTTTGCTGGCCTCCTATTGGCTAGATTGGGTACTTAGTAGGGGGTCCATGTCTTACCAAAATGCTCCTGTTAATTTTAAATGTGTTTAAGTGGGATTCACACGGTGGGATTCACGTACCTCACATGCCGTTTGTCTGAGACAAATCCTGTTGAGATTCGGTACCAGAACACAATCTCCTCGTGTGAATGACAGGGTTCCATTTTGCTGAGACAACTTTTTTCTCTTGCGATTGTCGGCGACAATCACCCCTAACAAGGAACAGAATCTCATGAGATTTCGACTTTAAACAGGTTTAAAATTTAGAGGGGCATTTTGGTGAGACAAATGTATTTCACACATTTTCCCCCAATCTGTGAGTCTCAGTGGTCTCAGATAACACCTATTCACACGGGAAGTACCCTGAGTCGGCGACTGTGTACCCTGATATATTTTATTTTTATCTTTTAATTTTTATTTTTTCATAATTGCACGCTCAGTCATCAATGATGAACATACAATTTGTGCTCCTGGCATTCCTGATGTCCAGCATTAAATTCAACAGGCTAGAAATTTCATGACAGACATCAAAGGCCTGGAAGTAGACTTTTTATTGATGTTTTCTCGTGCACTCCTCACACATCTCCCGTATAACCTTTTATCCTACCCCTAATAAAAACTGTCAATGATTTTAACATGGGCAAATTTTATGTGGTGTGCCATGACATAAAGTAAAATTTATGTACCTAGAGAAATAAAAAAAATTTACCAATCAGCGATCAGGAATTATTCACCTGTGTAAATAGTTCTGGCTGGTGAGCAGAAATTCCGACAGCTGACAAACATGGACGGAATCAAGTCATACTTTCCTAATGTCATAAAATCGTGGAGACGGGGTAGGATAAATACGAAACCAAACTCGAGTTAGACTTGTCAGTGTCTATGCCACTCTGGTCAGGTCTGTTCCTCACTACGCTCAGCTAATGCTTCGCGTAGTAATACACGACCTTCCGGTCGTGGCATAAACATTGACAAGTCTAACTCTTGTTTGACTTCTACTAATTATCATTTGTATTTAAAAAAAACCTTGACATGCACGGACCGCTTTGCAACTGCAGATGTCGTTGCGCAAATGCGTATCTGGATCCCAAAACACAGAATTGAGATTTCTAGATTCTATTGATTTTTTGCATATAACTCAGGATAATGTAAGTTTCATATATCAGCAAATAGAAAATGCAAAAACAAAAGGCATGTCACCATTTAAACTTCTATGGGAAGGCCATCTGAAAAGATAAGTGCTTAACTATTGGTGTCTATAGGAAACTGCAATATTTTGACTTTGTGGTTAGATGACACTGATGTTCTATTGCTATCTTCAAATAATTCTGGATTCTGATAGGTGGAACATATACAAATGAGAAATGCAAAGAAAATACCATGTCACCATGCTAACTTCTATGGGAAGGCCATCTGGAGAAGGTAAGTGCTTATTTATTGGTGTCTATGGGAAACTGCTATATCTTTATGAAACAAGATGGCAGCACCAGTGTTAAATTTAGTTCTGAGGGTGGACACACGAGGCACTGCGATACCTACCCGCATTTGCCTTTAAGTCAGAGGAGGTGTGAAGTGCAGCGCCCCCTATACCGACCTGAAACATATATACAATCGCGACAGCCTCAGGGTGCCACTTTCAATCGTACATCGACAGGGAAAGCACGGCGTGCGGTGGTGGTAGGCAGCAGTAGGAGAGCCCTGGGTTGGACACAGGGACTGAGGCCAGTCTAGCCCTAGTCAGGAAACCTTGACTGCCTTGCGACAGCCTTCACAGTCAGAGCCTTTAGGACTAGTCTAGCCCAAGCCTAGCAATACTTGTGAGAAATAAGGCATTATTCCATAACAAAAAACAGGCATAAAACATGGAGCTCTATTGAGCTCTATTGTGGTTTCGAATAGATTAGATATCACTCTATCAATATCTGAAAAGATTTTTGATAGAGCTCTAACAGCTTGTATGTAGTAGCTGTTACTAGTTAGCCTATTTTAGTATAGGAATCCGCATTCAGCTGTCATTTGAGACCATGCCAAAACGATAGGGGGCGCTACGCTTCACACCTCCTCTGGCTTTAAGTGGGATGTGTGTGTATAGACAATTTATTGTTTTTAATATATTTTATACAGATTATCCTCCCTGATAGAATGAATGTGTTGTACATAAAAACTCACACACACATGCACAAATACTAGGAGCAAATAGAATATTCATCATTGATGAATGAGCGTGCAATTATAAATGAATAACAATTAAATGAGTTACATTCAGTCTATGGATAGCTTTCTTTATCCTACCCCTAATAAAAAACCGCCATAGACTTAACATAGGCAAATTTTATGTGGCAGGCCGTTACATAAAGTGTTTTTTATGCCACTAGGGTAATAACATTATTGACCAATCAGAGAGCAGGATGTCAGCTACTATGAAAAAAGTTCTGTTGGTCGTTGAGTCAATATTTATCTTTTAGTAATACAAAAGCAGAGACGGGGTAGGATAAATACGAAACGGAACTCGAGTTAGACTTGTCAGTGTCTATGCCACTCTGGTCAGGTCTGCTCCTCACTACACTCGGCTAATGCCTCGTGTAGTAATACACGACCTGCCCATCGTGGCATAAACATTGTCAAGTCTAACTCTCGTTCAGTTTCTACTAAGTAACCCACTTGCGCCCAGTCAACTTGCCATTTCGGCAATTGCCACAGTCGAGGATCCAAATATATCAAGCACCAGTGGGTCAATGAGGTATTTCGGTCTCAGGTGGTTGGTCAAAGTCAGCTGGGCATGCTTCTTAAACTCTGAGACACTGGCACCCTGCTCCTTTCCCACTATCACAGTGAATAGCACACAAATGGTGAAGGGATAGTTTTCTGGAAGCACGCTGGAAGTGTATATAATGTGACCACTCTAAACTCTAGATGATGTATAAGCAAGCACGCTCTAATATTACCAGGCATTTGAACTAACTCAATTGTATGAAAGTCCTGATAAAGTCATGAATCAACAAAACAAAAAAAACAATATGAAGACATAATGCAGATGATTAAGGAGTGGAGATGTATTGTTATAAAACGGGGTCAGGGTCACTGAACGTTATCATTTCCGAGCACACTTGTCAAATACTCCTCACGAGACATAATCTCCGCCAAAATAATTGGTGACAATTTCCTATCCCGTCGCGTTTCCATTCAATTCCGTCGGAAGCCCCCAATAATCAGTGGGTCCCGACTGCAGATCGGTGCCAAATATTTGATCAAAGGAAACATGTCTATGTACATAACCCTGACCCAATTTTCACACCAGTCGAGTTCGCTCACGATTCGTGAACGTTGAACCACGCCACAATGATTAGCCGTTCCCGATACAAAAAATTATCATGTATGATTTTTATTAAGTTAGTCCACAATATATGGCAATCTGGCATGATTATTTAGACCCACAATTAACCCAGAAAGGCTTGTGAAATTCTGAAGATTCTGTGAAATCGTAGAAAGTAGGGCCGCAGTACCCATCCCTGACAACGATTTTCATCATAACCCTTTTCGTTCATCAAGGAACCTTTGTAGCGGATTCCTGTATGTATGAATATTCAATATGTAACTCTGATAGATAGATCTTCCTGATTGGACAATACATGATTGGTGCATCTCACCACCAGGGGTCGTTGCCCTGACTTCCCCAGGATTGGTAGATTGTACGATTGGCTATTATCTAGGCCAATTAGACTAGTAGTGATTTAAAAAAAAAAAATTATTATATTTATTTCATTCTGTTGAAAACAGTTCTTCCATGAAACATACATACACTTTGAATGACAAGCAATACAAGATACATTTACGGAGAAGGATGGATGGTGAGAGTTATGATGAAGAAGAGTTCTACCCTGGTAGAGATTAGAGTAGACCACTATGTTTAAAATATGGCCGTCACTATATGTTCTTTATACTAACACTGAATTATCTTAACCAAGCATTATATCGGGTAGTACAATACATGTCAACGTCTGATGATATTCGGCAATTCTGCTCGTAATTTGGTCTTGAAAGCACTTTTTGTGGTGGCCTTTTGGGTCTCTCCGCTGATTTTATTCCAAATACTGACTCCTCGGTATGCTGGGCTTTGTTTGTAGCCCCTTGTCTGTGATTATCATACTGTAGTATATAATGGGGCACTGGGCCATGATTAAACACTCTTGTCTGGTACTTGTGTGTCGTGTTGCTTATTCCGGAGTCGTTACACTTTGCCATTTTGTGATGAGAAATGGAGGCCTTATACCTTCAGTTGTTGTGTAGGCAGGGCTTATTTTCATCTAATGTTCATGGTATCCAACGACCCCAATGAAAATGTATGGGGACTCAGTAAACCACGACCCATTGTATAAAACCTGTCAGATACCATAACTGTGGTACACGGTTTAAATTCAGTGTTAACGACCTCAAAACCACGGGGAAATAGTCCGTTTCTGCTATAGAGCAAAGAAAAAGTCCCTGTACTTTTTGATATGCCAATTTCTGGGTTTAATTCATTCAAAAATATGGATAATAGATGCAACGACCGTATTGTTAAAAGGTGGCTCTGTAAACCACTCATGGTTGACGTCGTAATACTTCGCCCATTTATATAAGTTTCTGGGAACTAAGATTTAGTTTGAAATTTGATTGTTTCAGCCTCAGACTCCCTCTGTCACTATATCTCACACTCAATGATAGTTTCACCCTAATCACAAGATGCAAACATGAGATATAAGCCTTTAAAACGGCGGCGTTAAGATGACTATCTCGCCCCTGCCACTTTTATCTACTTAACCCATTCACGCCGGGTGGTGCCTTGAGGCATCATTTACAAAATACTCGTTTTTGTGAATAAAATCGGAAATATTAGTTCAGTAAACATGAAATTATCACAGAATGTAGGTATAACATCATAATCAATATTTCTATGCAAAATAAAGAATAGTATTAAGGATCATGTGTCATGTCACGTGATGCAAAGATAAAATTATCTGTGCTATTGCCGTGGGCACCCGGCGCGATAGGGTTAACATTGGGAACTTGTATCCAACGTCAATGAGATATTTGGGAGAAATATCCAATGGAGGATTACGTCACAAATTTTAACCCATTACTCAATGTGAAGGGTGGGACAAATTCAGGAACCAGTTCTAACGTGAGTATTATAGAGGAAACCTATAAAGGTTTAGGGTATGTGCTCGATCCCATCTTGTCTAATTGCGTAGTAATTCCCAAAGCGAAGCCGCGTGAATTACTACGCAATTCAAACTCAATGCGATACAAGCTCTTTATCTCACCCCTGGTACAAGTTTAGCCATAGGAATAATATTAGAAAAGAATACTCAACGATCACCCCTGTAAAGTGACAGTACTACGCCGCGGCCGTGGCGTAGTGAATTTCAGATGATGTCATATGAATTTGCTAAGTATATATTCAAATTATTCTGAAATTGGGATTGTTTAATGTCATAGAAAGGGGCGAGATAAATCCAGAACCGCACTCAAATCGTAAAATACACAATGTGTATTTATACGATTCTCGATGCAGTTCTATATAAAACCCTAAAACTTTCATAGGTTTCCTCAATAGTACTCATCTTTATGTCGCCCATTTATGTATGTTTCTGGCAGCAAAGAAATACGTTGACAATTCATAACTTCAGGCCTGAACTGCCCCTCAGCCTTGTCACCACCCTGGTGTGACTTCACGTGGTGTTTTCATCGTCCTAGTGTTAATCACGTGACCAAACCCTGCTCCATTAGTGGGTTAAACCCCTGCTCAGCTCCACTTAGCGACCGAGGCGACAAGTGACCCCCCCCCCCCCCCACACACACACACACACTCATGTTTGAATCCACTGCCAGCATTATAATATGAAACCTATTACCAGTCTCTCAATGATCTCAAAGAGCTTATTGAGAGGATTAATCTTCTTTTTTTTGCAATTCAAAACAAGGCTTTACGACAGAAATATTTGCTTTTATAAGCTATCTTCCATAGACAATTCGGATGGTGACTATTCCAATTCAGTCAATTTGTTCGCTGATATTTACAGGCAATTTTGATGAACACTTGGCCCTGATAGGAATGTATAGACGTGAACTTTACAACCATGTGCTCATATCTTATACCTACTGCCTTAACTAACGTCTTTACTTCACGCTGCAACCTAAAATTACTGCACAGCTGTGCAGTAATTCATGGTATAATATATAGAGAGACGCGGCATAGACTTTCTACACAAACTACTGACACGACCACTCTGAGGTAGGCTTAGGGTGAGCGACCCTAAAAAAAAATTTTCCAAGGACCGGAATAATACATTTCGGGCCGACGAATATGAATTTTTTCACCAAATCATGATATGGTGTCAACAAAAAAACGTCATTATTTCAAAATGGCCCACGTTATATACCACTTCGACATCATTATAAGCAACATCATAGTACGTAAACAAGAGGCACTATTTAATGTCATAGAAAGGGGTGAGACCTAACTGAATGTACCATGTTACAGTGCAAAAAAAAATCCAGATCTCCACTCGAATCGTAAAATACACAATATTCCATTCGTTTGAATGTGCCATAATCGTCAATCGGCTTCGCCGCGATGACGATTGGGGCCCATCCAGACTCGTGGCGTATTGTGTATTTATACAATTCTTGATGCAGTTCTATATAAATGCACAACGACGCCTACACGAAAGAGCGTTGGGTACAAGTTTCCTACGTCCATTGGAGAAATCGCCAATAATCGATGGTTTTGTGAACAGGCGGCCGTAAACCACGAGTGGTTGACGCGTAGTAATACACGAGTGGTTTGCAGAGCCGCCTGTCCACAAAATCATCGTTTGTTGTATTTATTATCCATATTTTCGAATAAATTAAACTCAGTTATTGCCATAATAAATGGTATAACAATAGGGACTATTTCTCTGTTCTATAGCAAAAGGGACTATTTTTCCCGTATACCATGGTTTTGAGGCCGTAAACCACAGGTTTGAATCCGTACACCACAGTTATGGTATCTCACAGGCTGTATACAATGGGTCATGGTTTACTGAGTCCCTATGCATTTTCAATGGGGGCTTTGTATACGATGGATAATAAATATACCAGGGCTGGGATGAGTTGGATATTATAAGAAACAGTTATCAAAGATGCAATATGTTCATAGGGAGTAATGCCGCCTGGGATAATTGACAACAACTATGCTAAATGCTAAATTTACTAGTTTGGGATCAAAATGAATCACCTGATATTTGAATTTATCAAAAAGTCAACAGATGGCAACACCAAGTATTGTATATTATCCTACCCCTGATATAAAATCCCATAGGCTTAACATTGAGTTTCTGTATGCCAATCAACAGGTGACTGCACCCTTCACAGTGGAGAGATTACTTCTGTCGAGTCAGCTGCTATATTGGTGTTGGATTCTACCAATAGTTATAGGTGTAAATAAATAAGAATACAATAGTAGGCTGAGCCTCATTGATGGCTGTGACGAGGTTATGTAAACTCGTGACACCTGTCAGTCTGCACTGTGTGTGGTCAATACTATGGAGAAACCAAACAAGAGTTAGTCGTGTTGTTGTTTATCGCACAACGGCAAGATTGCCTATTACTGCGCGAGGCGAAGCCGAGAGCAGTAATACGCGATCTTGCCGGAGTGCGATGAACAATAACACAACCAACTCAAGTTTGGTTTAGAATTTATCCTACCCTGCCCGTCTAAATTACTTCTACATTAACAACTGATGTCATTTGTCAAGTGTATTCCACTAGAGCAATATTTTTCATTTCAGACCGAATACAGTGACCCAATGTTAAGCCTTTGGAGTTTTTTATTAGGGGTAGGATAAAGCACCCTGCCCTTTGACTCGAAGCTGAACAAATAGACAGGTCACCAGCATGAGAGTCCCATTGTTAGTGATTATATACAAAGTCACCATTGAAAATGTATGGGGACCACTAGCCATTGTTTGAAAACTGTCAGAGAAGGCCCGTTACCATTGGCTGACTAAAACGGTGTAGATTTTTGTTTTCAGCTAGAAGCCTATTTACATTTGGTTATCACCGCCCTACAGTCAGGAACCACCAACGGACCTTTAGTGAGGGTGGTTGTGGCCCATTAGATTGTAGGTCAAGTCTCGACTGCAGAGCCATCCCAAGGCGCTAGACAATATTATGTAAGGAGGTCAGGGTGAAGGTCGGGGTTTGCTGCTAATGCAGTCATTGGCTACTCGGTCTACTGTATTCCTTATATGGAATTAGTGTAATGGGACAACTCCATGGTGTTTAGCACTGCTGACGCGAAATGTAAATGGGCTTTTAGGAGAACCAAAAATAATGTACACCCTTTTCATCAGCCAATGGAAACAGGACTATACTGCAGCCATACAAGTAGACGATTCTGGCGAACACTTCATGTTCAACTATTTCAAAGGGGAAAGGAAGCCAAAGTGAACCCGCTGAAACCATAGATACCCGTTTACAAAACACCACTTCCGGAGGCCAGTAAGAACGAGGCTTAGTGCTAAACCTATGGGGGTTTGAGGCTAGACTTTTGTTTTTGGTCTCGTTTGTTACTTTTTATGTGTAATTTACTACTATCATCTCTGGATAACTCTGTCTCGCAGCTATGATGACAGTTGTTAAGTTTATCAAAAATATGGATCTAAAATATTGGAGAATGACACATATAATCTCGAACCTATAAAGTCAAAGTACTGAGGGCCTATATCCGGAAATGGTGTTTTGTAAATGGGTATCTGTGGTTTCAGCTGGGTTCACTTTGGCTCCCTATGGGATTAATCATTGGGCAATGCCACGATTCTATAAAATCTCAGTAGTCAACCACCTGTTCAATGGGTGTTCTGTATCGTCTATAGTAATGTTTCATTTAACCCCTTTTCACCTGTGGTCTTCTAATGGGCAATATGGTGGTAATATGGTGGATATGTAATAAATACATTGAGCTGTAGTTTAGTATTAACCCTCAGGTGTGTATAGGGGACAGAGCCATTGTTAGTTCATGAAGCAATCACTAGGTGGCCAGCAGTATGGCAGGCCCATTGGGGGACAGATCTATATTCTGGCTCTTTGTTCTTATGAAATTCAACTGCCTTTCAATGTTTTGCCATGGTTCCCTTGACTCTCTACACCCATCCTAGAGCAGGATGACATAATGATTAAACCCAGAACATGAGGTTTTTCACATGGAACACTTTATATACATATGTCAGCAAGGCTAGAGTTGTGACACTTCCCCATTATCACTCACTTCTTTCACACCTTCTTTAGTGAAGAACACCTACCTTTTCACCTCCTTTAGTGAAGAACACCTATTCGGGGGGCGTCATGGTAGCCCCCATGGATCATAGGCCATATGCCCTATATGTGAGTTTTAAATTTACCACCACCTGACGACTTTCTGCCATTTTTTTAATCTTTTTTTTTTTAAGTTTATTTTAGACGAAACAAGTTCACCATAAATTATTGGTTGTCCCTGTATACCCTCAGGGTCCCCTGGGGGTCGTTGCTTCACGTTTTGCGGATCGCAAAATAGCGATCCGAGGTCGAAAGTGTTGCTCCAGATATTTTGCGGATCGCATCATAACTATGTCGCTATCTATATCCAATTAAAACCCCAATGAACCTGTAATCTATGACACTGAGAATGCGGTGTTTTAAAATATAGCGATACAACGTGAAAATAGCGATACTACACGATACGATCCGATATTACTGGAGCAACGCTTTCCAGGAGCAACGACCCCCTGGGACGTTAAACCACAAAGAAACAGACAAGTAACTTTTGAATGTCGTCAGGTGAATATTCACACGAGGCATCACGTTGACACCCACACCGGACCTTTACCCATATATATGTAAATTAGATCACGTGACAGAGCCTATGCTTTATTCATTGTTTAAAGATGACGCCCACAACACGTGTGTTCTCACATGAAAGGCTCTGTACATATGTGAGAAGTGAAGTGTGTCAATAACGCCACAACTTCAAGCCTGGGTATGTTTCAGAAACAAGTTATTAGATATAAACTGATCACAAGGCAGACGTTTTGGTTTATAAACCTTCTTCAGGACTCAGTCGTAAATGTAAAAATAATGGGCCTTTTTTTTTCTTTTCTTTTTTTAAATAGCTTTTATTTCTATTCACACTCATTGATTACAATCATATATAGGCATAAAACTTAAGTAGGCTGAGTCTTTACAATGGATTATATGTTCTCATATTTTTTGTTTTTGGTATATGGAGGAGTGAATAGTCTAAGGTGGGCCTTTGTGCAGTTAAAGGTCCGAGTCTAGGTCTTAGCGATGGTTGCTGCGATTTCTTTTTATTTATCACCCACCGATTATGGAGTCTCCATAGAAAATGTATAGGGCACCTGGAATTAGCTACCCGGAGATTCTGGCATGTCAGAATCTCTTGCAGGAGATTCCGGAAAAATAGTTCTCTCCATAATGAGGTTGAATCATCATGTACTTTGAAATAAGTTTCCTGAATGTTCATTCAGTGCTAATTATCTAGAATCAATCATAGTAATCTCATTTACCATCACAAACCACTATATTACTACGCGTCAACTAATCTGAGATTACTGCCACTCGTACACAAAACCAGTCATAATTGTGTTTTTTTGTTTTTTTTTATAAGGGTTTCCTTTATTGATCTCGTTTATAACTCACAAAGTATAGGCTACAATACGACGCTTATGGTCGTTTTTGTTTCTTATTGAAGCATTTCGTTATCCACTTACTAAGTGTAAACATTTATTGTCAGGTCAATGAAGGAGGCATCTTACTTCTATCCTACAGAGATTGGTTTTCATGTCAGAGCCTAGACAAAAATAACCTGTTTGGTTTTATTTTCTCAACAAGATGATCAACAAGTTTATGAAATGTGAAAAACTGCCTTGTAAATATGGATATTGAGTTGATAATGATATAACGCATACATATATTACATTGGTATTCTTGGCATTGGCTGATGAGGATCTTTTTCATGCATATACAACATGATCAGTTATATGAAATGCGTAGCACTTAATCACTGGTATTATTTGATGTTTTATGTGGGAAAGGCTAGAATCGTGATCTAGTAGCAGTCTATAATAACCCAGTTACCTTTGCACCTGCAGTAGAAAAAAAACCTATAATTTGACCTCGAGCAGTGAAAAACACCTCCTCAGGGCCCCGTTGCTCCAGGATTACGACAGAGCTGCGGATCGCAGAATAGCGATCCGAGGGGCTAAACGTTGCTCCTGAAATTTTGCGGATCGTGTCGTAATCGTATAGGCGCATCTATATTCGTGCAGTGAAATGAACTTGTCTGGAACAGTGAATAATAAATATATGTAAATAGAGTGGCGGTAGGAGGTGTTTCGTAATACCGTCTGCAGTCTCATGTTAATCTCATACCCTGTACACTTAGGTTAATCTGTTATGGAGGTAGAATATCACACTGAATAATGAATACTGTAAACAGAGTGGCACTAGGAGACGTTGTGTAAGGCAGTCCGCGGTCTCATGTTAAACCCATGCCCTGTGTACCCATGTATACAGAGGTAGAATATCGCATTGCTTTTATTGTTGGTAGTTAGTTTGCAATGTGTTTGATCCTGCATCCACTTTGCAAACTGATTAACCTAGCGTTTACACTAGACAACTAAAACGTGACGACTGTAGATCGTCTGGGCAATAGTCGTTAGGTGGTGCTCTAACCCAGCGTTTACACTAGACAACTAAAACGTGACCACTGTAGATCGTCTAGCCAATAGTCGTCAGGTGGTGCACTAACCCGTCGTTTACACTAGACAACTAAAACGTGACGACTGTAGATCGTCTAGCCAATAGTCGTTAGGTGGTGCTCTAACCCGTCGTTTACACTAGACGACTAAAAACGTGGCGACTCTAGATCATCTAGCCAATAGTCGTCAGGTGGTGCTCTAACCCGGCGTTTACACTATATGACTAAAAATGTGACGACTGTAGATCGTCTAGCCAATAGTCGTCAGGTGGTGCACTAACTGGCGTTTACAATAGACAACTAAAACGTGACTACTGTAGATCGGTTAAGGTTAAGTAAAAAGTTGTGGCCGCTGACACAAAACTCTCATTTGTTGCCAAAATGAGAGGTGACTTACTGAGATTTTAGACGACCGATTCGGCCGTCAAGTGGCCAAGATAATTGCCAGGTGCCAAGTTGCATAATCTGATGTAATCAAACGTAATCAGACGATCTACAGTCGCCACACGCTTGGTGTTCACACAAGACGATTTTATGCATTTTACAGCTGAAAGTCGTCGGGTGGTGCCAAATTCAGGGGTGGGGAAGGGGTGGGGAAGGGGCGGGGAAGGGGCGGGGAAGGGGCGGGGAAGGGGCAGGTCATCGGCGATATTTACAGGGATATTAACAATAATATTTACAGCGATATTTACAGCGATATTCACAGCAATACTTACAGCGATATTTACAGCGATATTTACAGCGATACTTACAATGATATTTACAGCAATATTTACAGTGATACTTACAGCGACATTTGTGTGATATTTACAGTGATATTTACGGCGATATTCACAACAATATTTACGATGATATTTACAGATAACTACAGCGATATCTACCGCTATATTTACAACGATATTAACAGCGATATTTACAGCGATACAGCGATTCCTTCAGCGATACAGTAAAACCCGTGTGAGGGAACACCCTCCGTTCTGAGGAGATTGTCCGCTGACATAGGGTGGCCCCTTACCCTTGGTTTTCAATCTGTTCATGAACATGAACTGCGCTCTTACATCGCCATTGTAGTAACACTGTTTGAATGTTTTTGTTTTTATCATATCTTCGTGTTAGAATTGACTTTGATTGTGTCCTGTTTATTTCCATGATGAGTGTGTGTGAGGCGGAAGATAACCTGTTCGTTAAGGATTCTTCTCCTGTAGAGCGTAGTGAGAGTACTATAGAGGAAACCCATGAAAGTTTAGGGTCTGAGCTCGTATCCCATCGAGTTTGAATGACGTAGTAATTCACAAGGCGAAGCCGCGTGAATTACTGTGATTCAAATGAGATGGGATCGAGGTCTGACCCTAAACTTGAATGGGTTTCTGAATTTATCTCACCCTTAATATTGACTAATGGGCTAACATTTGTGACATTATCCCCCATTGGATATTTTTCCTAAATATCTAATGGGTGTAAGATACGAGTTCCCAATGTTAAGTCTATGGAGAAAAATATCTGGGGTGAGATAAAGAATACTACTTAGAGAGTGTGAGATCTTATGAGAGGGGTGCCACAAAACCATGATTTTATCATATCTTCGTGTTAGAATTGACTGTGATTGTGTTCTGTTTGTTTCCATGATGAGTGTGTGTGAGGGGGCGAGTAGCCTGTTAAAACCATGATTTTATCACATCTTCGTGTTAGAATTGACTTTGATTGTTTCCTGTTTGTTTCCAGGATGAGTGCGTGTGAGGGCGCGAGTAGCCTGTTAAAACCATGATTTTATCATATCTTCGTGTTAGAATTGACTTTGATTGTTTTGTGTTTATTTCCAGGATGAGTGTCTGTGAGGGCGCGAGTAGCCTGTTAAAACCATGATTTTATCATATCTTGGTGTTAGAATTGACTGTGATTGTTTCGTGTATTCCAGGATGAGTGTGTGTGGGGGCGCGAGTAGCCTGTTAAAACCATGATTTTATCATATCTTGGTGTTAGAATTGACTGTGATTGTTTCGTGTATTCCAGGATGAGTTTGTGTGAGGGCGAGTAGCCTGTTAAAACCATGATTTTATCATATCTTCGTGTTAGAATTGACTTTGATTGTGTTCTGTTTATTTCCAGGATGAGTGTGTGTGAGGGCGCGCGTAGCCTGTTAAAACCATGATTTTATCATATCTTGGTGTTAGAATTGACTTTGATTGTGTTCTGTTTATTTCCAGGATGAGTGTGTGTGAGGGCGCGCGTAGCCTGTTAAAACCATGATTTTATCATATCTCCGTGTTAGAATTGACTTTGATTGTGTTCTGTTTGTTTCCAGGATGAGTGTGTGTGAGGGCGCGAGTAGCCTGTTAAAACCATGATTTTATCATATCTTGGTGTTAGAATTGACTGTGATTGTTTCGTGTATTCCAGGATGAGTGTGTGTGGGGGCGCGAGTAGCCGGGCGAGTGAGGAGGGTCCGGCAGACGACACCCCACTGCCGCCCGCGGGGTGCGAGGTGGAGGGGCTTCACTACACTGTGGAGCAGTCACCGCCGTGGCACCTCTGTCTCCTCTTCGGATTCCAGGTACGTTTTTAGGGTGTTTTTTTTTAAAACTTTCATTGACGAAAAGATGAACTGAATATATGGTCCAGAGAAAACTTCCTAACCATAAATACGGGTAAAACGAAAGGTTTTTTTGTTTTTTTTTTATAAGTTTTTATTTCGCATTCAATCATTACAATTGTTCTTCCAAGCGAAACATTTTCCGTGTGAAGACTCAACGAATGTACAATCATGTTGAACAGATATCTGATCCTTTAGCTTTACAATGTTTCAAATTACAAGCTTTTAACTTAGTGCTACAGATCTATATTACGACAACATTTAAACACCTTTATTACATAAATAATGAGATTCAGGATAATCTTTTTAAATTACTGTTTTTGACATCGCAATATATCTTCACATTATATATTGATCAAACATCTTGCTAAATACTTATAACATATCTAGTGGAATGAAAGGTGCTGTATGCGAGAGTTTTTCTAAATGTCACATTACGCTAGTCAGTTTCTGAGCTTCAAGTGAGTTCATTGTACATATAATTCTTATACTGCCTCGTTCTCAGATAAAGAAGCATACACACCCCTTTTGAACATTTCCTTTGATTCAGTTTTCTGTATACCAACAGGTAGATCGTTCCAGATTTTCAGACCAAAGTTACGTGGTATAGTTCGAAAAAGAAAACAAGGAACATCTTACCAGATTTGTATCTAGGACTAAACAAATTGGAAGTTTATCTAGTTATACTTACTTAGGAGCGGTAGTAGACAGACACTTGACATTTGAGGAGAATATAAAATATGTGATGAAGAAACTTAATAGAAGAATATATGTACTGGGTAAAACAAGATATATGAAGACCAAAAGCATAGCATGCAGGGTATACAAACAAGCTATAACACCAATCATCAACTATGCATCGATGCTACATGAATGTGCAGGAAAAATGCTCCAACACAAATTACAACGTATCCAAAATCGAGGATTACACATGTGCCCGGGTGAGGACGCCGTGGTGTACACTGTCGAACAACTACACACAAAAACTGGAGTGACTAACTTGAAACATAGGAGGGATGAACTGCTAATGGTTTATTTGCGTAAATTAGCGAAAAGGGAAGGATTGTATAATGATGAGGTGATCAATACCGGAAGATTACAAACTAGATCTAGGGACAAAGTACAGTTTGCTCTCCCCGGCCAAAGGCAGAATTACGGAAACGGGCGCCCTCATATAGGGGGAAATTAATGTGGAATGCTTTGTCGAACAGCTACAGTAAAACCCCGCGTAAGCGGACACCCTCCGTTCCGGGCCAAAGTGTCCGCTTACGCGGAGTGGTCGCTTACGCGGGGTTTTCAAGTTTCCTCCAGCCCAATATAAATGTGTTATATACCGATGAATAGGGGAGACAGAGGTGATAATAGATCTGAAATCCATTTTCTGATATCCTAATTGGGTCCGAAGTTATTAAACCTTGAATTACAAAATGGATTTTCTATGAATATACTCACACACACTGATAAAAAGGACAGATTAATCTATTTTTGGTAGGGTGTCCGTCGGAGGTGTCCGCTTAAACGGGGTTTTAGGCTTTTTCGTACCGAAATAACTGTCCGCTTACGCGGGGTGTCCGCTTACGCGGGGTGTCCGCTTACGCGGGGTGTCTGCTTACGCGAGGTTATAATAAACATCTAATAGAGGGAAAATATTCCGTTCCGAGCAAAAGTGTCCGCTAACGCGGGGTGTCCACTTACGCGGGGTGTCCGTTAGGCGGGGTTCTACTGTACTTACGAAAACTGGAGTGACAAACTTGAAACATAGGAGGGATGAACTGCTAATGGTTTATTTGCGTAAATTAGCGAAAAGGGGAGGATTGTATAATGATGAGGTGATCAATACCGGAAGATTACAAACTAGATCTAGGGACAAAGTACAGTTTGCTCTCCCCGGCCAAAGGCAGAATTACGGAAACGGGCGCCCTCATATAGGGGGAAATTAATGTGGAATGCTTTGCCTGTAGATATAACGAGATTAGATTAAAAAAAAGAACATTAAGCAAGCAATGATAACTCATCTAAGTAATGATTAAATAATGATGGCAATCTGGAAGGTGGTTGTCATAATAACGGAAAGATCATATTAATTATCACCTGTCGACTTCATTTATCATTATCATCATTATATGTGAAATACTTTGTATACCTGTATAAATTGTATGTTATGTTGTGTTGTGTTGTAAGTTATAGTATAAACCTTGAGATAAAAATAGATGTAAGTTTGGATCGCATGTTCGAAAATTGAAACAGGTGAGTAGAGGTACAAAGGGATGTGGTAGACCGAAACGACAAGTTTGTAGCGAACATGACCTTAATAAAAAAAAAAAAAATTAAAAAAATGAGTTCACATTATAGAGATACATGATCTTCCACTCAGGTCGGCAAGAATAAAATCTTTGTATTCAACATTACAGCAAACGTTTTGTAGACATTCCTCTGGTATTATCAGCAAAACTCCAAATAAAACTAAGCTTAACCAGTTCAGTGATACAGTGATAGCTTACACATACGTAAATAGTCCACAAAAGACGGTTGCAATTATTAGGACGAGACCAAATTACAAGTACAAAGACAGGAGGACAAATGGACAACATCTAGAATAGACAAAATAAACATAAACATTTTTTTTTATTTATTTTTTTTTTTTAACAGACATCGAGCTCACTCAAGCGGTAGCTGCCAATGAGACAACACTTAGCCTCGTCTAAAAAATAAACATAAACAGTATATATATTCATTGAGTCTGCCTCGTGTTCTCATATAAACTGTATATATACATATAATAAACAGAGTGACGTGTAGTCAACATGTCCAGCATGACCACACAAGTGCGAATGAAATTCTTTCCCAGTATTTTGGCGCCATTGTACTTCCCAACGTAGTTGGAGGGATGTGAAAAAGACCAAAATACTGACTTGACCGGTCTCTGTTTCAGCACTACATCTCCATGTTCATCGCCACACCCACCGTGTCCTTCATTATGATCATCACATTGTTAAGTCACGATGTTACTGATTTGACTAGTCGCTGTTTCAGCACTAAATCTCTATGCTCATCGCCACACTCACCATGCCCTTCATTATGATCATCACATTGTTAACTTATGATGTTACTGATTTGAACGGTCTCCGTATCAGCACTACATCTCCATGTTCATCGCTACACTCACCGTGCCCTTCTTTATGATCATCACATTGTTAAGTCACGATGTTACTGACTGGACTGGTTTATCTTACAGCACTACATCTCTATGTTCATCGCCACACCCACCGTGCCCTTCATTATGATCATCACATTGTTAAGTCACGATGTTACTGACTTGACTGGTTTATCTTACAGCACTACATCTCTATGTTCATCGCCACACTCACCGTGCCCTTCATTATGATCATCACATTGTTAAATCACCATGTTATTGACTTGACCGGTGTCTGTTTCAGCACTACATTTCTATGTTCATCGCCACACCCACCGTGTCCTTCATTATGATCATCACATTGTTAAGTCACGATGTTACTGATTTGACCTGTCTCTGTTTCAGCACTACATCTCCATGTTCATCGCTACACTCACTGTACCCTTTGTTACGATCATCACATTGTTAAGTCACAATGTTACTGACTTGACCGGTCTCTGTTTCAGCACTACATTTCCATGTTCATCGCTACACTCACTGTACCCTTCGTTATGATCATCACATTGTGAAGTCACCATGTTACTGATTTGACAAGTCTTTGTTTCAGCACTACATCTCCATGTTCATCGCTACACTCACCGTGCCCTTCCTGCTCACACCCGTCATCTGTATGGACGGCGATGACGTCGGCAAAACAGAGGTCATAGGAACGCTGTTTGTGGCTTCCGGTCTGGTCACACTGCTGCAAAGCTTCTTTGGTGTTCGGTAAGTGGACTAACCCTGCGTTTACACTAGACAAATAGTAACGTGACGACTGTAGATCGTCTAGCCAATAGTCATCAGGTGGTGCTCTAACCCGGCGTTTACACTAGACGACTGAATACATGATGACTGTAGATCGTCAGCCAATAGTCATCAGGTGGTGCTCTAACCCGGCGTTTACACTAGACGACTAAAAACGTGATGACTGTAGATCGTCTAGCCAATAGTTATCAGGTGGTGCCCTAACCCGGTGTTTACACTAGACGACTGAATACATGATGACTGTAGATCGTCTAGCCAATAGTTATCAGGTGGTGCCCTAACCCGGTGTTTACACTAGACGACTGAATACATGATGACTGTAGATCGTCTAGCCAATAGTCATCAGGTGGTGCCCTAACCCGGCGTTTACACTAGACGACTGAATACATGATGACTGTAGATCGTCAGCCAATGGTCATCAGGTGGTGCCCTAACCTGGCATTTACACTAGACGACTGAATACATGATGACTGTAGATCGTCAGTCAATGGTCATCAGGTGGTGCCCTAACCCGGCGTTTACACTAGACAAGTAGTAACGTGACGACTGTAGATCATCTAGGAAATAGTCCTCAGGTGGTGCCCTAACCCAGTGTTTACAATAGGTGAATAAAAACGAAACGACTGTAGATCATTAGTCGATAGTTGTCAGGTGGTGCACTGACCCAGAGTTTACACTAAACGACTAAAAACGTGATGACTGCAGATAGTCTAGCCAATAGTTGTCAGGTGGTCTATGTGCTCAATGACATTATAGGCTAGGTAACGCCAGCCATTTTTCTGTTGCATTATGGGTAACGCCGCCATTTTTCTGGTGCATTGTGGGATTGCGCCACTTTTGAACTCTCCTAGCAGAGATCCTACTTCCGCGAAGATCTGCTGGGAAAGTGTCAGCTTGGCAGATCTGGACTGCAGCCACCAGAGTAGACTGGTTCCCTGCCCATATGAATAAGGGGCAGGTAACGGGTTCTGACGTCACGCTAGCATGACCTTCAACTCGCCAGCTCTCGCGCCGATGTCTCACGAGAACCCCACCCGCCATGTTGTTTGTTTTGAATCTGGAGGCTTCTACTCCACTCACTTGACAAGGCAGTGCATGCAGTCCAGTAATCGACTGTCAGTCTGATTTTGATACTTAAAAACAAAGAAACTATGGTGATACATTGTTTTCCGACTAGATATGCCTTTTTACATCATTATTCTTGTTGACAGTATCATCGCCAATTAGTTTTGCCGACGCACCTATCACCCCTGCCATGTTGTTTATTTACATTCTGAAGCACGCGCATGCGCTCACAAAATTAGTCAGAATCCTGCCTGTCCCTGCGGGTATATCTCCGCCGAGCCCCCTAGCGGATACCCCGGGAACCAGCGTAGGCCGCCCAGGCAGCTCTCAGCCTGCCTCAGTCTACACCCTCAAACAGGCCTACCTTGAGCCGTGTACACGCCGTCTGGTGAGTGGTGGCCGCACTACAGGCTTAGGTGGCGCAATCCCACAATGCAACAGCATTACCAACAATGCACCATAAAAATGGAACCCGTTACCTGGCCTATAGTCTAACTGGGCCAGGCTTCCAGGCTACCACCAGAGCAGACGTTTGGTACGCCCGTTAGTCGCAGCACAGACAGCGGTGGGAGGCCAATTTAGACTGGCATGAGTGACTAAAGAAGAAACCAACAAGTTTTGGTCAAAGTCGTCATTATCCATGAGTCTGATGAGGAGTGATATCAACGAGGTGATGCCGGGTGAATATCACGTAGCATTTAAACGAATTGGAGAAAAACAACTTTGACCAAAACGGATTGCTTTCTGTATTTATCTCACCCTTGTACCCAATAGAATAATGGACAATGCACAGGATATAGACCACGGAGACCGGACCGCAACACTCGTAGGGGCATGGTGAACGAGTTGCCAACGCTGCGACTGGAAGCTTGTTGGGGGCCTGTCAGGGGCCTTCCGACAAGGATTATGACAAAATCAAACATGTTCGATTTTTGCCACGACTGGACCCTTGTCATGGAGTGTGGTGGTTTCCTCGATATCACTGTCGTATAGTGTGTCGGTACCATGGATGCCTTTTTTACGGCAACCAACGATGTCTACGACATGCCCCGACAACGCTGTCACAGAGCACCCCTTCTTACGGCAAGGCGCCGATTGGAACTTTCTTGTCGGCACTTGTCGTAGCCTTGTCGTGGTTGGTGGACGCCCGCCTTAATTGTAAATCTACCTGCATCATATTTCTGTTTGTACTCCACTGGGTGTCCTGACCTTTTGGTGAGCATTTACACCTACTGCTGTGTACACAAGGTGATGTAATACGACTAGGGGTGGCGTACGTGCCAGTAGTTACTGAACCTTTCTATTTTCTTCGGCAGAGTGTTTATTCTACGGGAATGAATCGTGTAAACGGGATCTAAGCGTGGTAAGCTCCTATCCCGGAAGTATATGGGCCTCACAATAAAGTACCTTCAGAATTTATTATTCTTTATGATCTTTTAAAGGCATATCGGACAAAAAATAAAAACCATAATTCCTGGAAATTAAATATGATTATCTTCAGGTGTTATAGAACACATACATGAAGACCCTGCCAAATGGAAGATCTGGTGTAAGAGAATTTGGTGATAAGAATGCTAAAAAAAAAAAAAAAATTAAAATTCCTTTTGTCTCTTTTTATCTAATATTTCATGGTGTAAGACCACGATTTTTATAGCTCTTTCTTTTAGAAAAAGCCTCCCAGGGGGCCATTGAATAACCTAGGTTCATACATGAAGACCCTTTTCTGTACGCCATAGAGACCCAGGGAGGATGTGGGTCAACTTTATTCAACACTTATGGGCGACCCTATGAAAGGCTAAGATTGTCTGAAGCCCAATGCCCATCTACCGATTTCGGAACATTTATGTCGGTGACAAACGGACGGTAATTAGTCTCAGCCAAGGCATCCTAACGGAGTCAGCCATAGTCGGTAGATGTAGGACAGCTAGGCAAGGGTAAGCCACCGATTAGTGAACCCCCTCCTTCAGATGACCTTTTGTCGCCGACAAGTTGTAGTTTCTATGTTCCAAAATCAGTGGGGAAAAGTTCATCAACATGTTCATATATCTAGTCGCCGACAACGGAACGTTGGTAAATGGGGCTTGATTGGGTTATGTAATTTGCCTGCGACAAGTTTGCCGACTCCTATAAGATATGCGAACTAATCGTTCAACCCTTAATGCTAACACTTGAACGCAGTAGAGAGAAGGGTCTTCGCATACTATCCTAGTTTATTAAATGACCCCAAGGTTTGGGGACACTTTGTACGAGGTTTCCATGGACAATGTACGACTAGATAATGCTAGTTCTCGACCAATCAGAATGCTCTATTTCTGTGATGTCACATGACTCCCGTTCTGCAAGGAGATCAACCAGAAGCTGCACCTTAAATCATGCACTCTCAAGACATCTACTATATCACTGAACTGTTGCATGAACTACGAATGGCTCTGTACCCTAGATGCACTGGCTACCAGAGTTAAGGCAGGCATCCACCAACCACGGCAAGGCTACAACAAGAGCCGACAAGAAAGTTTGAATCGGTGCCTTGTCGCAGCCTTGTCATAAGAAGGGGTGCTCTGTGACAGCGTTGTCAGGCATGTCGTAGACTTTTTTTTTTTTTTTTTTATTCAAGTAAACATGGCAACATTCACCAGTAAAGCGTTTTTACATGTCGTCAATATAGAAGTAACAACATACAGTACGTAACACTGCTACAGACAGTGACACAAAGAGAATTATAGTAGAGAAGAGGGTTACAATACAGGACATTACATCGAAACAGAATTCACAGATAGAAGAGATACATCTAGTATGTACAAAGCATTTTACCTAGACGTCGTTGGTTGCCGTAAAAAAGGTGTCCATGGTCCCGACACACTACGACAGTGATATCGAGGAAACCACCACACTCCACGACAAGGGTCCAGTCATGAGAAAAATTGAACATGTTCGATTTTGTCGTAACCTTGTCAGAAGGCCCCCGACAGGCCCCTGACAAGCTTCCAGTCGCAGCCTGTCGTGGCATTGTCGCAGACTCTTGTCGGGAGCTAGGGTCCACCAACCACAACAAGGCTATAATAAGCCTTCTAATCGTAGGCCTGTCGTGGACCTTGTCGGAAAGCCATTGTCGTAGCCTTGTCGTGGTTGGTGGACGCCCGCGTTTACACAACGGTAGCTCTGGTCGGGATAGGTCCGTGGCCGCTTTGACCCACTACAGGGACATGTCTGTAAGTCTTCTGCCAATTCTTTTGTACGGCTTGGAGAGTTTGTTATTTCATTAACTCAAAGCCAATTTTCCATTTTCTTATTTCCTTTCCTGTGTACTTTTTTTGCAAAATATAAGTAACATAAATCTTGGTTTCTTTATCAGTTGATAGCTATGACTATTTCATATTATGTATGTCTGTTTTTAGAGTATACATAGAACACAATTACTTGGTTGGAGGCGCACACAGCAGATACTGTATAAGATTTAACCCGACCAAACTCTTAAGGCCCGTTTTCATTGGCCGACGAAAATGATGTACATTTGTTTAGTTCTCCTAAAAGTCCATTTCCAGTCTGCGTCAGCAGTGCTAAAGGTCCGTCGGTAGTTCCTGACTGTAGATCGGTGATGACCGATGGAAATAGGCTTTTATGAGAGCTGACAAAATCTATACCGTTTTCGTCGGCCAATGGAAATATGCCTTTCGTCTGAACAGAGTGAGACAGAGGTGGCGGCCAATCTATACGCCCTCCAGACGTTACTTAACTCCCTATTATCGCCCCGGGTAAGTAAAGGATCTGCTCCCGACTGACTGGCCGCACCACGACAGCATTCCCCCATGATGAACCACAGTTTTCCAATTTATAATCAGAGAAACTGAATATAATTTCGCATGTACATGTAAAAATAGCTGAAATTTCCATTTCTGACATCGGATTCCCGATTTGGAGACAAATAAAAAACGCAATAATTGTGGGATATGGGTCAAGGTCCAGCGATCACTGGATCCTGTAAACAGACTGTATTATGGGATACCTCAATAGGGCCTATACCCTACACATCCGGCAGTTACGTTATTAGGGTGTAGGAACAGGGATTTTATTTCTGCAGACGTACTGTGCCTGCATGACGTTACATGACGTTACATGACGCTACATGACGTGTGTGGTCTTTAGATGATGACACAGCACACAGCTGTAGAGTGGAGGGTGGGGGATACAGGCGTGGTGTGATGTAAGTCTGTGTACAGATCGCCCGCTGTGTCCACAGCCCGACCAGTAACTCACACAACCTGCCAGCACACCTGTCTTATCGTAAGTCACCATTAATCACCTCTCACACCTCACACAACCTGCCCGCACACCTGTCTTATAGTAAGTCACCATTAATCACCTCTCACACCTCACACAACCTGCCCGCACACCTGTCTTATAGTAAGTCACCATTAATCACCTCTCACACCTCACACAACCTGCCCGCACACCTGTCTTATAGTAAGTCACCATTAATCACCTCTCACGCCTCACACAACCTGCCCACACACCTGTCTTATAGTAAGTCACCATTAATCACCTCTCACACCTCACACAACCTGCCCGCACACCTGTCTTATAGTAAGTCACCATTAATCACCTCTCACTACCTCACACAACCTGCCCACACACCTGTCTTATAGTAAGTCACCATTAATCACCTCTCACACCTCACACAACCTGCCCTCACACCTGTCTTATAGTAAGTCACCATTAATCACCTCTCACACCTCACACAACCTGCCCGCACACCTGTCTTATAGTAAGTCACCATTAATCACCTCTCACACCTCACACAACCTGCCCGCACACCTGTCTCATAGTAAGTCACCATTAATCACCTCTCACACCTCACACAACCTGCCCGCACACCTGTCTTATAGTAAGTCACCATTAATCACCTCTCACACCTCACACAACCTGCCCGCACACCTGTCTTATAGTAAGTCACCATCACCCACCTCTCACACCTCACACAACCTGCCCGCACACCTGTCTTATAGTAAGTCACCATTAATCACCTCTCACACCTCACACAACCTGCCCGCACACCTGTCTTATAGTAAGTCACCATTAGTCACCTCTCACACCTCACACAACCTGCCCGCACACCTGTCTTATAGTAAGTCACCATTAATCACCTCTCACACCTCACACAACCTGCCCGCACACCTGTCTTATAGTAAGTCACCATTAATCACCTCTCACACCTCACACAACCTGCCCGCACACCTGTCTTACAGTAAGTCACCATTAATCACCTCTCACACCTCACACAACCTGCCCGCACACCTGTCTTATAGTAAGTCACCATTAATCACCTCTCACACCTCACACAACCTGCCCGCACACCTGTCTTACAGTAAGTCACCATTAATCACCTCTCACACCTCACACAACCTGCCCGCACACCTGTCTTATAGTAAGTCACCATTAATCACCTCTCACACCTCACACAACCTGCCCGCACACCTGTCTTATAATAAGTCACCATTAATCACCTCTCACACCTCACACAACCTGCCCGCACACCTGTCTTATAGTAAGTCACCATTAATCACCTCTCACACCTCACACAACCTGCCCGCACACCTGTCTTATAGTAAGTCACCATTAATCACCTCTCACACCTCACACAACCTGCCCGCACACCTGTCTTACAGTAAGTCACCATTAATCACCTCTCACACCTCACACAACCTGCCCGCACACCTGTCTTATAGTAAGTCACCATTAATCACCTCTCACACCTCACACAACCTGCCCGCACACCTGTCTTACAGTAAGTCACCATTAATCACCTCTCACACCTCACACAACCTGCCCGCACACCTGTCTTATAGTAAGTCACCATTAATCACCTCTCACACCTCACACAACCTGCCCGCACACCTGTCTTATAGTAAGTCACCATTAATCACCTCTCACTACCTCTCACACCTCACACAACCTGCCCACACACCTGTCTTATAGTAAGTCACCATTAATCACCTCTCACACCTCACACAACCTGCCCGCACACCTGTCTTATAGTAAGTCACCATTAATCACCTCTCACTACCTCTCACACCTCACACAACCTACCCGCACACCTGTCTTATAGTAAGTCACCATTAATCACCTCTCACACCTCACACAACCTGCCCGCACACCTGTCTTATAGTAAGTCACCATTAATCACCTCTCACACCTCACACAACCTGCCCACACACCTGTCTTATAGTAAGTCACCATTAATCACCTCTCACACCTCACCTGTGTACAGACCGCCCGCTGTGTCCACCCCCCGACCAATAACTCACACAACCTGCCCGCACACCTGTCTTATAGTAAGTCACCATTAATCACCTCTCACACCTCACACAACCTGCCCGCACACCTGGCTTATAGTAAGTCACCATTAATCACCTCTCACACCTCACACAACCTGCCTGCACACCTGTCTTATAGTAAGTCACCATTAATCACCTCTCACACCTCACACAACCTGCCCGCACACCTGTCTTATAGTAAGTCACCATTAATCACCTCTCACACCTCACACAACCTGCCCGCACACCTGTCTTATAGTAAGTCACCATTAATCACCTCTCACACCTCACACAACCTGCCCACACACCTGTCTTATAGTAAGTCACCATTAATCACCTCTCACACCTCACACAACCTGCCCGCACACCTGTCTTATAGTAAGTCACCATTAATCACCTCTCACTACCTCACACAACCTGCCCACACACCTGTCTTATAGTAAGTCACCATTAATCACCTCTCACACCTCACACAACCTGCCCGCACACCTGTCTTATAGTAAGTCACCATTAATCACCTCTCACACCTCACACAACCTGCCCGCACACCTGTCTTATAGTAAGTCACCATTAATCACCTCTCACACCTCACACAACCTGCCTGCACACCTGTCTCATAGTAAGTCACCATTAATCACCTCTCACACCTCACACAACCTGCCCTCACACCTGTCTTATAGTAAGTCACCATTAATCACCTCTCACACCTCACACAACCTGCCCGCACACCTGTCTTATAGTAAGTCACCATTAATCACCTCTCACACCTCACACAACCTGCCCGCACACCTGTCTTATAGTAAGTCACCATTAATCACCTCTCACGCCTCACAGAACCTGCCCACACACCTGTCTTATAGTAAGTCACCATTAATCACCTCTCACACCTCACACAACCTGCCCGCACACCTGTCTTATAGTAAGTCACCATTAATCACCTCTCACTACCTCACACAACCTGCCCACACACCTGTCTTATAGTAAGTCACCATTAATCACCTCTCACACCTCACACAACCTGCCCTCACACCTGTCTTATAGTAAGTCACCATTAATCACCTCTCACACCTCACACAACCTGCCCGCACACCTGTCTTATAGTAAGTCACCATTAATCACCTCTCACACCTCACACAACCTGCCCGCACACCTGTCTCATAGTAAGTCACCATTAATCACCTCTCACACCTCACACAACCTGCCCGCACACCTGTCTTATAGTAAGTCACCATTAATCACCTCTCACACCTCACACAACCTGCCCGCACACCTGTCTTACAGTAAGTCACCATTAATCACCTCTCACACCTCACACAACCTGCCCGCACACCTGTCTTATAGTAAGTCACCATTAATCACCTCTCACACCTCACACAACCTGCCCGCACACCTGTCTTACAGTAAGTCACCATTAATCACCTCTCACACCTCACACAACCTGCCCGCACACCTGTCTTATAGTAAGTCACCATTAATCACCTCTCACACCTCACACAACCTGCCCGCACACCTGTCTTATAGTAAGTCACCATTAATCACCTCTCACTACCTCTCACACCTCACACAACCTGCCCACACACCTGTCTTATAGTAAGTCACCATTAATCACCTCTCACACCTCACACAACCTGCCCGCACACCTGTCTTATAGTAAGTCACCATTAATCACCTCTCACTACCTCTCACACCTCACACAACCTACCCGCACACCTGTCTTATAGTAAGTCACCATTAATCACCTCTCACACCTCACACAACCTGCCCGCACACCTGTCTTATAGTAAGTCACCATTAATCACCTCTCACACCTCACACAACCTGCCCACACACCTGTCTTATAGTAAGTCACCATTAATCACCTCTCACACCTCACCTGTGTACAGACCGCCCGCTGTGTCCACCCCCCGACCAATAACTCACACAACCTGCCCGCACACCTGTCTTATAGTAAGTCACCATTAATCACCTCTCACACCTCACACAACCTGCCCGCACACCTGGCTTATAGTAAGTCACCATTAATCACCTCTCACACCTCACACAACCTGCCCGCACACCTGTCTTATAGTAAGTCACCATTAATCACCTTTCACACCTCACACAACCTGCCCGCACACCTGTCTTATAGTAAGTCACCATTAATCACCTCTCACACCTCACACAACCTGCCCGCACACCTGTCTTATAGTAAGTCACCATTAATCACCTCTCACACCTCACACAACCTGCCCACACACCTGTCTTATAGTAAGTCACCATTAATCACCTCTCACACCTCACACAACCTGCCCGCACACCTGTCTTATAGTAAGTCACCATTAATCACCTCTCACTACCTCACACAACCTGCCCACACACCTGTCTTATAGTAAGTCACCATTAATCACCTCTCACACCTCACACAACCTGCCCGCACACCTGTCTTATAGTAAGTCACCATTAATCACCTCTCACACCTCACACAACCTGCCCGCACACCTGTCTTATAGTAAGTCACCATTAATCACCTCTCACACCTCACACAACCTGCCTGCACACCTGTCTCATAGTAAGTCACCATTAATCACCTCTCACACCTCACACAACCTGCCCTCACACCTGTCTTATAGTAAGTCACCATTAATCACCTCTCACACCTCACACAACCTGCCCGCACACCTGTCTTATAGTAAGTCACCATCACCCACCTCTCACACCTCACACAACCTGCCCGCACACCTGTCTTATAGTAAGTCACCATTAATCACCTCTCACACCTCACACAACCTGCCCGCACACCTGTCTTATAGTAAGTCACCATTAATCACCTCTCACACCTCACACAACCTGCCCGCACACCTGTCTTATAGTAAGTCACCATTAATCACCTCTCACACCTCACACAACCTGCCCGCACACCTGTCTTATAGTAAGTCACCATTAATCACCTCTCACACCTCACACAACCTGCCCGCACACCTGTCTTACAGTAAGTCACCATTAATCACCTCTCACACCTCACACAACCTGCCCGCACACCTGTCTTATAGTAAGTCACCATTAATCACCTCTCACACCTCACACAACCTGCCCGCACACCTGTCTTATAGTAAGTCACCATTAATCACCTCTCACACCTCACACAACCTGCCCGCACACCTTTATTACAGTAAGTCACCATTAATCACCTCTCACACCTCACACAACCTGCCCGCACACCTGTCCTATAGTAAGTCACCATTAATCACCTCTCACACCTCACACAACCTGCCCGCACACCTGTCTTATAGTAAGTCACCATTAATCACCTCTCACTACCTCTCACACCTCACACAACCTGCCCACACACCTGTCTTATAGTAAGTCACCATTAATCACCTCTCACACCTCACACAACCTGCCCGCACACCTGTCTTATAGTAAGTCACCATTAATCACCTCTCACTACCTCTCACACCTCACACAACCTACCCGCACACCTGTCTTATAGTAAGTCACCATTAATCACCTCTCACACCTCACACAACCTGCCCGCACACCTGTCTTATAGTAAGTCACCATTAATCACCTCTCACACCTCACACAACCTGCCCACACACCTGTCTTATAGTAAGTCACCATTAATCACCTCTCACACCTCACCTGTGTACAGACCGCCCGCTGTGTCTACCCCCCGACCAATAACTGACACAACCTGCCCGCACACCTGTCTTATAGTAAGTCACCATTAATCACCTCTCACACCTCACACAACCTGCCCGCACACCTGGCATATAGTAAGTCACCGTTAATCACCTCTCACACCTCACACAACCTGCCCGCACACCTGTCTTATAGTAAGTCACCATTAATCACCTCTCACACCTCACACAACCTGCCCGCACACCTGTCTTATAGTAAGTCACCATTAATCACCTCTCACACCTCACACAACCTGCCCGCACACCTGTCTTACAGTAAGTCACCATTAATCACTTCTCACACCTCACACAACCTGCCCGCACACCTGTCTTATAGTAAGTCACCATTAATCACCTCTCACACCTCACACAACCTGCCCGCACACCTGTCTTATAGTAAGTCACCATTAATCACCTCTCACACCTCACACACACTCCCCACACACCTGTCTTATAGTAAGTCACCATTAATCACCTCTCACACCTCACACACACTCCCCACACACCTGGCTTATAGTAAGTCACCATTAATCACCTCTCACACCTCACACACACTCCCCACACACCTGTCTTATAGTAAGTCACCATTAATCACCTCTCACACCTCACACACACTCCCCACACACCTGTTTTATAGTAAGTCACCATTAATCACCTCTCACACCTCACACACACTCCCCACACACCTGTCTTATAGTAAGTCACCGTTAATGAGCATATGTCTAACTCTCTCACCTCACACAACCTACCATCGCGCACAAAGCCCCTATTGAAAATGTACGGGGACTCAGTAAACCACGACCCATCATATAAAACCTGTCAGATACCATAACTGTGGTATACGGATTCAAACCTGTGGTATACGGCCTCAAAACCATGGTAACAGCAGTGGAAGATCTGTCATATTGGACAGAACTGGCTGGTTGAATAACAAAAATAAATAAATAAAACCACTAAGATAGTGCAGTGATATGATCTCTACATTGTTTTCCTGTTTTTTATATTTTACAGACTGCCGATTGTCCAGGCGGGAACGTTCGCACTCTTGGCACCGACTCTGGCGTACTTCCGCCTGCCCGCCTGGGAGTGTCCCAACATTGTACCCATAGATCACCCCGCGAGTAAGTACAACGATCTTTACGACACTCACTGACGGCACGTCAAAACCATCTTTATGACACTGACTACCACCCCACCATGTCAAAACATTGTACCCATAGATCACCCCGCCAGTAAGTACAACGATCATTACAACACTAACGCCCATCATGTCCCAACATTGTGTCCCTAGATCACCCCGAGAGTAAGTACAATGATCTATAAAGTTCCAGTCTCTATATCCCTATGTGACCAATTATATTGGTTTCTTTGCAAAGAGATTATGTCATCTAAATTGCCCATATTCATAAGTACCAAAATGACTGCATTAGGACAGTCGCTATCTTGTAGTAGCTCCTTCCCTGTCTTGATGTTGAACGTATGGTAGCCATGTAGTGAATGGCATATTTACCCTCATTATCACTCAGTTCTAGTTCCCAATCTAGCCACATGGGGCAGGGCACTCTGACATGACACTGACACCTGAATTGTCAATGACATGAGTGGCCCTCCTTGGCATGTGCGACAAACAGGAACAAGACTGGTCAACCCTCATTAACGGCTCATCAAAGCTATTCTTATGTCAGAGACTCATTGCCCATCAAAACGATCTTTACATCAGTGACTAACGGCCCATCAAAAACTATCCTTACGATGTTGCCAAAAGGCTCATCAAAACTATCCTTACAACACAGACAAACAGCCCATCATAACGATCCTCACGTCAGTGACTAACGGCCCATCAAAACTATCATTACAACACAGACAAACAGCCCATCATAACGATCCTCACGTCAGTGACTAACGGCCCATCAAAACTATCATTACAACACAGACAAACAGCCCATCATAACGATCCTCACGTCAGTGACTAACGGCCCATCAAAACTATCCTTACAACACAGACAAACAGCCCATCATAACGATCCTCACGTCAGTGACTAACGGCGCATCAAAACTATCCTTACAACACAGACAAACAGCCCATCATAACGATCCTCACGTCAGTGACTAACGGCGCATCAAAACTATCCTTACAACACAGACAAACAGCCCATCATAACGATCCTCACGTCAGTGACTAACGGCGCATCAAAACTATCCTTACAACACAGACAAACAGCCCATCATAACGATCCTCACGTCAGTGACTAACGGCCCATCAAAACTATCATTACAACACAGACAAACAGCCCATCATAACGATCCTCACGTCAGTGACTAACGGCCCATCAAAACTATCATTACAACACAGACAAACAGCCCATCATAACGATCCTCACGTCAGTGACTAACGGCCCATCAAAACTATCATTACAACACAGACAAACAGCCCATCATAACGATCCTCACGTCAGTGACTAACGGCCCATCAAAACTATCATTACAACACAGACAAACAGCCCATCATAACGATCCTCACGTCAGTGACTAACGGCCCATCAAAACTATCCTTACAACACAGACAAACAGCCCATCATAACGATCCTCACGTCAGTGACTAACGGCCCATCAAAACTATCATTACAACACTACCTAACAACCAATCAAAAGTACTCTTACAACACTGACTAATGGCCAATCATAACTATCCTTAGGACGATAACCAATTACCCATAAAAACGATCTTTACGCCAGTGACTAACGCCATCAAAACTATTAATACAACTCTACCTAACAGCCAATCAAAACTATCTTTACAACACTGACTATTGGTCATCATAACTATCGTTTAGTCGGTGACCAATTACCTATAAAAATTATCTTTACGCTAGTGACTAAAGGCTCACCAAAAGTATGCTTACGCCACTGACTCATGGCCTATCAAAACTATCATTAGAACACAGACTACCTGCCCATTAAAAAATATCCTTACGTAAGTGACAACAGCCCATCAAAACTATCTATAATCCTTGACAAGATTCCCATTTAATTCATCCTTAAAACACCAATGAACTGCCCACCAAAACTATCCTTATGTCCTTATGATCTAACTATCCATATGACACTAAATGTCAATGAATATTGGAACATCGCTCTCTCTCAGAGTAAATGTTAATCCTCTCCTAGAGAAAATGCCTCAATCTTTGCCAAACAATGTAGGACGTATCATTGACCTTGTTGTTGTCTTTATGAGTGTTAAAACTTACTTACAGTTAACGATACTCTAAGCAGTGTGGGTATCGGGATACACACAGTAGATGTAGGATGTATGATTGATCTTGTTGTTGTTATTTTTTTGAATCTTAAAACTTGTTTACTGTTATCGGTACTCTAAGCAGTGTGGGTATCGGGATACAGATGGGTATATATGTAGGATGTATGATTGACCTTGTTGTTGTCTTTATGAATGTTAAAACCTACTTACAGTTAACGGTACTCTAAGCAGCGTGGTTATCGGGATACACACAGTATATGTAGGATGTATGATTGACCTTATTGTTGTTGTTGTCTTATGAATGTTAAAATTTACTTACAGTTAACGGTACTCTAAGCAGTGTGGGTATTGGGATACACACAGTATATGTAGGATGTATCATTGACCTTGTTGTTGTCTTTATAAATGTTAAAACCTACTTACAGTTAACGGTACTCTAAGCAGTGTGGGTATCGGGATACACACAGTATATGTAGGATGTATGATTGACCTTATTGTTGTTGTTGTCTTATGAATGTTAAAATTTACTTACAGTTAACGGTACTCTAAGCATTGTGGGTATCGGGATACACACAGTATATGTAGGATGTATGATTGACCTTATTGTTGTTGTTGTCTTTATGAATGTTAAAATTTACTTACAGTTAACGGTACTCTAAGCAGTGTGGGTATCGGGATACACACAGTATATGTAGGATGTATCATTGACCTTGTTGTTGTCTTTATAAATGTTAAAACCTACTTACAGTTAACGGTACTCTAAGCAGTGTGGGTATCGGGATACACACAGTATATGTAGGATGTATGATTGACCTTATTGTTGTTGTTGTCTTATGAATGTTAAAATTTACTTACAGTTAACGGTACTCTAAGCATTGTGGGTATCGGGATACACACAGTATATGTAGGATGTATGATTGACCTTATTGTTGTTGTTGTCTTTATGAATGTTAAAATTTACTTACAGTTAACGGTACTCTAAGCAGTGTGGGTATCGGGATACACACAGTATATGTAGGATGTATCATTGACCTTGTTGTTGTCTTTATAAATGTTAAAACCTACTTACAGTTAACGGTACTCTAAGCAGTGTGGGTATCGGGATACACACAGTATATGTAGGATGTATGATTGACCTTATTGTTGTTGTTGTCTTATGAATGTTAAAATTTACTTACAGTTAACGGTACTCTAAGCATTGTGGGTATCGGGATACACACAGTATATGTAGGATGTATGATTGACCTTATTGTTGTTGTTGTCTTTATGAATGTTAAAATTTACTTACAGTTAACGGTACTCTAAGCATTGTGGGTATCGGGATACACACAGTATATGTAGGATGTATGATTGACCTTATTGTTGTTGTTGTCTTTATGAATGTTAAAATTTACTTACAGTTAACGGTACTCTGACCAGTGTGGGGATCGGGATACACACAAGTACTGACAACCTCACTTACATCATCAGCGGAAGTGACGCCCACAAAGAGGTGTGGATGACGCGCCTGCGCCAGGTGAGCCCGTCAACACTTCCTGTCTGTCACTCTGTATTTAGTCTTTCTATACCTAAATACTAAATACGCTATTTATTTCTATAGTCTAAAAAAGCTACTTAATACTAGAGCCTCAGTAATACTTTATATTGGTCACCCTGTGTTTTGATTTAATTTTTATACCTGAACTCAATACGCTACTTAATTCTAGAGCCTCATAGTTACTTTATGTCTGTCATTCTGTGTTAAGTTACTTGATGATAGATCATCATAAATACCTCGTGTGCGTCACTCTGTAAACAAATATAGTCTCAATATGTCAAGAATCAATATGTTATTTAGTATTAGAGCCTCAATCTGTGTTTAATTGCCATCCTCCGGATGAGCATGTTTCTGAGAAAACTACACCGAGATTTGTGAATTGTGCCTGGTGTAGTCGTGACCAGCCCAGCTATCGCTGATTTGTAAACCGTGGTTGATGTTTCCGTTACAGATCCAGGTATTGCTGATTTGTTAACCGTAGATGATGTTCCCGTTACAGATCCAGGTATCGCTGATTTGTTAACCGTGGTTGATGTTCCCGTTACAGATCCATGGATCGTTGATTTGTTAATCGTAGTTAGTGTTTATGCAACATGTCCAGGTATCGCTGATTTGCTAACCGTGGTTGATGTTTCCGTTACAGATCCAGGTATCGCTGATTTGTTAACAGTGGTTGATGTTCCCGTTACAGATCCAGGTATCGCTGATTTGTTAACAGTAGATGATGTTCCCGTTACAGGTCCAGGTATCGCTGATTTTGCTAACCATATCTGATGTTACCGTTACAGGTCCAGGTATCGCTGATTTACTAACCGTGGCTGATGTTACCGTTACAGGTCCAGGTATCGCTGATTTGTTAACAGTAGATGATGTTCCCGTTACAGATCCAGGTATCGCTGATTTGTTAACAGTAGATGATATTCCGATAACAGATCCAGCTATCGCTGATTTGTAAACCATGGTTGATGTTCCCATTACAGATCCAGGTATCGCTGATTTGTTAACTGTAGATGATGTTTCCATTACAGATCCAGGTATCGCTGATTTGCTAACCGTGGTTGATGTTCCCGTTACAGATCCAGGTATCGTTGATTTGCTAACCGTATCTGATGTTACCGTTACAGATCCAGGTATCGCTGATTTGCTAACCATAGTTGATGTTCCCATTACAGATCCAGGTATCGCTGATTTGCTAACCATATCTGATGTTACCGTTACAGGTCCAGGGATCGCTGATGGTGGCGGCGCTCTTCGAGGTGGTTCTCGGCGCGACGGGCGCTGTGGGCACCATGCTACGCTTCATCGGACCGCTCTCCATCTGCCCCACAGTCTCCCTCCTCGGCCTCTCCTTGTTCAAGTCAGCAGCTGCCTACGGCGCGCATCAGTGGTGGATCTGTCTCCTGTGAGTTAACAGTCAGGGGAACAGTTACTCCATGACATCATGTATCCTATAATATTAGATCTGTCTTCTGTGAGTTAACAGTCAGGGGAGCAGTCACTCCATGACATCATGTATCCTATAATATTAGATCTGTCTCCTGTGAGTTAACAGTCGGAGTAACAGTCACTCCATGACATCATGTATCCTATAATATTAGATCTGTCTTCTGTGAGTTAACAGTCAGGGGAACAGTCACTCCATGACATCATGTATCCTATGATATTAGATCTGTCTCCTGTGAGTTAACAGTCAGGGGAACAGTCACTCCATGACATCATGTATCCTATAATATTAGATCTGTCTTCTGTGAGTTAACAGTCAGGGGAACAGTCACTCCATGACATCATGTATCCTATAATATTAGATCTTTGTACTGTGAGTTAACAGTCAGGGGAACAGTCACTCCATGACATCATGTATCCTATAATATTAGATCTGTCTTCTGTGAGTTAACAGTCAGGGGAACAGTGACTCCATGACATCATGTATCCTATAATATTAGATCTGTGTACTGTGAGTTAACAGTCAAGGGAACAGTCACTCCATGACATCATGTATCCTATAATATTAGATCTGTCTCCTGTGAGTTAACAGTCAGGGGAACAGTCACTCCATGACATCATGTATCCTATAATATTAGATCTGTCTCCTGTGAGTTAACAGTCAGGGGAACAGTCACTCCATGACATCATGTATCCTATAATATTAGATCTGTCTTCTGTGAGTTAACAGTCAAGGGAACAGTCACTCCATGACATCATGTATCCTATTAAATTAGATCTGTCTCCTGTGAGTTAACAGTCAGGGGAACAGTTACTCCATGACATCATGTATCCTATAATATTAGATCTGTCTTCTGTGAGTTAACAGTCAGAGGAACAGTCACTCCATGACATCATGTATCCTATAATATTAGATCTGTCTTCTGTGAGTTAACCATACACCCAGTCACAGCCAGAGGGACAGTCATTCCATGCCATCATTTATCCTACCCCTAATATAAAATCCCATAGGCTTAACATTGAGTTTCTGTATGCCACGCTGACTGGCATACGGAGTTTTATATGCCACTAGTGGCATACAGAATTGTTATTATGTAATATTCAAAATTCGAGGAGATGGGATAGGATAAAATCAAAACTTGATTCGTTTTAATCTTGGCCACCATATGCCACTCCTGGAGTTTTGGCTCTGGACTTCACTCGGCTTCGCCTCATTAAGTCACTTTGCCAAACTCCAGTCGTGGCATACAGTGACCAAGATTAAAATTCATGTTCTGTCCCCTGAAGGGGTAGGCCACCTAGTGACTGCTCTAAAATCAACGTGGGGCGTTTACAGAGCCGCCTGTCCACAAAATTATCGTTTGTTGCATTCATTATCCATCTTTTCAAATAAATTAAACCCAGTTATTACCATATTAACGGGTATAACAATAGGAACTATTTCTTTGCTCTATAGCAAAAGGGAATATTTTTCCTGTATACCATGGTTTTGAGGCTGTATACCACAGGTTTGAATCTGTATACCACAATTATGGTATCTGACAGGTTTTATATAATGGGTCGTGGATTACTTGGTCCCCATACATTTTCAATGGGGGCTTTGTATACGAGGGATAATAAAGATCATTAAACGGGGCAGGCTACATCGTAGTGTAATCATAGAAACGTAATCAGCTGCCCCGATTATAGGTCTTCTTCTGAGGCGACTTAGATTTTTCATGTTGTTGATTGTCTGTTGTTGTGTTTACAACAGAAATGTTAAATTTGATAGGGGACTGTACATAGGTGACTGATTTTTATTTTGTTTTGTTTTCCAGAACAATTTTCCTAATGGTGCTGTTTTCACAATACCTGGGCTGGGTGAAGATTCCATGTCCGACTTACAAACGGAAGGAAGGATGGAGGAAGACCGTCTACCCGTTCTTCAAAATGTTCCCTGTAAGTCAGCCTACACCAAGGCAAGCCTCTCTCTTATCGTCTTAAAGACAAATGCTGGTAGTTGGGTGATTTCTAGATTCTATTCAGTTTTGCAAATAACTCAGGATAATATAAGTTCCATATATCAGCAATTAAAAAATCCCAAAAAACATGGCATGTCACCATGCTAACTTCTATGGGAGGGCCATCTGAAAATGTAAGTGATTAATTATTGTTGTCTATGGGAACCTGCAATATCATGACTTTGTTGCTAAATGACACTGATATTCTATTGCTATCTTCAAATAATTCTGGATTATGATAGTTAGGAACATGCACAAATGAGAAATGCTAAAAAATACTGTGTCACCGTGCTAATTTCTATGAGAAGGCCTTCAAAAGAAGGCAAGTACTTTTCTATTGGTGTCTATGGGCAACTGCTACATTTTCATGAAACCAGATGGCAGCCATGTGTTAATTGAGTAGAACCAGGGGAAGCTTCGATACCTACCCGCATTTGTCTTAATAAAGTACATACACAAAAATGACTTGTTTTGTGTATGCGTAGCCGTAACCTTTTGTTTTCTCAGTGTTCAGGTGATCCTGGCCATTGCCTTGTCATATTATTAATTCTATCGCGGGTTGTTTTCTTGGTGTTCAGGTGATACTGGCCATAGCCTCGCCGTGGCTCGTCTTATTAATTCTATCACTGCATGTTTTCTCGGTGTTCAGGTGACACTGGCCATCGCCTTGTCATGGCTCGTCTTATTAATTCTATCACGGTGGGTTTTGTCGGTGTTCAGGTGACACTGGCCATCGCCTTGTCGTGGCTCATCTTATTAATTATATAACGATATATTTTGTCTGTGTTTAGGTGATACTGGCCATCGCCCTGGCATGGCTCATCTTATTAATTCTATAACGGTGTGGTTTGTCGGTGTTCAGGTGACACTGGCCATCGCCTTTTCATGGCTCATCTTATTAATTATATAACGATATATTTTGTCTGTGTTCAGGTGATACTGGCCATCGCCTTGTCATGGCTCATCTTATTAATTCTATAACGGTGTGTTTTCTCGGTGTTCAGGTGATACTGGCCATCGCCTTGGCATAGCTTGTCTTATTAATTCCATAACGGTGTGTTTTCTCGGTGTTCAGGTGATACTGGCCATCGCCTTGTCGTGGCTCATCTTATTAATTCTATAACGGTGTGTTTTCTCGGTGTTCAGGTGATACTGGCCATCGCCTCGCAATGGCTCGTCTTATTAATTCTATAACGGTGTTTTTTGTCAGTATTCAGGTGATACTGGCCATCGCCTTGGCATGGCTCGTCTTATTAATTCTATAACGGTGTGTTTTGTCGGTGTTCAGGTGATACTGGCCATTGCCTTGTCGTGGCTCATCTTATTAATTATATAACGATGTATTTTGTCGGTATTCAGGTGATACTGGCCATCGCCTTGTCGTGGCTCGTCTTATTAATTCTATAACGGTGTGTTTTGTCGGTATTCACATGATACTGGCCATCGCCTTGTCGTGGCTCATCTTATTAATTCTATCACTGCGTGTTTTTTGTCGGTATTCACATGATACTGGCCATTGCCTTGTCGTGGCTCATTTTATTAATTATATAACGGTGTATTTTGTCTGTGTTTAGGTGATACTGGCCATCGCCCTGGCATGGCTCAACTTATTAATTCTATAACGGTGTGTTTTGTCGGTGTTCAGGTGACACTGACCATCGCCTTGTCGTGGCTCATCTTATTAATTATATAACGATGTATTTTGTCTGTGTTTAGGTGATACTGGCCATCGCCCTGGCATGGCTAATCTTATTAATTATATAACGATGTATTTTGTCTGTGTTTAGGTGATACTGGCCATCGCCCTGGCATGGCTAATCTTATTAATTATATAACGATGTATTTTGTCTGTGTTTAGGTGATACTGGCCATCGCCTTGTCATGGCTCATCTTATTAATTATATAACGATGTATTTTGTCGGTGTTTAGGTGATACTGGCCATCGCCCTGGCATGGCTCATCTGCTTCATCCTCACCGTGACGGAAGTGCTTCCTGCTGACCCGAAGCAGTGGGGTCACGGCGCACGTACAGACCTGCGCACTCGTGTCATCATGGACTCGGCCTGGTTCCGCATGCCCTACCCACGTAAGTTGTCTGATACGGAAACCCTACTCAAATGATTTCTCTGATACATAAGTTCTCTGATAGTAAGCCCTAGCCATGTAAGATCTCACAGTGTCGCATTAATGCTCCCATCTCGTATTAATGCTCTGGTCTGGTGTTTCAGTACAGTGGGGTTTGCCCACGGCCAGTGTGTCCTGTGTCGTATTAATGCTCCCGTCTCGTATTAATGCTCGGGTCTGGTGTTTCAGTACAGTGGGGTTTGCCCACGGCCAGTGTGTCCTGTGTCGTATTAATGCTCCCGTCTCGTATTAATGCTTGGGTCTGGTGTTTCAGTACAGTGGGGTTTGCCCACGGCCAGTGTGTCCTGCGTCGTATTAATGCTCCCGTCTCGTATTAATGCTTGGGTCTGGTGTTTCAGTACAGTGGGGTTTGCCCACGGCCAGTGTGTCCTGTGTCGTATTAATGCTCCCGTCTCATATTAATGCTCTGGCCTGGTGTTTCAGTACAGTTGGGTTTGCCCCCACGGCCAGTGTGTCCTGCATCTTATTAATGCTCCCGTCTCGTATTAATGCTCCGGTCTGGTGTTTCAGTACAGTGGGGTTTGCCCACGGCCAGTGTGTCCTGTGTCGTATTAATGCTCCCGTCTCGTATTAATGCTTGGGTCTGGTGTTTCAGTACAGTGGGGTTTGCCCACGGCCAGTGTGTCCTGCGTCGTATTAATGCTCCCGTCTCATATTAATGCTCTGGCCTGGTGTTTCAGTACAGTGGGGTTTGCCCACGGCCAGTGTGTCCTGTGTCGTATTAATGCTCCCGTCTCATATTAATGCTCTGGCCTGGTGTTTCAGTACAGTTGGGTTTGCCCCCACGGCCAGTGTGTCCTGCATCTTATTAATGCTCCCGTCTCGTATTAATGCTCCGGTCTGGTGTTTCAGTACAGTGGGGTTTGCCCACGGCCAGTGTGTCGTGTGTCTGCGGCCTCCTCTCCGGGATCCTCGCCACCACCGTCGAGTCGGTCGGCGACTACCACGCTTGCGCCAGGCTCAGTGGCGCCCCCTGTCCGCCAACCCATGCAATAAACAGAGGTAAGATTAGTTTGTATAAATTTCTGATGACTACATACTTCACTGGACATTTACCTTATTGTGGTAGTCAATAAACCTACATTTAACCTATTAATCCAGGATTGTGTGTGTCATCCTCTGATGAGGATAATGCATAGAGATGCGTATCTATAGATATATGGGAGTTTAGTTACATATTAAAAGAGGGCGCCAGTATTACCCCCTATTTAAGGTATCTTGATGGAAGGACTGGTCACCATATTTAGTTATTTATATATTTGACCTTTGTACCCAGACCTTCTTGGTAGAAGGTCTGGCTACTGTGCTTGGTTATTTATATATTTGATTTTTCTTTTTAAGGTATTTTGATGGAAGGTCTGGACAGTATACTTAATGGTTTATATATTTGATTTTTCTATTTAAGGTATCTTAATGGAAGGTATTGGCAGTATTCTTGATGGTTTATTCGGAACTGGAAATGGTACAACATCAACAAGCATCAATGTTGGAGTTATAGGTCTCACAAAGGTAAGTTGAAATGTTTATAAAGGAAATAACCTTTGTTTATTGGAGAGAAAATGTGAAACAAGATACTTAGATGAAATACTTTTTTTAAAGGAGTTTATTCATTTGTTTGTTATTGACATCTACATTCATATATGTGTATATTCACTTTTGGTTTTCTGATGTAATATGAACTGAATATGTTTAATTTCTTTCTGCTACATTCATAAACACTGTCGCTAGTAGATCATAGTGGTGTGTTTATCGATGTGGACAGGTTGGCAGTTGGCTATATTCATAAACACTAATGTTGGTCAAAGAAATGGTGTAATAACTGATGTTAGCAATCAGCTTTATTTATAAACCCTGTCGCGGGTAGATTAAAGTATTATAATTACTGATGTGGTCAGGTCGGCAGTAGGCTATATTCGTAACCATGGTCCCTGGTAGATTAAAGTGTTCTAATTTCTGATGTCAGCAATCAGCTATATTCATAAACACTGTCACTGGTAGATTAACATGGTGTAATTACTGATGTCGGCAGACAGCTATATTCATATACAGTCGCTGGTAAATTAACACGGTATAATTACTGATGTCGGTAGTCGGCTACATTCATAAACCCTGTCGTTGGTAGATTAACATGGTGTAATTACTGATGTCGGCAGTCGGCTACATTCATATACAGTCGCTGGTAGATTAACATGGTGTAATTTCTGATGTCGGTAGTCGGCTACATTCATATACAGTCGCTGGTAGATTAACATGGTGTAATTACTGATGTTGGCAGTCAGCTATATTCATATACAGTCGCTGGTAGATTAACACGGTATAATTACTGATGTCGGTAGTCGGCTATATTCATAAACCCTGTCGTTGGTAGATTAGCATGGTATAATTACTGATGTTGGCAGTCAGCTATATTCAAAAACACTGTCGTTGGTAGATTAACACGGTATAATTACTGATGTCGGCAGTCAGCTATATTCAAAAACACTGTCACTGGTAGATTAACATGTTGTAATTACTGATGTTGGCAGTCAGCTATATTCATATACAGTCGTTGGTAGATTAACACGGTATAATTACTGATGTCGGTAGTCTGCTATATTCATAAACACTGTCGTTGGTAGATTAACATGGTATAATTACTGATGTTGGCAGTCAGCTATATTCAAAAACCCTGTCGCTGATAGATTAACAAGATATAATTACTGATGTCGGCAGTCGGCTATATTCATAAACACTGTCACTGGTAGATTAACACGGTATAATTGCTGATGTCGTCAGTCGGCTATATTCATAAACACTGTCACTGATAGATTAACACGGTATAATTACTGATGTCCACAGGTTGGCAGTCGGCGCGTAGTCCAGTGTTCAGCCCTCTTCATGCTCGTGCTTGGAGTGTTCAACAAGTTCGGCGCCCTGTTCGTCACAGTTCCTGACCCTGTCATTGGTGGATCCTTCTTCATCCTGTTTGGTGAGTATACTGTGAAGCTAGTCGGTGTTAGCGGCACAGGCCAGAGCTATGTAATTCCCTGTTACCATCAGGTGTGAATGAATAACTCCAAGGCTTCGTCCTGTTACAAGCTTTATTGCTGGTGTTACTGCAATGCACTATGCTAGTCAGAGTTATGAGAATACATCAAGATGAAGGTTATATGCTGGCTCCGTTTTTACCCCGTGGGGGCGACTGTGTTCATGATAACCAAGGGTTAGGCCAAGGGATACAGCCTGTTTCACATACAGATACTTTGTAAGATAACAGTATACAGAGTGTGACTGGAAACTCGTGGTTTCTCCACCAGTGTGACTAATGCTCGAAGGTAGAGATGGTATTAGTCTTTATGGAGGTTTAATCAGACTAATAGCTAGACACTGCTGTGGAGTACCAGTGTAGCATGTGTCATCAAGGTACAAAGATGGGATCCCCTTGATCTGTGTCAATGTGGAGGGTCTACTAACTTTCAGCCACTGTACATACTCAGACATACTACATAGACACATATTGCATAGACACATATTGTATATTTCATAGGCAGACACAACATATAAATCAATCGGATAAGCAGTCATTACATAGACAGACATATCATATAGAGTCATTGCTTAGACAGTCATTGCAAAGACAGTCATTGCAAAGATAGCCAATGCAGGGACATTGCACAATCATTGCAGAGACAGACATTGTATGGACACATTTTGTATTGAGAGTCTTTGCATATGCAGTCCTTGCATAGACAAACATTACATTCTAATTGCATACGAGTCATTGTCAAAAAGGCATTGCAGAGACATGCATTGCATAGACAGTCATTCCAAAGACTGTTATTCCGTAGACTGATGTTCCATAGATTGACATCACACAGATATTGCATAGAAAGGCCTTACACAAGGCCCATTTCCATTGACAAAAACAGTGTAAATTTTCTGTGTTCTCCTAATAGCTATATAGCCTATTTATATTTTGTGCCAGCAGTGCTAAAGGTCCGTCAGTGGTTCCTGACTGTATATCCGTGATGGCCAATGGAAATAGGCTATCAGGCACTGGGCGAAAACCACCAGTTTATTCACATATATATATAGAGATATTGTGTGCGGGACATGTATGTATACGCGGGTCATATACATTTTACACATCTATAGATGAGGCGTACACACGCTGGAAAATAGGACTACCTTGTATACGCAAAATCATACATATATACGCCGGATGTATTCATACTTAAACTGGTGGGTTTTCGCGCAGTGAGGAGAACACAAAAAATCTACACCATCTCCGTCGGCCAATGCAAACGGGCCTATACGCACACACTGTGAAGAACTATCGTTATTGATACTCCACCTTGCCTTGCCAGGTATGATCGTGGCTGTGGGCATCTCCAGTCTGCAGTACGTCGACCTCAACTCCTCCAGGAACCTCTTCATCATCGGCTTCAGTTTTCTGCTGGGATTATCTCTACCTCAGTGGGTCCAGGGTAACCCAGGATCCATCAACACTGGTAAGTGCAGTTACCGATGAATCTACTGTAGAGTAACCCAAACTCTAACAACAACGGTAAGTACAGTTACCGATAAATCTACTGTAGAGTAACCTAAACTCAAATAACACCAGTAAGTACAGTTCCCGATAAATCTACTTTAGAGTAACCTAAACTCCAATAACACCGGTAAGTACAGTTAGCGATAAATCTACTGTAGAGTAACATAAACTCTAATAACACCGGTAAGAACAGTTACTGATGAATCTACTGTAGAGTAACCTAAACTCCAATAACACCAGTAAGTACAGTTCCCGATAAATCTACTTTAGAGTAACCCAAACTCCGATAACACCGGTAAGTACAGTTACCGATAAATCTACTTTAGAGTAACCTAAACTCCAATAACACCGGTAAGTACAGTTACCGGTGAATCTACTTTAGAGTAACCCAAACTCTAACAACACCGGTAAGTACAGTTCCCGATAAATCTACTGTAGAGTAACCTTTACTCTAATAACACCGGTAAGTACAGTTACCGATGAATCTACTGTAGAGTAACCTAAACACCGGTAAGTACAGTTCCCGATAAATCTACTTTAGAGTAACCTAAACTCTAACAACACCGGTAAGTACAGTTCCCGATAAATCTACTGTAGAGTAACCCAAACTCCAATGACACCGGTAAGTACAGTTCCCGATAAATCTACTGCAGAGTAACCCAAACTCCAATAACACCGGTAAGTACCGTTACCGATAAATCTACTGTAGAGTAACCCAAACTCTAACAACATCGGTAAGTACAGTTACCGATAAATCTACTGTAGAGTAACCTAAACTCTAATAACAACGGTAAGTACAGTGACCGATAAATCTACTTTAGAGTAACCCAAACTCCAATAACACCGGTAAGAACAGTTCCCGATAAATCTACTGTAGAGTAACCCAAACTCCAATGACACCGGTAAGTATAGTTACCGATAAATCTACTTTAGAGTAACCCAAACTCTAATAACACCGGTAAGTACAGTTACCGATGAATCTACTGTAGAGTAACCCAAACTCTAACAACACGGTAAGAACTAGTTTCCAATATGTATAATATAATTAGATTAATCAATTACATTGTTCCAACTATTTATAAAATACTTTATTATTTTTCCCCATTATACACCTTGATAAATGTTTACAATTATTTATTCTTTATTTGTCTACCTGTCAGTGTCATGGAGCCTGACACTGGACCGGGTTACCCACATTATTTATTCCCGTTATCTACCTGACTGTGGACCAGGTTACGCACATTAATTATTCCCGTTATCTGATTGACGGTGTACCAGGCTACCCACATTATTTATACCCGTTATTTACCCGACGGTGGACCAGGTTACCCACATTAATTATACCCGTTATCTGCCTGGAGGTGCACCAGGTTACCCACATTAACTATTCCTGCTATCTGCCTGACAGTGGACCAGGTTACCCCCATTAATTATTCCACATTAACTATTCTGTTATCTGCGTGACAGTGGACCAGGTTACCCCCATTAATTATTCCACATTAACTATTCTGCTATCTGCGTGACGGTGGACCAGGTTACCCCCATTAATTATTCCACATTAACTATTCTGTTATCTGCGTGACGGTGGACCAGGTTACCCCATTAATTATTCCACATTAATTATTCCCGCTATCTGCCTGACAGTGGACCAGGTAACCCCCATTAATTATTCCACATTAACTATCCTGTTATCTGGCTGACGGTGGACCAGGTTACCCCCATTAATTATTCCACATTAATTATTCCGTTATCTGCCTGACGGTGAACCAGGTTACCCACATTAATTATTCCCGTTATCTGCCTGACGGTGAACCAGGTTACCCACATTAATTATTCCCGCTATCTGCCTGATGGTGGACCAGGTTACCCATATTAATTATTTCTGTTATCTGCCTGACGGTGCACCAGGTTAACCACAATAATTATTCCCGTTTTCTGCCTGACAGTGGACCAGGTTATCCCCATTAATCATTCCACATTAATTATTCCGTTATCTGCCTGACGGTGGACCAGGTTACCCCCATTAATCATTCCACATTAATTATTCCCGTTATCTGCCTGATGGTTGACCAGGTTACCCACATTTTTTTTTTTTTTTGCAAAAACTTTATTTAGCTTAACAAACATACAAGGTATATTTTCTTCACGTTTATCTTTCCAGAATTATGACCATACAACATTTTCATTGGACAAGTGTGCTCTCTCAATCATGTTTTTGGTCTTTTTTAATTATTCCCGTTGTTTATTGTCAGGGAGCCCGACAGTGGACCAGGCCCTGCAGGTGCTGCTCAGCACGTCCATGTTCGTGGGCGGCGTCACGGGCTTCATATTCGACAACACTATACCAGGTGAGGGCTTCTTCAAATCACAGGGCACATAGCTATCGGGTTACACGGCTGGCCATCTTGCGTCATCTGCGGAGATGTAAAATAATGACATTGTGGTCAGGGGACAACCGCTGTTATCCATTGTTGTAAAATGTTGATCATGAGACAAGGCTTAAAACCTTCTATAGCAAGCCGAAAACAAAAAGAATAAAACAATTTATTGATAACTGCACCCGGTGTTCTATTTGGCGTTCTGGGTAAGATATTCACTTCCATAAAACAAGAGCTATCTGCTCTGTGAAATATTCTGTTTTTGTCACATTGTTGTTCGCATAAAATGATCAGGATAGAGAAGTTAAATATATGGAATAGTTAAATATGCAACTTGTTTTGGTCAAAGTAGTCATTTTGCAACACTTCGCATAGTAATACACAACTTTCCCGTCGTGACATAAACACTGACAAGTGTAACTCAAGTTCGGTTTCTATTAATTACTATCCAGCAACATTCATGGTTAGCGGCCGCTTTTTTAAAGAACCATGGCTTATTGCGTATTCACACATGTCTTAAATTGTCTCTCGGCAGGCACGCTGGCTGAGAGGGGGCTGGCGCACTGGAACAAGATGAGGTCCACCGACGCCTGTGGCCATTCTCCGGAACTAGCGCGTCGCATCGCCAAAGTGTACGACCTGCCCGTGGGCATGGGTCTGTTGTCGAGGTGAGTCAGTGTCTGTAGTCATGGGTTTATTGTCAAGGTGAGTCACATGTCTGTAGTCATGGGTTTATTGTCAAGGTGAGTCAGTGTCTGGAGTCATGGGTTTATTGTCAAGGTGAGTCAGTGTCTGGAGTCATGGGTTTATTGTCAAGGTGAGTCACCTGTCTGTAGTCATGGGTCTATTGTCAAGGTGAGTCACCTGTCTGTAGTCATGGGTTTATTGTCAAGGTGAGTCAGTGTCTGGAGTCATGGGTTTATTGTCAAGGTGAGTCAGTGTCTGGAGTCATGGGTCTGTTGTCAAGGTGAGTCAGTGTCTGGAGTCATGGGTTTATTGTCAAGGTGAGTCAGTGTCTGTAGTCATGGGTCTGTTGTCAAGGTGAATCAGTGTTTGTAGTCATGGGTTTATTGTCAAGGTGAGTCAGTGTCTGTAGTCAAAGTACTAAAACCTAGGTTGCATCGGCCTGAGAATGAGTTAGATAATTCAGGTGATTTTGAATACTCATTCAGGGACCAAATATTTATCTTTAGGAAAATGGTAAAAAAGCAGCTTCTTAAATTAATTAATGGGGAACTCCCTGTTCTTCTTCCTGGTACTTCGCATCTGTCCATTGCACTACTTTATCTGTCTGCCCTGCTTTACCTTCATCCTTCCCCCACCTTCACTCTGCCCTTCTCTAATCTTACCTTAGCTGCCCTAGCCCTTCTTTATCTGCCCTTCCCTCTACTTTGCCTGCCCTTCTCTTTACCTTCTTTTTAAAATTATTTATTGGTCGTAATTTAACTACAGCAGTTGGTTTTAAATCACGGTGAAACAATCAAATGGCCTTGTATGATAAATTGTTTTCAAATCAACATAGTATTACATGATGAATAATATCAATGATGAAGAAGGTGAGGAGTACAGTAAATGACTGGGTAGTAATAAGAATAAAGCTTTGTTTGAGCAGTCTCATGAACCATAGGGATATGGCCTGAGTCACTGCTAGCACTCAAATAAATTTTTTTATTATGATACACACACCTAAATAAATGTAATGAGACTAGGTTTATCATGTTCAAGTGGCAATTACCTATGAAATGTATGGTAGGGAATTGCCACTTTACATTACCTGCCCTTCCCCTACTTTTCCTGGATTTTTCTCTAATTTACCTGCCTTTATCCCTACTTTACCTGACCTTCTCTCTAATTTACCTGCCCTTCCTCTAATTTACCTGCCCTTCCTCGAATGTACCTGCCCTTCTCTCTAATTTACCTGCCCATTCTCTATTTTATGCTTCGTTTATAGTTATAGATAAAAGGTAGCTGCGGTTAAAAACTGTTTATTTAACTAGAAGGGAGATAGAACTCCCCCCCCCCCAAAAAAAAAAAAAAACTATAAGCGGCACTACAACTAAGGAACAATGTATGTAACTCAAAGGACCTTTAATTAAGGAATTTAAGTGATTTTCATGTTAATTGAGAGGAATCTAGATGTAATCCTCTGCAAACTGAAAGGATTTTATTCTTGGAAATGAAGCTGCTTAAACTGAAGAAGAAAAAACTGTTTATTTAATGTGACGAAGAGACATGGCATGCATTAAAACATATGATGGTTGGAATGCCTTTGACTGGCTGCCCGTGCCACGTTCACCAATTCCTGTTTCTCCTCTACAGGTGCTCCTTCATGAAGTACGTTCCGTTCTGCCCGACGTACGGTCGCTCCGACAAACTCCTCACTCCGGAGGAGATCATTCTACAACCGGAGAGCGAGCGACCGGACATCACTGCCATTTGATACGACTTTAACGAGCAGATAGTACACGACGTGTAGGTCCAGTCATCGTCACTGTGGTGCTCTACTCCCATCCAACATTCCTCACCCGGCGTTTACACGAGACGAGTAAATACGTGGCGACTGTAGATCGTCAAGTCAGTAGGCGTCATGTGGTGGCAATGTCCACTGCAAAAGTCATTGACCTCAGAATGTACCTAAGCGTTTACACTGACGACTAAATGTTTTCGCAGAATCGCCGCCTATCTAGATGACTAATTCAAGCCTGCATGAAATAGTCGCAGGCGTCAGAGCGTGTCCAATGGTTGTCAGGTGGTGCAGAATTGTATAATCTGATGTGACAGGATGATCCTCAGTCGCCACGCACTTGGCGTTTACACAAGACAATTTCTAGCTTTTTACTACTGAAGTTGTCAGGAGGTGCAAAATGCCAGAATCACCGGCCAGAATCGGCTAGTGTAAAAGCCATGTCAGCCTCACAAATTTCAGCTGAGATATCATGGCTTTACATACCAACCTTGTGTTATATGGATTATTATTACAGTCAGGTAGGGTATTATAAAACAGGTATTATATGGAAATCAATAATCGATTATTATAAATTACATTTTAAGGGAAAGTACAAAATAAGTTGCAGTTAGACCCGTAAGAGGAAAGATTTTAAATAAATATGATTATATTTATTTATTATTTTAACAATCAGAGCGGGGATTATAAAACAAAAAAGGTATTTTATGGAAATTTATATTACATTATTGTGAATTGCATTTTAAATAATAGTACGAAATAAGTCCTTGATTTCCACAATTATAATGAGGTTAAATGTTTGGTTATTTTAAAACATGTGAATTGTACTGGGACATTCTCAATCTTGATTACATTCAGAGATGCATGTGATACTTCGTTTGATTAACAAACGTTACGTTGTGTGAGGGAGCGACAATGTCGACACAAATCCTGCTGTCTGCTTCTCAGCAGGAATACTCCACCTTTGTCTGGGTTTTACCAGATTAGTACTATATGAAAACAGGGTTAGGGTACTGAATTAAATCTGTAACGAGTTGTTTAGGTGTCTTAAGAGTAGCGAGGTACACACCAAAACAACGAGAAACACATTTTATTCAGTCACCCTGACACCACCTCCTTATTATCTATGTGCCTGATAATTGTTAAATCTTATTACTTACGGCTTTGAATGATAGCATGTCATGATTTACAGAGGGACGAACTATATTTATTCGTCATGTAGTGACAAATGAAATCCGCACAGTTGACCCATAAGTGTATGAAAGATGAGTGTGTCCCCATTCGCCATCGAGTTTGAAGCGTTCAGTAATATTAGGAAACATCCTTACTGTGGACGAAACGGTTCCTGTTTGAGGTCAGTCGTCGATTTCATACTACCTGAGGCCATAGGTGGAAGGCCGTATGAAAACGAAGACTGACCGAGAACGAGAACCATTTCGTCTACAGTGAGGACGTTTGCTTATTATTATATACCTTTAATTGGTGAAAAAACGACATTTTAATGACATACAAAGTCGCAGTCACAGCGGGCACGAACATTATTATTACTGCACCCCTAGCAGCAGGCAGTATTTAATAGACATTCGGACATAGGTATATAATAATATGTACGAGGTGATAGCCGAGTGAATATTCTGAAGCGCTTCAAACAAGATGGCATGAATATGTCTGATTTTATCTTAGTCTGGACAAGTTTATTTGTTAATCGACTATTGAGTATGACTTGCCATACTCGCAAGCATGTTGAGTACTGGTTCCTAATGTTAAGTCTATGAATATTTATATCAGGCCAAGATGAGAGCAAATTCTCTCAGAGTTATATAAATAATGTAGAGAATTCTTCTGCATATTTCAGTTACTTATCATGAATCTATTCCCAAAACACCAAGCCCGGAAAAGCTCCACATTAATTTTAATCTACGCAAATGAACGACCCAAACATGGGAAGATAATTGTACTTTGCTGCTGTCTGTCTATAGAGTATAGAGGTATGAGTGTGGTGTATGGGCTTTCTCTGCCCTAAAGCCCTATGCCCATCTACCGATTAATGGTTGAACGATTAGTTCACAAATCGTATAGGAGTTGGTCAAATTGTCACAGGCAAATTACGTAACCCCGCGCTTGACCGGTGGACATTGAGGAGAGGGGGTGGTGGGTTTAAGTCCTAAGCAAATCAGTCTACACCTACTGACAGACATATGATTATGCTCCCTGGCAACTAGATTTATCTACATGTGGATAAACTTTTTGCCACCTATTTTGGAACATAAAAATCACAACTTGTCGGCGACAAAAGGACGTCTGAAGCAGGTTGTTCACTAATCGGTGGCTCACCCTTGCCTAGCTATCCTACATCTACCGACTACGGCCGACTCCATTAGGATGCCTTGGCTGAGACAAATTACCATCCTTTTGTCGCTGACAAAGGTACACAAATGTTCCGATATCTGTAGATGGGCATTGGCCATTACGTCTAGATATGTATCTAATTCGGAGTAGTTGTGGATATTTAGTTGTCTTTGTGAAATACCTGAAATGTATATTTTGAGACGATTGTCATTATGGATCCTATACTTATACATATATATATATAATATATATATGTAAATCTATATATATGAAGAAAATCCTCAGCTGATTTTATTTTTGAGTTATGGTCTACATTATGCTGCTGTTGAAGGTCTCACAATACAAATTATGTGAAATGGTTTCCTCTCATCAAATCTGCTGACTCATCACTTACAGCTGTCTGATGCTTACACAAATACTTACTTATTTTCATATTCCCGTGCATGTACTTTTTACAGTTACGTACTGCTACTCCCTGAATCATGTACGGCATTGTGTGCAATACTTAGGAGAAACCAAACGAGAGTTAGTCGTGTTGTTGTTTATTGCATGATGGCAATGTCGCGTTTACTGTGCGAGGCAAAGCTGAGTGCAGTGATACGCGACATTGCCGGAGTGCGATAAACAACACGACTAACTCGAGTTTGGTTTAGAATTTATCCTGCCCTGTCTAGATTACTTCAGCAATTTAAGAAATAACATAAAACTCACCTATAATCAGTGATAATCATCGGTCTCTTTTCAAATGATGTCATTTGGCAACTGTATCCCACTAGAGCGATAAATTTCATTTTCCTGCACCGTAGACCAAATACAGTCCCCTAATGTTAAGCCTATGGAGTTTTTTATTAGGGGTAGGATAAGATGCAGTACAGAACATGCAGGATCCACTGGAAGATGGGGCTATTTCTCTCCAAGTGTTCATAATACTCCAGAGAAAAGATTTTCTAAGATTTTTTTAAATGTTGAAACATTTCTACGATATAGTTGAACTCTGGCCACTAGAGCTACACTAGCTCTGGTCGGGTTAGGTCCGTGGCCGCCTTGATCCAATACAAGGACATATCTGTTACTCTCCTGCCAGAACTTTTGTACTGCTTGGAGATTGTGTTATTTCATAACCTCGAAGCAAATTTTCCATTTTCATATTTCCTTTCCTGTGTATTTTTTTTCAAAATATAATGAACATCTACCTTGGTGGTTTTTTTTATAAATTTGTTAGCTATGAATATTTCTTATTAAGTATGTTTACCTTTTGATTATGCAGAGAACAAAGTTTGCTGGATTGAGGTGCACAGCAGATACCGTATGGGATCTAACCCGACCATCCTCTATGTCGTAGCTCAGCGCAGACAGGGTTGGTTGCCAATCTAGGCCAGTTTCCTGTTCAATCGCTAGGGGCGCATCGAGCGTCGCAGTGTCCGCCATCTTTGAATTTCCGGGGAACGGTGATCGACCGCTCGTAATTTCCACTGAATTCTGCGATTAATAAGATAATGAAGGTAAATAAAGATAAGCATTGATGTTATGAATGTATCTGGCACACTCTGGTGATCAAATATTGACCAAAATCTCCAAAATTAGGTTACGTTGGAAAAGCCACAGCATCTGATATTTCTAGTGATGTCACAAGCAATTCTTGCCTGCATTGTGAGCAGAAAATCCCAGTTGAGAACAAGGGTCGCCTCTGAATGGGGCCAGTGTGTAGCGAATAGTGAAAGGAATGATGAGGAACCAGAGGGGATTCTGTGATTGTTAATATACGCCGATGATTGGGTAGGCTTTGCAGTTATTACTCCACTTGAGGTAACGTATTCACCCCTCATCTCCATTCAGGGGTGAACAGCTGTTCTATGTCAAAAGGCGAGGCACTTTGCAGTTAGGGAACCAGCGAGGAAGATTGAACAAAATGGCTGGACTTGAGAACCAGCCAAGCTCAACTAGAAAACTACCTCTAAATACACATATGTGTGTGACGCGGCTATCGGTGTTCCACATACCACTGACACGACCACTCTGAGGTGGTTGGGGGTTGGAGACGCCGTGTTTGGCCCGTCGTCTCCCGTCCAGTCCTGCTAGCTCGTCTCTGATTGGTTTAGCCATTGACTGTCGATTTTCCAAAATCTGGTAACCCCGGATGAACGAAAAGAATTACAAAATACCTCTAAATACACAGTTGTAAAGTAAGAGACAGCTGTTTTGAAGGTTAGCGAAGACAAATGGGTATATATTTATCAATTCAATTGTTTTTTCATACATGGTAGAGTGCAGCCAGTATGAAATGACGGCCCGGTGGAGGGCTCTATGGCAGAGGAACCCGGGTGTGATGCGAGAATTGGTTACCCTGTGAAATTTGGTTACTAACGCCCACTAGTATCTGCTGCACATGCATGAACATGCGGAGTGTTGAAGTCCACGATCGGAGAGTGAGAAATTCATCGGCGCTTGATTCCCTAGGTTGTCAGGATTTAGAGTAATTTGCAATTTGCCGCAATTAAGAATGTCATAATGAACGTAATAACGTAATTTTACAACATTTAAGAGCCTATTATAGGAGAAATGAAACATATTTCCAACTAACTTCTATAGTGTAAAACTAGTACGTCCAATAGTCCGTGAAATCTGAACGGAAGAGCATGTGCAGACGCATGTGCGTATTGAATGGGCGATAATAACCAATTATCGCGGGGTAATCAATTCTTGCATCACACCGGTACACTGGCTAATTCCAGTTGCGCTCCACTACCACAATTAGCATGTGATACATCCGCAATGTAGCCACGATTGGCATAAGACCAAATAACCAGCCCTGAATTGAATGTAATGGACCAAGTACACTGGTTCCCTGCCCCAATGAACATTGGGACAGGTAACGCCCAACGAGAGCAACGTGGACTTTAGTACATCCCACTGTCGCCAGGGCCAGGGCACACAGGCTCTTACGTGTAGTCTGTGAATGCCTGTTACCCATGATGCACCGGTAAAATGGCGGGCGTTACCTGGCCTAGTTTGTGAGTGAGCACATAGGCCAGGCTTCCAGGCTACGGAGAAGGGCCTTAGGGTTGGTGTGTTCACGTTGGTATATTACCAGGCTTCCGTTACCAGAACAATGGTAGTTACTCTTTGTCAAAGATCTGATGTTTAAAGACAAATGCTGGTAGTTGGGTGATTTCTAAATTCTATTGATTTTTGCAAATAACTCTGGATGATATAAGTTCCATGTATCAGCAAATAGGAAATGCAAAAGAATTGGCATGTCACCATGCTAACTTCTATGGGAAGGCCATCTGAAAATGTATGTGCTTAACGATTTTTGTCTATGGGAAACTGCAATATCTTGACTTTGTTGCTAAACGGCACTTATGTTCTATTGCTATCTTCAAATAATTCTGGATTATTATAGTTGGGAACATATACAAATAAGAAATGCTAAGAAAATACTATGTCACCATTCTAATTTCCATGGGAAGGCCATCTGAAGAAGGTAAGTGCTCAAGTATTGGTGTCTATGGGAAACTGCTACATTATCATAAAACCAGATGGCAGCACCAGTGTTAGATTTAGTAGACACAGGGGGCAGTGCGATACCTACCCGCATTTGTCTTTAAATCATTGGATATTGTTTATATTCCGATGATTATAAAACGGTATTACGCATCAGTTAGTTACACCCAAAAAGTATGTTTTTTACCGATAAGGGATTGTGTTTCTAGCTATAGCCAGGTACGAAAACATTGTATCTGTATATCTGATATCAAGCTTTCATAAACCTGCACAATATATGTTTTGAATCATCCGTAGTTGTGCCATTCAATCATTGTGAGAGAAAATTATAATTAGAATAAATTGCCTAAATTGGCGTCATAGAATATGAAATGTTAGACCAACAAGTTCGTTGTTCTCCATGAGTTTGATGCGGAGTGATATGAACGAGGCGACAGCAGAATATCACATAGCTCTCTCATGAATAATGATGGGTTGCTTTCTGTATTTATCTCACCCCTGTACACTTAAAGAATGGACAACACATAGGATATAGACCATGGAGAACGGACTGCAGTACTCGTAGGGGCATGGAGAACGAGTTCCCATGTTAAGCCTATGTTTAACACATAGCCTTAATTTAACACCAGGGGCGCCACTAGTAGGGCAGGTAGCAGGGCATGTGTGTGGCTCGGGTTTGGTCATTATCCATGCAAAGTCAAGGAAAGCTTGGAGACTTTTTGATCAACTTAACAGGAACCATTTTCATGTATGATTTGTGAATTCCACCTTCAATGATGTATAAAAGCTGATATTCGAAATATTTAATTAAAACACGGTAATTAAAAAACTTGTATCTCATCACCAAACCATGAAAAATATGACGAGGGCGCTTCTTTTTTTTCTTTTTTTTTTGTGCTATATCAAAGATGGCAGACATACAGTAAAACTAAGCGGACACCCTCCGATCCGGGCCATAGTGGCTGCTTACCCTGCCGCAGGGTGTCTGCTTACGCGGGGTTTCCAGATTTTTACAGGCTATACATTCAATGCATCCCTGACATCAGGAGCTTTAATTTGATACTAAGTACACATACCTTTCATAATTTCTATCAAGGTTAATCTATTTATAAAAAGAAATCTAAGGTGTTTTTTTTGAGTGGCCTAAGGACAGGAAATTTAAATCTGGAGGAGCATATTGAGAGGTACAACTTCAACTCAGGGACGTTGTTTTATTTTCTTCTGTCAGTAAGGGATCGACTATAGCCTGGTAAAGTTGACATTCAAAGATTTATTGTAGTAGAATCTCATAGACTATGTGAAAGGGGCCAGTATAAAGGTGTTACTTATAATATTTTATTGTTTTCTTCAAGGACAATGTGCAGGTGAATAAAGAAGTCACTGATTGTTACTCACTGTGGTTATTCCTTATTTCTTCGTAGCCCATGGATGAAAGATATGACTACGACTTATTGAAATGTCTGTGAAAATTAATATTCAGATGGAAATCTATCCACCAGCTATTTTGTTTGATAACGGAACTATCGCAAGTCTCTCTGAAAAAAATATCATAATATTGAACTAGCACGGTGACCCCCGATTTTTAAGTTAGATATCTGGGCCCTGTTTTTTAGTCACGACATTCGTAACTTATGACACATATCTGCCGTAAGTGTGCTAGAGAGATACGATCGTAGAGCAGATACGACACTTAGTGGAGATATGACACTTAGGGAGGTAAAAGGTGTGCTATAGTCACGACAGTCGGTGGCCAATGGAGCAGAAATAGTGGCCATAAGTGTTGTATGTCTAGACCACTCTGGACATGTCGTAACAAACACGGAACTTAACTTCCCGTAGGAATTAAGCAATGAAATTTTAACACGGGTAAGGTATACATATAACCAATAATCGTACCAAATATAAAGAAAATCGGCCGCACCGTTATGAAGATATCGGCGTTTCAATTTTGTCATAGCAAATACTGCTCTGATGGCCAGTGTACCCCTACCACCACGTGATACGATATCCGATGTTTCAATATTCTCTTTCACGACCGCTCGAGGCGCACAGGGCACGCTGACAAGATGTGTACACGCCGTCTGGTGAATGGTGGCCGCACTACAGGCTAGATGTTTCAAATTCAAACGTCGATAAATTCGGAACGATAAATCCGATATGCTTCATATTTGGTACGATTATAGGGTATATGTATACCTTACCCGTGTTAAAATTTCATTGCTTAGTTCTTATGGGAACTACAGAAAATCCACAGTGATGTTTTATAGAACCTAAGACAGTTCTATACTTGTCTTAACTTCCGATACATCTCGCCAAGATAGTTCGATTCAACTTACGACCGTGTCTATAGCACACCCGCCATCTTGTGTCTTGAAAACACGCGTAAAATCTTGATCCGATCTCAGCCGATCGTAGACTTGCGATGTCGTTACTAAAAAACAGGGCCCTGTTCTACAGCTCTCAACAATCACCATATCAAACTTTCAGGAAAATGACATGGGTTTGAATTGTCAAATTGTCTGATATACCTTTAAGTGTCTCTCTGAAACGTTCAAGTCACTGCTGATGACAATTTTTAGGGTTTAAAATCGAAATCTATTAAAAGTCACTTGAATATTTGAAGTTATTTCTGAATAGTAAGGTCTGGGCCCTGTTTTTTAGTCACGACATTCGTAACTTATGACACGTATCTGCCATCAGTGTGCTAGAGAGATACGATCGTAGTGCAGATACGACACTTAGTGGAGATACAACACTTAGGGAGGTAAAAGGTGTGCTATAGTCACAACAGTCGGTGGCCAATGGAGCGGAAATAGTGGCCCTAAGTGTCGTATCTCTAAGACCACTCTGGTCATGTCGTACCAAACGCGGAACTTCACTTCCCTTAGGAATTAAGCGATCAAATTTGAACACGAGTAAGGTATACGTATGACCTATAATCGTACTAAATATGAAGAAAATTGGCCACACCGTTATGAAGATATCGGCGTTTCAATTTCGTCATAGCAAACGCTGCTCTGGTGGCCAGTGTAGCTCTACCGTCACGTGATCTAATTTATGCAGTGACCTCGACATTCACGGCCCAAGGGAGGTGGGAGGGTGCAATGGCCACCAGAGAATCATTTGCTATGTCGCAATTCAAACGCCGATGTCTTCGTAAGGGTGCGGCAAAATGTCTTGATATTTGGTACGATTATAGAATATATATACCTTACTCGTGTTAAAATTTCAGCGCTTAATTCTTATGGAAAGCACAGAAAATCAACAGTGACGTTTTATAGAACCTAAGACAGTTCTATACTTGTCTTAACTCTGTAAGATCGTTTGATTCAACCTACGACACCGTCTATAGCACACCCACCATTTTGTGTCGAAGAAAATGCCGTAGAATCTTGATCCGATCTTAGGTGATCACAGACTTGCGATATCGTGACTAAAAAACAGGGCCCAAGCGTCCATCTACTACGATAGAAATCTAGACCTACCGATATGGGACCGATACAAAAAGCAAATATCGGAGACATTTTGGGATGGTGCAAAATCATAGACATATATGTATAGACATGCCAATCCACCACGCATCTTAAGGGTTTCTTTTGGTGCCTAATCGCAGAAACGTGGCCAACTGCCCCGATATTAGGTGCCCTCCCAATGCAATTGTGATTTCATATCGGGAGGTGCATCGTAGACATACATGTATATAGCTTACCATTAAGGCCTGGCATCCACCTACTACGATAGAAATTTAGACCTACCGATATGGCACCGATACAAAAAGCAAATATTAGAGACATATCAGGAACATGCAATATCATTGACACATGTCTAGACATGACTATCCACCATGGGTCTTTTTCAGTTCCTAATCGCAGAGACGTGGTCAACTGCCCCGATATCAGGTGACCTTTCAACACGATTTTGATTTTTTATCGGGAGGTGCATCGTAGACCATATCGGAGCAAAATCGTAGTAGGTGGACGCCAGGCCTTACATTCATTCTGTTTAGAGATACATAAAAGCTATAGAAAAGTATCTACTATGAACACACTTAATTGAGCGGTTTATTTCAGTCAGAAAAACTACTGAATTTATATTTTTAAGTGTGTTGTTTTTTCACTAAGTAGAAAATCCACTTATGTCTGCAGTTACTATAAACTTGTGACTGACATGTGCCATCCGAGCAAAATTATACAGAAATCTATCAAGTTTTTCATCTTTCACCAGATCTTATCCTCAGGGATGTCAGCAGCCCTTAAGGAACATCCCTGAAGTTATTTGCTGGGACAAACTCCCCCCCCCCCCCCCCCACTATAGACTACAATGGTTACTGGGAACTCAAAAACGATGAAAACTGTATCCCCTGGTAATTAGAACTGGTACTACAGTCTGTGATCTCCAAGCAGGGCCCTACCATCCATGTCCTGTTGATTTTAAACCAAATATGTGCATGGGAGATTGTAGTATTAAACTGGTTCCTAGTATTAGCCATGTATTCAAAGTGGTTTGTATGGTAACAGTACAAGGGTTTCAGGGATTTCAGGGATTTTCATCCATGCATTGTTAATGGTAAGCTTCTCAGGGAAAACCCTGATAATCATAGAAGTAATAATGCACATATTTAAAAGGAAATTGGGTATATGGGGTTCCTGAAACGATATAGGGTTGACATACACGGGTTCTATTGAGGCTTTTGAGTAGTGAGGACAATATTTCTGTGTTTTAGAAAAACCCTGACTTCAGGGATTTCCCTGAACTCTGACATCCTTGTATCCTGAATCTGATTACGAATCATACTTTTAGCAACCATGAATCTATTACCTCATGAAAACAAGAAAAATCAACACTTCTGAGAGCAAAGGTTTTAATCAACAAAAGTGAACCTATACCACTGTTACATGGCAGCTACAAGTATTCACCAAACACAGTTGCAATTATACTGGACAGGATTTTAATAAATATTTTCTTCATGGTTGTTCGTGCAATAGTTTACTTCACCCAGTGGTACCGATAGTCTTCTGGTAGTCTTTATTGCTATCGATAGCTTACTATTGTTCTTCCGAGTGCTCAAAAGAAGGAACAACAGAGATATAATCGTGCTACAAACGGGGAACACAACAAGGATGATGAGTTTATTTCCGTCTAGCGTCCCTTTCTCATTATCTATGATCTTAGTGAGGATAATAAATGAGAGCTGTGAACGTTGTTGTATTTTTCCTGAATGTGGAGTGATTTGACGGAGTATGTAGGGTGCAGGTGGTGAGTGGTAGGCCTTGAATGACAGCCACAGCAATTACCTCGTGTTCAACAAGTACGCCGCTTAGACCCTGTGAGAAAAAGACATCAGTGAATACCCTCTAATCTCGTACAATCTCGTCCCCATCCACGCGAGACTTCAATCAGCACGAGAGTGACACCATGACAGTTCCGGTGCTACCAGCGATATGTTATTCATGATTGTTCCATCAGACCCCACTTCCTGTATTCACTGCGCATGTATCAGACCTCACTTCCTGTACTCACTGCGCAGGTCACGTCCCAACTTCCTGTCTTCACTGCGCATGCTCAGCGTCTGCGTCCCAGTTTGCGCAGCAGCTCCATGGACATGCGCACTTGATGCCTGTGCATCTTTTCTGAGACAGACCTCATGGGAGCGTCCACCGACAGAGTGGGGCGCCCTCTCTTGGCGTCTTCGTGAACTAACCCCGGCGCATGCTCGAGAACCGCGTCCAAGATGTACGCCTTTAGTTCCGCCACCTGCGACAAGAGGGCGTACATGCGGCTCTCTGCTTCCTTCAGTTGACGACAGGGGTCGCCAGCGGCGTCGGCACAGAGGTTTGTGACCAGCTCGTGTACGTCATCGATGATGACGTCAGACGGACGCTCAATGACGTCACTGACGTCAGGAACGGTGTCTGGGGTTGCCATGGAGAACTGGCCGGCGAGGTTGACGGTGGCGCCACCTGTGGTGATGACGGCGGCGAGGAACGCGATGACGTAGAATGACGCAGCCATGATGACGTAGTTAAAAGGTATCTATAAAAAGATAAAATGAGAGAAGGTGGTCAGAGATCAGTGAAAGATAGTTACCTACCACATATAAAACGTGTACATTCTGTCAGATCCGCTTGGAGTTTCTCCGGCACATAGAGACATAGTGAACCTGGGGCCTGTTTAATAATCTAGGCTCTTACATAAAAACCCTTTTCTGTACCTCGTACAAGTAATATCATTTGATAAAATTTAAGTCTGTTCGCTAAGACAGTCTTAGCCATCAATAAAGTCGCTCATAAGTGTTGAATAAAGCTGACCCACATCGTCCCTGGGTCTCTATGGCATACAGAAAAGGGTCTTCATGTATGATCCTAGATTATTAAACGGGCCCCAGATCTCGGCCTGGAGACCACGAGAGTGAGATTCTCGTATCGTGACAAAATGAATCCTGGTCTTCCTTTTTGTAGTGCTAGACTCAGATGTGATTCTTCTCTTATGATATGTTTCTACCCATATTTAAAACATAGTTTAGAACTGTGGTTTTCCAATCCCCTTACTCTGAGATCAGCCTCTGAGACCACAGAGTAGAGAGATAGAACTCAATCGGATGTTTTGCGTGATTATGGCCGACATCTTGTTACCATAAAGTCACGTGAAATAATTCAAATAAATGCTGCCATAAAGTATGTCCGGGATGGGGTGAGAGTTCCACAAATAAGGCAATGTTGCAGATCAGTGACCTATAAGATACAGCATTTTAAAATCACCAGGTGCCGCCACTATGAATTGTAGGATGTGCCTTAAACACAGTCAGACACCATTCACTGCTAGTCAACGATAGTGTAACCATAACCACCGATCGTAAACTACCACCCAACAATCAGTAATATAACCAACAATCGTAAACTACCACCCCACAGTCAGCAACATAACCAACAATCGTAAACTACTACCGCACAGTCAGCAACATAACTAACAATCGTAAACTACCACCCCCACAGTCAGCAACATAAACAACAATCGTAAACTACTACCCCACAGTCAGCAACATAAACAACAATCGTAAACTACTACCCCACAGTCAGCAACATAAACAACAATCGTAAACTACTACCCCACAGTCAGCAACATAACCAACAATCGTAAACTACTACCGCACAGTCAGCAACATAAACAACAATCGTAAACTACTACCGCTGTGATGTATGTATTAAGAATATCACAGGGTGCTTCCTAACAGGTCCTCGCTCCAGATAGAGGTTAAGGCCTAACCGTTTGGACTGCCACCCCCAGCGTTTGAACCATCCCCTGTCTTCGTTTGGACTGACCCCCCGATAGGGTATATAAGGAAGCAGATTTCAACTCACAGCTCACTTGGAACCCAGACACCGTGGCGTCAACATCTCCATGCTACTCAGCATTACTACCACTGCAGTGTCAGGCTTGAGACACCATAGGACTCTATGCTACAGAGGCCTTTACTGAGGATTGGGCTTCTCCATAAGCTACTATCACCCCAGCACTGGAGGAAAAGACACTGATGACTGCTACCACTACTTGGATCATCTATATCCACAAGTCAAGGAGACATTGAACAATAACTGAAAGTGATAGACTGTGAGTACTGCTTAGACCAAGAGGACTTATATCATATGTACACTACAGAAGTGTATATGATTTTGTATGTTGATGAGAATTGTTATGTAACTGTATACTTTGTTATAATATATGTTATTAATACATATCTGTGTATGGTTATCTGTCTTCTTCATTTAGTATAGAAGATATTCTGAATTCTCTTTTCTTGTCACTGGGTTAGCTAGTCTATAGGATTAGGCCTTAGCTACTGTACAACTGGAAGTAGAACATGCTCGACTTCAGGCTGAAAGGGAAAGAGAAAAAGAGCTTGCTCAGATTCAGACTGAAAAAGAGCTTGCTTAGATTCAGGCTGAAAAAGAGCTTGCTCAGATTCAGGCTGAAAAAGAGCTTGCTCGGGTTCAGGCTGAAAAAGAGCTTGCTCAAGTCCAGGCTGAAAAAGAGCTTGCTCAGATTCAGGCTGAGAAGGGGCTTGCTCAAGTCCAGGCTGAAAAAGAGAGAGAGCTTGCTCAGATTCAGGCTGAAAAGGAAAGAGAGCATGATCGGATTCAGGCTGACAAAGAACTTAGGCTTAAAGAAATGGAGCTACAGCTTGCTGCTGAGAGGACAAACCAATGGAACATTTGTGATGTTAGTAAAGATGTACGGCTAGTGCCATCATTCAATGAAAATGAGGTTGACAAGTACTTTCAACATTTTGAGAAGGTTGCCCAAAGCATGAAATGGCCAAAAGAGAAGTGGGCACTGATGTTACAGAGTGTTTTGAGGGGTAAAGCTCAGGAAGCTTATTCGGCACTATCTTTGAATGACAGTCTAGATTATGAAAAGGTCAAAGCTGCTGTTCTCAAGGCTTATGAACTGGTACCAGAGGCATATCGTCAGAAGTTTAGGAGTTACCGTAAACAAGATAATCAAACCTATGTAGAGTTTGCTCATGAAAAGGAAGTGTACTTTGACAGGTGGTGCAAATCTATGGAAGTGGAGGATAGTTTTGATAAACTCAGACAACTGTGCCTTGTTGAAGAATTTAAGCGTTGCACATACAATGATCTCAAGACTTATCTCGATGAAAAGAAAGTAATGTCCTTGCATGAAATGTCCACTCTTGCTGATGATTATGCCATAACCCATAAGACTAGTGTTCAACAAAAGAAGAGTGCACCTCAAGGGAGCAATTCTAGTCTTGGAGCAAAAGGTGGTGATAGCAAAGATCTGAAATCTAGTGTGAAGCCAAAAGGTGAGTACTCAGGAAGGAGTTCAGGTCTAAAATGTCATTACTGTCACAAACTGGGTCACATTATGTCTGAGTGTTGGGCACTGAAAAAGAAGAAAGCTGAGCCCAAGCCAAATGCATTCATAACATCCAAAAAGTCAGAGTGTGTTATTGTGCCATTTGTTACAGATAAGGTAACTGACATCAGAGAAGAATACAAACCATTTGTACTTGAAGGTAATGTGTCTCTAGGTAGTGACACTGCAGATTCTGTCCCCATTCGTATCTTGAGAGATACTGGGGCATCTCAATCCATGGTTTTAGAAAATGCTTTGCCTTTCAGTTCAAGTTCAGCCACTGGTGAATATGTCATTATTCGTGGTGTTGAGTGTGGTTTCATGAGTGTACCTCTTCACACAATCAGACTAGAGTCTGATTTGGTATCAGGGTCTGTTGAAGTTGCAGTAAAATCTGAACTGCCAGTTGACGGTGTATCAATGTTGCTAGGAAATGATCTAGCAGGGGAAAAAGTCTTTGTAGAACCAAAGATGGTTCTTGAGCCAGTCACTTTGTCATCAGAAGATGATGTCATTGATGAGGAGATAGGTGAAGTTTATCCCTATTGTGCTGTGACTAGGGCTCAGGCAAAAGAGTTAAGCCAAAAGCATTCTGTGGATGTTGAGACTGAGGATGATATCATTGATTTGTCTCTGACATTTATCAACTCAAAGGATGAACACCTTAAAGGTCATTCTTTTGTCGGTTCTCAACCAGGGTCAAGTCAAAATGATGACAAGACTAACTTGAGTAATGAAGTCCCTCTTGGCAGGAGTAAGTTAATTACTGAACAAAGGCAAGATCCTGAGATCTTATTGCTTACCCGCCATGCACTTTCAGAAGAAGAGCTTGACAAAGTCTCCACAGGGTACTTCTTTAAAGATGGTGTTCTCATGAGAAAATGGAGACCACCAGATGTCCCAGCATCAGAGGACTGGTCTATTGTTTACCAAATTGTGCTTCCTAGGGCTTATCGGTCTGAGGTTGTCAATGTAGCACATGAACTACCCATGGGTGGTCATTTGGGTGTTAACAAGACATCCGAAAAGATCATGAGGCACTTCTATTGGCCTAAGATGAGGCAAGATGTTGAACCTGTCACACATGTCAAATGGTTGGGAAACCTAATCAAAAGATCCCTGTTGCTCCACTACGGCCCATTCCCGCAGTAGGAGAAGCATTCAGCCATGTCATTATTGACTGTGTAGGTCCTCTGCTCAAAACTCGATCTGGTAATCAGTACTTGCTCACAATAATGTGTACTTCTACAAGATTTCCTGAGGCTATACCACTCAGAAATATCTCTGCCCCAAAGATAGTCAAAGCTTTGATTAATTTCTTCTCACTGGTTGGCCTTCCACAAGAGATTCAGTCTGATCAAGGCTCAAACTTCATGTCTGGCTTGTTTCAACAAGTAGTTCATGAACTAGGTATAAAGCAGGGTAAGTCCAGTGCTTACCATCCAGAGTCTCAAGGTGCATTGGAAAGATTCCACTGCACCCTCAAGAACATGATGAGAACTTACTGCTTTGAGAATGAGAAAGATTGGGATGAAGGTATTGGTATGTTGTTGTTCGCTGCTCGAGAGTCTGTTCAAGAATCATTGGGATTCAGTCCTTTTGAGCTGGTCTTTGGTCATACAGTACGAGGTCCCTTGAAGGTATTGAAGAACCATTGGTTAGGAGATAACCCTGAAAACAACAATGTCTTGGATTATGTTTCCAAAGTTAGAACCAGGCTAGTTCGTGTTTGTGAGTTAGCACGTGAAAACCTGAAAGAAGCCCAAAGAAAGATGAAGGACCAATTTGATAAGAAATCCCAAGAGCGTGAATTCTCTGTGGGAGACAAGGTGCTGGTGTTACTACCCATTACTGGGCATACACTCAAGGCTCGTTACCATGGTAAACTACCACCCCCACAGTCAGCAACATAAACAACAATCGTAAACTACTACCCCACAGTCAGCAACATAACCAACAATCATAAACTACAACCCCACAGTCAGCAACATAACCAACAATCGTAAATTACTACCGCACAGTCAGCAACATAAACAACAATCGTAAACTACTACCCCACAGTCAGCAACATAAACAACAATCGTAAACTACTACCCCACAGTCAGCAACATAAACAACAATCATAAACTACTACCGCACAGTCAGCAACATAAACAACAATCGTAAACTACTACCACACAGTCAGCAACATAAACAACAATCGTAAACTACTACCCCACAGTCAGCAACATAAACAACAATCGTAAACTACCACCGCACAGTCAGCAACATAACCAACAATCGTAAACTACCACCGCACAGTCAGCAACATAAACAAAAATCGTAAACTACCACCATACAGTCAGCAAGATAAACAACAATCGTAAACTACCACCGTACAGTCAGCAACATAACCAACAATCGTAAACTACCACCGCACAGCAACAACCCTGCTATTACCACAGCCAGACACCATTCACCACTAGTCAGTGTTAGCGTACCCATAACTGACAGTCGTATACTACTATCCCACCGACCATTAAACTAGTGTCAGCGACAATTCCACTCAAAATCTCTTATGGATAGGAGCCCCTTTCCCCCACGGCCCACTTCCTCCGATTCAACAGGACACGATCCGATATTACTGGAACAACGCTTTTCCCACATTTTCTGGAGCAACGACCCCCCCTGGGCCCCGTTGCTTCAGGATTACGATAGAGCTGCGGATCGCAGAATAGCGATCCGAAGACCTAAACGTTGCTCCAGAAATTTTGCGGATCGTGTCGTTATCGCATATGCGCATCGCCACGTAAAATACTGCTTTTTACGATACTTTTTACGCGGACTTTCACAGTACTGCGGATCGTATCGCTGTGGGTTAAATACAGCCTTACCTGATATTTCAAATAACGATCCATGGTGGCACATTTCCCGGAGAAAGGACCCCCTGGGTATGTTCTAATCATCTATCGAGTTCCATAGATTATCCTACCCCTAATAAAAAACTGCCACATATATAGAGGAATTTTATGGGGCATGCAGTGACATAAAGTGTGTTTTATGCCTCTAGGGGCATTGAATTGACAAATCAGCACGCGTTCTAGTGACAGTACAAACAAGGAACCAACATGTCCATTTACGCATTCCAGTGGATTTCGGTGAGTGTTTGCATATTTCTTAATACAATAAAGTCGTGTAGAAGGGGTAGGATAAATACGGAACCGAACTCGAGTTAGCAGGTCGTGTTGTGATGTCACTCCGGTCATGTTTGCTACTCACTACGCTCAGCTACGCCTCGCGTAGTATTCGCTACCTGACCATCTCGTTCAGTTCCATTTAATCATGGCCCCAATATCTTTACATTTGCATCCACATCAAACAGCAGGTATTGTTTTCATAGATAATTATCGATGGTTTTGTGGACCGTAAACCACGAGCAGTTGTCGCGTAGTAATACACAAGCGCTAACGAGTGTATTACGATGTCAACCTCGAGTGGTTTACAGAGCCGCCTGTCCACAAAATCATCGTTTGTTGTGTTTATTATCCATCTTCTCAAGTTAATTAAAACTAATAATTGCCAAATTAAAGGATATAACAATAGGGACTATTTCTATGCTCTAAAGTACAGAGGGACTATTTTTCCCGCATACCATGGTTCTGAGGCCGTATACCACAGATGTGAATCCGTATACCACAGTTATAGTATCTGACAGGTTTTATATGATGGGTCGCGGAGTCCCCATACATCTTCAATGGGTATTTTGTATATGATAGATAATAAAGGGGAATCTACACATACTTTATAACTCGAAATTTCAACAAAGTCAAATCTAAAGGCTCCCCCATGATGTAAAGATGACTGTGAGAGTGATTAAGAGAGAACAATGCATTAATGAAGCGCTAATTAGAACTGAAAACGACCCGGTCACTGACCCAATTAACACGGAGATCTGATGGTGTCTCCACGTGGTTATATTTAGACCGTTTAGAACAGAGAAAAGGAAACAAGAGGCCTGTCCACTACCTCCATAGTCTCAATAAGCACGGCCTTAATAAGATTAGAACGGGCATCATAGGTTTATGTTGATATTGTTGCTGGTGTTCTGGGAGTTGCAAAGGTAACGAGAACAGAGGGCATTCTTAAAGAGGGCCAGAAACATCTTTGTATAACAAGGGTGGCTTCTTCCCTTAAAAAGGTAATGCCTGGATAGGTTTCGGGAGAAAATTGTTAACTAGAATAACAAAAAAGGATATTCTGCTGAGGGTGCAGGGAAACTAAAGTGAAACCGTCAACTGAGATTGTTAGGCACAGGAGACAGGTCAGGCCAACTACAAACACTCAAATGTATCTTTCTGATCAGACTTTCCGAAAACGGAAACCGGTAAACATAACCCAGACAGGCAGGGAAGGAGAAGAAGAACAAAAAGAAGAAAAAGGACGAAGAAGGAGAAGAGGAAGAAGAAGATGAAAGTAGTGGGAGGGGGAGGAGGAGGGAAAGGGAGGAGGAAGACGGTTTAAATAATAAGGTAAAAAGAAAGTATGAAAAAGAAGATGAGAAAAACAGGAAGAAGGAGAAGAAGGAGGAGGAGGAGAAGGAGAAGGAGAAGGAGAAGGAGAAGGAGAAGGAGAAGGAGAAGGAGAAGGAGAAGGAGAAGAAGGAGGAGGAGAAGAAGAAGAAGAAGAAGAAGAAGAAGAAGAAGAGGGAGGAGAAGGAGACAAGAGTAAGAGGAAGAGAAGAATGAGGAAGAGGAGGGATGAGGCTTACACGATAGAAGAAGAAAGAGAAGAGGAAGGGAGAAGCAAAATATAGAGGAAAGGGAGTTTTGTTATCTCGTTAATACAAGCTGCGATGACAGGTCCTTCACCCCGCATCTACACGACCTTGTGCGTGAAGGTCATACACACTGCCCACGTCTTTGCCCCTATCATCGTCCCTCAAACGCTACGGGCACTCTACAGGATCTGAGCCGACTTTCATCCGATTACTCTCCACCCCCTGGTGTGAACTACACGTACCTCACGCCAATAACAGTCTCACCCAATTGTAGTCCTCTTCTCTGATCACGTGGTCCTTTATAAGCCCGTTTCCACATGTAGTTTCAACATGTTCAGTATAAGGCCTGGCGTCCACCTACTACGATAGAAATTTAGACCTACCGATATGGCAACGATACAAAAAGCAAATATTGGAGACATATCGGGAAGCTGCAAAATCGTAGACATATGTCTAGACATGCCAATCCACAACTCATTGTATGGGTTTTTTATCGGTGTCTAATTGCAGAAATGTGGTCAGCTGCCCCGATATTAGGTGACCTTCATTCGCGATTTTGGATTTTCTATCGGGAGGTTTATCGTAGACCATATCGGAGCCATAACGTAGTAGGTGGACGCCGGGCCTAACAGTGTACTGCACAGGGCACAGTACAGAGTTTATACTGCACAGGGGTATCAGTACGTATTTATCGATTGTGCTTCACGGGTGTATGATAATGGTCAAAATGGAGAAAGGTCTTTAAATCGGGGATGTCATTTGGGGCGAGGACAAAGGTTAGAATATTTTCCATGGCGAATTTGAATGTCACTCTACTAAAACGTAGAAGGACTGAGTTACTTATGGTCTACACTAGAAAATGTTATATCTATGGTGATCCATCTGTGAAATCTACTGAGAAGTGAGAGTCGAACTCTTACCATCAGGTCCTAAAGTCAAGTCAGATTTGAGGTGCCGAGACCAGGTAGTGAGAAATTTAAGAAGAGTTTACCTTAATTACAGAGATTTAAGAAATCGCCTATCGAGGTAATAAAAAAAAAGTGAAGTGAAACTGAAATGTGAAGATGGCACCTAGTAAAATGACGTTCATGGAAAGACCATGGAGGTGTTTTACAGTAGTGACGATCGTGGATAGTGACCGTTTCCGTTGCACAGACGAATTATCTTACCTGCGCATGTATGGCACAGCTATATCCAAATAGGTCTTAGACCATTAGTGATCGTTTCCACCCAACAGGTCTATGCAACACCTTGTCTATGAAGCACCTCCCTGTTTTTCTGTTACCTCTCTAGATTTGAGAAGCTCTAATAAACTCTGTTGACAACTGCCCATCTGAATCCCCATATATTACCATTCTACGTAGATTTCTCTATTTTTATTTTTGATGACCGTATAAAAGTCCTGCTGCGTATCCTGGTAGGACTCTGCTTCTCTTTTACTAAAATGTTTTGCTAATATATTATACCCACAGGCTGATTGTTTATATATTTACTTTCGCATCTTCTCAACCAGTGTTTTGGTCAGAGAGAGGTAATCCTGATTGTACATTCTTTTTTTTCAAACGAGCAACGCTCGCTTTATTCATTATACTGTCATTATACAGTACAATAATCCTTGCAACATTTTCTGTTGTGTTACATTCCTCAAAAGCAGTTGTCCATTACTAACTTGGTCAGCCACATAATATTAATCTTAACAAAGAATTCTATGTTCACTTCCTCCTCCTTCAAAAATGTTCGTCTTTACTCCTAATTTGGCTCACCAAAACTAACAGAACTCTCATACAAGACTCATCAACTAGGCTTATCCCCTCTGTCGAGCTTGCTCTCCTCCCCCCCCCCCCCTCCCCCCTTTGTACATACACATATATATACAATACAACGTAGAACGAATACCGACCTATACATACCAACCTAAACCTCATACAAGCATATAAAATGAGACACCGGACATTGGTCACAATAATACAAAAGTTCTCACGCACCGAGCTTCTGACCTTAAGGAGAAGAACTAGAGGTAGAACCCCAACTCTGACCTGTTAAAACTTCTCCAAACCGTTGTTGATTTAATAGTGTTTCTTTATCAATTCTCAACCAGATGTTCGCTGGTCCCTAGATTGTGATCTGTTGTGAGCAGTCAGCTAAGCCAGACTGAATGCAACCAATTTCCACCAGGGGTTCGTTGCTCCAGATTTTTTTTTCTGGATCACATCATAATTATGTTGCCATTTATATCAAATTAAAAGAAAACCTAATGAACCTTTCACCTATGACACTTAAAATGTGGTGTTGTAAATGCTAGCGATATAAACATGAAGGTAACGATACTACACGATACAATCCGATATTACCGGAGTAACGCTTTTCCCACATTTCTAAGACCAACGACCCCAGATGAGGTGTTATTAGGCTGTATCGATAGAGTCGCCAGCAGGTTGATGATAAAGTAGTAAGACTAAAGCGATGCAGTTATCAAACTCACATAGAAACTCGGTATTAAACTAAAGTTCCAGCTAAACGAAAGTTATACCAGAGGACGCGGGTTACCAGCTTCAGAGCAGACCACACATGCGCAGTAAGTGGCACCTGAGGCCGGCACTTCCGGTGTGAGACTTCCGGTATCTGAGACGCAGCACTCCTCTGGTGGTGCATCATGGGAAAGCTGGAGACCTCGCACACCTTTCACACCTCACACACCCCTAACACACCCCTCACACACACCTCACACCCCTCACACACACCTCACATCCCTCACACATCTCACACCCCTCACACATCTCACACATCTCACACATCTCACACCTCACACACCTTTCACACTCCTAACACACCACACACCTCACATACACCCCACACCCCTCACACACACCCCTCCAACACCTCACACACACCTCACAACCCTCACACACCTCAAACCCTTCACACCCTCATAACCCTCACACACCTCACACCTCACACCCCTCACACCTCTCACACCTTCACACCCCTCACACCTCTCACACACCTCACACCTCACACCCCTCACACCCCTCACACGCCTCACACCCCTCACACCCCTCACACCCCTCACACCCCTCACACCTCTCATACCCCTCACACCTCTCACACACCCCTTACACCTCACACACCCCTCACACCCCTCACACACACCGCTCACCTCCTACATCTCTCACACCCCTCACACCTCTCCCGGTAGTGTACATCTGACTCAGTTTATGATCACGTCAACTTCCGGGTTAAAGCCTGAGGGTAAATCCCCCTGTGGGTAAATCCCCCTGTGGGTAAATCTGTTCTTGACTTGTGAAGTGGAGCATGTTGGGTTGTATCTCATGTCACACAACAAGCTCAACTTCACAAGTCTAGAGTGGATTTACCCCCAGGCTTTAACCTGGAAGTTTACGCAAACACGAACTGGGTCAGAGTCCATCTGGCAGGTGTTGTGTGCGAATGTGGGGTTCCTTAGTTCCTTAAGGCCCGGCGTCTGCCTACTACGATATGGCACCGATAAGCCCTACAATGCACCTCCCGATAAAAAAATCAAAATCGCGTCGGAAGGTTACCTAATATCGGGGCAGTTGACCACGTTTCTGCGATTAGACACCGATAAAACCCCCATACAATGCGTGGTGGATTGGCATGTCTAGACATATGTCTACGATTTTGCACCTTCCCGATATGGCACCGATTTTGACATTTTGTATTGGTGCCATATCGGGAGGTCTACGATTCTATCGTAGTAGGTGGACGCCGGGCCTTATAGTAGCGTGAATAAATGTCCACAGGCTTCACATTGGGAACTCGTCCTCCATGCCCATACAGTTATTTCAGTCCGTTTTCCATGGTTTATATCCTGTGTGTCGTCCATTCTTTTATTGTGTACAGGGGTGAGATGAATACAGAAAGCAACTGGTTTTGGTCAAAGAAGTCGTTCTCCTACTCGTTTGAATGCTATGTGATATTCACTCGGCTATCACCTTATTCATATTACTCCGCATCAAACTCGTGGAGAAGGATGACTTTGACCAAAACTTGTTAGTTTCTTCTTTAGTACTTTATCCATGAACCTGATACCCTCAATTCTCAGTTCTTGTGTGTTTTGTTGTTACTGTCACAGAGTACACATAACTCTGTACTTTATGGATGGCCCTTATACCTTCTCAGTTCTTGTGTGTTGTGTTGGTACTTATACAGTGTTTACGTAACTCTGTACTTTATGGATGGCCCTCATACCTTCATAGTGTTGTGTTGTTACTGTCACAGTGTACACGTAACGCTGTACTTTATGGATGGCCCTCATACCTTCATAGTATTGTGTTGGTACTTTCATAGTGTGAACGTAACGCTGTACTTTATGGATGGCCCTCATACCTTCATAGTATTGTGTTGGTACTTTCACAGTGTTTACGGAACTCTGTACTTTATGGATGGCCCTCATATCTTCTCAGTTCTTGTGTATTGTGTTGGTACTTTCACAGTGTGAACGTAACTCTGTACTTTATGGATGGTCCTCATATCTTCTCAGTTCTTGTGTATTGTGTTGGTACTTTCACAGTGTTTACGTAACTCTGTACTTTATGGATGGCCCTCATATCTTCATAGTGTTGTGTTGGTACTTTCATAGTGTGAACGTAAGTCTGTACTTTATGGATGGCCCTCATACCTTCATAATGTTGTGTTGTTACTGTCACAGTGTACACGTAACTCTGTACTTTATGAATGGCCCTCATACCTTCATAGTATTGTGTTGGTACTTTCATAGTGTGAACGTAACTCTGTACTTTATGGATGGCCCTCATATCTTCTCAGTTCTTGGTGTGTTGTGTTGTTGCTGTCCCTGTTTATATGTAACTCTGACCTAGAAGAAGTGGTTGACTGTGGGGGGGGGGGGGGGGGCTGGCCTTAATGCACCTTTAGGTGTGCTGTTCCACCCCTGCTGTGTTCCGCACATGAGGTCTTCCACCTGATGACTTTTACTAAGTGTACTTCTACCTGTACGGAATTCTTCCCGCTCTACTTTACAGAAACCTAAAAGAAAATGGGAGAAATTTAATCATTCCATCTTTCTCCTGTAGTATACTGGCAGTCCTCACATTATGATTTAGTTCTAGAAAAAAAGGATTAATTTAGGTATCATTGTTTTGATTCTGTCTTAACTTTAGTTAACTTAGTAATTGATAGAGGAGTTATTGTGATTAGGAGGTTGATAAAGAAGTTCCTGTGCACTGTGTATGAGGGAGAATCTGTATGATTTAGGGTGAACTATAACATCAGGTCTGTAAGGTGGCTTTTAAGAAAACAGGTTTCATCTTTCATGGTCAGGAGGGAGGGAGGAGGGAAAGGGAGTTTGGGTAAAAACAAACTTACAAAAAAACTCAGGATATAACTACCAAGACCTTTGAAATTGAAATGGTTAACAGCTTGTGAAACTGTACTCCGAAGTTAAGAAAGGCTCGATTATATTTTCAGAATAAAAGGTCAAGATGTCTTTTGTATTTCAGGCATTATTCAGTGTTTGATTGAACTTGTGTTGCTTATTGGATATTCGATTGTTAATTGATGGATAGTGCACTTGTTAAAAGTTGATTTGTGCGTTACACAGTTGGAATATGAACCTGCTTATATGTTCAATGGAGCCAAGCTCTTTATAAGAAAAGGAAGAAGCTACTGTAATAAGACTTAAATTAACTGATTGATATGGGAGTTATTGTGAAAAGACTTTAGATAACTGACTGATATAAAGGTAATTGTGACTAGACTTTAGTAAACTGATTGATATAGGAGAAATTCTAATCAGAATTTAGTAAACTGATTGATATAGGAGTAATTCTGGTCAGACTTTAGTAAACTGATTGATATAGGAGTAATTGTGACTAGACTTTAGTAAACTGATTGATATAGGAGTTATTGTGAAAAGACTTTAGATAACTGACTGATATAAAGGTAATTGTGACTAGACTTTAGTAAACTGATTGATATAGGAGAAATTCTAATCAGAATTTAGTAAACTGATTGATATAGGAGTAATTCTGGTCAGACTTTAGTAAACTGATTGATATAGGAGTAATTGTGACTAGACTTTAGTAAACTGATTGATATAGGAGTTATTGTGAAAAGACTTTAGATAACTGACTGATATAAAGGTAATTGTGACTAGACTTTAGTAAACTGATTGATATAGGAGAAATTCTAATCAGAATTTAGTAAACTGATTGATATAGGAGTAATTCTGGTCAGACTTTAGTAAACTGATTGATATAGGAGTAATTGTGACTAGACTTTAGTAAACTGATTGATATAGGAGTTATTGTGACTAGACTTTAGTAAACTGACTGATATAGAAGTAACTGTGACTAGACTTGAGCAAACTGCCTGTTCATCATAATCCGGGGATTCTCCTGATAGTTCTGGGTCACGTGACCCGCTGGTGAGAGAGGGAGGCGTCATTTATTATGAAGCAGCAGGAGACGGCTGTCACTGAGAGACCAGCTCATCTCTCCGCTACATCCTCCTCACTGCCAGACACCGGCTGATAGTCCAAATTTCCGGACCAGTACGAGTTTAATCTCCCATTGAGGGCTGGAGAGTTAGCTCTGTGTTTAAAGTACTGGGGCCCGTTTCAATAGAATGGGTCACTAAGCCACTTAGTGACATGTTTAGTGACTCAAATAGTGACAGGAATAGTGACAAAATTTAATTCTCGTTGCAAAAGGCATGTCACTATTGGGGTGGTGTGTCCGTTCACTATTGGTGACATAGTTACATTGATGCCTGGGCCTTACAATGGATGGTGTTCCTGCTATCGGGAACAAGTGGTGTCAAGGTAAAGGTCACTGGATAAATTATCGACTGCGCTTGAATAATTTTACACTGGACACCAGAGCAGCATTTTCTCTGACAAAATTCAAATGTGAATATTGTTGGATTACATGAGCCAATCTCCTTCATATTTGGCATATTCATAAGTTGTATGTGTCCCTAACTGGGGTTAAAGTTTCACAGCTGGGGAAGAGAAGTTACACGTTTGTGACATCAAAAGCGAGAGGGTATACCCTCTCGCTATTATTAACACTATAGTGACCCTTCTAGTGACTGGACACCCACTTCTGAAATGGTACAATCCACTATTTGCGCCTGTCTGCTACCCAATGTCCCACAAACGGTTGTCCCTTAACTACTGCAACGCGAAGTACCGTAATTGTGTCACTAAACCAAATAACGGACGTCCTACAGACTATTGAAATTGGTCCCATGACTAATGAAGCCAAAGTTGTGCAAATACGCCAAGATATGTGTACTCTCCACTGTACAGAGGTAAGTTCCTCTGTGACCAGCTAACGAGTGAGGTACAACATGCTGAAAGAAATGACGCATTTAAGCTTCAGGTAAAAGGATGGCTAGAAGGTATTGGCTGAAGAATTAGTAGTGCCTGAAACTGGAATTGTGCAATAACAAAATGGATCATGAGATTCGTCTATGTATAATAATCGGAGAAAGGGACCTTAGTGTGGCCCAACTATGTCTTAGTTCGAGGTCACTATGTCTTAGTTCGGGGCGAACGTCGGCGATAGGTGACCAAGAACTAAGACATGGTTCTGACCACAGTTAGGACGTTTTCTTATTATTACATACGTTAATTAGATCATAAAATGCCTTTTTTACTTAGACGTCAAGCCACAACTGCTCCATGTTGGCACTGTCTGCTATGACCCGGAAGTTGAGCAGGATGTACTCATTGCGCATGCGTGAGAATATGTAAATTAAGCCTCCACTCGCCTGGCGTATGTTTGGTCGCTATTCGGTTAGCGTGCAGTTAACAGAAAATGTGATTGGAGAGTGGTAGGAGTATCGCCCGGGAATCAGTGTAAGCGGGTCTGTGCTCCTATAAGGTGAGAATCAGATATTAGCGATGAACTACATCAGGTTATAACGATGAATTATATTATGAAAAGTAGTTCATCTAGAACTTGGTTTTTTCTTCAATTTTTTTTTTTTTTTTCATTTGTTTTCCTCCATCATACTTGTGTATGTGTTGTCCTTCGGCTTATAAAGGACGACCGCTGTACATCAGCGAATTGTATGTCGTTATGAATGTTTACTGAATTAAAAAAAAAAAAAAGTCGTGGGTTTGAGTCCCACTGCAGCCACCTCATCTCCTTCATCCCCAGCAGTAGTAGACTTTCTGCTATATCAAAGACCAGTCCTTCTCATACCATGTCTATGTGATGTGGTGTACAGCCACCTTTCTCCTTCATCCCAGCATTTGTAGATTTACTGCTATATCAAACGCCAGTCCTTCTCATACCATGTCTATGTGGTGTGGTGTACAGTCACTTTTCTCCTTCATCCCAAGCAGTGGTAGATTTACTGCTATATCAAAGACCAGTCCTTCTCATACCATGTCTATGTGGTGTGGTGTACAGCCACCTTCCTCCTTCATCCCCAGCAGTGGTAAATTTACTGTCATATCAAAGGCCAGTCCTTCTCATACCATGTCTATGTGGTGTGGTGTACAGCCACCTTTCTCCTTCATCCCCAGCTGTAGTAGATTTACTGTCATATCAAAGACCAGTCCTTCTCATACCATGTCTATGTGGTGTGGTGTGCAGTCACCTTTCTCCTTCATCCCTCAGCAGTGGTAGACTTACTGTCATATCAAAGGCCAGTCCTTTTCATACCATGTCTATGTGGTGTGGTGTACAGCCACCTTTCTCCTTCATCCCCAGCAGTGGTAGATTTACTGCTATATCAAAGACCAGTCCTTCTCATACCATGTCTATGTGGTGTGGTGTACGGCCACCTTTCTCCTTTATCCCCAGCAGTGGTAGATTTACTGCTATATCAAAGACCAGTCCTTCTCATACCATGTCTATATGGTGTGGTGTACAGCCACCTTTCTCCTTCATCCCCAGCAGTGGAAGACTTACTGTTATATCAAAGGCCAGTCCTTCTCACACCATGTCTATGTGGTGTGGTGTGCAGACACCTTTCTCCTTCATCCCCAGCAGTGGTAGATTTACTGCTATATCAAAGACCAGTCCTTCTCATACCATGTCTGTGTGGTGTGGTGTGCAGCCACCTTTCTCCTTCATCTCCAGCAGTGGTAGACTTACTACTATATCAAAGGCCAGTCCTTTTCATACCATGTCTATGTGGTGTGCAGCCACCTTGCTCCTTCACCCCCAGCCATGGTAGATTTACTGCTATATCAAAGGTCAGTCCTTCTCATACCATGTCTATGTGATGTGGTGTACTGTGACAGGTAAGGGGGGGAAGTGATAGGTTACATGGACTGAAGCCAGTCTAGTGTACATTCTCCCCACTGACAAACTGTTAGAGCGATAAGTAGGGAACGTATTATGTAAGAAGGCGCGTATAAACCGGAAGCTGGGAGTCGGGCTGGGTTGTGTCTGGAGGAGTTCCTGGACGGAAATGAGAAGGCGGCATGACGTAACAGGGTTACGTCATCACGGCCCTCACCTGAAGGTCGCAGGTACCGTGGGCTTCCTGATAGCCCATAAGACAATGTTTATGCCACGACGGGAAGGTCGTGTATTACTACACGAGGCGAAGCCGAGTGTAGTGAGGAATAGACCTGACCAGAGTGCCATAGACACTGACAAGTCTAACTCGAGTTCGGTTTCGTATTTATCCTACCCTGTCTCTGCTTTTGTATTACTAAAAGATAAATATTGACTCAACTACCAACAGAACTTTTTTCATAGTAGCTGACATCCTGCTCTCTGATTGGTCAATAATGTTATTACTCTAGTGGCATAAAAAAACACTTTATGTCACGGCCTGCCACATAAAATTTGACTATGTTAAGTCAATGGCGGTTTTTTATTAGGGGTAGGATAAACCGACATCTACCACCGATTCTGCACGCACCCCTCTCATGAGATCTCACACTCTCTAAATTGTATTCTGTACTCTCACTTAGCTGTATGGAGAAGAATTCTTAACGAACCAGGCTTAGAGCCTTGAGAATCCACTGACCTGCCTCCTGTGCAAAATAAATATATCAATGCAACCCAAAGATTCCTATAATCTCAATGATGCCACATCCCATAGAGCACAGCGAGAACTGAGGAGAAGCTAATTCTAAACGGATTATATGGAATATGTCGACCATCTTCTATACACTTAAGCCCTGTTTCCACTGTGCGAGGTACATAGGTATGCCTAGTCTGAGACTGGGTGTACCTTCAGGATTGCAACGCGGCAAAACACACAGTGGAGACTGCAAGTTTCCCTCCAGTCTCAGACTCAGTACCCCGGATCGCAAGCATTTTTGAATATTAAACTTTTTTTTATATTTGGTACGCCCTGTCTCAGACTGGGCGTATGTATGTACCTAGGATCGCAGGTGCTCCAGTCGCAAGCGGGGCAGTCTCCACACAGAATCGGCTTTACCTTGCGATCCGAGGTACATGCGGTACCCAGGATGGAAAGCTATATGGAACGTTGCGCTTGCGACCCCGTACCTCCCAAGGTACAGGTTCGCAATCCCTCCCAGTCGCACAGTAGAGAAAGGCCTTTATGAAGAACTGAAGGAAATCTCTGCCGTTTTCGTGGGCCTTATTGAGTTTTCGATTGGTACAGGGGACGGTGCGTGTCTGGTGAAGTGTGGAGATACGACACAGAAATCACAAAGAAACCAGAGACCCTCAGCACAGCCAGCAGTCTCTGTGTGAGACCTCGACCCGTCAATAGCCGCAATCAAAGTGCACGGGAGGAGAGTGAGAAGGAGTGAGGGGAGAGTGAGGGGAGAGTGAGAGGAGAGTGAGGGGAGACTGAGGAGAGAGTGAGGAGAGAGTGAGGGGAGAGTGAGAGGAGAGTGAGGGGAGAGTGAGGAGAGAGTGAGGGGAGAGTGAGGGGAGAGTGAGGGGAGAGTGAGGGGAGAGTGAGGGGAGAGTGAGGGGAGAGTGAGGGGAGAGTGAGGGGAGAGTGAGGGGAGAGTGAGGGGAGACTGAGGGGAGAGTGAGGGGAGACTGAGGGGAGAGTGAGGGGAGACTGAGGGGAGACGGAGGGGAGACGGAGGGGAGACTGAGGGGAGACTGAGGAGAGACTGAGGAGAGACTGAGGAGAGACTGAGGGGAGACTGAGGGGAGACTGAGGGGAGACTGAGGGGAGAGTGAGGAGAGACTGAGGGGAGACTGAGGAGATACTGAGGAGAGATGGAGAGACGGAGGGGAGACTGAGGAGAGACTGAGGGGAGACTGAGGGGAGACTGAGGGGAGACTGAGGAGAGACGGAGGGGAGACTGAGGAGAGACTGAGGGGAGACTGAGGGGAGACTGAGGAGAGACTGAGGGGAGACGGAGGGGAGACTGAGGAGAGACGGAGGGGAGACTGAGGAGAGACTGAGGGGAGACTGAGGGGAGACTGAGGAGAGACGGAGGGGAGATTGAGGGGAGACTGAGGGGAGACGGAGGGGAGACGGAGGAGAGACTGAGAAGAGTGAGGGGAGACTGAGGGGAGACTGAGGGGAGACGGAGGGGAGAGTGAGGGGAGACTGAGGGGAGACTGAGGGGAGAGTTAGGGGAGTGAGGGGAGAGTGAGGGGAGAGTGAGGGGAGAGTGAGGGGAGAGTGAGGGGAGACGGAGGGGAGACGGAGGGGAGACTGAGGAGAGTGAGGGAAGGGTGAGGGGAGAGTGAGGGGAGACTGAGGAGAGTGAGGGAGAGTGAGGGGAGAGTGAGGGGAGAGTGAGGGGAGACGGAGGAGAGACTGAGGGGAGACTGAGGAGAGACTGAGGAGAGACGGAGGGGAGACTGAGGGGAGACTGAGGAGAGACTGAGGGAGAATGAGGGGAGAGTGAGGGGAGAGTGAGGGGAGAGTGAGGGGAGAGTGAGGGGAGACTGAGGGGAGAGTGAAGGGAGAGTGAGAGGAGAGTAAGGGGAGACTAAGGAGAGAGTGAGGGGAGCGTCAGGGGAGAGTGAGTGGAGAGTGAGGGGAGAGTGAGGAGAGACTGAGGGAAGACGGAGAGACTGAGGGAGACTGAGGGAGACTGAGGGGAGACTGTGGGAGACTGAGGAGAGACGGAGGGGAGACTGAGGGGAGACTGAGGGGAGACTGAGGGGAGACTGAGGGGAGACGGAGGGGAGACTGAGGGGAGACTGAGGAGAGACTGAGGAGAGACGGAGGGGAGACTGAGGGGAGACTGAGGAGAGACTGAGGAGAGACTAAGGAGAGACGGAGGGGAGACTGAGGGGAGACTGAGGGGAGAGTGAGGGGAGTGAGGGGAGACTGAGGGGAGACTGAGGGGAGACTGAGGGGAGACTGAGAGACTGAGGAGAGACGGAGGAGAGACTGAGGGGAGACTGAGGGGAGACTGAGGGGAGACTGAGGGGAGAGTGAGGAGAGACGGAGGGGAGACTGAGGAGAGACTGAGGGGAGACTGAGGGGAGACTGAGGGGAGACTGAGGGGAGACTGAGGGGAGACTGAGGGGAGACTGAGGAGAGACTGAGGAGAGACTGAGGGGAGACTGAGGGGAGACTGAGGAGAGACTGAGGGGAGACGGAGGGGAGACTGAGGGGAGACTGAGGAGAGACTGAGGAGAGACTGAGGAGAGACGGAGGGGAGACTGAGGGGAGACTGAGGGGAGACGGAGGGGAGACGGAGGAGAGACTGAGGAGAGACTGAGGGGAGAGCATGAGGAGAGACTGAGGGGAGAGTGAGGGGAGAGTGAGGGGAGAGTGAGGGGAGAGTGAGGGGAGACTGAGGGAGACTGAGGGGAGAGTGAGGAGAGACTGAGGGGAGACTGAGGGGAGACTGAGGGGAGACTGAGGGGAGACTGAGGGGAGACTGAGGAGAGACTGAGGGGAGACTGAGAGACTGAGGAGAGGCGGAGGGGAGACTGAGGAGAGACTGAGGGGAGACTGAGGGGAGACTGAGGGGAGACTGAGGGGAGACTGAGGAGAGACGGAGGGGAGACTGAGGAGAGACTGAGGGGAGATTGAGGGGAGACTGAGGAGAGACTGAGGGGAGACGGAGGGGAGATTGAGGGGAGACTGAGGGGAGACTGAGGAGAGACTGAGGAGAGACTGAGGAGAGACGGAGGGGAGATTGAGGGGAGACTGAGGGGAGACGGAGGGGAGACGGAGGAGAGACTGAGAAGAGTGAGGGGAGACAGAGGGGAGACTGAGGGGAGACGGAGGGGAGAGTGAGGGGAGACTGAGGGGAGAGTTACGGGAGTGAGGGGAGAGTGAGGGGAGAGTGAGGGGAGAGTGAGGGGAGAGTGAGAGGAGACGGAGGGGAGACGGAGGGGAGACTGAGGAGAGTGAGGGAAGGGTGAGGGGAGAGTGAGGGGAGAGTGAGGAGAGTGAGGGGAGAGTGAGGGGAGAGTGAGGGGAGAGTGAGGGGAGACGGAGGAGAGACTGAGGGGAGACTGAGGAGAGACTGAGGAGAGACGGAGGGGAGACTGAGGGGAGACTGAGGAGAGACTGAGGGAGAATGAGGGGAGAGTGAGGGGAGAGTGAGGGGAGAGTGAGGGGAGACTGAGGAGAGACTGAGGGGAGACTGAGGAGAGACTGAGGAGAGACTGAGGAGAGACGGAGGGGAGACTGAGGGGAGACTGAGGGGAGACTGAGGGGAGACTGAGGGGAGACTCAGGGGAGACTGAGAGGAGACTGAGGAGAGACTAAGGGGAGACTGAGGGGAGACTGAGAGACTGAGGAGAGACGGAGGGGAGACTGAGGAGAGACTGAGGGGAGACTGAGGAGAGACTGAGGGGAGACTGAGGGGAGACTGAGGGGAGACTGAGGGGAGACTGAGGAGAGACGGAAGGGAGACTGAGGGGAGACTGAGGAGAGACTGAGGAGAGACTGAGGGGAGACTGAGGGGAGACTGAGGAGAGACTGAGGAGAGACTGAGGAGAGACCGAGGGGAGACTGAGGAGAGTGAGGGGAGAGTGAGGGGAGAGTGAGGGGAGAGTGAGGGGAGAGTGAGGGGAGACGGAGGGGAGACGGAGGGGAGAGTGAGGAGAGACTGAGAGACTGAGGGGAGACTGAGGGGAGACTGAGGGGAGACTGAGGGGAGACTGAGGGGAGAGTGAGGGGAGACTGAGGGGAGACTGAGGGGAGACTGAGGAGAGACTGAGGGGAGACTGAGGAGAGACTGAGGGGAGACTGAGGGGAGACTGAGGAGAGACTGAGGGGAGACTGAGGGGAGACTGAGGAGAGACTGAGGAGAGACTGAGGGGAGACTGAGGGGAGACTGAGGAGAGACTGAGGAGAGACTGAGGGGAGACTGAGGAGAGACTGAGGAGAGACTGAGGGGAGACTGAGGGGAGACTGAGGGGAGACGGAGGTCACGTAATACAAACTTTAAAGGCATTTAGGACAATTTTGCTTGAAAATTAAAACCCATGTCATTTTCCTGAAATTTTGATATGATGATCTCTAAGTGGTCTACTACACATATCTATGGTTGGAACTTTCTCGAGGAAAAATTGGGCCTCAGATTTTTCGTAAATCGGACCCCGATTTCGTCAAAAAAAATGTACAACTACAAAAAAAGCTACAACTACGTCCACATACATAATACACACATCTAACTTTAAAATTTGGGGTCACTGTGCTATTTTTTGATTTAGAGATCAATATTATGATAATTTTTCAATAGAATATATCAAAAATCTAAGAAGTTACTTTTCACATAGTAAAACCCATGTCATTTTCCTCAGACTTTCACAGAATATAGAATATGTATAGTAGTACATATTTAGACATTAAAAATCGTAGGTCACCATTCTTGTTTCCGAGATAATTTAAGAAAACCATACTTTTCAGTACACTTCTTATGTGACTGAAGCAATTGTAAATTAGCCTATAATACCTAATATCAAATTGGATAGACTGGACAAAATATCAAATTTACTTATTTAGAATTAGTATGAATCAGAAATAATTAGTTTTGACTGATAATTGCCATTATTAAAAAATCGCCAGGTGGCGCCTGCGTGAATTGTAGGATATGTCTTTAAGGGCCCAAGTCTTCTGTAACCGCCACCAAGACTTGAAAAAGAGATCAATTGGATAACAGACTGTTAAAGTTTACCGAAGAATACCAGCTTTTCCTACTTAAAGAAAGATGCAGTAACCCTGCTTGGAATTAGAGAAGAGTTGACTGTATGATATATTTTATAGATTTATCTCACCCCTGGTATATTTGTCTCATAGACTCAACATTTGGAACCCTTTCTCCGTGTGAGTATTGCAGTCCGTTCTCCATGGTCTATATCCTGTGTGTTGTCCATTCCTTTAATGCACATCTACCGATTTCGGAACATCGATGTACCTTTGTCGGCGTCAAAGGAACAGTACTTTGTTTCAGGTGAGGCATTTTAACGGTAGTCGGTAGATGTGGGGCAGCTAGGCAAGGGTCTAAGTACCGTTCAAGAGACAAAGTGCAGTTCCTTTGTCTCCGACAACAAAGGTTCACCTATAGATGTTTCGAAATGGGTAGATGTGCATTGGACTTTAGTGTGTACAGGTGTAAGATATATACAGAAAGCAACTGGTTTGGTCAAAGTTGTTGTTCTCCAACTTGTTTGAACGCTACGTGATATTCTCATGAGAAAGGTTGGTGTAGGACGTTGAGAAGATATATTCCCTGTTCCAGGACCAGAATATGAAGTCAAAGTCTAATTAAATAAGCCATTTTAATATTTTAAAGAACACATAACTCAGTTATGATTTTCAGAACTCAGAGTTATAGGTATTCAGGCATTGTCTTTATCTCCCTCACTGTCCCCAGATATCAAACGGCCCCAGTTTGACAGTAGGATAATTGGCAGTGTTCGCTTTCACAGCTTGGTGATTCTCCTAGTGGAGTGACACCACTCTGGTGGTATCAGTCATGATATAAAGGTGGTAGCAACAGCGAGGCATTGTGCAGTGAGGTTTGTAGCCAGAGAAAGAACTGATAGTGTGGGAGAGGGAACATCTGGCGTACATCCACCAGAGCCCTTAGAGACAGCCCTTTCCGATGCACCCCTCTCATAAGATCTCACACTCTCTAAGTCGTATTCTGTACTCTCACTACGCTCTATGGAGAATAATTCTTAACGAACTAGGCTTAGAGCTTTGAGAATCCACTGACCTGCCTCCCCGTGCTAAAGCCCTCCTCACCAGGACTCAGTCCCTGTGTCCTATACCTACACCTCCACCTACTCCACCCCTCCTCACCAGGACTCAGTCCCTGTGTCCTATACCTACACATACACCACCTCTCCTTACCAGGACACAGTCCCTGTGTCCTATACCTACACATACACCACCTCTCCTCACCAGGACTCAGTCCCTGTGTCCTATACCTACACATACACCACCTCTCCTTACCAGGACTCAGTCCCTGTGTCCTATACCTACACATACACCACCTCTCCTTACCAGGACTCAGTCCCTGTGTCCTATACCTACACATACACCACCTCTCCTTACCAGGACTCAGTCCCTGTGTCCTATACCTACACATACACCACCTCTCCTTACCAGGACTCAGTCCCTGTGTCCTTTACCTACCCCTCCACCTACACCACCCCTCCTCACCAGGACTCAGTCCCTGTGTCTTACCCCTCCCCCTACACCACCCCTCCTCACCAGGATTGAGTCCCTGTGTCTTACCCCTCCCCCTACTCCACCCCTCCTCACCAGAACTCAGTCCCTGTGTCTTACCCCTCCCCCTACACCACCCCTCCTCACCAGGATTGAGTCCCTGTGTCTTACCCCTCCCCCTACCCCACCCCTCCTCACCAGGACTCAGTCCCTGTGTCCTTTACCTACACCTCATCCTACCCCACCCCTCCTCACCAGGGAGCTGTTTCACTAGTTTGTGACAATACAGCTAGACAGACATGAGAAGCGGCACCAACAGTGCAAGCAAGAACGGACACTAGGAAGTTCACGTTTCAGAACCAATGTCACATCTAATGTCGCACGTTGTGTCACTGTTATGCTGGTTACCCCTTGTGGTAAGGTGTTTTATTGAAGAGAGTGTGGGGACCCAGCGTTTATGAGCGGTCATGTTGCGAGAGACAGTTTAGCCACATAGGTTATATTTACCGTGTGCACCCCCACTCTCCCAGCATAAGTAAGGTTGGTAACTGTTACAAGTTTAGTGGCAAATCTGTGCCTGGAGAGTGTTGAAGGGGGTTGTGCCGAGGCACTTACCTCACTTACCTTTCGGCGACATTTGGCAATGTCTAATCCTTTTGAAACCCGACACACACTGTTTTGGGTCTGTCTTTTCGTTAGGGCCGCTACTTGGTTTGTCACAAGTCTAAAGACCCTAAACTTGTCCGTATGGTGTCATAGACGCCAATTAGACATGTCACAAAACTAGTGAAACTGCTCCCTGGACTATATGACCGACTCTCCCCGACCTTAAGATTCCGACGTACGCACTTCACAGACTGTCTCCAATTCTCGGCAGGCCGTTTAAATAGGGATACTACCTATCCCCCAGTCCGATTTACAAGTGCTTTATATGGATTTGTAGGGGAGACATTATTAAATAGTACAGAAGTTATTAAACTTTGCATTATTACCTATATAGACCTACCACCCGGCCAGGGGCCCAGCCGGGTCAGGCTCCCGGCTGCTCTCTTTGATCTCATCCTGGGTCATATACGAGGTTATAAAAGGAGGAGGTGTGATCGGGAATAGTGTTGATGTCGATGTCTTACAGGTATAAGACATCGACATTTTATTCCCGACTCTCACCGAGCCAATGGTTGGGATGAATCGGGAAAATATTTCGATGTCTTATAGGCTTCGGAGATATGAGAAGACACGAGGTTACATATGCGATGCTATTCAATAAATTGAATATTGGCGCAAGGCATTCGCATGTGCATGCGAACGTCTGCGAACCCAAATTCGCATGGAAAATCACCTTAGTGGATCTGGCGCTTTAGACATGTAAGAGATATTAATACAACTTTTTGTATGGTGCGTGAAACATATTCCTTGAGTTGTAAGGCTAATAATTACCTTTATCCAGGAACATATCCTATTTTTTGCGTTGATGTTTGGATGTGCACTCAAATTTTCAATTATACCTACTTTGCATACTCTTCTTGTCTAATAGTTAAGTCAAAGAAAGTATTGTTCACATTTTCTTTATCTGTATAGATTGTCAATTTTTTCAAGTAATTTTTTCTGTCTAACCTGAATCTTCAATTTTGATTGGCTGTATTAAACCCTGAATTTGTAAACATATAATGGAATATCGTAAAACTGGATGAGTTTTAATCTTGGCCACCGTATGCCATGACTGGAGTTTGGCATAGTGATTTCATGAGGCGAAGCCGAGTGAAGTCCGGAGCCAAAACTCCAGGAGTGGAATTCAATGGCCAAGATTAAAACGAATCAGGTTTTGATTTTTATCTTACCCTGTCTCCTTGATTTTGGAATATTATGTGATACTAATTCTGTATGCCACTAGTGGCATATAAAACTCCGTATGCCAGTCAGCGTGGCATACGGAAACTCAATGTTAAGCCTATGCGATTTTATATTTGGGGTAGGATACGACCACCTACCTCCCAGGTGAATTATATGTGAAATAAAAAAAATATTATAAAAAAATATGAGAAGACATGAGGTTACATATCACTGTGTGCTGCTGTGATAACCTCTAGAGTATCAACTGGCGCCGAGTACTCGTACACTGAGAGGGCCCTGGGGACGGGATTAAGCTGAACACGGATCAGCGCCGTAATCCAGGGACCGCCGGCCGGCCCCCGACCCTGGTCACGTGATCCCCCCCTCACCGGAGTGTTGTCAGGTGTACACCCACCGACGGAAAACGCACCCCTCTCATAAGATCTCACACTCTCTAAGTTATATTATGTACTCTGACTATGCTCTATGGAGAAGAATTCTTAACGAACTAAGCTTAGAGCCTTGAGAATCCACTGGCCTGCCTCCCGTGCTAATGACGTACATCAATGCAACCAAAGATTCCTATAATCTCAATGATACCACCTAGCGGGAATGTAATTTTATTTCACTTCTTTCAGAATTCTCAAGGCTCTAAGCCTAGTGCGTTAAGAATTCTTAACACCTGCCGCCGGAAAACGCACCGATATTAAAAAGTCAGTTTCCACTGGCCGACTGTTCGCCACTGATCTGGAGTCCGGAACCACCAACTCATATTAGTGAATGGAAATCCTACCCTTCATGTAAATCTCCATAGACTTAACATGGTGTGACTGTATGCCACGGTTATTATCCTACCCTCATATAAATCTCCATAGACTTAACATGGTGTGACTGTATGCCACGGTTATTATCCTACCCCTCATATAAATCTCCATAGACTTAACATGGTGTGACTGTATGCCACGGTTATTATCCTACCCCTCATATATCTCCATAGACTTAACATGGTGGGACTGTATGGCACCGTTATTATCCTACCCCTCATATATCTCCATAGACTTAACATGGTGTGACTGTATGCCACGGTTATTATCCTACCCCTCATATATCTCCATAGACTTAACATGGTGTGACTGTATGCCACGGTTATTATCCTACCCTCATATAAATCTCCATAGACTTAACATGGTGTGACTGTATGCCACGGTTATTATCCTACCCCTCATATAAATCTCCATAGACTTAACATGGTGTGACTGTATGCCACGGTTATTATCCTACCCCTCATATATCTCCATAGACTTAACATGGTGTGACTGTATGCCACGGTTATTATCCTACCCCTCATATACATCTCCATAGACTTAACATGGTGTGACTGTATGCCATGGTTATTATCCTACCCCTCATATACATCTCCCTAGACTTAACATGGTGTGACTGTATGCCATGGTTATTATCCTACCCCTCATATAAATCTCCCTAGACTTAACATGGTGTAACTGTATGCCACGGTTATGGCATAAAATACCTATATGCCGCTGGTGACATATGAAGTTAAAAACATGTAACAGGGTAGGATAAAATCTAAACATCGTGAACTCAATTTCATATAATTGTTTATATGGCATGAATTGTCTTCGCACCATGATATCATGTAGCGGAAGACAACGAATGGCATATAAACAATCATATGAAATTTTGTGATGTTTCATGATAGAACCCCGTTGATGAATAATAAATAGTAATCTCTCAATGGAGACTTAAGGACCATTTCCATTGGCCGATTTCCCATCACCGATCTACAGTCAGGAACCCCTGACGGATTTTGGTACGGCTGACCCAAAATCGGTCAAGGGAGACGACCCAGCTCGTGAAATGATCCACGATTTTCTGTTCTTAGATGCAATGTCGCACCACTCACCAGGGAGTAAAAGCTTGGCCACTGAGTGAAATCTACTAACCTCACTGACGGAAAACGCAACAATATAAAAAAAGTCTGGGAATATTTGATGTATCTGATACTGTTCTATTGCCTGGAAGAACAATTGTAAAATTGAACGCAATAAATAACCTATAAACAAAACAACAACAACAAAAAGTTTCCACTGGCCGACCGATTACTTACATCAGAAGAAGTAGTTTCTGATAAGAATCGCTGATTATATTGTTGGCAGGTGGAAATGTGCCATTGTGCTTTGTGTCAGCAGTGATCTGCCATTCCGGACCTGGTTGTGTTATTTAGACGGAAAAGGAAGGCCGCCTTCACAGAGAAGTCCCGCAGCAGGAAAGGCATCTATATTAACAGTGGCTGACTTCCTGTGGCAGCGAGACGAGCAGACACATGGTGATGACGTCATGCATGAGCAGGCGGCATTCGTAAAGTGAGAATCCATAACAGTCTGTAAGACGTTTTCCACTGGCTGACATATTCGCCACTCATCTGCAGTCAGGAACCACCGACGCCAGCTTGGCGAATGGAAACAGCCATGTAGAGAAGTGTTCACTGATTAATTGTGCATAGATTATACAATATGGCCACCATCGACCTACGGCAGTGGTGGTCATTCTATTTGGAGGACAGTTCTGTCATAACTTCCTGTTAAATGGAGCAGAAACAAGGCACACACTGCACGTAACCGATCTGTATACGTAGGCACCAACAGGCAGACGTTGGCACCACCGCCCGACTTTTAGGGAGATCTCAATTATACTCACTCACTGAATGACAATATTAACAAGTAAAGATGTCTTGGATGATAATTAGTAGAAACTGAACGAGAGTTGGACTTGTAAGTGTTTATGCCACGACGGGAAGGTCGTGTATTACTACGCGAAGCGTTAGCTGAGCGTAGTGAGGAACAGACCTGACCAGGGTGGCATAGACACTGACAAGTCTAACTCGAGTTTGGTTTCGTATTTATCCTACCCCGTCTCTACCCTTTTGGATTACCAAAATATAGATATCGATTGAACGACCAACCGAAGTCCAACCGGAACTTTTTTCGGAGCAGTTCACAATCTGGTTGCTGATTGGTCGATTTTGTTATGCCCCATGAGGCATAAATCGCACTTTATGTCATGGCATGCCGCATAAAATTTGCCTATGTTATGCCTATGGACTGTTTTTTTTAGGGGTAGGATAATAGATAATGAACTTTAAACTGATGTGCCGTCAAATGACCTGCATGTCATAACTTATGAAGACATTATCGTAAAACTGGATGAGTTTTAATCTTGGCCACTGTATGCCATGACTGGAGTTTGGCATAGTGACTTCATGAGGTGAAGCGAGTGAAGTCTGGAGCCAAAACTCCAGGAGTGGCATGTGGTGGATAAGATTAAAACGAATCAGGTTTTGATTTTATCCTACCCTGTCTCCTCGATTTTGCAATATTACATGATAACAATTGTGTATGCCACTAGTGGCATATAAAATTCTGTATGCCAGTCAGCGTGGCATACAGAAACTCAATGTTAAGCCTATGAGATTTTATATTAGGGTAGGATAATAAGCCAAACTATAATTGAGAAATCAGTGTATTAGTGAGTGTAATATTCCACCATGTTCCCTGTACTATGTCTCTGTATGTGGAAACACCCCTATGGTCCAGTGTTGTTTTAGACTGGTGCAAGGAAGAACGTCGTAAATTCTCTATGATTGTCTCAAATCCCACTATACTGAATAAAAAAAAATTGAATTTGGCACTGCTGAGTCACCTCTACTTAACGATTTCTCAACCCCAGATTTCCGGTGACCAGTAAGAATGAGGCTTAGTGCTAAACCTGAGGCTAGACTTTTGTTTTTGGTCTCGTCTGTTACTTTTGAAGTTTGGTTTACTACTATCGTTTCTGAATAACTCTGTCTTGAAGCTACGATGGCAGTTGTCAAGTTTATAAGAAATATGGATCTAAAAGATTAGAAGATGACACATATAATCTCGAACCTACATATAATCTCGAACCTACATAGTCAAAGTACTCAGCGCCTATATCAGGCTGTTGCATGGAATTCGCTTGGTGATTGCATGGCTCATGCGAATTCGCATGGACATGCGAATGCCTGGCGACAATATTCAATATATTGAATATCATCGCATGGGATTCGCACAGTTGCACAGTCGCATGGATCGCAGACGCATTTGCTTGAAAATTCCATCGCCTTAGTGGATCTGGCGCTTAACCCTTAAAGGACGGCCACCTGTGGCAGAGCAATCACCATATAAGGACGGGTGCTAGTGATAGTGCATATCTGTAGAGGACGGACACATCTTAGATAAAGTCATAATTTGATGTTCTATCACGTGATTTTATTGGTAATCAATAATATTTCATTTATTTTAGTTTACTAATATTGATTTTGATGTTATAGCTACATGTCCTGAAGATTTCATGTAGATCGATAAATTATTTCCTTGTCAAAAACAATTTTACTGATTTTTGAGAAATGATGCCTTGAGGCATCATTTGGCCCAGGCTGGTTGATGCCTCAAGGCATCATTCGGCCTGGGCTGGATGATGCCCCAAGGCATCATTCGGCCTTAAAGGGTGAAGCAGGTCTCCTCTACAAGCAAAGCCTCTTTACTAAGTCCAGCCTCAGGTCATTATCCACGTCATTGTGACGTCACCAGTGACGTAATGTGACGTGACGCGGGCTGAGAGATCGCGGAGACGATGGACAAGTGTGTCTAGACACCAGCATGTACATGGATGATAATTATATAGAACGACCTGACCATGCCGTACATGCTACAAAACGAGATGGGGTATTGTTTTTAGGGAACGAGGCCCAAGGCCGAGTTCTGTAAATAACATCAATTCCCATCGAGTTTTGTAGCATGTGTACACAACCATGGTCGGTCGTTATATATATTATATTCTCAGAATCAATCAAGTCTTACCATTTATTACTCACCTATTACGGAGTCTCCATAGGAAATATATAGGGCACCTGAAATTAGCTACCCAGAGATTTTGGCATTTCAAAATCTCCTGAAGAAGATTCCGGAAAAAAGAGGTCAAAATAATGAGGTCAAATTATCATGTACTTCGAAATAAGTTTCTTGAATGTTCATTCAATATTGATTATTTATAATCAGTCATAATAATCTCATTTTGCATCAGAAATCACTGTCATTACATGCTTTGCATGCTAAAATCATGGGGAATGGCAAACTATATTATTGGTGTAAGTCTACACCGAATTACTGACATGCTTGCCAGTTCTGAGGTGTCTGGTACTAAATGTCTTGCAGAAACATTGTTATTGCAATCTATAGATTTGTTATGAATCTTGTAGGTGGGTAATAAATACAATGACGACTGGTTTTGTATACGAGTGATAGTAATCTCCTCGTAGTTGACGACTAATCGCTCGGATATTACTACGCGTCAACTACTCGGAGATTACAGCCACTCGTACACAAAACCAGTCATTATTGTGTATATATTGGCAAAGATGACATGTCCATGTGAAAGCCCACACACTGCTGATGTTTCAACGTGTGCAGTATAACAGTGTACTGCACAGGGTTCAGTATACGATTTATACTGCACAGGGAGCAGCAGTACGTAATTATCAAATATACTGCTTGGGTATATGATATTCGATGGTTTTGTGGGCAGTTGGCCCTAAACCGCGGGAGGTTAACGCAGGAGTCTACATTCTGGGGTTGACGACTTTTGCTGCAGTGATTGCTTAATCGAGCACCACCTGACAACGATTAGCCTGGAGATCCGCAATATCCAGGCTTTAAGTCGTCTAGGGTAATTGCTTAATATTTACTGGTTTCGGATACGAATGATCGTATGCTCGGAAGAGTTGACACGTAGTAATATCCAAGCGCATGTGTGGATATTGTGCAGAGGTAACTCAAAGGAGCATATAACAGCTTTTATCTGAAACCAATCAATATCGTGTTATTATCCATCTTTTCCTGACAAGTGGCGCAGCGATATTTGTTCATTTAGGGACACACTATTTTTTCATACAGACTTTTTTTCTGTATGCGCCGGCTATTTCAACCCAGAGCATACAACATATCTGTATGCTCCGGGTATGTAGATACAAACTCCCTTTGTGTTTTTTAAGGACACTTTGTATTAGGTGGATATATCTGTATGTTCCAGGTATGGTGATACGCACTCCCTATGCGTTTTCTATGGACACTTTGTATTAGGTAGATATATCTGTATGTTCCAGGTATGGTGATACACACTCCCTATGCGTTTTCTATGGACACTTTGTATTAGGGGGATATATCTGTATGCTCAGGGTATGGTGATACACACTTCCTATGTCTTTTCTATGGACTCTTTGTATTAGGTGGTTATATCTGCATGCTCCGGGTATGGTGATACACACTCACTATGTGTTTTGTATGGACACTTTATACTAGGTCGATATATCTGTATGCTCCGGGTATGGTGGTACACACTCACTATGTGTTTTCTATAGACACTTTATACTAGGTCGATATATCTGTATGCTCCGGGTATGGTGATGCACACTCCCTATGTGTTTTCTACGGACACTTTGTATTAGGTGGATATATCTGTATGCTCTGGGTATGGTGATACACACTCCCTATGTGTTTTCTAGGGACACCTTGTATTAGGTGGATATATCTGTGTGCTCCGGGTATGGTGATACACACTCCCTGTGTGTTTTCTATGGACACTTTGTATCAGGTGGATATATCTGTATGCTCCGGGTATGGTGATACACACTCCCTGTGTGTTTTCTACGGACACTTTGTATTAGGTGGATATATCTGTATTCTCCTGGTATGGCGATACACACTCCCTATGTGTTTTCTATAGACACTTTGTATAAGGTCGATATATCTGTATGCTCCTGGTATGGTGATGCACACTCACTGTGTTTTCTATAGACACTTTGTATCAGGTGGATATATCTGTATGCTCCGATATGTAGATACACACTCACAATGTGTTTTCTATGGACACTTTATACTAGGTGGATTTAGCTGTATGCTCTGGGTATGGTGATACACACTCCCTATGTGTTTTCTACGGACACTTTATACAAGGTGGATATATCTGTATGCTCTGGGTATGGTAATACACACTCCCTGTGTGTTTTCTATGGACACTTTGTATTAGGTGGATATATCTGCATGCTCCGGGTATGGTGATACACACTCCCTGTGTGTTTTCTATGGACACTTTGTATCATGTGGATATATCTGTATGCTCTGGGTATGTAGATATACACTCCCTATATGTTTTTCTATGGACACCTTGTATTAGGTGGATATATCTGTATGCTCCGGGTATGGTGATACACACTCCCTATGTGTTTTCTATGGACACTTTGCATTAGGTGGATATATCTGTATACTCCGGGTATGGTGATACACACTCCCTATGTGTTTTCTATGGACACTTTGTATTAGGTGGATAATAAAACCCGGTTACGGGGACTGTGAAGAAAGAACATGTTGTACCTGTTGGATCTCATCTCATCATGTTCACTTTAAGGACTCACCAAACGGCAATTAAATCTTTTTACGTTGCAGCACTGTTACATTATTTTCCCTCTTCTGGCTGAGAAAAAAAACTTGTATACGGAGAAAGATCCTAATGAAGTCAGAAAAAAGTCGCCCTTTGTTCATCTGTGGTTTCTTGTCCATATTCATTTTGTGACTATCAAACCTCATCGTTCTTTTTATTTTATCCCTGGAGATTTTTTGGGGGAAATCCGCGGTTAGGATTATTAAGATGATTAGAAATGAGATGTTTTTTCTGTTTGGGATGTTTCTGTTCAGTAAGGAAGGCAGCATCTCAGTCTGTGATTCGTTTTCTGCTCTCGCCTAAAACACGATATTCACCGATATTCTCACCCACTGAATATATATGGGGCCAGAGTAAACCACTACTCATTGTTTATTCAGTTTTTTTCCTATATACCTGTGGCCTTACACTCGATGCTCAAGCGCCAAATCCACTGAGGCGACAGAATTTTCATGTGAATTCGTGTGCGATCCATGCGACTATGCGACCGTGCGAATCCCATGCGAAATTATTTGATAATATACTTTTAATATGGCCTTGCGAATTCGCATGAGCCATGCGAGCACCAAGCGAATTTTAATGCGACTGCCTGATCCACTGAAGCGTTTTTTCATGCGAATTCCATGCGACCAAGCGAACGTCGGCGAACGTCGGCGACCGCTGATTCGCATGAAAAATCGCCTCAGTGGATTTGAAGATTCACACCACATTTTCGGGGGTGGAGTAACTTATGTATACTACCCAAGGTAGCCCTATACTACCCAAGGTTGCCCTATACTACCCAAGGTTGCCCTATACTACCCAAGGTTGCCCTATACTACCCAAGGTTGCCCTATACTACCCAAGGTTGCCCTATACTACCCAAGGTTGCCCTTCACTACCCAAGGTAGCCCTATACTACCCAAGGTTGCCCTATACTACCCAAGGTTGCCCTATACTACCCAAGGTTGCCCTATACTACCCAAGGTTGCCCTATACTATCCAAGGTTGCCCTATACTATCCAAGGTTGCCCTATACTACCCAAGGTTGCCCTTTACTATCCAAGGTTACCCTATATTACCCAAGGTTGACATTTAGACCAATCAGAGACTCTCTGACATAATTCATATGAAAGAAGAAAACATAGATTGTTAAGTTACTCGATAAGGTTTGATCTAGCTTTGGGTTTGATGGTGTGTGAGTAAATAGCACTAATCATCGTTATTAAAACACATTTGAAGGTAACTAGGAATAGGGAAACCAAGTTTCCGGAGAGAGAAAGTCAAAGTTACTCAGTAAAGCTTGGAAAAATTACTGCCCGCGGCCAAGGCCTTGGGCAGTAATTTTTCCAAGCCTCACCTCGTAACTTTGACTTTCTTTCGCCGGAACAAAGTTTCTCACTAGCATTGTATACCTATGACCGAACGTCTATGAAATACTACCCTCTGCTAGGGGTGCAGTATTAATAATGTTCGGGCTCACTGAGACGTAGTGAATATGCTATGAATCAATGGTTTAGTAATTGAATATTTAGAAGGAAACCCACTCGATGAAAATAGCTTGGTCCTTATTCCACCTTGTTTGACTCCTCGGTCAAACGAGGTGGAGTGCGGACCAAGTTATTTTCATCGAGTGGGTTTCTGATTTTATCTCACCCGTATAACATTATTTGATGATAACATGAATTACCAAATGAGTATTGGTTACACGAACTTCACGGCCGTGGAGTACGAGTTCCTAATGTTAAGCCTATGGAGAAAAATACCGGGGTGAGATAATATAGAGAAACAGGGTTCCTGTCTACGTATGTGTAAAATATGCAGTAAAACCGACGGTGAGATGAACCTATCCCGAAGGCAGATTTTTTTCAAACTAGTTCTGAACGATTTCATCGGCTAAACCTCAAGTAAGTAAAGCGCCAGATCCACTAAGGCGATTTTCCATGCGAATTTGGGTTCGCAGACGTTCGCAGACGTTCGCATGGACATGCAAATGCCGTGCGACAATATTCAATATATTGAATATCATCGCATGGGATTCTCACAGTCGCACAGATCGCAGACACATTCGCTTGGTCGCCTTAGTGGATCTGGTGCTTTATGTGAGTATTAGCGTCATGACTATTTTTTTACTTAAGACAGGAACATGGACAGCTCGAATCTTAAGTATAATATCATGTTGCAAAGTTCATGTCTCTACATCCCTATCGTGACTAATTATATTGGTTCTTATGCGAAGAGATTAGGCAGCTAAATTATCCATATTTATTAGTGCTAAAAAGACTGCATTAAGATGGGCACCATTTTGTAGCAGCTCCTCCCTGTCTTGATGTTGACCGTACGGCAGCCATGTAGTGAATGGCATGTTTACCCTCATTAACGCTCACTCTAATTCCTGGTCTGGCCACATGGGGGCAGAGCGCTCTGACATGACACCTGAGTGACATGAGTGGCCTGTGCGACAGACCAGAATGAGACTGGTCAATGCTGATTGGCTGTTGCATCAACAGCCAATCACAGTATAGAGCTTAGAAGCTCACCCTTTAGCAAGATGCCACCTGCTGTCTGTATATAAGCTGAAGAATCTGTCATTAAAATACAAGTTTAGGTTTCTCTGGCACAAAGAGTTGTCCTCCATAAAAAGTGGACAGGCTTCATCAATAAGATCCCTTTCAAATAACCCAACTTTCAAGCATATTAGATATCTACAAACAGGAACCTGAAATCCCCCACTTTCAGTTGTTCTATCTGTCGTGTATAGTTTTACACTCGACAGAACTAGAGAAACAAATTGTTTTTTATCCTACAAATTTACAACAAATTATGTCGATGGATATTCATCAAGTGAGGAGAAAGTATAATTGTATGTAAAGATGTTATACCTGGTCATTGATGTTCATTTTATCATATTCGTGAGTTAAGTTAATCTTTCATAGCTAGTTGGTTAGGAGGGTACTGGCGACTATGTCGTTTTAGAGCCTATGGACGCGTGGAGGTTCGGCGGAATATGACAATATTTTACACACTGGAAGCCTGCGCATCTCGACGTGGACGATAGATTGGACTGGTTTCCTGCCCCAATGAAATATGGGACAGGGCTATTATTTCGTGTGACACAGGTACATTTAAGCTGATCATCGGCGTTCATAAAGGTACACACCTAGAACCAGCATAAGGTCGTGGTCTCGGAGGCTGATCTCAGAGTAAAGGGATCGGAAAACTACAGTTCTAAGTTCTGTTTTCAAGATGGCTAGAAATATATCATAAGAGAAGAAGCACAATGAAGTGTAGTGCTAAAAAAAACAAAAGCAGGTTCGAGTTTTTATCTCAACGAGATTCTCACTGTGTGGGTCTTCAGTCTCCAAGCCTAAGTTTGGTTCACTCTGTCCCTATGTGCGGGAGACTCTCCAAGCGGATCCGACCAGGATCATAGTATTTTAGATATGGTAGGTAAAAAGGCCAATATGTATATTGTAATTCTGGTTAAAATACTATGAGCTGGACTGTATAGAAAACAGGCAAATATTGACTTATGCCTTCCAGGGTAATATTCTTATTTTCAATTCAGGTAAACATGCACAAACTGTCGTCTGTAGACGTTCCTCCCAGACAAGTTCAAGATATCAAGGACAATACAAGTACAAAACAGGCTCTCGTTCCAATAAATACACACAAATAAATAGAATACAAATAAAGCACAAATTATCCACTGACAATTTGCAAAAACGTTCAGATAGTTATCCCATGTAGTTTCGGCTTTTGGAATTGTCCATTTTTCGATTTTTTTGTACATCAACTAGTGAGTTCTTCGCTAGAGCATATGAACATGCTATTTGGTAAACTTTTTAAAACCAATCATCCTAATCTCAGCAGCCACAGGGGAAACCCTGGGGGAAAGCCCGCCCTCTATTGGTAGAATGACGTCACACTAATGCGGCCTTTGGCAGTGATCGTGAATATTCAAATAGGCGGTCGTAGCCCTAACTCTGATAGACTTGTAGTTTGCAGTTGCAGCGTGATATGGGTACCAGCGGAGCTTGCGCCATCTTGTAATGGCGGAGGCTGTCACACAGCTTGTCTCAGGGTAAGGAGATTAGTTAAATACGCTACTGAATTTAGTTTTCAACATTGCCTGAACTGAATCATGAGAAAAAGAAGTAAATCTGAGTGAAGAATCACTTTTGACGTAAGAACCACTACGTAAGAATCACTACGTAATTCACACGGCTTCGCCTTGTGAATAACTGTGTGATTCAAACTCGATGGGAAACGAGCTCAGACCCTAAACTCTCATAGGTTTCCTCTCTAGTAGCTCGTAATCGTTGTCATTGCTCTTTATTAGAGCGTGCTCACACGCCCTATATACATTGCCTACAGGTTAGAGTGCTCACATACAGACTTCCATCGTCCTGCAAAACATTTTCCCTTCACTATCTGCGTGCTATTCACTGTGATATTGGGGAAGGAGCAGGGTGCCAGTGTCTCAGGGTCTTAGTGGCTGACCATGACTAATCACTCAAGACCGAAATACCTCAAGACCCACTGGTGTTGGATACGTTTGAATCCTTGACTCAGGTAGTTGCTGAAATGGCAAGTTGACTGGGTGCAAGTTGGTTACAGGAACTATCCATAAACTGAATGTAACCCAAACTGTTATTCACTTATAATTGCAAGCTCATTCGTCAATGTTGAACATATCAATTGCTCCCCGTTTTAAAAACACCTCCCAGGGACTAGTTTTGTGACATGTCTAGAGGGCGTCTAGATTGTGTGTCCGGTTTCCTAAGATCTAGAGATTAGACTTCCTTTTCTCCATTATTACTTGCACTGTTGGTGCCACTTTTTATGTCTGTCTAACACTTTTGTCACGAAACTAGTGAAACAGGTTCATGATGTTAGATTTGTCTAATTCTTATGTTTGGGGTCTGTCTTTTCCTAAGGGCAGCTACTTGTGTTGTCACGAGACTAGACAACCCCAATGTCTGTATGGTGTCACAGACATGTCACGAAACTAGTGAAACAGGTCCCTGGTTTGTGTTCTTCACAAGTGGGTGGCAGTCAGAGAATCCCATCAGTCCACTCAGGTCGCTGTCTGCGTGTTACAGACAGGACCCAGGTAGTTTTCTCCCTTTTTACACACAGAGAAGAAGTCCAACGAGACAAGTTTTAATTCTGGTCGACGTAATGTTGTTAACCAATGAGGTTCTCCGTCTCAGGTGGCCAAAGTCTCGTTAGTTCTCGCGAAGTCTCGTGACCTGGGCCCTGTTTTTCAGTCACGACAATCGTTATGGGCGACGTGTTTTTGCTATCAGTGTTCGATAGACACGACACTTTAGTGAATAGGCGATATGTCGTGAGTCTAAGAGGCGTAGGGCAGCCAAACGTGTTTTTCAGTCACGACAATCGTGGGGTCACGTGATTGAAAATGTCGCCCAAATTGTCGTTGGTTCATGACAGCTATGGACATGTCGTACAGAATGAGCAACTTCACTTCCCCTAGGAATTAAGCAATGAAATTTTAGCACGAGTAAGGTATACATATAATCGATAGATGTTCCAAATATGGAGAAAATCGGCGACACCGTTCCGAAGTTATAGGCGTTTCAATTTCGTCATAGCAATTGTCTGCTCTGGTGGCCAGTGTATTTTCCCGACGCCTCCGCTAATTTATGCAGCGCCCTTGACATTCTTTGACTTGACTGCCATCGGGAGGTGGGAGGGGGTGACTGGCCACCAGAGCAGACGATTCCTATGACGAATTTCAAACACCGATTACTTTATTCCGTCGGGAAGTGGGGAAATCCTCTATATACGCACAGTGATGTGTTATAGAACCTAAGACAGTTCTATACTTGTCGTAGCGGCCGACATTTTTCGCGGCGATCGTGAGGGGCGCACTACGATCGTGTCTATAGAACAGCGGCCATTTTGTGTCTTGAAAACTGTCGTGGAATCGCTGGACGATCGTACGGTATCGTTGCCCGACGATGTCGTTACTGAAAAACAAGGCCCTGATTTAGGGCCACCTGGCGGCGAGATTTGAGTGGAGGTGATTTAGGTCACACTATAGTGGTATACATGCACGACACTGGCCACCAGAGCTACACTATGTTAGCTTTAGTCGGGTTAAATAAGCGGCCACTTTGACTTAGTAGCGGGACCTGTTTCTAAAGGCGGGCGTCCACCAACCACGACAAGGCTACGACAAGCGCCGACAAGAAAGTTCCTATCGGCACCTTGTCGCAGCCTTGTCGTGAGAAGGTGGGCTTTGCGACAGCATTGTCGGGGCGTGTCGTAGACGTAGCTGGTTCCCGTAATAAAAGCGTCCATGGTCCCGAAACCACAAGACTCCATGACAAGGGTCCAGTCGTGGCGAAAATCGAACATGTTCGATTTTGTTGTAACCTTGGCGGAAGGCCCCCAACAGGCCTCCGACAAGCTTCATGTCGCAGCCTGTCCTGGCCTTGTCGTAGCCTCTTGTTGGGAACTGCGGTCCACCAACCACGACAAGGCTACGACATGCCTTCCAATCGTAGACCTGTCGTGGACCTTGTCGGGAACCCATTGTCGTAGCCTTGTCGTGGTTGGTGGACGCCCGCTTTTACTGTCCAACCAGATCGTTCGTACTGCTTGGAGAGTGTGTTATTACATAACTTCAAAGCCATTTTTCCATTTTTTATTTCCTTTCCAGTGTATTTCTTTCCAAAATATAATGAATATAGGCCACTAAGAAGCCGAGACATAGTAACAAACTGTTCTAATAATAGCTAAACTATCAAGTTGTACTTATCAAAACCACTGTTTGTAATGAACATAAATCTTGGTTTCTTTATCAATCCATTAGCTATGAATATTTCATTTTAAGTAAGAATGAATAGAGCAAAAGTGATTGGTTTGAGGCGCACTCAGCAGATACCGTATGTGATTTGACCCGACCATCCCCTATATCGTAGCTCAGCACAGACAGTGGATGGTTGCCAATCTAGACGTACATTGACATCTCCACATCTCAGCTCTGGGGGAGGTAAATCTGCAGCCAACTTGACCCACTACCTGTAAGTGTCTAACCCTCCCTTCAGATATTTCATACCGCCTGGACTTATGCTTGGAGAGTGTGCTATTCAGCTGCCAATGGCTAGACACGACTATTGGCTTGACGTTCTCCAGTCGAAGTAAACGCCGGGAAATGCTCTGCACCCACCAAAGCTAATGCACCAGATATACCTCCCTATACACCACGATTAGAAATACCTAAAACCGTGCACCCACTCTCACCGATTCACCATGATAAACCTGGTATGCCACGATTAGTAATACCTAAAACCGTGCACCCGCTGTCACCGATTCACCATGATAAACCCGGTACGCCACGATTAGTAATACCTAAAACCGTGCACCCACTGGCACTGATTCACCATGATAAACCTGGTATGCCACGATTAGTAATACCTAAAACCGTGCACCCGCTGTCACCGATTCACCATGATAAACCTGGTACGCCACGATTAGTAATACCTAAAACCGTGCACCCACTGGCACTGATTCACCATGATAAACCTGGTACGCCACGATTAGTAATACCTAAAACCATGCCCCCACTGTCACCGATTCACCATGATAAACCTGGTACGCCACGATTAGTAATACCTAAAACCATGCATCCACTGTCACCCGATTCACCATGATAAACCTGGTACGCCACGATTAGTAATACCTAAAACCGTGCACCCACTGCCACCCAATTCACCATGATAGACCTCCTGATATGCTACGATTAGAAATACCTAAAACCGTGCACCCACTGCCACCGATTCACCATGATAAACCTGGTACGCCACGATTAGAACTACCTAAAACCGTGCACCCACTGTCACCGATTCACCATGATAAACCTGGTATGCCACGATTAGAACTACCTAAAACTGTGCACCCACTGTCACCGATTCACCATGATAAACCTGGTACGCCACGATTAGAACTACCTAAAACCGTGCACCCGCTGTCACCGATTCACCATGATAAACCTGGTACACCACGATTAGAAATACCTAAAACCGTGCACCTGTTGCCACCGATTCACCATGATAAACCTGGTACGCTACGATTAGAAATACCTAAAACCGTGCACCCACTGTCACCCGATTCACCATGATAAACCTGGTACACCACGATTAGTAATACCTAAAACCGTGCACCCACTGTCACCCGATTCCCCATGATAAACCTGGTACGCCACGATTAGTAATACCTAAAACCGTGCACCCACTGTCACCCGATTCACCATGATAAACCTGATACGCCACGATTAGTAATGCCTAAAACCGTGCACCCACTGTCACTGATTCACCATGATAAACCTGGTACGCCACGATTAGTAATACCTAAAACCTTACATCCACTGCTGTCGATTCACCTTGCTAGACCTCCCGATACGCTACGATTAGAAACGAATATATCGAAAGGTTCCTGAAAATTCTAATCGTAGCCTATCGGTGTGTATCGTAGTTCATCGGAACGGCTTGTTGGAATAATAAAAGGTGTCCACGTTTACGATTAGCTCACGATTAAATCAGTGTGTTGATGTAGATCTCAGACTTATTTTGATATCAAGATATACTGTAAGGCCAGGCGTCCACCTACGACGATAGAATCGTAGACCTCCCGATATGGCACTGATACAAAATGTCAAAATTGGTGCCATATCGGGAAGGTGCAAAGTCGTGGACATATGTCTAGACATGCCAATCCACCACGCATTGTATGGGGTTTTTATCGGTGTCTAATCGCAGAAACCTGGTCAACTGCCCCGATATTAGGTGACATTCCGACGCGATTTTTTATCGGGAGGTGTATCGTAGACAATATCGGAGCCATATCGTAGTAGGTGGACGCCGGGCCTAATATTGGAAATATTGAATCTGACTAAAAGTACATAGAACACCAATACTTAGTGATACCTTGAGTAATGTGGGCATACATACACAACGATTTACCCAGGATCGTCTTGGAAAACTGTCTTCCATAAAGACTGATCGTTTCAAAGATCATCATTGTCTGAAGAAGTCTGAGAAATAAAAAAAACGTCAGAACTACTCCCATCTACCGCCCCCTATCTCGATGTATAGTTATCCCCAAATAAATCATCTTTAATACAAAAAAATTCAGCTTGTCTGGTTTTCTTTGGAATTTCCTGCTTACACATTGTAAAGAACAAAGACACAACAAAGAGCATGTTAAAGTCATCTTGTATCGTTCTTTCTTCTGAAAACTGGTCCTGGGAGCTGTTTCAAAAGTCAGGAGGGTGCTAAACGAGAGTACTCCCCGCCAAAGCGAGAGCAAACAATGGCACTTGAAGCGTCGCTGTGGAAGTGGAGGTGCTGCTCGCTATTGGGAATTGGTAGCGGTTTTGCTGCCGCTTTGATTCAAAGTGCCGCTGGCTGTTGCAGCCTCTCGCTTTGAAATGTGATGTGCCGCTGGCGAGACTTCACTCGACTTTTGATACAGCTCCCTGGTTGTTACTACCAAGTAAAACCAAGATTTTTAAAAAGACACCCGGCTACCTCTTACCCTCCATCTTGAATCATGTGACGTGTGGCGCAGTCACGTGATACAAGATGGCAGTATGATGGATGGGAAAGAAGCATTCTTCTCGACATGTCGCCGCTCAAAAAGACAAGCTGTAAAAGTGGTGTTCATTTGAGGCAATCATGTACACTGGTCTCCTTCCCACGCTGTTAATGAGTTGTTGTATGCTCTGCTGTATTAGTGTGCTCTGCTGTGAGCTGCCGGGGACTGTGTGGAACTTATAGGAGATGTACAGCGTGAAAAAACGTGTTTTACTCATGAATATATATTGCGTATATATATATCTACCATTTAGCGTAGATAATTAAGTCCTATTTTCCATCATTTATATGCAGCGTGTCATCTATAGTTGTATATAAGTGTTCCTGTTGAAGTCATATGTATATATACGTCGTATTAGACTGGCTCCAGTCCCTGCATCCTATGTCTACTCTCCTCGCTTGGATACAGGGACTGGTAGACTGGCTCCAGTCCCTGCATACTATGGCTACCCTCCTCGCTTGGATGCAGGGACTGGGATACTGGCTTCAGTCCCTGCATCCTATGGCCACCCTCCTCGCTGGGATACAGGAGACTGGCTCTAGTCCCTGCATCCTATGGCTACCCTCCTCGCTAGGATACAGGAGACTGGCTTCAGTCCCTGCATCCTATGGCCACCCTCCTCGCTGGGATACAGGAGACTGGCTCTAGTCCCTGCATCCTATGGCTACCCTCCTTGCTAGGATACAGGAGACTGGCTTCAGTCCCTGCATCCTATGGCCACCCTCCTCGCTGGGATACAGGGAGACTGGCTCCAGTCCCTGCATCCTATGGCTACCCTCCTTGCTAGGATACAGGAGACTGGCTTCAGTCCCTGCATCCTATGGCCACCCTCCTCGCTGGGATACAGGGAGACTGGCTCCAGTCCCTGCATCCTATGGCTACCCTCCTCGCTCGGAAAAAGAAAATATCAATAATGATGCCACAATGCATTCGTGTTCTTTGTGTGCACAAAATCTGTATTGACTGTTTCTAGCTTTGACCGGTGCTTGGAAGAGCTCGTAGATTTTTTTTTTTATTGTACTGTAAAGAGGTACATACAATGGTCTCTGCGTAGCAGTTATTCTGACCATTGGTCACAAACTTATACAACTGTTCCATCGGTAACTTGTGTTTTGACAGTTAAAGTATTTACATAGTGATATGACAAAATGATAATGAATTTGATGAGACAAAGACACATGCCTTAGATGTGAACGAAGTTAGATTTAGGCAAACCTAACCTAGTCGTATCTATTCGAGCTTATCATAAAACTTATGTGCTTTTTATAGCTGTAGAGATTACTATCTTGAATTTCGAGTGGAAGATTGTTCCAATCATTCATCCCTATGTAAATAGGGCTTCGCTTGAAGAAAGCCGTTTTCGGTCTTTTAAGTTTTATGATTCGTTTGCATTGCGTTCGTGTCTTGGGCTCATTTACACTCTGTATGTTTGAGGCACATTTTTTCAAATATAACAATTTTAAGTATGTCGTCTTTTTTCCAACATTTGAACATTACAGGTTGGTTCCGACACGTTGGACAACATATTCAACTTCTAGACCCTACGATTGTCACTACTATAGGACACCTGAAACTGCCCTATGTGTCGTTGAGCGATGATCGTTGGCCGATCCTCTAAGATTGTACATTTATAGGACACTGACGGCTGAAACATGTCATTATGAACGATTGTCGTGACTGAAATACAGGGCCCAGGGAGCTGTTTCAAAAGTCAAGTGAAGTCTCGCCAGCGGCACGTCACATTTCAAAGTGAGGCTGGCAACAGCGAACGGCACTTTCAATCAAAGCGGCAGCAAAACTGCTACCAATACCCAATAGGGAGCAGCACCTCCACCTCGACAGCGACGCTTCAAGTGCCATTGTTAGCTCTCGCTTTGGCGGTGAGTTCTCTCATTTAGCACGGTCCCGACTTTTGAAACAGCTCCCTGGTTTTGTGCAGGTCACTAGTGCACAGCTCTTCTATAAGTGTATGCGTACAGATTCTCAGCCCCCTGTTTTGCACCTTATCAGTGCTTTGTGTTTCAGTTTGAATAGAAAACAAATACAGGTGTGAGGTGTCAGGTGTTGGCAGGTGTGACGGGAAAACACCTCTCATCAATTAAATTCTGCACCAGCACCTGTGTCTTCATGTGACTTGTGGCCGAACAATGAACGTTCTCCAGGGGAGAAGTGAATGTGTCGAGTGCAGTCTGTCCCTGCATTCAGCTTCTGCGGACTTTTGTTTATAGTGGTTTTAAATATAGCCACATTGATAGGTGTCTAAGTACAGTGAAGTGTGCAATATTGTGTATATACACAACCGCAGTGGGCACAGGGACCTGTTTCACTAGTTTTGTGACATGTCTGTGACACCATACAGACATTGGGGTTGTCTAGTTTCATGACAACACAAGTAGCTGCCTTTAGGAAAAGACAGACCCCAAACATAAGAATTAGACAAATCTACACGTCATGGACCTGTTTCACTAGTTTCGTGACATGTCTGTGACACCATACAGACATTGGGGTTGTCTAGTTTCGTGCCAACACAAGTAGCTGCCCTTAGGAAAAGACAGACCCCAAACATAAGAATTAGACAAATCTACACGTCATGGACCTGTTTCACTAGTTTCGTGACATGTCTGTGACACCATACAGACATTGGGGTTGTCTAGTTTCGTGACAACACAAGTAGCTGCCCTTAGGAAAAGACAGACCCCAAACATAAGAATTAGACAAATCTACACGTCATGGACCTGTTTCACTAGTTTCGTGACATGTCTGTGACACCATACAGACATTGGGGTTGTCTAGTTTCGTGACAACACAAGTAGCTGCCCTTAGGAAAAGACAGACCCCAAACATAAGAATTAGACAAATCTACACATCATAGACCTGTTTTACTAGTTTTGTGACAAAAGTGTTAGACAGATATGAAAAGCGGCACCAACAGTGCAAGCAAGAACGGACAAAACGAAGTCTAATGTTTAGTTCTTATGAAACCAGACACACCATCTAGACACCATCTAGACATGTCACAAAACTAGTGAAACAGGTCCCAGCTGGAAAGGGGTTCGTATCAGGGGCCCGTTTAATAATCTAGGATCGTACATGAAGACCTTTCTCTGTACCTCGCTTAAAAGTGTTTGCTCAATAACAATGTGAAATAAAGACAGTGTATTGTTCACTTTTCAGAGAATTCTAAGTCTAGTTTAGTTTATTAGTTTATTTGTATAACGAATGATTTCAAATATGAATTTATTCTAAATTACAGTTGTTATAATGAAGCATGGAATTTAGATATCTTTGCAGGTTAAAACCATATCTGTCACCTCTCGAGCAAGTCGAATCTGTTCTCCGAATGGGAGAAATGATGTAAAGGTAATTACTAGTTCAGCAATCCTGGGAGCTGTTTCAAAAGTCAGGAGGGTGCTAAACGAGAGTACTCACCGCCAAAGCGAGAGCTAACAATGGCACTTGAAGCGTCACTGTCGAGGTGGAGGTGCTGCTCGCTATTGGGTATTGGTAGCAGTTTTGCTGCCGCTTTGATTCAAAGTGCCGCTCTCTGTTGCGGCCTCTCGCTTTGAAATACGACGTGCCGCTGGCGAGACTTCACTCGACTTTTGAAATAGCTCCCTGGGCCCTGTTTTTCAGTCACGACAATCGTTCATAATGACATGTTTCAGCCGTCAGTGTCCTATAGATGTACGATCTTAGAGGATCGGCCAACGAACATCGCTCAACGACACGTAGGGCGATTTCTGGTGTCCTATAGTAGTGACAATTGTAGGGTTTAGAAGTTGAAAACGTTGTCCAACGTGTCGGAACCAACGACACCTTTGGACATGTCGTACAGGTTTAATGGGTAGTTGTAAATCTTTTTTTCAGATGCTAAAATTTATTGGAATTAGTAAATACTTTGGGAAAATTTTGCTATGTATTTGGAGCACCTATTCCCGAAATTTAATAATTATCCTTTTGGTATTTCGATAGTGAGAAATATTTTTCTAAACCACCATGTTGTAGTTGACAAATGCGGGCACTGCACAACTCGGCTGCTTTTGCAAAACCTACTGCTGCGCATTCCCCAGTCTGTATAACAATTGTCATGACTGAAATACACCATGCATACTTCTACGGTTTTCAAAGACAATCATTGTAAACGACTATTTTCGCGCCGATACTTCATAGCGCACTACCACACTGTCTACAGGAGACCGGCCATCTTTTGTCGTCCAAACTGTCGTACATTCGCTGGACGATCTTAGGCTATCGTTGGGCGAAATTGTGAAAAACAGGGCCCAGTACCCTTTATGTTACCTTTGAACTGTATGTTTTGTATGTTGTCTAATGTGGACAGGCGACTCCGTAGACTATCGAGGTTGACGTCGTAATATACTCGCTAACGCTCATGTATTACTATGCGTCGGCCTCTCGTGGTTTACGGTCGCCTATCTACAAACCTATCGCTTATTGCCTATGCCTGGTCAATGGATTCTAAATACAAATAAAAGAGCTTCGCTCATTTGACGAAAAAAATATGAGTAAAATGAGTCATGATGAAAAAAAATAAACAGATTCTCGCTGAACACATGAGAAATGTCGTGTCAGCAGAATTAACTGGTCGGGATTGAGATAATGATGTCACAACAGAAAACGGACCCACTGAGGTACACGTATCAAACCAGCAACTAAGAACTGGTAGCTGCACCTAAAAAAAGGTGTTATCAAATTACAACACCATCAGACTATCGTGATCAATTCGGTATTGGTACAATTACACACGGGTTAACTGGGCTGTGTTTGGTCAAGGCCGGTCCCAGAGAATTCACAAATAACTTTAATTAAGATACAACGGAATTAGGGAAAGGCTAGTAGAGAATGAACAACAAGGCTGCAAAATTAAGAAAATTAACTAGAATTCAAAGTTACGAACATAAAATGTATTTGATATCTGATGATCATTAATCAGATTAATTTTCATTTCTCTCTAAAGATACACATTCTGTCTGTAAACAGAAGATCATATTGCGATGGTGGAGAATATAAAAGTCAGTGTCGGAGAGAATCCTATTGAGGCTTTGTCCTTGGTTCCCTGCTTTGTTACTGAGAGTGAGGATCTCAATGTATAACCTTGTGTCTGTGCATTAAACAGATTGGACTACGCATTGTTACCAGTGAAGGTGTAGTCCTAAGCTCTCAAACATTCCATAAAGCAAATTGAGTATTACACAGAAGAGTATAAAAACAAAACCGTTCGTAAAAATGGGTATTCCCACACAGCTATGTGTAGTACATAATTTATTTTTTTTTAATTGGAAATAGTTCGCTTACAAAAATGTCGCGGTCATCCACCATTCCTTTTCTCATACCTTTTAAATGCATATTGTCATGACATGACTTGGGTTCTAATTACGTGAAATTGGTATGCTATAACCCTATATATATAATGTATATGATAACTGTATACAGCTGATACTGTGGCATAAAGACATCAATAATCATCCCATAGACGCCTACCTGACGCCTACCTGACGCCTACAGGAGCCTACGCCGCCGTAGCCTGGTGTCTGATTGTCTAGACACCAGACTAGAATCTCATCAGACACCTCACACGGATTAAACAAACTATCTAGATCTCACACTCTCTAAGTCGTATTTTGTACAAGGTTCTCACTGCGCTCTATGGGGGAGGAATTCTTAACGAACTAGGCTTAGAACCTTGAGAATCCACTGGCACACTCCATAGAGCGTAGTGAGAGTACAGAATACGACTTAGAGAGTGTGAGTACTATGGAATAGAGACACTGCCATATCTAATCATCTAGACACCAGTCTACCCGCCTCATACACACACCATGCATAAACTAAAAATTAAGATAATCTGGAGTGCTGTCCTGTCAGATTTTCCTCTAAAGTGCCCCTTTAAGTTGGATTATGAAGCATTCCGTACCGAAATACCTGCCCCCTTAAGCGGGGTGACCCCTTAAGCGGGGCGCCCTTAAGTGGGTTGTCCCCTTATGCGGGGTGTCCCGGAAGCAGGGTCTTACCGTACAATAAAAACTTGTTTGTAACAAGCGTTCGGTTATTACAAAGTAATTGGTCTGGTCCCCTTTATTTTCTATAGATTCCTATAGTAAAGGAACTGGGTTATAATAAAGTATTCTACATTGATTATAAAGTGTTTTTCTGCCCAATATCGAACAATATCATTAGTTATGAACCTGACACATATGGATAATTCGTCACAATTATAAAAAAGCACAAGTTCAAGAAATATGTTTTTTGTTCTTCGCTAAGCCATATAACACTGTTGAGGAGAGAGAAATCATTTTATCTCACCCCAGAAATTTTTTCTCCATAGACTTAACATTGGCAACTCGTATCGAACACCCATTAGATATTTAGGAAAAATATCCAATGGGGGGTAATGTCACAAATGTTAGCCCATTAGTCAATATCAAGGGTGAGATAAATTCAGAAACCCATTCAAGTTTAGGGTCAGAGCTCGATCCCATCTCATTTGAATCACATAGCAATTCACGCGGTTTCGCCTTGTGAATTACTACATGATTCAAACTCGATGGGATACGAGCTCAGACCCTAAACTTTCATGGGTTTCCTCTATAGTATAGCGTATTTAAGTCGCTTTATGCGGTGTTTGAGAACCTGGATCTGACAAACCTTGGTTATCAAAGAGGAAACCTACCCAATCGAGTTTGAATCGTGTAGTAATCCACAAGGCAAAGCCGCATGAATTACGTAGCGATTCAATCAAGATGAGATCGAGCTCTGACCCTAAACTTATTTATCTCACCCTTCACATTGACTAATGGGCTAACATAGTCCCCCATTAAGTATTTTTTTCTAAATACTCCATGGGCGTTGGATACGAGTTCCCAATGGTAAGTCTATAGGGAAAAAACACCAGGGGTGAGATAAACAACATAATCTGCCCGGTCCCTAGGACTTTATTCTAACTGCATCGTGTATGCATATCCTTTCATGTCCTTTAGGTTGTAAACATAACCTACCATTCGCATTACACCGCTATGGAACAACAGGCATCCTGGGACCTTTGTGGCCCAAAATCAGAAAGTAAAAAACCTTTTAAAATAAAAGCTGCCCTGCGGGGGCAGGAGAAAGCGCCCCCTATGTGGCCGCTGAGAGAAGACCCGACCTGTGATCACCGGAAGTGGCTACTCTCCCCCGGAGTCTCTGCTCTGAGAGCCTCATCCACTCTCCCCCCCCCCCTCATTGCGTCCACCTGTCCCTTCTGTTTCACTTACTGTAAACCAAACATCCGCCGGGAGATTGTACCCTGAGGGATGGGCGCTACACTCTCCGTGCGCCGTGCTAATACGTCAGGGCGGTGTAAGAGACTAAGACTGTGTCTGTAAATGGAGATTGGGGAGATGGGTCTCTAATGGCCGCTGGTAGTACGAGGAGAAAGGATAACGTCCCGAACTGGGTCTGGAGGATTTTACCACATCTCACTCGTATAAAGAGAAAACGACCACACTGTGGCCGAACTATGTCTTAGTTCGAGGTCACCTATCGCGGACATTCGCCCCGATGCTGCAGGTGGAGGGCCGAATGTCGGCGATAGGTGCCGAATGTCGGCGATAGGTGACCGAGAACTAAGACATAGTTCTGTCCACAGTCAGGTTGTTTTCTTATTATTACAAACCTTAATTCGATCAAAAAACGCCATATACGAAGTCGTTGAGTCATAGCCCATCCATGTAGACACTGTCTGCTACTAAGCGGAAGTCCACTCACAGGATGTGCCCATTGCGCATGCGCAAAAACATGTAAAATGGTGTCACTCTTCTAATCGTAGTCCTAGATGCATGCTTTCCGAATAGCAGCGATGTTTGAAGCGGTGGAATGTGGCGAGAGACTACGATTCGGAGAGTGACATTAATCTACATATTTTCACGCATGCATAACAAGCACATCCGGTCTGTCTCTACATCTCTCATTGTGGACCAAGGCGAGTGTTACTATCAATTGATTTAGAATATTTGAGCTATCTAATCTGTTGTATGTTCGATACCTCGATATTTGGTCAGTAGGCACTTTCAATGGGGTAGTTGTTTACTGAGTCCCCGTACATTCTCAATGGGGTATTCGTATACAATGGATGATAAACAATAGGTTGTGGTTTACTGAGTCTCCATACATTCTCAATGAGGTCTTTGTATACGATTGATAATAAACAATAGGTAGTGGTTTACTGAGTTCCCATACATTCTCAATGGGGACTTTGTCTACAATTGATAATAAACAATAGGTCGTGGTTTACTGAGTTCCCATACATTCTCAATGGGGACTTTGTATACGATTGATAATGAACAATAGGTAGTGGTTTACTGAGTCCCCGTACATTCTCAATGGGGACTTTGTATACGATTGATAATGAACAATAGGTAGTGGTTTACTGAGTCCCCATACATTCTCAATGGGGACTTTGTATACGATTAATAATAAACAATAGGTAGTTGTTTACTGAGTCCCCGTATATTCTCAATGGGGTCTTGGTATACCATGGATGATAAGGTAGAATCTACCTGTTGTCCTATGAGCATCTTCTCTGAACATATTCAGTGAACACATCATTATTGCATAAATGATTCTGCTGAGTGTGCTTTAGAAACGGGCCCCTGTTGTTGTGCTGAGCAGCGCTGCACGTGCCTGACACTTGATAACCCAGTTGGTGTTCACTGTGTGTGAAGTTGGAAAATTAACTATGACAGAGTTTGTTTCAGGGTCCCATTTGATTAGATGTGAACCAGTCCTGTACTGTGGTGTACAGCCAGCTTTCTCCTTCACCCCCAGCAGTTGTAGATTCACTGCTATATCAAAGGCCAATCCTTCTTATACCATGTCTATGTGGTGTGGTGTACAGCCACCTTTCTCCTTCATCCCCAGCAGTGGTAGATTAACTGCTCTATTAAAGGCCAGTCCTTCTCATACCATGTCTATGTGGTGTGGTATACAGCCACCTTTCTCCTTCACCTCCAGCAGTGGTAGATTTACTGCTATATCAAAGACCAGTCCTTCTCATACCATGTCTATGTGGTGTGGTATACAGCCACCTTTCTCCTTCATCCCCAGCAGTGGTAGACTTACTGCTATATCAAAGGCCAGTCCTTCTCATACCATGTCTATGTGGTGTGGTATACAGCCACCTTTCTCCTTCACCCCCAGCAGTGGTAGATTTACTGCTCTATTAAAGGCCAGTCCTTCTCATACCATGTCTATATGGTGTGGTGTGTAGCCACCTTTCTCCTTCATCCCCAGCAGTGGTAGATTCACTGCTATATCAAAGACCAGTCCTTCTCATACCATGCCAGTGTGGTGTGGTGTACAGCCAGCTTTCTCCTTCACCCCCAGCAGTGGTAGATTTACTGCTATATCAAAGACCAGTCCTTATCATACCATGTCTTTGTGGTGTAGTGTGTAGCCACCTTTCTCCTGCATCCCCAGCAGTGGTAGATTTACTGCTATATCAAAGGCCAGTCCTTCTCATACCATGTCTGTGTGGTGTGGTGTACAGCCACCTTTCTCTTTCATCTCCAGCAGTGGTAGATTTACTGCTATATCAAAGGCCAGTCCTTCTCATACCATGTAGAAAGTAGACTGGCCAGATGTCATAATCTTATAGCCACATCGCTATGAGTATGGCGTTTATTGTTTTCACCCCATGGCAGATCGTCTGCGGATCATAGTACATCAGGCTATTTGGTTAAAAACAGTCTGTATTCCCACTAACAAGGGATGGCCACTTCATGGACACACACCCCCACCACCACCACCACCACCTTCAGCATATAGCGATCCACTCCACAAGATGTCAGCCAAGTCTTCACTATGAAGCCACCTGTATTTAATTAAAACGCTAATGAATCTTCCTCTTTCCCATTCAATATGTGCCACTGAATTGCTGTATCACTATCACTTTCTGCCATGCGTTACTACTAGATTGGCCGCCACCTCTGCCTCCATTTTGTTCTGACTTAGATTGGCCGCCACCTCTGTCTCCACTCTTTTCTGAGTTAGATTGGCCACCACCTCTGTCTCCACTCTGTTCTGAGTTAGATTGGCCGCCACCTCTGTCTCCACTCTGTTCTGAGTTAGATTGGCCGCCACCTCTGCCTCCACTCTGTTCTCACTTAGATTGGCCTCCACCTCTGTCTCCACTCTTTTCTGACTTAGATTGGTCGCCACCTCTGTCTCCACTCTGTTCTGACTTAGATTGGCCTCCACCTCTGCCTCCACTCTGTTCTGACTTAGATTGGCCACCACCTCTGTCTCCATTCTGTTCTGACTGAGATTGGCCACCACCTCTGTCTCCACTCTGTTCTGACTTAGATTGGCCACCACCTGTCTCCACTCTGTTCTGACTTAGACTGGCCGCCACCTCTGTCTCCACTCTGTTCTGACTGAGATTGGCCACCACCTGTCTCCACTCTGTTCTGACTTAGATTGGCCACCACCTCTGCCTCCACTCTGTTCTGACTTAGACTGGTCGCCACCTCTGTCTCCACTCTGTTCTGACTTAGACTGGCCGCCACCTCTGTCTGCACTCTGTTCTGAGTTAGATTGGCCGCCACCTCTGTCTCCACTCTGTTCTGAGTTAGATTGGCCGCCACCTCTGTCTCCACTCTGTTCTGAGTTAGATTGGCCGCCACCTCTGTCTCCACTCTGTTCTGAGTTAGATTGGCCGCCACCTCTGCCTCCACTCTGTTCTGAGTTAGATTTGCCACCACCTCTGTCTCCACTCTGTTCTGACTGAGATTGACCACCACCTCTGTCTCCACTCTGTTCTGACTTAGATTGGCCGCCACCTCTGTCTCCACTCTGTTCTGACTTAGATTGGCCGCCAACTCTGTCTCCACTCTGTTCTGACTTAGACTGGCTGCCACCTCTGTCTCCACTCTGTTCTGACTTAGACTGGCCGCCACCTCTGTCTCCACTCTGTTCTGACTTAGATTGGCCGCTACCTCTGTCTCCATTCTGTTCTGACTAAAACTGGCCACCACCTCTGTCTCCACTTTGTTCTGACTTAGACTGGCCGCCACCTCTGTCTCCACTCTGTTCTGACTTAGATTGGCCACCACCTCTGCCTCCACTCTGTTCTGACTTAGACTGGTCGCCACCTCTGTCTCCACTCTGTTCTGACTTAGACTGGCCGCCACCTCTGTCTGCACTCTGTTCTGAGTTAGATTGGCCGCCACCTCTGTCTGCACTCTGTTCTGAGTTAGATTGGCCGCCACCTCTGTCTCCACTCTGTTCTGAGTTAGATTGGCCGCCACCTCTGTCTCCACTCTGTTCTGAGTTAGATTGGCCGCCACCTCTGTCTCCACTCTGTTCTGAGTTAGATTGGCCGCCACCTCTGCCTCCACTCTGTTCTGAGTTAGATTTGCCACCACCTCTGTCTCCACTCTGTTCTGACTGAGATTGACCACCACCTCTGTCTCCACTCTGTTCTGACTTAGATTGGCCGCCACCTCTGTCTCCACTCTGTTCTGACTTAGATTGGCCGCCAACTCTGTCTCCACTCTGTTCTGACTTAGACTGGCTGCCACCTCTGTCTCCACTCTGTTCTGACTTAGACTGGCCGCCACCTCTGTCTCCACTCTGTTCTGACTTAGATTGGCCGCTACCTCTGTCTCCATTCTGTTCTGACTAAAACTGGCCACCACCTCTGTCTCCACTTTGTTCTGACTTAGACTGGCCGCCACCTCTGTCTCCACTCTGTTCTGACTTAGATTGGCCGCCACCTCTGCCTCCACTCTGTTCTGACTTAGATTGGCCGCCACCTCTGTCTCCACTCTGTTCTGACTGAGAGGTTTTGTTGGGTTTTTTTCGTTGGTTGGTGTGGTTCAATTTTCACTCTCAGACCAAGAATTTGTTTACAGGTGGGTTCTGAGAGTAGAAATATTCAATAAAATGTAATCAAGGTACAAGCAGTATAAATACACAAAATACCCTTCTGCATTGGGTTATTGGAGAACCCGACCCGAAACGAACTAGACCCATAGTTGTCAGGAGAACTCGACCTGCTTTGGAGAAATCGATTGAAGAACTCGAACTGTTTCAGATATTTATGAATAAGACATTTTCATATAGAAGTAAAGGTCTGACATGTTAGCTTTTAGACAAATAAACCACTGAATATTGAAAATAAGACCAGTTAAGTTTTTGTCTAGGGTTAACGTTGGGGATAGGGATAGGGTATGGGGTAGGGATAGGCTTAGGGGTAGGGATAGGCTTAGGGGAAGGGTTTTCTGTTTTGTTTCCCAGAGAGGACCAAATTTGAAGTCAAGGTAAGTCCCGTTATTCAATTATCCATAGTTGTAGTGAGGTACTTGAGTTGGGAAGATTTAGAACAGGTCTAGTTCGTTAGGGTCGACTTTTTTACGGGTCGAGTTCTTTTTTTGTTGTTGATTTTTTTATTAATCTTTATTCTGGAGTGATCTACTAGGATGGAAGTTCACCCTATTTTCGGTAGGCTCCAGGGCCATATTTCATTTCGGTATTGATATAGGAGTTGGTTTTAATATATAGAGAAGAACATTTAATACAAGGTGTCATAAATAGATATGGTAATACATCAGTATACACTTTCGATTCACTGCAAAATACAGACAACGATACTTAATACTACAAGGTATTTACATATATTTCATAGTTACATAAAGTGAGGTACGTTAAACATGATGTGGTGGAGCCTGCATTTGGGATATAGGAGATTACAGCACTCAGTACATTATACGTTGGGCAGTGAGGTTTCCCTTTGTGTATGCCTTGAATTTCTCATTTGTCTTTATAAGTCTTGTATTTGTGTTAAGATTATTCCAGGCAGTACCAGTTTTGTATAGAACACTTCTCCTATATAAATCTAACATCAATGGGGCAGCGCCAGAACGAGTGTTTCGAGGTCGGGGGTCTGTGTAGCTTTCCAGTTGTATTCTATTGTGGGCAAAATTTAATACATGAGCTTGTTTTCTTTCTTCTAGTAAGTTAACCTTGCATTCTCTATGAGTTTGAGAGGTTTCCGTACGAGGGGGGACTTTTAAACATATTTTAAGGGCTCTATTTTGTATCTTCTGTAATTTATTTAAATGGTATTTGGAGCAGTTTTGGATAAGAATATCACCATATTCCATCATAGGTAATACCTTTGCTTTATATATTTGTATGGCTTGATGTGTAGTTAGATATTTCCTAATTTGGGATAACATATAAGTTTTATGGCTAGCTTTTTGAATTAGGTTATTTATATGCTTATCAAAATTCAATTGCCTGTCAAGTTTGACACTGAGATAATTAAAGTTTTCTACTTCTTCCACTATTATCTCGTTTAGAATGATTGGTGGTGTGATTAGGTCCTTTAGTTTTCTAGCAGTTCCAAAGTGCATTTGTTTGGTTTTACCCACATTTATTGTCATTTTATTGTTTAAGCACCATTTTTCAAGGTTTTCCACATCTGTCTGTAATATAGTATTTGCGGTGAGGGCGTCTGCATGACTCGTGAAAATAACGGCATCATCTGCATATAATTTTATCTGGCTATTTTCTATGATGTCAGTTATATCATTTATAAATATTAAAAAAAGTAATGGTCCTAAAGTTGAGCCTTGGGGAACACCATGAGTTATTTTTGCCAATTTTGATTTAATCTTGTTTGTAAGAGTATATTGTTTCCTATTAGAGAGGTAGTTTTCCAGCCAGAAGATAATATTTCGAGGTAGTCCGTACATATTTAGTTTGTTTATTAGGATATTGTGATCTATTGTGTCAAAAGCTTTGGCATAATCGATAAAAAATGGCTGTGGTAATTTTCTGGGTATCCATGCTTAAAAAGATCTGATCTGTAAATTCTGCTATAGTATTTATTGTAGATTTACCTGGGAGGAATCCGCCTTGATGAGCTGTTAGTAATTTATTTTGGGTGAAGTGGGTTAGTAGGTATTTATGGTCTTAGGTCACCTACATGCATGCTATTCTTCTTTTTTGGGAGTGGTGTTACTTTGCCTATTTTCCATTCATCCGGGAAGATCTGGGTTTGTATGCTCAGTTGGTACAGGTGAGGTAGTTGCTTGCTAAGTACTAGAAAACTATCTTTGATTATTTTGCTTGGTAAATATTCTATTGCCGAGGATTTGTGTCTATTTATTTGTTTAATGAGATCTATTACCTCTTCTTCATTTATTTGGAGATCCGGTGCAATAATTTCATGATTTTCCAGAGTGTTTCTCCACTCGTCAGGAAACTTTTCAGCTACCTTTGCACCAATTGTTGTAAAGAAATTATTGATGTAGTCTGATGTTTCAGCAACCGGTATGCGTCTTTTAGAGTTTTCGTCTTCAATTAGCACATTCTTTTGCTCACATTTATTTGGGAGTAATTCCTGCATTTTTCTCCAGAAGGTTTTGTGATCCTCATTTTCATTACCCAGTATATACATTCGTTTGCATTCATTTCTAGCTGTGCAGTAGATACGGTGTGTTTCATTATTTTTATTTTTCTGATAATCTTTCCAAGATCTATCCTTTTCAACTATCATTTCTATTATTTCCTGAGTAATCCAAGGGTTTTCTTGATGTTTATATTGAAGATTTTTTAATGGACACATACTTGATAGGTTCTGGTTAATTATATTATACATTTCATCCCATCCATCATTTGGGTCTTTACATCTATAAAAGTTTTTCCAGTTTGAGTTCAATAATTTTGCTTGAAAATTGTCTTTGTTGTAGTTTCTGTAGGATCTACCTTTTACTTGTTCAGTTGTGTATTTTTCTTTTGGCTTCTTTTTGGTTATGAATATACCTCTATGGTCCCCCATTGCAAATGGTAATGTTCCGCTATTTGTTATGTATCTTAGATTTGAGAAAGCTAGGTCAATCATATTTTCGTATCTGGTGGGTTCTGATATATGTTGTATTAGACCTAAGTTGTCCTCAATTTGCTTTAGAGTCTTTGTCTCTGGGTTGTTTAAATCTCTGTAGTTAACATTAAAATCACCAATTATAATTATATCATGGTCATTGTATTGGCCAAGATTCCAAGGTATCTGTAAGATATTCAACTGCTTCCAAAGGGTTTTTTCTGGTGGTCTGTAAATCACTCCGATAATGATCTTTTTTTGGTTTTTAGGTTCCAGTTTGAGCCACATACATTCAATTATGTCTTTACTTATGTTATATTTTTCGATATCACTACTCGTGTTTATAAGTTTTTCATTTATATATGCACATAGTCCTCCTCCTGTTTTCAACTCTCCTTTATCATTTAGTGTTTCTCTATCTGCTCTCATATTACTATAACCTTGCACATGAAGTAACTCGTTAGGGTACTGAGGGGTTAACCATGATTCCGATATGGTATAAATATCTGCCTGTGATAGCTCAACATGCATTTTTACAACATCAATTTTTCCTTTCATGCTGCAGACATTTTGGCGCACTACTTGGAAACCTTTACCCGGAACTTTAAGTTCGTCATCCATAGTCACCTAGTTGAGGCTGTCCCATTCCTTACGGGTCGAGTTCTCCAGTATGCCTGTGGGCTGTGGCTCATCAAGAGCGCATTGCTATGTTGATATAGACAATAGTCTATGATTTGTGGACAGGCTGCCGTAAACCACGAGAGGTTGACGCGTAGTAATACACAAGCGCGAGCGAGTGTTTTACGGCGTCAACCTTGAGTGGTTTACAGAGCCGTCTGTCCATAAAATCTTCATTTGTTGCATTTATTATCCATCTTTTCAAATAAATTAAACCCAGTAATTGCCATATTAAAGGGTGATACAATACGAACTATTTCTTTGCTCTCTAGCACAAAGGGACTACTTTTCCCGTATACCATGGTTTTGAGGCCGTATATCACAGGTTTGAATCTGTATACCACAGTTATGGTATCTGACAGGTTTTGTACAATGGGTAGTGGTTTAAGCTTTGTATACTATGGATAATAAAGTCCTAGACATGTCTGGCTTGTTCGTTGTCTTCTGTAATGGATTTAGTGCACAAAAAACAACAATCTATATCACTGTTTTGACCTTTGCGATAGGTCTCTACCCTATCCTTTGTCAGCAGCTATACGACCCCTGAGCGAGCGATAATTATTCTTATTCAATCGTTATTCTCACAGCTTTATCGGATCAAAACACGCATAAGTGAGTGATATTAAAGTGAAATAAAACAAATTGTCGCGTGCGGCCAAAAGCGAATGCTGGGCGAGTGATAATTATCTTATTCAACAGGTCCCAGGTCTGCAGGGAGAGTGATTAACACTTACAGCCTGTGGGTCAAAGTGGCCTGGATCTCACCCGACCAGAGCTAATGTGATGTAGCTCTGGCGGCCAGTGTACGATACCATGTGAAAATAGCGATACTATACAATACGATGCGATATTAAGGGAGCAACGTTTTTCCAGTCAGATCGCTAAAATGAACGTAAAAATGATTTTGATTTGAACAATCTCTGTTGATAATCCATCTAGATTGCTTTTCAAAACTTAAGCAGCTGCCTATATCTATTCTAAGATATTGATTTGAACTAACATTGCTAATCTGGTCTTGATATAAGTTTTTCTATCCTGATCGCTCCACATACTTTCATTTTCTTCGTGTTCATAGTTAAAGCATCCACCTTACACCAGTTTGATCAAGTCTAAGTCTGCCTGCAAGCAGTCACATACCGATTCTACATCCTTGCCCGATTTATCTATAACTAAGTCATCAGTTTATCAGAGAAATCTGCTCTGTGTTAGAATTTGCGAAAGACTATTAATGAAGAATAGAAATAGGAGTGGTCCAAGTACAGATCCTTGGGGCACTCCCATTGTCACGGAGACCCAGTCAGAAATAAGACTTGATGCGCTGCTTCCTATCAGAGAAGTATAAAGTCTTTCAGGACATTGTATCTTTAGGAAGACTTAGCAGGAAGACTTAGCAGGAAGACTTAGCAGGTAGACTTAGCAGGAAGACTTAGCAGGAAGACTTAGCAGGAAGACTTAGCAGGAAGACCTAGCAGGAAGACCTAGCAGGAAGACTTAGCAGGATGACTTAGCAGGAAGACTTAGCAGGAAGACTTAGCAGGAAGACTTAGCAGGAAGACTTAGCAGGAAGACTTAGCAGGAAGACTTAGCAGGATGACTTAGCAGGAAGACTTAGCAGGAAGACTTAGCAGGAAGACTTAGCAGGAAGACTTAGCAGGAAGACTTAGCAGGAAGACTAAGCAGGAAGACTTAGCATGATGACTTAGCAGGAAGACTTAGCAGGATGACTTAACAGGAAGACTTAGCAGGAAGACTTAGCAGGAAGACTTAGCAGGATGACTTAGCAGGATGACTCAGCAGGAAGACTTAGCAGGAAGACCTAGCTCTCTCAGTTTCTTGACCGGTTTTCCATGGTGCACATGGTATGGAATGCTCTCTTGAGGTCTATGTAAAGTGCTCACGTTGCCTCTACTTTATTGCTAGATACATACAGGTCGTAAATTAGATTATAGATTTTATCTGTGGTACCCCTTAATTCCTAAATCCAAATTGTTGATCTATCAGAATCGAGTTGTTTTCGAGATGTCCCATAAGATATTCATGATAGAGTTTTTCAGTTATTTTCTATGGTAAAGGCAAAAGGGAATTCGGTCTCTATTATTCCTTATCGATATTCTCGAATAGGTTAATTTCATGAATTGCCATATCAAAGGGTATATCAATAGGGGATATATTTTACTCTAGAGCAGAATGGGACTATTTTTTTCCTATGCAATGGCTTTAAGACTGTAAACCAGGGATTTGAATCCGTATTTGACAGTTTTTAAACAATGGGTGGTGGTTTACTGAGTTCCCACACGTTCTCAATTGGGACTTTGTATACCATGGACAATTAAATTAGGACAATTCTCCCACAGTGAATCTCCCACCTACAACAGGGAAGGGACCCTTTCGTCGTTGATGTTGATGGGTTTTCAGTAATTGTAGACAATTAACTATTAACAAATAAAGTCCCTGTTGATAAACTGATCCAGTTCGTTTGTGTCTCATGTTTGAAACCTTTTCTTAAATTTCCGGAAACATTACATTTATCCACAAAGATATAAAAGTCCCGTTATTCAATTACCATTATACTTAAAGAGAATGCCTCCATGATTCACGTCGGTTTTGTCCTGTGTGAAAACCTGTATCACTCCGCTCTGTTCAGACCGCTGTACACCTCCTCACAATCTACAGTGTAACCGTTTTATCTCAACTCCACTATTTTCACCATAGATTTAACATTGGGAAGTCATACTTAATGCCCATGGACACTTTAGAAGAAATACTCAATGGGGGATTGTGTCACAAATGTTAGCCAATTAGTCAATGTGAAGGGTGAGGTAAATTCAGAAACCTATTGAAGTTTACGACCAGAGCTCAATTCTATGTCATTTAGATTGCTACGTAATTCACGTGGCTTCGCCTTGTGAATTATTACGCCATTCAAACTCGATGGGAAATGAGTTCTGACGATACACTTATAGAGGTTTTCGCTTTAATACTTACACTAATTTTGCCACACTAGATCACACGAGACCACACGAGATTACACGAGACCACACGAGATCATATGAGATCACACGAGATCACATGAGGAATCAGTTTTGACTGATAATTGCCATTACTTAAAAATCGCCAGGTGGTGCCTGCGTGAATTGTAGGATATGTCTTTAATGCAGGGTTCCAACAATGTGTTGGTCAGTCCGAGAGGCTCTGACTGTCTAGTGGTGCAGACAGTCAGAGAGCAGTCCCATAGAGTTCTAGGTTAAGAGGGGGCGTCCACCAACCACGACAGGGCTGTGACACGCGCCGCCAAGAAAGTTCCAATCCGTGCCTCGTCGCAGTATTGTCGTGAGGAGGGGAGCTGTCGTGACCCCTTGTCGCAGCCTGTCAGGAAGTGCACGCTCCACCTAAATATTCTATCGTAGACCTCTGCGACAACCTCCCGACACGCCACAAAACGGCTCCAAAATCGAACATGTTCGATTTTGTCGTAACCTTGTCGGAAGGCCCCCGACAGTCCCCCAACAAGCTTCATGTCGCAGCCTGTCGTGGCCTTGTCGTAGCCTCTTGTCAGGAACTGTAGTCCAACAACCACGACAAGGCTACGACAAGGCTTCCAATCGTAGAGCTGTCGTGGACCTTGTCGGAAAGCCGTTGTCGCACCCCTCTAACAGGTCAACCAGATTTATACATCTCAGCTCTCCAGCCGTTTTCCTTATAAATATAGGTTTAATCTTTCCGATTTTGAAGCATGCAGTTTCCTGAGGTAAAATGCAGTAAAATGACTGCAATTTCCTACCTTTGCATTAGTTCTAAATAATAGAACAACCAGTGTTTGTAAAATCCATGTCTGTGCCTGACTGGCCGAAACAATGGCAGATTCAAATGCACATCTATGATCCCACACATGGAATTGCCAGGAACAAGTTCATCCAATATGGCCGACATAAGGTAGAAGTAGTGAAATGTGGTCAAATGAGTTGTACCAAAAGGCTCCAAAAAGCGACAAAAGAATCCAAAAAGTACTTTTTATCATCAGAAAGGATTTATTATACATCTCTAAAGGTAAGAGAGCATAAACATGCACTGACATTGACAGGATTACTCAGAACCAAGGAAGTGATTTTCTGTACTATGGGAATAAGGTATGTGCTCTCTGACTGTCCACCAGGCAGTCAAAGTTTGTTGGTGTGAGTAGTATACTGAAACTGGAAATGTGGTCAGGACGACTGAATACACATCATCTCACCCCTGGTACAAGTTTAGCCATAACGTTAGAAAAAAACTCAACAAAACCCAGGTAAAGTGACAATACTACGCCATGGTCATGGCATAGTGAAAACGAGATGACGTCATAGGCGATTGACCAATTGGCGGCCAGGATTTCAGAGAGAAGACAAGACGAGATTTAAACGTTCCTAACAGCACTCGAATCGGAAAATAATTTCTACAATAATCTATACGATTCTCGATGCAGTTCTATATAAATATTGACTGGTTTCCAATACAAGGAGTTGACGCGTAGTAATATCTGAGTGCAAGTGAGGATATTGCGTAGGGTCAACTCCGAGGAGCATACGGCTATGTTTCTATCTGAAACCAGTCTATATTTTATGTTTTATTTATATCCACGCAGTATATTTGATAATTACGTACTGCTGCTCCCTGTGCAGTATAAATTGTATACAGAAGCCTGTGCAGTATACTGTTATACTGCACACGTTGAAACATTAGCAGTGTGTGGGCATTCACGCTGACATATCTTTTATGCCAATACTTAGGAGGAACCAAACGAGAGTTAGTCGTGCTGTTGGCAACAACAAGACTAACTCGAGTTTGGTTTAGAATTTATCCTACCCCCTCTAAATACATACACAGGAGTATAATGAATACCACTAAAGACCGTGCTTTTTTATGTTTTGATTTATCTACGTGTGTATTGTTCGTTGGTGTCTTGAACGCAGATGGTATGTGTTGTGACGTCAGCTGGTGTTTCCCACTACGCTATGCCCGCATTCCGCATTGCGTAAACGTGATGTAGACGTGCGTTTACACGCCGTCAGTAACGTAAACAAACGGTGATTTCTGCCACTCTCCCGCATTTACTCGCTATCAGTCATCAAACTCCTTACACCAACACTGACCCAACATTGTTGTATCTGAATTCCCCCACCACCACCACAGCCCGTCCGCCGCCCACTAACTGCCTGCCCTGAACCCATGCCAGATTCCATACACAATCTAAGGACAACTTTTGCTTATGAGCATAGCTAGGCCCAAGTCTACAGAGAAATGGTGTTTCGATGCAACATATATTTATAATGTATAAGCGCAGTGAGAAGCAAACCTGACCGGAGTGGTATAAACACTCACACTACTAACTCGAGTTCAGTCTATTATCCTACCCCTAATAAAAAACGCCATAGGTTTAAGATTGACTCAATGTATTTGACTGAGCATTGAATAAAGTGTTATTTATGCACCAAGGTGAATAAAAACACGCACCAATCAGGGATGACATAACGAAAGTAGATCCAGCAGCATTTATAAGTGTCAACACGCTACTAACATGGGCAATTACAAAATTTCTCGGTATATCGGTGAGATGGGGTAGGATAAGGTCGTCAACAATTCATAGGCCGCATAGGTGTGACGTCACTCACATTCTATTTGTATGTGATAAATGTATACCAAATTTCTCTATTTGTTAATGATCAAATCGTTTCTGAACTAAATTTGACCCTTCGAATTAACATATAGGCACTGCACTACTCGGCCTGCTTTACTCAGACATACCACTGCATCGCTCGATGAGTATCGGCGTTTATATAGGAAATGTGTATAACACGTGGAAATAGGTCAACTGTACGACGTTCTATAGGGACGCTGATACTGAGACTTACTCAAAACTAGTAGAGTGAACACCTGGAGCCTCATACGTTGTTAAGGTTGTTTTCGGAACCTTTCAACGACGAAGAGACCAGAATCTCTTCGCGCGTTAGTTGGTGTGGCTTTGAGGCCGAATACCACAGATTTCAATCCGTATACCATAGTTAGGGTATCTGACAGGTCGTGGTTTATTGAGTCCCCATACACTGATTTGAATGCGTATACCACAGTTAAGGTATCTGACAGGTTTTATATAACGGGTCGTGGTTTACTGAGTCCCCATACATTTTCAATGGTGTTTTTGTATACGATGGATACTAAAAGTGTGTCCATTACAGCCAGAAGGCTTTACCGGTAATACTTATATAGAACTGCATCGAGAATCGTATAAATAGACAATACTCCACGAGTTTGGATGTGCCTGCATCGTCATCGAGGCGAAGCCGAATGACGATTATGGCACATCCAAACGAGTGGAATATTGACTATTTTACGATTCGAGTGTGGTTCTGGATTTATCTCACCCATTTCTATGATGTTAGATAGTATCAGAATATCAGAACAGCTCGAATATACTTAGCGAATCTATATGACGTCATCTCAAATTCACTACGCCACGGACGTGGCGTAGTATCGTCACTTTACAGGGGTGATCGTTGAGTATTTTTCCTAATGTTATTTCTATGGCGAAGCTTGTACCAGGGGTGAGATAAATACCACTCTTAAATGACACAACCATCCTTGCCAGTTTCGCTTATGTAAATCTTTATCATAGTCATTTATTCACTGCCGATCTTTCTGTTGAAAACTCCCCCCAGGTTTGAATTGCGTTCTGAGTTTTGTCTTTTGTCGCCACTTTTAGAATACTTCTCAAAATGAGAAAACTGAGCAGGTGGATCCAGAATTCCAAATGGTGGTTGGAATTTTAGTAATGGAGGACCCTCTCACGGGTTTAAAAATAGAAGTGGTTTGGGCTGGATGAAACTCATTAAGCTTTCAGAGATTACTGGGGGTGGAAGTTCATCCGCACCGCCAAAAAAAACCAACTCGATCCGCCACTGGGCTGGGGTCAGTTTTAGAAATAACGAGCGATACTGTGTTGACGACTGTAATTACGATGTACAAGGGCGATACTGGGGTCTGTTTAACAATCTAGGATCGTACATGAAGACCCTTTTCTGTATCTCGTACAAGGGTTATCGTTTGATAATATTCTAGTCTGTTCGCTAAACTGCACGAAAACCGCCATTTTATTCATATATATACGCCATTGCGGAAGTGCATTTATTGGCTGAATTCTGACTTGTGAACCCAGGGTTTATATATGGACGCGTCTTGGCTGTATTTCACACCCAGCGTATATAAGAGGAAATATCCGTCCCCCCCCCCCCCTCTGCCGCCTCCCGCCTGTTTGTGTTGGTATAAGTATAGGTGTCCTCAGTAGGAAGCCCTCCCCCCCCCCCCCCCCCACCCCCCGCCCGCTCTCAGTGAAGCCCTGTTCACTTGGCGATTATATATACGCTTACAGATGAGGCGTATATATATACACGGGGAATTGGACGACCTTGTACACGCAAAAGCTTACTTATATACGCCGGGCGTATTCATATGTAAAATGGTGGTGTTCGTGCAGTGCTAGCACAGGATTAGTGGTCCATACGGTCGTCCAAAAGTCTTGAATCAAGTTGAGCCACATCGTCCCTGGTTCTCTATGGCGTACAGAAAAGGGTGTTCATGTACAATCCTAGATTGTTAAACAGGCCCCTGGGTCCGTTTACAATTCTACAAACGATAACAAGGGGCTGTAGAATATAGTTTGTTTGTTTGTTTCTGGTGCTAGTCTGCACGATACGATAACTCCAACGATAAACGACATCCTGGACGATCTTTTCCATTCAGCGTTGTATGACAAGACAGGAGATATTATCTAAACGAACATATTTGTAAACAACACCTTTTAGAGGCCTTATGCTACTTTTATCATCAAAACATCTTGCTTTGACCATATTATTTCGTACAACGCTATGGCCCCAAAGATAATCGTAAGATACTCTTTTGTTGTTCATATTTCATTTATCGGCCTCCTGGACGTTATGAAGGCAGCCATGACTGGAGACATCACCGACAAGTTTAGCCCGTTCTCGTTTAAGATCGCTGAACATAGCGAGCCTGTGCTATCGTTCCTCTGTCTTATCGTAGGACTGATATCCTTGTAGTTGGTCATTTAAAAGTGGTCTTATTGTTGATGTCTTGGTGCAGAACAATCCAAATTGTTCTAGGTATCTAGTAAAAGCGGTATAGACATACATGTCGCTGTTTTTTAATAGCTGCCTCTACTTAGATTATACGCTATTTTTAAGCCGCCTCTGCTAAGATTATACACTGTTTATGATATTCAATATCAACATGACTCAAGCACCTCTAGATATCATTCTAAATACAAGGTAAATACAAGTTATCCCACTCTAGAACTACAGTAGAACCCTGCTAAAAGAACACGTACGTGATGAACGGCGCCGAAACCCAACAATTCGTCCAAGAGCAAAGGTGAAAGAATATAATCAGCAAAGATTGAAATCAGCGAACTGTATGATAATACGAAAAGATGTATACTGTATCTGTGCGTGATGAACCTCTGACTTTGCCATCGGTCCATCTGATTATCAATTATACCGCGTATTAATTACGTGCAGCCACAGTAATCCTGTTTCCGTATAGTACCCCCACATACGGACTGATTAGATATATTGAGTAATACATGAACGTAATCTATCACCGACCTGTCATCCAAGTCTGTCAGTCTGTCCAATATCATCCAGTAAGAATCTTCCGTGGTCATTCTAAATAACGGGAACTCCACAAAAATCACGATAAGATCATGTATCTATCCATCTTATCTTCTGGAAAATCCCACCCCAGGGAGGTGTTTTTAAAACTAAGAACGATAAATGATCTTATCAGGGTGTTTGTCGCATTCTCGTTACCTACAGTGATCCGTCTTTATGGAGGACAGTCTTACAAGACGATCAGGAAGTAAGATCTTGATGAGAAGATCACAAGTTTTACATTTGTGTACAGGTCCTATCTTAGGTAGGTTTTATGCTTGATAATGGAATGTCGGCTGCTAAGATAGGAAACAATAATCGATAAAAAAAAACGTAAAAGATTTCATGGAATTCTGAGGATCACATCTAAAAAAAACTCTGATCGTTGTTACTATCGCCTGAGGTTAGTCCAAATCGTAACAGTTCAGCTGGTATCATTCTTAGTTTTAAAAACACCCTCCAATATGAAATCCCTGAAATAAAACGCGTTCATAATGACACAGACACGGAGAAAGTAAAGGCGAACTCCACTCACCAGTTACATGCACATACTGGCCTCCTGTGCCTCCACTTCACTAAATCCTCACCAGGCGGCGCACAACTCAGCGTCTCTCCGGCGTCTCTCCCGCGTCTCACCACCAAGAGGCTGCTGGTACCGGCGAGTCCTCGCGTCGTAAACCGTGCACTGCGGCAACCAGCGCGGCTTCGCGGATAGAGACGCGTGACGTGTGTGAGTGGGACGCGCGGAGGACGCTGGGTAAGCTGCCCGGAGACGCCCAGTGGGCATGCGCGGGGCGGGGATCAGCCAATGGGAGGCGGGGCAGGTCGGCAGTGCGGATCTGGGGGTCAGGGAGGGGGCAGGACTGGCCAGGTAAGTCGGCTCAGCGGCCAGGTGGGCGGCCAGGTGGGCGGGGGGGGGGGGGGGGGGGACGGCCAGGTATAATTAATTACTAATTGTCTTCTGATTGCCGCCTTCCCACGCAGAGCCCTCTGCCGGACCCCACGTGAATCTCACGTCGGCTCCACCAGCCTCTACTAAGATTATATGTTGTTTATAACCAGCCTCTACTAAGATTATATGTTGTTTATAACCAGCCTCTACTAAGATTATATGCTGTTTATAAGTCGCCTCTACTAAGATTATATTCTGTTTATTAACCGCCTCTACTAAGATTATACGCTGTTTATAAGTCGCCTCTACTAAGATTATATGCTGTTTATAACCAGTCTCTACTAAGATTATACGCTGTTTATAACCAAACTCTACTAAGATTATACGCTGTTTATAACCAGACTCTACTAAGATTATACGCTGTTTATAACCAGCCTCTACTAAGATTATACTCTGTTTATAAGTCACCTCTACTGAGATTAAATACGCTGTTTATAAGTCGCCTCTACTAAGATTATATGCTGATTATAAGCCGTCTCTACTAAGATTATACGCTGTTTATAAGTCGCCTCTATTAAGATTATACGCTGTTTATAAGTCGCCTCTACTAAGATTATGCGCTGTTTATAAGTCGCCTCTACTAAGATTATACGCTGTTTATTAGAGTCACCTCTACTAAGATTATACACTGTTTATAAGCCGCCTCTACTAAGATTATACGCTGTTTCCAAGAGTTACCTCTACTAAGATTATATGATGTTTATAAGTCGCCTCTACTAAGATTATGCGCTGTTTATAAGTCGCCTCTACTAAGATTATACGCTGTTTATTAGAGTCACCTCTACTAAGATTATACACTGTTTATAAGCCGCCTCTACTAAGATTATATGCTGTTTCCAAGAGTTACCTCTACTAAGATTATATGATGTTTATAAGTCGCCTCTACTAAGATTATATGCTGTTTAAATAAGACCCGCCCCTACTAAGATTATACGCTGTTTATAAATCGCCTCTACTAAGATTAAACACTGTATAAGTCGCCTCTACTAAGATTATACACTGTTTATAAGTCGCCTCTACTAAGATTATACAATGAGTCAATGTCAAACCTATGGCATCTTTTATTAGGGGTAGGATAAATACACAATATTACCATGATTTCGATCTGAGTGGCCGTATTCTCCGCGTAGTTGACGAGTATTGCGTAGCGTCAACTACAAGGAGAATACGGCCACACAGATCGAAATTATGGTAATGTTGTATTTATTACTCACTTATTTTTAGATTTAAACAATAAATATGATCGTTAGAAAACTTTTCAACGCAATTAAGAAGTTATGTTTGGGTCTACTTTCATCTAAAAAATCCGTATCCTCCTAGGAGGGTACGGAGCTCCGTATCCTCCTCAGTAGCGATCTGTAATCTCCATAGGCTTAGTATGGAGACTCCGTATCAGGTGGGTAATAAATGGTAAAACACCACTGCAGTCTTCTCCTGATGAGCCGAGAATTAACCAAACGGCGAGTCTTTGTCTCGACTTAATCTCATGACGGAAGCTCGCTAAGTTCTCCTCGTATTGACAAGAATATGACAAGGTCACAGGACCATTGTAAATATGTATTGACCAATCGAGTCAACAACATGTGAGATGTTTCAGACAAACTGTATCAATTCATGCGTCACATTGTGATACAGCTGACAAGTGAGTTCGAGACATTCGCACACAGGTATATGACTAGGAGCAAATAGGATGTTCATCACAAATGAGTGTGCACAATTTTATACATGAATAATAATTAAAGGTTTGAGTTAGTTTAGGCCTATGGATAGTTTTCTGTAACCCACTTGCACCCAGTCAACTTGCCATTTCTGCAACTCTCTATCTAGGATCCAAACACATCAACCATCAGTGGGTCTTGAGGTATTTCGGTCTAGAGTGATTGGTCATGGTCAGCTGGGCACGCCTCTAAGACACTGAGACACTGGCTCCCTGCTCTATTCTCACTATCACAGTGAATAGCACACTTACTTGCACTGTTGGTGCTACTTCTCATATCTGTCTAACACCTTTGTCACGAAACTAGTGAAACAGGTCCATGATGTGTAGATTTGTCCAATTCTTATGTTTGAGGTCTGTCTTTTCCTAAGGGCAGCTACTTGTGTTGTCACGAGACTAGACAACCCCAATGTCTGTATGGTGTCACAGACATGTCACAAAACTAGTGAAACAGGGACCTGTTTCAGTAGTTTCATGACATGTCTAGATGGCGTCTGTGACACCATACAGACAGATCAACACAAGTTGCGGCACTTAGGACAAGACAGACTCCAAACACGGTGTGTCCGGTTTCAAAAGTATTAGACAATTTCACTCATTGTCCGTTGGAATTAAGCAATGAAACTTTAACACGAGTAAGGTTTACATATAATCTATAATCGCGTCAAATATAAAGAAAATTGGCCGCTCTGATCCGCTGATATTTGACATCAACTGTGACATGTATTATGAAACCTGATAAACAGTTTTTCGCTGTTGCTTGCACTGTTGGTGCCGCTATTGATGTCTGTCTGGGCCTAACGTTACGAAACTACTGAAACAGGTCCCAAGTCCCTGATCTGATACATCGCCAACTGTGACACAACATGTGACATTTGATGTGACATGCATTATGAAACGTGACTTACTTTTGTCCGTTCTTGCTTGCACTGTTGGTGCCGCTTCTCATGTCTGTCTGACACTTTTGTCACGAAACTTGTGAAACAGGTCCCTGGTGCCTGATCTATCCAGGTACGATGTGCCCAACCGCCAGCTCCCAACGTTAACAGAGTGGTCAATAGAGCGCAGTGATTAGTTTTAAAATCAATGAAGCCTACATGTATACCTGGTTGGTCTTATCATATATAATCAGCCGTGTTACATCAACCCGGCTGAGAGCTTACCACAATCAATAACAACTTTCAGATAGCAGGGTTTAATAGGCAGGATGCACATTGGACACTGAGTGGAGAAAGGTTGGACACTCAGTGTCAGAACTGCTGATGGCTTAAGATCAAGTCCAATGTCTGAGAGGTGCCAATGTCTCTGACGCTTTTTGAAGTTTCACCTGGGACCCGTTTCAATAGTCTGTAGGACGTCCGTTATTAGGTTTAGTGACACAATAGCGGTACTTCGCGTTGCAGTAGTTAAGGGACAACCGTTTGTGGGACATAGGGTAACAGACAGGCGGAAATAGTGGCTTGTCCCATCTCAGAAGTGGGTGTCCAGTCACTAAAAGGGTCACTGTAGTGTCTTAAATAGCGAGAGGGTATACCCTCTCGTTTTTGATGTCACAAACACATAACTTTACTTACCATAAGAATAAAGATATGAAACTTTAACCCCAGTTAGGGACACATACAACTTATAAACATGCAAAATATGAAGGATATCGGTTCATGCAATCCAGAGATATTCACATTTGAATTTTGTCAAAGAAAATGCTGCTCTGGTGTCCAGTGTAGAATTACCCAAGCGCAATGCGGTGATCTTCACCTTGACACCACTTGTTCCCAGTAGGACATGAGTATGAGAGGTGGGGTACCCAACATGTGTTGTCCCAAACTAGGGACACATCCACAATAGTGACAAGACACACCTCCCCTTTAGTGACATGCCTATTGCAACGCGACCAAACTTTTTCTGTTATTCAAGTCACTATTGGCGTCACTAAACATGTCACTAAGTGGTTTAGTAACCCATTCTATTGAAACGGGCCCCTGTATAGTATTCTTAACATCTAAAGCCTAATGCCCATCTACCGATTTCGGAACATTCATGTACCTTTGTCGGCGAAAAACGGACGGTAATCTGTCTCAACCAAGGCATCCTAACGGAGTCGGCCGTAGTCGGTAGATGTAGGACAGCTAGGCAAGGGTGAGCTACCGATAAGTAGATCGATTTGCTTAGGACTAATATCCACCACCCCATCTCCTCAAAGAGTAAAGTGGAATTCACACGGTGGGATCCATGTACCTCACAGGGTTCAAAATCTCATGAGATTCTGTTACTTTTTGGGGGTAAATGTCGCCAACAATTGCAGGGGGAAAATACGTCTTAGGGAAATGGAATGCTGCAATTTTGATGAAGATATTGTGTTCGAGTACAGAATCTCAGCGGGATTTGTCTCAAACAAACACCCTGTGAGGTACATGAATTTCATCGTGTGAATCCCACTTTACGTAATTTGCCTGCGACAAGTTGACCGAGTCCTATACGATTTGCAAACTAATCGCTCAACCCTGAATCGGTAGATGGGCATCAGGCTTTATACACTCACTGTTATATATTAGATTCGAGGACTTACTTGCTTGTTTTTGGGTAGACCAAGTCAAGGTGTGTTTCATCCACAAACAGTATTCACAGCCACGCTGTCCACATTTTAATGCTGCTCATGCCTGTTGTAATTCTCAAAAAGTCTTTGATTTAATTGACCTGAGAAATCTAGCTGAGTAGTTTCTTTGTTTCCTAATGTGGGATTCACACGGTGGGATTCATGTACCTCACAGGGTTCATAATCTCATGAGATTCTGTTCCTTTTTAGGGGGAAACTTCTTTGACAATTACATGGGGAAAACATGTCTCAGGGAAATGAAACTCTGTAATTTAGACAATGAAATTGTGTTCGTGAACAGAATCTCAGCAGGATTTGTCTCAGAAAAACACCCTGTGAGGTACATGAATCCCACCGTATGAATCCCACTTAAGTCTTTGGTAAAGGAGGTTGCATGCTTTATTGAGAACTGGAAAAGGGCCGCCGTAGGGCCACTAGCAGGGCTGCAGTGGCTGAGGGGCCGGTGTTAATGTCCAGGGGCTGAGGGGCCGGAGTTGTCCAGGGGCTGAGGGGCCAGAGTTGTCCAGGGGCTAAGGGGCTGGAGTTGTCCAGGGGCGGAGGGCCGGAGTTGTCCAGGGGGTAAGGGGCCAGAGTTGTCCAGGGGCTAAGGGGCCAGAGTTGTCCTGGGGCTAAGAGGCCAGAGTTTTCCAGGGGCGAAGGGCCAGAGTTGTCCAGGAGCTATGGGGCCAGAGTTGTCCAGGAGCTATGGGGCCAGAGTTCTCCAGGGGCGAGGCGGCAGAGTTGCCCAGGGGCTAAGGGGCCAGATTTGTTCAGGGGGTGAGGGGCCAGAGTTGTCCAGGGGGTGAGGGGCCAGAGTTGTCCAGGAGCTAAGGGGCCAGAGTTGTCCAGGGGCTGAGGGGCCAGAGTTGTCCAGGGGCTAAGGGGCTGGAGTTGTCCAGGGGCGGAGGGCCGGAGTTGTCCAGGGGCTAAGGGGCCAGAGTTGTCCAGGGGCTAAGGGGCCAGAGTTGTCCAGGGGCTAAGGGGCCGGAGTTGTCCAGGGGCGGAGGGCCGGAGTTGTCCAGGAGCTATGGGGCCAGAGTTGTAAAGGGGGTGAGGGGCCGGAGTTGTCCAGGAGCTAAGGGGCCAGAGTTATTCAGGGGGTGAGGGGCCAGAGTTGTCCAGGGGGTGAGGGGCCGGAGTTGTCCAGGAGCTAAGGGGCCAAAGTTGTCCAGGGGCTAAGGGGCCAGAGTTGTCCAGGGGCTAAGGGGCCGGAGTTGTCCAGGGGCGGAGGGCCGGAGTTGTCCAGGAGCTATGGGGCCAGAGTTGTATAGGGGGTGAGGGGCCGGAGTTGTCCAGGAGCTAAGGGGCCAGAGTTGTTCAGGGGGTGAGGGGCCAGAGTTGTCCAGGGGGTGAGGGGCCGGAGTTGTCCAGGAGCTAAGGGGCCAAAGTTGTCCAGGGGCTAAGGGGCCAGAGTTGTCCAGGGGCTGAGGGGCCAGAGTTGTCCAGGGGCTAAGGGGCTGGAGTTGTCCAGGGGCGGAGGGCCGGAGTTGTCCAGGGGCTAAGGGGCCAGAGTTGTCCAGGGGCTAAGGGGCCAGAGTTGTCCAGGGGCTATGGGGCCAGAGTTGTAAAGGGGGTGAGGGGCCGGAGTTGTCCAGGGGGTTTCCTCCTAGGACGCTCAAAAGCCCACCTGGTCCCGGAAGTTACGTAGAGGGACAGACAGGAGTCTGCTATATTCATAGGCCACAGAGTGATTGCTAGTTCTGCTATCATCCACCAAGAATTATAAGATAGCGACACTGTAGTCGGGGGACAACCACCATTATCTTTTGTTATAACCTATAATATAATCATGAGGTTCAAAACGCATTATTGCATGCCAAATAAATATTTAATGATCTGTAGATGACCTGGTGTTTTGTATGGCGTTGGGGGCAAGATGGCTGCCTCTATAACACAATGGCTACGTGTACTTGCGGACGACCCTCCAGACTTCAGAGTATCTCAGGACTCCCTCTCCCCCCCCACCCCCGATCAGCACCATCGGCACCTGGACCTGTTTCCCTAGTTTCGTGACATGTCTAGATGGCGTCATACAGACAGATTGGGGTTCACTAGTTCCATGACAACACAAGTAGCGCTGGTACAAGTGGCGCTCTAGTGTCACTGTTCGCAAAACACCGACATTGTGACACAACATGCAGAAATAGATGTGACATGCGTTATGAAACGTGATTCCGTTTTGTCTGGTTGGCACTGTTGGTGCCGCTTTTCATGTCTGTCTAACACCTTTGTCACAAAACTAGTGAAACAGGTCCATGATGTGTAGATTTGTCTAATTCTTATGTTTGGGGTCTGTCTTTACCTAAGGGCAGCTAATTGTGTTGTCACAAAAATAGACAACCCCAATGTCTGTATGATGTCACAGACATGTCACGAAACTAGTGAAATAGGGACCATAAGGTCACAAGCCAGGGCTAACCCAGTGAGGGGCACCCCATATAAGGAATAACCCAGTGAGGGGCACCCCATATAAGGAATAACCCGGTGAGGGGCACCCCATATAAGGAATAATCCGGTGAGGGGCACCCCATATAAGGAATAACCCGGTAAGGGGCACCCCATATAAGGAATAACCCAGTGAGGGGCACCCCATATAAGGAATAACCCGGTGAGGGGCACCCCATATAAGGAATAACCCGGTAAGGGGCACCCCATATAAGGAATAACCCGGTAAGGGGCACCCCATATAAGGAATAACCCAGTGAGGGGCACCCCATATAAGGAATAACCCAGTGAGGGGCACCCCATATAAGGAATAACCCGGTAAGGGGCACCCCATATAAGGAATAACCCAGTGAGGGGCACCCCATATAAGGAATAACCCAGTGAGGGGCAACCCATATAAGGAATAACCCGGTAAGGGGCACCCCATATAAGGAATAACCCAGTGAGGGGCACCCCATATAAGGGTGCACTTTTGCTCGGTACGGAGGGTGTCCCCTTCAGAGTGATTCTACTTTCTTCATATCCGTTTTATTGAATAAAGAATCACGTGTAAACGTACGTGATCTTCCATCCGCTGCTGGGCGGAGGTAGATAATCTGATACCTCGATGTGTGCGTGGCCACCTTTCTGAGAACCTCTCTGAGAAGTACGTCCGAAGACCGGCTCATTCAGATAATTGACACAAGACCTTGGCCAAATGGAACTACCCTAATGAAGTACATTTTCTTAAGGAGACTGGTACGTGATATATTAGAGGTTGTTATCAATAATTAGAATCTGTCTGCTGAGTGAAGTGCTCCAGGATGTCTGTCTACCGATTCTAACGTCATGCGATATATTCATGGCTAATTCTTTAACTCTTTAAGGACGGGTGCATGTGGCCGAGCTATTCCTGTAAGGACGGGTGCTGGTGGCAGTTTGTCTGCCCAGAGGACGGCTATTTAATTTGCAAAACTCATATTTTTAGTGTGTAATCATGTGATATGAAATATAATCCTAAATATTTTATTTCTTTTGAACTGGAATACGAAACATGATGTCATATCTACATCTTGTAAAACTTTCATGAATATTGCTCTGTTATTTCTGTAATAAAACATTTTTGTAAATATTGGAACAATGATGCCTCAAGCCATCATGCGTCTTTAGTGCGGTGATGCCTCCATGCATCATGCGTCTTTACTGCGGTGATGCCTCCAGGCATCATGCGTCTTTAGTGCGGTCTTTAGTGCGTCTTTAGTGCGGTGATGCCTCCATGCATCATGCATCTTTACACTGGTGATGCCTCCAGGCATCATGCGTCTTTAGTGTGGTGATGCCTCCAGGCATCATGCGTCTTTAGTGTGGTGATGCCTCCATGCATCATGCGTCTTTACTGCGGTGATGCCTACAGGCATCATGCGTCTTTAGTGTGGTGATGCCTCCAGGCATCATGCGTCTTCAGTGTGGTGATGCCTCCAGGCATCATGTGTCTTTAGTGCAGTGATGCCTCCAGGCGTCATGTTCTTTAGTGCGGTGATGCCTCCAGCCACCATGCGTCTTTAGTGTGGTGATGCCTCCAGGCATCATATGTCTTTAGTAAGGTGATGCCTCCAGGTATCGTGTGTCCTTAGTGTGGTGATACCTCCAGGCATCATGCATCCTTAAAGGGTTAAAGGATATAGAACAATTGCCCAAAAAGTTAAAAGCATTGCCTAATAAACTACGTTTTGAAATTTCTATATATTCCTTCACAATACAATAATGATACTAATCTCTAAATCAAAGACTAGAATGGTGATCCCCGATTTTCATGTTCGATATGTGTAGTAATTAGATGAGCATTGATGGGAATAAATAGATTGTGTAGGGGTCAGGGTAGTCGAGCAGCGTTGTTTTCACTTCACGCTAGGTGGCGCGAGTGCCGATCCCTGCTGTGCGGTAAGGCTGGCGGACCCATGTATGCAAATACTACGGGGTCGCACGCATTATATAACTCAGTCAGTATATATAAGGACTGAGTCCGCAGCGGGTCGACGGGTCTTCTTGCGGTGCCTCTCAGTTGAGTGAATGCCTGGAGCCTCATAAGTTTGTAAGGTTTCTTTGGAACCTCTCAACGGTGAAGAGACCCGAATTTCTTCCCGCACTGTAAGCTTGAAGGTACAATTAACTGTTTGTATCTAAATGTCTGGAGTCTGGTCTTATGTCCATAGTTAAGCGTTAGGTTGTAGATCCCGCATCTCCCTACCTTTCTGGGATTCAATCCGAACCCACCCGTGCTGAGGCATTAGCACGGGGTAGCAACTATAGTCTCAGCCACTGGTTGACTGCTGCTTCACGGAAAGTGGTCATACACTTTCAGCGACCAGTGATCTGCTACAATTGCAATACAGACAAACTCATCTGTTTTCATCAATAAACGTTTTTAACTACATTGGAACGAGGTTGATTATGTGTGGTAAAAATCCTTCATATACAAAAACAAGTTTTGATGGTATTTCTGGATGATAGCTTCTATAGTGTGACCTTGCCCAAGTACTTTTTTTTTAGGTTGATATTTATTCGTCACTCTTACTGTCCCCCCTCCGTACCACGTGACTTGCTGATAAACCAATAATACTGTAAGTGACGAAATGGCCTTTTTAATGATTTTTAATGATTTCCAAGTATTGAGACAAAATGTGAGGGAATGAAACCCGAAATTACTATGCAGGAATACGTACCCTGGACTGATTTGCTTCACACAAGACCCTGTGTACATATATCACACGTGTAAGCCTACACGCGCACCAATACTAATTAAAACGTCAGGAGGTGTTTTTTAGACATCTTTATTAATGATTATGTAAAAAAAAGTGACAGAGTGGGAGACGGTTTTGGTGGTTGTCATGACAATGCACTCCATAGACCTGAGAGGTGTTTTTGAGTCCTGACGATCGTTAATAGTGACCAGTTAGTGACCGTTCTGAGGGCATTGCGTTCCACAGACGAATGATCGTAACAATAAGGATAATTCCCAGGGGCGGTGAGGTCTTAGTCACTGTTTGCATTCCAGTCGTGATCATTTGGTGACCATTTAGTCCAAATGATCTCCAAAATAGTGAGTCAGACTTGTCATGCATGTATTTTATTATCCACCTAATACAAAGTGTCCAAAGAAAACACATAGGGAGTTAGTATGGACATACCCGGCGCATGCAGATATGTTGTGTGCTCCGGGTGGCGCATATGGAAAAATAGTGCGTATGGAAAAATAGTGCATAACTAAAACGAACTGATATCGACATGCCACTTGTCCAGAAAAGGTGGATAATAAATGCAATATAGACTGGTTTCAGATAAAAGCAGCCGTATACTCCTCGGAGTTGACTTTGTGCAATATCCTCGCATACGCTCGGATATTACTACGCGTCAACTCCTAGGAGCATATGGCCGCTTGTATCTGAAACCAGTCAATATTGTGTATATATTCAAATGATCACGACTTTTTGATCATTTATCTATGAACTAGCGACTTCGTCGATTCATATTTAACATTTAACGGGTGAATGGGAAACCATCATTATCATGTGGTAAACATTTCGAATAACACAGGTGTTTGAGCTGATCATCAGCGATCAAAACTATTTGGATTGACACCAGCGTAATGTGATCTCATTGCATTCTCTCAAGGAGAGATCGGAAAACTACAATTCTAAATTATATTTTAAGTACAGCTAGAATCAAATCATCAGAATAGAAGTACATCTGTGCAGAGAAAAATACAAAAAATCAGCAGGATTCAGTTAAGTACTGCACGAGAATCTCATTCTCGTGGCTCTTCAGTCCCCATGCCTAGGTCTGGTTCACTCTGTCTCTATGTGCGGGAGATACTCCAAGCGGATTTTACCCGAATCATAGTTTTTTAGATATAGTAGGTAAACACAATACACTCTAAACGGTCGCTAACCAGTCACTATTAACGATTCTCATGACTGTAAAACACCTCCCTGGCTTCGTCAACTTCATCACAGTTGAAGAGGCTAGTCAATAATTACTTTTCCAATAAAATAAAAAAAAACAATACCAATTTGCTATACATTATTTTTTATTTCAAGCTAACAAGTAATAATCAAAATGTAGACTCACAGAGGTACAAAGCGATTCTGTAACACTATATATATAATAAATATATAACTTATCACCATTCTCATCCATAGAAAATAACACCTTAAAAATGGGATTTAAAGCTGGTGCATATAAAACTAGTCATGAGATTTGGGACGGTAGTGGTTCAATAGGTTAAAACCTTAGTAGATGTAGCATTCAGGATGTCAGTTGAGGTTACAAAGAAGGGAATATATTTTATATAAGAAATCTACTACCACAGTGAGGCTCAGAAAACAGGAAAAACACATAGTTGTTGGTCATGGAATGGTTCTGGGGTGTGTTGGGAGGTTTGAGCCACTGTTAATTGGTGTGATTAAGGCGAATTTTATTCTTTGTTTTACACAAGAATTTAAAAAAAAAAATTATTTTGGAAAATAGGGAAACTGCCATCTCTTGAGTACAGCTTTTTTCGTTAAGCTGGTTCTGAGAAATTACAAGAAAATCTGGAAAACAGTCGGCAGGGTTTTCTAAAAAGAAGAAACCAACAAGTTTTGGTCAGTCATCATTCACTATGAGTTTGATGCGGTGTGATATGAACGAGGCGACAGTCAAGTAAATATCATGTAACGTTCAAACGAGTTGGAGAACAACGACTTTGACCAAAACGGGTTGCTTTCTGTGTTTATCTCACCCCTGTCTAATTCATATCACCTACGTTATCCGTTAGAGCATGGGCCACATGCGCTGCCTAGATGAGGGGACTTTCTGTATAGACTTTCAGTGTGCTGCAAAAACTATCCCTTCACTACCTGCGTACCAATACTGTGGCATTGGTAAGGTACAGAGGCTCAGTATCTTACAGGAGTGCCCAGCTGACCATGACCAGTCACTATAGACTGAAAGAATGGACGACACACAGGATATAGACCCTGGGGAATGGACTATAATACTTGTAGAGGCATCGAGTTTCCAATGTTAAGCCTATGGGACAAAAATACCCGGGGTGAGATAAAGTACAGGCTGTGTGCCCCAACGGTGGCCAGGGACAAAGCTACTGGAAGCTCCTGCATGCTGAGTTATTCTAAGTGAATTCCTGGCACACGCTGAGAACTAAATGGCCAGAAGTGCGAACATCTCGGTCATCATCTTTGAGGTTTTCATTTTGAACCCTCATACCCCACCCACAAAAATAGTTTTCGTCTCATATTTATATTGACCTGGGGCTCGTTTAATAATCTGGGATCCTATATGTAGACCCTTTTCTGTATGCAAAAGAGACACAGGGACGATGTGGGCCAACTTTATTCAACACTTAGGGACGACCTTATGGAAGGCTAAGACTGTCTTAGCAAACAGACTTAAGCATTATTAAAGGATAACCCTTGTACGTGGTACAGAAGATAGTCATGTATGAGCCTATATTATTAAACGGGCACCTGGTGAAGTGTACATACAGCTGGTCGAGTCATGTTCGATCAAATCGCATCTGGACGGGGTATGTTTGGTTTAATTGCATCTGGTCAGGTTGTTAGATATCCAAGTCTCATCGTACTTACAGGACAGAGGGGAATGGTAGCGTCTGGTCAGTTCATGTCGAATCGCGCCTGGTTGGGTCGTGTCTGGTCAAAGGCTTGATTCCATGTAGCCGATATCACTCCTGATGTGGTCAAGATGTACTCCAGTTTAGGTCTTGCCACCAAAACTATCCTATGTCTGGTCTCTGTCTGTAGCCCATCATCGCAATGGAATAGGGCAGGGGAGCATCAGCAACAAAATTGGAGTACATCTGGACCCAATCGGGAGTGAAGTCGGCTATATGGAATCAAGCCTTTAATCGCATCTGCTCGGGTCGTGTCTGGTATAATCGCGCTGGGCGGGTTATGTTTGGTCTAATGGTGTCTGATCGGGTTGCGTCTGTTTGGGCCATGTTTGGTTTAATCACATTTGGTTGGGTCGTGTTTGGTTTAATCGAATCGGGTCTGCGCATGTACCCGAGTCTCATCGTACATACAGGACAGAGTAGAATGGTAGTTCTTGGCTCATTTAGTCATGTTTGATCAAATCGTGTCTATATAGAATCAAGCCTTTAATCGCATCTGGTCGGGTCGTGTCTGGTATACCCTGGTCTCATTGTACTTACCGGACAGAGTGGAATGGTAGCGTCTGGTCAGTTCTCGTCTCGTTGGGTCATGTTTGGTCAAATCGCGTTGTCTGCACAGATATCTGTATTTCACCACACTTACCAGACAGAGTGGAATGGTAGCTCAGCTCCATTGCCTCGTATTTATCATTCTAACCAGAGCTCTGTCTACTAGAGAACATCCGACTTACTGCAGTTTTGATATCATTGACTGCCTGAGGCTTTACAGTTTTAACGACTCATGTTCCATAGACCTCAGCCATCCCATAATATGATAAACACTTCCTTCTCACAAGGTACGGAAGGTGTATACCACGTCTTTGATATATTACTGAATCTGACAAGTTTTACTAGCATTTACTGAGTATTTAGTATCTTTCCAAAGCTTGACTCATTCGTTAATTGTCATAATAGCTTTGCGATATAACACAATAACCACTTCTTTTTCTCCTCAGCATATACACCAATGGCTCACCGCTTACGAGATATGCGGGAGGCTACGTCAGGGCACCCAATACTGTTCAGAACCAATAGCAGTAATTCACTGGGACTGTAGTTTAAAACGGACGGGGATGGGGCAGGAGACAATAGCGAGATAACAGCGAGCGATACTTGTCACAGCAACGAGAGGTGGACGAGACTCACAGCGATATTTACAGTGCCCTGGTATATAAGTTTAAACTCAGCTTATAATATGTAAGTTTAAACTTAGTTTACAATATGTAAGTTTAAACTCAGTTTACAATATGTAAGTTTAAACTTAGTTTACAATATGTAAGTTTAAACTCAGTTTATAATCTGTCAGTTTAAACTCAGCTTATAATCTGTATGTTAAATTCAGTTTACATTATGTAAGTTTAAATTTAGTTTAAAATATGTAAGTTTAAACTCAGTTTACATTATGTAAGTTTAAATTCAGTTTATAATATGTAGGTTTAAACTTAGTTTACAATATGTAAGTTTAAACTTAGTTTACAATACGTAAGTTTAAACTTAGTTTACAATATGTAAGTTTAAACTCAGTTTACATTATGTAAGTTTAAACTCAGCTTATAATATGTAAGCTTAAACTTAGTTTACAATATGTAAGTTTAAACTCAGTTTACATTATGTAAGTTTAAACTTAGTTTACAATACGTAAGTTTAAACTTAGTTTGCAATATGTAAGTTTAAACTCAGGGTTCGCACCAACTCAGACGAACAGAGAGAGACATTACAAGAAAAAACAGCAAGAGAAATAACACTGCAACATTTTACAAATAAGTCTTAATTCTGGGCAAGAAGAGTATCGTTGTGGCAAATGTCATTATAGAAGATCAAAGGCAATGTTGGTTTTCAAGGGCTATGAATTAAATTTGGCGATATGAAGGGTGTTGACAAGGTAACTTAGCATTATAAACTATGACGAGATAGAAACCTGACAAGTCACCAGAATCATCGACATTACTAAATCGACATGTTAGAATCACCAACATTACTGACTCGACATCAAAGGTGACTGAGATGATAATTTTTTGAATTTCTCCATTCTTTTAGAAGGAATAAAGTATATGTATTCTTGCGTCATTTGCTGCCAGCTGCTGTAAAAACTTCATTTGAAGATCCTTTTAAAGAGATACCTTGGTGATCAGTGTAGTATTACTTTTAGGGGCCTGCTCCGCCGGGCTGGCGGTATGGCCATAGAAGTCTCTGCACTGCTGCCATACTCCCACCGTGCGACCACCATGTTAACTCGAGTATAGAAATCGGTGCAGTGGAGCAGGTCACACACTCAGCGACAGCGGCCGCATGAAAGTGAAACAATAAAACCTAATGAATTAGCTTTTGTCGGGTGCCTGCAAACTCATCCTGATGGCCGTCATGTAACGTCACCCGCGAAATGGGCCTGTGGGTTTGTATACTATATACATGTTTGGCAGACGCCCGACAGCGTCGTTTTCACTCTACACCCGGTGGAACAGGCCCTTACATGGTACTTATTATCTGAATGCAGTCCCCGCGGTCTGCGTGTGGCTGGACGGTCTGGGGGAATGTTACATCATGTCGGTACATGTTTATCATCACTAACAGCCTACAACTAGGTGGACGGTCTCGATTAACAGCCGCGCATGTCTCCGGACGCGCATGCGTAGTCCCGTCATCGGACCTTGCCTCGGCTGGACGGCTTCTTTCCGTGGTTACTGCTCGGACGGTTCGTCGGTGACGGCGCAGTGTTTCCTGAACCTGCAGAGAAATCAGCGATGTCAGTTGGGGTCATGTAAAAAAGAGGAAATATTTTTCTTGTGGAATTTACTACCTCAGAGAAACAATTCCAACCATGAATTTTGCACAAACCTCAAAGGAACGAAAAAGATTATAAACCTACTACCTCAGAGAGACTAAAACAACATTGAAAACACATCATCATTCTCCAGGCAATGGCGCGTTGGTGTGTGGGGAGGTTTGAACCACTGTTTATCGGTGTGAATGAGGCACACTTTATTCTCTTTGTTCTACACAGGAAAATGTAATTTGATTTACTAAAAATGAAAACAAGGATTTCCTTGTAAAAAATGCCATCTCTGGAGCGATGGAATAATGTCAGCAATCAGAGTGAAATATTTCACATGTAGAACTCGGAGAGACCGAGAAAAAACACAACACGTCAGTGTCAGCCACGGTCTATGGGGAGCCAAAGTGAACCGGCTAAAATGAAAGGTACACATGTTCAAACACCATTTCCTGAGGCCAGTAAGAACGAGGCTTAGTGCTAAACCTATGGGGGTTTGAGGCTAGACTTTTGTTTTCGGTCTCGTTTGTTACTTTTGAAGTGTAGTTTACTACTATTGTCTCTGAATAACTCTGTCTCGAAGCTATAATGACAGTTGTTAAGTTCATCAAAAATATGGATCTAAAAGATTGGAGAATATGACACATATAATCTCAAACCTTCATGGTCAAAGTATTAAGTGCCTATATCCGGAAATGGTGTTTTGTGACTAGGTATCTGTGGTTTCAGCGGGTTCACTTTGGCTTCCTATGGGGAGGTTAAAATTTTTAAATTTCTTTTATTTATACTGGAGGGTCTACTAGGATACCACCCTATTTTCAGTAGGCTCCAATTGTCAAGTCCATTGGTGAATAAGGCTCAACTAATATTTTCTTTGTTTTTATCTCACCCGGTATTTTTCTCCATAGGCTTAACATTAGGAACTCGTACTCCACGGCTGTGAAGTTCGTGAACCCAATACTCAATGGCTATTTGGGTGATTCATTTTATCAATAAATAATGTTTTACAGGGTGAGATAAAATCAGAAACCCACTCGATGAAAATAACTTGGTCCGCACTCCACCTTGTTTGACCACAGAGTAATTCACTCAGCTTCACTTCGTGAATTACTCTGCACTCAAACTCGGTGGAGTACGGACCAAGCTATTTCCATCTTGTGGGTTTCCTTCTAATAATAAATTCCGTATACTGAGTATGTAATGAACAAGTAATAAACGAGTAGTGAATGTGTAGTTAACAACGAGTAATGGACGAGCGAGGAATCAGAATTAAACCCGTGATCAACAATTAACATCTCAAGATGAACGAGTAAATAAATAGTGAACAGAAACACCTTGTACGAGCAGAGTTTTACCTCCTCCGAACCAGATCTGGAAGGTGTATCAGAGAGAAGTGTTTGAGACGAACTCAGTTGACAACACAGTCTTCTCTGGGCACCTGTGTGAGTTATGATACCCGCACACAACTACCCGTGCACCAGCCATACGTCAACTACTGTCAATTCCCGCGTATATTAGACGCTTCTCGTGTATAAGAGACACCCCGATTTTGGGAAAATCTTATAAGACACCTCCTAGGACATTCCATGTCCTCGCACCTCTTTGATCATTAACAGCAGCATAGATCTGTATCACATATGTAATACTACACACTGACTTAATACCAGGCATGTCAGTATAGCCATGACATGGCCATATAAGAAATATACATGTATTTCATGTAGAATTATCTGCCAGTCAGTATAGCCATGACATGGCCATATAAGAAATATACATGTTTTTCATGTAGAATTATCTGCCAGTCAGTATAGCCATGACATGGCCATATAAGAAATATACATGTTTTTCATGTAGAATTATCTGCCAGTCAGTATAGCCATGACATGGCCATATAAGAAATATACATGTTTTTCATGTAGAATTATCTGCCAGTCAGTATAGCCATGACATGGCCATATAAGAAATATACATTTACTATATACCCATGCCGTATATACTGTAAATATGTACCGTTTCGGTATATGACGTAAAAATACTGTACGGACCAGTGGCCCGTACACCAAACAACGGACTACCTACCCATACACATTTATTCAAATTTTGGTTGTTAAGAAAAATTAAATTGATTTTTTTTAAAATTTCGGGTATATAGTAAATATATAACGTCCAACCATGCTTGTTCAAGTCACAGAACTCGATGCTAATTTACCGTTTGTACGGAACTCGGCGTAAACGCCTCGGTCCGTACATACCGTAAATTAGCATCTCGTTCTGTGACTTATACAGCATGGTCAGGACGTTCTATATAAGTATTTCATGTAGAATTATCTGCCAGTCAGTATAGCCATGACATGGCCATATAAGAAATATACATGTATTTCATGTAGAATTATCTGCCAGTCAGTATAGCCATGACATGGCCATATAAGAAATATACATGTATTTCATGTAGAATTAACTGCCAGTCAGTATAGCCATGACATGGCCATATAAGAAATATACATGTATTTCATGTAGAATTAACTGCCAGTCAGTATAGCCATGACATGGCCACATAAGAAATATACATGTATTTCATGTAGAATTAACTGCCTCAGAGAGACAGAGAACACATAGAAAACACATCGTCACTGGCCATGGAATGGGGCTGGGGTGTACGGAGAGGTATGAACCACTGTTTACTGGTGTAAATGAGGCTCAGTTTATTCTCTCTATTTTTACGCATGACACATGACACATACATACAATCCTACTTACCACGGTCCCAATGTTAGTCTTAACGAGAGATGAAGTAAACGTGACATTAGTTTCAGCTTTGTAATAATCCAAATCTCATCAGGTTACAACTTACATTCAACACAGCATTTCACTAGCGTTCCTACTACGAACCACAGCTAATGCCTATTTTATTAAAAAAAATAATTTATTGGATAAAAGAACTTTGCATCACTTCTATTCCTGATGGATTTCTATTCAGAACTTTGCGTCCCATCTATAATGTTATTTCTTTATGACTCAACATCACATCTTTGCGCAAATGAACTTTGTGTGACATCCCTGAAGGTATTTATTTTATGAATTTCATGTCGCATCTCTGACAGCATTTCTTCAGAACTTCACATCAAATCTCTGATGGTATTTTTCAGAACCTAGCAGTGCATCTGTGATGTCGCTTCTTTAGGAACTTATTTACTTATGGGAAGTGTGATGTTGCTTAAATTGTGTTTGTTTAAAATTTTGTTCCTGCACATAAGCTCAATGTTAAACACCGGAAGGGTTGGCCAAGTGATGAAAATCAGCTTGTAGTATAGCTGACACTATCGTCTGGACTACATTGTGAACCAAAAAAGGACTGTATCCACGTACTATGACGTCAATAAAGAAAATTTGAAAAAAAACCCCAAAAAAACAGCTAAACCTTCCATGGTATTTTTTATAACTTTGTGTCACATCTGTGATGTCTTTTCTTTGGGAACTAAACCTTCCATGACATTTCTTTTATAACTTTGTGTCACATCTGTGATGTCTTTTCTTTAGGAACTTAACATCCCATGAAATTTTTTTATAACTTTACATCATATCTGTGATGGTGTCATTTTTCAAACTTCTCGTCACATCTGTGATGGGCGTTTTTCAGAACTTCATTTTCAGAACTCCGCGTCTCACCTGATGATATTTTTTTTCAGCTGCACAGATCTCAGGACCGCCATATTCAGACCTGAGTCCCCAAACGAACCCGGACACCTGGGGATGGAACTACCTTTCCGCTAAGATTACCACAATTAATTTTCCCCATTAAAATCCAAAGTTAATGGCATTCCGCTAGAACAAGTTCAATTTGCATCTCGGGGGGAGGTGGAATTAGGTCGGGTGTGAGAGAGGTGGCAAACAGGAGCTGTGGGACGACAAACTCCACTCCAGTCACTAACAGATTAATCAGGTGAGGCCACTCAAAAATAATACTGGTTTCTCATCACCAAGCCATGAAAAATATGACGAGGGCGCTTTTTTTAATATATTATTTTTTTGCTGGATCAAAGATGAATTAAAAGTGTCATAAAATGGGCTTCAGACATACAGTTAAATCCTGCGTACGCGGACATCCTACGTTCCGGGCCAAAGTGTCTGCTTATGCGGGGTGTCTGCTTACGCGGGGTTTTCAGACATCAGGAGCTTTAATTTGATACTAAATACACATACCTAAATAAATACCTAAAAGTATCTAAATGTTACCTAAATACACATTTCTATCAACTTTCATCTTATTTTAACACAAAAAAAAATCTTCTAAAATCGCTTTTGCTAATTCGCGCAGTGATGAGAAACAAGTTGGGTTTTTTTAGTGGCCTAATAAAAACACCACCTCCTCCCCCCACCTCTACTCTACCAGCATGTAGCCGGATGTACCTTCAGCAAACTGCCCAGGTCAGCAAATGTGGCACTTTGTTTGTTTGTTTAGTTCAACGTGCAGTATGTTTTATCAGACTTTGGGTGTGATTAATGAGACGTAGCAATTACACCTCTATGGCAAGCCGATGCCATAGAAAAACAAATTGATGCTATACTTCCTGATGGCATCCTCACCCGTTATGTTCATAATGCCTTAAGACATTCTCTCCCTTCCTATCCGCACTGCCTTAAGGCATTCTGTCCCTTTACATCCATACTGCCTTAAGGCATTCTGTCCCTTCACATCCATACTGCCTTAAGGCATTCTGTCCCTTTACATCCATACTGCCTTAAGGCATTCTGTCCCTTTACATCCATACTGCCTTAAGGCATTCTGTCCCTTCACATACATACTGCCTTAAGGCATTCTGTCCCTTTACATCCATACTGCCTTAAGGCATTCTGTCCCTTTACATCCATATGGCTGTGAAAGGTCCTTGATGTCCATACTTTCTAAACCCTTATATCTATAATTCCTTCATTCTCACCCTTCATGCCTTTCTGCCTTAAGGAATTCCCATCCTTCACGTCCATACTGCCTTAAGGCATTCTCTCCCTTCATGTCAATACTACCTTAAGGCATTCTCTCCCTTCATGTCAATACTGCCTTAAGGCATTCTCTCCCTTCATGTCAATACTGCCTTAAGGAATTCTGTCCATTAACATCCATTAACTTCCATTCTTTTCACAGCTTTCACGCCTTCATGCGCGAAAACGGGAAATGTCTTCCAATATGATTCCTTACCCAAAATACGGATTCCCAAAGACACAAGCTTTGCTGTATTATAGTATTTTTCTATCATCTACAATAAAGAATCTTACAAAACAGAAACATATCTTATAAAACATGTGTGATAACCCTATCTCAAACCTTAACCCTAACCCTAACCCTATCTTGGCTTCAAATTTTGTTTTCTCTGGGGAAGAACAAACAGAAAACCATTCCACTAATGCTATCCCTAACCCTTTCCTTATACCTAACCCTTTCCCTATCCCTAACCCAGCCCTAACCCTATCCGTAACCTATCTCAAACCTTAACCCTATCCCTAACCCTATCCCAAACCCTATTCCAAATCTTAACCCTAGCCCTAGCCCTAACCCAATCCCTAGCCCTAAACCTATCCCTAACACTAACCCTTTCCCTAACATTAACCCTTAACCCGCGAAAGCGGGAGTGCGAAACGCGGGCGCGAGGGGGCCGAGATGACCGCACGAAAAGGGGACAGAGGTGCTGAAGGGGCCGAGATGTCCGTGTACCATAAGGATATCCTAATTGAGTATTACAGTTGGTATTAGTTTACAGATTAGTATATTTCGATCTGACTCAAAAGAAACATCCTACACATTGTACAACAAGAGGGTTTGGTATGTCTGATTTGTTTCATATATTTTTGTTTGTTTGGGTAGTTTAACGTCCAATATGTTCTCTTAGACTTACTTTGGGTTTGACCAAATCTATGTGATGAATTTAGATAGAAATCTCACCACTACACATTTAAGGAGGTGAGAGTTCTTTTACTTCCCACACCCCATAGACATGGTATGAGAAGGACTGGCCTTTGATATAGCAGTAAATCTACAACTGCTGGGGGTGAAGGAATAAGGTGGCTGCACACCACACTACATAGACATGGTATGAGAAGGACTGGTCCTTGATATAGCAGTAAATCTACCACTGCTGGGATGAAGGAGAAAAGTGGCTTTACACCACACACCAAACAGACATGGTATGAGAAGGACTGGTCTTTGATATAGCAGTAAATCTACCACTGCTGGGGTTAAGGAATAAGGTGGCTGCACACCACACCACATAGACATGGTATGAAGAGGACTGGCCTTTGATATAGCAGTAAATCTACCACTGCTGGGGATGAAGGAGAAAGGTGGATGTAAACCACACCACATAGACATGGTATGAGAAGGACTGGTCTTTGATATAACAGTAAATCTACCACTGCTGGGGATGGAGGAGAAAGGTGGCTGTACACCACACCACATAGACATGGTATGAGAAAGACTGGTCCTTGAGATTATGAGTCCAGTGCTCTTCACCAGCTAACTCCCTTCTGTCGAACAACTGAAGGGTTGAGTCTAGTGAGGGGCTGTGTGAGGTGGGTGTGTGAGGTGGGTGTGTGAGGTGGGTGTGTGAGGTGAATGTGTGAGGTGGGTGTGTGATGTGGGTGTGTGAGGTGGGTGTGTGAGGTGGGTGTGTGGGGCGGGTGTGTGAGGCGGGTGTGTGAGGTGGGTGTGTGAGGTGGGTGTGTGGGGCAGGTGTGTGAGGTGGGTGTGTGAGGTGGGTGTGTGAGGTGGGTGTGTGGGGTGGGTGTGTGAGGTGGGTGTGTGAGGTGGGTGTGTTGGGTGGGTGTGTGAGGTGGGTGTGTGAGGTGGGTGTGTGAGGTGGGTGTGTGAGGTGGGTGTGTGAGGCGGGTGTGTGAGGTGGGTGTGTGAGGTGGGTGTGTGAGGTGGGTGTGTGAGGTGGGTGTGTGTGAGGTGGGTGTGTGAGGTGGGTGTGTGGGGCGGGTGTGTGAGGCGGGTGTGTGAGGTGGGTGTGTGAGGTGGGTGTGTGGGGTGGGTGTGTGAGGTGGGTGTGTGAGGTGGGTGTGTGAGGTGGGTGTGTGAGGTGGGTGTGTGAGGTGGGTGTGTGAGGTGGGTGTGTGAGGTGGGTGTGTGGGGTGGGTGTGTGAGGTGGGTGTGTGAGGTGGGTGTGTGAGGTGGGTGTGTGAGGTGGGTGTGTGAGGTGGGTGTGTGAGGTGGGTGTGTGAGGTGGGTGTGTGAGGCGGGTGTGTGAGGTGGCTGTATGAGGCGGGTATACTTACTGGATGGCCGGCCACCCGAGTTGGGTCGTGAGGTGGGTAGTGAGTCAGAGTATTTGGGTTGCGGAGGCGGTCCGTCGCCCACAGAGCCCCGGCTCGTCGGCCGTCCGTCGGCCGTGCGTGAGATCCGGGGCCGAGAGCCGAACGCCGCCGAGTACTCAGCGATACTACAAGAAACAAGATATATACAGATATAGATATGTATCTTTAAATGAGAGTCACTCAACGATATTATACGTGAAAAGATATACCAATATAAATATGTATCTCTAAATGAGAGTCACTCAGCGATACTATGAGAAACAAGATATACCGATATAAATATGTATCTTTAAATGAGTCACTGAGCGATATCACGAAAAACAAGATATACCGATATAAATATGTATCTTTAAATGAGTCACTCAGCGTTACTACGAAAAACAAGATATACCGATATAGATATGTATCTTTAAATGAGTTACTCAGAAATACTACGAGAAACAAGATATACCGATATGAATATAAATCTTTAAATGAGTCACTCCGCGATATTACGAAAAACAAGATATACCGATATAAATATGTATCTTTAAATGAGTCACTCAGCATTACTACGAAAAACAAGATATACCGATATAAATATATATCTTTAAATGAGTCACTCCGCGATACTACGAGAAACAAGATATACCAATATAAATATATATCTCTATATGAGTCACTCAGCGATACTATGAAAAACAAGATATACCGATATAAATATGTACCTTTAAATGAGTTACTCCGTGATACTACGAGAAACAAGATATACCGATATGAATATGTATCTTTAAATGAGTCACTCTGTGATACTACGAGAAACAAGATATACCGATATAAATATATATCTCTAAATGAGAGTCACTGTTAAACAGGATGTACCAATATAAATATGTATCTTTAAATGAGTCGCTCAGCGATACTAAGAGAAACAAGATATACAGATATAAATATGTATCTTCAGATAAGAGTCACTGTTAAACAAAATATACAAATATAGATATCCTACTTTAAATGAGAGTCGCTATTAAACAAAATATACAAATATAAATTTCCAACTCTAAATGAGTCACTGTTAAATGAAGGTTAATACCAAGTACTCAGTGATACTACAAGGAAAAAAATATAACGAAACATAAATTTTTGTTAAATGAGCGGTTAACATTAGTCGCTCAGTGTTTTGCAAATATCTCCAAAGTAGTAGGTTTCACTGAAGAACATCCAGTGACAAGCTACTTACGTATAGAGCCTGAGTGGAAGAACGGCTGTATCGCCGAACTCGGTGATTATACTCACAATATTGACTCAATCAAATTGTTAAAAATAAAACAGACTTACTCCATTTGGGGGCCCACTTTCACCATGGCCCTGGAGGACGGTTTGAGGTTGCCCGTGTCGGACATCTTGGCCAGTGGTTTCGTGCGTCCCGTCTTCGAGGCCAGGATCGACGTGGCCTCGGGGTCCGTGGCTGCAAACAGAGGGAGGGACACGTCTTTGTGTGTGTGTGGTTTTATGTTTAAGCAGAAAAAATACCGGAGATCCTGGAAAATCCTGGAAAACTGACTTCCCTGAAGATAAGTGTGTGAAGTGTCTGTGGTAGACTCTGCCGTACCAGTTAGGCGCTTACCATGACTCATTATCCAACTACCACATATAAAACACTGAACTGACTTTGGTTTAAGACAACATTGTATTACGGAAAACGGGTTTTGGGTTTGGTTAATTTAACGTCCAATAATCCATTATTAACTGATATCAGTAGAAACGACCATGCCAGACCGGCTCTATCCATGACTCAGAATGCAACTACCACACATAGAACGGTAAACTGACTTTGGTATAAGACAACAAATTACTTACGAACAATAGGTGTGTGCGGTGTTCGCGGGGTAGACTCGCCTGTACCGGGTTGGCTCTGTCCATTACTTAGTATCCAACTATCACACATAGAACGGTAAACTGACTTTGGTATAAGACAACAAATTACTTACCGACAATTGGTGTGTGCGGTGTTCGCGGGGTAGACTCAGCTGAACGGGCCAGCTCTGTCCATGACTCAGTATACAACTACCAGATATAGAACGTTGATCTGACTTTGGTATAAGACAACAAAGTACTTACGGAAAACGGGTTTGGTCTTGGGTTCGGTTGATTTAATGCCCAATAATCATAATTAACTTTTATAAGACTACTGTGTGGTGTCTGCAGGGTAGAAACGACCATATCAGGCTGGTTCTGTCCATGACTCAGAACGCAACTACCACACATAGAACGGTAAACTGACTTTGGTATAAGACAACAAATTACTTACGAACAATAGGTGTGTGCGGTGAACACGGGGTAGACTCTCCTGTACCAGACCGGCTCTATCCATGACTCAGAATGCAACTACCACACATAGAACGGTAAACTGACAACAAAGTACTTACGAACAATAGGTGTGTGCGGTGTCCATGGGGTTGACTCTCCTGTCCAGGGCCGGCTCTGTCCACGACTCAGTATAAAACTACCATATAAAGTGTGTTAACTGACTTTGGTATAAGGCAACAATGTACTTACCGACAATGGGTGTGTGCGGTGTCTGCGGGGTAGACTCGCCTGTACCAGGCCGACTCTGTCCATGACTCAGCTACTACATATAGTGTGTTAACTGACTTTGGTATAAGACGACCATGTACTTACCGACAATGGGTGTGTGCGGTGTCCGCGGGGTAGACTCGCCTGTACCGGGCCGGCTCTGGCCTCGGCTCCCGGATCGGCTACCACTGCGCGTTGGAGGGCGGTACTGGCCCTGTGACGGAGGACGGGCGCCGTTCTGCCGCGTGTTTCCTGTTGGTGGCCTGAAATGTAGCAACATAAAACATAACCACACAACTCTCACAATGCCATCAAGTAGTTCAGAAAAATGTTCTGATATTGTCTTTAAATCAAGTATCTGGTATCATCCTCAAAAATTTTAATTCTCTACGCTCAAGTGACCTGCTCATATACCAGACATTCATTCTCTTTGTTATTGCCATATACCCTCATCTAATCAAAAAATCAGAACAAACCTCATTATGCATATATATCTACAGGGATGTCAGTTGGGGTCATGAAGAAAAATAGGAAATATATTTCATGTGGAAATTACTGCCCCAGAGAGAAAGAGAAACTTTGGAAAACACATCGTTATTGACCATGGAATAGGGCTGAGGGGTTTGGGGAGGTTGGAACTACTGTTTATTGGTGTGACTGAGGCTCGATTTATTTTCTTTATGTTTTTGTGCAAGAAAAAATAATTAGATAATCTTTCATATTTTTTTTTAGATTTATATTTGTCGTTTCCATTCATGTACATCTGATACTTGTTCCTTTCCAGATTTATATCAGCTAATTCTTACAGTTCCATTTTACTCATATACCATGGTCAATTTCTTCTCGCTCCTTCTTTTTAAGTTACTAATCTAAGCTACTCTAACTAAAGTCTTACTACTCTTTCTCTCTTTTTATTGATATTGATTGCTAACCTTCTTTTCTTTTATTCTTATTTCCTTTACCTGCTTCTTTTTCATTTGATTCATCAGATACCCCTGTTTTATAATAATCTTATAAAACGAAAATAAAAAGTTATGAAAAACAATATAAATTTGAAATAAAAACAAGGATTTCCTTGGGAAAGAGGAAAACTGCCCTCTGTATCTAGAGACACATCGGGGATATTAATAAAACTGCCCCTCATGCTGTAAATAGACAATAATCGATCGTTTTATAGACAGGCTGCCGTATACCATCAGAGGTTGACGCGTAGTAATACACGAGCATCAGCGAGTATATTACGACGTCAACATCGCGTGGTTTACTGAGATTGGAACCACTGTTTATTATTGTGATAGAGGCTCATTTTATTCACCCCTTTGTTTTACAAAAGAGAAAATAATTTTATAAATCGAAAATGAAAACAAGTAAAAAAAAAATTAAAATAAAAACAAGGATTTTCTTGGGAAAGAGGAAAACTGCCATCTGTGTATCTATAGAGACACATGAACGATACTGAAAAAAACTGGCCTCCTGCTCTACGTGAGGAGGTGAGGAGGTGACTGAGACGCAGGCAGGGCGGTCACCTTGACGACCACCTGCCGCTCTCACTCGGAGGGTCAAACACAGGCACGTCGTTACCAGGCACACCTCACTCTCATTGTACGTGCCCACTGCTTACGTCACGTCACGTGATACGCATCTCTACACAATTATCTGCGTCGTAATGGCCGCCTCCACACGCCGGGCACGCATGCGCATAACCAGGTCCGCTGATTACCGGCGGTTTACGTGGACAGTAAGGGTGGACAGACGGGTACAAGCGGAGCTTCCGCTGGTGCGGAGAGGAATTGTGGGAAGGTCACGTGCATGTATTACACCAAAAATTCACAAAACAGAAAAAAATCGAGTTTTTGTTTCTATTGTGTAGGATATTTGTGAAATCTGTTTTCAAGGTTGATTCCATTTTGTTGAATTTGGTGCCGATCACCACTCAGGAGTCAAGTACTAATCGGGGGCTGCTTTAGCCCTGATCTGAATAGGGACCAAACATGACTCGAGCAGGATCGGGACATGATTCAGGTAGATGGAATCAAGCGTTTGATTCCATTCGGCTGAATTTGGTGCCGATCACCACTCAGGCCCTAATCGGGGGCTGCGTTAGCCCTGATCCGAATAGGGACAGAACATGGTCTGAGCAGGATCGGGATATAATTCAGGTGAATGGAATCAGGCATTTAATCTGAGCAAACTCACACATGCGTGGTAATTCAACAAACAAACTTTCAACTAAAACTATCTGCGACTCAAAGTTTACACAGTACGCAGTGACTATAAGACGTAAATTTCATGTAGAGTAAGTGGCGGGTTGGTCTACAGACTGGTGCCCGAGTCAGACGTGAATACTTCAAAACCGATAAAAGAAGCAGCCGAGGGACATATTTACCTCACCGTGTAAGACGCCCTGCGTTAAAAGAGCGAAGTTATAGGCCCTTCTCCTTTTTTTCTTTACAGGGATGTCAGCAGCCCTTTGAGAAAATCCCTGAAATTATTGACTGGGACAAACTCCCCCCCCCCCCCCCCCAACAAGACTATAATGAACGAGCTTACTGGGAACTAGAGAATGTTGAGAACTGTGTCCCCTGGTGAGTAGGACTGGTACTACAGTCTGTGCTCTCCAAGCAGAGTCCTACCTTCCATGTCCTATTGATGTTAAACCAAATATGTGCATGGGAGATTGTACTATGAAACTGGTATCTCGTGTTATCTATGCATTCAAAGTGGTTTGTATTTAACACTGCAAGGGTTTCAGGGATTTCAGGGATTTTTATCCATGCATTATCTATGGGGAGCTTGTCAGGGAAAACCCTGAAGATCATGGAAGTAATGACACACACATTTATAGGAAAATGGGTACATGGGGTTCCTGAAACACTAGGGATTGATATACACAGGTTCTTTTGAAGCTTTTAAATAGTGAGGACAATATTTCTGTATTTTATAAAAACCCTGATTTCAGGGATTTCCCTGAACTCTGACATCCCTGCTTTAGAAATTTTCATTAAGGGAATATTGTGTGTACAATCACCGAATTCAGTGAAACAGCCGTTCTTCCACTCGGGCCCTAGCCCCCTACTCCTCATTGTAATGGCAGGTGTTAAGCCGAATGAGCAGTGCGTACCATTTTTGTGTAAGTCTTTGGTATAACCTGACTGGGGTTTGAACCCCTGATCTCCCATGCTCAAGGCGAACACCCCTACCACCTAGCCATCAAGCTTGGCTTCTTTTCAAAAGGGTATGTAGTAATAATTCACACAAAAATCTTCAAATATTGAATAAATGTTTTTAAAATGAATTATGCATGATTTTTTTATGTTATTTTAAATGGATATCTCATATAATAAGTTTGCTTTTCATTAGGAACTTGATATTCTTAAATCTATCTCTATCAGCTGGAAAAAGATAATTCTATTTCTATTTAATCCTGTTAAGAGAATATGAACAGTTTTATAGGACTGAGAAATTGTAAAAACTGGATCCAAACCTAGTCATGGGAAATAACATGCCTTTGACTACACAAGAATGACGAACTATTCCCTCACATAAATATCTAATTATTACTCTCTATTTTTTAGCATCGGTTGGATACAGAAGTTTTTTCGCCTCGTTTTCTAAATCTAAATATCTAATTATGAATACCTTGACAACAATGTAAACATTCATCTAAATCTTAAACCATCCTTTAAAGTGTAGAGAAAAGGGACATGCAAATGAGGAAAAATGATTGACAGTTTCTCACCTTGGCCCCGCCCACCGGTCGTCACTTAAATTGTAGTAAAGAGTACAAAGAGGTTAGAAAGCAGGCAACAGCAACGTTTAGTATGTACAGAGAAGGTAGCCGTCAGTCGGGGGACACTCAACATCAGACAACATCACCGATTATCACTCACCCCGCGCCAATCATAAACGGGAACAGACAGGAACAACGATGTACGCGGGTACCCAACTCTCATTGATTATTATCGGGAACAAGGCTTGATTCCATTTACCAAAATTGTGTCCCGATCCTGTTCTGGTCATGTTCGGTCCCTATTCAGATTAGGGCTAAAGCAACCACCCGATTAAGGCCTGAGTGGTGATCGGCAACAAGTCAGCAAAAATGGAATGAAGCCTTAAGAAGTATACACTTTACCGTCCCGATTTTACTGCTTCACCGGCAGCTGTCAGTCATTACTCCCATGTGGGATATGCCTGACTCCACCTGCGACTCAGCCTGCACTGTCGTACATCGATACTGTTTGTTACAGAATCATTTTGACCACCAGATCAGTGAGAATCAGGGATCGGTGTTGATGTCTTATAGGGCACAGAGTGATCGCTAGTTCTGCCATCATCCGCCAGAAATTTGTAAGATAGCGCCACTGTATTCAGGCGACAAACTATTCTCTACTGTTATAATCGTGACACGGTGCTAACAGCCCTCAGTGGCACGCCAAGAATTAAAAAAAAAAAAATCCATTGATAACTGGACCCGCCATCTTTGGCGTCGGGGGCAAGATGGTCGCTTCTACAAGGATTAATAGTAGGCATGGCATTGCCATGATTTCGGTTTCAACAGGCTTCCACCTCCCTCCCTCCCTCCCTCTGACCGCATGGACGTGTGAAAGCCGGTAGTAGTAGGTATTCATTGGACCGCAACGGGTGCGCTGGTGACCTATTTGACCTGATTCCACCCAACGCGTCTGGGGCCCGTTTCTTAATCTACTAGGATTTTAAGTTATCAAACTTTAAATTAATTTCTACACCAGCCTATAAGACACCAAAAGTTATTTCCCGACTCTCACCGAGCCGATGGTCGGGATGAATCGGGAACAAATTTCGGTGTCTTATAGGCTTTAAATGATAACCCTTGTATAGGATGCTCAAAGGGGTCTTCATGTATGATCCTGGAATATGAAACGGGCCCCTGATATCGGCGCCCGCACCCGGTGTCTAGAGCTTTCAGATTGAGGGAGGGAGGGAGGGAGGGAGGGAGGGAGGGAGGGAGGGAGGGAGGGAGGGAGGGAGGGAGGGAGGGAGGGAGGGAGGGAGGGAGGGAGGGAGGGAGGGAGGGAGGGAGGGAGGGAGGGAGGGAGGGAGGGAGGGAGGGAGGGAGGGAGGGAGGTGGAAGCCTGTTGCAATATATATAAATACACTGAACCGCAACAGGTGCCTATACAATATATAAAAATACACTACAGTCACCCGGTGCGGACCGGTATCGACGGTATCGAGACCCTAATTATTCAAAATACATTACTTTAATGTATTATAATGTAAGCCGCAAAAACCGCTCCCCGTCTCCCCTAATATATTTCGGTCTTGACCTATAGGTCAAACCGAAATTATAACACAATAGCTATGTGCCCTATAGGCTTAAGTCCCACGTTAATTAATTATGTCTAATTCTCTTCAGGTGAGTTTCTACACCACAGATTAGGGACTCACAGTGAACAGATGTATGATACATAGTCAGGTAACACACGCAAGAATTATCAACAAGTGAAAAGTCACGTTAGCTTAAGATGAAGATTTAAAAACTTATCTACAGTCCTTTTTTAAAACAGAAAACTAATAAATTCATGAAATGAAAACTAATAACAAAAATATTTATTTATCAAAAAGGGCGTGGACGATGTTTCATCCTACAACCGTCTTATAAAGATGAAATTGATTCTCCTCTTTAAAAATGAAACATACAAGAAAATTATTGTTAAGTAAAATAATCCCTTCTGATTGATTCTTCTATCTATAAAGAAAACATAAAACAAAAATGGTTGTTCAGTGAAATAATCCCTTATGATTGATTCTTCCATTTAAAAAAACCCATAAAACAAAAATGATTGTTGAGTGAAATGATCCCTTATGATTGTTTATCCTCATATTTACTAAAAATTACAACTATAAAAAATCTTGTCAAGTGAAATAATCCCTTATGATTGATTCTTCAATTATAAAAAAAAACATACAACAAAAAAAGTTGTTAAATGAAACAATCCCTTATGATTGATTCCCATTTTACAAATAACATACAACAGAAATGGTTGTTAAATGAAACAATTCCTTATGATCTAAGCCATTTCCTTAGTAACGAGTGCAGGTAAAAACAACAGACAAACTCTTAACTATAGCACACCAGACTTCACACAGACACACATCAGGGTGGAGCTCTCACCTGGCGCGTGGAGGGACGTGCACCAGCGCGTTGTCGCCGCCCTTCATGTGGCTCGGGGTCACGGGCCGCGTCAACATGTCCTCCGCCATCTTGAAGCCGTCGAGGACGTTGCCTCGTTTTCGTCTGCTGGGTGATGACGTAGTTGTGACGTAGCGCGAGTTGAGGAGCCGGTCTCCGGAGAGCTCGTCCAGACTGAGCTTGATGAGCTCGGCCTTGTCCAGGTCCACCTCCAGCGCGTCTTGGTCCTCCTGGGGTCCGGAGAGGAATGAGCGGTGTAATCGTCAGTTTACGTGTCACTCACAGATATCAGAGGCGAATGAGGGGTGTAATCGTCAATTTACGTGTCACTCACAGATATCAGAGGCGAATGAGCGGTATTATCGTCAATTTATGTGTCACTCACAGATATCAGAGGCGAATGAGCGGTATTATCGTCAATTTATGTGTCACTCATACAGATATCCGAGACGAATGAATGGTGTAATCGTCAGTTAACGTGTCACTCACAGATATCCGAGACAAATGAGGGGTGTTATCGTCAGTTAACGTGTCACTCACAGATATCCGAGACGAATGAGCGGTATTATCATCAATTTATGTGTCACTCACAGATATCCGAGACGAATGAGCGGTGTAATCGTCAATTTACGTGTCAGTCACAGATATCCGAGACGAATGAGCGGTATTATCGTCAATTTATGTGTCACTCATACAGATATCCGAGACGAATGAGTGGTGTAATCGTCAGTTAACGTGTCAGTCACAGATATCCGAGGCGAATGAGCGGTGTAATCGTCAGTTTACGTGTCAGTCACAGATATCAGAGACGAATGAGGGGTGTTATCGTCAGTTTACGTGTCAGTCACAGATATCAGAGACGAATGAGGGGTATTATCGTCAATTTATGTGTCACTCTCAGATATCAGAGGCGCATGAGCAGTATTATCATCAATTTACGTGTCACTCATACAGATATCTGAGACGAATGAGTGGTATTATTGTCGATTTACATGTCGCTCGGATATTAGAGAGGAATGAACGGTGTTATCGTCAGTTTACGTGTCACTCACAGATATCCGAGAGGAATGAATGGTATCATCGTCAATTTATGTACCATATCACTCACAGATATCCGAGACAAATGAGCGGTATTATCGGCAATTTACATGTCACTCATACAGATATCGGAGGCGAATGAACGGTGTTATCGGCAATTTATGTGTCACTCACAGATATCTGAGAGGAATGAGGGTTATTATTGTCAATTTACAAACAATTACAGATATTAGAGAGAAATTAGCGGTATGGTTGTCAACTTACATGTGATTCAGATATCAGATAGATATGAGCAATATTATTTTCAATTACTGTGTCACTCATACAGATATCCAAGAGGAATGAGTGGTATTATCGTTAATTTATGTATCACTCACAGATATTGGAGACGAATGAGTGGTTTTATCTTCAATTTCTGTGTCACTCATGCAGATATCCGAGAGAAATGAGCGGTTTTATTGTTGATTTATGTATCACTCAGATATCAGAGAGAAATGAGGGGAATTATCATCAATTTACATGTCACTCAGTTATCCGAGAGGAATGAGTGGTATCATCGTCAATTTATGTACCGTATCACTCACAGATATTTGATACGAATGAGTGGTGTTATCATCAATTTACATGTCACTCATACAGATATCGGAGGCGAATGAGCGGTATTATCGTCAATTTACGTGTCACTCATACAGATATTGGAGAGGAATGAGCGGTATTATCGTCAATTTACATGTCACTCATACAGATATCGGACACGAATGAGTGGTATTATCGTTAATTTATGTATCACTCAGATATCAGAGAAATGAGTGGTATTATCGCCAATTTATGTGTCACTCAGATATCGGAGACGAATGAGCAGTATCATTGTCAATTTACACGTCACTCATACAGATATTGGAGAGAAATGATCAGTATTGTCAAATAATTTGTATCATATCAAATAAACATACAAACCAAAATAAAGAAACAGTATAAAATATCTTTTTTCAATGATAAGAAAGAATTCTCTCTGGATTCCTACTCACCTCATCTTCATCATCATCTTCATCATCGGATTCCACTTCTTCTGGTTCTTCATCTGTGTGAAGAGAAATAAAACATGGTCATTAGTCATGCAGGATAATATGTAATAAACTGAGACAAACACCCAAAGGCAGCAAGGAGGTGGCCCATTCACTTAAAGTCTGTCTGATGCTGTGTAATATCCTGTATGGAACATAGAGGAGGTGGCCCATTTAGTTAAAGTCTGCCTGACACTGTGAAATATCCTGTATGGAACATAGGGGAGGTGGCCCATTTAATTAAAGTCTGTCTGACACTGTAAAGTATCCTGTATGGAACATAGGGAAGGTGGCCCATTTAGTTCAAGTCTTTATCCTACCCCTAATAAAAAACGCCATAGGCTTAACATGGGATTTGTTTATTTCACAGGCGTACCATAAAGTGTTGTTTATGCCACTACTTTCTGATACTGAAAAAATATCGGAACAGGGTAGGATAAAATCTAGACGCCACTCGTTTGAGTTTGAGCTTATTTATGCCACTGATTTTGTTGGCTCCGTAATGTCACTCGTCTTCGACTCATGAAATTATGGAGCCAGCAAAATGCGTGGCATAAATAAACTCAGACTCAAACTCGTGACGTCTCTTGATAGTCTGACCCAGTGAAATATCCCATACGGAACATATGGCGGGTGGCCCATTCACTTAGATTTTGTCTGACGTTGTTAAATATCCTGTATGGAACATAAAGGCAGTGGCCCATTCACTTAAAGTCTGTCTGATGCTGTGGAATATCCTGTATGAAACATAAAGAAGGTGGCCCATTCAGTTAAAGTCAGTCTGAAGCATGTTATCCTGGTACATATGAGTGTGGAGTATTTTATGGAATGACACAATTTCACTGATTACCATATGTAGTTCAATGATTTATGTTTGTAATGATGTTTTTATTAGTAACGATATGTTAAAAATATGTGTTCGTTGACACTGAACCCTTGTTAAAGCGACCACCTCGGCAACCCAATTCGCATGAGAATTCTCGTGAGATGCCATGAGACTATGCGACGATACGAATGGGTGCGAATGTGAGAAACACATGCGACAATATGAAGAGGTTTTGATATTATCGCATGCTGGTCTCATGTTCATGAGAATTTGCATGAAACATGTGACTCCTAAGTGAATGCCTGATCCACAGGTAATTTGGCTGAGACAAGTGAGAAGAACTCTGGATGAACGGCCCACTAGATTCAGGTCAACTGTAGACTGTAGAACCGTCCCAAGGCGCTATTAACACTATGTAAGGAGGTCAGGGTGAAGGTCGTGGTTTACTCTGAATGCAGTCATTGGCTGCTAGGTCTACTATATATTCCTTATATGGCAGTGAAGGTAGAGGGACAGCTCCATGCAGCCTTAGTGGATCTGGTGTTTACACGAGACGACTAAATACGTGGCGATTGTAGATGGCCAGGTTTGTTTGTTCGTTTGGGTAGTTTAACGTCCAATTTGTTCAATTAGACAAGCGTTTACACTCGACAACTTTTCACAGAATCGCCGCCTGTCAAGATGACTTATCTAAGCTGTCTAGAAATAGTCGCGGGCATCAGACCTTGTCCATTAGTCATCAGGTAGTCGTTTATTCTAGACAATTTCTTTTACGGCTGATAGTCATCAGGTGGTGTAAAATTCAAGAATGGCTGTCTATAATCGTCTAGTGTAAACGCCGGGTTAGTCGTCAAGTGGTATAAAATTCAAGAGTCGCCTCCTATAATCGTCTAGTGTAAACGCGGGGTTAGTCGTCAAGTGGTGTAAAATTCAAGAGTCGCCTCCTATAATCGTCTAATGTAAACAGTGGGTAAGTCTTCAAAATGGCTGCCTATAAATCGTCTAGTGTAAACGCCGGGTTAGTCGTCAGGTGGTGTAAAATTCAAGAATGGTCGCCTATAATCATCTAATGTAAACACCGGGTTAGTCGTCAAGTGGTGTAAAATTCAAGAATGGTCGCCTATAATCATCTAATGTAAACACTGGGTTAGTCGTCAAGTGGTGTAAAATTCAAGAATGGTCACCTATAATCGTCTGGTGTAAACACCGGGTATAGTCTGGAGTCAGAGATTGCCAGGAGGAGTAATCAACTAAAACACTGTGATGTGTGGCTTCTGATTGCATCACAGAGTTCTCAGTGAAAATAGAATTACGGAGTCTGCGAAAGCAAAGTGTTCCAGGATTTGACCTCTTATCCAATACACACATCTACTTTGGCCTAAACTCTCTTCTATTTGAGACCTGACGAATGGACATTTTTCCAAATAAACAAAAAGAAATGTCTATAAAAAAAAAAAGACACAATAATTTCTGTTCAATTTAAATCTTGGTGAAATTTTTATTTCCATACACACATACAAAAAGGCAACAGATTCAATTCAATATGGCCAATGATAATTGATTGCCGGTGCCTCATGGTCTACAAATTGCTCACACTCTGCCCTGATTTGCAATGAAAGAGCAGGGATGAGAGTCGGGACTGATGAAAAAGTCGGAAACAAAAACACAAAGAAAACTGGGGTGTATTAGCCCCCTCCCCCCCCCCTGCCGTCAAACAATATTTCAGCACTTGACGGAACTCTGACGGCAGTGTCAACGGCCCTTGGCGCGTTTAACTGCCGCCAAAGTACTGACTGGAGGTTTATACGCCGTTGGTGAGAGCCTGCTGCCAGAATTATCTGTCACTTCTTGGAATTTAGTTTTATTTTATGATTTTCATACTTTGTTAATGATCATATTTCAAGATGCAGAAATTTCTGATTTCCGTCATTTGTCTGCGAACTTGCATCCCTGAAAGAGGAATAGTCCTGTTGTGGCCTCATCACTCTAATTGGAGACACATGATGTCACAGTATTTAACCACAGGCAAATTAACCAATAAAACAAATTGAAAAATTAGATAATTGTATTTAATAACCTCCTCATTTAAATACACTTAAAGCAAATAACACGAGAATAAATACACAATATTACCATGATTTCGATCTGAGTGGCCGTATTCTCCGCGGAGTTGACGGGTAATTAAACTCCGAGCGATAACGAGGAGTATTACGTAGTGTCAACTACAATGAGAATACGGCCACACAGATCGAAATCATGGTAATGTTGTATTTATTACTCACCTTTCGAGTAATTATTAGGAGAAAAATCTTGTAAATTTGATGCAAGCGCCGTACATTGTTTATATAAAGTAGTTCCTATAACGCCCGTCAGGTGGCCCAAAAAGCCGTATTCTCCTAGGAGATTTCGGAGGTCCGTACTTTACTCAGTAGCGATCTGTATGCTCTACAGAAGGTCCGTATTCTACTCAGTAGCGATCTGTAAGCTCCATGGGCTTAGTATGGAGACTCCGTATTCGGTGGGTAATAAAAGCAAAGCGTAACTTGGGGAGGGGGGGGGGATTAATACTATCCAAAGCTGACACAAGAAAAATCAACACTTACATAAGAAAATGATTTAAAAGACATGAGCCGAGATCGTTCTCAAATTTCATGGAGAAGGCGCCCACATTAATATTGAGAAGAGGCCGCATGAGGATGTTAATAAAGTGAGCTGACCCGAGACCGAGGAGTATGAACTCGGTCATAACGGATAAAGTGGTGAATGACACATGAAAGACAATCAGGAACACGATCATGTTTCCTCATTATGATAGAAATTGATGAGAGTTTGGTCTGTGTTCCCGTACGTCATCGAGTTTGGAGTGCGAGGTAATGCGAACGAGGTGATGGTCGAGTGAATATTCTGAAGCGTTTCAAAGGGGGTGACTATCGGGTTTTGTTTGGTTTGATTTAACGTCCAGTCAACCATTATGGGTCCTTACCAGACTTTCTCAAGCTTCTTTTACACCACTAGGGCGGTGATTGAATCTATGTGATGAATTTAGGTAGAAATCTCACCCCTACACATTTACCGAGGTGAGAGTTCTTTCACTTCCCACACCACATATACATGGTATGAGAAGGACTGACCTTTGATATAGCAGTAAATCTACCGCTGCTGGGGATGAAGGAGAAAGGTGGCTGTACACCACACCACATAGGCATAGTATGAGAAGGACTGGCATTTGATATAGCAGTAAATCTACCACTGCTGGGGCTGGGACTCAAATCCATAAAGTCCTACAACCTTGGGATTACAAGTCCGGTGCTCTAACCACTGAGCTAACTCCCCACCCCCTGACTATCCAGGACACAGACCAAATACGAATATGTTTCTGATTTTATCTTAGCCTGGACATAGTTATCTGTTTATCACCCATTGAGTATGAGTTACCATACTCGTATGCCTGTTGAGAACAAGGTCTTACTGTTAAATGGACATTTATATCAGTCTAATAGAAAAATAAAGAAGTAGCTTATTGACTCGTTATATTGAGACTCATTTAGTGCAAGTGATACCTTAAGGCTTCATTCTATTTACCCGCATTATGTCCCGATCCTGTTCGCGTCATGTTCGGTCCCTATTCAGATCAGGGCTAACGCACCCCCCGATTAAGGCCTGAGTGGTGATCAGCACCAAATTCAGCCGAATGGAATCAAACGCTTGATTCCATCTACCTGAATCATGTTCCGATCCTGCCCGAGCCACGTTAGGTCCCTATTCAGATCAGGGATAAAGCAGCCCCCCCGATTAAGGTCTGAGTGGTGATCGGCACCAAATTCAACAAAATGGAATCACGCCTTCAAAGGTCCTGTTTCATACCTTGATTCTACCGCCACCTCCACATATTACATAAACCCCCGATGTCTTAAAAGCCAATTATCATTTAATCCAGAAATTACCACATCACTTATTTCTGAAATACCTTGTAAATGCTACATAAATGCCAATCCATCCTGTAATTTCTTAACTGCCAATCATTATTTACGTCTGATTTACTCAATTATTTCTGAAATTACATAAGAGCGCGACAGGAACGTCAATCAACAGCTGTTATTTCTTAAAAGCCAATCATTATTTCATATGCTTCACTACCTCAATTATTCATGAAATAACTAAGATAACTACATAAATGTCAGCCTACTCCAGTAAAAATTACATGAAAATAATAAGGAAAATACCAGTCGAAAACACCTTGTTATTCATAAATAGCTGCCTCACTCATTTCTTACATGACAGAACATGGATGCAAGTCTGGGTCAGGTGGAAATAGTTTTTGTTTAATTTGCTGCTTCAGAGAGACTAAGGAAGTAAAATATAAATAGGATACACATTACTCATTGTGTATACTACCATTGTATAATCACTACCATTAAATGATTCACTTTTTCTGGTACTTTATTATAGATTTGTACTGATTTGGGATTATTTCTAAAATCAATTTTTGAAAAGCCCATCTTTGATCGAGCAAAAAAAGAAAAAAAAAAGAGCCCTCGTCATATTTTTTATGTTTCTTTCTGAATGGCTTAAAATGCGTAGGGCTGAGGGTGTGTGTGTGTGTGGGGGGGGGGGGGGGGGGGTTCAAACCACTGTTCTCTTGGCGTGAATGTGGCTCAATTCATATCATTTTTGTTTTACAAAGGAAAAGTGATCTCACAGGTATATGATTAAATAAAAATTCTCGCCTACACCCTGCCCCTACCCTGCCCTCACCCTGCCCTCACCCTGCCCTCACCCCGCCTCACCCTGCCCTCACCCAGCCCTTACCCTGCCCACACCCCGCCCTCACCCTCATCCTGCCCTCACCCTGCCCTCACCCCGCCCACACCCTGCCCTCACTCTGCCTACACCCTGCCCACACCCTGCCCTCACCCCGCCTCACCCTGCCCACACCCTGCCCTCACCCTCACCCCGCCCTCACCCTCACCCTCACCCTCACCCTGCCCTCACCCTGCCCTCACCCCGCCCTCACCCTCACCCTCACCCCACCCTCACCCCGCCCTCACCCCACCCTCACCCTCACCCCGCCCTCACCCTCACCCCACCCTCACCCTCACCCTCACCCTCACCCCACCCTCACCCCGCCCTCACCCTCACCCCGCCCTCACCCCGCCCTCACCCCGCCCCCGCCCTCACCCTCACCCTCACCCTCACCCCACCCTCACCCCGCCCTCACCCTCACCCCGCCCTCACCCTCACCCTCACCCCACCCTCACCCCGCCCTCACCCTCACCCTCACCCCGCCCTCACCCCACCCTCACCCTCACCCCGCCCTCACCCTCACCCTGCCCTCACCCTCACCCTCACCCTGCCCTCACCCTCACCCCACCCTCACCCCGCCCTCACCCCGCCCCCGCCCTCACCCTCACCCGCCCCCGCCCTCACCCTCACCCTCGTCCCGCCCTCACCCCGCCCTCACCCTCACCCCGCCCTCACCTTCACCTCACCCCGCCCTCACCCCACCCTCACCCTCACCCCGCCCTCACCCTCACCCCACCCTCACCCCGCCCTCACCCTCACCCCGCCCTCACCCCGCCCTCACCCTGCCCTCACCCTGCCCTCACCCCGCCTCACCCTGCCCTCACCCAGCCCTTACCCTGCCCACACCCCGCCCTCACCCTCATCCTGCCCTCACCCTGCCCTCACCCCGCCCACACCCTGCCCTCACTCTGCCTACACCCTGCCCTCACCCCGCCTCACCCTGCCCACACCCTGCCCTCACCCTCACCCCGCCCTCACCCTCACCCTCACCCTGCCCTCACCCTGCCCTCACCCCGCCCTCACCCTCACCCTCACCCCACCCTCACCCCGCCCTCACCCCACCCTCACCCTCACCCCGCCCTCACCCTCACCCCACCCTCACCCTCACCCTCACCCCACCCTCACCCCGCCCTCACCCTCACCCCGCCCTCACCCCGCCCTCACCCCGCCCCCGCCCTCACCCTCACCCTCACCCTCACCCCACCCTCACCCCGCCCTCACCCTCACCCCGCCCTCACCCTCACCCTCACCCCACCCTCACCCCGCCCTCACCCTCACCCTCACCCCGCCCTCACCCTCACCCCACCCTCACCCTCACCCTCACCCCACCCTCACCCTCACCCCGCCCTCACCCTCACCCTGCCCTCACCCTCACCCTCACCCCGCCCTCACCCTCACCCCGCCCTCACCCCGCCCTCACCCTCACCTCACCCTCACCCTCACCCCGCCCTCACCCTCACCCCGCCCTCACCCTCACCCTGCCCTCACCCTCACCCTCACCCCGCCCTCACCCTCACCCTCACCCCGCCCTCACCCTCACCCTCACCCTCACCCCGCCCTCACCCTGCCCTCACCCCGCCCTCACCCCGCCCTCACCCCACCCTCACCCTCACCCCGCCCTCACCCTCACCCCGCCCTCACCCTCACCCTCACCCCGCCCTCACCCTCACCCCGCCCTCACCCCGCCCTCACCCTCACCCTCACTCTCACCTCACCCTCACCCTCACCCCGCCCTCACCCTCACCTCACTCTCACCTCATCCTCACCTCACCCTCACCTCACCCCACCCTCACCCTCACCCTCACTCTCACCTCACTCTCACCTCACCCTCACCCCGCCCTCACCCCGCCCTCACCCTCTGCCCGCTCGCCGCTCACACTGATTGGCCGCTAACCTGGTTAGCGTGCTGCCACCTGGTGCCGATTGGACGGGGTTCCTCAGGGATCACTTCTACCTCTCCACGTGTCGTCACCTCGTTCTCCTCTCTCCGGCCTTTAATAGACCACGCCGCGCCAGCCGCACGCCATCAACGGCCGCTAATAGTTTATACTTTTTTCATTTTATTCTTTTGAAATAGTATTTGTTGTTGTTGTTTTTTTCCCTTTTTTTTGAAAATATTGTTTGGTTTTTAAATTTATCTATATATCCTTATATATTGTTCTCAAGATCATATTTAAATCTTATCGAAAATCTTACATTCCCTGAGAAAGTCAAGAATTTCTCTCTTGCCAGTGTTATGGAAAACACGGTGAATTGTTGTCACATTCTTTAGGAATTTCTTCCTGCTCTATTTTGTGGCCTGACAATGTAGCATGAGATGTTTTACACTCAGCGGAGTGTTGCATGTCTGGCACACAGGTGCTACTTCACCTCTTAGAGGCATGCACATAAGAAGTCATGTACAGTAAAACCCCGCGTAAGCGGACACACTCCGTTCCGGGCCAAAGTGTTCGCTTACGCAGGGTTACCGCTTCCGCGGGGTTTTCAAGTTACTTCTAGCCCAATATAAATGTGTTATATACCGATAAATAGGGAAGACAGAGGTGGTAATAGATCTGAAATCCATTTTATGATATCTTAATTGGGTCCGAAATTATTAAACCTTGAATTACAAAATGTATTTTCTATGAATATACTCACACACACTGATAAAAAGGACAGATTAATCTATTTTTGGTAGGGTGTCCGTCGGAGGTGGCCGCTTACACGGGGTTTTAGGCCTTTTCGTACCGAAATAACTGTCAGCTTACGCGGGGTGTTCACTTACGCGGGGTACTCACTTACGCGGGTTACCCGCTTATACGGGGTGCCCGCTTACTTGAGGTTAAAATAAACATCTAATAGAGGGAAAAATTCCGTTCCGAGCAAAATTGTCCGCTAACGCGAGGTGCCCGCTAACACGGGGTGTGTCCGTCAGGCGGAGTTCTACTGTATAAATAAATACTGCAATCTTATTTTGTTGTCTATTACTGAACATATAAATATAACTACAGTTAGTTTAGATCATAATGTAAATCATAAAACATATATACAGTAAAACCCCGCTTCTGGGACACCTCGCTTAAGGAATCACCCCGCTAAAGGGGGCAGTTTTCTCGGAACCGAAATTCTTATTTAATTTATTCTAACCCCGTTTAAGATGACACCCTGCTTAAGGGGTGACTTTGCTTGAACGAAGGGTATCCCCTTAAGCGGGGTTTTACTGTAAAGTATAAAGTGTATGTACTCAGTGCCGTAACTCAGGGATGCCAGTAAAACAGAAAAAGTGGAAATGTGTTTCATATGGAATTTGCTGCCTCAGGGAGACCAAGAAAACATGGATAATAAGTGAGTGAGTTTAGGCCACTAAAAAAAAAATTGTTTCTCATCACCAAGCCATGAAAAATATGACGAGGGCGCCTTTTTTTCCTTTTTTTCCCCCCGCTGTATCAAAGATTGCAGATATACAGTAAAACCCTGCATAAGCGAACACCCTCCAATCCTGGACAAAGTGCCTGCTTACGCGGGGTGTCTGCTTACGCAGGGTTTCCAGATTTTTACTGGCTATACATTTAATGCATCCCTGACATCAGGAACTTTATTTGATACTAAATACAAATACCTTTCATAATTTCTATCAAGGTTCATCTATTTTAAAAAAAAAAAAAGATTCTTCTAAAATCGTTTTTCGGATGCACGCGGTGATGAGAAACAAGTTTGTTTTTTTGAGTGGCCTTAAGCGCTGATTCCATCGAGCAACCGAAACTTGCTGAAATGGAATTGGGGAAATATTGTATAAGCATGGCTGGCAGTGGAAGAGCGCATTTGTTTCTGGTAATTACTGACGCTTATACGATTTATCGTGAGAGAAAATTCACCATATAAGATATTCTTTGATACATTCCAAGGACTTCAGAAACTCTCTGATAAATCATCTGGTCTGGTGGAATCAGCATTTTAGCCTCGGAATGGGCTGAGAGAATATGGAAATATCAAAACCACTGTTTAATGGGCATGAACAATGTTCGTATAATGTTTTCTTTCTTGTACACAAGGAATTATAATCTAAATACTGGAAATGAAAAAGGGGATTTCGGTGGAAAAGTGGCAACTTTGGTAATTCTAGGTTTTTCTTGTTCAAAAGGGTTTTTTCTATTAGTACGTGGCTAGATCTAACATCTACACAGTAGGTGCAGCAACCGCGGAATGGTGACAGTTGGAGCTGTCATCCCTTTTTATAGTGTTGTACCATGTGACCTCTCTCGGCCAATCAGATTGCAGATGTCGTTTGCGGACGACATTTGTTTTTGTTCTATTGTCAGGGCTCTGGTATCATTGACAACCGTGTCAACAGATGTATTTTGGGTCCCTGCGGGTTTTTGAGACCAGTGTTGGCCACAAAAGGGTTAGCGGTCTCATCTATGAGAATCATCAGGCTGCATTCTACTAGAAACGACCGTAAAGACGATCGTTTCGGGTGCGGTAGCCAATTAAAGGTAAAAAGTGGCTTTTGTCAACAGTCAGTCTGGTTGCTATGTCGCAACACAGTGACGGGCCGTTTATAATGCTAGGATTCAACGTGAGTCCAGATTTCATTGTTTATTATGGTTAATGAACAAAAAAAGAAAAAAAAAAAAAAAGAAAAAAAAAAAAGGGTTTTTTCTGAATGTAAATTTCATAAAAACCAATGGTGTAAATACCCTACCACAAAAAAACCCACAAAAACCCCCAACAAACCAACAACAACAACAACAACAACAGCAATAATAACATATCCACAAAAGATAACAGAATCTCATCGGAATTACACGTGTCTCAATAATGGTCCTAGAAAAATACGGGAAAGAACAAGAAAAGCCTCAAGTCCGTGTGATGCAGTATCCGAGTTACCGAGATACACAGGAGTAGTTTGCGTCACTAAGTGTGACGTCATCACAGCGTGCCATGGTTACATGACGTCACGTGAATCACGGACAGTCAGGCAGGAAAACAGACAGGGTGTTAAATCTGATAATTGTCACAAATTCACGGATCGGCAAGTACTTGTGATGACATATTTACGAGTGAGTGAGTGATGATTATCAGACGAAACACAAGGTCAGCTTTGTCTGTATCAGACACCTTCAGGTGTTAATGTTCAGACGTGACTGTAAATAGACACTCAATGAGTATCGTCGACACTTTGTATCAGGTGGATAATAGATATCTTTATCCTACCCCTAATATAAAATCCCATAGGCTTAACATTGACTTTCCGTATGCGCCCGTATGTCGCATACGGATAAAAAATCGCTACTAGGACCGTACAAAAAATGGACCAATCAGAGATCAGCAGCTGAAAGTAGTTCCAAGCGCCTTCAGAGCAGCAAGGAGAGCTCTATGGAGGACTCCAGAAAGTTGTTATCATGTTTTTTGTTATTATCCTCACATAAAAATATCGTTCACAGGGGGTAGGATAAAATCAAAACCTTATTCGTTTTAATCTGGGCTCCCGTATGCGACTCCTGGAGTTTACAATGGACACTTTGTATTAGGTGGATAATAGATATTTGTATGTGCCGGGTATGTCCATACAGAGTTCCTGTAGGTTTACTATGAATACTTTGTATTAGGTGGATAATAGATATCTGTATGTGCCGGGTATGTTCATACAGAGTTCCTATAGGTTTACTATGTACACTTTGTATTAGGTGGATAATAGATATTTGTATGTGCCGGGTATGTCCATATAGAGTTCTATAGGTTTACTATAGACACTTTGTATAAGGTGGATAATAGATATCTGTATGTGCCAGGTATGTCAATACAGAGTTTACTATGGACACTTTGTATTAGGTGGATAATAGATATCTGTATATGCCGGGTATGTCAATACAGAGTTTACTATGGACACTTTGTATTAGGTGGATAATAGATATCTGTATATGCCGGGTATGTCCATACAGAGTTTACTATGGACACTTTGTATTAGGTGGATAATAGATATTTGTATGTACCGGGTATGTCCATATAGAGTTCCTATGGGTTTACTACGGACACTTTGTATTGGGTGGATAATAGATATCTGTATGTGCCGGGTATGTCCATACAGAGTTTACTATTGACACTTTGTATTAGGTGGATAATAGATATCTGTATGTACCGGGTATGTCCATATAGAGTTCCTATAGGTTTACTACGGACACTTTGTATTAGGTGGATAATAGATATCTGTATGTACCGGGTATGTCCATACAGAGTTCTTATAGGTTTACAATGGACACTTTGTATTAGGTGGATAATAGATATATGTATGTGCCAGGTATGTCCATACAGAGTTCCTATAGGTTTACTGTGGACATTTTGTATCAGGTGGATAATATAACATATCTGTATACATCGGGTAAGTCCATACAGACTTTCTATGCGTATGCTACGTATGCTGCTTGCATCCCTCTTATTGTACTGGAGATTACGTTGTTTTGTTTGTGGTGATAAATATCGATATTGATGAATAAATATGGAATTATGAATAAATAACAATTAAAAGGTTTGGGTTATATTCAGAGTATAGAGAATTTCAGTACACCCAGTGAACTTGCTACTACAAAGGTCTGTCTAGGATCGAAATATATCAAGCACCAGTGGATCAATGAGGTATTTGGGTCTCTAGTGATTGGTCATGGTCAGCTGGGCATGCCTCTAAGACCCTCAGACCCTTTCGCAATGTCACAGAGTTAGCATGCAGATGGTGATGGGCTAGTTTTTGCAGCAAGCATAAAGTGTTTGTGACCACTCTATGCCTGAACCAGAGTATTTGAGCATGTGGCCCGCGCTCAAGAAACAGTCGAGAGGGAACTAAGACTCAGCAGACTGGTCACAACAAAGCAGCACTGTGCATGGAGAGCTCCTCTACACTCTCCCTACAGAGTCTCCGTCAGACTAAGTGCAGGGGAGGGCCGGGCCTAATCTATCTGAGGTGTTTTTCCTGTTTTGACATTTACTACGTCCATCAGTCGTTAATATGAGCGAGCGGCTCGGCGAGGGGCCGAGATGGTGAGGGGTGCGTTTTGACCGGGACGAGATGGTGAGGGGTCCGTTTTGACCGGGCTAACACCTGCCGGTAATCAGGTCCTGACACGAGGACGGCCGCCAACTCCCTCATTATCGCCCGACTCCCGGAGAAACCACGCGAGAATTTAACACCTACTGAGAGGGACACCCACTAAGAGAGACACCGCAGGGGCCTGGTGAATAATCTAGTCTTGTACATGAAGACCCTTTTCTGTATGCCAAGGAGACCCACGAACCATGTGGGTGAACTTAATTCAACACTTATAGAGGACTAATACTGTCCTAGCGAAAAAACTTAAAATTTAATAAATGATAAGCCTTATACGAGCTACAGAAAAGGGTCTTCATGTACGATCCTAGATTATTCAACAAGCCCAAGACATACTGCTCAATGGGACACCCACTGAGAGGGACGCCCACTATGAGACACCCCATGAGCCAGACATGAGAGAGGGACACCCTGCTGAGCATGGCACTTTGGCCTGACGTAGGAAAAAAATGATGTTTGTTTGTTTGTTGGTTTGATTTAACGTCCAGTTAACCATTGCAGGTTCTCACCAGACTTTCTCAAGGTTCTTTTACACCACAAGGGTGGTGATGGAATCTATGAAATGAATTTAGGTAGAAACCTCACCCATACACATTTACCGACGTGAGAGTTCTTTTACTCCCCACACCACATAGACATGGTATTAGAAGGATTGGCCTTTGATATATCAGTAAATCTACCACTGCTAAGGGTCAAGGAGAAAGTGGCTGCAGTGGGACACAAATCAACAAAGTCTGACAACCTTGGTATTACAAGTCCAGTGCTCTTTACCACTGAGCTAACTCCCCACCCTGGTCGCTCTTTTTATGCTTGCGTGCAAGCATATCTGGTCTGCACCAAAAGGAGGCGAGGCGACCAAGAGGGTGAACAGATTGGTAATTGCTGTCCACCCCAGCAGACCAAATAAATGATGAAGATAAAGTCAAGGGAATCCTGAACGTTAATGACACGTAGACATGAGGCGGGTCTAAGAAAGGGACACCGTGCTGAGGGCAGCCTTCTCACTCACACATGACCGTAGCACTTCTTCTCCGTCTAAAAGCCTGCGGAAACTTCCCCAAGCTACCGGGATATCATGCGACTCCAATCTCATTAATCTCTGGTGAGCGACATTTTAAAATTCAAGATTTTATGCTGAATTTGAAATAAAAATGAAAAGATGTGTATTTTAGGTTCGATTTAGATCAGCTCAGCAGGAAAAAGGGTGGAAATGCTTTATTGGCGTGAACGAGGCTTGGATGATATTATTCTTTTACTCAAGGAAAACTAATTCTATATACTGAAATTGAAAAGTGGATTTCCCTGGAAACCTTGAAACTGCCATCTTTGTTTTATGCGGGAAACTCAATTAGTTTCTATCACTAGCTGTGAGGAGATTGTGCTTCGCAAATAGCGACAGCTAATTCTACATCCGTCTACTCAAAACGTTTTGTCTGACCTCACATTTCACACGCTTATAGAACCTGAGCTGAAATCACAACTTGAAAAACTTTGTCCATTTTATTTATTGATATTCTTCTAAATAGCCCCACAAATAACCTATTCATTCTATAAAATTGTATCACTGAGGTATTTACCAGGATTCACACGATGGGATTCATGTACCTCACAGGGTGTTTGTCTAAGACAAATCCTGCTGAGATTCATGTACCTCACAGGGTGTTTGTCTGAGACAAATCCTGCTGAGATTCATGTACCTCACAGGGTGTTTGTCTGAGACAAATCCTGCTGAGATTCATGTACCTCACAGGGTGTTTGTCTGAGACAAATCTTGCTGAGGTTCATGTACCTCACAGGGTGTTTGTCTGACACAAATCTTGCTGAGATTCATGTACCTCACAGGGTGTTTGTCTGAGACAAATCCTGCTGAGATTCATATACCTCACAGGGTGTTTGTCTGAGACAAATCTTGCTGAGATTCATGTACCTCACAGGGTGTTTGTCTGAGACAAATCCTGCTGAGATTCATGTACCTCACAGGGTGTTTATATGAGACAAATCCTGCTGAGATTCATGTACCTCACAGGGTGCTTGTCTGAGACAAATCCTGCTGAGATTCATGTACCTCACAGGGTGTTTGTCTGAGATAAATCCTGCTGAGATTCATGTACCTCACAGGGTGTTTATATGAGACAAATCCTGCTGAGATTCATGTACCTCACAGGGTGTTTGTCTGAGACAAATCCTGCTGAGATTCATGTACCTCACAGGGTGTTTGTCTGAGAAAATCCTTCTGAGATTCATATACCTCACAGGGTGTTTGTCTGAGACAAATCTTGCTGAGAACACAATCTCTTAGTCTGAATGGTAGGATTTCATTTCTAAGAGAAGTTTTTTCCCTGTAATTGTCGGTGACAATTACATAACAAGATACAGAATTCCATGAAACTTTGTTTTTAAACACATTTAAAATTTATAGGGTCATTTTGGTGAGACAAATGGACCTGCTGCAGTACCTGCCCTAGCCAATAGGAGGCCAGCAAGCATGATTACATGTTTGTAACACACTTCACCTTAAGGGTACTTGAGTCCCAGGGTGATTGTTTGTTTGTTTGGTTTGGTTTGATTTAACATCCAGTCAACCATTATAGGTCCTTACCAGACTTTCTCAATTTTCTTTAACACCACGAGGGTGGTGATTGAATCTATCTGATGAATTCAGGTAGAAATCTCACCCCTACACATTTACCGAGGTGAGAGTTCTTTTACTTCCCATACCACATAGACATGATATGAGGAGGATTGGCCTTTGATATAGCAGTAAATCTACCACTACTGGGGGTGAGGGAGAAAAGTGGCTGCAGTGGGACTCAAAGTCCAGTGCTCTTTACCACTGAGCTAACTCCCCACCCTGGTTGCTTTTGTTATACTTGCGTGCAAGCATATCCGGTCTACACCACAAGGAGGCGAGGTGACCAAGAGGGTGAACAGATTGGTAATTGCTGTCTACCCCAGCAGACCGAGTCCCAGGGTGATTGTTCAATGTGACTATGTCTGAGATTATGTACCAGGTGTGTCCTCCCATGTGAATAAAATTCACCATTATTCCTTGAGATTGGTTGAAGGACTTTGCCAAGAGAATTCTGTACCACAGGAGAATTGTCTGAGACTCTGGGAGTTGAAGTACACCCGTCTGAGGTACATTTGTCTCTATATGTGACTCCCGCTAAAGGCGAATTGTCTGTGACTGGGAGAAATGTGTGAATACACCCATCTCAGGTACATCAGTCTCTATGTGTGAATCCCACTTAAAGGTGTGAAGTACACCCGTCTCAGATATATCAGTCTCGATGTGTGAATCCCACTTAAAGGTGTGAAGTACACCCGTCTCAGGTACATCAGTCTCTATGTGTGAATCCCACTTAAAGGTGTGAAGTACACCCGTCTCAGATACATCAGTCTCTATGTGTGAATCCCACTTAAAGGTGTGAAGTACACCCATCTCAGATATATCAGTCTCTATGTGTGAATCCCACTTAAAGGTGTGAAGTACACCCGTCTCAGATATATCAGTCTCGATGTGTGAATCCCACTTAAAGGTGTGAAGTACACCCGTCTCAGGTACATCAGTCTCTACATGTGAATCCCACTTAAAGGTGTGAAGTACACCCGTCTCAGGTACATTAGTCTCTATGTGTGAATCCCGCTAAAGGCGAATTGTCTGTGACTGGGGGAAAGGTGTGAAGTACACCCGTCTCAGGTACATTAGTCTCTATGTGTGAATCCCGATAAAGGCGAATTGTCTATGACTGGGGGAAAGGTGTGAAGTACACCCGTCTCAGGTACATTAGTCTCTATGTGTGAATCCCACTATAGGCGAATTGTCTGTGACTGGGGGAAAGGTGTGAAGTACACCCGTCTCAGGTACATTAGTCTCTATGTGTGAATCCCACTTAAAGGTGTAAAGTACACCCGTCAGAAGTACATTAGTCTCTATGTGTGAATCCCGTTTAAGAATCTATTAACGATGAGAAGAAGTGGGACTTGTGGAAGTCCTGTGCTTTGAGAAGAAGACCATGACATCAATGCAGGGTGAGGTCACACTTGGTGTGGTACTGAGTTTAGTTTCTTAATGATAAAAATATAGAAAAATTCCCTCTGTGTAAATGTGCAGTGCAAAGCCTCCATATAGAAACTGAAATAATTTGAGTGACTTTACCTGAGTTTAATTGCTTGATGATGAACTCTATTTGCCGGTTCATGTCCGCTTGTCCATCCTTTATGAAGCACTTGAGGATTTCCTCCATGTCCTACAATGACAAGAGATACAGTAGTTTATACGGAGTTTTACCGAGCTTGGTGGCTAAGTGGTAGGGGTGTTCGCTTTGAGCATGGGAGGTTGAGGGTCCAAACCCAGTCAGGTCATACCAAAGACATAGACAATAATCGATGGTTTTGTGGACAGGCGGCCGTAAACCACGAGAGGTTGACGCGTAGTAATACACAAGCGCTAGCGAGTGTGTTGCGCCGTCAACCTCGAGTGGTTTACAGAGCCGCCTGTCCACGTAACCATCGTTTGTTGCATTTATTATTCATCTTTTTGATTTAATTAAACCCACTTTTTGCCATATTAAAGGGTATAGCAATAGGGACTATTTCTTTGCTCTATAGCTCTGTAAACCACTCGAGGTTGACGTTGTAACACACTCGCTAGCGCTTGTGTATTACTACGCGTCAACCCTCTCGTGGTTTACGGCCGCCTGTCCATAAAACCATCGATTATTGTCTATATAATCCGCAAATTTGTGTTAAAGACTTTCAAAATTATGCTCATACCGGACTAGGATAAAGAACCATGGCTAGGCCGTGGAAACCAGCCTTATAAAAAGGCTGAGGCCTCAGCCTCTTTGTTGAGAGAAATAAATAAACTCAAACATAAACACCACTGATACCGACTGGTTTCTGATACAAGCGGTTGTATGCTCCGAGGAGTTGATGCGTAGTCATATCCCAGCGTATGCGAGGATATTGCGTAGAGTAAACTCTGAGGATCATACAACAGTTCTTATCTGAAACCAGTCAATATTGTATTTGATGCCCCTATAATGATTTTGCCAGAGCCAAATAATAATTCTTTCTTAAATAATAACTCTTTCTTAAATTCCATCCTTTATCATGGGGGGCGAAGTTGGAACATACTGTCGCCCATTACTAGAAATATTCCTACTTATAAGGAGTTTAAGGGTATATAAAAAAACTGTATGAATGAAAAGATCCCTCTACTCGTAGAAGGGTGACTATTACTTTTGAGACGTGATCATCTTGCTATTAAATCTGTGTGATGAGGATCTCTCTCAGGTACCTTCTTGTAGTTTGTGTCTGAATTCTCTTATCCATTGTATACCTAGTCAATTTGACATGTAACTGTAACACAAATTCAAAGTTGACTGAATCAGTTTTGTTGTGGCATCTTGTCACATATCTCTTTGTTTGTTGGGCAGCCCTGCGATGAAAAACAGCCTATTATAAGGCTGACGCAATCGGCCACTTTATTTGCTGCAACTGGATTACTGATACTCTGTACTACCTATGTTTGAAAAAAAATAAAAAAATCATCAGGTGGATAATAAAAAAGGTTTCTTTTTTTATTTTCCACCTGATGTTAAATACAATATTGACTGGTTTCAGAGAGTCACATGTACTTTGATGTCCAATGAATGAATAAAGTTTTTGCTCAAAAAAAAGAAGAAAGTTTCTTACCATGGCCCGGGCCTCCTCTCTGATGACTGGAATGGCCAGGATCGAGTACAAGGCACCGTTGACGTACGGGATAATCTGAAATAGTATAAACAAATCTTTATTAATGCATGGGATAATCTGAAACAGTATCTTAAAAAATCTGTCAATGCATGGGATGAGGTGAAACGGTATAAATAAAGTTCTGCTAACATACAAGATACACTGGAATAGTAAAAATAAGGCACTGTTCACACATGGGATATTCTGAAATAGTATTCAAAAATAATACATGGGATGATTTGAAATTATCGCGACATTCCTGGATCTAGAAATAATATGGGGTTGACTTACACAAATTGTATCAATGCTTTTAAATAGTGAGACAATATTTCTGTGTTTTAAAAAATCCCAGATTTGACGGATTTTCATGCTGAATGTGGCGGCCTCGCGACTATCGAGTTTATGGATTTTCATGAATTTTGATGGATTTTCATGAATTCTTGGCGATTTTCATGATTTTATGGATTTTCATGAATTTTGATGGAATTTTGTGAATTTTTATGAATTACTGTGGCTTTTATGGATTTTCATGAATTTTTATGGATTTTAATGATTTTATGGATTTTCATGAATTCTTGTGGATTTTCATGAATTCTTGTGGATTTTTATTAATTCTGACCTCCTGATATATTAAGACCAGAGCGGCATCTGACACAGGGACAACTCATCTTTTATACTTGCCCTGTGTCTGATGATTAATTCGATGGGAGGGAATTAAAACAAAGAAAGAAAAACATCAATGGAAATAATATTCTTTTTACAAAAATGAAAAAATAATCTTATTGCACTAGATTTTAATCAGAACATGAAGCAGTCAAAAAGTGCCGTTCTCAGACAAAATTATGAAGTGAGGGATTATCAAACATGCATTTCTCTGAGTATCCAAGTCACAAAAACTAGTGCATTTCTCCCTTAAAACATAACATTTGCTGTGTATACCAAGCGATGAATATCAGGTTGATAATTAATCCTTAAAGTACATTGTCTTCAAACGTAGAAGCCGAAATGAGTAGTTTCAAATCTGATTTGAGACTAAGAGACTGAATCTGTCTGTCTGTCTGACAAACTAAAGAGTTTAAAATCTGAAGAGTCGCGAGAGATCTTTTGTACAATCCTGTAGTCGAGGTCCTGTCATGTTAAAGGCATATCCTACAATACACAGTGGCGCCACCTGGTGATTTTCACTTAGCAAAAGTTATATGGGTTTTTAGTGTCCTTTAAGACCTGAAGATGATCATATTCAATTTCCAGTAAATTGACATGGGTTTTGATTTCCAAGGTAAATTGTCTGATATGCCTTTAATGGTTCATCAAACACAGCTTCGGTTACGCGTGCTCTCACACCTATCAGCATCAGTACGCGCAAACCAGGTGTAGGTGTGTGCTCGATGATCTGAACTCATATCCAAATAACACATAATTTATCTTTTTAAAATAAAACATAATATTTGCACATCACAAAATGAACATTCTCATCACAGCAAATCAGCAAAGTCCCATCAGAGTTTGAAAAGGTGAGTCTTTTACAAGAATTTTATCAGTCATACCCTAATTAAGAGATACTACTAGATACTCCGAGTGGAAGAATGGCTATACGGCATATAACCTATGATCCATGGGCGCCGCCATGAAGCCCCCGAGTAGGTCTTCTTCACTAATGGAGGTGAAAAAGCAGGTGTTCTTCACTAAAGGAGGTGGAAAAGAAGTGAGTGATAATTGGGAAATGTCACAACTTTAGCCTTGCTCACATATTTATATAAAGTGTTCCATTTGGAAAATATCATGTCTTAGGTTTAATCATTATGTCGTCCTGCTTTGGGATGGGTGTAGAGAGTTAAGGGAACCATGGTAAAATATTGAAAGGCAGTTGAATTTTGTAAGAACAAAGAGCCAGAATACAGGTTTGTCCCCCGACCACCTAGTGACTGCTTCGTGAACTAACAATGGCTCTGTCCCCTATATAGCCGAATTCGGTGGTTGTCTTGTAACACAATATTCCCTTAAAAATTGCTAAAAAAAAACACCCAAAAAAACCAACACTAAAATAATTCTTTTCATTCATTATTTTCCCTATTGCATTAATAACTAGACAATGGTTTTTCTATTAGTACCTTATAAACAGACTTGGTTAATTGGTTTATAGAAGTAGGCATGATATATTTAAACTTGTTTTTATAACTTTAATGTAGATCAGTTATTCCAATATTAGAGTCACCGATTCCTTCAGTGTAAGGGTTCCACATGTTACATGAGCAGAATAACCCAGTATTTACACTAGACGATTCTGGCCGGCGATTCTGGCATTTGTACCGCCTGACGACTATCAGCGGTAAAATGATAGAAACTGTCTAGTCTAAACGCCAAGTGTGCGGTGACGGCAGATTGTCTTCTCATGTCAGATTATGCAATATAGCACCATCTCGTAACTATCGGACACGCTCTGATGCTCACAACTATTTCTAGCCAGCAGTCATCTAGACAGGCGGCGATTCTGTGAAAACTAAGTGTAAACGCTTGAGTACATTCTGAGGTCGTTGACTTTTGCAGTGGACATTGCCACCACCTGACACCATGTATTTAGTCGTCTAGTGTAAACTCCAGGTTACTTTGACCAATGTTATCCGGATAAATCCAGGAACCAAGTATGTCACCAATGTGATTGTCATCATTAACATCATCGTTAGAATCACACTTGATCAACTTGTGGACTGACTGTTAAGATATTTCTAGTTTAGGCCACTAAAAAAAAACAACTTGTTTCTCATCACCAAGCCATGGAAAATATGACAAGGGCGTTTTTTTGGTTTTTTTTGTTGTTGTTGCTATATCAAAGATGCCAGACATACAGTAAAACCCCGCATAAGCAGACACCCTCCGATCCGGGCCAAAGTGGCTGCTTACGCAGGGTTTTTTGCTTACGCTGGGTTTCCAGATTTTTACTGGCTATACATTAAATGCATCCCTGACATCAGGAGCTTTAATTTGATACTAAATACACATACCTTTCATAATTTCTATCAAGGTTCATCTATTTAAAAAAAAAAAAAAAAAATCTGTTATCAGACAGTTACAGAGTTCAGCTCTCTTGACGGATAAACCACGGACAGAGAATTATTTTCTCTGTGAACCTCGACGAACTCTGATGGACTTTGCGACATTCAAACCAGACTTGGAGATACTTATCAGCGGAGGAATTTATTTACTTCAAGCTGAAAGGAAGATTTGGCTAAAGTTCAACTTGTAAATTATCGCAGTGCAAATCGTAAGATAATAAATCACATCACTCTGTTTTCTGAAAATACAATTAGACTTTTAGGTGTGACAGTCAGCAGCCCTTGAAGAAAATCCCTGAAGTTATTTGCAGGGACAACCTCCATCTTCCCCCGACTATAACAAACAAGCTTACTGGGAACTCAAAAACGATGAAAACTATGTCCCCTGGTGAGTAGGACTGGTACTACAGGCTGCACTCTCCAAGCAGACCCCTATCTTCCATGTCCTATTGACGTTAAACCAGATATGTGCATGGGAGATTGTAGTATTAAGCTGGTTCCTGGTGCTAGCTATACATTCAAAGTGGTTTGTATGGTAACAATGCAAGGGCTTCAGGGTTTTCAGGGATTTTCATCTATGCATTATCTATAGGAAGCTTGTCAGGGAAAACCCTGAAAATAATGGAAGTAATAATGCACACATTAATCCGGAAATCGGGTTTATGGGGTTCCTGAAACAATATTGGGTTGATCCAGGTTCTATTGAGGCTTTTGAAACCTGAGGACAATATTTCCGTGTTTTATAAAACCCCTGATTTCAGGGATTTCCCTGAACTCTGACATCCCTGCACAGTACACCTGGAAATAGAATATCTCACATTCATCAAATGTAATATTTGACAAATATACTTTTCAGAAGCAAGATTTCCTGTCTCAAAAGGATACATGAATGGTTAAAAATGTGCTGTTTGTGTATCCTTAAGAAGAAACCAACAAGTTTTGGTCAAAGTCATCATTCTCCACGAGTTTGATGCAGAGTGATATGAATGAGGCGACAGCCGAGTGAATATCACGTAACATTCAAACAAGTTAGAGAATGACTTCTTTGACCAAAACGAGTTGCTTTCTGTATTTATCTCACCCCTGTACACACTAAAAGAATGGAGAAAACACAGGATATAAACCATGGAGAACGGACTGCAATACTTGTTGGGCCATGGAGAACGAGTTCCTAATGTTAAGCCTATGGACATTTATTCCAGGGGTGAGATAATACGTCGTCCTGATATCACACATCTACTCTGACCAATAGACCGTCACTCACTCAACACACCAGAACCTAGCACAGCACCAGAACACTGCTCTGTTCAGGGTCTGGCCCAGTCTGTTAACGTCAGAGACCTATAGTGACTATGTGAGGTCACACAAATTGTAAAGCTGGCCCAGTCCGTTAAACTCAGAGACCTATAGAAAACTCAATGTCTAGGTACACACAAATTGAAATGCTGGCCCAGTCTGTTAACGTCAGACACCTATAGTGACTATGTGAGGTCACACAAATTGTAAATCTGGCCCAGTCCGTTAATGTCAGAGACCTATAGAAAACTCAATGTCTAGGTACACACAAATTGAAATGCTGGCCCAGTCTGTTAACGTCAGACACCTATAGTGACGATGTGAGGTCACACAAATTGTAAAGTTGGCCCAGTCCGTTAATGTCAGAGACCTATAAACGACTCTAGATTAATAGTAATTGCGGTGCCACCTCTCTTTTTTATGTCATAAGGGTTTTCTAGCTACGTCTTTATAATCTTTACGAAAACCTTTCACATTAGTTTTTCTCCAGTGACGTTTAGTTTGAGTCCAGAGTAGTCCAGAGGATGCGCTTATTTTCAACTGCTATCAGCGGCCTGGTCATTATTTGTTAATTTATCTACAAAGTTTTGAAGACAAGGATGTTTGAGAATGAAAACGTTAACGGAATGGGCCAACTTCTTAGTGATTCTAAGGACAGAGCTTCACTATTAAATATAGCGTGACAGTGACAGCTGCTTACAATGACTGATACTATGATACTTCCACTCTTTTCACATACTTTTCTATAACACAGGAATTTCTATAATACAAGAACTTCACACCAGGGGGCGACACTGTTGACCTGCTGGAAGCTATTGAACATGATATAAAGTTCACACTAGGGGGCGACACTGTTGACCTGCTGGAAGCTATTGAACGTGATATAAAGTCCAATAACTTTTGATCGAATAAATATACATTTTGAAACTACCTTGTAGAAAGTGACAGAAAGTATCGTAGAACGAGGTGTGTTGAGAATCCGAGTATAAACAAAATCTTTAAACAAACTGGAAATAGATATTTATCTATGATCAGTCATCTCGAAATTTAGAAATATACCTTGTAGAAAGTGATTCAAATACAGTACTGATTCATGTGAAAGTGCCTCAGGCCAACTTCACATCCCAGAAACAAATCAGTTTTACGTTAATCTGTATAAATCCCATTGAAAGTTACTTTGAGTTCTGTTAATATTGCGCGTGGCTGTAAGATCAGGACTAACCGGGGCGCATACGTACCTCTTGGTTTTCGTGACCGAGCAGGTCCGACAGAACCTTCAACACCTGCTGCGCATTCTCCGAACACTTCCGTTTACCTGAAGCCGACAAAAAGAGAAGATAGAGATTATAAAAAGACATGGTTAGTGTGTCTGAATGGAATCTGTTCAGAGATATTTTGGTCAGAAATACTCACCGAATTTGAAGAATGAGGTGAGTATTTCTGACCAAAATATCGAGGAACAGATTCCATTCAGACACACTCACTATGTCTTTTTATTATTATATACCTAGAAATCATTAAGAATACCATTCTACAACTCACTAAATAGAAGAATGAGTGGTCATGTGGTACAGCGGGTAGTATTATATATATTACGCCACAGTGTGGACGAATGAAATCATTACTACTGGGGCATAAACCTGAGACATTCGTGCACCGGTATGTAATAATACATTCTTCTACTGCAACATTAAAGCAGCACTGTCTGGTGAATTAGATTGAATAATCTGAATGTTAAGGACGCTTCAGAGTCGGATGTTTATCTTATACATATAGCATCGCACGGGACGTATCGCAAAAAAGGAGGTACAATATATCACGACACTAAGATATAACAAGATATACCTTGGGGGAACCAGCACTTAAAGTGGTGATTCTACCAACACACAAGATATGGCGAGATTAGTCACGATTTGGTTGTCTTGCTAAATGTTGGAAGGTTTTGAATAATCCTCATCACTATTGTAGTGTTTTCTAACAGAAATTAATCCCACTGTGATGATAGGATCGAGCAGAGAACTCTTACTACTGACTATTTCTTTATACTCATTATAATGGCCGCAGATCTGAGGTTAATTTTAGCTGTCAGATGTATAATGGGAGACGGCAGAGAAATGTTTACTGCTATTTCTGTATACTGATTATACTGACCGGCAGATCTGAATGTAATTTTAGATGTCAGATGTATAATGGGAAATGAGAGAAATGTTTACTGCTATTTCTGTACACTGATCATACTGACCGGCAGATCTGAGGGTAATTTTAGATGTCAGATATATACACAATATTGACTGGTTTCAGATACAAGCGGCTGTATGCTCGGATATTACTATGCGTCAACTCCTTGGAGCATACGGCCGCTTGTATCTGTAACCAGTCAATATTGTGTATTTATTATCCACCTTTTCTGGACAAGTGACATGTCTATATCAGTTCGTTTTAGTTATGCACTATTTTTCCATACGCACTATTTTTCCGTATGCGCCACCTGGAGCATACAACATATCTGTATGCGCCGGGTATGTCCATACACACTCCCTATGTGTTTTCTATGGACATTTTGTATTAGGTGGATAATAAATAACGAAAGACGACAGAGAAATATTTACTACAATTTCTGTACACTGATCATACTGACCGGCAGATCTGAGGCAGAGGTTCATGAGGAGCGCCACTGAGTACTCGAGTGTGTAATCGGAGAGCACATCGTTGTCCTCGAGAATGGACACGAGCCATGCGATGATGCCCTCCTCTATCATCATCGTCTGCTGCTGTCGTCTGCAACCAAAATATCATAATTATTAATTGAGCACTGTGTTGCGTTGTTTGTTTGTTTGTTTGATTTGATGTCTGGTCAACCATTATAGGTCCTTATCAGACTTTATCAAGGTTCTTTTGCACCACAAGGGTGGTGATCGAATCTATGTGATGACTTTAGATAGTTACCTCAGCCCTACACATTTACACACTAGTTCTTTTACTACCCACCCCACATAGACATAGTATGAGAAGGACTGGTCTTTGATATAGCAGTAAATCTACCACTGCTGGGTATGAAGGAGAAAGGCGGCTGCACACCACACCACACAGACATGGTATGAGAAGGACTGGTCTTTGATATAGCAGTAAATCTACCACTGCTGGGGATGAAGGAGAAAGATGGCTGCACACCACACCACATAGATATGGTATGAGAAGGATTGGCCTTTGATATAGCAGTGAGTCTACCACTACTGGGGATGAAGGAGAAATGTAGCTGCACACCACACCACATAGACATGGTATGAGAAGGATTGGTCTTCGATAAAGCAGTAAGTCTACCATTGCTGGGGGTGAAGGAGAAAAGTGGCTCAAACCCACAAAGTCACACACCCTTGGATTACGAGTTCACAGTTAACTACTCAGGGCCTGCAAGATTTAGGGCACTGTATTGACCGAAACAACACCTTTACTCAGGGGTGTCAGTTGGGATAAGAAAAAAGTGGATATCTTTCAAGGTCTTTCAAAATCAGTGACTATACAGTGTCCCTACATGCCTCATAGAAATTGATAAACGTGTTTAGACTCAGACTCAGTTCCTCAGGCACACATTCTCTCTACTTACTTTCTATAGAGTTTTTACTACTTACTTCAGACTTAGTTTCTGCAGACAGCCCAACACGTTTTCTCGAGTTATGGAATCTTTCTTCTCTGTTCGCAGGTTCTCGATGAGTGCGCCCAGGAGGTGGGAGTTGTGTGATAAGTAGGTCCGACCTAAAAGATGACATACATCTATAAGTGACGTACAGTTTTACAATAAAGGCATGGGATTTGGAAACATTCCAGGGTTAGTGGGGGCCGGCATTTTCAGCTAGGGGACATCCATATAGTATGTAACGACAAGTGTACAGACCTAACTGATAAGTTTGTTTGTTTGTTCGGGTAGTTTAACGTCAAATTTGTTCAATTAGACTTACTTTGGTTTACTTTACTAAAATTTCCTTTCAAGGTATGCTGCCTGGTTGATCCAGGCATCTTACTTTTCTCGATTATATCTTATCAAAAATCTTACATTCCTTGAGGAAGTCAAGAATTTCTCTCTTGCTAGCGTTATGGAAAACACTGTGCATTGCCGTTACATTCTTTAGGAATTTCTTCCTGCTCTTTTTTGCGGCCTGACAATGTAGCATGAGATGTTTTACACTCAGCTGAGGGAACTGATAAGTGTACAAATGTAACTGATAAATTTATAATATAACTGATAAGTGTAGATATGTAACTAATAAGTGTAGATATGTAACTAATAAGTGTAGATGTGAAACTAATAAATGTACCTATGTAACTAATAAGTGTAGATATATAACTGATAAGTGGAGATATGTAACTAAATGTATAGGTAAGTATATGAATTCCTACCTTCGGCTAACGAGGCGAAGGCGTTGAAGAGGCGAGCTGTGTACTGCCTGATGAGTTCGCTGTCTGACTGCAGCAAGTCCAGCACCTCAGACTGAGAGATGGAAAAACACATTCATTTACTCCATAATAAACAAAAAATAACGTAACAGAATAAAGGTAAAAACAGGCATATACATGCATTCATATAAGAATATGCACAAACACATTGAAATCTATGAACTATGTTATAGATACTTATTTTAGCTTGACAAGAATTAGAAATGTGAACTAAATTTTTCATATATGAAGGTAGGAGACTTACCCTGTGATTGTCATTTACAGAACTAGAGTCGCAGGATGCATTGTCAGACTTACCCTGTGTTTGCCATTTATAGAACTAGAGTCGCAGGATGCATTGTCAGACTTACCCTGTGTTTGCCATTTAAAGAACTAGAGTCGCGGGATGCATTGTTAGACTTACCCTGTGTTTGCCGTTTATAGAACTAGAGTCGCGGGATGCACTATTAGACTTACCCTGTGTTTGCCGTTTATAGAACTAGAGTCGCGGGATGCGTTGTTAGACTTACCCTGTGTTTGCCGTTTATAGAACTAGAGTCGCGGGATGCACTATTATACTCACCCTGTGTTTGCCGTTTATAGAACTAGAGTCGCGGGATGCACTATTAGACTCACCCTGTGTTTGCCGTTTATAGAACTAGAGTCGCGGGATGCACTATTAGACTCACCCTGTGTTTGCCGTTTATAGAACTAGAGTCGCGGGATGCACTATTAGACTTACCCTGTGTTTGCCGTTTATAGAATTAGAGTCCCAGGATGCCCGTTATACTTACCCTGTGTTTGCCGTTGTCCTTACATCCCAGTAGGTCAACGCTCGTGTACTCCGTCATGATGGCATCGCGCTCCGGTGGAGCTGATTTGGTCAGTTTCTGTAAAGTAAATTCAAGTGTTATTGATGAGAATTTAATAAGGACTAGTAAGGATGAGTTTCCTTAAAAACTGAAAGTGAATAGAATTGTAACGCAAGTATGAATATCAAAACTGTTACGCGGAGTAGATAGACCTACCCATCTTAGCGCCTGTAGCAGCAGTCCCTGGTCATGCTCCGTGATGTGCTTTGAACTTGTGCCCCCAACCAGATCCGCTTTTATCTTGGCCCAGTCGAATGACTTGGTCGGCGTAGTTTCTGTATGCTCCAACCTGGAAACCACCAAAGCGTATCCATGAAATGACGGTAGGTATACACACATCTCCCTCCCTGAGAGATTCATTAAAGTGGCTAGAATTGTACACTCTAAACACTCACAATGTAGTAGATGGGGTCGGCTAATCCTTGTGATCTAAGAAACAGAGTTGTGATCTTAGAAAATGTCATATTCAAAAATTATCTGTATGTGAAACATACAGGCTCTATCCCTTGGCCTAACTGATCATGCTGGCTCTACATAATAGTCCACTGGAGGTGACCCTTGGTTACGATCAACACGGTCACCCCCACGCGGTAAACATGGAGCCGGCATATAACCTTGATCTTGACATATTCTCATCAGTCCAACTAGTTTCTAAGAAATAGTCGATGGTTCGGCTTACCATTGTAATCTAAACAACATAGTAGACGGGTTGACTTATCCTTGTGATCTTAGAACCACAGAAAACAGTTGATTGGTTGTCTTACCCTTGTGGAGGTAGCATAGATAAGTGGAGGACCTCTGCTGCTGTGCTTGGTCAGGTTTATAATTATCACTTTGAATAAATGATCGTTCAAAAGCACAATGCTTGACCTTGTAGTGACTATTTGTACTTGTGGATGCCGTGCCCTGTCTGGTCAGTTTTGTAATTATTACTATAAATAAAAGATCTTCCAGACACAACACGGTAGACCGGGTCGGCTTACCCTTGTGGAGGCAGTGCTGACTGGCGGAGGACCTCTGTACCCTGTCTCGTCAGGTTTTAATAAACACTATAAATAAAAGACCTTCCAGACACAACACGGTAGACAGGGCCGGCTTACCCTTGTGGAGGCAGTGCTGACTGGCGGAGGACCTCTGTACCCTGTCTCGTCAGGTTTTAATAAACACTATAAATAAAAGACCTTCCAGACACAACACGGTAGACGGGGTCGGCTTACCCTTGTGGAGGCAGTGCTGACTGGCGGAGGACCTCTGTACCCTGTCTCGTCAGGTTTTAATAAAAACTATAAATAAAAGACCTTCCAGACACAACACGGTAGACAGGGCTGGCTTACCCTTGTGGAGGCAGTGCTGACTGGCGGAGGACCTCTGTACCCTGTCTCGTCAGGTTTTAATAAAAACTATAAATAAAAGACCTTCCAGACACAACACGGTAGACGGGGTCGGCTTACCCTTGTGGAGGCAGTGCTGACTGGCGGAGGACCTCTGCGGCCGTGCCCGGTCTCGTCAGGTCCAGGGACTGGCGGATCTGGTTAGAGAAGAGTCTGGCACACACTCGCTGCAGATAATCCGGGGACACCTTCAAAATGAAAAATAAACAGATTTAAGTTAGTGACAAGAAGTCAAGCTACCGAATAAACTATTCGGCTGCCCTCACCTTTGAAGTCATGCATTGTTGATTGATTGCATTTTAGGCCATGGCAACGACCGCTAAACCTATGAGATGAGGATGTCAGACAAGCAGGAATCACAGTGGCACAGCTGAGGCTCAAACTCCCGTCTTATGGTCTGAGCTATCCCGTCGCCCTTGCCATTTAATCTGCTATGGTCTGAGCTAGCCCGTCTCCCTCTCCATTTGATCTGCTACGGTCTGAGCTATCCCATCACCCCCACCATTTGATCTGCTACGATCTGAGCTATCCCATCGCCCTCACCAGTGAAGCTGAGTGAATTACTTTGCGGCCAGACGCGGTAGAGTATGGACCAATTTATTCTCATCTCGTGAGTTTCCTACTAAGTATCTTCATGAAAAGCTTTTTACACATTGGAAAACTAACATTGTATACATGATTCATTATATGCATTCAGGGTCAGGGTGAGGTTTTATTTACTTAGTGTGTGAGAGAAACTTACCGGTCGGCCCTGAACGGTGGCCTCGAGCGAGTCGACCAGGTCAGCCGTGATGCCGATCAGGTTGTGGTAGTCAGCCTGGAAGAAAGAAACCTTGTTAGTGTCTACGTAATAAAATATCATTCTACAAAAACAAACTCTCTCTTGAACTCATTACAAGGAAATAAAATTCTTATTCATTCACACACCTTAATATTTAAAGCTGGGATTTTAGAACTGTGCCACAGTACGGGATATAATACAGACCTGTACGCGGTTATATCGCTTTGTGTAGGTGGCCAGGCGTTTTTCTGAAGACAGCACTTCTTTCCGTAATTGTTCTACAGCGAGACCATCTGGTGAAGTGAAGAGAGAGGTCCAACAGGTCAATATCATTAAGTTTATATCATGCAGGGATGTCAGCTGGGGTCATGAAAAAATAGGACATATTTCATGTGGAATTTACTGCCTCAGAGACTGAGATAACAAGGAAAATACATTCTGCTTAGAATGGGGCTGTGGTGTGTGTGGAGGTTTGAACCACTGTGGATTTGTGCGAATGTGGTCGAAATTAATTCTCTACATTTAAAAAAATAATTTTATACACCGAAAATGAAAAGTAGGATTTTCTTGGAAAAAGAGGAAAACTGCCATCTCAGTATAACAAAAGAATTCAGATAAATATCAGGATAGTATTTTTTTTTTTTTAAATGGAATATGGCGATTTTCACTGATCCAATTTTTAAAAGTCTCACAGAATTTAACTGATTGCCCTTTGTACCATTGAGACGGATGTTGTAGGACTCCATAGACCAGGGCAGTGAGGAGTTAGACAGCTGTTGGAGTACAGTAACTCCACAGATGTCTACAGATCTGACAGCATCTTAGTATTAAGCACGCGGCAAACACAACACACTGAGGTTGTCGTAGTGCAGGCATTAATTACAGGGCTGCCAGTTGGCGTCAGAAAAAAAACATTGAATTATCTGTTTATTGCAATGCAGGGTTTACGCATTACATACACATTACAGTGGGGAATCAAGGGAAAGCTCAGGTTTTTATGTAGGTCAGTGGGGAGGTTCAGTGGGGATCATGGGCTGTGACTGAAGTGGGAAATTTAGCAGTTGGTTTATCAATATTACACGAGAAATTGTCTTTTATTCTGAATACGTGGCTAAGGTTATCACTCTACGAGCAAAAATAAAAAAAATTATCTTTTATTCTGAAAATGAAAACATGAATTTCAAAGGAAACATTGAAAACTGGCATCCCTGTCAGTTTATGTCCATCACTGTGAAAGGTCACCACTTCACGTTCAGAAATAAAGTTAAGCGGGATTCACACCAAGCCATTCTTATACCTTGAGTGTGATTTCTCAACAATTTCCTGCGATTCCGTACTGGCACATAATCGCTCAGTGTGACAGCCCACATTTCCAGGCCTCTGCAATTATGTTCCATCCCCCAGTTGAGGAGGGCAATCGTTGCTGACAAATGCCCCTCTCGAAGGTACAACGTCTCTTACGAATTTGGAATCCAACAGATTGGATATTTTCTGGAGGTCCGCCACACGATTCCTGTTCCATTCCCTACGGTAAGGCCACAGGGCAGGAATCGCAGGGACATTTATCGCTCAGTGAGAACCCCGCTTTAAATCATTAATGTTACAGACACCTGTTAACTTAACTGAGATTAGTATGAGTTAAGGGGTGGGGGAGGCGAGCATAGATTCCTGTATCTACATTCAGAGATGTCGGATGAGGTGAGAAAAAAGTGGACATATTTCTACGTCGAATTCACAGCCTCAGAGAGACCGCGAAAATGTGAAAAACACATCAGTGTCAGTCCATGCGTCGATGATCAGGAGAAGAGAAATAAAGTAAAAAACATGTCCCCAATGATGAACTACATTTGTCTGCATGATCAACTCGCTAGAAGCAGGATATCCTATAAATGTATTTCTAAATGTTTATTAAACAAATTATCATCAAGTCATAAACGGGTTGTACAAAGATATGGGGAAGAGAGCAGTGACACAAATAAAATAGTAGCCAGGTTATAAAAGCAGGGCCCACCTTCCCCGCCTTCTCATTGCACTTAACGAAACGTGCACTTAGTTATGCCTGATCCCACCAGGTGACACCTTCACGTCAAACAACTCCCGATGTAAAACCTGTGAGGTGACAGCAGTGATGTAACGATCATTATTAACACCCGTTATCGTGTAACACTTTTGACATAACACCTGTGTCATAACGATTATGACATAAGACCAGTGACGTAACACTCGTGACATAACAATCAAGAAGTAACACCAGTGACTTAATGCAGTGTTTTAAATCCATGATGTAACATAATGATGTAATCTTAATGATATAACAATACGTGTGATGTAAAATATGTGACAGAACACTGGTGACACAACACGCCTGACATAAACCCAGTGACGTAACACCTGTGACGTAACACCCGTGACATACCATAGTTACGCATGGCTGACTCGACTGCATCGAGCTTGCGGCCATCAAAGCCAACTCGCTTTTCTATCATAGCTTGAATGTGGAAGGGAAGGTCGGGCTCTGCAAGCATTTCACCAAAACTACAACGTGTCCTGCCTTAAGCCTATGGGGTTTGGCCGATTCTGCCTGACTTGTTGATGGATGCACTCTGCTTCTACAATGTCTGATTATAATTGGGCCGCTTAATTAGTTTTGACACAAATCGCTAAGGATGACATGCATATTTACTCGATTGAAGAAACAAAAAGCAAAGTTAAATTTGTAAACCCTTTCTCCATATCATAACAATACTAGACTTTGTTTACTATTATTTTTATAGGAAAACTCCAAGCAGCCTGATTCATGCAGCCCGCCTACAGTGTCATCCTACCGATTACAGTCAGATTGCTGGACAAGCGACAGTCATGTAGCCGATTCATTCAGAACATCAGATTGCCCGAATCAGAGATAAATCAGGGCACAATTGCCTTACAGGCCTTAATCACTATACCGCACGTTAGTTTGTAGTGGACCCCATCTCTGCTTCACTCACTTTGACATTAGCGTCATGTGTAGGGCTCATAAGACTTTGTCTCAATGGTACTTAATTTAGTAGGAGTTTGAGAGAAATAAGATATTCTACCGAAAAACCTAATAAGGGAATAGAAAAGTTTGAGGTCATCGCAGAAAACTTGAAAGAGTATTTATTGTGCAATTGTAGCACTACATCAACAACAAAAAAACAAAAAAACAAAAATTCTAAATACATTGTCATGAATATGTACACTTCAGTTAGAACCCTAGGAAAAGAATTCGGGGTGAGCAGTTGCATGAAAACTCGTAAGCACATTGATAAGTGTTCGAGTATTCACAAACCAGAAATAGAGGGAAACTATGTTCCGTTGAGCAAAAGTTCAAAGTTCTGAGTTTGACTTTTGATTACTGGTACTTAGTTTCCTTATTCCTATATACCTGGAAATATCGATAAAAATGATTATTTCTTTTCCTACGATAGCCCCAGAAATATGGCCACCCTTGTCAAGTAACTGCAATAGCTAAGTTTTCGTCCCGCTGCTCTTTATGTCACATGGTCAGTCCGGGACAAAAACATCAGCCCGGGACGAAAACGTCAGCCTGGGACGAAAACGTCAGCCTCGCTACATAACTTATAATTACTGCACCCCTAGCAGCGGTATGTAACTATAGAGGTTTCGGAAATGGGTATATAGGAATATAGGTATCAATAGTATCTTATAGGTTAACACAGTCATTTGTCTCATCGCCTTTCTTATCAACTGTGTCTTTCTATCTTAACTAACATGCTCACTTATTTTGTCTTCATTCTTATCAACTATATTTTTCTGTCTTAACGACATGGCTACTTATTTATCGTCATTCTGTATTTTCATACCTAACAAAGTCACTCATCCTGTTTCACTGGTTATCTACTGTCACAGTCAACACAGTCACATGTCTAAACATTACCAGTATAGTATTTTCAATTTTGTTAATCAAGCATAGTTTTCCCCACACATTGAGGATTGTTAATTGCATAAACTTACCTTTGCCGCCAACACCACGCTGTCACTATGGTTAAGGAGTAAACAGGCCTTGCCGCAATGTTAGATCAGTGAGCCGGGTTAAAGTCAGCAGAGCCGCAGCATGGCCACCATAGATCAAGTAGCATGTCGCGAGTCATGCATTTTACAAAATCAACGAAGCAGTAAAACTTAAAAGACATGGACATATTGGTATTCTCCAATCTGAAGAATTTGTCGGATAAGTGGCAATTGGTGATGTACTTTTCAAATACGCACTTCACCGATTTCATTGCTCCACTGATGACCATAGGTCAGTGTTCAGAATTTTTTTTTTTTAAATCGTTTATTTAGCCTGTCGATGTTCAGCATTTTAGAATGCTGGATTCAATACACAGGCATCAAATTCAGTCTGAGTTCATTGGGACATGATTAACTCTGCCTGCAGCCTGACCAGGCCTGGCCTGCAATGGCACCCTCTGATCTCATTTTGGTCGCTGAACGACAGTATTATATATTGAAACAATTGTATCTGATCTATCGCGACCATCAGATTGGTAAAAATTTGGATCTGTGTTGATGTCTTATAAGTTTTACTCCTGTCAATCGTATCTAGGAGAATTCTGACCACAGAAGTTTACCAGAATTTACCCTTGTACCACCATTAACCATCACCAAATCACTGAGATTAACTTGTGTATACAGATCTATTGAAGCACTTATCACTGTAGAAATTTGTGGTTTTTAATATATTTTAATCTACATCAAGAAGTAAAGTACTTAGAAGGAAACTCACGAGGTGAAATTAACTTGGTCCATACTCAACCGAGTTTGACCGCGAAGTAATTCATGAAGCGAAGCTGAGTGAATTATGTAGTGGAGTGCAGACCAAGTTATTTTCTTCAAGTGTGATTCTGATTTTATCTCACCCTGTATAACATTATTAATCAATTAAATGAATCAACCAATTAACCAATGAGTATTGAGTACACTACTTTCACGGCCGTGGACAATGCGTTTGTAGCATTAAGCGTATGGAGACAAATACTGGGGTGAGATAATGTTCCTAATATTACGATAACTACCTGATGCCTACTTTCAGTGGTAAAAAGTAAATGTGTGAGTTAGAGTAGAGTTATTATATAAAAACTTTACCGGAACGTGGCTGTAAGGATACATAGAGTTCGAAGAGACGCGGTTGTTGTCGAGCCTGAAGCGCGAGAGTGAGGAACTTCTCGACGCGGGTTCGCAGATCCATCACCCACTGGTCCTAGAGAGAGTCACAGACATACGTCAACATTGACACTTAGTCTCACAATACATGGAAACACGGTTTACCATTAACATAAGTGGATTGGGATTTGAATCGGAGCGTAAACACACTTTAAAAGTATATCTGTTTATAAATTGGCGAACCCGCTGTGTAGCCGTTGCATGAAGTTTTATGCGGAGCAGTACGGACTTGTGTATCCAAGTCCATGAGATCAGCATTTGCATCCCATTTGCTGCGGGCTGTGGTGTGGCGTTAGATGCGGCGCAGCTGCTGCATATTTATTTGAACAGATATACTTCCATAACCAGTTTGTTTATGCTCCCCAGAACAAAACCATTTTTTCGTGTATATTGTCACATTTACAAATGGTAAGAGATTTACAAACTGCATGTAATTTTTTTTTGTAATTCACAAAAAATATACTGGTCAGAAACTAGATTTGATACTTATGAGGGAAGGAAGTCATTTTACGAGACAAAAACATGAAAACAAATCTTGAAGGACTAGTAGTAAAATATGCTCAGAGCTGTGCCGTGTGTGTAGATAGATCATGAACATGAACTAGTCGGCTCATTTTACCGCCCTCACACCAACTTGAGTTAGCCTGTCGGTGGCTATCGGGGTACGGTAGGGGTATGGCCCGGTGCGTCTGACATAAAGCTATTGCAGAATTTCAATTGTTATGAATACAAATTTAGATATCCTTAATTCATAGAAAAACTTACATCCCTGTGTATGATATGTAGATTTACCTTAACCTGGTAAAAATGTCCATTGGCTTAACATATTCATATTTGGTCTTAGTCCCCATTCGCCATCTCATTTGGAGCGCTTCAGAATATTCGCTCTGCTATCGCCTCGTTCATATTACTGTGCGCTCCAAACTCAATGGCGAACGGGGACACTCATCAATTTCTTTCTTATTAACCTCTCGTGGTTTACGGCCGCCTGTTCTCAAAACCATCGGTTATTGTCTATTTACAATACAGATTCTCGATTTCTGAGCCTTTGGACAGAGAATACAATGAATACTTTATGATATAAAGATTAATTTTGGATAAACACTAATCCATGAGAAACACAATCTAATCACAGACAGAATATAAGTTTGTGTCAAAGTACATGGACTTTGTCTAATGTGTGGTGCACAAGTCTAAAGTATGTGCCATGAGTTTACAAAAGCAACGAAAAATGCAAAAACCAGGAAAACGAGTCGATCATCAAATGTTTTAGTTTTAGTGAACGCTTTACTTAATTATGAAAGTTAAAAACCTAATGTCTTATTGATTTATGACACATGGTTATAGCACATCGGTCATCAACCGATGCTACCCTGAGAATGACAATTACTTATCAATAATAGAAATATGATATAGGAAAAAAAAAAAAATCTCTTATTGAGTCACGTTCCAAGTATAACTCTGCATGGTCATTATCTATTGGGTTTTCATCAGGAAATAGGTAGCGAAATGTATTCTAACCGTTTCTTATTGAATCTCACAACAGGTATTTGGTAATATAGATGCATATTGACAGGATTATTGTAGTTTCAGTCAATAGAGAATAATATAGAACATTTAAAAGGTGAACCTCCAAGCACAACATGCTCTACGACAGCACTTACGACATATTCCATTGGCGTGTCGGCACAGTGTGTCTTCCCCGACATGATACGCTCATGATAAAGAATAGGTTTCGTGGGTGTGTCATACTCTATTGAACCTGTTTAAGATATTATATGACACAACCATGATACGCTTATAATGATAATAAGGAACTTCATAGAGATCCGTAGCCACTGAAAATATGCCATGAGTTTGGGTTGGAGAATGATCTCACGAGGCAAAGCCAAGTGAGATTACAAGGCAATGAGTGGCGTATTTTCAGTGGCTGTAGATCACGTGCAGTTATGATTTTATCTCACTCCTATCACTGATTAATTGACTTACATTTGTGACATCATCCCCCATCTTTCTTTTTTTTCAATACTCCATGAGTGTTGAGTATGAGTTTCCAATGTTAAATCTATGGGAGGAAAATACCAATGTAAAGGTTTGTGTTGTGGGTGTTGCAGGATTGCCGACTATATTGAACCTATCTAAATCAATGATTTAAATTATTGTACGACACAGCGACGATACAGACTGTGTCATGGGTGTTGTATGACTGTGCGACACACCCACTCATGATCAAGGCTTGTGTCATGAGTGTATCGATGTGAAAGACGCGGCTTAGCAAAGTGCTTCCTTCTCCCGCTGCTTTGCGACCTCAACAATTTTTTCCAACCACAACGTTTCTTGAAATATCAACAGAATAGAAAAATTATGCACACTTGTGTCTTGAGTGTGTCATAGGATTGCCAACGATATTGAATCTATTTAAAATATTTTTTTGACACACCTAAAATACGCTCATGATAAAGGTTTGTGTTGTGAGTGCGTCATATGATTGCCAACTATATTGACCCTTTTTTTACTATATTGAACCTATTTAAAATATCTTTCGACACACCTACGATACGCTCATGATAAATACTGCGTGTCGCGAGTGTGTCGTATAATTGCTGACTAGATTGAACCTATTTAAACTACAGTGTGTCGTAGAGTATCGCAGAGTGTCATGAGCGTGTCGTGCTTGGTGAGTCCACCATTAGAAACTGGCAAATAAACAGGAAGCGAATAAACCATGTAGAAAACAGGGAAGTATTGTACGTACATCTTCCTACAGGGGGCGTAATTAACATGCACACTTATTGACTAATGACATAATCCGTGAAAATCAGCCGACTAATATAAATTGTTAATGTTAATTAATGATAGCTATATAAACAAATCCTCATAAGAAAGTCACAATTCAAACAGGCTTTTTGAGCAAAAATTACCTTTTTTAATCTCTTTTATGGTTATCAATTAGCTTCCCAAATCAAGACAAATTATGACAATGAAATAAATTCGGATTTAATGTTTATACAGAACGTAGAAAATACATGCGAGTCAATATAACCTACAATAGAGGGACATTTTAAAGTTAAAATCTTGGGCCTTCACACCTACTTTTAATACTAAATTATTTCTGGTGACTAAAGGTATGTAAGCAGTGAACGGGCTAGAGCTTTAAAAATGTCAGAAATGTTTCATGCATCCCTTCTTTAATCTATGGCATACATGATAGAAAGGAGGGTGGGGTGTGTCATCAATCATCGACTCTACAGACAGTGTGTCGCAGTATAACAGGGTGCGGTAATGACTTAGCGAGAAGAGATCCTCATAGGACTATGTCAAACATTCAAGCTATAGACAGAGTGTCGCAGTAGAATAGGGTGCAGTAAAGATTTACGGAGAAGAGCGTCTTGTAGGATTACGTCAGACATCCACTCTACAGACAGTGTATCAGAGTAGAACAGGGTGCGGTAAAGACTTACTGAGAAGAGATCCTCATAGGACTACGTCAAACATTCATGCTTTAGACAGAATGTCGCAGTAGAACAGGGTGCGGTAAAGACTTACTGAGAAGAGATCCTCATAGGACTATGTCAAACATTCATGCTATAGACAGTGTGTCGCAGTAGAGCAGGGTGCGGTAAAGATTCACCAAGAAGAGCTCCTCGTAAGACTAAGTCAGACATCCACAAATGTGACACACTCACGACACACAGAGTAGAACAGGGTGCCGTAAAGACTCACTGAGAAGAGCTCTTCGTAAGTCAGACATACACTCTACTGATAGTGTGACGGAGTAGAACAGGGTGCGGTAAAGACTTTCCAAGAAGAGCTCCTTGTATATCTGATATCCACACTACAGACAGCGTATCAGACTATAACAGGGTATGGTAAAGATTCAACGAGAAGAGCTCCTCGTATGACTATGTCAGACATTCACTCTACAGACAGTGTGTCAGAGTAGGACAGGGTGCGGGAAAGACTTACTGAGATGAGCGTCTTGAAGGACTACGTCAAACATCCACTCTACAGATAGTGTGTCAGAGTAGAACAGGGTGCGATAAAGACTCACCGAGAAGAGCGTCTTGTAAGTCAGACATCCACGCTACAGTCTGAGTGTAAGAGGACAGGGTGCAGGAAAGACTTACGAGGAAGAGTGTCTTGTAGGACTACGTCAAACATCCACGCTACAGATAGAGTGTCGGAGTAGAACAGGGTGCGATAAAGAATCACCGAGAAGAGATCCTCATAGGACTACATCAAACATTCATGCTACAGACAGTGTGTCGCAGTAGAACAGGGTGCGGGAAAGACTTACCGAGAAGAGCTCCTTGTAGGACGGATGAGTCTTGGGATTGGGCACAAAGGGCAGCGCGTAGTAAGGCAGGAACTCGGTGGTTTGACTCAGCGTAGAGCCTCTCGTCTCCAGGTAGATTTTGAAGTGCCCCATCCCGTCCTCCGCATCCTGAAAGAGCAAAGATTTACTACCATGAAAAAAAAAAAAACATTTCATTAATGCAAGTCATGGCTAGAAAAAATCTGAAATTAAATCTAGATGAAAAATATGATTGGTCATTAAACTGATAGTGGCTTGGGTTCGGTCTGGGTGTGGCTGGTTGTGGTTTAATTGTAGATAATGCAGATTTTAAATCATTCCAATTGTACATCTTGAAATTTTGTAATTTGTAAGACATGGATTACACGTAATTATTGGCCATGGAATTGGGGCTTGGGTGTGTGGAGAGGTCTGAACCAGTGTTAATTGGTGTGAATGAAGCCCACTTGTGTAAATCAAAGAATATATAAATAAATATACTAAGGCCACTCAAAAAAACAAACTTGTTTCTCATCACCGCGCGCGTCAGAAAAAACGATTTTATATGATTTTTTTGATTTTTTTTTTAATAGATGAACCTTGATATAAATTATGAAAGGTATGTGTATTTAGTATCAAATTAAAGCTCCTGATGTCAGGGATGCATTCAATGTATAACCAGTAAAAATCTGGAAACCCAACATAAGCAGACACCCCGTGTAAGCAGCCACTTTGGCCCTGATCGGAGGGTGTCTGCTTATGTGGGGTTTTACTGTATGTCTGCCATCTTTGATATTGCTAAAAAAAAAAAAAAGCGCCCTTGTGATATTTTTCATGGCTTGGTGATGAGAAACAAGTTTTTTTTTAGTGGCCTAAAAATGAAACAAGGATTGTTATATTTTACTCATTTTGCATCAGAATAAATCACCACGAAAGACTTTGGACCCGGTGGCGCCATCTTGAATTGTAGGATATGCCTTTAAATACTAGAACACATGCGGTGGACCTACTTGTCTGTTGTATTTTGTCGGGAAGATGGCGAAGTAAATATTGAGGTAAAACTCCAGCTTCTGCGCCACTGCGTCTTCATCGCGTAATTTTTTTGGTAAGTAATCCCTCCACACAGTGAAGAAGTCTTGTCGCCGGCCTTGTTGGTAAAGTTGAATGAGTTCATTCTGAAAGAAGGCGTTACAATTAGAAATTAACTTCCAGCTCTACATAGAGGTAAGACACACACATACTGACAGCTGAAGAGAATGTTGAATGAGTTTATTCTGAAAGAAGGTGTTACACTGAGAGTCACGTCAGTAGAAATTAACTTCCAGCCCTACATAGTGGTATGACACACATACTGACAACTGATGAGAAAGTTAAATGACCTCATGCTGAAAGAAGGCGTAACACTTAAGTGCTGATTCCATCGAGCAACCAATACTTGCCAAAATGGAAATTAGAAAATATTGAGAAATATTTATAAGCATAACTGGCGGTGGAAGTGCACATTTTTTTCTGGTAATTTTGGGCACTAATATGATTTATCGTGGGAGAAAATTCACCGTATAAGATATTCTTTGATACATTCTAATGACACTGGAAGCTTTCCGATAAAGCCTCTAGTCTGGTGAAATCAGCACTTTAGCGTCACATGAGCAGAAATTAACATAGAGATAAGACACGCATACTGACAGCTGAATGGAAAGTTAAATGAGCTCTTTCTGAAAGAAGGCGTTACAATTAGGTGTCAGAAATTAGCATCGAGCTCTACATAGACCTAAGACACACGCGTACCGACAGCTGAACAGTTGAATGAGCTCGTTCTAAAAGGGAGCAATGTAAATAGACCACAATACTCTAGATAATATGTATGTAACACAATATAGTGTACAACAGAAATGTAGGAAGACTGAACACTGTATTTGAAACATGTGAATGAAATGAAAATTTGCTCACAACAAAAAAACACCAATTGATTGGTCTGAAAACTTTCTTATGGGAGATTCTATGATGTGTTACCTGTATGGCCAACATTTTCTGGTTGGTCTGAGGTTTGTTGTCGATGGGAGCTGGTGGTATTCCGCGTTCTGAACATTCTCGCTCGAATAAGTGTACCGTCCGGTCAAACTTGTTAAATGCCAGGTACTGAAATATGAAAAACAGTACTTTAATGAGTTAAACTGCCATTGATATTTTTGTGTTTCTTTGTTTTTACAAATTAGGCAAGCCTACACAGCTTTTAATGTGGAAAGTGCGCAATTTCATCAGTTTGAAATTGGGTACAGCACTTCAATAAATCTAACGTAAGGATTAAAAACATACCAGTGTTTTATCTGGTTACTATCTTTGATATAAGAGGTTTGGGGATTGAGTTTCATATGAGATTGACATTTTATTGGAATTATTTACTTTTTAATTCATTTTATTTGAATTATCATGACAGCAGGCCAAATAATTGATATAAAGTAAAACCCCACTTCTGGGACACCCCGCTTTAGGGGACACTTTCCTCTGAACGGAGAGAGTCTCCTTAAGCGGGGTTTTACTGTACTATATATGAAGTAGAATCAAGATATTTTTAAGCTACCATCAGAAAGTGAGTGTAACTGAAAAACGAAACATAATATTCTTAACTATATTTTGGTTACAGATTCTGAGACACGACACTAAACGCCTGCCATAAATCACATTCTCGATTACCAATCAACGATCAATATTAATTTGCACCTACCTCTTTAACGATACCATTGAGTTCTCCTTCAAAGGCAACGACACCCGACATGTTGAAGACCTTGCTTGCTGAAAGTCATAAAAGATTTCAGTTTTAATTTTACCGACATCCAGAGCAAAAAAGGTTTTATCACGAGGTGTAACTAGCGATGGAGGTAAAATTAAAATGTGCTTTAAAGAAATAAATTGATGTCCCCCCACCCACCCAGCACTACAATAAACAAGATTACTGGGATCTCAAAAATATTGTCTGAAAACTGTGGTTTCCCCTGGTGAGTAGGACTGGTACGACAGTCTCTGCTCTCCATGTCCTATTAATATTAAACCAAATATGTGCATGGGAGATTGTAGTATTAAGCTGGTTCCTGGTGTTAGCTATGCATTCAAAGTGGTTTGTATGGTAACAGTACAAGGGTCTGGGGGATTTCTATCCATGCAGTATCTATTGACCACTCATCAGGGTTAACTCTGAAAATCACGGAAGTAACAATGCACACATTCATAGGGAAATCGGGTATATAGGGTTCCTGAAACAATATGGGGTTGACATACACATGTTCTATTGAGGCTCTGAATAATTCTGTGTTTCATAAAAATCCCTGATTTCAGGGACTTCCCTGAACTCTGACATCCCTGTAATAATATATAAGATCAATTCCGTGCTAGTATCAATCGCTAGCTGAATCACTAAAGTCAATTTCCACTGAACGATTTCAGTACATGGATTTATTCTACCCCTAATATAAAATCCCATAGGCCTAACATTGAGTTTCCGTATGCCATGCTGACTGGCATACGGAGTTTTATATGCCACTAGTGGCATACAGAATTGTTATCACGTAATATTCCAAAATCGAGCAGACGGGGTAGGATAAAATCAAAACCTGATTCATTTTAATCTTGGCCACCGCATGCCACTTCTGGAGTTTTGGCTCCAGACTTCATTCTGCTTCACCTCATGAAGTCACTATGCCAAACTCAAGTCATGGCATACGGTGGCCAAGATTAAAACTCATCCAGTTTTATTATAGTACCTTACTCTGTCACATAGGTACAGTACTTTGTCTCAGGCGAGGCATCCTAACCTAGCCGGCTGTAGTCGGTTGGCATGGCACCCCTAAGCGAGGCAGTCGGTTGTAGTCGGTTAATGTGGCACCACTTTGAAAGGGGTATGCCTGAAATTAGTGAATTCCCCCCACAAAGATGTTCTTTTATCACAGACAAATCGTCGACCAATATTCCGAAATAGCTTCTGGCAATTTTATCAACATGTTGATAAATTCTGCCTGTGACAACGGAATATTGGACATACCCCCCCCCCCCCCCCCTCATGGTGTGTACCGATATCGGCCCATAATTAACATTATCAGTCGGGTAAGGAGTTATTGGGGGTGCCACACACAGTTACGTGGTCAGATGTGGCCCTTTACTGATTAGCGCACCCAAGTTGACGAACATCTAGAATCGTAACACAGTCGGCGGGGTAGGAAATTCTATCTCTCTCGTCAAGGGGAGACTGATTTGCTTGGGACTAACTCCCACTACCCCCTCTCTGGTATCCCGCTGTGATGGCTGCTTGTTGGTCGACCAGAAGCGTATTTTTCCCGAGACTTGTTCCCTGACAGCTCTACGACTTGGGAACTAATAGCTCAGTCCTTTTGCTTGGTTGGTTGCTTTGATTTAACGTCCAGTTAACCATTGCAGGTTCTCACCAGACTTTCTCAAGGTTCTTTTACACCATTGAATCTATGAAATGAATTTAGGTGGAAACCTCACCCCTACACATTTACAGAGGTGAGAGTTCTTTTATTTCCCACACCACATAGACATGGTATGAGAAGGATTGGCCTTTGATGTAGCAGTAAATCTACCACTGCTGGGGGGTGAAGGAGAAAAGTGGCTGCAGTGGGACCCGAATCAACAAAGTCCTGTGCTCTTTACCACTGAGCTAACTCCCCGCCCACCCCGGTCGCTTTAGTTATGCTTGCATGCAAGCATATCCAGTCTGCACCACGAGGAATCGGTAGATGTACATCAGGCTTGATATCAACTCAGTGATGGAGCTACACAATTAATTGTGAAATAAATCAGGAAAAATGGACAGGGGTTTTAGATGCCGCCTAAGCCGACAAACATGACTGGGGAAGTGCCTGGGTGTGGTTCGAGGAGTCAAAGCCCCCGGCAAGGTTCTACATTTTGAGCTTTTCTGTGTGATTTCATGGTCACAGCTGAGAGGGTGATTGGACGCCTTTAGTCCATACCTTGTGAATGCATTAAGCCTCCACCCATTTTAGAAACATTTTCAGGAATATTTACGGGAACTGTTATGGTTTAGCCTAATCTCTTTGATGTAGGGTTTAGGGTTTACTTAGGGATAGGGTTAGGGATTTCTTCTACAATAGTACCAGAATATATGGCTGTGCTGCACACTATTGAGTTTGTCAGATCGAACAAATTCTGAACATTTATCTTTTGTTTTTTTATTTCATTTGTACTTATCATCAAATTACATTATATTCAGCATCAAAAGGTAATTGAGAATTGCCCTCTGAGGCTGAGTTCTCTTGTTATCATGGATCGAGTTTTTTATGGGTCAAGCTCTTCTCAATTTCTTTCTTATTGATTGTCATTGACACAAATTACTTGTCATGATGCTGAGTAGAGGGGTGGGTTCAAGGTGTCTACATAAAGGCTCAAGGACTCCACAGGGTGGGCTCAAGGTGTCTACAGAAAGGCTCAAGGGCTCCACGAGATGGGTTCAGGGTGTCTACAGAAAGGCTCAAGGGCACCACAGGGTGGGCTCAAGGTGTCTACAGAAAGGCTCGAGTCAAGGGCTCCACAGGATGGGCTCAAGGTGTCTACAGAAAGGCTCAAGGAATCCACAGGATGGGTTCAGGGTGTCTACAGAAAGGCTCAAGGTGCCCAGAAACAAAGTGGACCTGTGCATTAAAGGAAAGATCGTCTCACGTTGGAGAATTCACCCCGTAACATACTTCCACTATAACATTTAATTTATAGTATGTTAAACATTCATAGATGGTCAGGGTAGGGTTAGTAAGTGGTTGGGTCCTGGTGGGTAACGACTGCATCTGTTATTTTATAACTGCAAACCACTTAAAATGCACAAGCTCAAAATAATCTATATTTCTATGCTTGAGGTCGGTGCGGGGCGAGTTAGTAATGGGGCGAATTCTAAAAAACCGGGGGCGTTTCTGGCGAAAAGATACCGGGTGAGTTCTCCAGTAATCTCACCAGCCAGGTTCAGTCATGTCCCAGTGTGACTGTGACTCTGGCCACCTTCTGTCTCCCCTGACTGTTCACTAACCTACACCAACTGACAAGCACTCAATTGTTGATATACTAGTAACAGCTGTTGTACAACTAGCTACAAGCGAACAACTATTAAAGTAACTATAACGAGATGCCAGTAAAAGAGCAATACACTACAATCTACCCCATATCTACATGGCTTCATCTACACTCCTGTTTACACCGACTAGATTCGGAAGGCTCAAGTTGCCCTGAGTTGTGGTGTTCAACAGTGATTTTACCTAAACTCAAGTATTATACAGTGTAATTCTTACCTAGTTGAATACTCCTTTCTGTTTAAGTTTACTGATTAGTATTCCTCATGTTAAAAACAAACAACGTAAGATGTAAAGGTGGTGTTTAACACGTTGTGAAGCAAGCGGAGACGATGTTTTGGTTGGTATTTGGGTTGGCTGGTGCCCCGGCTCCGCTTCTTCGTGAACTTTATTCCGCCGGGTACCGCCCAACTAACCAGGAACAAGCGTAGTATGTGCGTTACAGTTCCGCAGTTATGGAATTTTTTCGTTTCTGATTGGATTATAATTAAGAATGCATCATGAAATAGCCTTATAATTATTTCTATAGATTGAATTATTGAAACCTTAAACAATATTACTTATTATTTGCAGTAAACCAACAACTAAATCTAATTTTATTTTGATGACCTGCTATAGCAGTCCCGCACTTTATACCGGCTTCAAAATGGCGGCGCCCATGTCCGACAAACCTAACCCGAATAATCCAATTGTATTCTTTGATATTACTGTAGGGAACACAGTAAGTTTAAGTTAACCTCAATTCGCTTTATCGCTTAGTTACTAGTAATGCATATTCAACTAACAAAACCCCTGTCTATAGAGATATCCTAAACCGTGCGACCCTTGCAGGTGTTCGGTCAACAGTAAACTTAGTCCGAGAGGCTCCGACTGTGAAGCGGTGCAGAGCAGTCCAAGAGAGTTCTAGGTAAACAGGTCGACCAAAAATGTGCATCTCAGCTCAGCAGCCGTTTTCTTTATAGATATAGGTTAAATCTTTCTGATTTTGTGGTAGACCATTCCCTGAGGCAAAATGCAGTGAAATGACAGTAATTTCCTAGCTTTGCATTAGTTCTCATCTCAGTAATACTAACAGCCAGTATTTCAAATTTGTAAAATCCATGTCAATTGTCAGACTCAAATGGAGAATTTACATGCACTGCCATTGACAGGATTACTCAGAACCAAGGAAGTGATTTTCTGTACTATATGAATAAGCGGTTTTGCTCTCTGACTGTCCGCTAGGCAGTCAGAGTTTCTCGGACTACAGTAAACTATGTTAGAATGGAGCGATGCTCCTGCCCCTAACCCGACAGGCACTGCCCCCAAACAGGACGCCTTGAGCCTTTTACCCTTTGAACCCACTGTCACCATGAAAATGTGGACGCCCTGTGCTTCCCTTCTGCTAACATTTTCGGGATTTTTTTCAGTTTTTTTTCTTTTCTTTTTTCAACAAATACTATTTCATAGTAATAGTATGTAGATCACGGTGCGAAGGAGTTGCCAATAATTTGTTTGTTTATTTGCTCATAGAACTACTATACTTCTTTGTTTCGACAGGCAGGTGAGAAATTGATAATCACAAAGTTTATGTGAACATCCGGACTACATTACTTCTTTGGTTTGCAGGAGATTGGCAGAATAAAGTTTGAGCTCTTCGCAGATTATGTTCCAAAGACTGCAGAGAATTTCAGGTAAGGGTTCTTTATCAATGTTTATGCGGAATCTTATTTCTAAAGGAATGAAATGCATGGAATTCTTTTTTTTCTCTTATATTCACAAACTAAAACTATTTTGGTGAATTCTCAACCTATATTAGCGTTTTATTTTTAAATATGTGTGTGTCTTTTAAACATTGACATAGGTTTTAACCATGTTGGTCAATTTGAAAAAAAAGACAAACACATATTTGCTTATTATGATGAGAAGAAAATATTCCCACTAACTCGGCGATGGGCAGGATCCATTCTTAGGTAACAAAATGATTATGAGACATTGTTTACCGACATGTTTCGGACTGTTCAGTCCTTCATCAGAGTTTCCTTTATTGCTTGGTTATATCATTTACAGAGCGGTTTCAGGGGCGGTTTTTGATTAGTAACTAGGGACCAGTAGTTGTGATGGTGTACAGATACAAGCGTAGTTTTAATAATAATCTTTTAGTACAGTGTAGTTAATTCTTTCTTTCCGACAAAATGTTTTAATAAATTGTCCGTTGGAAAAAACAAAACATAACCTTGACTGACAAAAAACTGAATGTTGGATACACAGCAGCACACCGGGTCACACAACCAACCAAGCATAGACCGCCTTTCACACAGAAAGTAGGTCAACCAATGGGAGGCGTCCTTACAGGGCTAGAATTGGGGGAGCGCGCAAAACGAACTCACCCCGCACCCGTTTCTCTCTATTCGTGGTCGTACAGTGGATTGGTGCAGACCTACTGCCTCGTTAGACATAGTGAATCTTTTAGTACAGTATTCATGATCATTTTAGAGTTCATTGCATTTCTTGATGGATAGTCAATAAAATAATAATCATCAATAAAAATATCTTATATTGAAAAATGCTCTGATTATGTCATCCTTTAGGCAGTCGTGTACAGGCGAGTACAGACGGGACGGAGTTCCTATCGGCTACAAGGGATGTCAGTTTCACAGGTAAGATTCAGAGAGATAAACAATACTATATACCTATGCCAGTATGGTACACAAATACCAACCTCTGCTATGGTATTGGTATTAATTGTATACTACCATAGTATGGTGGTATATGAAAACGTACCATCATACTTTAAATACGTGTTATCATTGGCTGAAGCAATTTCAACGACCAATCAGATTAGAGAGTGGCCACAGCTCCACTTCCGGTAAGATGTCAACGTGTCTATCCAGTTCGGATTTTGAAACATTTTACCACATATTTTACAAATTATTTATAGGTAAAGATATATGATAAATGTAAAAAGTATTAACCTTATTGGTACTCAGGTACCTTGTTTCCATTTTACTAAAAATATTGTCATGATTTATCACCTGGAGTTTAACTACGTGTCAACTACACAGATTGAAATCAGGATAATATCAAGAGACGTCACGAGTTTGAGTCTGAGTTTATTTATGCCACACATTTTGTTGGCTCAATAATTTCATGAGTCGAAGACGAGTGACATTACGGAGCCAACAAAATGAGTGGCATAAAGAAGCTCAAACTCAAACGAGTGGCGTCTAGATTTTATCCTACCCCGTTTCCATATTTTTTCAGTATCAGAAAGTAGTGGCATAAACAACACTTTATGTCACTACCTGTGACATAAACAAATCCCATGTTAAGCCTATGGCGTTTTTTATTAGGGGTACGATAAAGTTGTATTTACTTTTCACATCTACTCACATCGCCTTGTATTCGTTATGCCACATCTCACAACAGTAACTAGAAAAAGAATTTGCATTGATTTATCTTTGTAGGGTGATCAAAGATTTCATGGTGCAAGGAGGAGACATCGTAAATGTAAGTATTCTGATATATGAGCAATTGTGAAAAGAAAAACAAAGCCATATAGAAACTGCTTCATACAACTTTTTTATTTTGTTTTCTAAACCTTACGTCGATATTTTCACTTCTCGTTATAGCGCTTGAATTTTCCACTGATTTAAACATAAAATGTACATGGAGACATTTCTGTAAAAGATAGATATAAATATATTGTATTTAAGACATGGCAATAGAAGCCTCTGGATTAAAAAAAAATAAAATATTGGAACTGCAGACTCTAAATCGCCGGTCACTTAAACAAGGCAAAGCCAACATCATTGCTATTTGGGCACATCTTTGTTTCTAATGTTGATTTAGAAAACGTAGCTCAGAACACTTCTAGCCCCAACCGATGCTAGATTATAAAATAAAAAAAAAAAAAAATTTGTTTCTAATGTTAGATACATTTTGCTGAAGATTGTGGTAATAATGTTCTATATAAATACGCGTTTAGGGTGACGGAACTGGACTGACGAGTATCTACGGGGGCCCGTTCGCCGATGAAAACTTCAAACTCCGACATTACGGGCCTGGAATGCTGTCCATGGTGAGTTTTTATTTATTCTACAGGCCCCCGCTGCTGTGTAGGAAGTGTTGTGTGGAGGGTGGGGGGGAAGGTTTGCGTACCGGAAAATCATATCATTACCTACTACATATTAAAAACTCCGCTTGGAGTTTCTCCCACACATAGGGCCAAAGTGAACCAGACCTAGGGTTGGAGATTGAAGGGCCATGAGAGTGAGATTCTCATGTCTGGAAAATTCGTACCTGGCCTTCAGATAAACTTATTTTCTTATGGTTTTTCACTATCCATGGTGTAAAGAAAATTTGTAACTGTAGTTTTCTGATCTCCTTCCCTTGAGCAAAAGCAATGAGAGTTTCAAAATGGCCGACGTCAGGATGGTTTCGGGGCGTGCAGCGTTGTTTCCGCCGTGAACCAGCTTCAGTTCTTTTAATCGCCGCTGGTATACGGTCGGTAATGACCGGAGACTAGAGGCATCGCTGGTACTGACCTCTAGCATTTGCTGTGGTCAGTTTCTAAATCCCCAGCAGTGGTGGAATTACTGCTATATCATATACTTTTCCAAGTTATTCCTTCTTTTCGTTTCCATCTCAAGACGTGGCTAAGGTGTCACTTGCTCGAGCTACCGCATCAAACTGACAGAGCAGTTATTTATAGTCAGACCACTCGCGACCATGGCGACGTTGACAACAGAACCAGGCGTGACGTGGCACCCGTTGTTGACTTAATGACATCACGGTTCCAGGGGAGGTTTTCCTGGATTGGTGTGATGTGTGGGGGGGGGAATCCGATTGTTCTGGACTCCCATAGCGGTTTCACTAGGTGCTCTTCAGGCTCGAAAATATGGCAGGCAGGTCCAGCAGGGTGTTTAGAGTCTGGCAATGTCACAAGGCGGTACTGTCTCATGTTTAGACAGATAGGATAAAGCTTGGAGAGGGTTTCTACGCGAAGACAGTTATCCCCCAAAAAATAAAAGTAAATTCTTTTCATTTCCAGTTTATAAATTACTAAAATAGTATAAAGTGAGCCTAATTCACACCAATAAAACCTTCTCCCTGGACAACACCAATGTGTTTTCCTTGTTTTTCTTTTCCAATCTTCCCGAGGCAGTAAATCCCGCATGAACAATATTTCTACTGTCTTTTTCCTCTCCCCAACTGCCATCCCTGATGTAAATCACAGCAATCCGGAACTTTCAGACCAAGTTAAAACTGTTCATGGTTCATTTCAGGCCAACAGCGGGCGAGACACAAACGGCTGTCAGTTCTTCATCACGTGTGCGAAGTGTGATTTCCTCGACGGTAAACACGTAGTGTTCGGTACGTATCCAATCACATCACATATGTCGTGGTAGTAAATGTCGCACCAACTCTGTGCTGTAAACAAATAGATTCTGATATGTATAACGCTAGTCGGCGTCAGTGCATTTTGGGTGTGCGTATTTATCTTATGGGCTTTGGTGGGGGTTGGGAGTTAGCTCAGTGGTTAGGGCACTGGACTTGTAACCCCAAGGTTGTAGGACTTTGTGGGTTTGAGTCCTTCTGCAGCCACTTTTCTCCTTCACCCCCAGCAGTGGTAGATTTACTGCTATATCAAAGGCCAGTCCTTCTCATACCATGTCTATGTGATGTGGTCTACAGCCACCTTTCTCCTTCACCCCCAGCAGTTGTAGATTTACTGCTATATCAAAGGCCAGTCCTTCTCATACCATGTATATGTGGTGTGGTGTACAGCCACCTTTCTCCTTCATCCCCAGCAGTGGTAGATTTACTGCTATATCAAAGGCCAGTCCTTCTCATACCATGTCTATGTGGTGTGGTGTACAGCCACCTTTCTCCTTCATCCCCAGCAGTGGTGGATTTACTGCTATATCAAAGACCAGTCCTTCTCATACCATGTCTATGTGGTGTGGTGTACAGCCACTTTCCTCCTTCACCCCCAGCAGTGGTAGATTTACTGCTATATCAAAGGCCAATCCTTCCCATGCCATGTCTATGTGGTGTGGGATGTAATAGAACTCTCACCTCGGTAAATGTGTAGGGGTGAGATTTCTACCTAAATTCATGTCATAGATTCGATCACCACCCTCGTGGTGTAAAAGAACCTTGAGAAAGTCTGGTAAGAACCTATAATGGTTAACTGGACGTTAAATCAAACCAAACAAACATCTTGGGATATTGGTCACATTGTCAGGAATTCACTACATTGGTGACGTCTCCCACAGCCATTGACATCACTTAGTAGAAGTGGTACCTTGGTTAATTGGAAACGTCCACATTTATAATGAATAAAAAACGTGTATGGTTTAAGTGTTTGTGATCCGAGTAGTGATTGAACAATAAATCAGCATGGCCACTTCCTTGTTCCTCACTGGGATTTGTAAATTCAGCAGTACATGTAATACAGGGATGCAAGTTCGCCGACAATTGACGGAAATCAGAAATTTCTGCATCTTGAAATATGATTGAAATATGTATGAAAATCATGAAATAAAAGTATGAAAATCATTAAATGAAACTAAATTCCAAGAAATGACAGATAATTCTGGCAGCAGGTTCTCACCAACGGCGTATAAACCTCCATAGGCCGTTAGCATTGACGCACACGCCGGGGAAACGGGCAGTCAGTACTTTGGCGGCAGTTAAACGCGCCAAGGGCCGTTGACACTGCCGTCAAAGTTCCGTCAAGTGCCGAAATTTTGTTTGACGGAACGGGGGGGGGGGGGGTCCCCCCCCCCCCATACCCCCCAGTTTTTTGTGTGTTTTTGTTTCCGACTTTTTCATCAGTCCCGACTTTCATCCCTGGTAATATGTGGAGACATGGTTAGTGTGGCTGAATGGAATCTGTTCAGAGATATTTTGGTTGGAAATATTCGAACGAGCTGAATATATCCGATTAAAATATCGAGGAACAGATGGAATTCAGACACACTATGTCTCCTTATTATCATATACGAAGAAATAATTAAAAACGCCATTTTACAATTTTACCGCCCTCCTTTTTAAGAATGAAAGTGGTCACATGGTACGGATGGATGTATGAATATTCTTTTGTCACTCAGTGATAATAGAATTTGAACTCCTGGTCAGTAAAAGTGAGACATTCGCCCATCTTTGTTCATTCCAGGACGCGTGGTTGATGGATTACTGGTTTTACGTAAGATCGAGAACGTGCCCACCGGCCCGAACAACAAGCCGAAGATTCCTGTCGTCATTTCGCAGTGCGGGGAAATGTAACTCGTGCGAAACCTCACCTCCGCAGTTCACCGCAGCCAGATTCATCGTCTCATCATCTCAGCATTTATTGTCACAACACGAAACAAGTTTCAACTTAAAGAACTCATCATCTGTCCTCAGAAATAAATGAAGCTTCAAAATAGAGCGATTTTATAGTATATACAGCTCACTGTGTTAGTTTTATTTCATAATTCCACTATAAAGAGTCCAGCAAAAATTGATGTAATAGCATGTGTTGGTCACTACCATAGAAAATCACAGACGTGGGGTAACCAATGCATACTTCCATACTTAGTTTAGCATCAATAGGACATGGAAGGTTGGGCTATGCTTAGAGAGCACAGACTGTAGAACATAAAGAAACCATAAATAATGATGATGATATTAAATTAACATGATAATATATACCAGTGAATAAATAATAATAATGATAATATGTACCAAAGAATAGAGTCCATAAAGGATGATAATGAGAATAATAAATGATAGTATTAACTGGTGGACAGATTCATTGTAGAATAACAACATCAATGATAATGATAATAATAAATTATAATATTTCTTAGTGAACAGTCGATTAAGAACAATAACTACAACAATGATTACATGTACTGGTGAACAGAGTAACAATAAAGAAAAGTGATAACAATACATTTTAAAAAATCCAGTACTAGTGAACAGAGTCGAAGAAAACGAAGAAGAAGAATACACGGACCAGAACTAGTTGCAAACGTCAGGAGTCTAGAAAAGCGGAAAATAAATCCTTCCTCTACAGGAGCCATATTTCATGATATGTTGGTGGGTTCTATTATATTGGTGAACTGTCGACATTGTGTTGGCCTGAAACTAAATTCCCCAGATACTGTATCTACATTTAGATCCATTCCTAACCTGCTATTGCACCCAGCAACCCGTACTTTGTATACGGCTCCTTCATTTTACTATTTGTAAAAGAGTTAATTCGGTTCTGGGAATGGGATTTCCTGTCACCCCAGGTGTGTGGTGTGTGGTGTGAGGTGGGTATCGGAGCCCCGTGGTTGTTAAAGTGACCATCTGTTGTGTACATCACCAGGTGTGTGGTGTGTGGTGTGAGGAGGGTATCGGAGCCTCGTGGTTGTTAAAGTGACCATCTGTTGTGTACATCACGTGGTGTGTGGTGTGTGGTGTGAGGAGGGTATCGGAGCCCTGTGGTTGTTAAAGTGACCATCTGTTGTGTACATCACCAGTTGTGTGGTGTGTGGTGTGAGGAGGGTATCGGAGCCCCGTGGTTGTTAAAGTGACCATCTGTTGTGTACATCACCAGGTGTGTGGTGTGTGGTGTGTGGTGTGAGGAGGGTATCGGAGCCCCGTGGTTGTTAAAGTGACCATCTGTTGTGTACATCACCAGGTGTGTGGTGTGTGGTGTGAGGAGGGTATCGGAGCCCCGTGGTTGTTAAAGTGACCATCTGTTGTGTACATCACCAGGTGTGGGGTGTGTGGTGTGAGGAGGGTATCGGAGCCCCGTGGTTGTTAAAGTGACCATCTGTTGTGTACATCACCAGGTGTGTGGTGTGTGGTGTGAGGAGGGTATCGGAGCCCCGTGGTTGTTAAAGTGACCATCTGTTGTGTACATCACCAGGTGTGTGGTGTGTGGTGTGAGGAGGGTATCGGAGCCCCGTGGTTGTTAAAGTGACCATCTGTTGTGTACATCACCAGGATGTGGGCTGAGCTTCCTCGTGACTCTAGATCTCTCTAGATCTCTCTAAAACAGGGTTTCATTTTAGGGAGCGTAATCAAACTGATTTTGGAAGTACATATGTGTAGTATTCCTACTGTACACTAGGCGGCGCCACCGTTACCGCACTACGTGAGAGACGTTTATGAGCGATAATACACTTCTTCTATGAAAGCAATGCTACTGAGTTCAGTCTTATGTCCATAGCCTAAATCACACCATTTAAAGATATTACATTGGCGACGAAGGCTGTTAATCTATGCAGGTATACTTTCCTGACTTCAAGGAACCCATTGGTGGTGAGTGGAACTGGCTGGACATAAAATTTGGCAGATTTTGATGACTTTGATGTGGATGTGTATTGGCACTGTACTGAGTCACAGTGAATGTAACTATAGTGTGTGCACTTTTGAAGACACTAGGCCCACAGCATCATTCTGTACTACTGATGAACTTTTGTACTGTGAACAACCTGTTTTAAAAGCACTGCACTGTACTAAATTTTGATCAAAATGGCTACACCTTGTAATATTGGGCCTTATATCAAAGAAAGGGAGACTTTCAAGGCATATTGTGAAAGGTTGGAGGCATATTTTGATGGAGAGGATTTAGTTACTGTAGAACTTGTCGGTGATGATGCAGTGAAAGTAGCACAGGAAGCGAAAAATGCAATTATCACTAGAAAAAGAAGGGGCATTTTTCTGTCACAAATTGGAGCGGAATGTTATACAACGCTTGCTAACCTTATTTCTCCCAAAGTCCCACGTGAAACTAAATTAGAGGATTTAGTGAAGAAGTTAGAGGAACATTTCAACCCAACACCTCTTGAAATAGCTGAGTCATTTTATTTTGGTACTAGGAACAGAAAGGAGGGTGAGTCAGTGAATGACTATATTTTGGCTCTCAAAGAATTGGCAATTCACTGTAATTTTGGTGATAATCTCAACCGTTCTTTACGAGACCGTTTTGTCTGCGGACTAAATATACAACCTATCCAAGATAAACTGTTGAACACAGAAGGCCTAGACTTTAAGAAAGCTTGTACTATTGCCCAGCAAATGGAGCAATCTCATAAAAAATCCAAGGATTTTAAGTCTAGCTTATCTGCTAGTGCTGCTAGTTCTGATGTAAATAAAGTTTACAAATCTAAGCAGTTTAGCAAGAATACCAAGAAAGTAAAATGTTTTAGGTGTTTTGGCAATCATAGTCCAGATGACTGTAAGTTCAAAGATGCGACATGTTACAAATGCCAACATAAGGGACATTTGGCTAATTCATGCAAGTCCAAATCCTCTAAGAAAGGGAGTAAGGGAAAAGTTCATTCTATGGACAAGCAACCAGGTTCTAGTGATGATAGTGAGGATGACCTGGGCATTCACAACTTGTTTTCCACTAACTCTGATAAGTCTAAGAAAAAGTACACAGTTGATGTTGTAGTTAACAACCGAGTTATTCAAATGCAAGTGGATACCGCTGCAGATTACACAGTTATGGGTTGCGACAAATTTCGGAAATTCTTTCGCGGTAAGAAACTAAAAAAATCTGATGTTAAGCTACGTGTGTATTCTGGTGCTCACATACATGTCTGTGGGGAATTGCTATGTGATGTGGAATATAAGGGTCAAAAGAAGGAACTACCGATCCTAGTTGTGAACTGTGTGAATCGACCAATTCTGTTTGGCCGAAACTGGATCGAAGCAATCAAATTGGATTGGAATGACATTTTTGGAATCGAGAGTAAGGAAAAGACACTCAACGATATTCTCGGTGAACACGAGGATATTTTCCATGATAGCTACGAGGGCATTTCAGGATTCAAGGCGCATATCAAGGTCAAAGACAATGTCACACCTCATTTTGCCAAAGCAAGACCAGTGCCTTACTCCTTATATGATCAGGTCAATGCAGAACTTGATAAACTTGAAAAGAACATGGTTATAACACCCATGAACCCTGAGGACACTGAATGGGCCTCGCCCATTGTTATTGTACCTAAAACCGATGGTAGTGTCAGAATATGTGGAGACTATAAGGTACATGTGAATGAATGTATTGAAGATGAAAAATATGCTTTACCTACTGTTCAAGATCTAATGTCTTCTCTTACAGGTGGTGAAATCTTTACTAAACTTGACTTGTCGCATGCATATGCTCAACTTGATCTAGATGATGAGAGTAGAAAATTGATGTCTATTAATACTCATCGGGGTGTCTATGGTTATACTAAGTTAGCATATGGTGCTAAGCCTGCTTCTAAGATTTTTCAATCCACCATGGACAGGATCTTACATGGTATTGATGGTGTTATTTGTTTTCAGGATGATATATTGATCCGTGCAAAAGATGAAAAAGAGCATCTTGAACTTGTAGAGAAAGTTCTGAATAGACTAGCCAAGTACAATGTAAAACTCAAAAGAGAAAAATGTGAGTTCTTGAAAGAAAGTGTTGATTACTTGGGTTATCGTATTGATGCTAATGGTGTACATCCATTACAGGACAAGGTCACAGCTATCAAAGAAGCTCCCGCTCCAACAAATATAAGTGAATTAAAATCGTTCTTGGGTATGGTACAGTATTATTCTAAGTTCATTCCACAGATGTCTACTATTGTTGCACCATTGAACAGATTACTCTGTAATGAAGTCAAATGGAGCTGGGGTAAGTCTGAGCAAGAATCGTTTGATTTGTTGAAATCAAAATTGAGTAGCGATGCATTACTTGCACATTATGATGTGAAGAAACCGCTCAAATTGGCTTGCGATGCATCTAGTTATGGTGTTGGTGCAGTGATAAGTCATATTTATGAAGATGGTACTGAGCGACCTATTGCATACGCATCTCGTACTCTAACTTCATCCGAACGTAATTATGCTCAAATAGAGAAGGAAGCCTTATCTATTATATTTGGTGTTAAGAAATTTCACCAATATCTGTATGGTAGAAAATTCACTCTGGAAACTGACCATAAGCCACTTTTGACAATTTTAGGTCCCAAAAATGATATACCAACTTTAGCAGCTGCCCGTATGCAGCGTTGGGCGATAGTTTTGTCTGCATATGATTATGATATCAAATATCGTAGATCAAGTGACCATTCTAATGCAGATTGTTTGTCAAGGTTACCACATGAAAATTCGAAGGTGGGTAGAGAAAGTAAGATATACAGTATCAATTTTGTTGATACTCTTCCTGTCAAGGCTGATATTATAGCGAAAGAAACCGAAACCGATTCAATACTGAAGATTGTTTATGATTATGCTGCAAATGGTTGGCCTGAAAATATCAATCGAGAAGAGTTGAAACCGTACTTTATACGAAGATCCGAAATATCCATTGAAAACGGATGTCTATTGTGGTCCGCGTAATTATGTTGTACAAATCGGACAGGCTACTCGTTTTGTGCATATTGATCATATATTGGCTGATCATGTTCAAGATAATATTCCAGAATATGATCCATCTGAGTTTGTATCTACTAGTATAGATGTAACAACTACTGATACACTGCCTGTTATGGACAATGATAAAGGTATAATTGAACCACCTGAGCCTGTTGAAGATGTACCTGAGTCACCCAATGTCCGTCTACAAACTCCCATTCATGCAGAAACTCCAATACCGAGGTCTCCAAGTCCTCATATTGAATCACCTGGAATGGCAACTCCACCTCCACGTAGAAGTTCAAGGGTTAAGAAACCAATTGTCAAAATGGATTTGTAAATTGGTAAATGTCATACACATTTATTTGTGTATTTGTGTTACATTATTGTATTATGTACTTGGTAGCTTAAGGGGGAGGAATGTAGTATTCCTACTGTACACTAGGCGGCGCCACCGTTACCGCACTACGTGAGAGACGTTTATGAGCGATAATACACTTCTTCATTGAAAGCAATGCTACTGAGTTCAGTCTTATGTCCATAGCCTAAATCACACCATTTAAAGATATTACAATATGTATATCCAATAAATAAATCCACCAAGGCTATGCTGCACCTAATGTATGTTGGACGTTTGCATATGTCGAGCTCGCTAAAAAAAAATGTTTTCCTCAAGAAATACTACGATCTTTCCGTAATGTGTCAACAGGAAAGTTTTTACAAAACCTATGCTGCATCTAATGCCACACCACAGCCTGCAGCATCTGTACCTCATCAAATGGGAGGCAAATGCTGAGCTCATGCACTTCGATATGCAAGTCTGGGAGCTGTTTCAAAAGTCGAGTGAAATCTCGCCAGCGGCACGTCGCATTTCAAAGCGAGAGGCCGCAACAGCGAGCGGCACTTTGAATCAAAGCGGCACCAAACCCGCTACCAATAGACCCTCCTCACACTGGCGCCATCTTGTAATGGCCGCCAAAGTAAGTCACATGAAAACGAGGCGTGCGACCTGACTTCTGAGCGTTTGGCACGGGAAAACACTATTTTTTTATAAGTCGGAAAATGAAAATTAATCTTTCGTTGTGAATAACAGGCCGATCTTTATAAGTAAAACATTGTTAGAAACCTAAGACTCTGGTCTATTCGTTGATATACATATTAGATACCTATGCCTTGGCTAAAATTTCCCGTAAAACCTTGTCCATCGGAATTTGTTTGGCATTTCAAAACGAGAGGCCGCAACAGCGAGCAGCACTTTGAATCAAAACGGCAGCAAAACCGTTACCAATACCCAATAGGGAGCGGCACCTCCACCTCGACAGCGACGCTTAAAGTGCCATTGTTAGCTCTCGCTTTGGCGGTGAGTACGTTCATCTAGCACCCTCCCGACTTTTGAAACAGCTCCCTGTACGGCACTGCATGAAACATTATGGGATGGCTTTAGAGTGGGTTTGTCAATTTCTAATTAGATATACTTATAACCAACGACAATTTGGACATGTCATACAGGTATAATGGGTGGTTGTAACTCTCTTTTTTTTCAGATGTTAAAATTTATTGAAATTAAAAAAATATTTTTGCAGAATCTTTCTATGAATTTGGTGTATGTATACCCGAAATTTCATAATTCTTCTTGGGTTATTCCGATCGTGAGATACATTTTTCAAAGCCATCATATCTAAGTTGATAACTGAGGACACTGCACCATTTGGCTGCTTTCGCAAAGCCTACTGCAGTGCTCTCCTTATTTGTGAAAATTGCTTATAAAGGATGTCATCTCTATAACACATCATGTCTACAACTCTGGTTTTTCTATGAAAATCGTTCCCAACGCCCATTTTGGCGCCGATCTCCCGTAGCGTGCTACGACCGGGGTCCCGTTTAATAATCTAGGATCGTACATGGAGACCCTTTTCTGATACTCATACAAGGGTTATTGTTTAATAATATTTTATTCAGTTCACTAGGACAGTTTTAAGAATAAAGTTGATCCACATCCTGGGTCTCCTTGGAGCCTACTGAAAACAAGGACTGGCTCCCTACGTAGAACCTCCAGGATAGATAAAAACTATAAAAAAAAAAAAGACTATCGTTACCTACCATTGTCGTTACTGTAAAACAGCCCCCATTGCCTCACTCGCCTTGGATCTCGCTGAGAGCAGGCATTTTCGAAATGTTAGAGGATTTTTGGAAATTTTAGAGTGGTGGTTGATAAATACAGTATCAACTGGTTTCAGATAAAAGTGGTCGTAATATCCTCGGGTCATACTTTACGTAATATCCTCGAATGCGCTCGGATATTACTACTCATCTGGTTCTCGCAGGTTATGCCCGCTTGTTTATCCTACCCCTAATAAAAAGCCGACATAGACTTGACATAGGCAAATTTCATATGGCATGCTGTGACATAAAGTGTTTTTCAAGCCACTCTGGTCAGGTCTGCTACTCACTACACTCGGCTATCGCCTCGTGTAGTAATACGCAACCTGTCCGTCGTGGCATAAAAACTAATCAGGCTAACTCTCGTTCAGTTCTATTTATTATCTCACCCCTGGTACAGGTTTAGCCATAGGAATAATATTAAAAGAAAATACTCAACGATCACCCCTGTAAAGTGACAATACAACACCACAATCATGGCGTAGTGAATGTGAGATGATGTCATATGGGTTTGCTAGGAATATTCTAATTATTCTGATATTGTGATGCTATTTAATGTCATAGAAAGAGGTGAGATAGATCCAGAACCGCAAAATACACAATACACACCTCGTGAGGATGTGCTGCAATCGTCACTCAGATTTGCCTCTAGATTTATACGATTCTCAATGCAGTTCTATATAAATCCGAAACCAGTCTATATTGTGAAAATATATAACATATAAAAGAATCTCGGCCTCATGCTGGGCCGCCTTGTACCACACAAAGCCACTTGTCTCATGTCGCTGGTCTCTTGTGAGGTGGGAGATTCACATCCTGTTCCCACAGCTAGATGAGTTCTCAGGCTTTTCAGGGCGTGCTAGGCGCTCAGGCGAGGAATAGGCACAGTTTAAGCCCAATGCCCATCTACCGATTTCGGAACATTTATGTACCTTTGTCGGCGACAAACGAACGGTAATTTGTCTCAGCTAAGGCATCCTAACAGAGTCAGCAGTAGTCGGTAGATGTAGGACAGCTAGGCAAGGGTGAGCCACCGATTATTGAACAACCTCCTTTAGATGTCATTTTGTCGCGACAAGTTGTGGTTTCTATGTCCCGAAGTCGGTGGCGAAAAGTTTATCAACATGTTGATAAATCTAGTCGCCGACAACGGAACGTTGGTGACTGGGGCTTGATTGGGTTATGTAATTTGCCTGTGACAAGTTCGCTGACTCCTATACGATTTGCGAACTAATCATTCAACCCCTAATCGGTAGATGGTCATTGGACTTTAGGCATCATACTGCACGGGGGATGTTGAGGGGAGATTAGTCTTTAGTTGGCATTTTACTCGCTGACAAAATGACCGGTCATTTGTAGGAACCTCTTGTTGTGATATGGAGAGAGATACATTGGTCAAAAGCAAAAGGGAGCCAAACCACAAATACCCGTTTACAAAACACCATTTCTGTATATGGCTGCTTAGTACTTTGACTATGTAGGTTCGAGATTATATATGTCATTCTTCAATCTTTTAGATCAATATTTTTGATAAACCTAACAACTGTCATCGTTCACTTTGGCTCCCTATGCAGAGAATATAGTCTCGAACCAGGTAAATAGCTTCAATCCGGGTGAATAGACTTGATTCTTTTTCTCCCTGTACACTTTGGGATATTCCTGCAGGTTTATGTGTGCTTCACAAAACTAAATAATAGCTATTGAAATACATTGTGTATTTTGATTATGTTCTTTAAACTGAAACTACATTGATAATCAATTGAGCTCCCCAGGGCTCCCACAGCTGATCCTAGTTAACAAACACGTCTTGAAATGTTTATCAAATTTGTTAGCACTATAGAGAAAAAACGTGTACAAAGCCCTATGATATATGTGTGGTTTGACGGGGCCTGTTTACGCTACCACAAGTAAATCGAGTTAGAAATATCTCTCCCAGTTAAAAAAACAAATTCCCCTCTCTACAAAAAAATTGAGGGATTTTTTTTTTCAATATAAAACAAAGCCCTATGATAAGTCAGTTTTTTCTTTTGACGACACAGAATTTGACCGTGGATTTGAATCCATGGGTTCTGTCAAATATGTTTATAGTTTACAAACTCACGGGCCAATTCCATGGCCGACATTGTCTGGCAACTGCGTGGGTGACATTCACAGGTGCCTAAAGAAAGCTAATTTATTTTTTGCAGCCGTGAGGCAGCCGCCGTTGAGCGTGTTGCCTGCTCCACTGAACCGATACCTTTTTTTTTTTTTAATCAGTTTCTTTATTGAGCTATTCCTTGGATTACATTGTGGTCGGTACAATTATATATATCACATTTACTCAATAAAGTGGCTTGGACCTCAATGATATTGCACAGACCTGGTATAAGGTAAGCAATTAGGGTGACAAGTGCACAAAACAGGTCCATCGAACAGTCTAGTTCTCTTATTTGTTTGTACAAGGTTCTCTTCTAAACGTATTCTCTTGAACATGTAGTTGAGCATGTGCGCTTTCCTACGGTTCATTAAAAGTGGAATATTGGCTAATTTATGTATATAAGCAACTAGTGTTCTTGCCGGTAACTTTAAATATAGGCGAAGGCATTTGTTCTGAAGGATTTGTAAATCGTTCAGATAATATTTTGCACCGTCATCGTAACAGACACACGGACACAGTGCAGTGCTCTACTGTGGCCATCGGCCTGGTGGAACAGGCCCTTAAATGTAGAAAATACTTCTCCAGATAATCGTTGTTTTTTTCACTGATAGCTTTGTCTGTTTGTTGATTTATATTTTTCATCCAGTCAACCATTACAGGTCCTCTCCTGACTTCCTCAAGCCTCAGATTTTTCTCTTTGCTTTTACACCACAAGGGCTGTGATCAAAATCTACGATATGAACTTTAGGTTGAAATCTCACCCCTGCAATCTATTCATTGAGTTCTCTTAGTTCTCATACCACATAGACATGGTGTGAGAAGGACTGGCCTTTGATATAGTAGTAAGTCTACCACTGCTGGGGATGAAGGAGAAAGGTGGCTGTACACCACACCACATAGACATGTTATGAGAAGGACTGGTCTTTGATATAGCAGTAAATCTACCACTGCTGGGGATGAAGGAGAAAGGTGGCTGTACACCACACCACATAGACATGTATGAGAAGGACTGGCCTTTGATATAGCAGTAACTCTACCACTGCTGGGGATGAAGGAGAAAGGTGGCTGTACACCACACCACATAGACATGTATGAGAAGGACTGGCCTTTGATATAGGAGTTAATCTACCACTGCTGGGGATGAAGGAGAAAGGTGGCTGTACACCACACCACATAGACATGTATGAGAAGGACTGGCCTTTGATATAGCAGTAACTCTACCACTGCTGGGGGTTAAGGAGAAAGGTGGCTGTACACCACACCACATAGACATGGTATGAGAAGGACTGGCCTTTGCTATAGCAGTAAATCTACCACTGCTGGGGGTTAAGGAGAAAGGTGGCTGACTCGAACCCATAACTTTAGGATTGCTAAATTATTTAACCACTTAATCTCCCCACCCCTTTCTGTCAACAAATAGAATCATGGGGCCCGTTTGATTATCTGGGCTCGTCTATGAAGACCCTTTTCTGTACCTCATACAAGGGCTATCGATTAATAATATTTATGCCCGTTAGCTAAGACAGTCTTAGCTCTCCATAAGGTCGTCCATTAGTGTTAAAAAAAATTGACCCATATCGTACCTGGTTTTCCTTGGAGTACAGAAAATGGTCTTCATGAATGAACCTAGATTATTAAACGGGCCCCTGGCGCACCGGAAGTGGTGTACCGGAAGTTGTGCCGTCAGCAGTGTGCACCAGGACGTTTACTTCAGCCAACCACCTCCCTAACAAGATGTGAGTAACAGTGATACGGCACTCCCGTACTCAGCCGTACGTCACGCCAACTCCACTCTCCATACACAGTCTCAGTCTGCTTACCTCAGCAGAACCAAAGTTCTGTTTGGAGAGAAGTCTATGAAGTCATGGTTTACTTCTGACATGTGTCGTTTTACTAGGGTGAATATCTTTTATGGACTTATAATTTACTTAATATTACTAAGGTATAGGGTAATTACGAAGATGTAGGCATAAACAGCGGTACGGTGTTGGAAGAATATGAACTCTCATACCCTGCAATCGTATATGTACATACATGAATGCGCACATGGTCCACCTAATACAAAGTGTCCGTAGCAAACCTATGGGAACTCTGTATGGACATACCCGGTACATAAAGATATGTTGTATTATCCACCTAATACAGAGTGTCCGTAGTAAACCTATAGGAACTCTGTATGGACATACCCGGCACATACAGATATCTATTATCCACCTAATACAAAGTGTCCGTAGTAAACCTATAGGGACTCTGTATGGACATACCCGGCACATACAGATATCTATTATCTACCTAATACAATGTGTCCGTAGCAAACCTATAGGAACTCTGTATGGACATACCCGGCACATACAGATATGTTGTATTATCCCCCTAATACAGAGTGTCCGTAGTAAACCTATAGGGACTCTGTATGGACATACCCGGCACATACAGATATCTATTATCTACCTAATACAATGTGTCCGTAGCAAACCTATAGGAACTCTGTATGGACATACCCGGCACATACAGATATGTTGTATTATCCCCCTAATACAGAGTGTCCGTAGTAAATCTATAGGAACTCTGTATGGACATACCCGGTACATACAGATATGTTGTATTATCCACCTAATACAGAGTGTCCATAGTAAACCTATAGGAACTCTGTATGGACATACCCGGTGCAGACAGATACACGAATTTCTTACATTCATTATCATTGTAATCCTGTTTTCCATAATCTCTGAAAAGTTCATAAAGATCCATATTGAATCAGATGAGATAAATAGCATTCTAACAGGAATAGGAAAATGATGCTTTCAGGTATCATTTGCACTAACCACAGAAACGGGGGTCGGGATTTAGCTCAGTGGTTTAGGCACTAGACTTAACAAGGTTTGGGTTCGAGTCACCCTTTTTCATTCCCAAAATTGGTCAATCCTTCTCATACCCTCTCACCTCGGTAAATGTGTAGGGGTGAGATTTCTGCCTGAATCCATCACTTAGTTTCGATCATCACCCTTGTGGTGTAAGAGAACCTTGAGAAAGTCTGGTGAGAACCTATATTGGCACTCACCATTAACATCATTAATGTGTGATCTTGATGTATTCCCTAGTAACCTGATCCAATGATGTATCTAAAAAAACTTGTATTACTAGGAGATATGCAATAAACAAACTAAAAAAAAATCCACAAAAAAATACCACGGGACTGCATTTAGGCACCATTGCTCTACACGCAGCGCGAAATTAAAAGGAAGGAATGAGTTGGGAAAATAACATTTTTATTTTTATGGTAAAATTTTATGACAAGAGACTTTTAATAATGATGGGTGTAAATTATCATTAAAAGTGTAAATAGATAGTTGAGTGATTAAATACCACAATGTTTGTAATAAAATGCATAATGATAATGAGATGAAAAAAGGTAGTGTGAATTAAAAGGATGTGGGTGGGTGGGTAAAATGTGTGCCGTCCGTGTTGTTTGAGCAGCGTCAGGGGAGTGGAGGCGAGGCTTGTTGTTGCGCGGGATGTGAGTAGCGCAGTGTATCGGGTGGAGTTTCCACACTGCGGAGGTCAATGACCCACCAGAGGCCAAAACCTCTGCTGAACCCATTTGCACTACCTGAGGGTGGTTGTGGCCCATTAGATTGTAGGTCAACTCTCGCTTGTAGAGCCGTCCCAAGGCGCTAGAAAATATCATGTAAGGAGGTCAGGGTCAAGGTCGGGGTTTGCTGCGAATGCAGTCATTGGCTACTCGGTCTACTCTATTCCTATATACCCATTATTGAACTAACTAGAGTTACATACCGCTGCTGGGGGGTGCATTAAAAATAAGTTATGTGTCGAGGTTGACGTTTTCGTCCCGCTCTTATGTTTTCGACCCGCTCTGACGTTTTCGTCCCGCTCTGATCAAGTGATACAATACAGCAGCGGGACGAAACAATAGCTGTTGTGGTTACTCGATAAGGGTGGCCATTTGCTTCGGAAGTGTTTCAGCTAAAGAATTAAGCATTTTTATCGATATTTGAAGGTATATATAGGAATAGGGAAACCAAGTACCGGTAAGCAAAAGTCAAAGTCACTCGGTAAGGCTTGGAAACATTACTGCCCGTGGCTGACGCCTTGGGCAGTAATATTTCCAAGCCTTACCTCGTAACTTTGAACTTTTGCTCACCGGACATAGTTTCCCTCTATTCCTTATATGGACTTAGTGTAATGGGACAACTCCATGCTGACCCACAGGGGCGCCTCTAGACGCGGAGGGTGAGTACGTGGTAATAGGCCTTTTTCCATAGGCCGGTGTCGCACCTTATCTGCTTAGTTACGCAAGGACTGAAGCCAAACATTCACATGGCAACGTATACTTTATCATTGATTCACACAGTGTATGAATGAAATACTTCACAATACCAGTGCACATTATTTCCAGAGGAATAACAATGATTACATCGTATTCGATGGTATTCCAGCTCCAATTTGATGTATCATACATGCATATCACCTCAATGATACTTTAGATATACCTTAGATAACACAGGGTTACCAAAACTGCATACACACTAATATATTGGCAGGACTAGCTATAACATGCTTATTTTTTTCCAAGTTAAAACCAACATGATTACCAACTATAAAGTTTAGACAGCTCAGACTTGTTGATACAATACCCAAGTTTGTTACAAGAATCTAATCTGTCAAAAAACAACACTCCTGCAATCACACCCACCGTTCACACTTTAGGTGTGACTGCTGTGTTCCCTATACACAAGTGGCCGGACTCGGCCGTGTTTGTCCGAGCGGCCACGTAACTAATCAGTGAGGCGTTAGGCGGCGCTGAACGGCAAAACCTGTATTAGACAGCGTGGCGCGTCTTTGTTGGTGATGCACGCACTCGTCCGTATCATTGCCGATGTCTCTTTCTCTCCTGACGCTTGCATGGGAGACCACAAAAGGTCGTCAACTGCTCGTTGTATAAAAAACACACCAGACATCATTATCGTGAAACTTCCACATAATGTAACACATGTGCTATCATACACGATAAGTATGTAAACAGTTTAAAGGCCAGCGTACTCGTTTTAGGAACTGTTGTCTTATTCAGTGTGTTTGCGATATGAATCAAAGTAATAAAATTAGGCTTATTCCATCTATTAGGGTAGGCTAAAAGGGCCAAAAGGTATACATTTTTGTTTTCATTTGGCTATAGAAAATATTGCAATCATTCATTGAATTATATAGTAACATTGCAATTATTAATTGATTTATTCTTCCAAACTGGTCCTCCAAGGGTTTATTACCATACAACGACGGCAACCAGCGAACACGGGATCCTGTAAACAGACTGAATTATTGGATACCCCAATATGGTCTGGATACAGAAATACCACATTCACATGAGGTATATTCATACAGAAATACCACACTCACATGGCATATATTTAGATAGAAGTAACAAACTCAAATGAGGTATATTTATACAGAAATACCACACCCATATGGCGTATATTCATACAGAAATACCACACTCACATGACGTATATTTATACAGAAATACCACACCCATATGACGTATATTTATACAGAAATACCACACTCACATGACGTATATTCATACAGAAATACCACACTCACATGACGTATATTTATACAGAAATACCACACTCATATGACATATATTTATACAGAAATACCACACTCACATGGCGTATATTTATACAGAAATACCACAATCCCATGACATATATTTATACAGAAATACCAGACCCATATGGCGTATATTTATACAGAAATACCACACTCATATATGGCGTATATTTATACAGAAATACCACACTCATATATGGCGTATATTTATACAGAAATACCACACTCCTATGACGTATATTTATACAGAAATACCACACCCATATGGCGTATATTTATACAGAAATACCACACTCATATGACATATATCTATACAGAAATACCACACCCATATGGAGTATATTTATACAGAAATACCACACTAATGTGATATATATCTACACAGAAATACCACACCCATATGGCGTATATTTATACAGAAACACCACACTCATATGGCGTATATATATTTGTACAGAAATACCACACTCATATGACATACATGTATATCTATACAGAAATACCACACCCATATGGCGTATATTTATACAAAAATACGACACTCATATGACGAATATCTATACAGAAATACCACACTCATATGACATATATATTTAAATACAGAAATACCACATTCATATGACATATATTTATACAGAAATACCACACCCATATGACATATATTTATACAGAAATACCACACTCACATGACATATATCTATACAGAAATACCATACTCATATGACGTATAGTTTAATACAGAAATACCACACTCACATGGCATATATTTATACAGAAATACCACACTCATATGACGTATAGTTTAATACAGAAATACCACACTCACATGGCGTATATTTATACACTGGGAGACACGTGAAGGTCACGCCTCGTAGTTTGGAGGTCACGGCGGTCATCAAGGGTCAGGCCTGGAAGCACTGCGCATGGTGTTTTCAGTCACTCTGTCAATACTCTATTCACAGAAACATGGTATGCGCTGACCTTATGCTCGACGTTGTTTATGAACTATTCACTATCAATAGAAGTTCTGGAGATGAATCTAACGTGAATTGGAGCTAGGTATCTTTGGGGAACAAAGGAGACGGGTGTACGTATACCTGAACCCACTGGGGAATGGTGTTCTAAAAATAAGCTTACTATAAACGTGACGAAAACCCAAATAGCAACATTCACCACCCAAAACGAAACAGGGAAGTTAAAAACTCGATTGTTGGACATCAAACTTCGGAGGGGGGGGGGGGGGGGGGGGTGCAGAGGTCAGTAGATATAAATACCTGGGAATGGTCTTTGACCAAATTCTGAACTTTAGAAGCCAATAGACCACTTGATCAGTTTGATCATACGTAAACTTTTCATTCTCCCTAAAAATCAGACGTTTTCTGCCTGTTTGTTAATTTACAAGACAACGTTGTTGTCCAAAATTGTAACTATATGATTGTACTGAATATTTCCGACCAAAATATCTCTGGACAGATTCCATTCAGGCACACTAACCATGTCTCCATATAATACAAAGTGACACAGACCAGTCTACTGTTGGGCTTCATCATATTCGCTTCTGAGTATCTCGGCATATCGGAATAAAACAGGGGCCTGTTTTTCAGACAGTGACGTCTTTATTTGTAGTGATCACAAAAGAGTGACCAGTTGGGCGACCAAACCAGTGATCATGACCAAAAAGTGTTCCTCAGACCCGGTCACTATTCAGCTTCTATGATCACTGCTGGTCCAAGGCCCATTCAAAAACAAAAGCATGTCTCACATTTATATTACTCAACAGAAAATTGTGAAATTTGGGAATTAGATAAAACAGATATAGATAATTCATGGCAGAAAATATTGTTTCATTTGATACAGTGGAAGTGTATAAAATGAAATATGCCACCATTTGGACTAAATGGTCACAACTCTGGAACCCAAAACAGTGAGTAAGTGACCATGACAGTTTACCCCTCTAACTGGTCGCATATGTCATGACGACTTATATCTGGAACCCAAAGGTCTCCAAACGGTCACTAACTGGTCACTATAGGAAATGGTCACGACTAAAAAACAGGCCCCAGACTTTATCAAATCGCACTCCAGATGAACATCATCGCACATTGCGGTCGGATTTTTAACTGGGAATTTACTTCCTTTAGCTTTTAACGTTGTAATTATGAATAATTGATATATAAATAAGAGATTAAAGTCTCTTTAAGATAAGGAGTGCTGGGTGGCTACGTACATTTCTCGGACCACGTGCTGGGTTTATTTATAGATTCAGGATTAGGTTCTCATCTTGGCATGAACCTCAGAGGTACCAGAATGCCCCGCAATGCTGGGTGGCGGTTTGAAATCAGGTTAAAACGCCCATAGTCATGATTCAGTGACGTCATGAATGGGATGACCAACAAAATAACTTTCCCTCAAAGAAGGAGAATGCGTGATTTCTCTCTCAAATTGATTATCATTTGACAACTGACGATTTGAAGACATTCCATAAGGTGACGATATGAATTGTCAGAGGTTGTAGTTTATTAGGTAAAGTATTGTAACGGTAAATGCAGAATGACGACGAGAACGACCAGATACAGTCTACAGTATTCCTATATACATGTACCTATGAGCGAACAACCTATGATTACTTAACGCTGCTGGGGGTGGAATAACTTTTGTTTACTGCCCAGGTTGAAGTTACTGCCCAGGTTGACGTTTACTGCCCAGGTTGACGTTTACTGCGCAGGTTGACGTTCAGAGACATTCGGTTTTTATCGATATTAGCCGACAATTGAAGGTATATAGGAATAGGGAAACCAGGTACCAGTGGAAATAAGTCAAAGTTACTCGGTAAGGTTTCGAAAAATTACTGCCCGCGGCTACGCCTTGGGCAGTAATTTTTCCAAGCCATACCTCGTAACTTTGACTTATTCCCACCGGAACATAGTTTCCCTCTAATATTTATTCTATAGACCCTTTTGAGGTATCGAGTAATTCAGTCTGTTCACAAGTTCCGGTTTTCGCTGGTTACCGACGTTGTATGGTGATAGACCCTTTACCCGTAACCCAGAATTAATACAGTTTAACGGTATTCAAAAATCTTCAAATTGAAATTCTGATACCAGAAATGGAAATTTCCAGCTATTTCTACATGGAAATTCGAAATTATATTCAGTTTCTCCAATTATAAATCAGAAATCTGTGGTTCATGTTATCGTAGTGCGGCTAGTCAATCGGGAGCGGAACTTTGCCTTACCCGGGGCGATAATCGGGAGTTTAGTAACCTCTGGAGGCTCAATGAGCCTACGGATACACTCAGTGCTAACGCATTCTGTAGGCCTGGTCTACGCTCCTATAAGTACCAGTGGGGACCTGCCTCGATAGCTGATCCCTCCAGATAGACTCTAGTACAGTCCGTTGTTGCCAGGGCGAGGGCGCACAGGCTCTCATACTGGGACTGTTTTGCGCTGCCATTTTAAGGTGGGAATTCCTACCTTTCTTCCCAACATGCACCTGGAAAATGGCAGATCGCTGGTTCTAACCTTGTGTGTATTGCGATCCAGTAACCAGCAATATGATACAGTATCCCTCTTGTCAAACTGATGCTATAAATAGAACAGCCAACCCTACAATACCTCTCACTAAAGGTGGCTGGCCAGTCAGAGCCATGCTCTGTTAGACCTTCACGTACCGTAACCCGGAGGCGGCGCGGTGCGTGGACGGACTACCCTCCAGACTGACCATGACTGGTCTGAGCTCACTGTATTTATAACCAAGTCATGACGTCATAGCGTCCACCGGCGGGGGACCCGTCCCACCCACCGGCGGGGGACCCGTCCCACCCACCGGCGGGGGACCCGTCCCACCCACCGGCCGTGGACTCGGCGCTTTTCTGCTACAGTATCCACCCCTAATCTGTTCGTTCTTTCCATTTAGAGGTAAAAAGCGGTCCTATGTTAACAGTCTTGGGTTTGCCAAGTTCACCAAACTTACCTTAATTGTGGCCAGTTGAGGCCAGTTGAAGAACTAATAAATATCACTAAATTCATCGTCTACAAGTGTTGTTATTCCAATATAAAGGTAAATTTCCAGTGATTTACTCCCAGGTGAGGCACCACTGAACTGTGGCTACTTCCGGTCACTGCTGGTAACTGGTGATTTATTCAATTGTCCAGTTAGATAGCATGCCACCCTGTACAGAGCTGGTAACTGGTGTATCATAGTGTGCAGTGAGATGACCAGTAACAAAGATGGCTGAACTGAGAAGAAGGGAAGCTCCTCTGGAAAACTACCTCTAACTACACAATGATGTATGATGAGGCTTGGAGAGTCCTCTTCCTACTGCGTTGCGACCACGAATCCTCTCAGAACAGAAGAGTGATGTATGACGAGCCTTAGCTCAGAGAGTCCCCTTTACACAGTTATAAAGCAATACCTATTTTGAAGGTTGGCAAACACAAATTGGCATATATCAATTGATTCAGTTTTTTTTTCATGCTTGTCAGAAGGCGGCCAGTATGGAAACTCACTGGAATGACAAAGCGTGGGAAGGCTATATGTAGTAAGAACCCTGGGGCCCGTTTTTCAGACAGCGACGTCTTTATTTGTAGTGATCACAAAAGAATGACCAATTGGGCGACCAAACCAGTGATCATGACCAAAAAGTGTTCCTCAGGCCCGGTCACTGTTCAGCTGTTATGATCACTGTTGGTCCAAGGCCCATTCAAAAACAAAAGCATGTCTCACATGTATATTACTCAACAGAAAATTGTGAAATTTGGGAATTAAATAAAACAGATATAGATAATTCATCGCAGTAAATATTGTTTCATTTGATACAGTGGAAGTGTATAAAATGAAATATGCCACCATTTGGGCTAAATGGTCACCAACTGGTCACAACTCTGGAACCCAAAACAGTGAGTGAGTGACTATGACAGTTTACCCCTCTAAATGGTCGCACATGTTATGACGACTTATCTCTGGAACCTAAAAGTCTCCAAACGGTCACTAACTGGTCACTATAGGAAATGGTCACGACTAAAAAACAGGCCCCAGCCCTGTAAGGGACAGGGCCGGGTACACGGGCTAGTAATTCCCGCTCTACTGCGTTTTGTAATTCGACACCCCACCCCTCCATACCCTACTCTTGCCAACTCATATTTCCTTCCTCAATGAATTAATTATTTTCAGTTGAATATAAAAAAGCCCCTAATGATTTACATTATATAATTGTTATTTTCTATGTTCCTCATTTTCTCTTCTTGGCTATAACCATTGCCGGACATTTGTTTGACTGGTTGGGCCGACCAACCCGTAATACCGACCACTCACGTCGGGTCCGGTCTACTTAGCGAGGTTCTGCTCTACCTCGATATTGGAAGTTGGGGAAATAAAATGTTATTGAATTTCCCAAAGAAGATCAGAATTTTAGTTGTCCTTATGAATATTGATTATCAATTAAAAGTTATTGATATTGATAATTAATAATATATGTAATAATAGTTGTCAATTATGAATGTATGATATAATAAGAAATACTAGGAAAAACCTACGAAGGTAGATGAGGTTGAAGAGGTGTATTTACTTTAACTCTAAAAGATGGCTAAATAGACAATAATCGATGGTTTTGTGGACAGCCAGCCGTAAACCACGAGAGGTTGATGCGTAGTAATACACGAGCGCTAGCGAGTGTATTGCGATGCAAACCTCGAGTGGTTTACAGAGCCGCCTGTCCACAAAATGCATTTATTATCCATCTTTTCGAATGAATTCAACCCAGTAATTACCATAATAACGGGTATAACAATAGGAACTATGTCTTTGCTCTATTGCAAAATGGACTATTTTTCCCGTATACCACGGTTTTGAGGCCGTATACCACAGGTTTGAATCTGTATACCACAGTTATGGTATCTGACACTAAACTTGAATAGGTTTCTGAATTTATCACACCCTTTACATTGACTAATGGGCTAACATTTGTGACATAATCCCCCATTAGATATTTTTCCTAAATATCTCATGGGCGTTGGATACGAGTGCCCAATGTTTAGTCTTATGAAGAGATGTCACGAGTTTGAGTCTGAGTTTATTTATGTCACACATTTTGATGGCTCCGTTATTTCACGAGTCGAAGACGAGTGACATTACTAAATAAACTCAAACTCAAACTTATGGCATCTAGATTTTATCCTACCCCGTTTCCACATTTTTTCAGCATTAGAAAGTAATAACATAAACAACATTTTATGTCACACCCGTGACATAAAGAAATCCAAAGCTAAGCCTATGGAGTTTTTTTTTATTAGGGGTAGGATAAAAGGAGGAAAAATACCAGGGTTGAGATAAAGAAAAGAAGAGTAGTCCAACCCCATAAAACAAAAACCAAAAACAACAAACAAACAGAAAAGACAGATATACACAATATTGACTGGTTTCAGATACAAGCGGCCGTATGCTCCGAGGAGTTGACGCGTAGTAATATACGAGCGTATGCGAGGATATTGCGCAGTCAACTCCGAGGAGCATACAACCGCTTTTATCTGAAACCAGTCTATATTGTATTTATTATCCACCTTTTCTGGGCAAGTGGCATGTTTATATATCAGTTCATATTAGTATGCACTATGTTTCTATACGCACTATTTTTCCGTATGCGCCACCCGGAGCATACAACATATCTGTATGCTCCGGGTATGTCCATACACACTCCCTATGTGTTTTCTATGGACACTTTGTATTAGGAGGATATATCTGTATGCTCCGGGTATGTCCATACACACTCCCTATGTGTTTTCTATGGACACTTTGTATTAGGTGGATAATAAAACAGATTAACGTGTTTACGGAATATTCAGTCGGAACACATCATCCGTGAGAAACCATCATGGGGTGAGGTGAGGTGAGGTGGGGGGGGGGGGGGGGAGGGGCACGTACCCCCCCCCCCCCCCCCCCCCCCGGGATAGGTCCCTGAGTGTATGGGGGCCGCTTACTTCCGTCATGGGTGGGTGTGTGTGTGTGTCGTACGCTGTTGTACGGTCCCTGGTCAGCAGACCGTATCGCACGGCCGGTGGGCGCGGTCACTGGACCGCATCACCACATCCCTCACCCCGCACGATTCTCCCCCGGCTGGGTTTTCCAACGCCAGACGACAATTTACCACAGTCGCTGGCTGCCGGTCCGTGTGGCTGTTTGCGTACTGTCAGGCCGGGCGGGAAGTGACCAGCGAGACGTCGTTAGGGAACTGCGTGTTAAAACACAGTTAGCGATCTCCAATCACAGTCTGTGGACGGGATGCCAAGGCGGGGAGAGCTCCGGGGAGGAGGGGAGAAAGACGGCGGATTTACCACTCACTGAGCCCGGACGTACATCCTGTTTTACACCTGTCAGTTTGTAGGACACCGCAGAGACAGTGTGCCAGGTGTGGATTAACAACAAGGTACTCACCTCACCAGGCGCGGCTTCTGATGTTACGTCCAACTTAAGACGTAGCGTCCCTGGTCATCACTCACCAGGCATATACTTAGACGTGACGTCCCTGGTCATCACTCACCAGGCATATACTTAGACGTGACGTCCCTGGTCATCACTCACCAGGCATATACTTAGACGTGACGTCCCTGGTCATCACTCACCAGGCATATACTTAGACGTGACGTCCCTGGTTATCACTCACCAGGCACATACTTAGACGTGACGTCCCTGGTTATCACTCACCAGGCATATATTTAGATGTGACGGACCTGATTATCACTCACCAGGCATATATTTAGACGTGACGTCCCTGGTCATCACTCACCAGGCATATATTTAGACGTGACGTCCCCGGTTATCACTCACCAGGCATATCTTTAGACGTGAAGTCCCTGATTATCACTAACCAGGCATATATTTAGACGTAACGTCCCTGATTATCACTCACCAAGCATATATTTAGACGTGACGTCCCTGGTTATCACTCACCAGGCATATATTTAGACGTGACGTCCCCGGTTATCACTTACCAGGCATATATTTAGATGTGACGGACCTGATTATCACTCACCAGGCATATATTTAGACGTGACGTCCCTGGTCATCACTCACCAGGCATATATTTAGACGTGACGTCCCCGGTTATCACTCACCAGGCATATCTTTAGACGTGAAGTCCCTGATTATCACTAACCAGGCATATATTTAGACGTAACGTCCCTGATTATCACTCACCAAGCATATATTTAGACGTGACGTCCCTGGTTATCACTCACCAGGCATATATTTAGACGTGACGTCCCCGGTTATCACTTACCAGGCATATATTTAGACGTAACGTCCCCGGTTATCACTCACCAGGCATATATTTAGACGTGACGTCCCTGGTTATCACTCACCAGGCATATATTTAGATGTGACGCCCCTGGTTATCACTCACCAGGCACATCTTCAGACGTGACATCCTAGTTATCACTGATTAGGAGCATCTTTAAATCCTGGATTTATAAACATCCCGGGAATACAACATGGCTTCGAAGCTGCTTCTACATTTCTCCCTCTGCTGGATTGTCCTGGTAAGTACCATGATACATCTGTTAAATGATAACAACCATCGTCTCAGAGTGTTACATAAAGAGTGGAATGTCTCCAAACAAATGTTGATCAATAACGGCTCAGTTTCCACCAAAACATGCTATTTTAACTGTTTCCAGTTACGATTCAAGAGGTGCCCCAATGCAAAACAATTACCAATATTTGTTAACCTTTTGGCTACACTATGATGCCTGGAGGCATTCCTGGGTGTAGTACGCTATGATGCCTGGAGGCATTCCTGGGTGTAGTACGCTATGATGCCTGGAGGCATTCCTGGGTGTAGTACACTATGATGCCTGGAGGCATTCCTGGGTGTAGTACGCTATGATGCCTGGAGGCATTCCTGGGTGTAGTACACTATGATGCCTGGAGGCATTCCTGGGTGTAGTACGCTATGATGCCTGGAGGCATTCCTGGGTGTAGTACGCTATGATGCCTGGAGGCATTCCTGGGTGTAGTACGCCGTGATGCCGGCTGATATCAGGCGGAATCGACCAAAATGCGGTGACTGAGCAATTGTCTAGGGATGCTCCCGGGGCGATTGCTATTTTGCGGACCGAGAACCGCCGGGGGGGGGGGGGGTGCATAGGTTACACATAGTAGAGAATGCTTCCAACACACTCCGACAAATCGAACATGTTCGATTTTGCCGGAAGGCCTACGACACGGCATTTCTATCGTAGCACTATCGGAGTGTGTCGGAGTGGTCATCGGAACACAAAACCCACTTTCACGATAGACCCGTTCCTTCCGACAAAAAATTCATTTTTCCATCGGAACGCTTGTCGTAAGGCTATCATCGTAGTGTGTCGGAGGCTCAAATCGTGATAGTGGGATACCCCAAGCACAGCACTTGTCACATTCCAATGTTTAATCTACCGTGCACAACTTTGGCAACGTTTTCATAGCAGTTAATGTCACTTACCGGAAGTGGTATATTGTCTAGGCGGAAACTCCCACATTACATAGAAAACAAAACAGAAAACAACAACAACAACATGAGTGAGTTACGTTCTCAAGGTGCAAGTTCCCCTTGTTACTTCTTTTGTTGTTCACTTTTTCTTCTCAGTGTGGGTGGGTGTGCAACACCTGGGACACCCCCCACAGTGATTAATAGAGGGAAACTATGTTCCGGTGAGCAAAAGTTCAAAATTACGAGGTAAGGGTCGGAAAATTACTTGGCCGCGGGCAGTAATTTTTCCGAGCCTTATCGAGTAACTTTGACTTTTGCTTACCGGTACTTGGTTTCCCTATTCCTATATACCTTTAAATATTGATAAAAATTATTATTTAAGATAAAAATGATTTGCGTCGATTCGGGCGTCTCCGCGTTCCCGGTGGGGTGTGGGTGACTGTATGGATCGGGCAAAAAATTCACGTCTATTTCACCTAAAAATGATTATTTCTTTTCCTGTGATAGCCCCAGAAAAATGGCCACCCTTATCGAGTAACTGCAACAGCTAAGTTTTCCTCCCGCTCCACTTTATGTCATGTGATCAGGCCGGGAAGAAAACGTCAGCCTGGGACGAAAATGTCAGCCTCGATACATAACTTATAATCACTGCACCCCCAGCAGCGGTATGTTACTAAAGAGGTTTCGGAAATGGGTATATAGGAATAAGATGACATGTCCACATACTACTCAATTCTCAGTCAGTAACCATCATGATAGCATACAGAAGGGTGTTCTGTACTGTGAAGTGTAGTAATTGTAAATGTATTTGCCTAGACTTGCCCAAGTATTTTATTATGAAAATTCATAAAATCATTAAACACACTCAGAATAAAGTTGTTTATATAATATGTTCTCTGATTAGACCATGATTCAAAGCTGTATCCCAGCGAGGAGTGTAGCCATAGGATGCAGGGACTGGAGCCAGTCTAGTATTTGCCTAATACTAGAGTATAGGGTCGGACCAGTCTGACTATGTGAAGCAGGGAACGTGATGAGACAGCGAGTGAGGTATTATCTCTTACATGCTGCCCTCCCTCCGTGGTCCTCTTTTTAAAACTGTATTTGGGGTTAGATGATGATGAGTTCAGGAAACCGTGACTGAGACATGGATCATTGTTATACTCGACTGAGTTTATCCATAACTCAGGTGTATTTTAGGCTGAGTATATCCATAACTCAGGTGTGTGTTAGGCTGAGTTTATCCATACTTAAGGTGTGTGTTAGGCTGAGTTTATCCATACTTAAGGTGTGTGTTAGGCTGAGTTTATCCATACTTAAGGTGTGTGTTAGGCTGACTAGGCTGACTGGACTGAGTTCATCATTACTTCAGTGATCTCATGCGATACAGCTGAACCCGTTCGTGCTTAAATATCTCAAATGCTGCGGGTTTCTATTTCTATATCGACCTTCGGCCCAGTGTGAAAAAATAGATTGTGAGATATCAAGGTACGAAGAAGGCGATCCTTAGAACCGGCGAAGTTGAGGGAAGGAATGTTAGATCGGGGATTATTTTTATAGAAATAGTTCATTGACATTAGGTTCACATATTACAGAATATATGATTTTCAACCATAACGTCCAGGTATAGTTGAGAAAAGAGTCCAGTCTTTTGGGCTATTATTGGAGTAGGGTCACCAAGAATGCCAAGTTTGACTACGAAATATCTATAATAACATACTCTGCATACATAGACGATATACCTGGGGATGCTAGGTCCTGCTTGACTTATGGTTAATCTAATTAGCTCCAGTCCAGCAATAGTTACTTAAAGTTCCAGTCCCCTTGACATTTCTGGATAATCATACCTGGGATCTACAATGCATCAAACACGGACTAGCCACTGCCACATATAGGATGCATTTATTTAGGATACTCCGTAGAGTTTATTCATGGCAACACAATTATCATATGACAACTGATACAAGGCAATCAATGCTTGTGATTTATTACCCACCAAATACGGAATCTCCATAGGAAATGTAAAGAGCACCTGGAAACAGCTACCCGGAGATTCTGGCATGTCAGAATCTCCCGCAGGAGATTCCGGAAAAAAAGTCCCATCCATGATAAAGTCAAATCATCCTTTACTTCGAAACAAGTTTTATGGATATTCATTCAATAAAATTATTTACAATTAGTTCTAGTAATCTCATTTACCATCAGATCTCACTGTCATAAAACGTTTTACATGCTAAAATCACAGGCTAATGGGGAACTATATTATTGGTGTAAGTCTACACCGAATTACTGCCACGCTTGACAGTGCTGTGGTGTCTGGGACTAGATGGCCTACAGAAACTTGCTTGCAGCCTATATACATCATCTAGAGCTTAGAGTCAGGGTTAGAGTGGTCACATTGAACTTTCAGTGTGCTTCCAGAAAACTATCCCTTTACTATATCTGTGCTGTTCCCTGTGATAGTGAGAACACAGCAGGAAGCCAGTGTTTCAGGGTCTTAAAATACCAAAGACCAAGATACCTCAAGATCCACTGTTTTTGATATGTTTTGACCCTAGACTCAGGCAGTTAGAGAAATGGCAAGTTGACTGGGTGCAAGTGGGTTGTAGAAAACTATCCATAGGCTAAATCTAACTCAGACCTTTTATTTGTTATACGTTTATAATTGCACGCTCATTCATCTATGATGAACTTACTTTTTGCTCCTAGTTTTCACGATCTGTCATCCTCTAACACTATCTGTGTCTTACTTTGTGTCCATCCACCTCTCTGTCCCTTACTTTGTGTCCATCCACCTCTCTGTCTCTCTCGAACGCCATCTATCTGTCTCTCTTGTTTTGGTTGTGTATTTAGCCTCGTGATATGATCTTGCTATGGTTAGATACATCTTCTACTTTAAGGATATGGAAGTGTCATCAATGAGACCCCCACAGGCACAGTCAATGTTCCCAGCTCTGAAATCAGAATTCTTAATGTGAAAGACCATACGGGAATTTATCCTACCCCTGATAAAACGCCATATGCTTAACATTGTGTCACTCTATTCAGGCGAGCGTGCAGTTAAGTGTTATTTATTGCACGAGGTTAATAGAAAATAGACCAATCAGCAGGCAGGTCTATGAATTGTTGACAACCTCTGACCTGACTTGGCAAATGGGCAGGCACTTGAAGCAACTTGGAGGAACTAAACTGGCTAATTATTATTCTAGAGTCATGGAGACAGGGAAAGGTAAGTACTATATAAAAACATAGTCATGATGCCAATACGATGATATTTATTCGAGGTGTATGACAGAATTTGTTTCGAACGAGTTTGAAGAACGAGTTCTCAGTGAATACTCTGAGAATAAATATCATCACTATATTTTCATGATCACTATGTGTTATTATTATTATATACCTTAGATTGGTTATAATTCGCCGGAAGTCGACTCTGATACTTATTCGAGCTGTAGGACAGAATTCATTCAGAACGAGTTCCAAGGAACTCAAATCGACGTGCCACTTGTCCAGAAATGGTGGATAATAAATATATTATAGACTGGTTCAGAGTTGACTTTACCTAATATCCTCGCGTACGCTCGGATATGACTACGCGACAACTCCTTGGAGCATACGGCCGCTTGTATCTGGAACCAGTCAATATGGTGTATTTATCCTACCCTGTCTCCACGAAATTTGGATTGAATGAATAATTGGATAAATACACAATATTGACTGGTTTCAGATACAAGTGGCCGTATGCTCCGAGGAGTTGCGTATGCGAGGATATTGCGTAGAGTCAACTCCGAGGAGTAAACAACCGCTTCTATCTGAAACCAGTCTATATTGTATCTATTATCCACTTTTTCTTGACAAGTGGCATGTCAATATCAGTTCGTTTTAGTTATGAACTATTTTTCCATACGCACTATTTTTCCGTATGCGCCACCCGGAGCATACAACATATCCGTATGCGCCGGGTACGTCCATACAAACTCCCTATGTGTTTTCTATGGACACTTTGTATTAGGTGGATAATAAGAACATTTTATGGCATGCCCCATCGAACACAGTCATTCAGTATTGAGCGAGTGGTGTTTTTTATTCGTGGTAGGATAAAGGGCTTGTGATCTCCTGGACTGATGCCGATCTTTGTGCCGACACTCGGCGTGATTGTTGATAACGTCAACAGAGGAGAACTCCGTTCCGCTCTGCGCATTGCGGGGGTAACTGCGTATAGCACTGCGTAACACGCTGTCACCATCAGGAAGGGTACACTTTGATAAAAAAAACCTGGACGAAAAACGGCATCAAGTCAAAGAAAACCGTGCGACCGAAGAGGAAGTTAATGAATGGAAATGTCATCATTCAGATTATTATATATACCTGTGTCCGAATGTCTATGAAATACTGCCCGCTGCTAGGGGTGCAGTAATAATAATGTTCGTGCCCGCTGTGGCTGCGACTTAATAAGTCATTAAAATGGTGTTTTTCCATCGATTTAAGGTATATAATAATAAGCAAACGTCGTGACTGTAGACGAAACGATTCTATAGTTCTCAGTCAGTCATCGATTTCATACTGCCTTCCGCCTATGGCGTCAGGCAGTATGATATCGACGACTGACCTCGAACAGGAACCGTTTCGTCCACAGTAAGGACGTTTCCCTCTCTCCCTTTCGTTCTCTCTCTTCCTCTCCTCTTTTCCTCTCTCCTCTCTCCCCTCTGTCTCTGTATCTCCCTCTCTCTGTGTCTTTCTCTCCCTCTCTCTCCTCTCTCCCCTTCCCTCTCTATTCCCCTCTGTCTCTCCCTCTCTATTTCTCCCTCTTCCTCCTTCCCCCTTTTCCTCTCTCCCTCTCTATAACTTTCCCTCTCTCTCCCTTTCCCTCCCTCTCTCTCCCTCTCTCCTCTCTCCCTCTTTAACTCTCCTATCTATCTCTCCCCCTCTATCTCTCCTTCTCTCTCCTCCCTCACTATCTCCCTCTCTTTTTCTCACTTCCTCTATCCCTCTCCCCTCCCCCCCCCCCTCTCTCTCTCTCTCTCTCTCTCTCTCTCTCTCTCTCTCTCTCTCTCTCTTTCTCTCTCACACTCCCATGACGTATATACAGGTACAGAGAATGTACATTGATCGTACCCTTGGTATATTTTCCCACAGACTTAACATTAGGATTTCCTACTCAATACACATCCTGTATTGTAAATACCCACTGGATATTGATATCACAAAATAAAAAAAAAAGGGGATCATGACACAAATGTAAGTTAATCAATCCTTGTTATTGTGCAAAATATTGTAAATCCATCGCTGGAAGGCCATAAAATCCGCTCTGCAGAGGCCTGACACCTTTTGTTTGGTACAATAAATTTTTTTTTTTTTTTAAATAAAAAAAAATCAGTCATAGGGGTGAGATAAAATCTGAACCACACTCGATCCTAGCTGTTGACAATATACTTTATCGTTTTAGTTTGCTGCATAATCTCAGTCAGCTTTTTCTCCTGAGATTCTTTTTCATGATTTAAATAAACAACTACCGAACAAGCAAATATAAAACAGAACGACAGAAAAGCGGCGTTTGATTCAGATGGTTTTAGGATAGTTTGCGATGTCTATACTGACATTGTAAAACTGCTCACTTCCTTTTACAATTAGTACAGCAGGTGGTTATCACGTCTACTTTGTAATAGATGAGTATTTTTTTTTTTTTTTTAATTCAATGAGAGATTTAACGACGTACAAAGTTCACCGCCAGGGATGATCTTCCACTTTGGAGTCACATAAAGTTACAGACAATTCATTTGACATCACAGGACATTAACATGGACTATACATAGCCAGGTTTACAGAAATACTATCTAGTTCTTATGAACACACTCTTGTTAGTTGTCTAATCACTAATTTTAATAATTGGTCTCAGTATGAGGGGGCCCATGAAACGTAATGTCGGCTCTTTCTGTTCTCAGCGGGTAGAAGTCTCTGTGTCTCAGACAGGTCCTGATATCGGTGAAGTGGGATTCACACGATGGGACAAAAGGACCTGAGACTGGTGTACTTCACACCTTTGCCCCAGTCGGCTACTATTTCCAGCTGGGTACAAAGTGCATTTTGGTTATACAAATGTATTTCACATGTTCTCCCCCAATCTGTGAGTCTCAGTGGTCTCAAATAACACCTATTCACACGGGGAAGTACCCTGAGTCGGCGACTGTGAACCTTGTGTACCCTGTGTACCCTGTATAGGGGTGTAAGGTTCAGACTATGTAACTGTTAAGTGTTCCCATGTGAATTGAATCCGCCATGTTACCCTGAGACTGTAGAACACCTCAATTCGTGAAACTTTGTACCCAGCTGGAAATAGTAGCCGACTGGTGCAAAGGTGTGAAGTACACCAGTCTCAGGTCCATCTGTCCCATCATGTGAATCCCACTTAACATCATGTGAGATTCATGTACCTCACAGGGTTCAAAATCTCATGAGATTCTGTTCCTTGTAAAGTGGAATTCACAGGGTGGGATTTATGTACCTCACAGGGTTCAAAATCTCATGAGATTATATTCCTTGTTAAGTGGAATTCACACGGCGGAATTCAAGTACCTCACATCTCATGAGATTCTGTTCCTTGTTTATGGAAAATGTCGTCAACAATTACAGGGAACCAGCTGACCCTGACCGATCACTCAAGACCAGGATACCTCATTGATTCACTGGAGATTGATATGTTTGGATCCTAGACTCAGGCAGTTAGAGAAATGACAAGTTGACTAGGTGCAAGTGGGCTACAGGAAATGACCCATAGACTGAATATAAGCCAAACCTTTAGTATTCTTTTATAATTCCATGCTAATTCATCAATGATAAACAAGTACCTTTTTTTTAGTTTCTGTTTGGATTGTTCGCTTGTACATTAAGATATGATGCAGTCTACCATCAAACCCATTGAATGATTACAGATTTACCAACACTCATTGCTCTCTGCTTACCTTTCTCACACCTGGTGCCCACGTAGGTGTCAGGACAGTCACACACGTGAGTGTCTCCGTCGTAGACACATGTACCGCGAACACAGGGCTGTATCCCGCAGCCACTGGAACCTGAAACAAACCATCTGTTACTGTTACAGTCTGCCCAGTTATATAGATCTACCCACCAACGTAAACATGAGTGTAACCGCCCACGTAAACACACACACTGCAAACACAGGGCTTTATCCCACAGCCACTGGAACCTGAAACAAAGCATCTCTGTCCGTTACAGTCTGCCCAGTTATATAGATTCACCCACCCATAAACATGCGTCTAACCGGCCACATAAACACACGTACCGCGAACACAGGGCTTTACTCCGCAGCCACTGGAACCTGAAATGAAGCATCTCTGTCCTTTATAATCTACCCAGTTATATAGATCTGACCGCCCACATAAACATGTGTCTAACTGCCCACGTAGACACACATACCGCGAACACAGGGATGTATCCCACAGCCGCTGGAACCTGAAACAAAGCATCTCTGTCCTTTATAATCTACCCAGTTATATAGATCTAACCGCCCACATAAACATGTGTCTAACCGCCCACGTAGACACACATCGGCATATGTAGACATTCTGATCTCATATCGCAGACACCATTTGGGATACACACTTGTAATTCAGATCCATCAAATAAGCAAGTTCTGGATTGTTTTAAGCGCTGGTTCCACCAACACGATGTATTTGCCGTGGTATATCTTTGTCTATCATGTTACATCTTACAGTGTCGTGATATGTCGTACCTCCTTTGCCGACTCATGTCATGTGTGATAATATGTGTATCTTGTATAATATAAGTTTATATGCCACTTATATACGGTCAGAGGACAATACTTTAGCTGACCAATTATCTCTATTACCTGGGTAATTCAGACGAGATAATTGGTCAGCTAAAGTATTGTCCTCTGACAACAACAACAACAAACAAGACCGCAGTGAATATTTGTGAGAGTTATATTGGTTGATAATTTATATTTATATAAGCATGGTTATATAGTTATATAATATCATGGAACCAATTAGTGGTAGAATAATGTATAGAATAATATGAACAATAATTGACACAAAGGCGTGGATGGCGGAATAATTAAGAAAATATGTGTACTTGTTCACGATGTCAGGTGCTCCACTACCGCGACACCTCAAGATCTATTGCCCGACATATCGCGGCAAACCGCAATCTATTGTGGCAAGAACACAACAAAGTGCTTAACCAAACAGATGCATTGAAGCAAATATGCGCACGATTATAAAACTTAGCAAGACAACCAAATCGCGATAAATCTCACTATATCTTGTGTGTTAGTGGAACCAGCACTTACGACTAAATAGTGATAATTTTGGGCTCTTTTGAATACATTACTCAGTAAATGGGTTTCACGCCTATGTTTCACTAGTGGAAGCCCGCCAATCGATTTATATTGGTTAAGGACAAGATCCACCAAGCGAAATTAGGGCCGGCCGATGTCCGCGCGGGTGGAATATGGACGTCGGCTGCTCCCGCCTCTGATCGGCTCAAGCCGGTTGATATAATCGCCTTGGTGGATCAGCAAATAATGTCAAATTGGCTGGGGCCGGCTGCACCCGGCTGAGGTCGGACCTAGTCGCCTCTCCCATATCACCATCGTCCGTAGCCGTGTGGCCCCCGTGTGGGAGCCGGCCGGACGTCGCCTCCAGCCGGCCGGCTCAAAATGAAAATTATTTGCTGGTCCACCGACCCTGGAAACTCCCTAGCCGACGTTAGCCGACCCTAGCTGATTCATTTGAATTTTTAAAGGCGACCGGACGGCCGATGTCGATGTATTTGAACAGTACGAAGCCCGCCCGCGGGCTCTGCCGGGAGTTGCGGCGAGGGAACGCCGCCAACATAGCACGAGCGATACCGTCGACACCCGAAGCCGCGAACGGACATCGAAAATTCCATACACACTCATAACATTAATCCTTATCTTTATTTACCTTCAATGTTCGATTTAACGTGTAATTCCTCGGTTATTTGATGTTTTCTGACCGTTCCCGTACAAATTCCGGCATGCCGACACACTGCTCCGCTCGATACGCAGCTTTCACGGGTTCAGAGCATCGAAGTGTATCGCCGCATGCGGCGCCACCTATAGAGGAACTCGATTACTACGTAAAATACCATGCGCGCCGCCTATCGAATCAATGGAGAACTCGGCTGGCCCGTCCCCGCGAGCGCCGTGTGGACGTCGGCCGGCTGGAAATAACTATTTGGTGGACCAGCACAGAGAATTTGAGACGGCCGGACGGCCGACCTAGGCGATTACCGTCGCATGAAGCCATTTTGGCCGTCGCCCAGAGCCGGCTGAACGTCGCCTGAGCACCTCTTGGTGGATCTAGCCCTTTACAGAGGTTCTGAAAGGTATCTTCAAACATATACCGAGGCATTTGTTTGGTGAAACATAGAGTTGATTAATAAAGTGTTTAGCACAACTGTCGAATAGCACATATCCATGGTCTAGAAGAGGAGTTATAGCTGTTTTATAAATAGTGATCGCAGCCTTTGTTGATAAGTGTCCTGACATGTTTGCAAGTTGATAAGTTCCATATGAAACACTCCCTTTTTAGTGCTTGAAAATGATGTTTATACTCAAGGAATTCATCTAAAACTATACCCAGGTATTAGGCGTTTTTGTGTAATGATCTTCGGGTGATTAATAAGGAAATATGATTACTTTTTTTGTCAATTTTATTGAGGGAATATCATTTGTACAACCATCTAGTTCAACGATACAGCCGTTCTTCCACTCGGGCCCTATACATAAGTAGCTTGTCACTGGATGTTGTTCAGTAAAACCCAGCCCCCCTGTGTTTTAGGGGGTGCGTCCACCAACCACGACAGGGCTGCGACACGCGCCGAGAAGAAAGTTCCAATCGCAGCCTTGTCGTGAGAAGGGGGGCTGTCGTGACCCCTTGTCGCAGCCTGTCGGGACGTCCACGCTCCACCTAAATATTCTATCGTAGACCTCTGCGACAACCTCCCGACACGCCACGACACGCCACGACACGGCTCCAAAATCGAACATGCCCCCGACAGGCCCCCGACAAGCTTCATGTCACAGCCTGTCGTGGCCTTGTCGTAGCCTCTTGTCGGGAACTAGGGTCCACCAACCACGACAAGGCTACGACAAGGCTTCCAATCGTAGAGCTGTCGTGGACCCTGTCGGAAAGCCGTTGTCGCAGCCTTGTCGTGGTTGGTGGACGCACCCCCTAAGTCTTTGGTATGACCCGACTGGGCTTTGAACCCCTGACCTCCCATGCTTGAGGCGAACACCCCTACCACTTACCACTTAACCACCGAGCTTGGTTACTGATCCTGTAGTGGCGGCTTTTCTCAACTATGACCTGGGACCTGTTTCACTAGTTTCGTGACATGTCTAGATGGTGTCTAGATGGTGTGTCCGGTTTCATAAGAACTAGACATGAAACTGTTATCTAAGGCCAGACGTGAAAACATGGACGTGTATACCAGCGTCGGCCCAGCGTCTCATCCAATGGATTAATGTGACTATATATGTCTAGAAGGTTTATCCTCTCGCTATTTACGACACAACAATGACCCATACAGTGACCGGACATCGGTCTTATGAAATGGTCATGCCACTATTACCACCCGTCTGTAACCCGCTGTCCTAGAATTGGTTGTCACTAAACTACTGCAACGCAACCTGCCACTATTGTGTCCCTATAACGGACGTCCTACAGACTATTGAAACTGCACAGGGACCTGTTTAAGTAGTCTTGTAACATTAGGCCTAGACAGACATCAACAGCGGCACCAACAGTGCAAGCAACAGCGGAAAAAGACTAGCAAATATCAGAAGATTGAAGTGGCCAATCTTCTTCATATTTGGAACGATTATAGATTATATGTATCTCCTACTCAAGTTAAAGTTTCATTGCTTAATTCCTTGGAGAAGTGAGTGAAACTCTGTGTGTCATCGACTGCAATCTTGTGATCTGTCCGTATGGTGTCACAGACGCCATCTAGACATGTCACGAAACTACTGAAACAGGTCCCAGGTCCCAGTCACCAACAGCGCGGGGCCATATTTAGGGGATGAAAGGACCTTCAAAGGACCTTCAAAAGGACATCTAAGTTGAAGTTGATCAATAAGGGCAGATATATCAGTTTGGTATCTAACAGAGTTCTGAATAACGCACTTCCTAGTTGCTGCTGGGTTCTATTGAGGTGTAGTTTTTTCTGCATGTTCCCTGGAGAACGAGATGTCGTCTGGTCTATTTGGGCAGATCCTCGCCCCCTCCCGCTGTCAGTGAGAAGCAGGAAGCTGTCACACTCCGTGTCAAGTCACGGTCAGTCACGGCTCAGTGGTCAAGTAGGTCAGTGTCTTGTGACTCCACCTCAGACCGTAGACGATAATGCTCAATAGCTAGAGATAGAGAGAGAAAGACAGATAGAGGAGAAGAGAGAGGGATAGAGAGAGGAGAGGGAGAGAGGGACAGTGAGAGCGGGGCAGAAAAGAGAGAGCGAGTGAGGGAGACAGAGAGAGAGAGAGAGGGAGGGGAAGAGAAAGAGAGAGCGAGACATTTATTATCTTCATGCTCAAGTCTTTGATTTTGAACATTCATTAAATGATTAAACACAATAAGAATAAAGATGATTAAAGTATGTATCCTTCTCTGACTGGCCCATGAATCAAACCTTTATCCCCAAAAGAAGGGTAGCCATAGGATGCAGGGACGCCAGTCACTGTATCCCATCAAGGAGGGTAGCCGTAGGATGTAGGTACTGGAGCCAGTCTCCTGTATCCCAGCGAGGAGGGTAGCCATAGGATGCAGGGACTGGAGCCAGTCCCTGTATCCCAGCGAGGAGGGTAGCCATAGGATGCAGGGACTGGAGCCAGTCTCCTGTATCCCAGCGAGGAGGGTAGCCATAGGATGCAGGGACTGGAGCCAGTCTCCTGTATCCCAGCGAGGAGGGTAGCCATAGGATGCAGGGACTGGAGCCAGTCTCCTGTATCCCAGCGAGGAGGGTAGCCATAGGATGCAGGGACTGGAGCCAGTCTAGAGACATCTACTCCCCAGGCTCTGTCATCCCAATGTGCTGCCAAATATATGTTTTTTAAAGGAGTTGATTGTATTTTGTAGCAGTTGATGTTTTAGAAAATGGTCTTAATTCCTCTTTGTTTAAGAAACATGGAGCAAAACAAGGAGCAAATCAATTCATCTCAATTCATCTCAGATAAAACAGTGGTAATGCAAGCACATGAAAATTGCGATTTATTCATCTAAACACCAATGGGTATACACAGATGTATATATGTTTATATATGTATACGCCCCTATTGTGAACCTGCGTAAAGTGGGTATTCCGCCAAATAGGTGTGGGATTTTATCCTCCAGCCGATGTTGCTCACCAGGCCAGCCACCCGGCTGCCCCTAACTCTACAAAATCTCTTAGCTGTTCCAGCAATCCCCCTAAATCTAGTCATGCCGGTGACCACACACACACACACACGCACACACACACACACACACACACACACGCACACGCACACGCACACGCACACGCACACACACACACACACACCTACACACACACACACACACACACCTACACACACACACACCTACACACACACACACACACGCACACACACACACACACACACACCACACACACCCACCCACCCACCCACCCACCCACACACACACACACACACACACGCACACACACACACGCACACACACACACACACACACACACACACACCTACACACACACACACACACACACACACACCCCGCCCGGCAGCGCCCAGCGAGCGATTCCACCAAACTTGGCAGCCAGACTTGGAATTTGTTGATGCCCAGTGACAGCACACAGAGTGTTGACACACCGAGTAGAGATTCGCAGATGATATGAGTCTGAAGGACGAGATTTACCGCCATTGTGGTCACAAGATTATATTTGGGTTCTGGTGTTATTTTATCTTAAGGAGACGTAATCATTGTTCAGCCTGATGGTATTAGACTGCACTTCTAACACAGACACACATCTGTCATCCCACAGAACTGGTACTTCTCATTTTTTGACGATGTCTATAAATGTCTTCTGCTTTGATAAAGACATACTATCGTAAAACTGGATGAGTTTTAATCTTGGCGATTCAAATCTGTCTACAATCTCAAAATCAAGGGTTAAGGAACTGGATATTCGGAGCTATCCAGGAGCAAAGTTGAACCACATGACTGAGCTCTTTAAGAAAGCAAGACGGGTTAATCCCAAGCCGGAAACCGTGATTATCAGTGCTGGGATTAACGACAGGGATAACAATCCCTGGAGGACTACCCTCCCAGAGTTCAAAAGAACCATTTCGGCAGCGAGAGCAGCATTCCCTGATGCAATGCTGTGGTTTGTGTTGCCCCAGTGGGTAACACCGCTTCTGACCGAAACTCAAAATTCAAACCTCCATACCCTGATCAAAGAGATCACGTCTCTGGATATAGTTGATATCCTTCCTTGGTTAGACTTCACAAAATTTGAGGTTCGCTCAGGTGATCCAATCCATTGGACACCAGAGACTGCCAACAGCATGTTGGACCACTGGCTAAACAGGGCTGGTCTTTTAAACTAAATTTGACTAAAGGCATTCCAGAGCCAGTACAGCAAGACCATTTAGGACTAGGGACCAACATCATAAATCTATCGGATGACAAATTGTCACTAGAAGAAGAACAAGTGTTATCAAAGGGTCTCAAATTCATTCCCAGGCCAAAGCATATAGATAGAAATCAGATTAAAGAAGACATTGGAAAATTCACCCGTAAAGTAAAATTACAATATTTCTTTAGGACAAAACAAAAAAATGACCAGTATGAAAAATTACCTTTCACGGAAAAATCCAATTGGGTACCTCCTGAAAATTTGATCCCAGAGGAAATCCATGAGAGTTTAGATGATCTAACCAACGAAATAGAAGCAACCAGAATCAGGAAAGACAGACCTAACCTAAGTAAAAGCCAAATTGGAGCTTTAGGAAACTTGAGAAAGAAGATCCATCTCATAGTAAAAAAGGCTGACAAGGGATCAGCAACGGTCATTATGAAAAAGGAAAATTACATTATAGAGGCAGAGAGACAATTAAACGACTCAAAATTTTACACTAAAATAAATGAACCTATTTTTCCAGAAACTGCCAAAGAAATTGATAGAATAATTACACAGATAGGGAAGAATAGATTTCTCAATGAAAAACAGGTAGCATATCTGAAACCACCAAGTTCACCAAGACCAAGACAATTCTATTTATTACCAAAAGTGCACAAAGATCCAGATAAATGGACAATTCCCAATAGAATGCCCCCAGGGCGACCCATTGTTTCAGACTGTAACAGTGAATCATACAGAGTTTCAGAATATATCGACCATTTTTTAAAACCCCTAGCTACAATTCACCCATCTTATTTAAGGGACACAAGGGACTTTTTAGAGAAACTGGAGAAAGTTGAGGTCCCAGATAATGCTCTCCTAATCACAATGGATGTGGAATCCTTGTACACCAATATTCAGACTGAGAATGGACTAAAAGCAGTAAAAGATATTTTTGAAACTAACCCAAAATGCCTGAGACCAGATGAAGAAATTTTGGAACTTTTAGAATTAAGCTTAAAAAGAAATGACTTTATTTTCAACAATCAATGGTATCTACAAATTTCAGGAACAGCGATGGGGAAGAAATTTGCTCCTAATTATGCAAATATATACATGGCACAACTAGAGCAGGAAGTGATGAAAAAAGCTAAAAAGCTACCATTAGTTTATTGGAGATTCTTGGATGATATCTTTCTTATTTGGCCTCACTCAGAATCAGAATTCCAAGAATTTTTCGAGTTACTGAATAACCATCACAGTTCTATCAAGCTAAAAACCACAATAGATAAGGAAACAATAGATTTTTTGGATGTTACAGTTTTTAAGGGACAAAGATACCAAAATGGAAAAATCTTAGATACTAAAGTTTATTTCAAACCAACTGACACCCATGAACTCCTCCACAAAAAATCATTCCATCCTTCTCACACTTTCAAGGGAATTTTGAAATCACAGATAATAAGATTCTACAAAATTTGTAATAACATTTCGGATTTTAATGATGCATGCAGCCTACTCTTCCAAAAACTTAGAAAAGAAAGAAATTATTCAGCTAGATTTCTGAGGACAATTAAAGCAAAGACAGTTAGAGAATTAGAAAATGCAACCGGGAATGAATGGCCCATGGGAGCAGCATTGAAATGTGGACAGCGCGGTTGTGAATGCTGTTTGTGGATTAAAGAAACCTCTGAAATTCCATCCTTAACCCTTGAGTGTGACTACCCATAGTAGGAAAATTGACCTGTAAGTCTAGAAATCTAATATACATCATTGAGTGCAAAAGATGTCAAGAATACTATGTAGGGGAAACTTCAAAAACTCTTAGGGAAAGACTCACTGCCCACCTCTCAGACATTCGCCATAATCTAAACAAACCAGTGGCAGAACATTTCAATGACTTTGATCATACTGTAGAACAGGACATGGTAATCTATCCAATGCATCAAATTCTTGACCAGGGCTCAGCAGAGAAAAACAAGATAAAAAGAAGAGATATTGAATATAAGTGGATGCAGCTACTGGAAACAATGCAGCCTAAGGGCATGAACATTAAATTATCCCCAAAACAAACTGTGGTATTCTCTATCCCATATAGTGCTACTGCCATCAAAATCAGCTCATTGGTTAGACAAAAATACCAAACATTGCAAGACACATTTCCAAAACATTTCCGCGATGATTTGGTTGTTGCATACAAAAGGAATAAAAATCTCAAGGATATTTTGGTATCTAGTCAGCTAAAATAAAGTAACAATGGGTAACTAAAGCAAATAAATTATACTAGATCAAATAAATTCAATTAAATTTAGCTGAAAATTCTCACCCTAAAATAGAAATAAAGTAAATTGAATCAAATATACAGATTAAAATTTAAAATTCCTCCATATAAATTTCCAAATGACTCATTCCCATTTGTTTTTATTTTTACCTACTTATTCAAATTATGTTTTTATTTCCCCTTTTTTGATTCTATTTATTATTATTATTTCTTAATTTTTATATATATATATATTTTTTAACCAATTTTATTATAAAAAAAAGTTTGGTTTTTAATTCTACTTAGTTAAAATTTCAATATATATAATACATTTTTATCTATTTATTATTATCATTTTACTTATTTGATTTTTATCATCATTTATTCTCTATTTTTCTTTTTTACACATCATATTCGATGTAATTCTAATTAAGTATTACCTTATAAATTTATTCAACTAATTTATTCATTGCATTCATTGAACAAACTTTCTTTATTCTTAAATTATTCATTTCACATGTATTTTACATGTATATTCAGTATCAATTTCTCTTGATTTATATCTTAATATTTCAAATTTCTACTCAACATTCTTGAAATAAGAAATAAACTGTTGCCAGTACACCAAGGTAGTACACCATTGTATACCTAAATACAAATCACACCTACACACACACACACACACACACACACACACACACACACACACACCCCGCCCGGCAGCGCCCAGCGAGCGATTCCACCAAACTTGGCAGCCAGACTTGGAATTTGTTGATGCCCAGTGACAGCACACAGAGTGTTGACACACCGAGTAGAGATTCGCAGATGATATGAGTCTGAAGGACGAGATTTACCGCCATTGTGGTCACAAGATTATATTTGGGTTCTGGTGTTATTTTATCTTAAGGAGACGTAATCATTGTTCAGCCTGATGGTATTAGACTGCACTTCTAACACAGACACACATCTGTCATCCCACAGAACTGGTACTTCTCATTTTTTGACGATGTCTATAAATGTCTTCTGCTTTGATAAAGACATACTATCGTAAAACTGGATGAGTTTTAATCTTGGCCACCGTATGACACTACTGGAGTTTGGCATAGTGACTTCATGAGGCGAAACCAGTGAAGTCCAGAGCCAAAACTCCAGGAGTGGAATTCAATGGCCAAGATTAAAACGAATCAGGTTTTGATTTTATCCTACCCTGTCTCCTCGATTTTGGAATATTACGTGATAACAATTCTGTATGCCACTAGTGGCATACAAAACTCCGTATGCCAGTCAGCGTGGCATACGGAAACTCAATGTTAAGCCTATGGGATTTTATATTAGGGGTAGGGTAAATTTAATGTTGTACTATCGGCACAGAGCGACAAATCAAGGAGATGGGGCATATAGACATTTCTGGAAGGCATTACAATCTGGATTACACACAACAATACACATATGACACATAAATTTTATATATTTTGATATGAATGTTTCTACGCAGTTTATAGTTCCATGTTCACGAGTTTGAAGATGTGATTGAAAAACAACAATCTAAAATCATAAAGAGATAGATAAATGAAGAGTTGGAGAGATAGAGATGTATAAAGTTAAAGAGAGTGATAAAGGGACATGGCGAGTAGAGATAAAGATAAATGGACGATATATAGGGAGACAGAGAGAGATAGAGAGAGGGAGACAGAGAGAAAGACGTAGAAAAATAGAGACAGAGAGAGACAGAAATACAGACAGAGAGAGAGCAAGGGAGACAAAGAGAGAGACAGAGAGACAGTGAGTAGAGATCGAGAGAGAGAGACAGAGAGAGAGAGGGGAAGAGAGAGAGAGGAGAGGGAGAGAGGGAGAGAGAGAGGATGAGAGAGAGAGAGGGAGAGAGAGAGAGAGGGAGAGAGAGAGAGGAGAGGGAGAGAGAGAGAGAGAGAGAGAGAGAGAGAGAGAGAGAGAGAGAGAGAGAGAATGAGGACGATATCCATATTCTGAATGATGACATTTCCATTCATTATCTTCCTCTCCGGTCGCACAATTTTATTTGGAGAGCGAGGAATGAGGAAGAAGACTTAACTAAATCCATTGGGAAAATACTGAGGTTTCATTGATTATAATTAATTTGAGAATGTTTGCGACTTTTGATCCTCTTTATTTCATTACAATGTTTTGAAATGTACTTATTCTGTATTTCAAAACCTTACATAAGCATTGTTTATTATGTTTGTTTTTTGAAAATAATTTCTATTCAAAAGTCCAAACATTTCTGTTCATCATACTAGAAATAATATGTGAGCTATTACTATCAAGGTAGAACAGTTCACCAGTTTACCTATATATGAAAATAACCTACACAGCCATGCATAAATTTGCATATAGATAATACATATGAGCCTGGATACAAACATGTGTGTACGTTTGTCAGCCGGTGTGAATGTATCATGTGCAATGATGGTCCTGCTCTGTTTGGGGACTCATTGATGCATGAAAATACGCCTGTCTTTTTAACTTCCTTGTGTACGTCAACTGGTAGTCCGTTTACGCACCGCGCCGCCTTAGTCTAAGAGGGTGCGTCCACCAACCACGACAGGGCTGCGACACACGTCAACAAGAAATTTCCATTCGGTGCCTTGTCGCAGCCTTGTCGTGAGGAGGGGAGCTGTCATGAGCCCTTGTCGCAGCCTGTCAGGAAGTGCACGCTCCACCTTAATATTCTATCGTAGACCTCTGCGACACGCCACGACACGGCTCTAAAATCGAACATGTTCGATTTTGTCGTAACCTTGTTGGAAGGCCCCCGACAGGCCCCCGACAAGCTTCATGTCGCAGCCTGTCGTGGCCTTGTCGTAGCCTCTTGTCGGGAACTGTGGTCCACCAACCACGACAAGGCTACGACAAGGCTTCCAATCGTAGAGCTGTCGTGGACCTTGTCGGAAAGCCACTGTCGCAGCCTTGTCGTGGTTGGTGAACGCACCCTCTAAGGCCCGGCGTCCACCTACTTAGATATGGCACCGATATGCCCTACGATGCATCTCCCGATGCAAAATCAAAATCGCGTCGAGAGGTCTCCTAATATGGGGGCAGTTGACCGCATTTCTACTTAAAAAACCCATACAATGCGTGGTGGATTGGCATGTCCAGACATATGTCTATGATTTTGCACCTTCCTGATATGCCTCTGATATTCGCTTTTTGTATCGGTGCCATATCGGTAGGTCTAAATTTCTATCGTAGTACGTGGACGCCAGGCCTTACGGTACGTGAAGGTCTAACAGAGCATGGCCACTATTGGCCAGTCCGCTTCAGTGAGAGGAATATCGGGGTTGGCTGTTCTATTTAAAGTATCAGTTTGACAAGTAGAAATCCACGAGGCTGTCAAGGTAGAGTTATTACTCTCCAAGCTAATCTATTTGGTACATGCCCATTAAAAGATACTCTAGGACCTATGCTTGAAGAGTAACACACTGGTTACTGGCAAATCACTCAGGGTAGCTGAGTACCAGCAGAGGCATGAATTCATGCCTCAAAATGGCAGTGCAAAATAGTCTGAGTTTGAGCCTGTGTGCCCTGACCCTGGGATTGTATGAGAAGAGTGGCTGCAGTGGGACTCAAATCAACCAAGTCTGACAACCTTGAGATTACAAGTAACACTCGACAATGCAGAATATATTCTTCACGAGTCTCACACGTTCTGTGATTCAGAGTTTTCAGCGTGGAATGTGAAATCCATTCTTTCACGAGTCTCACACGTTCCACCATACAGAGTTTTCAGCGTGGAATGTGGAATCCATTCTTCACGAGTCTCACACGTTCCACCATACAAAGTTTTCAGCGTGGAATGTGGAATCCATTCTTCACGAGTCTCACACGTTCCACCATTCATAGGTTTCAGCAGGAATGTGGAATCCATTCTTCACGAGTCTAACACGTTCCACCATACAGAGTTTTCAGTGTGGAATGTGGAATCCATTCTTCACGAGTCTAACACGTTCCACCATACAGAGTTTTCAGCGTGGAATGTGGAATCCATTCTTTCACGAGTCTAACACGTTCCACCATACAGAGTTTTTAGTGCGGAGACGGGGTTTTCCGCTGGTTACTTGTGAAGACGCTGTTTTCTGTAGCGGGCGTTGGTCGACCAGCACCTCTACAGAAAACACATCACGAATCATCTTATCATCGTCACCCAGGAGCATACAGACATGTATATCCTCCTCCGAGCAGGATACGTGAAAAAGTCCTATCACCTCGCATGCAACATCGTGCGTGAGAAGCGGCCATTTTGTCTTTTCTTTGATTACTTAAATTGCTGAATGAGAAATACATGATAGACCAAATCACTGATGTAATCACTACCTGATTAAGGAGTATTTATAATCCGAAACGTTGTACTCTAACAGCAAAGAAACATTACCCGTAAATCCCTGTATCCACTCCACGATTCTAGGTACATAGATACGTCCAGTCTAAGACTGGGCGTACCTCCAGGATCGCAACCCGGCAAAACACACAGTGGAGACAGCAAGTTTCCCTCCAGTCTGAGACTGGGCGTACCGTATGTACCCAGGATCGCAAGCGTTTTTAAATATCAAACATGTTTGATATTTGGTACACCTAGTCTGAGGGGTAGTAAAGTGGGGTTCACACGATGGGATTCATGTACCTCACAGTGCTCAAAATCTCATGCGATTTCCTTCCTTTTTAGGGGGAAATGTCTTTAGAAATTACAGGGAGGTAAACATGTCACAGGGAAATGAATCCCTATAATTTAGACGAAGAGATTGTGTTCAAGTACAGAATCTCAGAAGGATTTGTCTCAGAAAAACACCCTTTGAGGTACATGAATCCCATTGTGTGAATCCCACTTTACAGAATCGATGTTACCTTGCGATCCGAGGTACAGTCTCAGACTGGAGGTACTGGATCGCAAGCTCCCCCAGTTGCACAGTGGAGAAAGGCCTTTATTCATACTTTATTTTTTGTGTGTGTTTGTGTTATGCCAACTGAGCCCTGTTTCTTCAAAGGGCCGGTGGGATCCTATTAAGATGCGATGTGATTAGGTTTTGTTATCCACTGTATAGATTATATCACAAAACCAACAACTCCTGATTTTGAATTGAAGGTTGTATTTAGTGATACTTGTTGGTTATACATGAGTTGTGACACAACGTTTCGGCCAATGTTGGCCTTCTTCAGGTTTACATTCTCCCCTCCTACAAGCACTGAAGTACATTTAGGGAGCAATAAGATTTTTTTTCTCCCTAGTTGTGCCTTGTCTTAACAGATACTGATAAATACATCACCTGTTTCCGATATTATTATATATCTGTGTGCGAATGTCTATGAAATACTGCCCGCTGCTAGGGGTGCAGTAATAATAATGTTCGTGCCCGCTGTGACTGTGACTGAATAAGTTATCAAAATAACGTTTTTTCATCGATTTTAGGTATATAATAATAAGCAAACGTCCTTACTGTGAACAAAATGGTTCTCGTTCTCGGTCAGTCTTTGATTTCATACTGCCTGACGCCATAGGCGGAAGGCAGTATGATATCGACGACTGACCTCGAACGGAGCCATATCTTAGTAGGTGGACGCCAGGCCTAAGCCAGCTAGCCCGGCCTAACTTATGGTCCAGTATAAATAATAATCTTTTTAAAAGATCAACTATTCCTCAGTGTTTTGGTGTGCATAGACGTAGACCGAGTTTGGAGAACAACGCAGAACAGATTCCATCCAGGCATCCTCAGGCCTGGCGTCCACCTACTACGACAGAAATTTAGACCTACCAATATGGCACCGATACAAAAAGCAAATATCGGAGACATATCGGGAAGGTGCAAAATCGTAGACATGCCAATCCACCATGCATTGTATGGGATTTTTATCGGTGTCTAATCGCAGAAATGTAGTCAACTGCCCCGATATTAGGTGACCTTCCAACGCGATTTTGATTTTTTTTTATCGGGAGGTGCATCGTAGACAATATCGGAGCCATATCGTAGTAGGTGGACGCTGGGCCTAACCCTGTCTCCATATATACTCTTTTGTTGATATGTGCTTGCATATAGACATAATAGATTTAAGATTTTGCATTGGTTTTATAACATAATTTTATCTTGCGCCATTTTCTTCTGATTTTCAGGTTTGGCTCTCCGTCAACGTTCTCTGTGGTAAGAATACTCTACATCATTCTCCTTTTACTCCCTCATGGCTTCTCTAAAACCAACGAACCTCAACAAATCGTTAACGGCATATCCTACAATGCACAGTGGGGCCAGTTTTCGTCAATTCTCTCAATATCAAGGGCGTGTATAGACTTGCTCAAGTCTTTGATTATGAACATTCATTAAATGATTAAAGAAATCGGAATACAATTCATTATAGCATGTGTCCTTCTCTGACTGGCCCATGAATCAAAGACTTGTCCACTATGAACAGAATCTCTTGTTTATGACCCCAAGCCACTCCCTGTAACCCTATACCTCCCTCTACCCGTCCCCCCTCCCCTCCTCCAGTTCCCTGCCTGCCTGTGTTGTCATAGCAATATATTTCGCCTACTCCTGACTATGTCTCGATTGAGATCAAAGTGAGAGGGTATCAATCTCCAAGCAGACCTCTGCTTGGGGAGTGTGGTGCAAAGTCGCGCCAGTCTACACGGCCGATTACGGATGAGACCAGTCCCTGTGTCACTCAGAAGGGGTGGAGGGGTAGGGTACGGGGACTGAGGCCAGTCTAGGGCGTGTAGTACAACACATTTCATATGATTTCTGAGAGTTTTAAAAAAAATGACATGGGTTTTACTATGTGAAAAAGAATTTAGAATTTCTATAAATTCTATTACATTATTATCGTGATATTGATCTCTAATTCAGAACCCGTCTGGTAACCCCCATTTTTAAATATGATATATATACACAATATTGTCTGGCTTCAGATGCAAGCGGCCGTATGATCCAAGGAGTTTACAAACAGTAATATTCGAGTACATACGAGGATATTGCGCAGTCAACTCCGAGGAGCATAAGAGCGCTTTTAATTGAAACCAGTCTATATCTCACAGAGGACAGACTGGGCAATTCTCTGTGAATTGTTACTCACTTACATACTTGAAAATACGCCCTTCCCGATAATGGTGTTGCGGAAAGTATTTGTCAATCCGTGAGTTTGTAGCGATTCACAGTTTAAATGCCAAGTCAGGTTTCCCACTGTTTCCCACTTAGGATACCAACAATCTTCACGCTTTGAGGGAAAGACTGCACGCTTTAAATAAATAACCACTGAAGCGCTCGTCTAGCAGACTAAAAACCTCGTTATGTACTAAATCCTCAGATCCAACTCAATAAGAATTCTGGCATCATAACCCTGTTTTTGAGAGCAGGAAAAGGCACTCATATACGTCATCTAGAGGTTAGAATGCTCACACAGGCTTAATGTTGTATTTACATCTGATGGGACACATCTAAATACACTGTATTCAGAGAGTCAGATCTGAGAGGACACATCTAAATAGATTGTATTCACACCCACTTTGTACAGAACTGACAAACTGGTTTTACTCCCTTCAACCCTGTCATCAAGCCTTGCACCTGAGACTTGACCATAGACTTACTGAAACCCTTGATAATCGATTATCATCAAGGGGGGGGGACACAGAGAGACAGATAATGATGCAGATGATAACAGAGACAGAAGGGAGACTCACACAGGGACAGATAAACGGACAGAGAGTCAAACATATACAGATAAGGACAGAGACAATGAGACAGAGAAATAGTCAGGGACAGAGACAAAGATATAAACAGAGAGAGTTATATATACAGTATATAGATAGGGATAGTGCCAGGGAGACAGACAGAGAAGCAGACAGCTGGAGACAAAACAGACATAAACAAAGAGAAATAGACATATTTACTAACAGACAAGTACAGATGAAGATTTAGGTATAACATTCTGGACCTGAAGCCACTCTACAGTCATGCCAGAATAGCCCTCACCCCCTCCCCTCCCCTCCCACAACCACTCCATCTACTTTACTGGCAGTTAGCTACACTCAAGAGCTTGTTTGTTCTGGTTCACTGCTCTCCTACCACTTTACAATGCATGTACATTTCAAATATGATGGGACACACTTGACTGTATAGCAGTGGAACTTCCACATCTGAAGGGACAGACCATTCACTATACTCTTCAAAGAAACATAGACCCAGTAAGGAGGTATGGGGTTGGTGGAAGGGTAGGCACATGACTCTCTCAACTCAGTCACTCCATATTAGCACCTCTCCCCCACTCCCACACACACGCTCCTCACCTTCATCCACTGACCAGGCTATTGAACCTGTTATACTCAGACCCATATAGGACTTGATTCAGACTATCAAATTGATTCTCTAGGTTTATTGAAACATTCATGATACTTAATTTTCTATCAAATACAGATGGCTCAAACACACAATTTCATGAAGTAATTTAGGTATACCGTGCTCTTCCATTTTAAATGGAAATAACATTAGCTAGTTACATACTACATCTCATACCACACCAACCCTCTCAATTCACCTTAACTGCCACTACTCAACAAATAACTAAAGCAACTAAATGCCTCTCTTATTTACGACTGAGCCAGTCAATGTGGTAAGGTTGATTCTCTGTGAAGGTGCTTCGCTATCTGCTTCATTATAGATTCCAACCCTTGTGGCTGTATTCATGGAGGGGCCTGTGCAGCTGATAACCAGACTTGTAGCTGTTTGTCGGGTTATACCGGACCCCTTTGTGAGATGGGTAAGTCTATGTGTCCACTAAATCTACTATTAGCACTGCGCACATGGTTGTTGAGTTATAAATACAGGATCACCTTGTGAGACAGGTAAGTCTACGTCTACCAAATCTACTTTTAGCACTGCGCACATGGTTGATGAGTTATATGATAACACTTTGTGAGACGGGTAAGCGTAGCACTCCGTACCTGTTTGTCGGGTTATACAGGACCCCTTTGTGAGACGGGTAAGTCTACGTGTCCACTAAATCTACTCATAGCACTCCGTACCTCTTTGTTTGGTTATACAGGACCCCTTTGTGAGACAGGTAAGTCTACGTGTCCACTAAATCTACTCGTAGCACTCCGCACCTGTTTGTTGGGTAATACAGGACCCTTTGTGAGACGGGTAAGTCTACATGTCCACTAAATCTACTCATAGCACTCCGTACCTCTTTGTTTGGTTATACAGGACCCCTTTGTGAGACAGGTAAGTCTATGTGTCCACTAAATCTACTCGTAGCACTCTGTACCTGTTTGTCAGGTTATACAGGATCACTTTGTGAGACGGGTAAGTCTACGCATCCACTGATCCTACTCCTATGAGTGTGTACCTATTTGTTTGGTTATACGGTACACTTTGTGAGACGGTTAAATCTCTATGTCCACTTAATCTACTTTTATCACTCCCTACATGGTTGTTGAGTTATACCCGATCCCTTTATGAGACAGGTTAGTCTATGTGTCAACTAAATCTACTCTTATCACTGGGTACCTGTTTATCAGGTTATGCTGGAACTCGCTATGAGACTGTTATGTCCTGGTGCTCAGCTACCCTTTCCCAAGCCTCTCGTTTGAATAGGACTGTTTACTATCTCTGTTCCTCATGGTGCACACTGTTAATGAATATATCATGTCTAATTGATGCCTGTACATGGGACAATGATGCACTGAGTTCATGGTGGTCTTAATGTATATTTCCAGAAACTGACCCATGTGAGGTGGAGCCCTGTCAACATGGAGGGACCTGCACCAACACAAGCTCCACTACCTACCACTGCTCCTGTCCTGACGGGCGGACAGGGACAGACTGTGAGGCCTGTAAGTAACACATGACGGGGACAAACTGTGAGGCCTGTAAGTAACACATGACAGGGACAGACTGTGAGGCCTGTAAGTAACACATGACGGGGACAAACTGCGGGAAATACATAACAGGGAATGTGAGACCTGTAAATAACACATGACAGGGACAGACTGTGAGGCCTGTAAGTAACACATGACGGGGAATGTGAGACCTGTAAGTAACACATGACAGGGACAGACTGTGAGGCCTGTAAGTAACACATGACAGGGACAAACTGCGGGAAATACATAACAGGGAATGTGAGACCTGTAAATAACACATGACAGGGACAGACTGTGAGGCCTGTAAGTAACACATAACGGGGACAGACTGTGAAGCCTGTAAGTAACACATGACGGGGACAGACTGTGAGGCCTGTAAGTAACACATGACGGGGACAGATTGTGAAGCCTGTAAGTAACACATGACAGGGACAGACTGTGAGGCCTGTAGGTAACACATGACGGGGACAGACTGTGAGGCCTGTAAGTAACACATGACGGGGACAGACTGTGAAGCCTGTAAGTAACACATGACGGGGAGAGACTGAGGCCTGTAAGTAACACATGACAGGGACAGACTGTGAGGCCTGTAAGTAACACATGACAGGGACAAACTGCGGGAAATACATGACAAGGACTGTGAGGCCTGTAAGTAACACATGACGGGGACAGACTGTGAGGTCTGTAAGTAACACATGACGGGGACAGACTGTGAGGCCTGTAAGTAACACATGACGGGGACAGACTGTGAGGCCTGTAAGTAACACATGACGGGGACAGACTGTGAGGCCTGTAAGTAACACATGACGGGGACAGACTGTGAGGCCTGTAAGTAACACATGACGGGGACAGACTGTGAGGCCTGTAAGTAACACATGACGGGGACAGACTGTGAGGCCTGTAAGTAACACATGACGGGGACAGACTGTGAGGCCTGTAAGTAACACATGACGGGGACAGACTGTGAAGCCCGTAAGTAACACATGACGGGGACAGACTGTGAGGCCTGTTAGTAACACATGACAGGGACAGACTGTGAGGCCTGTTAGTAACACATGACGGGGACAAACTGCGGGAAATACATGACAGGGACAAATTGTGAGGCCTGGTAGTAACACATGACGGGGACAAACTGCCGGAGATACATGAGGGGGACTATCGTAAAGAGTTTTAACCTTGGCCACCGTATGCCACGACTGGAGTTTGGCATAGTGACTTCATGAGGTGAAGCAGAGTGAAGTCCGGAGCCAAAACTCCAGGAGTGGCATGCGGTGGCCAAGATTAAAACAAATCAGGTTTTGATTTCATCCTACCCTGTCTCCGCGATTTTGGAATATTATGTGATAACAATTCTGTATGCCACTAGTGGCATATATAACTCTGTATGCCAGTCAGCATGGCATACAGAAACTCAATGTTAAGCATATGGGATTATATATTAGGGGTAGGATAGATACTGTGGGAAATTGTGAGGCCAGTTGGTAAGACATAAGAGGGACAAACTGTCAGTGATACATAGGACACTTTTAGGTAGCACATTGTAAGGTAACACATTGTAAAGCCTAGAGGTCTGGACTAGCTAGGTGTATACCTTAAAAAGAAGGGAGTAAGAACTCAAACACAGAGGTATTATGCACTATTATCAGTCAAGAACTTAACTGATTTTAATGACAGTTCTTCAGCTTATATACACACAGCAGGTGGCATCTTGGTACAGGGTAAGCTTTTAAACTCTGTGCTGGGATTGGCTGTTGAAGCAACAGCCAATGGGGGGTGACCAGTCTCATTCCAGTGTGTCATACATGCTGCTCATGTCACTAACAACTCAGGTTTGTGGCCAAACCAGGAACTAGAGTGAGCCATAATGGGGGTAAACATGCCATTCATTACATTGCTGCTATAGGTCAACATCAAGACAGGGAGGAGCTGCTACAAAATTGCAACTGTCTTAATGCAGCCATTTTGTTACTAATACATACTTAGTAGAAACCGAACGAGAGTTAGACTTGACAATGTTTATGCCACGCCGGGAAGGTCGCGTATTACTACACGAGGCGTAGTGAGGAGCAGACCTGACCAGAGTGGCATAAACACTGACAAGTCTAACTCGAGTTCGGTTTCGTATTTATCCTACCCGTCTATGCTTTTGTATTACTAGAAGATAAATATTGGTTCAACGACCAACAGAACTTTTTTTCATAGTAGCTGACATCCTGCTCTCTGATTGGTCAATATTCTTATTACTCTATTGGCATAAAAAAACACTTTATGTCACGGCCTGCCACATAAAATTTGCCTATGTTAAGTCTATGGCGGTTTTTTATTAGGGGTAGGATAAAGACAATTCAGATGACTTAATCTCTTCACATAGAAACCAATGTAATTGGTCAGATAGTGATGTATAGACTGGAACTTTACAACTTGACAGGGACAGACTGTGAGTAATATATCTCAGGCACATGGGAACAAAATAAACTGATGTGACTTGTAAAGTGAAGGATTGGTAGAAGCAATGTAGAAGTGTAGTGAAGTATAAAGGTGGACAATGGGGTGGGTGGTATAGTCAGTATGAGAAACACTAGGGGCAGAAGTGAGGCTTAGTAGAACCACCATGGGGTCATTAATAACCATCTTTGTCAACCTAGGCCTGCTCTGCTCTACTCTTCTTGAATTTTAATCAAATGGCTTCTGAAAATCTCTTTCAGTAATTGACCCGTGCACATCGGGGCCCTGTCAGGGAAATGGCACCTGCTCGATGGTCACCAGTGATACTTACACTTGTGTGTGTGCCACAGGAAGAACTGGAATGGACTGCAGTATCAGTAAGAATACTTTCATGTCTTCTAAAGAAATATCTTTGTATATGAATTCTGAGACATTCATAGTAGCATTTTGGTAGTGGGCCAACCTTTGGATCATTTTTTTTGTTTTTGGTTAAAGTTATTTATTGTCAAAAGCAAAGTGATTATACTCATCTCCTTTGGTTAACAGTCGCATCTTCTTTTGACAATACTTACAGCAGGTCTATCACCTCTGAACGGCTGGTTTTCATAGCGATGCCGTGGAAAATCGTTGTTACATAACACATGTAGCGATACAGTGTTACTGGGGTAACATAACCATTTGTGACATAGTCAATATGTAGTAACATGGCACACAGGGAATATATAATCATTACCCTTGTTATATAGTAGTCTATGGTCTGGGTATAGTCTTTTGTCCAGAGATATCAATCCAAAGTTTATAGAGAAAAAATTTGAAATTAAAAGTTTGGGATCAGATTTGTTAAACTATCTTTGTTGGTTTTTAAAAATTCTCTATATGTTGGCACCTTCCGGGCTACAGGCGACAACTCATTCCATACTCTGTGGCCAAAGTATTCTATACTACGAGTATTCATGGCATACAGGGTTCTTGGCTAAGCTGTATCACTGTGTTTATTGCTTATCTGTCTCATTTCATAGCTTTGATCGCGACGTTATATTACCCTGGCTCTTGGTATAATATGAGAAATTATCAACCGATCAACTAGAATCAACTTGCATCATTTTGAAATTGTTTTGAATATTCTTATTATTCTTTTAAATATGCATTGGATAAAACATTAAATAAAACCATATTTGATTTTTGCGTAATAGTTATCTCACAGGGCGTAATAGTTATCTCACATTGCGTAATGGTTATCTCACATTGCGTAATAGTTATCTCACATTGAATTCCATGCACAGTAATTCCATTTTGCAGTGTAAATGCTAAGTAAAAGGTAAAGTTAATCTGAAGACAGCCATTTGACAAAAATAAAATATGGTTAAATCTAATATTTGTCCTGTTGTGATAACTGAGTTAGTCATAGGAAATTATAAAACATTGCACTTTCTCATGTAGCTTTACAAAAATAAGCTTTATCTTTTGCTAAATCTCTTTCAGTAATTGACCCGTGCACATCGGGGCCCTGTCAGGGAAATGGCACCTGCTCGATGGTCACCAGTGATACTTACACTTGTGTGTGTGCCGCAGGAAGAACGGGAATGGACTGCAGTATCAGTAAGAATACTTACAAATTGATTAACAAAAATACATGTTATAATGAAAATAACCTGTTCTAAGGAAAAATATATCTGTTTGATGAAATATTGCTTAACAATAAAAGTTTGTTTGATTACGGGGCTTTGCTGGAAGTCAACAATAAAACAATAAAAGTTTCTTTAGAACAAAATTCACTACCGATGTTCCAAGTAGTTTCTCTGAGGAATTAATCTGTATGATGAATGTGGGCAAATACATAACTATTAGAATATCATACTATATCATACGAATTAGAGAGTGTGCTTATGAGAGGGGAGCACCGGATCGTAAGTTGCCGAGGAAAATATAGGGAAATACCGGATTGCAACTGATAAATGATATCAAGATGGAATTTATAGAAATTATTTATTACATTTCAGTTGAGGAAAACTGTCCTGACCAGCCCTGTCAGAATAATGGTACCTGCAACAAGGCCGAAAATAAGTGCGTGTGCACTTCTGTAACACAGGGAACATACTGCAACATAGGTGAGCATATATAATGAAATATGTTTTATGATTAGTACTGGTCCACAAGCCTAAGAAGGAAACTCAAAAGATGAAAATAACGTCGCACTCCACGTTTGACTGCAACGTATTCGCTTCGTGAATTACTCTTCAGTTAAACTTGGTGGAGCGAGGACCAAGTTATTTTCATAAGTGGGTTTATGATTTTATCCCACCCTGTATAGTATTATTGTAAACTGGATGAGTTTTAATCTTGGCCACTGTATGCCACGACTGGAGTTAGGCATAGTGACTTCATGAGGCGAAGCCGAGTGAAGTCCAGAGCCAAAACTCCAGGAGTGGCATGCAGTGGCCAAGATTAAAACGAATCAGGTTTTGATTTTTTCCTACCCAGTCTCCTCGGTTTTGGAAAATTACGTGAGATTAATTCTGTATGCCACTAGTGTCATATAAAACTCTGTATGCCAGTCAGCGTGGCATATGGAAACTCAATGTTAAGCCTATGGGATTTTATATTAGGGGTAGAATAATACCAATTAAAATAAATCACCCACTGTTCAACCAGTGAGTATTGGTTATGCTACCATCACATGTATATATATCATGTTCAACGTTCATTCTGTTAGTGTGTACAGGGGTGAGATGAATATAGAAAGCAACTCATTTTGGTCAAAGTCATCATTCTCCACCTCGCTATGTGTTATTTACTCGTCTGTTCCCTTGCTCAATTCTAAATATCTGAACTTGAACTGCATCAGAGACTCACATACATCTCCCGTGTGTCTCTGTCAGGTGTGCCGCAGTGCGCCTCCAACCCCTGCATCAACTCAGCCACCTGCACAGAAACCACCATCGGCAACTACAACTGTACCTGTCCCCCGGGGTATACAGGCACCCACTGTGAAACCCGTACGTCTCTTATATACCTCTATTTACGTGATCATAAGGGGGCAGAGTGTGTAATCTGTACGTCTCTTATATACCTCTATTTACGTGATCATAAGGGGGCAGAGTGTGTAATCTGTACGTCTGTTATACACCTGTATTTACGTGATCATAAGGGGGCAGAGTGTGTAATCTGTACGTCTCTTATATACCGCTATTTACGTGATCATAAGGGGGCAGAGTGTGAAATCCGTACGTCTCTTATATACCGCTATTTACGTGATCATGAGGGGGCAGAGTGTGTAATCTGTACGTCTTTTATATACCACTATTTACGTGATCATAAGGGGGCAGAGTGTGTAATCTGTACGTCTGTTATACACCTGTATTTACGTGATCATAAGGGGGCAGAGTGTGTAATCTGTACGTCTCTTATACACCTCTATTTACGTGATCATAAGGGGGCAGAGTGTGTAATCTGTACGTCTCTTATACACCTCTATTTACGTGATCATAAGGGGGCAGAGTGTGTAATCTGTACGTTATTTATATACCTCTATATTTACGTGATCATAGGGGGCAGAGTGTGTAATCTGTACATCATTTATATACCTCTATATTTACGTGATCATAAGGGGGCAGAGTGTGTAATCTGTCCGTCGTTTATATACCTCTATTTACGTGATCATAAGGGGGCAGAGTGTGTAATCTGTCCGTCGTTTATATACCTTCTATATTTATGATCATAAAGGGCCAGATGATAGATGTGAAAGTCGTACATCTCTTATATATATCTATTTACGTGATCATAAGCGGGCAGATGATGGGTGTGAAAACTGAACGTCTTTTATATACCTCTATTTACGTGATCATAAGGGGGCAGATCATGGGTGTGAAAACCGTACGTCTTTTAAGTACCTCTATATCTATGTGATCATAAGAGGGCAGAGTGTGAAATCTGTACATCTTTTATATACCTCTATTTACGTGATTATAAGGGGGCAGATGATGTATGTGAAAACTGTACCTCTATTATATACCTCTGTATTTATGTGATCATAAGGGGGCAGAAGATGAATGTGAAAACTGTATCTCTATTATATCTGTATTTATGTGATCATATGGGGGCAGAAGATGAATGTGAAAACTGTACGTCTTTTATATACCTCTATATTTATGTGATCATTAGGGGGAAAACTGTAACAGTGGAGATGGCTTGTTTCAGGTTCCAGTGGCTGTGGGATACAGCCCTGTGTTTGCGGTACATGTGTTTACGTGGGCGGTTACACTCATGTTAACGTTGGTGGGTAGATCTATATAACTGGGCAGACTGTAACAGTAACAGATGGTTTGTTTCAGGTTCCAGTGGCTGCGGGATACAGCCCTGTGTTCGCGGTACGTGTGTCTACGACGGAGACACTCACGTGTGTGACTGTCCTGACACCTACGTGGGCACCAGGTGTGAGAAAGGTAAGCAGAGAGCAATGTTAGTAAATATGTAATCATTCAATGGGTTTGATGGTAGACTGCGTCATATCTACAAGCGAATCAATCCCAAGAAAAACTAATAACAAATGGTATTTGTACATCATTGATGAATTAGCGTCAAATTATAAAAAAAATACAATTAAAAGGTTTGGCTTATATTCAGTCTATGGGTCATTTTTTGTAACCCAATTACACCCTTTCAACTTGCCAATTCTGCCAGTGCCTGATTCTAGGATCCAAACATGTCAAGCACCAGTGGATCAATGAGGTATTCTGGTCTTGAGTGATTGGTCATGGTTAGCTTTGCAACACTCTGCACCTTTCCCTATGTCGCACAGTTGGCATGCAGATTGTTAAGGGATAGTTGGGTGTTTCTGAACAATGTCAGATGGAGCTGATACTAGGGATGAGATATAATGTGTGTATTCAATTCAGAGGGCAGAGTGCTGAGATTTAGAGCGACACTTGATGTTGAGTGGAGGAGAGATTACGCAGTGAACAGTTCAGCCCTGCAGTCTGTGACAGCGAAACTGACTCAACAGGTGAGTAACGGGAATAAAACCTCTTCGTCTATAATGAGAGAGCGTTGAAATCTAATAGTGAACCGCTGTAAATATCTACCGCAGTATGTTACAGCGAAACTGACTCAACAGGTGTGTAACGGGAATAAAACCTCTTTGTTTATAATGAGAGAGCGTTGAAATCTAATAGTGAACCACTGTAAATATCTACCGCAGTCTGTGACCGCGAAACTGACTCAACAGGTGTGTAACGGGAATAAAACCTCTTTGTTTATAATGAGAGAGCGTTGAAATCTAATAGTGAACCACTGTAAATATCTACCGCAGTCTGTGACCGCGAAACTGACTCAACAGGTGTGTAACGGGAATAAAACCTCTTTGTTTATAATGAGAGAGCGTTGAAATCTAAAAGTGAACCGCTGTAAATATCTACCGCAGTCTGTGACAGCGAAACTGATGATTGGTAAGTAATGATCTTTCATTGGAGACTTTGTATATGATGAATAATAAATAATGATCTATCAATGGAGACTTTGTATATGATGAATAATAAATAATGATCTATCAATGGAGACTTTGTATATGATGAATGATAAGTAATAATCTATCAATGGAGACTTTGTTTACAATGAATGATAAATAATAATCTTTCAATGGAGACTGTATATGAGGAATGATAAATAATAATCTATCATTGGAGACTTTGTTTACGATGAATGATAAGTAATAATCTATCATTGGAGACTTTGTTTACGCTGAATGATAAATAATAATCTATCAATGGAGACTTTGTTTTCGATGAATGATAAATAATAATCTTTCAATGGAGACTTTGTATATGATGAATAATAAATAATAATCTATCAATGGAGACTTTGTTTATGATGAAAAATAAATAGTAATCTATCATTGGAGACTTTGTTTACGATGAATGATAAATAATAATCTATCAATGGAGACTTTGTTTTCGATGAATGATAAATAATAATCTATCAATGGAGACTTTGTTTATGATGAATGATAAATAGTAATCTATCATTGGAGACTTTGTTTACGATGAATGATAAATAATAATCTATCAATGGAGACTTTGTTTTCGATGAATGATAAATAATAATCTATCAATGGAGACTTTGTTTATGATGAATGATAAATAGTAATCTATCATTGGAGACTTTGTTTACGATGAATGGTAAATAATAATCTATCAATGGAGACTTTGTTTTCGATGAATGATAAATAATAATCTATCAATGGAGACTTTGTATATGATGAATGATAAATAATAATCTATCAATGGAGACTTTGTATATGATGAATAATGAATAATGATCTCTCGTGTTTTCGTTCGGCAGCTGGAGGAGGAGGTTTGCGCTGACGACCGCTGCATGGCGCTGACAGTAGCTGGTGCCTGGTAAGACGTGCTCAGATTCTCACTTTAATAAGGGTACTATAGGAAAACTGACTGAGCGTTGTATCTGTTAAAGTTACACCACTCCAGTACCATCAATACAGGAAAAAGCAGGAAACTCACGTACAACATTATTAATTTACAAAATAAATCATCATTGTATTATATAGTTTATATTTTATTATATTATATAAATGAAAAGCTTTACGTGTACTTGTCGTTACCCGGGATCCCACTTGCGGTGGAAGCTCTTACGCCTGTAAGAACCGTTTTGTCAATAAAAAAAAAAAAAATTAAAAAAAAATCACCCAATTGAGTATCAGGTACATTACCTTCACGGCCGTGGAGTATGAGTTCCTAACGTTAAACCTACGGAGAAAACTACCGGGGTGAGATTATTGGCCGTATGCAGGCAGCAAGGCTGAATTTGAGAAACTCAGATTGACATGATTACAGCTAGAATAATGACTCATATGACATAAAAGTGCTTGATCAGTATTCCATGTATTTCATTGTAAAAATTATAACTATACAGAAAACAAATGAAGCTTTTCATAACAGAAACGTTCCGACCAGCAGTTGGTTATAACAATAAAACCTTTCTTTTCCTTAGCCCCTGGTCGGGTAAGATTCAAGTACACTATGAGGTGGAAGTGAGTTCAGGTCTGCTGGCAAAGGAGGTACAGAACAAGACCGAGCAACTCAGATCACAGGACGGATTTGAGAATCTTGACGACAGGGGATTTTCTAACGTGACGTTTGCTGAAAACTCCGGTGAGAATATCATCAGTTTCCCTGCTCATAAGCTGCTATTTCTACTACCACTGTTACAACCTTTGCTGGTACTACTATTAATACTACTACAATTACTTTTGCTATAAAGGGAACCTTATTCTCTTGTATCTCAATCTATTCTACTATGTTACCTAAAGTGGGATTCACAGATGGGACAAATGGACCTGAGACTGGTGTACTTCACACCTTTGCACCAGTCGGCTACTATTTCCAGCTGGGTACAAAGTTTCACAGATTTGGGTGTTCTACAGTCTCAGGGTAACATGGCAGATTTAATTCACATGGGAAGACTTAACAGTTATATAGTCTCACCCCTGCACCCCATATACACAGGGTACACAAGGTACACAGTCGACGACTTGGGGTACTTCCCCGTGTGAATAGGTGTTATTTGAGACCACTGAGACTCACACATTGGGGGAGAACATGTGAAATACATTTGTCTCACCAAAATGCCCCTCTAAATCATAAACCAGTATAAAGTCAAAATCTCATGAGATTCTGTTCCTTGTTAGGGGTGATTGTCGCCGACAATTGCAAGAGAAAAAAAATTGTCTCAGCAAAAAGGAACCCTGTCATTCACACGAGGAGATTGTGTTCCAGTACCGAATCTCAACGGGATTTGTCTCAGACAAACGGCCTGTGGGTTATGTGAATACCATCGTGTGAATCCCACTTAATATATTGTAAGAACTGGGTACACCAACGTCAGATCGTGTGAATGGAAACGAGATCTGCAAAGCATGCTTACAGATTAATTTGTTATAGATTATGTAACAAGGCCATTACCGACGGATTTCCTCACGCCTGGAAAATATAGTAGAAACATGCTTTACGAAATAGACTGCCAAGTCTCTGATTGGTTGAAAACATGTCACGTGGTCAGCCTTGGTACGAAACTTTCAGCCTTGATATGAAACTTTCAGCCTTGAAGTGAATATTAGAAATATCACATACAATTTACTTATATTTCCCTATATAGTGTTAGGGAATGAGTTAATGAGTTTGTGAATGTGAAGAGATGTCTTCTCCCTTTCTAGATGACACTTGGGTGTCCGATGTGACACCCGACTTCGGACCGGTGGCGGGCGGGACTCAGGTGTCCGTGTGCGGGTATAACCTCGACCTTGGTCCATCCATGGTCGCTTCATTCAGACACCAGAGCTGTAACGTGGTGTTCAGGTGAGCATACCGAATGTAAAGAGAAACTTATGTAATAAAGAAGAAACCAACAAGTTTTGGTCAAAGTCGTCGTTCTTCCCGAGTTTGATGCGGAGTGAAATGAACGAGGTGACAGCTGAGGGAATATCACGTAGCATTCAAACGAGTTGGAGGGACTGACGCCAGTCTAAGTTCAGGTCTAAACATTCCTATTGTGACTCGGACATATTGGAATTTATTATATACCCATGCCGTATATATACTGTAAATACGCACCGTTTCGGCATGTGACGTAAAAATACTGTACGGACCGCTGGTCCGTACACTAAAATATGGAACACCTTGCCATACACGTTTATTAAGAAATTGGTTGTTAAGCCAAATGAAATTGATTTCTTTTCTAAATTTCGGGTATATAGTAAATATATAACGTCCATCAATGCTTGTACAATTCACAGAACTCGATGCTAATTTGTACAGAACTCGGTGTAAATGCCTCGGTCCGTACAAACTGTAAATTACCATCTCATTCTGTGACGTGGTGTTCAGGTAAGCACCGAGCTAAAATGTTTATACCGAATGTAAAGAGAAACTTGTGTAATAAGTAGAAAGTGAATGAGAGTAAGGCCTGGCGTCCACCTACTACGATAGAAATCTAGACCTCCCGATATGGCACCGATACAGAAAGCAAATATCGGAGACATATCAGGAAGGTGCAAAATCGTAGACATATGTCTAGACATGCCAATCCACCACACATTGTATGGGGTTTTTATCGGTGTTCAATTGCAGAAATGTGGTCAACTGCCCCGATATTAGGTGACCTTCCGGCGCGATTTTGATTTTATGTCGGGAGGTGCATCGTAGACCATATCGGAGCCATATCGTAGTAGGTGGACGCCAGGCCTTAGTAGTGTGAGTGTTTATTGCACGACGGGCAGGTCACGTTACTGCACGAGGCGTAAAGGTATCAATCACCCCTGATCCTGTTAGATGCCAAAGGTAATAAAAAGATTCTGATTTTTAAGGAGTCGCCACAGAAATGGCTCTTACTTCCAAATGATGGGTAAAGTAATGTCATTATTTCCAAGACTTTCATGTGACTAAAAAGCCAACATTATTTAACAGATATATGATGTAGTTGTACTGTTCTTTCTACATCTATTATCCTTTCCTGTGACTAATTCTGTTACAGATCAGTTGCGTATATGGAATGTGAGACCACATCTTTAGCGGACACCTCTCTGACAAACAAGGAATTGACTCTGAGTCTCGGGATGAACCCCAGTAATATGAGAAGACAGCGCGCTTCACACTTTACGTACAAACCGAACCCGAATGTGACCAGCATCCACCCATTATACACAATACTAAGGTACGTAATAGAGCAGTACAAAATGCAACCCATTATTCACAATACTAAGGTACGTAATACAGCAGTACAAAATACAACCCATAATTCACAATACTAAGGTATGTAATACAAAATACCACCCATTATTCACATTACTAAGGTACGTAATAGAGCTGTACAAAATACAACCTGGGCATTATTCACAATACTATGGTATGTAACAGAGCAGTACAAAATACAAACCATTATTCACAATAATAGGGTATGTAATAGAGCAGTACAAAATACAAACCATTATTCACAATACTAAGGTATGTAATAGAGCTGTACAAAATACAACCCATTATTCACAATACTAAGGTTTGTAACAGAGCAGTACAAGATATAACCCATTAGTCATGATGATAAGGTATGTAACAGTGCAGTACAAAATACCACACAATAATCACAATACCAATGTATGTAATACAGCATTACAAAATACCACACACTACTCATGATACTATAAGGTATATAACAGTGCAGTACAAAATACAACCCATTATTCAAAATACTAAGGTATGTACTACAACAGTACAAATACCACCCGTTATTTACAATACTAAGGTATGTAATACAGCATTATAAAACATCACCCGTTATTTACAATACTAAGGTATGTAATACAGCAGTATAAAACATCACCCGTTATTCACAATACTAAGGTATGTAATACAGCAGTATAAAACATCGCCCGTTATTTACAATACTAAGGTATGTAATACAGCAGTATAAAACATCACCCGTTATTCACAATACTAAGGTATGTAATACAGCAGTATAAAACATCACCCGTTATTCACAATACTAAGGTATGTAATACAGCATTATAAAACATCACCCATTATTCACAATACTAAGGTATGTAATACAGCAGTATAAAACATCACCCGTTATTCACAATACTAAGGTTTGTAGTACAAAAAGTCAGCAAGCTCACCGCTTCTACCGCAAAAGTAAGCTCGTACCAATCTTACAGAAGCCTCACGATCGAGCCCGATAAAATTACTGCTTCATGTTATTGTTGTAATTGTATAGCTTACCTTGGATTAGAACTTAACGTGTGTAAAATGGGATAATCTAGATCTAACATCCCAATAACAATAATGAATCAGAACCAAGGCCAAAGGGGATAGTGGTAGACCGCACTGTGTAAAAGCGAACTATGTCCAATAAAAAAAAATAAAAAAAGGTTTCAGTGTGAATCGGCACTTTAATATGGATTTACCATCCTGGGCTCACCGTTCTCATCACAAGTCAGAGACCTGTGTCAGTTCCAATGTCTAACCATCATTTCACCCTTCTCATCACAAGTCAGAGGCCTGTGTCAGTTCCAATGTCTGACCATCATTTCACCCTTCTCATCACAAGTCAGAGACCTGTGTCAGTTCCAATGTCTAACCATCATTTCACCCTTCTCATTACAAGATAGAGACCTGTGTCAGTTCCAATGTCTAACCATCATTTCACCCTTCTCATCACAAGTCAGAGACCTGTGTCAGTTCCAATGTCTAACCATCATTTCACCCTTCTCATCACAAGTCAGAGACCTGTGTCAGTTCCAATGTCTAACCATCCTCTCACCGTTCTCATCACAAGTCAGAGACCTGTGTCAGTTCCAATGTCTAACCATCATTTCACCCTTCTCATTACAAGCTAGAGACCTGTGTCAGTTCCAATGTCTAACCATCATTTCACCCTTCTCATCACATGTTAGAGGCCTGTGTCAGTTCCAATGTCTAACCATCATTTCACCCTTCTCATTACAAGTGTCAGTTCCAATGTCTAACCATCCTCTCACCCTTCTCATTACAACTTAGAGACCTGTGTCAGTTCCAATGTCTAACCATCATTTCACCCTTCTCATTACAAGTGTCAGTTCCAATGTCTAACCATCCTCTCACCCTTCACACAGAGGAGGCATTGTCGTCACAGCCGAGGGAACGAACCTACACGCAGTAGCACGCCCGAAGTTAACCATCTCCACAGACATCAACGGAACCGACGTGCAGTTTGAACAGGTAACTCTTTACATGCTGTTTATAGATACACAATAGTGACTGGGTTCAGATACGAGCGGCCGTATGCTCAGAGGAGTTGACGTATAGTAATTACCGAGCGTATTTGAGGATATAGTCTATGGTCTGAAAAAGGAACCAACAAGTGTTGGTCAAAGTCGTCGTTCTCCACGAGTTGATGTGGAGTGATGTGAACTAGGCGACAGCTGAGTGAATTTCACGTAGCATTCAGATGAGTTGGAGACTTTGATCAAAACGAGATGCTTTCTGTATTGTAATTCATCAGCTCTTTATTCCAGGCTTGGGTCATCGAGTCCACACTTCATTGCCCGATACGCGACCTACATCAAGTGTACGCTAATTCATCAGCTCTCTTTATTCCAGACTTGCGTCTTTAACAACGAGTCCACACTTCATTGCCCAACACCCGCCCTGCATCAAGTGTACGCTAATTCATCAGCTCTCTTTATTCCAGGCTTGCATCTTTAACATCGAGTCTACACTTCATTGCCTGACACCTGCCCTGCATCAAGTGTGCGCTAATTCATCAGCTCTCTTTATTCCAGACTTGCGTCTTTAACAACGTGTCCACACTTCATTACCTGACACCTGCCCTGCATCAAGTGTGCGCTAATTCATCAGCTCTCTTTATTCCAGGCTTGCATCTTTAACAACGTGTCCACACTTCATTACCTGACACCTGCCCTGCATCAAGTGTGCGCTAATTCATCAGCTCTCTTTATTCCAGACTTGCGTCTTTAACAACGTGTCCACACTTCATTACCTGACACCTGCCCTGCATCAAGTGTGCGCTAATTCATCAGCTCTCTTTATTCCAGACTTGCGTCTTTAACATCGAGTCTACACTTAATTGCCTGACACGCGCCCTGCATCAAGTGTACGCTAATTCATCAGCTCTCTTTATTCCAGGCTTGCGTCTTTAACAACGTGTCCACACTTCATTACCTGACACCTGCCCTGCATCAAGTGTACGCTAATTCATCAGCTCTCTTTATTCCAGACTTGCGTCTTTAACAACGTGTCCACACTTCATTACCTGACACCTGCCCTGCATCAAGTGTGCGCTAATTCATCAGCTCTCTTTATTCCAGACTTGCGTCTTTAACATCGAGTCTACACTTCATTGCCTGACACGCGCCCTGCATCAAGTGTACGCTAATTCATCAGCTCTCGTTATTCTAGGCGTGCATCTTTAACAAGACCACACTTCATTACCAGACACGCGCCCTGCATCAAGTGTATACTAATTCATCAGCTCTCGTTATTCTAGGCGTGCATCTTTAACAACGAGACCACACTTCATTACCAGACACCCGTCCTGCATCAAGTGTACGCTAATTCACCAGCTCTCGTTATTCCAGACTTGCGTCTTTAACAACGAGACCACACTTCATTGCCCGACACCTGCCCTGCAGATCGTCTCACTATCTGGTGACTCATCTCCAGTTAACGGGACCTTCATGGTGGGGCTGGTGCTGGATGGGCTGACGGCCTACACCAGGTTCACCCGACTCGATGTGTACCCCGACCCGGTTCTCCACCAGTTCAGTGCAGGCAGACACTCCACCATTGTGCTGAGGACCTACCATCCCCACAATGAAAAAGCCATTGTCATAAAAGTAAGACTTTGCCCCTCAAATCTTCTAGATGATATATCGTCATAAAAGTAAGACTTTGTCCCTGAAATCTTCTAGATGATATATCGTCATAAAAGTAAGACTTTGTCCCTGAAATCTTCAGATGATATATCGTCATAAAAGTAAGACTTTGTCCCTGAAATCTTCAGATGATATATCGTCATAAAAGTAAGACTTTGTCCCTGAAATCTTCTAGATGATTATATCGTCATAAAAGTAAGACTTTGTCCCTGAAATATTCTAGATGATATATCGTCATAAAAGTAAGACTTTGTCCCTGAAATATTCTAGATGATATATCGTCATAAAAGTAAGACTTTGTCCCTGAAATCTTCAAGATGATATATCGTCATAAAAGTAAGTCTTTGTCCCTGAAAATTAAGCATCCTAAGATGCTAGAAACAGTAAGTTTTTACGACTTTGGTATCATCATAGAATGTATATCGTTCATGTAAGGGGCCATCCATAAAGTATGTACGCACTGAGGGGGATGGGGGAGGTAAAAGAATTTACATATGCTCCATCTTTGTTCTATTGTTCAACACTGGAGGTGGGATGGGGGGTAAAAAATGTCGGTAATTCTGTGTGCATACTTAATGGATGGCCCCTAACGGAAACTAAATTGCTCACCAGTAATAAGAATACTATGGAGAAACCAAACAAGAGTTAGTGGTGTTGTTGTTTATCGCAGGACGGCAAGATCGCGTATTACTGCGCGAGGCAAAGCCTAGAGCAGTAATACGCGATCTTGCTGGAGTGCGATGAACAATAACACGACTAACTCAAGTTTGGTTTAGAATTTTTCCTACCCCACCCGTCTAAATTACTTCTACATTAACAAATGACATCATTTGTCAAGTGTATCCCACTAGAGCGATATTTTTCATTTTTCTGAACTCCAGACCGAATACAGTGACCCAATTTTGAGCCTATGGAGTTTTTTTATTAGGGGTAGGATAAAGAGTGAAACTGACCGTCTGTCGTGTGGTGTTACAGGGCCGCGGGCTGAGGATGGTGCTACAGGCGGCAGACTACAGCGTGAGAGTGGGCGGAGACCCGTGCCCAGTGACACACCTCACTGACACGGAGATCCACTGTACGCCACGCGACTCGGCACACGGTCGTCTCCAGGTGCTGGTAAGTAGCTCACATCATCCTTTTTATTTATTTTTTATTCAATGAACACAGTTTTACGACATAATATGATCGCCGCAGTTGGCGTTCTTCCTCACACTAAGCCCAATGCCCATTTACCGATTTGGGAACATTGTAACAAAGTACATACACAAGTTCCAGGTTCATTATAGATGTTTAATGGTTGTACTTCTTCGTTGTGTTACATTGTAGTGTGTTCTGTGAGAGGCACTGCCCGCTCCTCTCCCGTGGCCAGCTGGTATTCGACTCCTCTACTGGACAAGGGATGTGGCGCTCTTTATGGGAGGCACATTCCACAATCTCCAGTCGTAGTCACACTCTCCACACATATTACACATTCTAATGGCGCACTGTGTTACAACATTTATATACCTTTGACGGCGACAAACGGACAGGAATTTGATTCAGCCAAGGCATCATAACGTAGTCGGCCGTAGTCGGTAGATGTAGGACAGCTAGGCAAGGGTGAGCCACCGATTAGTGAACCACCTCCTTCAAGCGTCTTTTTGTCTCTGACAAGTTGTGGTTTCTATGTTTCAAAATCAGTGGCTAAAGGATTATCAACATGTTGATAAATCTAGTCGCCAACAACTGAACAGTGGAAAATGGTGTAGACTCAAAGACCAACGACTTAGGGTCTGTTCCCAAATCCTAACTCTGTCAGCCTGGGGTATATAATCATATATCTGTTGGTAAGTGTAGACTGATTTGCTTAGGAAAAACACTCACCACCCCCCATCTTTGAGGGCTGCCGGCCGAGCGAGGGGTTACATAATTTGCCTGATTCCTATATGATTTTGTAACTAATCGTTTATCCCTGAATTGGTAGATGGGTATCGGGCTTTAGCGTGTGTCGTCTGGAGATCACACAGAGCCATTTATGTTCCTGATTAATATCTTCAAACGGATCGGTGAGAATCTGTGGAAAAAGTCGCTGTCTTATGGGCCTTACGGATCGGCGAGAATCTGTGGTACATGTCACTGTATCATGGGCTTTACTGACCTCTCTGTTATCGTGACAGGTGTACATATCGGGGCTGGCCAGCCGGCCATACCCATCGGCCAGGTGAAGTTTGAGAGGAGCGTGCTGGACAACCCGGAGTCGCGCTAAGCCATCATCTCGGCCAGCATCGTGGCGCTGGTCATTTCTCTTACTGACCTCTCTCTCTCTCTGTGATAGGTGTATATCGGGGCCAGGCGGCCGCCCATACCCATCGGCCAGGTGAAGTTTGAGAAGAGTGTGCTGGACAACCCGGGGTCACGCTACGCCATCATCTCGGCCAGCATCGTGGCGCTTTTCATCTCTGTTACTGACCTCTCTCTCTCTGTGATGGGTGTATATCAGAGCTGGGCGGCCGGCCATACCCATCGGCCAGGTGAAGTTTGAGAAGAGTGTGCTGGACAACCTGGGGTCGCGCTACGCCATCATCTCGGCCAGTATCGTGGCGCTTGTCATCTCTCTCACTGACCTTTCTCTCTCTGTCTGTCACAGGTGTATATCGGGGCTGGGCGGCCGCCCATACCCATCGGCCAGGTGAAGTTTGAGAGGAGCGTGCTGGACAACCCGGGGTCGCGCTACGCCATCATCTCGGCCAGCACCGTGGTGCTTGTCATCTCTCTTACTGACCTCTCTCTCTCTGTTACAGGTGTATATCGGGGCCGGGCGGCCGCCCATACCCATCGGGGAGGTGAGGTTTGAGAGGAGCGTGCTGGACAACCCGGGGTCGCGCTACGCCATCATCTCGGCCAGCATCGTGGCGTTGGTCATTGTGGGCTGCGCGGGAGGATTCTGTATCCACAACCACATGCTGCAGTCACAGCGAGAGGCGGCCTTGACCAGGCCCAAGAGGAACATCGTCCGCTCCATAGGCTCCAAGTCAGTACTTTTTTCTTTTACGAAATAACATTGAATACTATCGTAAAACTGGATGAGTTTTAATCTTGGCCACCGTATGCCACGACTGGAGTTTGGCATAGTGACGTCATGAGGCGGAGCTGAGTGAAGTCCGGAGCCAAAACTCCAGGAGTGGCATGCGGTGGACAAGATGAAAACGAATCAGATTTTGATTTTATCGTACCCCGTCTTCTAGATTTTGGAATATAACGTGATCACAATTCTGTATGCCCCTAGTGGCATATAACAATCCGTATGCCAGTCAGCGTGGCATACGGAAACTCAATGTTAAGCCTATGGGATTTTATATGAGGGGTAGGAAAACATATCATATGTACATTCTCTGAAAGTGTCATATTTATTGATCGATTATTTCTTAATAAATTTTTTTATTTCAATCATTAATAAATTTCAAAAATAATCCCTCCAGATATTATCCGCCCTGAAAGGGTTCATTAAAAGCATTTCAGCTTGAACATTAAGACCCATGTCAATATCCTGAAAATTGAATATGATGATCTCCAAGTATTATAGAACATAATGCTAATCTAAAATATAAGGGTCACCATGCTAATTTTTTATTTAGAAAATAATATTTTGATAAGATTATAAAAGAATATCTGAGAAATTGTTTTTTCACACAGTAAAATGCATGTCATCTTCTTCATACTTTTACAGCATATAATAGATGTAAAGCATTGTACATTTCCTATATAAGTCAGGCAAATGTAAACTTATTGAATTTACCTATTGGGCTAGGGGAAACTCAGTGATATTATAGGATACACTCATTTCGTCTTAGAATAAAGGTAAAGAATCTGGTTTGAATTGATAATTGTCAGTATCAGGTGGCGCCACTGTGTATTGTAGGATTTGTCTTAAATTGCAAAAGAAATGTACCATGGTGGTCATGTAACATAGGGCCTTATAACTCAGACCTGGTATTTTTGTTCTCATAGACTTGGCAATAGCATTGGGAACTCAACGCCTATGGAATATTGTAATCTAACTATACTCAATGGGCGGCGACGTAACAAATGTTAACCAATCAGTCAACTTTGTCTCATGAGATTACTCCACATCCAAAACTAATAGCGTATTTTCATCAGCCATAGATATCGATGCAGTTCCTTATTATCTCACCCCTGGTACAAGTTTAGCCATAGGAATAACATTAGAAAAAAACACTCAACGGTCACCCCCATAAAGTGACAATACTACGCCACGGCCTTGGTGGAGTGAATGTGAGATGACGTCATATGGATTTGCTAAGTAATTTGAATTATTCTGATATTGTGATGCTATTTAATGTCAGTGAAAGGGGTGAGATAAACCCAGAACTGTGCTTGAATAGAAAAATAGACAATACTCCACTCGTTTGGATGCGCTGTAATCTTCACTCGACTTTGCTTCGATGATGAATACAGCACATCCGAACTCATGGAGTATTGTGTATTTATACGATTCTCGATCCAGTTATGAATGTGGCGCATCCAAACTCGTGAAGTATTGTGTATTTATACGATTCTCGATCCAGTTATGAATGTGGCGCATCCAAACTCGTGAAGTATTGTGTATTTATACGATTCTCGATCCAGTTATGAATGTGGCGCATCCAAACTCGTGAAGTATTGTGTATTTATACGATTCTCGATCCAGTTACACATGCCCATCCAAACCCGTGGAGTGATTTGTATCTATACGATTCTCGATCCAGTTACACATGCCCATCCAAACTAGTGGAGTATTGTGTATTTAAATGATTTGCAATCCAGTTATGCATGCGGCACATCCAAACTTGTGGAATGTTATGTATTTATACGATTCTCGATCCAGTTATGAATGTGGCGCATCCAAACTCGTGAAGCATTGTGTATTTATACGATTCTCGATCCAGTTACACATGCCCATCCAAACCCGTGGAGTGATTTGTATCTATACAATTCTCGATCCAGTTATGAATGTGGCACATCCAAACTCGTGGAATGTTGTGTATTTATACGATTCTCGATCCAGTTCCACATGAAGCCCATCCAAACTCGTGGAGTATTGTGTATTTATATGATTCTCGATCCAGTTATGCATGCGGCACATCCAAACTCGTGAAGCATTGTGTATTTATACGATTCTCGATCCAGTTCCACATGCAGCCCATCCAAACTCATTGAGTATTATGTATTTATATGAATCCTGATCCAGTTCTATACTCCGTGAGTGTACCACTCCCCCCTGCACCACTTCATGAAGTAACTTCTCACACATTCCCCCTTCTCCACAGGTACCACAACAAACGCAAGTCACGGAGCTTCAAGCAGGCCGTCAACAACTTCCTCTCCGAGCACCCCGGGGACGGCGGCCGGCGGCTCTTCAGACCTCACAAGGGAGTTCTCGGTCTCAACAACTCCCAGTCGTCCGCTGTCAGCTCCGAGTCGTCCACCTCCACCGCCCCCATGCCCGGCCACACCCGCATCTACCCCAACTACGAGAAGGCCGCCAGTCCGCAGGCAGCCTCCGGCAACATCTTCCTGCGCCACTTCAGCAAGTTCGTCTCCGGGAAACGCCTCAGCACCCCACGTGACCCCATCTATGACGTCATCGCCGGGGATAACCCCGCCTTCGTGGACGAGCTGGATGGCGTGCGGCTCAGCGCTTTCATCAAGGACGACGTCAGGCTCAGTACGGAAGTGACGTCATACTGCACCAAACTTCCGTTTCCGGTGGTGGGTGAGACGCCAATAGGTGGCGGTGGTAGTATACACCCGCCCAGTCCGCACACGGAGCACCGGAAACCGGGGGAGAGTGACGTCACCGGAGACGCAGCGCCGGACACCCAGTGACCACTCTCCTAGCAGAGATCCTGCGCTCTACTTCCTGCGGCTCCTTGTAGCACTGTAGACTCGCTCCAGTCCCTGCATCCTATGTCTACTCTCCTCGCTGGGATACAGGGACTGGTATAATCGGTAATGGTGTTAAGCCTATAAGACAGATTGGATTTCTGGCGCTGTTTAGCGCCAGTATCCCCAACACTCTCCATACAGATATCATGGCTATTGGTCAGGATGTCTAATGGGAGATTGATACCCACTCACTTTGATCTTAATCGGGTCACAGTCAGGAGTAGGCTAAATTTATTGCTATGATAACACAGGCGGCCAGGGAACTGCAGGAGGGGAGGGGGAGGGGTAGGAGGAAGTATAGGGTTACAGGGAGCGGCTTGGGCCATAAACAGGAGATTCTGTTCATAGTGGACACGTCTTTGATTCATGGGCCAGTCAGAGAAGGCTACATACTTTAATGAACTTTATTCTGATTGTGATTAATCATTTAATGAATGTTCATAATCAAAGACTTGAGCAAGTCTTGTATCTCTGCACTGACCTTCCTGTTTGGGTCAAGATCTGTCCCATCCGCCAGTTTTTCAAATATCCTAAATTCATAGTGCTTTGGCCAGTATTTTGTGTTCTACTTGTAGATAGGGATGCACATATTCATATGGTAAATGATTTACCCATTTCCTTTATATGTGATGTCTAACCATACATAGTCTTAGGACTTACGTTCTTCAGTGGAAAGAACCTCATGTGTTGCAGGGTTTTGTTTGTCAACTTACACATGTGTTCACTCGAAGGGGCTGTCTAATCCACTGTGGATTCATTTTACAAAGTGGTTCAAAGCTGAAGATGAATCAGGTGGATTATCTGTGAGGCTCATTTAGCAATTCTCACATTTCCCAACTCGTAATATATGAGTTGTTTGAGTTTCATAAATGTTTTTTTTGTGGTTTTTTTTGCAATTTATAAGGGAATATTGTGTTACACAATCACCAAATTCCGCTATATAGCCGTTCTTCCACTCGGGCCCTAGACCCCTACTCCTCATTCTAATGGCGGGTGTTAAGCCGAATGGGCAGTGGGTACCATTTTTGTGTAAGTCTTTGGTATGACCTGACCGGGGTTTGAACCCACGACTTCCCACGACCGACCAAGATGTTGTGAATACCCGGGGAACCAGCATTGGGTTAAGGCAGACGCACCGAATGCCCATGCATGTATGAGTTCCCGAAAGTAGGTGTTCCATCCGGAGGCACGATCTAGGCCGATCCGGGCCGACTGGCTGACTGGCGACGTCGGGATGAATCGTGTGAAAGCTCCAGTAGAATACCCCCTCCCCCTCCCCCTCCCCCGTGAGCGATAATAGGGGATGCACAGACAGGGATAAGCACTGAACCAGACCTTACAAGAGCTGGGACGATCCATCAAGATGGAACCTACCCTGGCAACCAGAGCTAGCTACAAATATTAGCTCTGGTCGGGTTAAATCCAGATGTCGCCGGGAAGTGGAAAAATCCTCTATATACGCACAGTGATGTGTTATAGAACCTAAGACAGTTCTATACTTGTCCTGACGGCCGACAGTTTTAGCGGCGACCTTGAGTGGCGCACTACGATCGTGTCTATAGAACAGCGGCCATTTTGTGTCTTCCAAAATGTCGTGGAATCGCTGGACGATCGTACGGTATCGTTGGCCGACGATGTCGTTACTGAAAAACAGGGCCCAGATGTCGCCTTGAACCTTTGCTGGTTTCCACCTGTGTAGTACTTATACCTTTAGATAGGAATACGCCATCTGGTGAATATTGGATGCATTACAGGGTAGAATATGTTTGTTATTCTATGTCATAACCTCGAAGCCAATTTTCCATTATCTTAATTCCTTTCCTGTGTACTATTTCATAATATTTTGAACGTAATTTGTGGTATCTTTGTCAATTTGTTAGTAATGGATATTTCATATTAAGTATATCTGGTTTTATAGTATGTAGAATGAAACAGGTTACAGGCGAACACCAACCCCTATATCGTAGAAGGGGTTGGTTGCCAAACTAGATGGAACCAGGTGCTATGAGACATGGCCCGATCCTGCCAGTCAAGACAGTCGGGCCTGTCGAACTACAGAAACGGCACTAGACGGAACACTAAGCTGATATTTCAGATGGAATGTTGATCTGTAGGCTTTCTGTGAATTATGGTCAACAAATTACCAGGAAGAGTGAAAAAAAAGAGACATCGAGAAAAGGTACTTCAGCAGTTCATCTTACAGGTGCCTTCAGCAATGACCCAATGACCTTGAAACTCCTCAAGATCAAATCTGGTATTGCCAATAGTCCACCATAAGTATTTTGTCTCACACAGGCTTTTACAGGCTGAAGAAATGGATGTTCCGCCATTTTGTATTCACATTTGTATTTTGCTGTTCGTTGGTGTATTTGGACAGAAATCCGCCTATTCTAGTGGTGATTGTTGGACTGAGGTGTTGTGATAGTGCACTGCTGTTTATATATTACTGTATTAGATATAGAAAAGACATACTCCGATTTGATACAGAGATATATTTTGTAAAGTGGGCTGCCTGGTATTTTATCTCACCCCTGGTATTTTTATCCCATAGTCTCAGTCAGTGGTAGGGGTGAGATAAAATCTAAACTGCACTCTATCCACAGCCACTGAAATTATGCCATTCATTTTGATTTGCCATTCATTTTGATGAAGCTAACTAGTTAAAGGCATGTGTACAGTTTGGTGACTTGCAAATATTGATAATGATTCACTCACTGTCTGACATAGTGACGTCATTCATTACTCGTTTGTAGGATATGACCAACCGCGCGATTACAGTCCTGCCATCGGATGCTGCATGCCCGACATTCGCCGATTGTAACAGGGACACTTCATACATGCAGATTAGAATCGTGTCGCTGGACGGGGGTATCCTACACCCTATGCCAGCAGGACAATGCATTCCCACATATGTATATATATGTATTGGCTGGAAAATGCTATATGGCATTCTTATAGATAGGGCAGGGTAAGGGCAGGGCAATGCCATATGGCAGTCCAGTGTATATGGCCAGGGAATGGTATATGGCATTCCTATAGATATATAGATATGACAGGACAATACTATATGGCATTCCCATATATATATACATATACATGGCCATAGAATGCTATATGGCATTCTCATATATATATACATATACATGGCCATAGAATGCTATATGGCATTCCTATAGATATGACAGGGCAATACCATATGGCATTCCCATATATTTATACATATACATTATAATATGACAGGGCAATACCATATGGCATTCCCATTCATATATATACATATACATGGCCATAGAATGCTATATGGCATTCCTATAGATATGACAGGGCAATACCATATGGCATTCCCATATATATATACATATACATGGCCATAGAATGCTATATGGCATTCCCCTAGATATGGCTGGAGAACCTCCTATTGCATTTTTACATGGGCATTGCAGGACCATGCTGTTTTATTGTTCCTTTGCAATTTTTTTCGGAAATTATCGCATAATTATAAATATTACAAGATCATATTTGACTGAGTGCTGCCTACAATTCTGTAGAATATAAGAAGGTTCAGACAATGATTTGTGAATCACTGGAAGTTTTATATTTGTAAATTGTTAACAAAATGGAGCGGGGAGGTGTATCGTACAAACGTCACATTTCCTGACGCTGCTTGTGTTTATGAACATATAAACCCATTACTATATCTGTATATATATATGTGTGTGTGTCCTATGTTTTATGGCTTTATATAGACAAAAGCCAGTGTATTCAACATCACCATTGTATTATATCCAGAGATAGATGTGTTTGTGGTGTGGCTATAGCAATGTGTTACCAACACAATGATTTTGTGTGGATAATGGTTTGTGCTTATCATATCACCAGTATACTTGTAAGAGAGCAGAAAATCTAATATTTATTCGAGAGAATGCAACACCATTATTGTCATCATGTAATCTTCAGTATCATACAGTTTCATTTTTTACATCAACTAATCTATACATACTATAAATACAATTAGCCAAGATGTCTCACTCGTAAGTCCTTACTGACCTTCGATCAGTATATAGTAAAAAAAAAAAAAAATCACAGTGGTAGAAAATATGATTTATGACCAAGTGTGATATGTATGCCCCACTTTGCCACTCTGTGTCTGGGCCAGTCGATATATTTACTGCCTATAAGAAATGTAAAAAAACAGATAAAAGATATGAAAATACAATGAAGACCACTTGTCTGCATCTACATAGGAGGGCTTGACTAGTTCTGTGTGCCCAGGTCTGACTTTGAATGGTAAAATGTAAACTATTATGAATTTGTAGCGGACTGCTGGTTTGTGGTAAGTGATCTCACAACCTGGCCTAGTTTACCTATCCAGCAGTTTGGGACGGGTCGCTGCCCTCTCCGCACTGGTTGGTTCGGGTAATCCTCAGTAAAGCTGGTAGATGCAGAATCTACAACCTAGCTTAACCTAGAAATCAAACCAGACTCCAGCCACTTCAGGTACAATATGTTTATTGAGGCTAGTTCCAGTTGCTTAGCATGGAATGTACTAAGTAGCACAAGGGGAAAGGATCTGTTCTCTCCACCGCTGAAAGGTTTCCGGAGAAACCTAGCAGTCTCTGAGGCTCCAAGCATTCACTCAACTAAGAGGCACCCAAGTAACCTGTTGACCCGCTGCCGACTCAGCCTATATATATTGACTGAGTTATGTATTTGCATACATGGGTCCGCCGGCTTTACTGCACAGCAGGGATCGGCACTCGCGGCACCTAGTGTGAATTGAACGTACCATTGTTCGACTACTATTCGTTCACTGACGAATTCAAAGCATTTTGATAATGTCAGATGATGAGAAACTTTGTCAGTAATCTTCACCAAAATGATTGCTGACGTTCTCCCCCTATTATTTCCATTCACAGATCTCGCTTTGGAAGTCGCAAATAATCATACAAATTGTAGCTGAATGCGTCTGTACATGTTAAAAGCACAATTAGTCAGGATTCACCGGGTAATGGGGAGTCTGTCACCATTAATGGGGAACTTTCGTCTCACTAGTCTACGTCTCATTAGTCCGAGAATGTCTACACGATCCCTCTGTTGTCAGTAACACTACGATCTTACTATCCATCGTATACAGAATCCCCATTGACAGGGATATCAGCAGCCCTTGAAGAAAATCCCTGAAATTAATGTCTGGGACAAACTCCCCCCCCCCCCCCACAAGACTACAATGAACAAGCTTACTGTGAACTGGAAAACGTGGAAAACTGTGAGTAGGACTGGTACTACAGTCTGTGCTCTCCAAGCAGAGAATTACCTTCCATGTCCTATTGATGCTAAACCAAATATCTGCATGGGAGATTGTAGTATGAAGCTGGTTCCTGGAGTTAGCTATGCATTCAAAGTGGTTTGTATGGTAACACTCTTAGGGTTTAAGGGGTCTCAGGGATTTTAATCAATGCATTATATATGGGGAGCTTTTCAGGGAAAACCCTCAAAATCATGGAAGCAATGATGCACATATTCATAGGGTAATGGTACGGAGTTCCTGAAATACTAGGGATTGACATACACAGGTTCTTTTGTAGCTTTTGAATAGTGTGAACAATATTTCTGTAGTTTATAGAAACCCTGATTTCAGGGATTACCCTGAACTCTGACATCCCTGCCTTGAGAATGTATGGAGTCTCAGTAAACCACGACCCATTGTCTAAGAACTGTCACATACAATAAAAACCTAATAAAAAAAAAATTAAAAAAATCATTGTATACGAATTCAAACTGCCTTTGTGCTATAGAGCAAAACATAGTCCCAGAATGAGAAACCCTTTCATATAGCAATACCTCTGTATGATTTACTCGAGAAGAAGGATAATGAATAGAACAAAGGAAGGTGTTGTGGACAGGCGGCTCGTGTATTACTAAGCGTCAACCACTCCTTCCCGTGTGGTATTTATACCAGTACGTCACAGTGTGACGTACGGGGTGTGTCATCACGTGACCTGGTCATATTTCGTCATTTGGTTTGTCAAAGGATAATGAATGTGGATATCAGAATTATTACACAGTTTTGTAAATAAACTGAATGAAATAAAGTGTTGACAATCAAAAAGCTTGAGTTTTGTTGCTTATTGTTGGGAATAACATACAACCATCTAAAAAAATGAGACTGGTTTACAGTTTCACAAAAACTGGAGAATCAAAAACAAACCATTTTCCACAGACCCATAGTGCGCCTTATCTGCTTGGTTACGGAACGCCGTAGGTCAAACAATGACCTGGCAACGCATTCTCTAGCATTGAATGTCTGAGTATATGAGCGTAGTACGTTTATAATACCTGTTTAGATTATGTTTGGTTTCTGCCAAGCATTTTCCAATTTGTGGCAAATCCAGGAAAATGGACTGATTGTCTTAATAACCCAAATATCCATCCGTATCTATGAGAAACGTGCTCAGCAAAGACATCTCACCTGGGGCCCGTTTAACAATCTAGGGGCCTGTTACATAAATTGTGAACGATACGACCATTGTACGATAAGATCTATCCAACGATGTACGACCTCGAGGATGATCCTCGTCCAATTTGGTTAGATGAAGCCGATCGTAGGGAAACACATGAATCGTTCGTACAAATTATTGTATCTTTGACATACATCTTAATGGATCATAGATCTACTATGTGGAAGCTATGCACCCCCCTCCTCCTATCCACACACACTGTTTATGACCTATTGGGTTCCAGTGTTAACAATCAGCCTCCTGGTTCAACCCACAGAAAAATTTGGGCCTCAGTTATTTCAGTCAATTTTAGTGATTTTTCAAGGATCTTTTTAAAAGCTTTGTATCTTAACGTTAATAAAGCCTTATTTCAATTTTAGATCTGAATGAATGAAATGAATACATGAATCGAGACCCACGACACCCTCTAGAGGTGTCGTACGTTAGGACGATTTTGGATGATATAAGACCATTTGCACGATGTAGGTCAATGTTTATGTAACAATATTTGGCATTCGAGCATATCATTTGAGCATATCGTACAAAGGTTGTACATTTACGACCAAACCTATTTATGTAACGATATCAGCCCTACGACCATTATACAATCTTTAAGATGATCTTTCAAAATTTATGAAACAGGCCCCAAGGATCGTACACGAAGACCCTTTTCTGTACCTCGTGCAAGGGTTATCATTCAATGATATTTAAGTCTATTTACTAAAACAATATTCGCCGTCCAGAAGGTCATCCATAAGTGTTGAATAAAGTTGACCTACATCGTCCCTGTGTCTCTATGGCATGTAGAAAAGGGTCTACATGTACGACCCTAGATCATTAAACAGGCCCCAGGATCGGCAGCTATACTTACAGCAGGTCTGCCCGATGAGTGTGCTTGCCGTAGCTTGTAGGACATTGTGCCATATTTAAAGAGCATGCAAGGTGTGTAAAGGATCACAAAATATCCTGGATGGCCAAAGGAAGATGTGGAAGCAGTAAAGCAACAGTCTCTGAACATGCTCGGCTGCAAAATACCTATTGCCACATTTCCACCTGATGATTTTGGCTGATTATGACATCTAGCACAACCCACTGACTATTTGACACTTTTGGGAAGATAATCATCAAATACCCAATCAGGGAAATGGAAACCTACAATTCAGACAAGGAGATTGTCTTCCAGTAGAGAATCTTATCAGGATTTGTCTCAGACAAACACCCTGTGAGGTACATGAATCTCAGCAGGATTTGTCTCAGACAAACACCCTGTGAGGTACATGAATCTCAGCATGAATCTCAGCAGGATTTATCTCAGACCAACACCCTGTGAGGTTCATGAATCTCAGCAGGATTTGTCTCATACAAACACCCTGTGAGGTTCATGAATCTCAGCAGGATTTGTCTCAGACAAACACCCTGTGATGTACATGAATCTCAGCAGGATTTGTCTCATACAAACACCCTGTGAGATACATGAATCTCAGCAGGATTTGTCTGATACAAACACCCTGTGATGTACATGAATCTCAGCAGGATTTGTCTCATACAAACACCCTGTGAGATACATGAATCTCAGCAGGATTTGTCTCAGACAAACACCCTGTGAGGTACATGAATCTCAGCAGGATTTGTCTGATACAAACACCCTGTGAGGTACATGAATCTCAGCAGGATTTGTCTGATACAAACACCCTATGAGGTACATGAATCTCAGCAGGGTTTGTCTCACACAAACACCCTGTGAGGTACATGAATCTCAGCAGGATTTGTCTCAGACAAACACCCTGTGAGGTACAGGAATCTCAGCAGGATTTATCTCAGACAAACACCCTGTGAGGTTCATGAATCTCAGCAGGATTTGTCTCAGACCAACACCCTGTGAGGTACAGGAATCTCAGCAGGATTTATCTCAGACAAACACCCTGTGAGGTTCATGAATCTCAGCAGGATTTGTCTCAGACCAACACCCTGTGAGGTACATGAATCTCAGCAGGATTTGTCTCATACAAACACCCTGTGAGATACATGAATCTCAGCAGGATTTGTCTCATACAAACACCCTGTGAGGTTCATGAATCTCAGCAGGATTTGTCTCAGACAAACACCCTGTGAGGTGCATGAATCTCAGCAGGATTTGTCTCAGACAAACACCCTGTGAGGTACATGAATCCCTTCATGTGAATCCCACATACAGGGTTCGCGGAGGTAAGTAGACCGTTACTAGAATGTAGCCGTTATACCATGTCGTACACTGAGGAGAGAGGGGAGTACATCGTACACCTCGGGCTGCTGGCAGTACACACACACAGTGTACAGTCCACACAGAGACTCATACACAGACACGGCCACGTTCTCAACCAGCACGCCGCCAGGTAAGCTGTCTCTCTGATACCTATCATCTCCCATACCTGAAGCTGGAGGCACACCAAGCGAGAAATGCAGCGATTTCCGGAATCGCCAACACAAAAATGGCAAGTATGTGAGCTATTATTCAATATTTCACCTGAATATTGCTTCCATGATGCAAGTTTATCGGTGGGAAATATTACTTTATTATCCATCGTATACAAAGCCCCCATTGAGAATGTATGGGGACCCATTATATAAAACCTTTCAGATACCATAACTGTGATTCTAACCTGTGGTTTATGGCCTCAAAACCATGGTATACGGGAAAAATAGTCCCTTTTCCTACAGAGCAAAGAAATAGTTCCTGTTGTTATACCCGTCAATATGGCAATGAATGGGTTTAATTTATTCGAAAAGATGGATAATAAATGCAACAAACGCTGATTTTGTGGACAGGCGGCTCTGTAAACCACTCGCGGTTGACCTCGTAATACACTCGCTAGCGCTCGTGCATTACTTCGCGTCAACGGCCGCCTGTCCACAAAACCATCGATTATTGTCTATATGAAAAAATGTCTCACTTATATGCTATTTTGTATTGGCGATTCCAAAGTTCGCCCCCTTGACTCGCTTGGTGTGTCCACGGCATGAAGCTGGGGACACATAAAGCGAGTGACGGCAGCGATCTCTGAAGCATATCTGAAGCAATAATCAGCTTAAAACATGAAATAATAGCTGACATATATACGCCATTTTGTGTTGGCGATTCCTGAAATTGTTTGTTTGTTTGTTTGTTTTGGTAGTTAAACGTCCAATTTGTTCAATTAGACTTACTTTGGGTTTGATCGAATCTATGAGATGAATGTAGATAGAAATCCCACCCCTACACATTTACCGAGGTGAGAGTTCTTTTACTTCCCACTCCACATAGACATGGTATGAGAAGGATTGGCCTTTGATATAGCAGTAAATCTACCACTGCTGGGGGGTGAAGGAGAAAAGTGGCTGCAGTGGGACCCGAATTAACAAAGTCCCGTGCTCTTTACCACAGAGCTAACTCCCCACCCACCCTGGTCGCTTTAGTTATGCTTGCATGCAAGCATATCCAGTCTGCACCACGAGGAGGCGAGGCGACCAAGAGGGTGAACAGATTAGTAATTTCTGTCCACCCCAGCAGACCGATTCCTGAAATCGCTGCATTTCTCTCTTGGTGTGTCTCTGGTATCAGGTCAGAGTGGTCACATAGACTTTGAGCTTGCTGCAAAGAAACAAACCCTTTACCATCTGCATGCTAACACTGTGACATTGGGAAAGGAGCAGAGAGCCAGTATCTCCGGGTCTTAGAGGTATGCTCAGCTGATCATGACCAATCACTGGAAACCAAAATACCTCATTGACCCACTGGTGCTTAATACATTTGGATCCTAAACAGGCAGTTGTAGAAATGGCAAGTTGACTGGGTGAAAGTGGGTTATAGAAAATGACCCATAGACTGAATGTGATACTGGGGACACAGCAAGCGAGTGAAGGCAGCGATCTCTGGAACCGCCAACACAAAATATAGCATGTATTTGAGATATTATTTCATAGGAATATCTCCCGCCCATAATTTAGCATCTCAGAAGCAATAATATATGAAATAATAGCTCACATATAGTCCATTTTGTGTTGGCGATTCCAGAAACGTTGCATTACTCGCTTGGTGTGTCTCCAGCTTAACCCACGCCTTTTCTTTGTTATTTATCTATAATTCCATCCTCATTTATTAGTGATGGACATTTGCAATGTATTTGTATTCAGGTCACGCTTCTGACCTTTTTCAGTTATGGAATTGTCATGCATACTTATATTCAACTGTTTGATATCATGATATACATACTCATTCCATATTATTCCAGTTTGGTACCTATCATGTGTTATTTCCTGATCCCACACATCTATCACCCTTATATAACAATATACCGTATACAGTCAAAGTTATATCATTTGGGTCCAACCCATTGATGTTCTCCTCAGTGATAGGGCTGAAGGACAAGTACAACGTTGTTACGTGTGGATGATATCAAAGGGCGGGCTTCTTATCAGCAGTTATCACTGATACCAGCTCCAAGTTAGAAATTATTATTATTATTTTTATTTTTTTTAAATGTATATACACCGTTGCTGCCCTCTCTGTTGGGTTGCATGGTAAGGTGATATGAAATAATTTTTTTTTAAAGTTTAAAATTACTATAATACAGTAGAACCCCGCCTAACGGACACCCCGCGTTAGCGGACACCTTTGCTCGGAACGGTTCCCTCTATTAGATGTTTATTTTAACCTCGCGTAAGCAGACACCGCGCGTAAGCGGACACTTTGGCCCGGAACGAAGGGTGGCCGCTTACGCGGGGTTCTACTGTATTTCCAAATTTTCTAGGTCACCGGGGGGTAGATAAAGATCTCCGTTTCAGATGTCTAAAAACAAAGGCCGTTCGGAAGGGACACACCCCTCAGAACAACAAACCACAACCCCCAAACAACAGTGTATACATGTAACCACAGACAACCACGGTTTCACCCAATGAGAATAAGAGAAAAACTGGAAATCAGCCGAAATGCGCGAATTTCTGTGGTTCAAACACCTTACCTGGTCAGTAGTGCAGTCATACTCGGTCTCTCAACACGCCTCGTCACCCGATATAGAAATTACTATTATAACCTACTATTACCCCTCAGGGCCCCGCTGCTCCACTTTTTGTGATATCGCTAGCTATAATCGGATCGCAATTTTATTTTTACGATTACTTTAATAATCCAACTGAAAAACCATTGCTCCTGTAATATCGGATCGTATCTCTATATTTTCGCGGTATCGCTATTTTTTACGATGCGATAGCGATACAACTTTCAAGGGCACATATTGAATGAGACAGGGGAAAATTAATTAGTTCTTTAATTAAATACAGATAGCATAAAAGTTAAAACTGATCTGACACCTGGTGGTGTGGATCGCTATTTCGCTAGAAGAACAAGTGGCGGGGGTTGGTGGTGCCACCATGGATCGTTATATGAAATATCAGATAAGGCTGTATTTAACCCACAGCGATACGATCCGCAGTGCTGTGAAGATCCGCGTAGAAAGTATCTCTTAGTTTAACCACCCAAACAAGCAACTCAAAATAATCACATGTTCACCTTCCAACGAGGAACAATGGGATTATCGTTTTAGCAACAAGAATTTCTTCTAAAGTTTAACAATTCCATTACCTTCGTCTTTTAAACAATATTACACGTGGTCAATCCATCACTGAACAATAATCTGTTTCTTAAGAACTCTTAATATCTCTCAAAGCCTCAAAACAACGCCCTAGTGGGCAACCCCTATGCTCATAATGATTCCACATTATATATTCTTTTTTTTATATTAAAATAGCTTGGCTGCATTTATTGATCATTATTTTCTAATAATTAGTCTAAAGGTGAGTAATAAATACATTACCATGATTTCAATCTGTGTGGCTGTATTCTCCTTGTTCACACTACGCAATACTCCCCGCTATCGCTCAGAACTTTACTACGCGTCAACCATGCAGAGAATACAACCACTCAGATCAAATCATGGTAATATCGTCTGTATATGTGCACACTACAATGTAAATAACCCATGTAACTGTGGGTGGTTGTAGACGCCATGGGTTACGTCCTGTACCTGGTGCTAGGGCTGGTCCTCTTCTTCAACTACGTGGAGATTACGGCCACTCGTATTGTGTATATATGTGCACATTACAATGTAAATAACCCATGTAACTGTGGGTGGTTGCAGACATCATGGGCTACGTCCTGTACCTGGTGCTGGGGCTGGTACTTTTCTTCAACTACGTAGAGATTACGGCCACTCATATTGTGTATATATGTGCGCATTACAATGTAAATAACACATGTAACTGTGGGTAGTTGCAGACATCATGGGTTACGTCCTGTACCTGGTGCTGGGGCTGGTACTTTTCTTCAACTACGTAGAGATTACGGCCACTCGTATTGTGTATATATGTGCACATTACAATGTAAATAACACATGTAACTGTGGGTAGTTGCAGACATCATGGGTTACGTCCTGTACCTGGTGCTGGGGCTGGTCCTCTTCTTCAACTACGCGGAGAATACAACCATTCGTATTGTGTATATATGTGCACACTAAAATGTAAATAACACATGTAACTGCGGGTGCTTGCAGACATCATGGGTTACGTCCTGTACCTGGTGCTGGGCCTGGTCCTCTTCTTCAACTTCGTAGAGAATACGGCCACTCATACCGAAATCATGGTAGTATTGTGTATACATGTGCACACTCCAATGTGAATAACACATGTAACTTTGGGTGGTTGCAGACATTATGGGTTACGTCCTGTACCTGGTGCTGGGGCTGGTCCTCTTCTTCAACTACGTAGAGATTACGGCCACTCGTATTGTGTATATATGTGCCCATTACAATGCAAATAACACATGTAACTGTGGGTGGTTGCAGACATCATGGGTTACGTCCTGTACCTGGTACTGGTCCTGGTACTCTTCTTCCTCGTGAAGAGGACCGGTCTGCTCGACGCTCCCTGTAACGCCGTCTACGTCTCCTTCATGGCCTTCTTCACCGTCGGCTTCAACGCCGTCATTGGCGACATCAAGAAGCAGCTCTTCCGAAACCTGCACTCCGGCAAACACCCACTGCGCATGCTCGAGATCGGAGCAGGTTCCGGTGCCAACTTTGCCTTCTACCCGAAAGACTGCAGAGTGACATGTTTGGAGCCCAAGAAGGAGTTCGGGCCTCATCTCCGGGAGAATGCCCGGAAGTACCTCTCTGAGCCCGAGACGATGGAGATCGTGCATGAGCTGGCGGACGATCTCCGGAACTTTGAGAGTGAGAGTTTCGACGCGGTTGTGATGACACTCGTTATGTGCTCCGTCGATGACGTCTGTGGCCTCCTGGCGGCCGTTAAACGCGTCCTCAAACCGGTAAGATTTATCATCAACCAATCAAAAGTCTTCATTTATGATAAAAGTATTTCTATTAGACACTGAAGACCCATGATTTACAAAAGAAAAAGATTTCCATAAAACCCTTTACCTCACCCCTAGTATTTTTTTCCCATAGACTTAACATTGGAAACTCGTACTCAACACCCGTGGAGTATTGTTGAAAAATACTCAATAGGGGATGATGTCACACATTTAAGCCAAATAGTCAGTGATAGGGGTGAGATAAAATCTGAACCGCACTCGATCCATAGCCACTGATAATATGCCATTCATTTTGGTTTGCTACATAATCTCACTCGGCTTTGCCTCGTGAGATTACTTTGCAATCAAAACTCATGACATATTATCAGTGGCTATGGATCTCGATGCAGTTCCTTATTATTATTTACATTCGGGGAATTTCCATTGGCCAATAAAAACTTTGATTTACATTAAGACAATATTCATTGGCCAATAATCCCTTGATTTACATAACAAGGATTTGCACTTGCCCAATGAAAACCCTCGATTAACATCAAAAGGATTTCTATTGGCCAATGAAAACCCAAGACTTACATAAAAAAACATTCCATTTGACGATATAACCCTTCATTTCAATGAGAGAATTTTCATTCGCTAATAAAACCCTTGATTGATAAAAAGAGGATTTCCATTGGCCAATAGAAACTTAGATTTACATTAAGACAATATTCATTGGCAAATAAACCCTTGATTTCTGTGAAGAGGATTTCCATTGCCCAATAATCGGTCTTCAGATGTTTTCATCCTCAGTCGATGGCTTTGGTGTATCCCCAAGTATGTAGCTGCTGCTGCAACTTCTTTGCCTGTAAACAGTTAAAAGAGTTGGGAGCTATTCCAAGCTTATTTGTAGGTAAATGACATTCTGCCAGTGTCGGCGACTATTGACTCTCTAACCAGGACTCACCTATTTGTCCACATACAGGTCATGATTGTCATACGAGTGTTGCATTATTGAACCTTTTAACCCTTTAAGGACGCATGATGCCTGGAGGCATCACCTCACTAAAGACGCATGATGCCTTGAGGCATCATTGTCCCAATATTAACAAAAATGTTTTAACAAAGAAATAATAGAGCAATATTCATGAAATCTTCAGAATATGCAGATATAGCATCATATTTAGTATTTCTATTAAAAAGAAATAAAATATTTATGATTATGTATCAAACTGCATGATTACAAACTTGGATATAAGTTTTAACTATTATGTGGCCATCCTCTAGCCAGACAAATTGCCACCAGCACTAGTCCTTATGGGAGTAGCTAGGCCCCAGGCAGCCGTCCTTAAAGGGTTAACAAACATTTTATGTTCCTTCGCTGCTACAAGACTTAAAGTGGCATAAAAAATAGAAAAAGAAGCATAGGACTGCATACAATCACACTGGTAAAATACTCTACTTATATCAGACTTATGAAGAAACTATATATTCCCATTTTGTGAAAGTTACAGATATATGTACGAACGGTTTCAGAATAGTTTCATGATATGACAGATGATAAAATGGACAATGGGGTCACATTATGGACGCAATCACAATGTAAAGCCTAGAGCCTTACCTGTGTAAGGGTATGGACCTTGAGAAGAAGGGAGTCAGAACTGAAACACAGACATCAAGAACAGGTTGCTTTGTTTGCTTGGGTAGTATAACGTCCAATTTGTTCAATTAGACTTACTTTTGATTTGACCGAATCTATGAGATGAATGTAGGAAGAAATCTCACCCCTACACAATTACCAAGGTAAGAGTTCTTTTACTTCCCACACCACATAGACATGGTATGAGAAGGATTGGCCTTTGATATAGCAGTAAATCTACCACTGCTGGGGGTGATGGAGAAACGTGGCTGCAGTGGGACCTGAATCAACAAAGTCGTGTGCTCTTTACCACTGAGCTAACTCCCCAACCTCCCACTCGCTTTAGTTATGCCTGTATGCAAGCATATATCCGGTCTGCACCACAAGGAGGTGAGGCGACAAAGAGGGTGAGCAGATTGGTCATTTCTGTCCACCCCAGCAGATCGAACTTAACAGAGCTTTAATGCTGATTCAATGAAAGAGCTTTAATGCTGATTCAGTGACATGTTCATATAAATACACACAGCAGGTGGCATCTGGGTTCAGGGTAAGCTTGTGAACTCTGTGCTGGGATTGGCTGATGAAGCAACAGCCAATGAGGGTCGACCAGTCTCATTCCTTTCTGTCGCGCATACCAGGAGGGCCACTCATGTCACTAACAACTCAGGTGTCAGTGTCATGTCAGAGCACCCTGCCCCCATTTGGCCAGACTGGGAACTAGAGTGAGCGATAATGAAGGTAAATATACCATTCACAACATGGCTGCCATACGGTCAACATGAAGACAGGGAGGGAGCTACTACAAGCGACTGTCCTAATGCAGTCATTTTGGTACTAATGAATACGAGCAATTTAGATGACTTAATCTCTTCACATAGAAACTAATATAATTGGTCACGATAGGGATGTATAGAATGGAACTTTACAACATGTCAAGTTACTCAAACCGTCTAGTGAAAGATTCTTTTTTATAATTCTTTTTCACTTTGAGCATGGCTCTCTTTTATTATGCTTCCCTTGAAATGGAGGTTACAAGTGTTCTTCCAACGTTGTCATGTATGTGATCATCAACTAATAGTTTACATATGTCAAAGTCCATTACTGAATTACCATTGGTCACCCATCTTAGAAATGTGTCTCGTGAGAGACTTAAAAAAACACACAAGACTAGACCAGCTTTTTAACGAGATTTACAGAACCTGCCTGACATGATAATACCAGACTTATTACCTGGTTATGTAGCAAATGATTATGATACTACTCTTTCATCATCCATCTCATTCTTCTGGTCCAGTCAAAAAAAGCACAAAAAATGCTGAGTCGGCCACAAAAAGTAATAGATTCAATTCCAGTGTCATTCACCTCAGAATACACTAAACAATGCCAGAATACACTAAATAATTATAAATGAGTAATTTATTGTTTATCTAATCATAATTAGGTAAAATATTACAATTTACATTTACTTGATTTACAAAGGAAATATATATATACTGAAAAATAAGGTTTTCTTCAATTCTCTCAAAAACAAGCATGGTGATCCCTGATTTTTAAGTGGGATTTGTGTACAACAACACTTTGAGATCATCATATTCAAATTTCAGGAAAATGACGTGGGTTTTAATTTTCAAGCCAAATTGTCACCTATATATTTAACTTTGTATTTCAGGAAGCCAAGCTGTATTACTTTTTATAATTTCTATATATTCTATTATAAGATTATCATAGTATTGATCTCTAAAACATGAAAGCATGGGGACCCCCGATTTTTAAGTTGGGTTGTGTACAACAACACTTAGCGACCATTATATTAGAATTTCAGGAAAATGGCAAGGGTTTTTAATTTCAAGCCAAATTGCCACCTGTGTCTTTAACTTTGTATCTTAGGGAGGCAAGCTGTACTACGTTTTAGAATTTCTATATATTCTATTATAAGATTATCATAATATTGATCTTTAAATCGAAAACTAGTATGGTGACCCCCGATTTTTAATTTGGCTGTGTGTACAAGAACATTTAGAGATCATCATATTCCAATTTCAGTGAAATAACGAGGGTTTTAATTTTCAAGCCAAATTGTCACCTATACCTTTAACTTTGTATTTCAGGGCGGCAAGCTGTACTACCTGGAGCACGTAGCAGGGGAGGGTTTAATGAAAACCGTGCAGGAGTTGGTCTCCATCTTCTGGCCCCATGTCTGTGACGGCTGTATCATGACCAAACAAACATGGCGGCCCATCGAGAACGCCGGCTTCTCTAGTGTCGACCATCGCCGCTTCATGGCACCACTGGCACTGCACTACCTGCCTCTGCGGCCCCAGCTTGTGGGCACAGCCACCAAGTGAACTCAGCAATACACGAGCCATAGCGAAACTATTTTGTTTTCATGTGTTTCAAAACTATCTCTTTGTTGTGCCTTCCTCGTCCCAGGTGTGGGTGTGGGTGGCACTAAGTTCCGGAAAAAAATTGTTGTACTACCTGGAGCACATATCACGGGAGGGTTTAATGAAAACCCTGCAGGAGTTGGTCACCATCTCCTGGCCCCACGTCTGTGACGGCTGTATTTTTTTTCTATTTGATCAGACACCCAATTCTGTCATGGGACAGTTTTTCCATGGATGGTGACATACCCTGCACATGAGTAATTATTTCGTTACAAGGAACATGTTTGTGAAAAAAGTGAGATGGATTTAAAATGAGATGTAGGTGAATAAGAAGTAAGATTCATATGAGATTACTAAACTTATTCAGTTTTAGGAAGACGTTTGACACCACTGACAGGAGTGTGACCCATCTACTTTTTAAGTTCTTTCTTGATAGCCCACTTAAAGGCTTTTTTCGCAGGCAATTTTTGGGTTTCTAGTTTTAAACTGTTCCAAAGCTGTGTCCCTCGATATTCAGGCTTTTTTTATAACCACTGGTTCAATGAGGAAGCTTTATTAAATTACGCTTTCGGTTGTTTCTGGTTCTCCTGCAGGTTTGATCAAGGTTTTCCCCATCCTGTGCAAGATGTACATAATTATTATCATGTATCATGACCAAACAAACATGGCGGCCCATTGAGAATGCCGGCTTCTCTAGTGTCAACCATCGCCGCTTCATGGCGCCACTGGCCCTCTACTACCTGCCTCTGCGTCCCCAGCTGGTAAGCACAGCCACCAAGTGAGCTCAGTAATACACTAGCCATAGCGACACTATTGTGTTTTCAGGTCGGTTTACAGCTTTGGCTAGTAATAAAATCATCTTATCATCTTGTTCATTTTATGTGTTAACAGGGTTGCCTTATTTTTGTGCAAAGGACTTGAGTCTGATTTGGCCAAGTGGGAGTCTGATGCCAGTGATGGGTCGGGGTGGGGTGGGGGTGGGTATGAAGCCCCTGAAAAAAAATTAAGGTGTGTGTGTGGGGCGGGGGGGATTAGGGATTAGGTGGGGCTAAGAAAATAAACTTATATAACAATTGAAGCCCCAACCTCTTTATTAGTCGTAATCCTTATGATATTTGTGGTGATCTAATATGAAAAGATATTATGGATGTAACATGGAAAATGAGGACTCAATAAAGAAGATAAAAAAAAAAAATCTAGATTACTAGATTACTAAATTTGTGTGTCTCACGATAAGGTTTTCATTTTCAACAGATATTTAGAGGACTCTCGTTATGAAGTTTTACGGCAGGTGACAAATCGATTAGGCTGACTGCCTAGGAACCAGCTTGACATTGAAATTATATGGCTGATTGATTAGTCCAAGCTTGTAGTCTCGTGGGTCATGTTTGGGAATCTCATTTGGTCCCGCTGGCAGAAACTGGTACTTCTGGAGGAGTGCCGTTATCAGTAAGAAGAGACGGTTTTTGGCCAGAGTCTCTCCAGGACAAACCCGCCGGCTCGCACCAAATGCTAGAAGTCTGAAAGATTTAAAATCATGAATTATCATCTTTTTCATTCTATGATATGAGAGATGACAAATATGTATCCCCGTTATCTACTGTGATAAAAGAAAGGTAACAATCAATACCAGGATACCAATGATATGTTGACACAAACAATTATCAATATTCAGTTCCCCGGTATTTATATTGCCTGGGTAAATAATGTGCTCATTGTATATACCATGTGTAGACAGTTATAGGTAGTTAGTCAGCCTATCAGGATTGTGCCAGAAATTTGCTGGGTCAAGATTGTAAACAGGCAAATGCTGACTTATCTTATCTAGCAGAGATAAAACGATTTAAAAAGATGTATACAATTATCAATGAACCACTATGTGGTAAACAATACATGTCTTTATATTGAAACTTCTTTCCTTGGAATGTGTCAGGTGTAACCTCTTTGGCAGCTGCTAGTATGAGAATATGTATTAAAGTTCTGGGTCCTGTTTTTCAGACAGATGTATCTATGTAATTGTCGATGTGGTAGATTTACTGCTATAACAAAGGCCAATCCTTCTTATACCATGTTTATGTGGTGTGGGAACTAAAAGAACTCCCACCTCGGTAAATGTGTAGGGGTCAGATTTCTACCTGAATTCATCACATAGAATCGATCACCACCCTAATGGTGTAAAAGAACCTTGAGAAAGTCTGGAAAGGACCTTTAATGGTTGACTGGACGTAAAATCAAACCAACAAACAAACAAACAAGACAGCGATCAGTGTTCAGACATGTCACTAGCTTCCAGGAATTGCCATATCAAACAGTTAAAAAAAGGGACTATTTCTTTTTTCCTTTAGCACAAAGGAACTATCTTCCCATGGTTTTGAATGTCCTATACCATGGACTTGAATCTGTATACAACAGTTATGGTATCTGACAGGTTTTATCTAATGGGTGATGGTTTAGTGAGCCCCGTTACATTCTCAATGGGTACTTTGTATATGATGGATAATAAATGCTCTGATACCTCTTCCTGTTGATGTGATCAGCAGGTAGAAGTGACCCATCTTCATCGAGGAATCTCTCCGGCTTAAACTCCCAGGGATCTTCCCAGTACTCTGGATTGTGGTGTAACTTCCACAAATTGAAGACAACCTAGAACATCAAATGTCAGTCAACTTCAAACTTGCATTTTCCATTTTATCATTGATTGTTCTAGAAAATCTTATTATCTTATACTGATATTAAAAGGTGGCAGAACAAATAATAATGTGTTCAGATTTCTGAAATGTTTTCTAATATCATCCATGATTAGTGTGAGCAATGTTCCAACACCTTAGCTGAGTTATTTACATTATTGATTATACTGTGGTTATTTCTGCTTTGCTCCTGTTTTTTATCATTATGATAATATAAGAATAGAATTGACCTTCATCCTAGATCATTATTGCCATCTCTATACTGAATCAAATACTAACATGTTTTATCGTCTTACCTGCGAGTCCCATGATCTTATGTCATAAAAGTTAATAATACCATTCATGCCCTTTCAGAGTTCTGCTTTTCTTGTGATGGTTACCAGTACTATATATAGTCCACTGTCAGTGACTGTATGGCATTAACTTTGTTAATCATACAGGCATATGACCACCCTAAGGTCATTTCTATTATCATTCCTTGATTATCAAATGGTCCCAATGGTTCACATGCAGGGAGCTTATTTTGTGAACCTGAATGAATTTCTTTAGCATTAATAGATGCAGAGCTCAAACATTCTAGACTAATAACATGACTAAGAACTCGGGTACTCCTTGATATTCATATATACCTCAGTGTCTTTAGGGATGTCATAACCATTTATAGTTGTGTCCTCCATTGTGCTATGGGGCATGTTCACAGGTAGTATTGATGAATAGCGAAGAGTTTCAAGAATAGCTGCATCAACATAAGGTAATGCCTTCCTGTCAGATAGCCGCGGAGTCCTGTCAGACAACTCAGTGATAATGATGTCTGCCATCTTCTGTTGGAGTTCTGGTTTGTTGACCATGAGAGCAATAAAGGCGTATGTGGTGATAGATGTTGTGACAGTCCCTTTAATAGGAATATAAGAAATCAAAGGTGTTAATTACTTCAGATCATCTTTGTTTTGCTGAGGTATATAAATGGTTTGATATGTGTGATAATGTTCAAGCAAGTGGATGTTTGTGTAAGACATTCTGTTGCCAATTGTAGTATTGTCTATTGTTGTGAAGGAATACGGGACTATATGCTTGGAAGTTGGCTCACTTTGGACGATACACTTTGAAATTGACAATACGCTTCGTATTCGGGAGGTGACATTCTCACACTCGCGGTGAACCACATAACAAACAATGGCTAATAATCATATGTTGCCTTTCATAGATCAAAATATAAACTTACCAACTGTTTCTCACACATCTTTAGCTATCTACTGATCTTTGTTTGAAGTTTCTACATCAATTCTTGACAGAATTCTGACATAATTAGAAAAATAGTGTAGTGTCCGTCGGTCATACACTGAAAACCGAAGCGTACTAGCTATGAAGCGTATTGTCCAGATACCTGGTGAAGTTACTCACATATCATTATATGATATGATGAAACCATGTACAAAGAAAGATTCTTTTGTATCATTTCAGAATTTCCTGTATCATTAAATGAAAACAAAGACAAACAATCTTGGGGAATAATACATCAAGGCACTACCCAGCATGGCCGAATTGATCATCTGGCCAAGCCTCAATTATACTTCACTAGCTGTCAGAGGATAAAACTTTGAGTTTATATATGTAACCAGCATAGCATATCTACCACTATTGACCCTGTTTTCTTATCTTTTCTTATAGATCTGTCTAAATTATCAACCCTCATATCTGACGTAATGTCTGTATATCCAGCCTGGTGTATTTAGTGCCTCAATCACAGAAATTGATGTTTATTTGATGACCAATATGTTTGATAATGTATCTGCAGTGCAGTGAATGCACTAAAATTATACATGAGGAAACTCAAAGATTGACCAGTCCTGTGTGTGAAGTGGAAAAGCTTATCTCACCTGCAACAATGAGATTGTTGTTGATGCCGTAGATGTCACCATCTAGTAGTATGTGCTGGGCTTGTTTTTTTACCGCCATCTCTTGTTGGTCTAGTAAATAATCCACAACACAAAGTGGATTTCCTTGTTCATGAAGGGACTGCAGGAAATATTTATACATTAACTGGCATTTTACTGATCGTAATGATGCATCATTATATGGTTTTTAAAAGTTGATAAAATCTCCCCCTCTAAGGTTCATTGTATTATCTCACCCCAGTATTTTTCTCCAAAGGCTTAACATTAGGAACTTGTACTCCATGGCCGTGAAGTTCGTGTACCCAATACTCAATGGCTAATTGGGTGATTCATTCTACCAATAAATAATGTTTTACGGGGTGAGATATAATCAGAAACCCACTTGATGAAAATAACTTGGTCTGCACTCCACCTCGTTTGACCACAGAGTAGTTCACTCAACTGCGCTTCGTGAATTACTCTGCAGTCAAACTCAGTGCAGTACGGATAAAGCTATTTTCATCAAGTGGGTTTCCTCCTGAACACACAATTTACATAGTCAGACATTAGGTGAATAAGTCCTTTTTTTAAAGTAAATTCACTGACCCTCCGATTCTCCACTTCCTCAGCCAACCAGTGAACAGTCCTCTCAGCGATGTTTACTAATTTCGCATAGACTTTGTTTGGGAAATGTTTCATCCACGGGAAAATGTCGAGGAAGGCTCCTGGTCCTGTTCTCTGGATCAGTCCTGCCCCATCTCTCAGCCTCACCAGGATACTCTTCAGCTTCTCCGGCTCAACTTTATATCCGTACAGCTAAATTAATTGAGGAAAGGACCATTAAAGGTGATTAATCTTAATAGAAATAAAAATATGTTTGGATCAAGAAACCCTATGTGTACCTGACAATTACCTTTACTTAGACTTTGAGAAACAAGAAGCCAAAACAAATATAGATGTGAGAACATAGTCCGGAATATACATCCCATCTGGAAATTGTACCATACCAATACCGAAACCCCCCCAAAAAAACATAAAAATAGAGCAAGCTTGGGGGAAAGGCTATCAGAATTGTCTCCAAATATGTATGTTTTTCATTGTAAACAGGGTACATTGGAAGTTAATAGCTGAAATGAACAAGGATATATAAGATGAGATGTGTGATGGAGATATTCCCCTGATTACAAGAATTGTTAGCCAAGCTGAAGCTAGTTTAAGTACTTTCTAAGAACATTATTGATAATGATGTTTTGGGATACAACTGAGATGAATAACTGACTCATGATACTGAAAGAAGATATGTAATTTTCTATATGCCTTAAAAAAGGGAGCTAAGCTCATTAAAAAAAAAATCTAAAAAAATCATATATCGACACACAAAAATGATTGACTCTTTGTTTTTTTTACTTCTGGGTTACAAAATCCCCATTGAAAATGCACTACCCATTGTTTACTTGTGGCAATAAAACAAACCCAAGGTTTATGGCTTTTTCAAACCTTTATCAAATTTCTAGGAATAGAAATTATCATTAATGACGATGGTTAAGAAATACAACAATTAATGTTCTTTGGACGGTCAGCTCAAAGTTGGGGAGATAATAAACTCACTATTGTTTGTGTATTACCACATGTCAATACTTGTGGTTTTCGGCCGCCTTTCCAAAAAGATCATCCATTACTGTGATGATGAGTATCAGCGTTTATATAGAAAATGTACTGAACAATACTGCTGATGCCAACGACAAGTTTTATGCTACCCTGAATGAAAAATATCGTCCAGTACATTTTTGTTCTTTTTTTTTTTTTGAATAGCGCCATTTATTTACATCAAGAAAATCCAATTACAGGTCAGCCAGTATACCGCTCATCGTTCGATATGTCGTATCGTCCGGCCTCACAGACGACAAAATATTATTCAACGGCCCCCTGGTCTATAGGACCCTTGTCATCTTTTGTCAACCAAACTGTCGTACATTCGTTGGGTGGTCTTAGTTATCGTTATCTACACTAACTGAAAAACACCTCCCAGGTTTAAAAGGCAAAGGCTCAACTTTCTTGATTATTTCAAATCCACAAGGAACTTTTCCTGTTTGTAAGCTGCACTAGTTTCATATAATTCACCCCAGTGACACCAACAGTAAAGGTTCCCTAAGGATTTGAGAAAATTGAACAAGTTGAGCCTTTACTCTATAAACCTGGGAGGTGTTTTTCAGTAACAACAATCGTAGGTAAAAATTGTCTAAGATCGCCCAGCAATTGTACGACAGTTTGGAAGACAAAAGATGGCAAGTGTCCTATAGACCCGGTCGTAGTGCGCCATGGGAGATCGGCGCCAAAACAGTCGTTCGGGATGAGTGTCTTAGAAAAACTATTGAAGTATACATGGTGCTTTTCAGTCATGACAATCGTTATAAGCGATGTTTATAAATACAGGGAGCACTGCAGTAGGTTTTGCAAAAGCAGCCAGGTGGTGCAGTGCCCCAGTTATCAACTAAAGAATGATGGTTTAGAAAAATGTATCTCATAATCGGAAAAACCACAGGTAAATTATGAAATTTTGGGTACAGGTAGAATAGATATAATGAAAAAAATCTTTCAAAATATTTCCTCAATTCAATCAATTTTAGCATTTGAGAAAAAAGTTACCACCATCCATGATATCTATATGACATGTCCAACATTGTCGATGGTAGTGACACTTTGGGCGACAATTTAAGCTACGATACCCTATGATTATCACTACTACAGCACACCTCAAAATGCCTTACCCGTCATAGCCAACAATTGTTGGCAGATCCTCTACAATCCTAGGTCTATAGGACACTAACGCCTCAAAACGGTCGCTATTAGCGATTGTGGTGACTGAATAGCACGCCCATGGGTCTTGTACAAATCTGTGAGTAACTCGATAAAGGAAATTAACATGACTAAAAATAATAGTGCCGGACCCTGCCAAAACACTTTAATCAGAACCTGACCATCAACTACTGCAGTTTCTGCTCATTGTGATCAAATCAAACATCATCGACTGGATTTAAGAACTTACTATTGAAGTCATTATGCCAGAGATACACGTATGTAAGAGCGGGAACATGTCAACGGGGCCACGTTCCGCTGCCTCCTTCAGCTCTTTCATCATGTCATCAATCAGGTCTAAGGTGATCATCTCCAGATTCTCCAGGTTATCGCCATACATCTAGAGTATAGATATGATAAGGTTATATCATTGATTTGAATCATATAGCGGCAGCAAACCAAACTGGATGAGCCCTAAACTACTAAATCTTATACAATGTTGGACAAAATCTTGCCCAACAATACTGGAAAGAAAAAGAATGTCTCGCTATTGAATAAAACTAGGAGAATCTCACGCCAACTTAACCCTGTCGCGCCGGGTACCTGAGGCAGGGCTACAGTCATGGAGCCGGGTACTAGTGCCAATGAATGCCGCTAGAGGCCGGGTACATAGGCCTATTGTAAAATTTCATTTTTGGGTCACATGAAATGACACGTGATACTTATTACTATTTTTCATTTCACCCAGAAATATAAAAAATGATGTTATATCTACATTCTCTGAAAGTTTATGTTTATTGACCCATCATTTTCAATTATATCAAAAAAAACTTAGATATTTTTAAATCATGCCTCAAGGCATCACCCGGCCATCCCCGGATGATGCCTTGAGGCATCACCCGGCCAGCCCTGGTTGATGCCTCAAGGCATCACCCGGCTTGAATGGGTTAAATATCTTTTTCGAACTGAAAATGATAACTACTGTAACAAGGGCAGTCAAAAAGATCCTGGTAAGTAATCTATATTGGATGCTTTTGTGAACTATGCCCATATAGATATCTAGGAAGATCCTTTGATAGCAGCCTTTTTGTTTGTTTGTTTGAATGATTTTACATCAACCGTTGCAGGTCCTTTCCAGACTTCCTCATTTTTTGAAGTCTTTGCAATCATGAATTTCTTCAATGATTTTCAAGTGCTCGTTGGAAGAGCAAGGAGAGTTCTGATTAAACTTTCCCTTCTAATATACCTTTTAGAGCTTTTCAAAGATCTTGGTTTCCCTGAGGAAGGCCAGGATTTCTTTCTTATCAGTGTTTTGGAATACAGTGTACATAGACGTTGTACCTTTCAGATACTTGTCCCTAGACCTTTTTGTTGCTTGACAAGATAACATGAGATGGTTCACTGAGAGAACCATGTGACATTGCTGGCACATAGGTTGTAATTTGCCTTGCATGAGGTGCCCATGTGTTAGCTTTGAGTGGCCTACCCGTAAATGGGTCAATCGTGTCAATTCAACGTACCTCTGTGTTCGAGTTCCTACCTTCTTACTCTTAAGGTCTACCCTTGCAAAAGTAGGGCTCTAGGCTTTACAACTTGGTTACCCTATTAGAGTTAAACAAATTAGTTTGTCAATTTCTATGATACAACCAGTAGAACCCTGACTACCTATGTCCTGAATGGCCGATAACTACCTTTATCTTTATTTATCACTTATCTGCTGCCTTTTCATTACCCTGAACCTGTTTTGATCTTGATGTACTACACTTCATTATATCATTACATACTGCTATGGAGAACTTAGAGATACTTGAAGAAAATAAAAAAGGAAAATTAAAGTATCACTTTATGCACTTAGGAAGTTATATTTTATAGCTCTTTCTTTCTTTGGATATATTCAGGTTTTAAGATGTATGATTCATGTATGTCCTTAGATCTCTGATATGCTTAGCCTGTCATGAATATTCCAGGATTCCCCTCAAATTATCTTATACCCTGGTATTAGAAATACTCAAAATGTGTCTGTACCTTCAGTGCTTGCATGGCTGTCTTCTTCATGTACACCCATTTAGGGGAGAATGTTGTAAAGCTGATATCGTCTGTGTGGTTCAGGAGAATTTTCATCCTGTTCAGTTTCATCCGACCAGCAAAGATGGTTGCCCGTGTCACTGCGGCTTCGTATATAGTTTTGAAGTCATTTAGAACAATAGTATCCTGTCCCATTATCTGCAAGTGAAATAAGATGTATACCAATAATATTGTTTTAAATCTATCAAATATCACATGTTGTGACTCCAACTTAGCATTCTTTAAAATAATTCATCTAGTTAGAACCAGATACAACTAAAATTTTACTTGTCTTACCTACAACTCTAACTTGGAAACTATATAACATTAATTAGCTTTCTTGTAACAATTTGGCATATTATTGTTGTAAGGTTTCTCGGCTAGAGTTTTAGGTAAGCAAGTATAATATGCAAAATATGTAAGTACCATGCAATCCATGATAGTGTATAGATATACATAATATATAGCTCAATGCTAAAACTAACACCTGAGATATTTACATATGATGCATTCTGTAGCAGCCAGTTATAAAAAACACATTGTGACCATAGATAACAGGAAATCCTTTTTAAATTCGCTATATCAGAAAGTGTGATGTTTGACTAATTCATTTTTGTTTTCTCCCTAGGAAATATAAGAAAATTGATAAATTTCAAAATAAAGCACACTAGCAAAATCCCATGCTTACTTTATATTTGAAGACATCTCCAAATTCTTCTGACCACTCGGTGAGAGTTTCTTGAGGTAGATCTTTGTCAAATTGGTACATGTTTCCAATAAAAGGTAAACCAGGTGGTCCCGGTGGAAGCTTGTACTTCTTTCTCATCATGAACTTCACCATAAACAGCAAAGCCAAGGCACCAACCAAAGTCCACATGATCAGCATCTTTGAACCTGTTGAAACATAAGAATGAAGTAACATGAGGCCATATCAGTATGATAAATGTGAGCGCTGAATTTGAATATGTTTATTATGGTTATTGTATCTGACAGCTTTCAAACAATGGGTAGGGGTTTACTGAGTCCCCAAACTTTCTTGATGCGTAATTTGTTTACCGTGGAAATTAGTCCCTTTGTACTATACAGCGAAAAAAAGCAATTTCCGCAAGAAGATGGTAAATAGAGCGAACGATGAGAGATTCGTTGACTGAGTTCATATTTGAGTTCATGATGTATGCCTGGTGTGCAGTGGAGTGCCATCCTCGTACTGCTGTATGCTGAACTCTGGAATACCTGGCTGGAATTCCTGAGTGGTAGCTGCCTTTCTAGGGCTGTGGAGGGCTGTGGAGGGCTGTGGAGGGTGTAAGTTCTTGGTGTCTCTCCAGCAGTCTGTACTAGTCTGTCCACTCCATTGACAGCTGCCTCATGGTAAGTAGTGACTGGTGCAGGCCGGATATGCTTGCATGCAAGCATAACGGAAGTGACCGGGGTGGGGAGTTACCTTAGTGGTAAAGAGCACTGGACATGTAATCCCAAGGTTGGTGGACTTTGTTGATTCCAGTCCCACTGCAGCCACCTTCACCCCCAGCAGTGGTAGACTTACTGCTATATCAAAGTCCAGTCCTTCTCAAACCATGTCTAAGTGGTGTGATTTGCAGCCACCTTTCTCTTTCATCCCCAGCAGTGTTAGACTTACTGCTATATCAAAGGCCAGTCCTTCTCATACCATGTCTATGTGATGTGGTGTACAGCCACCTTTCTCCTTCATCCCCAGCAGTGGTAGATTTACTGCTATATCAAAGGCCAATCCTTCTCAAACCATGTCTATGTGATGTGGTGTACAGCCACCTTTCTCCTTCATCCCCAGAAGTGCTAGATTTACTGCTATATCAAAGGCCAATCCTTCTCAAACCATGTCTATGTGATGTGATGTATAGCCACCTTTCTCCTTCACCCCCCAGAAGTGCTAGATTTAATGCTATATCAATGGCCAATCCTTCTCAAACCATGTCTATGTGATGTGATGTATAGCCACCTTTCTCCTTCATCCCCAGCAGTGGTAGATTTACTGCTATATCAATGGCCAATCCTTCTCAAACCATGTCTATGTGATGTGGTGTACAGCCACCTTTCTTCTTCATCCCCAGCAGTGGTAGATTTACAAACTAAAACTTCTCAAACCATGTCAAATTCTTCTCATAGATTCGGTCAAACTCAAAGTTAAACTACCCAAACAAATGAACAGTAACCGGTCCTGGAGCATGAGGTCTTGGGGGGATGTATTTGGGATGGTTGTCTCATGAAATATGTCCCTCCGCATCTGGTATCTCACCCCTGGAATAAATGCCCATAGGCTTAACATTGGGAACTCGTTCTCCATGCCCCTACGAGTATTGCGGTCCGTTCTCCATGGTCTATATCCTGTGTCATCCATTCTTTTAATGTGTATAGGGGTGAGATAAATACAGAAAGCAACTCGTTTTGGTCAAAGAAGTCATTCTGCAACTCGTTTGAATGCTACATGATATTCACTCAGCTGTCGCCTCGTTCATATCACTTTGATCAAATTCGTGGAGAACGACGACTTTGACCAAAACTCGTTGGTTTCTTCTTTAATATTTCATGGGACAAAATACCTTGAGACATAGGATGGCTGAATTAGATTTGGTCGTTGTTGTTTTGGTTGGACATATTAAGTCAGACTTGGTTAATATTTCTGACATAAAACAATACAGAACAGATTCTATTCAGCCACACTGACTAAGACTCCCCTCTAAGCCCTTCTATAACCTTCTAAGCTGGCTATTGGTTTTCTTCTCAATATCTGACATTTTCCCTTATTCCTAGTGGAAAAGAACATAATAGACACTGCACGAAAACCACCAGTTTATTCATATATACGCCACCGTGTAAGAGCATGTATCGGTTGTATATTGACACATTTCCTCTTCTATACGTCGGCGTAATGGCTGTATTTGCCGCAAAGCGTATATGAAGAGAAATATTGTGTGCGGGACATGTATACGCTGGTCGCATACATTTTACAGGTGTATAGATGAGGCGTATACATAACGGAAAATAGGACTACCTTGTATACGCAAAATCATACCTATATATGCCCGGGTGTATACATATATAAACTGAGAACTGTGCTGCTGTTGTCGATGTTTATCGATGCAGATATATCTTTACCCCTGGTATTTTTCCCCACAGGCTTAACATTCGAAACCCGGACTCAATGCCCATGGAGTATTTAGAAAATATACTCAATGGGGATAAAGTCACAAATTTTGCCAATTTGATGCATAAGATGAATTGAGAAACATTTTCAAGTTTACAGTCAGAGCTCAATCCCATCTCATTTGAACCGCTACATAATTCAAACTTGATACAAGGTTTGACTGTAAACTTTCATTAGTTTCCTCTATGATATCCTATCTCTGGATGGTGTATAAGGCACATAGCTATTGTTCTATGGAGGTGGCCATCCAAAACACCAGGTGGCGGGACTAATGATCAGTGGATTTCATCCGAAATATCTTTTTGGGCTTGTTATAGAGGAATTTTAGCCTTGTCTCAATATTATCTATAGACTATAACAACTGATAACAGTGGTTTCCCCCCAACTACAGTGGCAATATCTTACAATTTCCTGGCAGTTGATGGCAGAACTAGGAATCATTCTTTGTCCTATACATTGTGCATCATACACTAATGTATATATGTTATATGACGACCAATACATACATGCATGAAGTGTTGTGAATATGGCAAACATATATATCAGGAAACTCAGAGAGAGAGATATCACAGTCACTTGTTGAAGGATATGTATCTTGGGCAGATCCTGTTTTTAACAATACCTTCTGATTTCATATCTCGGTGCTATACAGTTTGAAACGGTCTGCTTCTTCTGGGTCAGGTCACCATGTTGTGTCTGTGTATGGTGTTTATCTTGACTGAATCCTAATGTATAATTCCCCAGTCACTCGCTGTTTAAATGTATAGCATAGACAGTGGACTCTCTAAACTAACCACAATATATATATTAGCTTCTATGGTAGTTCTGTGTGGTGTGTATATTCCCAACTTCTCTATTTCACCTATGTATGTGTAGTTACTCTAAATGTTGATAAAGTCATGGTTGATGACTTTTTGATTCTTTACATGATAGAAACAAGCTAATCTGCAGACTGAATTTCATCTGGACTGATTTTATCACCACTTTCATATGAATATTTTAAAAGATTTATACTAAGGATATTACATACATTACCTTGGTATAATCCCTGCCTTAGTCGATAGAACACTTGGCCTCAGGATCTGTGTGTGTGTGTGTGCAGCAAAGGTTGGACGTAGTCTGTCACCAGCAGACTGTGTGCCCGCTGTCTCAGGTTTCTCCTCCTACCCCCAATGATGTCATCTCCTTATCTGCTGTTTACACTATTACGATTATAGTCGATGATTCTTTGAATTTTTGAAAAACCTTTCTTAACCTCAGGGTTTGTGAAATTAGGCTCATGATGGTGAATCTATTTTCCGGGAAAAAAACATTAAAAAAATCCATTTCTCTCACTTGGAAAATAAACTCATCATGAGCCTAATGTTGGACGGTTGGACAAGTATTTTTCAACAAAGATTCATCCCCCCACCTCGACACCCAGCTGCATTGAAAGTGGCTAAAAGACTACCCAAAGATAAATAATCTCACAAAATGAACTCACAGCAATGCTATCTAAAACTAGGACCTAATGTTATTTCCATTTTCAATGGAAGAGCGCGGTATACCTAAATTACTTTATGAAATAAAAGTAAGAGAATATCATGAGAAATTATGTATTTGATTTTATATGGTCTAATACCTCCAATCAAATTGCAGTAAATCGTGAACATATTTGACCTATTTCATATCATCCACTCATATAATGTAGTAAAGTTGTATTTGTTTAAATCTACTTGAGTTCCTTCCTGTGGTTACCACAATATTTATCATTATCATTAACATCAAACTAGCCTGATTATAGATGCGTACAGACCAGATATAGTAGTCTCAGTGATAAGGCCATTATCCATTGGCTGACGCAAATGGCACCAATTTATTGAGTTCCCCTAAACGTTGGTGGTTGGTGGTTAGCAACAGCACGTCAGTATCTAAATATCAGTGAGCATGGAGTGTATGCCTTGTTTCTGTCCGCTAAACTAATTTTTTTTTTTATCAGTTTTTATTAGGGGTAATGATTCATACATTATCGTCACCGAGTTCGGCAACATTGCCGTTCTTCCACTCGGGCCCTGTTAGGTTAGTTATCATAATCGCACACAGTCTTTTAATGAGATGATTGAAAATGAGATGAGAAACATTAAATACCTTATTACCTCAAAGATAACTTGTTGTTACCTCCTGGTACAATACAATATTTGTTATCATTTATCATAACCTTGGTTGATCGCAAACTCGCTATATCTAAATAATTTTTCACTTTTCCATAATCCACCATTATTCCATTACTAATGACCACCCCAGTGGTGGCCTTATTGCATAATCTAAGCACAATTATTCGGAGAACACTTCTCTGATTGTCCTTTTCCATTCACTGGCTGGTTCCTGACCGCAGATTGGTGGCATATAGTCGGCCAGTGGTATATATGGCTTTTATTATCCATGATATACAAAGCCCCCATTGAAAATGTATGGGGGCTCAGAAAACTACGACCCATTGTATAAAACCTGTCAGATGTCATAACTGTGGTATACGGATTCAAACCTGTGGTATACGGCCTCAAAACTATGGTACATGGGGAAAATAGTCCCTTTTGCTATAGAGCAAAGAAATAGTCCCTATTGTTAAATCCTTTAATATGGCAATTACTATGTTTAATTTATTCAAAAAGATGGATGATAAATGCAACAAACGATTTTATAGACAGGCGGCTCTGTAAACCACTCGAGATATTACGACGCGTCAACCTCTCGTGGTTCACGGCCACCTGTCCACAAAACCATCGATTATTGTTTATATAATAGACCTTACCTTGCCTGTCTAGATTTGGTGTTGATGTACTCTGTGCTATGTCGAACTGGAATAAACTTTGTCTCTGTACCGCATGGGATGAAAACCTCATGGGATAAAACAGTTGAATACTTTACTGACTCACAGCACTGTTATCAGAGAACTGCGTCTGACCCAGATTGTTACAAGATATATTTATAGAGAACTGCATTGAGAATCGTATAAATAGACAATACTCCACTTGTTTGGCTGTGCCGCAATCGTCACTCGGCTTCGCCTCGATGACGATTGCGGCCCAGCCAAACTCGTGGAGTATTGTCTATTTATACGATTCGAGTGCGGTTCTGGATTTATCTTATCCCTTTCTATCGTTTAAATAACGTCACAACTCCAGAATAATCGGAATATACTTAGCAAATCCACTACGCCACAGCCGTGGCGTAGTATTGTAACTTTACCAGGGTGATCGTTGAGTATATTTTTCTAATGTTATTCCTATGGCTAAACTTGTACGAGGGGTGAGATAATGTCCCTCGTATACAGTCCTCAATTAAAATGTGTGGAGACATCTGGTACCATAAACATTCTAATCTATTGCATGTGGAATTCAAAGCCATTGTATACGAGATTGTGGGTTTGTGGGTTTGATTTAACGTCCAGTTAACCATTGAAGGTTCTCACCAGACTTTCTCAAGGTTATTTTACACCACAAGGGTGGTGATCGAATCTATGAAATGAATTTAGGAAGAAATCCCACCCCTACACATTTACGGAGGTGAGAGTTCTTTTACTTCCCACACCACATAGACATGGTATGAGAAGGATTGGCCTTTGATATAGCAGTAAATCTACCACTGCTGGGGGGTGTAGGAGAGAAGTGGCTGCAGTGGGACCCAAATCAACAAAGTCCCATGCTCTTTACCACTGAGCTCCCCACCCACCCTGGTCGCTTTAGTTATGCTTGTGTGCAAGCATATCCAATCTGCACCATGAGGAGGCGAGGTGACCAAGAGGGTGAACAGATTGGCAATTTCTGTCCACCCCAGCAGACCTTGTATACGAGAATAACCAAGCAACTAGACTAGACATGCAATTAAAGAGTGTATTCTTGTATACGAGAATACACTCTTTAATTATATGTCTAGTCTAGTTGCTTGGTTATATACTTAGAAAGAAATTGAGGAATGTTTGGTCTGTGTCCTTGTTCGCCATCGAGTTTGGAGTGCGCAGTAATATGAACAAGGCCATAGCCGAGTGAATATTCTGAAGCACTCCAAACGAGATGGTGAACAGGGACTCAGACCAAGCACGAATATGTTTCTGATTTTATCTTAGCCTGGGAATATTTATCTTTAAGAGGGCCCTCCTACCTACTACAATTAACTCTACGATTAACCCTTTGGCCTCGTCGCCGACAAACTGAAAAAATCTTGGTGGTGTCGGCAACAAAGCTGCCAACGCGCTACAACAACAAAAACGTTAATCATAGAGGGTCTATAAAATTCAAACATGTTTGAATTTCGCAGCCCGTTGTAGCCCATTGGCGACAAATACGGCTTGGTAAATCTCTCTTATATGTGAAATACTTGACTGAAAATAATTACATTTGCAGATCTGGTGGACCCTATAATGATGATACTGCACTGCAAATTTGGAGTCATTCGATAAAGGCTAAGGGTCTCAAATCAATCATTTTATAGTTTAGCTTGGAACTGAGTTTTTTGGTCTCAAAAACAATATGGTATTGTTATGTATTATACTAGTAAAAAACTATTATACCGATGCATTAATTCTTTGAATCATAACAGATTTTATATATGCTACCTCAATTAGACAATTTAAAGAGTTTTCCTGCTCTTTTTTTTTGTCGCCGACAAGTCGGGTCAAAAAGGCAACCCTCCTAATACGCTACGATGGGCTACGATTAAGTCCCCGACACCTGCCGATGTTGGGAACTTAATTTTAGTGCGTCGTAGCCCGTCGTAGTAGGTGGGAGGGACCCCTTATCACCCGTTGAGTATGAGTTACCGTACTCGCAAGCCCGTTGAGAACAAGATCCTAATATTAAGCCTATGGACGTTTATTTCAGGCTAAAACAAAATGTTACATGGCAGATTTATAACCATATGTATAAGGTATCCCACATGGTTGACGGATGGTCCGGTTATCCATGTTATACATACACAATAATATCAAGAGACGTCACAAGTTTGAGTCTGAGTTTATTTATGCCACGCATTTTGTTGGTTCCATAATTTCACGAGTCGAAGACGAGTGACAATACGGAGCTAACAAAATGAGTGGCATAAATAAGCTCAAACTCAAACGAGTGGCGTCTAGATTTTATCCTACCCCGTTTCCATATTTTTTCAGTATCAGAAAGTAGTGACATAAACAACACTTTATGTCACACCCGTGAAATAAACAAATCCCATGTTAAGCCTATGGCGTTTTTTATTAGGGGTAGGATAATGACTGGTTTTGTGTACGAGTGGCTGTAATCTCCGAGTAGTTGACGCGTAGTAATATGTGAAACCATAATTATGGTGCCAATATGGGCTAGATTTATGAGTTGTCTCCGCTAAATTCGTTCATAACGAGCTGTTTACAGCGAGTTCTGAACGAATTTAGCAGAGACAACGAATAAATCTAGCCCGTATTGGCACCATCGCTATAGTTTCATATTGTTATATACCTTAAATTGTTCTTGAATCATCAAAACTTACTGTAATTTGACCTCCAAGTGACTTAACACACCACTCAAAGACGACGTGTACAAGGGTAGACCGACCGCTGACTAGAAATCACATAACCATGGCAACATAATACATTCACTCTCCTAGCAGATGCTTTGCGCAACGTTGTAGAACAGCGGAACGTTTCACAGAATATCTAAGAACCTAGCATCTGTTTGGAGAGTGATTCCGTGATCATTGCCATGGTTATTACGGTGGTTATTGGCGTGGAGGTTATATCCGTGGTTATGCGGACTACGTATTCGTTGCTAACGTCATACACGCTTACACAGTTTGCCATATAAGGGCATATCCGGTCGTGTTTCAGAACGAGGTCGGGCACAAAAACGAGTCAACAATCGCACGTGGTGGCGTTTTAGCATGGCGGTCTATGGGGAAAACTGTTTGATTGTTTTGATCATATTGTAACGGGGCCTGAGCTATGAGATTTAGGGGAAAATATTTACTAAGTCCAGAAATGTGGAAATAAAGACCAGACAAGCAAAAAGTTTCTATTATTCAGTGGAAATATGTTATCTGGAAAATGTCACATATAGTAAAATACAGGTACAAGTAATGCAGTGCTCTGTCACAATAGGTTATAACAAGCCAGTCAATAATCACTCACCTAGAATTCTAGTGCAATGAAGCCTGAAGCCCTATGCAGTCAATACTGTATAAACTTCTATAAAGTGGCTACCTGATGCGCTGAAGAAATCTGTCAAAAGTTACATAAAGTTCTAACGACGCGGCCGTCGTCAGGTTACCCCCCGATTATAAACAAGCATTTTCATTGGTCGAACTGGGACCTTGTTCAATCCCGGCAAGCACCTAACCCTATGGAACGTTCGCCAGCCAATCAGATGCCTTGGCTCTAGGGGCGCGACCTCCAAGATGGCCGCCCCATGTCTGAGTTATTTTGGGTTTAAACTTGAAGATACTTGGTGGATTATGACACGATGGAAGCATAGCCTACTAAACGTTGTTATTTACAGAAAAGGTAGATCATATACATATCATACGTAAAAATGTTTTGAAGAATCATTAAGTAATTCAGGTGATATAGTAGAAAAACGGCCATATCGGCCGAGTCCGTTAGCGGACGACGTCGAAGCACCCGTTCCCATTACAATATGTCGGCGTTATACTTGATAATGTCTTAAATTGATGTTTGGAATAGAAAAATATGAATGGGAGTCTGTGTATCTTGTGAAAATTAAAGTGTTTTCCCATGAATTAGTTGCTGTGTGGGGGTCTTACTGTAGATCACTTTGCCAGTGCTGGCAATGTTTACAAGTGTGTTTGGTATGTCCTGTTTTGGTTCCAAAACGATTTATGAGCCCCAATTACGGAATGTCTCACTCTTATGTGGGTCATGGGCAGGGAGTTACTTGATCTTTGTGTTGAATAAGTGGAGCAACTCAGGTTGTCATTTACTTATTTCAATCAAACTGGTGCTCAAGATGAGGCCACACTTGATGAAGGTAAGCCTTCCAGGAAGGGGAAGAGTGTGGTTAAGAGAAAAACGGCACAGACACTATGTTTATATAGCGTGAGTTGTCTTGCGGAATGATATCACGAAGCAGAGCCATGTAAACAATCATATGAAATTGAGTGATGTTTAGATTTTATCCTACCCCATCATGTGTTTTTAACTTCATATGCCACCCGTGGCATATAAATATTTTATGGCATAATTGTGGCATATAGTCACATCATGTTAAGTCTATGGAGATTTATATGAGGGGAAGGATAAACAGATGTATACAGTGTGTATCAATATGATTATATTTGTATACGGCACATACAACAGAGTTTTTACATCTATGTGAACATCAGCATAGTGCCTGTATTAGCCACCCAATGTATATGGCATATAGCTTATGATCCATGGGGGCCGCCATGACGCCCCCCGAGTAAGTGTTCTTCACTAATGAAGGTGAAAAAGTAGGTGTTCTTCACTAATGGAGGTGCAAAAGAAGTGAGTGATAATTGGGAAGTGTCCAAACTTTAGCCTTGCTCACATATGGGTGGGATTTTTCAAACCTGCTAAATTACCGAAAACAGGGTTATTTAAGGCTAATGTTGTATAAACGTATCTCATCGATTTAAAAGTGGCATTTTTTGGTGCATCTTTAGATGATCTTTCATTCCAACATAGGGTTTTGTATAGCTCTGAGGAATATTTCCTTCCAAAAATCAACAAAAACTGTGATTTTCTAGTGTTTTCACTTTTTTTCAAAATCTTGGAGGCACAATGTTGAGCCAATTGTTTCTAGTAACTTGTTTAAAGCATATGTCATGAGAAGTGTAGACAATATAGTTTTGAAAATTGGTTAAAGTTTGAAAAAATATCAAAATGGTCAAATCTATCCAAGACCTTTAAATTTTCCAACTGAGAGCCCCATAGAGCATGTTGTCCGACACCCCAATTATGAGAGGATTGTACTAATGAGATATACAATGAGAAATGAATTTTTCTTTATAGTAAAATGTTGACCAATATCCTGACTGTGAGACCTGAAAGTTTCAACACAATCAGATTATCCATTCTGATATTAAAACATTGTGATTCCATGATGATATTTTTTCCAAAAAATGGGCTGTTGGACAATACACCTGTTAAAAGATGTATAGAAGAAATAATAATCATAATAGAATAATAAATACCCCTGTATATGTTCAGTATCCCTACCACTTATGAATAACCAGTTTACTTTTTTCCTAAATAAAGAAATGTACTTCTTGTGGTTAAAAAACTGAAGATGTGTTGTCCGACACCCCGGGGTGTCGGACAACACGCTCAGATAAAAGTCATGAATTTGGGGTTGTTTCTTATCAGTAATTGAGTGGTTTGCTTTGAAAAACGAAGATTTCTATCATTTGATTGAGAATATAAGGTATTATGGCCACAAATATTTTTTTGTCCATTGTTCTGAGTGATTTAAAAAACGTGTTGTCCGACACCCCTCGTGTTGTCCGACACCCCTGTGTGGCCAAACACCTAAATATGCTCATAGCTTTTGTTTCATATCTAATATGTGATAGAGATGTTTTGGGTCAAATATGACATATGTCACCATATAATATCAGTTTTTCTCAAATTATAACCTTTTATAAAGTTCCTTGAAATTTCAAATATTTTATGGGGGTGGACAACATGCAGTATTTTACACAATTTCAAAAGGCTCTAAAATCTGAACCATTTGTCTGATTTTGTTGGAATAATGTTTTTCTGGAAGGTACTTAGTAAGGGGCTAATATAAAATATAAAAAGAAGTATTATTCTAAAATTATTTTTTGAGTGTAAAATCCCAGGAAGAAAGCGTAATTTAGCAGGTTTCAAAAATCTGACCCATATGTATAGAAAGTGTTCCATGTAAAAAACATCATGTCCTGGGTTTAAGCATGATCTCATCCTACTCGGGGATGGGTGTAGAGAGTCAGGGGAACCATGGTAAAACATTAAAAGGCAGTTGAATTTTGTAAGAACAAAGGGCCAGAATATAGATCTGTACAATTAAAATAAAAAGTGTTACATTTTAGTCAAAAGATTAATGAGTTAGACTAAAACAATACCTTTCTCCCCAAATCCTTCAGTCAGCATCAACATTGAAGACATAAATAGTGTAAAACAGTCTTATAAGTTCCTAAATTCTGCCATTATGGGTATAGTTTACTGTAAACAGGGATACAATTCTGCTGACATATGATGGAATTCTGACATTTCCTACATACCGATAACAATATTTCTTTCACATTAATCTCTCTTCAAGTACTAGGAAAAGGCCAGTATATTCAAGGGCCGTTATGTAACAACAAAGTGTTGTTAATGTACAGGTTTTGAATTTCCAATTTTTCCTTTGGTCTTGACTTTCATCCTAGTGTAAACATTGTAAACACTTTTGAGAAGAAGAGTGGTGTGTTGAATACCCCCCGTTCATAGAAAATGATAGCAGTGCTAAACTCTAGTGCGAGGGAAACAGCAACTTATAATTATAATCTCTGTAGGTTCTTTATAAATTTGTTAGAGTCCATATTTTGTACTCTATTTTGATCCTAATGTATTTTTTTCCGTATTTCCCTTCAGAATTTGCGCATCGCAAATAGCCAAAAGATTATTATGTAGGGTAAGGTTTTGCTAGGTGGGGGGGGGGGAATGGTAACCAGAAACCAATTTTTTTGGGGGGGGGGGGGGGCAATAGGAACCAGTGAAATTTGTATTGACAATGCGAAAGCCGTTTTAGATTGACTTCAAACATATAAACAGCATTGCAATCGATTTCTATCGTAAAACTGGATGAGTTCTAATCTTGGCCACCATATGCCACGGCAAAGTGACTGCATGAGGCAAAGCCGAATGAAGTCCGGAGCCTAAACTTCAGGAGCGGCATGTGGGGGTCAAGATTAAAACGAATCGGGTTTTGATTTTATCCTATCCTGTCTCCTCGATTTTAGAATATTACATGATAACAATTCTGTATGCCACTAGTGGAATATAAAACTCTGTATGCCAGTCAGCGTAGCATACGGAAACTCAATGTTAATCTATGGGATTTTATATTAGGGGTAGGATAAACCCTTGTTCCAACAATGGTCGCAGAAAACACCATGGGTTTAAATCCCAACACGCCAGCCTCTTATGAAATGAATACCTTCACACCTTGACCCACAAGGCCTAGGAATTTATCAACATAGGGAAGATCCAACACGTCGGTACAGGTTGCCATATTGACCCATTGGCCGTAGTCATTACAAAATTCCTGATCACTTACTTAAACCGGATGCCCATCTACCAATTTAGGGTTGAACGATTAGTTCCCAAATCGTATAGGAGTCGGTCACCTTGTCACAGGCAAATTACGTAACCCCTCGCTCTACCCGCATACTGATAAAATTGGTGTATGGTCCACTAATCGCTGGGGGAGGGCAAAAACCAAAGAAGCTGGGTAGCCTTGCCTAGCTGTCCTACATCTACTGACTCCGTTAGGATGGCTCGGCTGAGACAAATTACCCTCCGTTTGTTGCCGACAAAGGTACATAAATGTTCCAAAATCGGTAGATGGTCATTGGGCTTATTAATAGCCTGGCACTTTAAAATGTCCAACAATATCGCCATTGCTAACAACAGCATTGTATACCCAAACCCTGGGTTGTGCGAAGACATACATCTTCAGATGAAACCAAGGCTATGATAATTGATAATATATGGTGAACCGTAGAGGGGTGTCCTATTTTAATATACCCACATTGAGTGCCTTTGATAATATCTGTTCACTTGCATCATATCACATGTAAATCCTGAATATTACATGAAATATTGCTTTCATCTCTTTGGTGATATTGACTACCTGTACCTGACTGATAACTTAGTGTGATACTTATCTGATACACTCTAAGTGATTTATCTACCCGGCAATTGACCATTTCCTTCTTGAGGGAATCTGTGGGGGGTGCCTTATGACATCAAAGTCATGACAAGTGTGTCTTTTATCTTCTTGGTGTTATTGACACACTGTATTGTAGTATTGGTTTAAATCGATAATGTCTTTGTGAAGGTGACTTGTCAGACACTTGACTTATACAACCTTACCACTTCTTATCAATACTGACCTCTCCTTCCCCACTACAGAGAGGAAATCTAGCATTATATGTCATATGCCTGAGATAAAATTTGGGCTCATTATGACGGTTGATGTAGATTTGAATTACATTTCGTCCTCTGGAAATGCTTATCTCTAAGACAGATTCACAATACTTTAATGAGAACGACAGTTCTATGGATTACTATATATATACCCATGCCGTATATACTGTAAATATGCACCGTTTTGGCATATGACGTAAAAATACTGTACAGACCACTAGTCCGTACACTAAAATATGGACCACCTTGCCATACACGTTTATCAAATAATTGGTTGTTAAGCCAAATGAAATTGATTTTTCAGGTATATAGTCAATATATAAAGTCCAACCATGCTTGTACAAGTCACAGAACTCAATGATAATTTAACGTTTGTACGGAACTCGGCATAAATGCCTCGGTCCATACAAACTGTAAATTAGCATCTCGTTCTGTGAATTGTACAGCATGGTCAGGAGGTTCTATATAATCACCTGGACTTCACTGATGATTTTGAATGATAATACTTTGGCAGAGACTGATATCAGTAACCCAGAACTCGGTATAATTTGTCAAATTTGACCTATAGACTGGCTTTATATTTCTCATTAAAGAAGGTGATCTCTGCATGTGGCATTTTGGACAATACCCAATTTCCGATGCTTTGAGGCCCGGCGTCCACCTACTCCGATTGAAATTTAGACCTACCAATATGATACTCCTTTTGACATAATCTTTGAAACAAATAAGTAAAAAGTCATAGACTAATTGGGAAGGTCCATATCATAGACAAATGTCGAGACAAACCACTTTACCATGCATCTCCCATTGCAGATAGGTGATCAACTGCTCCTACGAGACGTGCAATTTACATTTTTTGAAGGTGCATTTTTGAAGGTGCATTTTGGGGCAATTTGGGGCATAGTGAAGCGTATTGGTAGCTCAGGTAAAAGGTCTTTAAATTTCAGAATGTTTTGAAATTGAGATAAAATTGTTATTTGTTATTGGTGGTGTAGTGGATGTGAGATTATGTCATATGAGATTGACCAATCATTGGCCATGATTTTAGACAGATCTCCACATTTTAACCACTAGATATGCCTCTAGAAAGGGACCATGTTGTTACAATGTATTTAAGGTTTGATTGCAGCCCTTGGAACTAATGTTTCATAAGCACTATACACATTTATTTATATGAATGTCACCATGATAAGAAAAGATAGAACCAATACCGCTTTATAGACACCAAGTTTGGCATTAGATTTTCTAAATGGTCTCAATTGGATGAATATTTAGGTCTATAAGGCCCGGCGTCCACCTACTACGATATGGCTCCGATATGGTCTACGATGCACCTCCCGATGAAAAAACAAAATCGCCTCGGAAGGTTACCTAATATCGGGGCAGTTGACCATGTCTCTGTGATTAGACACCGATAAAAACCCCATACAAGGCGTGGTGGATTGGCATGGCTAGACATGTGTCTATGATTTTGCACCTTCCCGATATGTCTCCGATATTAGTTTTTTGTATCGGTGCCATATCGGTAGGCCTAAATTTCAATCGTAGTAGGTGGACACCAGGCCTAAGCAGCGCATATTCACATTTTTCCTTATCACAATAAAAGTGAAACTTTGATGTGCATCTAAGTAAACCCCGAGATATTGTACACATTGTATATATCGTCATTGCAGCAGGGTCAGTGTGGAAATGGTCTTCATACCAAAAATATACTAATTCTTCTGGAGAATACCGTCAACTTTACCATGTCATTTTCGTCAAAAATAACCTTCTGGAAAGAAATTGACGCAAAGAAAAATTCGAAAAATACAGATCAAGTCATCGAATTCAAAGCAAAAGTAAGTGATAAATCTATACGGAACTACTTTCTCCCACTCAGTAATCCAAAAGAGTTTTGAGAAAAAAGATCCTTCGATTCTATTATACCCTTTTCCTTATTAATGTTTCTTGAGAACGAGTGCACTCATGCAGTGCTAGGTTGGTCCTGCGGTTACTCCAGATTGAGAACTAGCTCCTGCCTTCTGGAGTATTATAAAGATGTTTCCGTAGAGTCCTTACTCCAGGGCCTTGTTTTTTAGTCACGATATCCTCTTTGTAAGACATCTTACAGCTGTCAGTGTATTATAGATAAGACATCTTTGGGGATCGGCCAACGATTGTCCCTCAAGGGCACTTAGGCTGCAGCCAGGTGTACTATAGATAAGACATCTTTAGGGTCACGTGGTTCAAAATGTCTTCCAAAGTGTCTTAGACCTAAGACATCTGTGGACATGTCGTACAGAATGCGCAACTTCACTTCCCGTAAGAATTAAGCAATGAAATTTTAACACCAGTAAGGGATACATATACCCTATAATCATACTAAATATGAAGAAGATCGGTCAGACCGTTATTCGCGTTTGAATTTCGTCATAGCAAACGTCTGCTCTGGTGTCCAGTGTCTATCTCCCATGCCCACGACCATCAGAGCACGCCTCCGCTAATTTATGCGGCGACCTTGACACAAGAGTACACTGGCCACCAGAGTAGACGTTTGGTTTTGACGAAATTCAAACGCAAAAAACGGTGGAACGGTCTGACCGATTTTCTTCATATTTAGTACGATTATAGGCTATATGTATCCCTTACTCGTGTTAAAATTTCATTGCTAAATTCGTATGATAAGCACGGGAAATCCTCTATATACGCACAGAGAGGTTTCATAGAACCTGAGACAGTTCTATACTTGAGACACTTTTAGCGGCGATCGAGCGCGCCGCACTGAGACCGTGTCTATAGCACAGCCGCCATTTTGTGTCTTGCAAATTGTCTTCCAATCGCAGAGATGTCTCAGAATATCGTTGGCCGATTATGTCGTGACTGAAAAACAGGGCCCAGGACTCCAGCAGCTGTTAGATGCTGCACTTTTAGAGCCAATATACAATTCTAGGACGTCATACCTGTGTAAACATCATCATTCCTGTTTATAGCTTTGTAAATAATTGTGTATACATTTAGTTAAGCATCTTGACATATCATCATTTTGTTTTAAACTGCAAAGCGAGCTCCACCTGTTTATGCCCCAGTCACACTGGCGCAAAAAACACCGTTTTTCCGTGTACGCACGTCTATGTTCTTCTACGCAATTTGAAATCTACAAATATGCGGAAAAAAACGCGGAGATACGTACAGGAAAGTCGGAATGCGCCGAAAATCGCCACAATACGTACAGAAGCGTAAAGAAGCGTTGATGAACGTTGAGAAGCGTACTAAAACGTTAATGCCCCAGTCACACTGGCGTACAAAACGGCGGCTTTCTGTGTACGCACGTCTACATTCTTCTACGCATTTTGGAATCTCAAAATACGCCGCAAAACGCCGCAATACGAGGAGATGCGTAAAGGAAAGTCGGATTGCGCCGAAAAACGCAACAATGCGTACAGAAGCATAGATAAGCGTTGATGAACGTTGAGAAGCGTACTAAAAGGTTAAAGAAAAGCAAACAAATACGTTCCAATTCCGTAGCTAATACGTGGTCCCTAACAATTCAAATACGTAGAAGAAACGCAAAATTTTACGCCAGTGTGACTGGGGCATCAGCAAGTGCAAAGAAAGCAAAGAGTGATTGCAGTGGGAATAACTCAAGTTCCACATTGTCTACACGCAGTTGCAGATCTTGGAACCATGACACGGGATTCCTTCAAGATATGGAGTTATGATGCCCTCCAGTGTTATTTGAGGGTGAGGGGAAAATCAATAACAGGCAATTTTGATGAGCTAGCTGCCAGGTGAGTGATACATAAGTTTGTGATGTTGAAAGTAGCATGTGAAATTATATCATTTATGGGATAAGATTCCCAATAATTCAATAATTCACACATATATTAATGAAAATATAAAACAATTAAACATTTTGGTACAATAAGTCAAATTGCAAGACACAAAAATATTATTTACACATATCTATAATGCCATGTCCCCTTTATTAAAATTTCCATCTTCCATTTCAGTACTAGGAGTATATATATATGTCATATATTTATTTTAATATCTTGGTGTTGGTTTTTAATACCCACTTTCATTAGTTATATTTCTGCACACACTATTTCTGCTAAATGACTAATTTTGATAAACCAAATACAATAATTTGGTATTATTGAGGTGGTGGTAAATGCATTCTTTTAGGGAGCTTGTATATAATGGTATAATAATATAGTGATAATATAGTATAATATAATGGTAGACCCTCCACTGGCGGTGTACCCTCCACCGGCAGTGGACTCTCCACCTGTTTAACCATAGGGTGTTAGACACATAACCATATTGTAATCTCTTTTTTTTTCAGAGCATTTATTGCTCATGAAGAAAATGTGCCTGCAAATCTAGACCAAGAGCATATCTTGAGGATTAACCTTTGCGATTACAAGGCCAAATTGATTGTCAGGAATGACACATTACCCGACCCATTCACACTTGAAGAGGGCTGGCTTGATGAAAGTGAGATGACTTGTTGGCCCCCTGTCTACTTTAATGATATAGCAGAGTATCTACGGGCAAAGACAGCCCCTGAGCTGTATCACCGACTCTGCAATGAGTACAAGGAAGGAAAGGGGTACAGTTTTGTATTCTGTTTTCTTACAGCTGCCAATATATTATATGTACCTCATCATAATGACATGCACCATGTCTGTAATGATATGACTGAGACTAAGACATGTTTGAACTGCACAGGCGAAACCGGAAGTGCTACCGGATGTTTACTATAGACTCAAAAGGGTACAAGTTGGGTACACTGAAACCGTTGTACGGGTACACACGGCCGTATTTACGAACGCGAATGCGATATCATAACATCTCCCCTTTAGAATAATAAAGGTATCTTGGGGAACTGTCTTTTGAGTCTTTCAGATCAAGAATGTTTTTCAGCACTGGCAAAGTCTTTTAGAACAATAAGTCTCTAGATAATTGAATGTTTTTGACTAAATGCCTTGAAAAGACCAGTTATGAGTCTAGCATTACAATGTAAATCAAACAGCACCAAGAAGTACAGTTAACGACAAAATGACTTGAGTGTTACAAATACTGGCATTACAACCTTACATATGAGTATATAGTTTGACAAAGTTTAACTAAACTATAGGGGAGCGGTTGCTAGCACATCACCCTAGAACCCATCTTTACCATGGGTTTCCCTACTTCTATGAAGACTCGATCAGGCGAGCCGGTTTTGTAACGACACATGTTGAGCGTCTAGGCTCTACGTTTGGTACAGAGCTGGAGGGCATCCCTGAAACACTTTGCACTAGAGGCGATGGTGTACTGCCTGATGGTGGGACTATGGCAGTAGCTGTAGCCTGTGTGCCGGTTGGTGGCATCTGCTTAATATGTCGGCGGTTCCTTCGTTGGACACCCAACTGTGTTTCGACCTGGTAAGATCGTGGAGTACCTGCTTCCCGTTGTACAATTCTTTTCTCCTTCCAACCCTTCTGATTATCCGTCTTCACCATGACGGGCTCTCCTGGATGAAGCGATTGGAGTGGCTGTACTCCATGATGCTGGTTGTAGTTCTCAGCAGTTGCTGACTTGTACTTCTTGTCTCTGGCAAGTATAGTCTCACGGTCAGGCCATATAGGCTCCAGAGTAGACGATGGTACTGGAAGCGTGGTACGAAGATGTCTACCCATCATGAGCTGTGATGGGCTGGCACCTGTGGCTGCGATAGGAGTGTCTCTGTAGACCAACAAGGCTTTTTGGCTCAGCATTTGTTTGGCAGTGTAGACAGCTCTCTCTGCCTCCCATTTGAGTTTGGGAGGTAGGGGCTCGATGTGATGTGGTTGAATACGTATTTGCTGTCCACTGTCTAAAGTCTATCATGTGAGGCGTTGTACAGAACCCACAGAACGAGTTAGTGTAAACATTTATCAAACATTGAGCTAGCAAACGTGTAGGATTCACCTGATACCGTTTAAATAGCTTAGATATGCGACACCGATCGATACCAACATTCGCCGTCTAGTTTCGCCGACTGACAGGGGTTCCGCCATTTGTTGACATCTACGAGTCGCCCGCTTGGCAAGTGTCCGTGTTGGTATCGATCGATCTCGCATATCTAAGCTATCTAAAGTGTATAAGGTGAATCGTACTCGTTTCCTACCTCGATGTTTGATAAATGTACACACTAACTCGTTCCGTGGTTTCTGTACGACGTTACGGTACTCGTGAAGTGAAGGGATCCACCATTTTTGAATCTTGCACCTAGAATTCTGTTGTCGGCCTCTCGTCCAATCAAAATGCATTATTTCGTCAAAGCGTGCAGTCTGTCAGCCAAAGCGTGCATGTAAGGCTCAAAGGATGCAGTCTGTCAGTCAAAGCGTGTAGTCTGTCAGTATACAACTACACCAGTACAAAGATTCACGGCATACAGTGCATTCTGTGTACACTAACTGTACCCCTAGGAGCAGTACGTATTTACACTGAGTTAGTGCATAGGTATATAATAATATCCGAGCAATTAGCGAGGATACTATGTCGTTAACTACAAGAAATTATGGTCACTCGTATACAAAACCAGCTGTTATTGTATTTATTACCCAGCTACAAGAATAATAACAAGTATATTACAGTTTCAGACACCACATCACTGTCAGGCTTGGCAGTTATCCGGTGTAGACTTTCGCCAATAATGTAGTTCACCATTAACCTGGGATTCTAGCATGCAAAGTGTGTTATGACAGTGATTTCTGATGGTAAACGAGATTAATATGATTGATTCTAAATAATTTACATTGAATGAACATTCCAGAAACTTATTTCGTAGTACATGATGATTCAACCTCATCATGGACAGCACTATTTTCCCGGAATCTCCTGCAGGAGATTCTGACATGCCAGAATCTCCGGGTAGCTAATTCCAGGTGCCCTATACATTTCGTATGGAAGCTTTGTAATAGGTGGGTAATAAAACCAGATAATGGAACATATCTAAGCTCATATCTAAGCTGCCTGGAATAACCTGCCTGCAGTTGTACGCAACAAAAACTTTCAAACAATTTAAGAGCATATCTAATCAAAATATAAAGGATACAATATCTCGATGGTAAGACGACTTGAGCCTGCAGACTACATTTGATCATATTGGTTATGAGTATAATTGAGTATGGTCTATTGTGATGCCAGGTGTTTTTTTGGTTTTTTTTATCAATTCAGTCTTTTTTGCCTTCTTTAACTTTTATATCAGTGTATAAATTCAATGTTCCCCTTACTTTTGATCTCTACCTTTACATCTATATGTATTTTAAAATGTATTTGATCACTAGGTGGGGCAAAACACATCTGTGACATAAATTAGTGGTAGTAAAAGCGAGAGGAAAGCCTCACTAGTGGCACCAACAGCGGAGATCAGGGAGTCGCGTTTCAAAAGTGGTCTCCAAATATATACACAATTTTTTTTTCTTATTCAATAAACATACATTTAACGACATAAGGAACTAGCCTTTGATATAGCAGTAAAGTTAACACTGCTGGGGATGAAGGAGAAAGGTGGCTGCACACCACACCACATAGACATGGTATGAGAAGGACTGGTCTTTGTATAGCAGTAAATCTACCACTGCTGGAGATGGAGGAGAAAGGTGGCTGCACACCACACCACACAGACATGGTATGAGAAGGACTGGTCTTTGATATAGCAGTAAATCTACCACTGCCGGGGGTGAAGGAGAAAAGTGGCTGCACACCACACCACACAGACATGGTATGAGAAGGACTGGTCTTTGATATAGCAGTAAATCTACCACTGCCGGGGGTGAAGGAGAAAGGTAGCTATACACCACTATAGACATGGTATGAGAAGGATTGGCCTTTGATATAGCAGTAAATCTACCACTGCCGGGGATGAAGGAGAAAGGTGGCTGCACACCACACCACATAGACATGGTATGAGAAGGACTGGTCTTTGATATAGCAGTAAATCTACCACTGCCGGGGGTGAAGGAGAAAGGTGGCTGCACACCACACCACATAGACATGGTATGACAAGGACTGGCCTTTGATATAGCAGTAAATCTACCACTGCTGGGGATGAAGGAGAAAGGTGGCTGCACACCACACCACATAGACATGGTATGAGAAGGACTGGCCTTTAATATAGCAGTAAGTCTACCACTGCTGGGGATGAAGGAGAAAGGTGGCTGTACACCACAACACATAGACATGTTATGAGAAGGACTGGTCTTTGATATAGCAGTAAATCTACTACTGCTGGAGATGAAGGAGAAAGGTAGCTATACACCACTATAGACATGGTATGAGAAAGATTAGCCTTTGATATAGCAGTAAATTTAACACTGCTGGGGGTGAACGAGAAAAGTGGCTGTGGCGACCTGGAATATCGCTGGCGGTAAATCCCTCTTTATTGAAACTAAACTGATGAAATATGTATGTATACGCAATATGCTTATTCGGTCAATAAAGAAAGTTTGAAAAAAAAAAAAAAAAATCCTGAGCTAACTCCCCATCAATATTAGACAAAGCAAAAACGGGAAAGTTTGCAGATGACATTGCACTTTATTCATATAGTAAAAATTGGAAAGAACTACATGTTGATCTACAAACTTGATTGGATAACAATCTCTGGTACATACAAAACAAACTTAGTATCAATAACTCAAAAAAAACACCATTGTTTTCAACAATAGCAATGTTAACAAAAATCCAACCAAATTGTTGTTTCAAATGTATGTATTTATAACTAACTACCTGGGTGCAATGCTTGATTGTAAACTGGACTGTGAACGTCATATTGATAAATTGTATTAAAATGTTATACCAGCTCACAAAGATGAGACCCTACTTGACTGTTGACACCTCACTTAAGATCTACAAATGGTTTGGGTTGGGTTGGTTTGATTTAACGTCCAGTTAACCATTGCAGGTTCTCACCAGACTTTCTCAAGGTCCTTTTACACCACAAGGGTGGTAATCAAATCTATGAAATGAATTTAGGTGGAAACGTCACCCCTACACATTTACAGAGTTCTTTTACTTCCCACACCACATAGACATGGTATGAGAAGGATTGGCCTTTGATATAGCAGTAAATCTACCACTGCTGGGGGTGAAGGAGAAAAGTGGCTGCAGTGGGACCCGAATCAAAGTCTGACAACCTTGATATTACAAGTCCAGTGCTCTTTACCACTGAGCTAACTCCCCACCCGGGTCGCTTTTGTTATGCTTACATGCAAGCATATCCGGTCTGCACCACGAGGAGGCAAGACAACCAAGAGGGCGAACAGATTGTTAATTGCTGTGCCTTTGGTCAGGAGTGGTCATTGCCCCACCTGGTGTCAGCCCTCTCAACTAGCACCTGCGTGCGCTCCACTCACACCCCCCAGCAGCTCTTTCACACTCACATGCGCTCACACTTCACTTCACCCACCCATACCTCTTCTCTTACTCCCTACGTTCGTTATATACGTATTATATCATATTACTATAATAATTGACATACAACAATCCATCTGTCAATTATTCACTATAATTATTAATCATTCATAGTAATAATTACTTATCACTTATTCATTTTAATAAGACGTCATAAAATTCAATAAAAATTGTATCCAGCCTCTTCTTTTATCAAGGGATAAGGGGTAATGATGCACTGTACCATTGTATCCGACTACGGGGATATATTGTTTATGAATGCAGACAAATTGTTTGTTTGTTGTGGCAGTTTAACGTCCAATTGGTTCAATTAGACTTACTTTGGTTTACTTTACTCAAATTTGCATATCCTGTTGGAATAACATGGTATGCTGCCTGGTTGATCCAGGTATCTTACTCTTTTCAATCATATCTTATCGAAAATCTTTCATTCCTTGAGGAATTTCTCGCTTGCTAGTGTTATGGAAAATACATTGCGTATTCGTGTTACATTCTTTAGGAATTTCTTTCCTGCTCTTTTTTTGTGTTACACTCAGCAGAGTGCTGCATGTCTGCCGCACAGACAAAGGTCACATCGACTGCAGCCTTTTCAGAGTAGTTGCATACAAACTTGTCTGAAAGCACAGAGACAGACTCCAATTTATCATCCACCTAATAGAAAGTGTCCATAGGGAGCCAAAGTGAATCCGCTGAAACCACAGATACCCACCTACAAAACAACGTTTCCGGTGGCCAGTAAGAACGAGGCTTAGTGCTAAAGCTATGGGGGTTTAAGGCTAGACTTTTGTTTTTGGTCTCGTTTTTTACTTTTGAAGTGAAGTTTATAACTATCGTCTCTGAATAATCTTGTTTCATAACTACGATGACAGTTGTTAAGTTTATTAAAAATTTGGATCTAAAAGATTGGAGAATGAGACATATAATCTCGAACCTACATAGTCTAAGTACTGAGCGCCTATATCTGGAAATAGTATTTTGTGACCGGCTATCTGTGGTTGGAGCGGGTTGACTTTGGCTCCCTATGGAAAACACATAGGGAGTTTGTATGGACGTACCCAGCTCAAACAGATATGTTGTATGCTTTGGGTGGCGCATACGGAAAAGTAGTGCATATGGAAAAATAGTGCATAACTAAAACGAACTGATATTGACATGCCACATGTCCAGAAAAGATTGATAAGAAATACAATATAGACTGGTTTCAGATACAAGCGGTTGTATGCTCTGAGCAGTTGACACGTAGTAATATCTGAGCGTATGCGAGGATATTGCGGAGAGTCAACTCCTCGGAGTAAATGGCCGCTTGTATCTGAAACCATTCAATATTGTGTTTATGTACTCCATGAACAGGGCAACATACCCTGCTCAAGTATTTTGTTTGTTTGGGTAGTATAATGTCTGGTTCTCTCTTTTTGATAGATCTTAATTTGTTTCAAAGTTGATACAATATTCTTCCAACACATGTTGACTGGTTTCAGGGACTAATATACATTTTATATATCATAACTCTCATGATAAGTTATATACAGCGGATGGTATGATGAAGTTTATCAATGCTGGTCATGTGGCGCAGTGCACATTCATGTAAATACATAGGTAGATATTTTCTCAATATATATATACTTCTTAATGAGTTACATTCTTGCAATTTTAGCTTACACAGATCTTAAATGCAGTTTTCGATTGAGTTCTCTGTATTTTTAGGTCTAAATTGTTCAAAGGACACAGCTCTATAAACAGGCGAGCATCGGTATTTCTCACAGTTGGGCTTGTCAAGTGGTAGATTGTCTTTGGTTGCTCCTCTGGTAACTCTTCTGTTACTAGAATCTTCAAGGGATTTCAGGTAAAGATGTCCAGATATTTTAAGGGATGCAAGACTCCTAGCAGGAGCATAAGTCTTCTGTCTTTGAAAGGTTGATCATTTAATTCTTTAAGCAGTTCAACTAGACCTTGTTAATGCTGAAATATACAAGGGATTACCCCCTATATCATTTCATGTACATGAGAGTGCAAGGTGACAACTATGTGGACCAAACATGTTACCAACATGTGGGCATTCGACCCTAGTTGTTGAAACAAGGTAACCAAACTGGCAGGAAAATCAAACTAAGCCTACTTGTGCTGAAGTTAGGAGTTTGTTATGGTTACTAGTCCTAGTAATGTGGATTGGTACATTTTGTGTAATAGATCCCTTTGGTCTATTATTGTTTTACTAAATCTTAAGTAAAAACATTCATTGCTAAAGAATCACAACCAGCTGTATCCAACACCAGCTGATGTCAATGGTTCTTCTCCTCCAGGAGATTACATGTGTGGCCTTAAATCTGATAAATGACTCGATCTTTGACTTCAAAAAGAACATTTGGGAGGTTTTTCTCCTGTATGGGTCAACATGTGTGTCTTTAGACTAGCTAATAAAGAGAATCCCTTCTTGCAAACAGAACATTTGTGAGGTTTTTCTCCTGTATGGCTCAACATGTGTGCTTTTAGACTAGCTAATTGAGGGAATCCCTTACTGCAAACAGAACATTCGTGGGGTTTTTCTCCTGTATGGGTCAACATGTGTGCCTTTAGATTAGCTAATTCAGGGAATCCCTTACTGCAAACTGAAAATTTGTGAGGTTTTTCTCCTGTATGGGTCAACATGTGTGTCCTTCGAGTAGATACTTCCCTGAATCCCTTATTGCAAACAGAATATTTGTGAGGTTTTTCTTCTGTATGGGTCAACATGTGTGTCTTTAGACTATCTAATCGAGGGAATCCCTTATTGCAAACAGAACATTTGTGAGGTTTTTCTCCTGTATGTGACAACATGTGTCTCTTTAAATGACCTAACTGACAGAATCCCTTACTGCAAACAGAACATTTGTAAGGTTTTTCTCCTGTATGGGTCAACATGTGTGCCTTTAGATTACCTAATCGTGGGAATCCCTTACTGCAAACAGAACATTTGTGAGGTTTTTCTCCTGTATGGATTGACATGTGCCTCCTTACAGCAGATAAATGACGGAATCCCTTACTGCAAACAGAACATTTGTGGGTTTTTCTCCTGTATGGCTCAACATGTGTGTCTTTAGTTTAGATAATACAGAGAATCTTTTACTGCAATCAGAACATTTGTGAGGTTTTTCTCCTGTATGGGTCAACAGGTGTGTCCTTTGAGTAGATAAGTTGCTGAATCCCTTATTGCAAACAGAACATTTGTGAGGTTTTTCTCCTGTATGGGTCAACATGTGTGTCTTTAGATTACCTAATAAAGAGAATCCCTTCTCGCAAACAGAACATTTGTGAGGTTTTTCTCCTGTATGGCTCAACATATGTCTCTTTAAATGAGCTAACTGACTGAAATCCTTACTGCAAACAGAACATTTGTGAGGGTTTTCTCTTGTATGGCTTAACATATGTCTCTTTAAATGAGCTAACTGACTGAATCCCTTACTGCAAACAGAACATTTGTAAGGCTTTTCTCCCAAATGGGTCAACTTGTGTGCCTTTAGATAAGATAACTGACTGAATTCCTTACTACAAACTGAACAGTTGTGAGGTTTTTCTCCTGTAAGAGTGATCATTTTCTCATTTAATGGGATAAATCACCGAAATCCTAACTGCAAACCACATTTGTGAAGTATTCACCATGCAAATTTTTCTTGTGTTCCTCACACAAGATAGACTGAACCTTAACACAGATAGAACATTTTAAAGCAATTCATTCCTGTATATGTCAATACAGTAGAACCCTGGGTAAGCGGACACCCTCCGTTCCGGGCCAAAGTGTCTACTTAGGCGGGGTGTCCGCTTACGTGAGGTTAAAATAAACATCTAATAGAGGGAACCGTTCCGAGCAAAGGTGTCCGTTAAGGCGGGGTGTCTGCTTACGCGGGGTGTCCGTTAGGTGGGGTTCTACTGTATCCTCACATGGGATAGATGACAGATTCCTTACTGTGACCAGAACTATTGTAAAGTTAATCTCTAGTATGGGTTGTCATGTGTGTCTTTCAATTGTGAAAAATTCATTGCCACAGCCAAACATTCTTGATCTGTAGGTCTCTCTTGTATGAGTCTTTGTGTGTTTATGGTGTCTGGATGCACATCTTCACCCCACAACTGGATTTCATCTGATTGTTCCACAGGGTCTTCAAAATTCTGCCGTCCAACGAGAGAAGGGATACTGCAAATCTGGTAGGAAAGACAAAGCAAAAAGGAACAGGTGAATTCTGATCAGTGCCATAATAGTGCCAGCATCTCTTGTCCTCTATAAACAGGTAAAAAAATTAGTCTGCTCTCATCAACGAATGGTGTAAACATTCACAAATGGTTATCAATGTTAAAAAGACTAAGTTGTGCGTATTTGCCCCCAAGGTAAAGCTAAACCGCATGAATTATCATGACAAAGAAAATATAGTGAGTATAGTGGCAAAGCCATACCATACTGTGACTGCTTCACTTACCTGGGTATTCAACTAGACTCATCTATGAATTGGGAAAATTGTAATAATAATGTCATAAAACAGGTAAGTCATATACAAAAGCTTAATAGCTCATATTTTTGATTACCCTGGCCACTACCTAGTCGGGGCAAATGAATCGCTTAAAAACAAATTACAAAGGTTGCAAAACAGGGCCTTGCGGATCTGTACGCATACTGCAGGTACACCGAGAGTATACGGTTATGCTCTGATACAACAGGGGGCGCCACCACTCCCGTCACCACCGCCGCATCTGCAGGCGGAGGTAGCTTCACTCACACCTGAGACTCTGAACACACCACACGGACTTACACACACCTAGAACACTTCGCTTTTCCTTTCTACATTCGCAACATGCCTTGTTACTCAAAGTGCCGGGCGGGAAGCCACACATAGGAACCGGGAACAGTGCCGTAGCTGTGAGGATGTCGTAATAAGATAAAATGTATATACTTTACTGGTACATACTCACATACCGCGTTTCTTTTGATAAAAATATTCCACTCGCTCTGCGAGCTCGTGGAATATTTTTATCAAAAGAAACAAGGTATGTGAGTATGTACCAGTAAGGTAATACATTTTTATTTTATTATATACCTTCAAGTATAAGTATTTGATGAATTACAGAAGGAAATCTGCTGTCCAAGCTGGATTCAAAGTGTGCTGGTATATCTGTTGACATCTTAGTGAAAGTCAAACACAGAATATGCTCTAAGCACATTTTTTACTCTTTTTTTCCCTTCAACTCCTGTGATCCTTTGCACACATAAATTAGCGGAGTGCTGCAAGTCACTGCCAGCATTTCATAAGTAGGTCAATGCAATTTTTTTCAGCCAATCAGAATTTGTATTCAAAGTAGGGTGGTACGTCATTTTATACCACATACTGTGCCGGTATATATTTAATATATACCCTAGCAGAGGTTGGTATTTGTGTAACATACTGGCACAGGTATATAATAAACACAGTTACCCCGATTCATTTGGATAGTATGCATTCCAAACCTACAAGGAAATATCACAGCAGCTTGTCACAGCCTCTGAATGCTACCAGTTTCTTGTCAAAGGAACTAATTAAAGGTACTGAGGAATTAGAGTCCAGGTCGTTGTCACACAAGACGGATGACAGCCAAAATGGCGCATTACATCTGACTGTTAGTATTTTTACTCCAAGTGACTATTCAGAATTCCCTTCCTTGATGAGTTTTACTCATTGTAATAGCTAATAATATACATACATACATACCCTGTTACCATGGTTACCACAAATGAATAAACACCCATAGTTTGTTTATGGTTTAACATCCCAGGGGACCCTGAGGGTATATAGGGACCAAAACACCAATAGACTCAAGAGCATGCATGCCTATGTAAGGCAATACTACATAAGACTCATAAATAATTCCTTACACACCTCTCAACACAACTTTTGTATTTGAAAACACAAATACAGTTATTACAATCGATAGTTTGTTTCTGTAATCAAACATCTCGTTAGACTAGTTACATCCTTTTGAGACTGATGTTTTAATCAATAATTCAAGACATGAAAACCACTTCCACTAATCTACTCATGAACTCATAAACAATATTAGGGTTTTCTATTGCTATCATTTGCAATATATGGACACCCATACACTATTAAGAACAATATAGGAACTATTGAGATTTCTTCACTCTATATGAGAATAACAATTTCTGGATACTGAGTTCTTCTCAATATAAGATTACATATGGAAATTGACTTTAATGAAACTAAGGATAATATATGACTCAGTGTTTACGCTCAACAATTCAATTCGGTACAATTATAATCATCTCACACACTGGTTAATAGCTAGCTATTACTTCTTGGCCACCAAAGTTCGAGCCTCTATCTTGGGAATGACCATCTCTCTCATTTCTGCAGTTACTGGGAGATTCATTCTCAGTTGTTTACAACTTTCCCCTATTTGATTTGAACTGATAATCCATGTTGGTTTTTGTCCTCTTCGGATACCTCGCTATCCTCTAACCAATCAACCTGAATAATCTTTTTCTTATACAGGTAATAGAAAATCACCATCACTCATATAACAGCTATTAATAACAAAATAACCACCCCCTACCGCATTGAGAACAGTATCCCAGCCCTGGGAATCCATATAAGTTCTTTACACAATTCATTAATCCTGATTAAAGGAATCAATACCCTATTTTTCAAATTTGTCTGCCTTGATAATTTTGGAGTTCAATTTCCATGAAAATATTGAATTTGGGCAGTATCAGTTTGGACTTGGGCCTAATAGTGAAGGACTTATGGCCTTTGTTAATGCCCTGTACATCCCATTCTTCCCCTTTTAGTATAGACATTGGTGGAACAGCATAAGTTTTCACTCCCTCATGTTGAATTTGTTTTGTTATTTTGCTAGGACACATATGGTTCAATACATTTTTAGATCTGACCTTAATTGAATAGTTCTTTCTTCAACCTAATCACCTTTGATTGCGCCAGTGAAGACTTAGATACCATTACATTACAATAGCTAGCCTCTATCTCACAATGATCTCTAGTTCACAACCATTCTTATTATCCAGCTTATAGAAAGTGTCAATAGAAAACACATAGGGAGTGTATATGGAACATACCCTGCTTATACAGAAACGTTGGTCCAGAGGGCCAATAGAGCGTATGGAAAATAGTGCGTAACTAAAAGGAACTGATATCGACAAGCCACTTGTCCAGAAAAGGTGAATAATAAATACAATATAGACTAGTCTCCTCGGAGCATACGGCTGCTTGCATCTGAAAACGGTCAACATTGTGAACATACCCTGCTCAGGTGTTTTATTTGTTTGGGTAGTTTAATGTCAAATTTGTTCAACTAGACTTTGCTGAAATATACAAGGGATTGCCACCTATATCATTTCATGTACACGAGAGTGCAAGGTGACAACTATGTGGACCAAACATGCTTCCAACAGTGGGCATTGGACCCTAGTTATAGAAAAAATGAAAACAAGCTGCCAGGAAAATTAGACTAAGCTTAATTGCGCTGATGTTAAGAGCTTGTTCTGGTTACAAGTCTCTAGTAACATGGATTGGTACATTTTTTGTAATAGATACCTATAGTCTATCATTATTTTGTACCAATTTGGGGCCTTAAAAGATGTTACTAAGACATGGGAACTGCTCTTAGGTGAATTGTATGAAGTTTGTAATATTGTCAATAGGAAATAGTGTATCCCGTTTGTTTGTGTAGTTTTACGTCTCAGTAGGCTAGTGACGTCCTTTTAAGACTGACTCATTGGTTGACCTATCAGGTTCTTGTAAGGTATATTAATTCAATTTTGGTCTGCTTGTAGCAGTGGGACCCTATGCCCTTTTTATAGTGCTGCCTCACTGAAGGGCTGTGCTGCAGACCATGGACACAACACTCCACCAGTCACATTATACTGACAACAGTAAACCAGTCGCTACACCATACCAATTTGGTCAGCAAGCTCACGAGTGTATAGCATTGTAAACTTGTAACTCTCTAGTAGATCAGCTTGCTGCAAAATAGTCTCAGCTACACGGTAACCTCACACATCTGAGACTTGAAGTACTGAGGACAGACGATCAAATCTTATCAATCCATTTTAATTATCAGAACACAATCCATAAGCAATGAACAAGCAAAGTACATAGTTCAATAACCCTTTAAGTACAAACCATTTCAATATTAGATATCCATAACATATGATTACTCCAAGTTCGCTTTTTTCACATTCACATGTTGTTCACATCATTCCAGTAAGTGATATCCAGCAAATATCAGTGATCCTAGCAGTCCATTGTCTCATCACCATACTTAATCCTTCATTCAACTATAACACATTCATCGCCCTATCATTTCAGCATTCCATCGTTCTAGTCAGCCCTATGATTCTAGTCTACAAATCGGATAATCATTCATAAAATGTGTCTCGCTCACAATCCAGTCTTATGTAAGTCCCTTTCTTAGTTATGTAGTGTTAGGAGTTCAGGTGTGCTTACTCCATGTTCTCTCCCTATGAGAGACATCTCTATGAATGTCGGTTTTCAAGTGACTCACAGAGTAAAGCTGAATTTAGGCAATCTCTTATGATACAAGCCACCTTAGTTCAGGTAGACCGAGGCCTCGGGAGCCTACTGAGTGGTCTGATCCCTGCATAGCAGTGGACAGTGCTCACCTACACCTCGTCCAGCTTTTGACTTCTTACTCACTGCTGCTCAGGGCAGACAGCACATACACAATAATGACTGGCTTTGTGTACGAGTGGCCGTAATCTCTGAGTAGTTGACGCATAGTAATATCCGAGCAATAAGCGAGGATATTACCTTGTCAACTACGAGGAAATTACGGTCATTCATATACAAAACCAGTTGTTATTGTATTTATTACCCATCTACAAGATTGATAACAAATCTATTGCAATTTAAAAGTTTCTGTACGCCATTTAGTTCAAGACATCAGATTTTATATATGTATGTAACTTGATTCGAGCTCAGACTATAGTGGTGATTTTGTATGTATTACTGGACACTTTTCTTTGTTTGAAATTTATTTTACTACATGGTACATTATATCGGTACTTGGATTGCAAAATTATTGGTGTTATCTTGGACATATGATTGGAATGAAAACTTATCGAGTTGTATGGCCAATGTATACCATATTGGCTTAAACATACTTGAATGACACTTACATTGTTGGTTGTTATCAACACACTGGCAATTTGTGTGCCAGTCATTGATTGTAAACAATTGGAAACTGCGTCTGCATTCAATCCAGCTGTATCAGTTGTGCAGACGGCAGTATAAACATAGAAAATAAAAATTTAAAAAAAAATGCTCGCTTACCCCTCACACCTTCCAACCCTATCCTCATTCAGATCCGGAAATAGGGCAGGTGGTCAAGGTCATAAGGGTGGCGCTGTGATCGCTATGATAACGGGTTTCGCTGGTTCTATATACTTGATAAACTACCAGCCTGGGACCAGCGAAATTCCCGCACCCCAGAACGAGGCGAGCGCTGTGAGGGTGAAGCCAACACTGCAGCAAGCGCCAAATACCACTATAACAATGAAAATGTAAATCGCTCTTCTGTCGTAAATAAATGGCCAATTTTTACAATTGAAATATTTTTAGAAAGCTGGGACATAGACCTATCTGTTGGTATATATATGATCTACCTGTGTTTTAGCTATGATTTCCTGTCATAGCTTGAACCTCAAAATTGTTTGGGTAAAAAAAACCCACAAACCTGTCATCTTCCTGCTTTCAAAGTGATTTAATGAAAAATCTATCACGATGACCTATAGAAATAAACATCCTACGTTCTTAGGCATTTCAAGACGATTAAAATGATACCAATATTACCAGGTTGTGATAGATATTTCCTGAGGTAATAAACTAATAATGCACCAGTTAATTGTCAGGAAATTTGGGAATTTATCACAATATTTGATCATGTTTTAAGTCTGATACAATAATAAACCTTTTACAGTAGGAGAATTAAAAAATAAGATATACTGGGGAATAATTATTGCACTTATAAAATATAGCAACCTTTGACAACTATGTATCAAAGCCAGGATCTAAAATGCAATAATATCTGAAAATCAAATTTTTTCTAGTGCTCTTTTTGACTCCTTGTCATCTATGATAATGCACCATTATCTCTGGAAATATTTATCACAGCCTAGCAATATAGGTATCATATTAATTGTAATGAAATACATAATAATATAGGAAAGTTATTTCTTTAGGTCATCCCGGTAGATTTTTCAATAAATCTCTGAAAACAGGAAGGTTACATGTTTTGGTAATTTTTACCTAAAACAATGTCAATGTTCAATCTATGACAAGAAATGTTAGCCATAACACAGGTATATCATATATATGTACCAGCAGATAGGCCCAAGTCTCAGCTTTCTAACAATGTATTGTTTATACAAATCGGCAGATTAGTTAAGACATGAGAGCGATTTCCATCTTTCAAGTTAGAGAAGCAATAGTATTATTATCAATATTCAGGACTGAGTGGAGAGGGCTCGTCTCGTTTTCACGAGACGTACATAGGCAGCCATTACAAGATGGCGCCAGTGTGAAGAGGGTCTATACAGGACTAAATGATTCCTGACTAAAAGATAAGGCTAGAATAGCTCTAACATTTTACAACTTGTCGTGTGGCGCAGTGCAGAGCATGTACATGTGAATACATAGGTAGATATTTTCTCATTACATACTTCTTAATGAGTTACATTCTTGCAATTTCAGCATGACACAGATCTTAAATGCAGTTTTCGATTGAGTTCTCTGTATTTTTAGGTCTAAATTGTTCAAAAAGGAAACAGCTCTATAAACAGGCAAGCATCTGTATTTCTCACAGTTGGGCTTGTCAAGTGGTAGATTGTCTTTGGTTGCTGCTCTGGTAACTCTTCTGTTACTAGAATCTTCAAGGGATTTCAGGTGTAGATGTCTAGATAAGAGATCACAAGACTCCTATCAGGAGCATAAGTCTTCTGTCTTTGAAAGGTTGATCATTTAATTCTTTAAGCAGTTCAACTAGACTTTGCCGAAATATTCAAAGGATTGCCACCTATATCATTTCATGTACATGAGAGTGCAAGGTGACAACTATGTGGACCATACATGCTACCAACATGTGGGCATGTAGCCCTAGTTGTTGAAACAAGGTTACCAAACTGGCAGGAAAATCAAACTAAGCCTACTTGTGCTGAAGTTAGGAGTTTGTAATGGTTACTAGTCTCTAGTAATGTGGATTGGTACATTTTGTGTAATAGATCCCTTTGGTCTATTATTGTTTTACTAAATCTTAAGTAAAAACATTCATTGCTAAAGAATCACAACCAGCTGTATCAAACACCAGCTGATCTCAATGGTTCTTCTCCTCCAGGGGATTACATGTGTGGCCTTAAATCTGATAAATGACTTGATCTTTGACTTCAAAAAGGATATTTGGGAGGTTTTTCTCCTGTATGGCTCAACATGTGTGCCTTTAGACTAGCTAATTGAGAGAATCCCTTACTGCAAACAGAACATTTGTGAGGTTTTACTCCTGTATGGGTCAACATGTGTGTCCTTCGAGTAGATACGTCCCTGAATCCCTTACTGCAAACAGAACATTTGTGAGGTTTTTCTCCTGTATGGGTCAACATGTGTGCCTTTAGATTACCTAATAAAGAGAATCCCTTCTTGCAAACAGAACATTTGTGAGGTTTTTCTCCTGTATGGGTCAACATGTGTGTCTTTAGATTATCTAATCGAGTGAATCCCTTCTTGCAAACAGAACATTTGTGAGGTTTTTCTCCTGTATGGGTCAACTCATGTGTCCTTAGAGAAGATAACTGACTGAATCCCTCACTGCAAACAGAACATTTGTGAGGTTTTTCTCCTGTATGTGACAACATGTGTCTCTTTAAATGACCTAACTGACCGAATCCCTTACTGCAAACAGAACATTTGTAAGGTTTTTCTCCTGTATGGGTCAACATGTGTGCCCTTAGATTACCTAATTGAGAGAATCCCTTACTGCAAACAGAACATTTGTGAGGTTTTACTCCTGTATGGGTCAACATGTGTGTCCTTCGAGTAGATACGTCCCTGAATCCCTTACTGCAAACAGAACATTTGTGAGGTTTTTCTCCTGTATGGGTCAACATGTGTGCCTTTAGATTACCTAATAAAGAGAATCCCTTCTTGCAAACAGAACATTTGTGAGGTTTTTCTCCTGTATGGGTCAACATGTGTGTCTTTAGATTATCTAATCGAGTGAATCCCTTCTTGCAAACAGAACATTTGTGAGGTTTTTCTCCTGTATGGGTCAACTCATGTGTCCTTAGAGAAGATAACTGACTGAATCCCTCACTGCAAACAGAACATTTGTGAGGTTTTTCTCCTGTATGTGACAACATGTGTCTCTTTAAATGACCTAACTGACTGAATCCCTTACTGCAAACAGAACATTTGTAAGGTTTTTCTCCTGTATGGGTCAACATGTGTGCCCTTAGATTACCTAATTGAGTGAATCCCTTACTGCAAATTGAACATTTGTGAGGTTTTTCTCCTGTATGGCTCAACATGTGCCTCTTTAGTTTAGATAATTCAGAGAATCTTTTACTGCAATCAGAACATTTGTGAGGTTTTTCTCCTGTATGGGTCAACATGTGTGTCCTTCGAGTAGATACGTCCCTGAATCCCTTACTGCAAACAGAACATTTGTGAGGTTTTTCTCCTGTATGGTTCAACATGTGTGTCTTTAGATTAGATAATACAGGGAATCTTTTACTGCAAACAGAACATTTGTGAGGTTTTTCTCCTGTATGGGTCAACATGTGTGTCTTTAGATTACCTAATAAAGAGAATCCCTTCTTGCAAACAGAACATTTGTGAGGTTTTTCTCCTGTATGGCTCAACATATGTTTCTTTAAATGAGCTAACTGACTGAATCCCTTACTGCAAACAGAACATTTGTAAGGCTTTTCTCCCAAATGGGTCAACTTGTGTGCCTTTAGATAAGATAACTGACTGACTTCCTTACTACAAACCGAACAGTTGTGAGGTTTTTCTCCTGTAAGAGTGATCATTTTCTCATTTAATGGGATAAATCACCGAAATCCTAACTGCAAACAACATTTGTGAAGTATTCACCATGCAAATCATCACACAAGATAGACGGAACCTTAACACAAATAGAACATTTTAAAGCAATTCATTCCTGTATATGTCAATATATGTATCCTCACATGGGATAGATGACAGATTCCTTACTGTGTCCGGAACTATTGTAAAGTTAATCTCTAGTATGGGTTGTCATGTGTGTCTTTCAATTGTGTGAAAGAAAAATTCATTGCCACAGCCAAACATTCTTGATTTGTAGGTCTCTCTTGTATGAGTCTTTGTGTGTTTATGGTGTCTAGATGCACATCTTCACCCCACAACTGGTTTTCATCTGATTGTTCCACAGGGTCTTCAAAATACTGCCGTCCAACGAGAGAAGGGATACTTCAAATCTGGTAGGAAAGACAAAGCAAAAAGGAACAGGTGAATTCCGATCAGTGTCATAATAGTGCCAGCATCTCTTGTCCTCTATAAACAGGTCAAAAAATGATTCTGCTCTCATCAACGAATGGTGTAAACATTCACAAATGGTTATCAATGTTAAAAAGACTAAGTTGTGTGTATTTGCCCCCAAGGTAAAGCTAAAAACCGCATCAATTATCATGACAAAGAAAATATAGTGAGTATAGTGGCAAAGCCATACCATACTGTGACTGCTTCACTTACCTGGGTATTCAACTAGACTCATCTATGAATTGGGAAAATTGTATTGGAGAAAGGTGGCTGCAGTGGGACCCGGATCAACAAAGTCTGACAACCTTGGAATCATAAGTCCAGTGCTCTTTACCACAGAGATAACTCCCCACCCCGGTCGCTTTTGTTATGCTTGCATGCAAGCATATCCGGTCTGCACCAGAAGGAGGTGAGGTGACCAAGAGGGTGAACAGATTGATGATTGCTATCCACCCCAGCAGACCAGTGCTGGTCAGTCTCTAGTAACATGGATTGGTACATTTTTTGTAATAGATACCTATAGTCTATCATTATTTTGTACCAATTTGGGGCCTTAAAAGATGTTACTAAGACATGGGAACTGCTCTTAGGTGAATTGTATGAAGTTTGTAATATTGTCAATAGGAAATGGTGTATCCCGTTTGTTTGTTTGTGTAGTTTTACGTCTCGGTAGGCAAGTTACGTCCTTTTGAGACTGATTCATTGGTTGACCTATCTGGTTCTTGAAAGGTATATTAATTCAACTTTGGTCTGCTTGTAGCAGTGGGACCCTATGCCCGTTTTATAGTGCTGCCTCACTGAAGGGCTGTGCCGCAGACCATTGACACAACACTCCGCCGGTCACATTATACTGACAACGGCAAACTAGTCGCTGCAACATATCCAGTGAAGCATACACAAGGGGCTCTGAAGGGATATCTCTGATACATTTGTTCTAATCTACTTTAAAAGAAGTACCTGAAGTGTAGGATAATGCCAATATATCTACCCCATTTATCTCTAAGTCCATTTTGTCATCCATTGGTACTGGGAGGTATTGTAGGGCATAATTCAAGAATATCTCTTCGGATACTAATACAATAGATACTTGGCAAATTAACTGGTGAATTTTTTCAATTGATTTCTGCATAGGAATTACTTTTAAATGTTTGTAATACCAGTTTTCATTAAGAGCTGCTCTATCTGTCTTTTGCATTGCCCCCAAAGTTTATTGTAATATCCACGGTGGTAGAATGTCTTGATCTAAATCATCTCTTTCTAAATAGAGGAAATGTCTATGGCATTTTGAGTATATTTTTTTCGTTCCAATGGGGGCGACTATCAGTTCCGTGGTAGGAAAAAAAATCATTTGTGATCGTAATGTGGTGGGCGCTGGATCTCTCTCGCGATACACCTTGACTACATAAACAGAAATGTCTATGGCATATTTTAGTTTTGCGACTTATAATATTTCTGGTTGGCCTTCTATGATCCTATGGATCTATAGGTCAGCTACTGCATCGTCTAGGGCCTTAATATGATTCCTAAGTAATATAACTATGTCATATAATCTTGTCATGGCGTTTTATTGTGCAATTCAACAAGGACTTCTTGATTTCCTCTGGAATATAGCCTAGTCATGCTGATGACGAATATCATCTGATGGAAGTGATGATGAACCACTCACAATGACATCTGGGACCTGTTTCAGTAGGCTCGTGACATGAGGCCTAGACAGACATCAACAGCGGCACCAACAGTGCAAGCAACAGCGGAAAAAGACTAGCAAATATAAGAAAATCGGAGTTTCCAATCTTTTTCATATTTGGGACGACTATAGGTTATATGTATCCCCTACTCATGTTAAGGTGTCATTGCTTAATTCCTACGAGAAATGAGTGAAACTTTGTGTGTCATCGACTGCAATCTTGTGATCTGTCCGTATGGTGTCAGAGACGCCATCTAGACATGTCACGAAACTACTGAAACAGGTCCCAGCAGTGCTCATATTCCGTCCTTCACAATCTGTACATAATCAGATGTAGCTGTACCAAATAAGAATTTGGTGAGTTTTCTGACTATGTTAAGGAGACAACATTTTATCCTAGTATTTTGTGGTTTCTGCAGTGATGATAGTTGTAGTTTCCGTAATCGATACTGTCTCATATTGGATTCAATATCCATGTGTCCATGAGTGTCCTATTAACTTTGTTCATGGATTTGGTGTTCCATTCGAAGGTAATGTTACCCCTTTGGTTTGTGTGTAGTTGAATCGTGACCACCAGAGACCATACTTTGGCATTAATTTGACATTTTCCTTCTTTAAGTAAAATGACTCCATCCCTTCACTCACTTCAGGAAAATTAAACTAAGCCTAATTGCGCTGATATTAAGAATTTGGTTTGGTTGATTTAACATCCAATAATCATAATTAACTGTTATCAGACTGCTGTGGTTAATACTTTTCTAAGTGGTTCCTAACTGAAGTGTTGGGTCTTTTGCGAGGAGGGAACAGGCAATGTACTGGTTTTTATAACTTGGACACCCCAAGGAATCCAAGAGTTTTTTTGCCAGTGTTGTGGAACACCCTGTACATTGATGTTGTATCTTCAGGAATCCTAATACCTGACAATGCAGCATGAGATGTTTTGCACTCAAAGGAGTGTTGCATGGTTGGCACACACGTGCTAATTCACCTCTCCATATGTCAGCCTGGTGTGACCAGGCCGCAGACAGTTTCACCTGTCAGTTTCACCCGTTCCAATCTTGTCAGGTTTCCTTGTGTGAAAGTTTGGTTGATAGATGGTATTATCTCTGGTAGTTTGTTATTTTTAGTGCCATTCCAGGCACTCTGCCTGCTTTTTTGCAAAAACTTGTTAATCATTAGAGTGCACTGTATAAGTGCCCAAAAGTGAGTTAATTACAGCAGAGTTGGCTGTTAAGAAATAGTCTATGTTAGAAGAGTGACTCGACGGGTAGGGTTGAGCACGGTGGAGAATGAGATGTCAATTAACAAGTGACTCAATGCTTCCTGAGGGTTGGTTTGTTTATTTGGGTAATTTAACGTAAAATTAGTTCAATTAGACTTTTCCAGAGGGTAGCTGAGACTATTGGTTATGCTTAGTCACATGGTGAGAGGGCACTGAGCCTATCAGGGTTGATGGTGGCGTGAGACTTTGTTTGTTTGTTTAGTTTCACATCCAATTTGTTCAATTAGACTTACATTGGATTTGACTGAATCTATGAGATGAATGTAAACGCTACACATTTACTGAAGTGAGAGTTCTTTTACTTCCCACACCACATAGACATTGTATGCAAAGGATTGGCCTTTGATATAGCAGTAAATCTACCACTGCTGGGAGGTGAAGGAGAAAAGTGGTTGCAGTGGGACACAAATCAACAAATTCCTGTGCTCTTTACCACTGAGCTAATTCCCCACCCACCCCGGTTGCTTTAGTTATGCTTGCATGCAAGCATATCCGGTCTGCACCATGAGGAGGCGAGGCAACCAAGAGGGCGAACAGATTGGTAATTTCTGTCCACCCCAGCAGACCAGTGTGAGACTTGATTCTGCAGCCAGCGCTACTCAGTTCGCAGAAAGACATGGAGCGATAAGGAGTGATTAACTAGGGGTAGCAGTTTTTAACGCATTGGGCCATCAACTTCCCAGGAGGGATGTTGAGCTATTGGGTTTGTAGGTTTGTGGGTTGATTTAACGTCAAGTTAACCATTGCAGGTTCTCACCAGACTTTCTCAAGGTTCTTTTACACCACAAGGGTGGTGAATGAATCTATGAGATGAATGTAGGAGAAATCCCACCCCTACACATTTACCGAGGTGAGAGTTCTTTTACTTCCCACACCACATAGACATGGTATGAGAAGGATTGGCCTTTGATATAGCAGTAAATCTACCACTGCTGGGGGGTGAAGGAGAAAAGTGGCTGCAGTGGGACCCGAATCAAAAAAAGTCCTGTGCTCTTTACCACTGAGCCATCTCCCCACCCTCCCCGGTCGCTTTAGTTATGCTTGCGTGCAAGCCTATCCGGTCTGCATCACGAGGAGGCGTGGCGACCAAGAGGATGAACAGATTGGTAATTTCTGTCCACCCCAGCAGACCAGCTGTGAAGATTCTACTTCTGCTGTGTAAGGCCTTTTTCAGGGTTTGCATCCTTTGAACCATCTGTGTAGATGGGTGTATAGTCTTTGAAAAGTACCTTACCGTATGGTAGTCATCCATAAATACACTGTTTTTTGCTAGCTCAAAGAAAACTACTGGTATTTCCTTTTCCCTTGGAGGTGTTTCAGATGGTTCTTCTACTCGTACTCTGTGCATTGGAATACCTGCCTCCCTGAACAGAGCCTTTGCTCGCTCAGAGAAAGGTTTAATGGTATTTGGCTTTTCCCTGTAAATGGTGTCTTGTACAGTGTTAGTAGTATTTCAGAATCTGCACCCCATTTGGGATGACTGAGGACCTTCAGGAGGTCCATGGCTTTTTGACACTTTCTTCTCAAATACTCAACATGTAGTTTGAAGGACAATATCCTGTCAAACACCAGCCAAGGAATTTTACCTCCTGTTTGACTGACAGTTCCTTGTTCTGGAGGTAAAAAGAAGGCTTTTCCTTACATCCTCTCCTACAACAGAAATGGACTGCACATGTTTAGCCTCAGAGAATTTGAATCCATTTTAGTTGCTCCAAACCTGTAGTTGGTTGAGTGTTTGCTGGAGTTTCCTTTCTATGTGGCTGCCCTTGCAGCATATAACAAACTCATCGACTAATAGACAGCAGTTAACATCCTGCTTGAGCTGCTTTACTATGTCATTGATCTTGATGCCAAACATGGTGAAAGGACACAACATTGGGGTACACCCATTTCCTGGTTGATGTTCTCTGACAGTACTGACCAAAGACAGACATTGAATGTCCCGTTGGTCAGAAAACCTATAAACTTTGTAAGTCTTTCTCACAGACCCAATTGCTGGATATCTGGGAGGATGACATGTTTCCATGTGGTGTCATAGGCCTTTTCCAGATCTAAGAAGATCCAGACAATGTGTTCTTTATAGGCAAACCTGTCTCAGAACCAGCATCCTAACTGTACAAGGTGGTCTGTTGGGCTATGTCCCTTGCAGAAACCAGACTTGTAGGAGTAAACAAATTATTGGACTCTAGATACCATACCAATTTGTTGTTTACCATTCTTTCCACGCTTTTAGCCAAGCAACTGGTCATTGCTATTGGTCGGTAGCTTGAGGCAAGACAGGGATCGTTTCTGGTTTGGGAATTGGTGTTCTGGTAGTATGGTTGTTGACTAATTGCTTAGCCTTAATTAACAATGAACTAAAAACGGGAGCTGTTATGGATATTACCAACGGGGTATCCCAAAACCTACATGAGTATGTTAGGACGTCTGGTGAGAGAGAGAGACTTTACTAACCCTAACTCAACACTCACGGCATCCAACGTTAAGTTAAGGAACTACCGTTTGATACTTATTATTTAATTACAGCACATAGTGGCCAATGGAGGAAACACAATAATAGGTTTAATTAATTAGAATTCTAGTGTTGACACCTAGCGGTGAACACGACATAAACAGACATGGATTTGCCTTACACGTTTAGAGAATATTGACTAATTATCTTCTGTGATTCAGTTGTTAATTAATTATGTTTTCTTTCAATATTTCATAATGAGCATACTAACGTCTAGACTTATAGAGATGGAGATTAAGCCAATCTCTTTATTTATAATTACATTATCATAACTTAACGTAATCATTCTGATATTAATTAAGTTGAGATAAGTAAGTAATTAATGAGGGGAGGTAGAGACAACCCTCAGCAGTGTGTTGGCAGGCTACCAAAATCTATTATTTTCCTTACCAACAGCGAGGCACTGTAATGGAATCTTTAATTAAGTTATTTCCTTGTCAATGATCAAGAATCATTAACTTACTGAATATCATTCGCTATTAGATCGTGTCTTGAGTATTCATGGAAGAGATCAGAGATTGAAGTAAAGTTCTAATTTCTTTAATAATTCACACAATGTTACACAGCGTTTACATTCACAACATGGCTTCAGGTAATTGGCATTTTCAATTCACACGCACATTTGGCTAAGTGCCAAATTGCAATAACAGATAAAGTCTATTTGTTGTCGGACACCAAAGTCAGAATATTATTGACTTTTCTTCAAAGTGTCTGATAAATCATTACAACAGTTTCTAAGCTGGAAAGCAGCCAATGTTCAAAGTTCTTTAAATAGAGTTCCTAACAGCATAGTTGGCTGAGAGAATTCAGTCATTGTACTTATAGCATGATAATATCATAGTAATGATTTGATTTCAACCATACAACTTAACTCACCCATTTACGGAACATCCGTAGTGAACTAACATGATTCCTTTTAGTTAACTCAGGTTCATTGAAAATTTACAGTCCCATATTTGTCGAAATTGAAATGTTGAAAATATTAATAAAGTTTGTTCACTTATAAATAAATTGAGAAAGTTGAAGATGGAACCGATGTGAGTCCAGAGATTCTGAAACAGAGTATGTGTCCTTGGAAAGTCCCTATCCAAGTCACTTTCTGCGCTCCCAGAAACTAAGGAAAGTTTCCTTAGCTGATCCTACTCAATTGAATTCACTGCTGAATCCGTGCACCTTGCTGGTTCCGGTGCCAAGCAAAACATGTCTTGACAGCAGGAGATGGTAGTGGAGACTGACGATACGGTCAGCTCCAAAGCGAATCTCTAATGAGCTTTTACTAGAGGATCATGGGAGAATCATTATGGAATCTCGTTTGAATTCACATAGGTTCGAGAGCGCATGATTATGTTAAATAGCTCCAGGAACTCGGGAATACCCCAAGGGGTACTCCTTGGGAAACTCCAGAGACAACTCCTTAAGCGTCATAGCCATGTCAGAGTCTATTCCTAGAAGCACAGTGTGTTCCCCAAGTATAGTGAGTAGTATAGGGAACATCACCTTACACACGGCTACCTATTTTCCAAACCTATTCAGCCTACACACTGCTTACTCAACCTTAGTTTATTACTGTCAATACACTGACCTTTATTATCAATACTTAATAACATGTTAAAACATTATTACTAACAAATTGACAACTATTTGCACACATAACCAATGATTAATTAACATAACCTTTAAACCTTTTTATAATACCTTTGCACATCAATAACCTTAATATTGTGCTGTTTTTTTGTTACAGCACATTGGTATCACAGTTGCCTCTGACCAGGATGGTGGGAAAAGACCAGTTATCATTGAACACCTCCAGAAGCAGGTCAAGTGTTTGCTTTGGGAGGTATTTCAGCACCTGGTAGTGTATATCATAAGGGCCCGGGCAGGAGTCCCTTGATTGGGTGAAGGCATGCTTCAGCTCTTCCAAGGTGAAAAGCCTGTTCTAAGCTTCCTCATTATTACTTGTGAAATTGGATCTTATTTTCTCCTACCCCAATTTGTGCTCTTGAAATGTATTTGAGCAATTGTTTGCTGATGACACCTGGCTGAAGTGATCAGCTAGGGCATTGGAGATGTCTTTGTGTGTTTCTAATATGTCTGCTCCCCTCTTAAGATGATGAACCATCTGTCCATGCTTTTCTCATTGAGAGGGAGTGAACATAGTTATGGAATGATTCTCTTTTTTTCCTTTTTGAATGTTTGTTTTGCCCATGCCTGTGCTTGCAGATATTCATGCATGCTTTGTTGGATGCAGTTCTTGCTGAACCTGCGGAAAGCTCTTGTTTGTCTGCTTTCCAATTTGTTCAATTAGACTGAAGGGCTCTTCTACGGTCACTTCTGGCTTTGTGGCACTTCTCATTAAACCAAGGGCATCTTTGCTTTTTACTGCCTTAGTGTTTCCATATTAAGAGCTTCTTAGGGTAATTAGTCTCTAGTAACATGGATTGGTACCTACAGTCTATCAATTTTGTACTAAATCTTAAGTGAAAAAAAAGGATATATGACACTAATTTTCATTACTAGAAGGTCAGCCAGAAAATCAAAACCAGCTGGATCAAACACCAACTGTTGTCAATGGTGTTTCTCCTGTATGGGTCAACATGTGTGACTTTAAATCCGATAACTGACAGAATCCCTTACTGCAGACAGAACATTTGTGAGGTTTTTCGTCTGTATGGGTCAACATGTGCCTCCTTACAGCAGATAAATGACGGAATCCCTTATTGCAAACAGAACATTTGTGAGGTTTTTCTCCTGTATGGGTCAACATGTGTGTCCTTCGAGTAGATACTTCCCTGAATCCCTTATTGCAAACAGAACATTTGTGAGGTTTTTCTCCTGTATGGGTAAACATGTGTGCCTTTAGATTAGCTAATCGTGAGAATCCCTTATTGCAAACAGAACATTTGTGAGGTTTTTCTCCTGTGTGGGTCAACATGTGTGCCTTTAGATTAGCTAATTGACGGAATCCCTTACTGCAAACAGAACATTTGTGAGGTTTTTCTCCTGTATGGGTCAACATGTGTGTCCTTAGATTAGCTAAATGAGGGAATCCCTTATTGCAAACAGAACATTGGTATGGTTTTCCTCCTGTATGGATCGACATGTGCCTCCCAAGAGTAGATAGCCAAATGAATCTCTTGCTACATACAGAACATTCGTGAGGTTTTTCTCCTGTATGGATGAGCATATGTCCCCTTAGATTAGCTAATCTACAGAATCCCTTACTGCAAACTGAACATTTGTATGGTTTTTCTCCTGTATGGGTCAACATGTGTGTCTTTAGATTACCTAATTGAGGGAATCCCTTACTGCAAACAGAACATTTGTGAGGTTTTTCTCCTGTATGGCTTAACATATGTCTCTTTAAATGAGATAACTGACTGAAACTCTTACTGCAAACAGAACATTTGTGAGGTTTTTTTCCTGTATGGCTCAACATGTGCCTCTTTAGATAAGATAATTGACTGAAACCCTTACTGCAAACAGAACATTTGTGAGGATTTTCTCCTGTGTGGATCAACATGTGTTTCCTCAGATTAGATAACTGACTGAAACCCTTACTGCAAACAGAACATTCATGAGGTTCTTCTCCTGTAAGAGTGATCATTTTGTCATCTAATGGGATAAATCCCCGAAATCCTAACTGCAAACAACATTTGCGAGGTATTTCTCGTGCAAATCTTTCTCGTGTTCCTTCGACTAGATAGACTTAACCTTAACACAGACAGAATATTTTAAAGCAATTCTCTCCTGTATATCAATTCATGAATACTGACCGATTCCTTACCGTAACCAGAACTATTGTAAAGTTAATCTCTAGTATGGGTTGTCATGTGTGACTTTCAATTGGGTGACAGAAAAATTCATTGCCACAGCCAAACATTCTTGATCTGTAGGTCTCTCTTGTATTAGTCTCTGAGTATTTATGGTGTCTGGATGCACATCTGAACCCCACAATGCAATATTTGTGACATGTAGGTCTTGTGTGGGTTTTAGATTTTTCCTATTTACTAGTCTGCATTGATATATCGAGCCTGGATTTCATTTTGTTGTTCCACAGGGTCTTCAAAATACTGCCATCCAACAAGAGAAGGGATGCCTCAAATCTGGTTGGAAAGACAAAGCAAAGGTACAGGTGAATTTTGATTAGTGCCATAATATTTTTCTAAGTCCTCCAAGAGAGGTACCAGAAGTATATAGGTGGTCGAAACTCTGCCATGAAGCAGACTGCCAGCAACAGGGAGCCCTGTTGAATAATTTAGGTACATACATGAAGACCTTTTCATGTATGCCAACGAGACCCATGGATGATGTGGTTCAATCTTATTCAACACTTATTGACAACCTTCTATCCTCTTGGACTGTCTTAGCAAACACGCTTGAATATTTTTAATGAGAACCCTTGTATGAGGTCTCCTTGTACCCTGTACTTTCGCAGGCATAGGTTATGCAACATATAGGAAACCTCAAAGGGTCCATCTGATATCATTCCCATTTACTGGCTACCCGCTAGTGGACTGGTAGTGTTGCTTCATGGATGCTCTGGGGCCCTGCAGGATACAGGGATAATGGACCAGAATGGCTATGAATCGATATGTATAGGATCTCATTTCTCTCGATTAAACAGTAGGTTTTTTTAGCAAAAACTTTTTATTTCTTTCAACATGGGTACAAGGTTCTGGATATCTCAAAAATTACATAGAGGCATATAACATGGTTTCCAGCAAACAAAACAATTTTTAATCAAACTCGGTCTTGCTCCCTTTTATCCCAATTTTTTTATGGTGTATAAAACAGTGAGTTCCTACTCCCTTCCCATTCTGAATCAGATCATTTATTACCCATAAGCCCTTGTGCTAAGGCTCCCAAGAGTCCAAAACTAAGTTTGATTGCCACCCTACATGCCATTTCTCTTGTCCAACTATCCGTTAACATTGCAGATCTTTCACTCAGGAAAGCTATGCTACATTATATCCTTAGAGAGTTTATCGTTTCCTCATATATTCTCCTCCATCTAACTTTCTCTTAGCTCAATAAGTCAGCTCTTTGATTTGGTTGGTTGGTTGGTTTGATTTAACGTCCAGTTAACCATTGCAGGTTCTCACCAGACTTTCTCAAGGTTCTTTTCCACCACAAGGGGGAAGCACATATTAAGTTTTTTAGGGTGCTTTAAGAGAATATGACTTCAAGAATTTATCCATATAAGTTTCATAACGATCATTGTGGTTTGAATACTTTTTGTCTATAAAAGGACCGTTTCTTAACATAAACATCATTACTCTCTTAAACTTTGCTTGTTTTTAACTTTGACCTTATAGAAGTTTTAAATTCCTTGATGAGCTCAAAAACAGATGTATATAACTGTCAGCAAACATACAATACATTAACCTTAATCTTTTTCAGAGAATGAATTAAGAGACAATTCTTAGTTTAACGCTGTCAATATAAGTAAATATCCAGTGAAACTTAGCTGGTCACAAAGAAACTGAAAAACTCCATCAAGGTACAAAGAGTATATGACTGTCCTCCCTAGCTCGATAAAATAAGAATGGAAAAAAGTTGACAGTTTTTAGTATCTGCAGACAGGGATGTCAGTTGGGGTTATGAAAGAAGTGGAAATACCTTTTTTATGTGGATTGGCCTTTGATATAGCAGTAAATCTACCACTGCTGGGGGTAAAAGAGAAAAGTGGCTGCAGTGGGACTCAAAGTCAAGAAACCATGGTAATGGTGCATCTTTAAATTTTCTCATACATTTTCTTTGACTACATCTTTGACTCGTTCTTCTTGGTCATTTCCATCTGCCTTAGTGTTAGGATTTCCTCACCTGTTTTTTTGTTTGTTTGTTTGGTTTGATTTAACATCCAGTCAACTATTACAGGTCCTTACCAGACCTTCTCAAGGTTCTTTTACACCACAAGGGTGGTGATCGAATCTATGTGATGAATTTAGGTAGAAATCTCACCCCTACACATTTACTGAGGTGAGAGTTCTTTTACTTCCTGCACCACATAGACATGGTATGAGAAGGATTGGCCTTTGATATATCAGTAAATCTACCACTGCTGGAGGTGGGACTCGAACCCACAAAGTCCTACAACCTTGGGGTTACAAGTCCAGTGCCCTAACAACTGAACTAACTCCCCACCCCCCTCACATGTTGGTGTTTGCTCTTTTTTTAAATTTGGATTCATTGCATTCGATTGAACATCGATGATTGAGCATTTAGATCTCAGTTCACTGTTACAAATAAATTGGCCGTTACTTTAGGCATCCTTACCCAATGCTGTTCTCATACATCTATGCATACTTTTCTCGGCCATATTCTGCGTTTTCAAAGTTGTGCCAACCAGTAAAAATGAGCAATAGTCGGCACGAGGAAGCCTGCAGGTTCTGACGATGTTCAAGGCCGTTTGATCCCTCAACTTAAAAATTTTTCTGAAGATGTCATTTAGTTCACAGACTATCAAATCGGTATATCATATTATTGTACACAATTACTGTTTCATCCCCGATTTTGAGCGACCCCTTAATAATCTTCTTCAACTTTGTCACAGTACCATCATATACAGCTCTAGTTTTGTTGACATTAATCGTTAGCCTCTGTGCTTTATACCATTGTTGCAACTGATCTGTTTTTCCTGCATATCTGCCTCAGCCTTACTCACATTTTTATGAGCAATAACAACGACCAAGTCATCTCCAGACATTATAAAGTCAGTGTCTTCCAAACATTCTCCTAAACTGTTTACATTAATTAAAAATAACAGCGAGCCTAAAATAGAGCCTTGCGGTATACCAAAAGCAACATGTTCAGGGGTGAACTATCATCTCCAAATTCGGTAAAACAGTTTCTGCCACTAAGATAGGCTCTAAACCAATTTAAAAGTACCAGACCAATACCAGCCTCAGTATCAGAATTTGTATAACAGGATCTCATGATGCACGCAATCAAAGGCTTTCTTTATATCAATGTACAAAGCAATAGCTATTTTATCTTCATTATAGGACATAAACAATGTTTCAACTAATTTGAAAACTCCCCCCCCCCCCCAGTACTATGTAACTTTCTAAAACCGAACTTCCGTTTACAAAAGTTATTTTTTGTTTTTGAGAAAGTCATACAATTGAATAGGTTTTACCCACTCCAGTATCTTGCCTGGAATGGGTAATACGCAAACAGGTCTCCAGTAACTGATTGATTGGAAATCATCCTGTTTGGGCAACGTGGAGACCCTTCCATTTTTCCAAGATTGGGGGAAGCTTAGGCAGCAGATAATATAAGTAAAGATTCCCACTGCATTTTCAAGGGACTTTTTTATGATGGTGCACTTTAGACCTTGTATACCTGACGATTTATACGTCTTAATTTCATTTATTAAAGATTTAACTGTTTCCGTTGATACCTCTGCTAAGTTCACCTCAAAACCATTAGGGTTGTTTCTCTCTACACAATGAACCATAATTTCATCAGAAATATCGTTGTTGGGTTTTTTACCGATTTTACAAAAGAAGGAGTTTGCATATACAGTAAAACACCGCTTAACTCTATGCCATATCTTCACATTCGGTCTGATATTACTGCACATCAACTCCTCTGAGCATACGGCCGCTTGCATCTGAAATCAGTCAATATTGTGAACATACCCTGCTCAGGTGTTTTGTTTCTTTGGGTAGTTTAATGTCAAATTTGTTCAACTAGACTTTGCTAAAATATACAAGGGATTGCCACATATCATTTCATGTACATGAGAGTGCAAAATGACGACTATGTGGACCATACATGTTACCAACAGTGGGCATTCGACCCTAGTTGTTGAAAAAATGAAAACAAGCTGCCAGGAAAATTAGACTAAGCTTAATTGTGCTTATGTAAGAGCCTGTTCTGGTTACTAGTCTCTAGTAATATGGATTGGTACATTTTTTGTAATAGATACCTATAGTCTATCATTATTTTGTACCAATTTGGGGCCTTAGAAGATGTTACTAAGACCTGGGAACTGCTCTTAGGTGAATTGTATGAAGATCGTTATATTGTCAATAGGAAATAGCGTATCCCGTTTGTTTGTATAGTTTTACGTCTCTGTAGGCTAGTGACCTCCTTTTGAGACTGACTCATTGGTTGACCTATCAGGTTCTTGTAAGGTATATTAATTCAATTTTGGTCTGCTTGTAGCAGTGGGACCCTATGCCCTTTTTATAGTGCTGCTTGTTTGTTTGTTTGGGTAGTTTAACGTCCAATTTGTTCAATTAGACTTAATATATATACTGCTGCCACACTGAAGGGCTGTGCTGCAGACCATGGGCACAACACTCCACCGGTCACATTATACTGACAACAGTAAACCAGTCGCTACACCATACCAGTCGGGTCATCAAGCTGACGAGATTATGTTGTTGTAAACTCGTAAATCTCTAGTAGATCAGCTTGCTGCAAAATAGTCTCAGCTACACGGTAACTTCACACATCTGAGACTTGAGGTACTGAGGACAGACAATCAAATCTTATCAATCCATTTTAATTATCAGAACACAATCCATAAGCAATGAACAAGCACAGTACATAGTTCAATAACCCTTTAAGTACAAACCATTTCAATATTAAATATCCATAACATATGATTACTCCAAGTTCGCTTTTTTCACATTTACATGTTGTCCACATCATTCCAGTAAGTGATATCCAGCCAATATGAGGTGCCCATGTGTCAGCAGCGAATATCAATGATCCTAACAGTCCATTAATCCTTCATTCAACTATAACACATTCATCGCCCTATCATTTCAGCATTCCATCGTTCTAGTCAGCCCTATGATTCTAGTCTACAAATCGGATAATCCTTCATAAAATTTGTCTCACTCACAATCCAGTCCGATGTAAGTCCCTTTCTTAGTTATGTAGTGTTAAGAGTTCAGGTGTGCTTACTCCGTGTTCTCTCCCTATGAGAGATAGCTCAAAGAATGTCAGTTTTCAAGTGACTCATGGCGTAAAGCTGAATTTAGGCAATCTCTTATGATACAAGCCATCTCAGGTCAGGTAGACTGAGGCCTCCGGCTTGTTTGTTTGTTTGTTTGTTTGGGTAGTTTAAGGTCCAATTTGTTCAATTAGACTTACTTTGGTTTTCTTTACTCAAATTTGCATATCCTGTTGGAATAACAAGCTTTGCTGCCTGGTTAATCCAAGCATCTTACTTTTCTCAATCATATCTTATCGAAAATCTTACATTCCCTGAGGAAGTCAAGAATTTCTTTCTTGCCAGTGTTATGGAAAACACTGCGCATTGTTGTTGCATTCTTAAGGAATTTCTTCCTGTTCTCTTTGGTGGCCTGACAGTGTAGCATGAGATGTTTTACACTCAGCAGAGTGTTGCATGTCTGGCACATAGGTGCTACTTCACCTCTTAGGAGATGCCCATGTGTCAGTTTGGTGTGACCAGTCCGCAGACGGGTCAGTTTCACCTGTTCAGTTCGTGTCAGGTTGTTTTTCCTAAAGTTTTGGCTAGTAGCCACTACAATTTCTCGTAGTTTGTTGTCTCTGGTGCAGTTCCAGAGTTTCTGCCAAGTTTTATGATTGTGCTCCTTGGACAGCTCTCACCTACACCTCGTCAAGCTTTTGACTTCTTACTCACTGCCACTCAGGGCAGACGCACAGAGGTATACACTTCTGTTCCAACGTCAGAATATCACATGATCAGTCACTTTCCTTATAAAGAAAACCTATGATATGTATACCTTCCCACCACTACAGACTCCTATCGTAGTTGCTTACTCTGGTCGTACTTCGTTTGTTTGTTTGGGTAGTTTACCGTCCAAAGTTACTGAACCACATACATATTAGCTAATACATATTAACTACAAAATACCTAATTTTCGTACAAGCACATAGTGTAGTTTTACTAAATCTTAAGTGTAAAAAAAAAGGATGTATGACACAAATTCTCATTACTACAATGTCAGCCCAAAAATCTAAACCAGCTGTATCAAACACCAACTGTTGTCAATGGTATTTCTCCTGTATGGGTCAACATATGTGGCCATAAATCTGATAACTGACAGAATCCCTTGATGCAAACAGAACATTTGTGAGGTTTTTCTCCTGTATGGGTCAACATGTGTATTCTTAAAGAAGATAACTCACAGAATCCCTTGATGCAAACAGAACATTTGTGAGGTTTTTCTCCTGTATGTGACAACATGTGCCTCCTTACAGCAGATAAATGACGGAATCCCTTCTTGCAAACAGAACATTTGTGAGGTTTTTCTCCTGTATGGATTGACATGTGTGTCCTTACAGCAGATAAATGACGGAATCCCTTACTGCAAACAGAACATTTGTGAGGTTTTTCTCCTGTATGGATCAACATGTGTGTCCTTACAGCAGATAAATGACGGAATCCCTTACTGCAAACAGAACATTTGTGAGGTTTTTCTCCTGTATGGATTAACATGTGCCTCCTTACAGCAGATAAATGACGGAATCCCTTACTGCAAACAGAACATTTGTGAGGTTTTTCTCCTGTATGGCTCAACATGTGTGTCCTTAGATTAGCTAATTGAGGGAATCCCTTACTGCAAACAGAACATTTGTGAGGTTTTTCTCCTGTATGGATTGACATGTGCCTCCCAAGAGTAGATAACTGAATGAATCTTTTGCTACAAACATAACATTCGTGGGGTTTTTCTCCTGTATGGGTCAACATGTGTGCACTTAGATTAGCTAATCGAGGGAATCCCTTACTGCAAACTGAACATTTGTATGGTTTTTCTCCTGTATGAGTCAACATGTGTCTCCCTAGAGTAGATAACTGACTGAATCTCTTGCTGCATACAGAACATTTATGAAGTTTTTCACCTGTATGGATCAACATGTGTGTTTTTAGAGAAGATAACTCACTGAATCCCTTATTGCAAACAGAACATTTGTGAGGCTTTTCTCCTCCATGGGTGAACATGTGTGTTCTGAGATAAGATAACTGACTGAATCTCTTACTGCAAACAGAACATTCGTGAGGTTTCTCTCCTGTATGGGTCAACATGTGTCTCTTCATCTTTGATTTCTGACAGAAACCCTTACTGCAAACAGAACATATGTGAGGTTTTTCTCCTGTATGGATGAACATGTGTCCCCTTAGATTAGAATAGTTACTGAATCCCTTCTTGCAAACAGAACATTTGTGAGGTTTTTCTCCTGTATGGGCCAACATGTGTGAACTTAGATTAGCTAATTGAGGGAATCCCTTCTTGCAAACAGAACATTTGTAAGGTTTTTCTCCTGTATGGGTCAACATGTGTGTCTTTAGATCAGATTCGTGGCTGAATCCCTTACTACAAACAGAACATTTGTGAGGCTTTTCTCCTCTAAGAATCATCATTTTGTCATTTGATGTGTTAAATCACCGAAACCCTTACTGCAATATATGTATATGTCAGTATATGTCAAGATATGTATCCTTACATGGGATAGATAACTGATTCCTTACTGTGGCCAAAACTATATATTAAAATCTCTAGTATGGGTTGTCATGTGTGACTTTCAATTGGGTGACAGAAGAATTCTTTGCCAAAGCCAAACATTCTTGATCTGTAGGTCTCTCTTGTATGAGTCTTTGTGTGTTTATGGTGTCTGGATGCACATCTTCACCCCACAACTGGATTTCATCTGGTTGTTCCACAAGGTCTTCAAAATACTGCCGTCCAATGAGAGAAGGGATGCCTCAAATCTGGTTGGAAAGACAAAAAAAAAAAAGGTAGAGATGAACTTGGAACAATGCCAAGAGAGGTAGCAGAAGTATTCCCATAGGTGGTCGAAACCCTGCCATGAAGCAGACTGTCAGCCACAGGGAGGCCCGTTGAATAATTTTAGCTCATACATGAAGACCTTTTCATGTATGCCAACGAGACCCATGGATGATGTGGTTCAACCTTATTCAACACTTACGGACAGCCTTCTGTCCTCTAGCTTGAATATTTTTTATGATGACCCTTGTATGAGGTCTTCTTGTACCCTGTACTTTCGCAGGCATAGGTCATGCAACATATAGGAAACCTCAAAGAGTCCAATTTAGCTAGAAATCTCACCGATGCGAGAGTTCTTTTACTTCCCAGACCACTTAAGACATGCTATTAGAAGGATTGGCCTTTGATATAGCAGTAAATCTACCACTGCTGGGGGTGAAAGAGAAAAGTGGCTGCAGTGGGACTCAAAACCACAAAGTCTGACAACCTTGGGATTACGAGTCCCGTGCTCATTACCACTGAGCTAACTCCCCATCCTGGTCGCTTCACATCCGGCTTGCACCACGCGGAGGCAAGGTGACAAAAAGGGTGAACAGAAAGATCATTCTTCTCCGCCCCAACAGATTGTTACCAAAGTCGCAACTCTAATGTTATAGGGCTGAGGGTTTGTGGGGAGGTATGAACCACTTGTGAAGGTTAGACCTTAAGATGAAGGGAGTCAAACTAACCAAGTACTATAGGAAACCATGTTAATGGTGCATCTTTAAATTTCCTCGTACTTGTTTGTTTTCGGCATCTTCAACTCGTTCTTCTTGGTCATTTCCATCTGCCATAGTGTTAGGATTTCCTCGCCTGTTGGTGTTTGCTCCCAGCTAATGCATTTGCTCTCTTCTTTCTGGTCTGGTAAATTCTGGCATGATCGCCACTGTAAACTACTGAGTAGAGGAGCAGTTTACACAACCGAATCGTAGTAAGTTCAAGAGCTAACTGCCCATTTATTTGAGTCTCTCCTTCCCATGTACATTCTTCACATTCAGCATACAGAGTCGGGCCATGACTCCATTACCATGGTAACCCGAAATGAACAAACACCCATAGACTCAAGAGCGCGAATATCTATGTAAGGCAATACAACATTTGACTCATACGTAATTCCTTAAAGTTTACAATAGAGGATGACCAACTCCTTCTGGTTGAGCACCAGTTCTGCAACATACCAGATCGGGTCAGCAAGCTGACGAGTATGAAGCAGCTCCCTATAACTGGCTATAGGTCAATCCGGCTGACAGTTTATTTGCCAACCTCCCGTACCGGCCTGTTTTGGCCAAGAAATTTCTCTTTTGTTCTTTTCTATAGCTTTTCAAAAATCTTTGTTTCCCAAAGAAAAATCTGAATTTCTTTCTTTCTAGTGTGGCTGAAAACACTGGACATGGATGTTGCACATTGAATGTACTTATCCCTGCTTTTCTTTGTTGCTTGACAGTAAAGCAGCAGGTGCTCAATCGAAAGAGACACCTGACAACGCTGGCATGTGGATCGCTCTTCACCCTGCATGAGGTGCCCATGTGTCAGCAGTGGGTGACCTATGCATTGTTTTGATCAGTATGAGAGGATGGACCCTCTTGGAACCACAAGATCACTAACAGGGAACAGATATTTCGTTCTCATACGGTCACTACTACTGTTGATGCCGCCCATGCTCGATGTTGAGTATTACGACAGAAACTTCCGCTGTGGTGCTCCTCAGACTAAAAACGAACAGATTTTTAGGGTCCCTAAACTTCAGATACGCTCTCTCATTTGGAGTTAAATACCAAAAGTAATTAACTGAGAGAAGCAAATAAAGTTCCAGTCTTGTATTCCAGACTGAGTCACATTCTACCAAACAGCAAGGAAGCATGTATACGCATGTTGAGTTTCAAACAGGCAAGCCAACCTGATAAGAAGTCACCAAATCATCATTTTCTCATGAAGCATCTCAATCCTCACCAGCCCAGTTAAAGCCCTGAGTAAGGCACTGCAAAAGATTTAGAAGGAAACCCACGAGATGAAAATAACTTGGTCCGTACTTCACCGAGTTTGATCGCGTCGTAACACACTCAGCTGCGCTTCGTGTGTTACGACGCGATCAAACTCGGTGATGTACGGACCAAGTTATTTTCATCGAGTGGGTTTCAGATTTTATCTAACCCCCGACAATCGATTAAGAATATCTATATATATTAAATAAACCTACTATTTCACTACTATTGCCGCCATGGTTGACAAAATCGCGAGTCTGACGGAACTATTTCAACCCGGAGGTCCTGCTCGCTGATTGGTTAACGAGTCTGACGTCATATCGTTAAGTATCCCAATGTTAAGCCTATGGACATTAATACCGGGGTTAGATAAAACCACTGTACCCGGCCAAGGCTGGAAGGTTCAACCAAAAAAACACCCCAGAAAAGTACACATGAACATAAATCGGGAAAAACCATAGAATGTCACCCATCGCAGCGAGTTCATTTCCTAATTAAGAAACAATAAAAAAGTTTGTAAAATATGAACATATGAAGGGCTATAGAAATATATATTTTGTGTCATTTTTTTTCTAATTGTTTGGTGTTCCCCCTAGCAGGCAGAAAAATGCTGCGTAGTTCAGGAGCAAATTGTAGAACCATCAAACTTGGCATCTCTTTGTTCAATAAACAATAACAAAATAAAAAAATCGACAGAAAACTGTCCACCTGTTATGTTTGAGAAGGGAGGAGGTCTCCAAGGTGCTGTAAATATGTAAAATTGTACTCAGGGTCTCAAAGTTCTTTTACACCACAAGGGTGGTGATCGAATCTATGTGATGAATTCAGGTAGAAATCTCAGCCCTACACATTTACCGAGGTGAGAGTTCTTTCCCATCTCACACCACATAGACATGAGAAGGACTGGTCTTCCAGGTATTCAAAATGTACTGGTAGAAATACTCCCTCAAGGTGGGATGTTTTTCTGAAAGTTGGCACTCAGGCTCATAAACTAGCTGCAGGTTGTCACTTTTCAATGCATGTTCACACTTGATTCAGTGATGTCAGTTGGGGTCAGGGAAAAAAGTGGAAATATTTTTCATGTGGATTTTTCTACCTCAGGCAGACCAGGAAAATGTCCTTGTCGGCCATGGTATGGGGCTGGGGGTCAATGGGAAGGTTCAAAACCACTGTTTTATGGGTGTAAATGAGGCTAAATCAATATTATCTTTGTTTGAGCAAATACATATACTGAAAATAATCTGTAAACGTGGATAGGGTTGCACTGGCTCGAGAGAAAAAAAATTACATATACTGAATATGAAAAAGTGGATTTCCACGGAAAAATGGAAAACTGACATCCCTGTTGATTGGGTAAACTAATTTCTGAAATGTTTGGACAGAATTTTACCTTCATTGTTGTTTAACCACAGTATCAGTGGATCATTGATGAGCTGTCATCGATGGAGTGTATAAATCAAAGATGGCGGCATTGTCCAAGTGGAGGCACCTGCTTGTAAACTGGTAAACCGACGAACTCTGTAAAGAAGGATAGAGAAATGCCTAATTTCAGGGTTGCCAGGTGGGGTCTAGAAAAAAACATTGAAATATTCTGTATTGCAATACAGGGTTTACGCATTACATACACATTACAGTGGGGAATCAAGGAAAGCACAAATTTTTACTTGGGACAGTGGGGAGGTTCAGTGGGGGATCATGGGCTGTGGTTGAATTGGACACTTTAGCAGTTGGTATATCAATATTACAGAAGGAATTATCATTTTTATTCTGAAAATGAAATAATGAATTTTATTTTAAACAGTGAAAACTGGCATCGCAGTAATTTAGTACAGGGTTTCCACAAAATTTGAGAAATTCTTTTCCATGACTTCTCATTGACCGACTCCTGATTTTCCAGGTTTCTTTTCCTTGCTACGATGTATCGGTATAGATCTAGATCTACATGGAAAAGTTACACAATTCACGGACGACAGTTGGGGTCAGAAAAACCGCACAGAAATAGAGATCGAATCCCGGCGGATCTTCTGCCTCAACCGGTACAGGTTCCTCATTTTCCAAATTATCTACAGCTGATTCATTTGGGAAATTAGGATGAAAAACTGCGGAAACCAAATTCATAAAAGGCTTGGAATTGGTCAGCAGAAAAATGTTAAAAACGTTTTATAAGGTCATGCTCAAAGACATGAGAAGTATATAAATGTTTCCTGGTACCGGAATTAGAAACAGACGATTCAACAGAGAATGCAAAAGTATGGTTAACACACAGTATTAACCGAAATTAAAAGGATTAGTGCTTCTGATGCTTGAGGTACTTTTTCCAAATCTTTTCAGACATTAGAACACGGCCTCTCTTATGATTGGCTAGTACAAGTCACATGGTATTTGCCAGGACTATAAGATTCTGACTTGTCAAAACTACAGCAATGAGAACAATCTTGCTTATAATCCTTGTTATTTGTGGTTTCTGTAATTCATAAGCACAGTTTTCAGTAGGTAGATCTAGACTTTACTATATACCCATGCCATATATATATACTGTAAATACGCACAGTTTTGGCATATGACGTAAAAATACTGTACGGACCGCCGGTCCGTACACTAAAATACGGACCACCTAGCCATACACATTTATAAAAATTTTGGTTGTTAAGAAAAATGAAATTGATTTTTTTTTTAATCTCGGGTATATAGTAAATATATAACGTCCAACCATGCTTGTACAAGTCACAGAACTCGAGTCGATGCTAATTTACCGTTTGTACGGAACTCGGCATAAATGCCTCGGTCCGTATAAACGGTAAATTATCATCTCGTTCTGTGACTTGTACAGCATGGTCAGGACGTTCTATATAATTACAAACATTGCCCTGTAGTCTTGACACTGACAGTGCTGTGGCTTCGCTGCAATGCAGGGCTGATTCTACCACCTAGATCTAGTCCTCTCAAAGTTTTTAGGTAGAAATCCCTGATTGACTAGAAAACTAACAAATGCAAGCAATGATTGATATATTTTACTATTTTGTGTTTACATGTTGATGCCCATATATTATATATTGCTACCCAAAGTTACAATGTCGGGGGAGACCCCCCACATATTTATTTTTACGTCATTTTTCCTACGTATTTTCCCGCTATTACCGACCGATAAACTGCACCACCGCAGTGAGGTGTGAAAGCGGCCGGGAGATAGGGTGGTACTTTGGCTTCTCACTTGGGTGGTACTTTGACTGAGGGTGGTACTTTGACTGGTCCCCAACTGCACTCTACCCCAACGTTATATTTTTCAGTCCTAGCATGGACATAAAAACTCTTGGACACCCTAACTTTCTGGTATTATCGCTCGACGGCCGTATCGTATATCGATGTTTGAATGTGCTTTAATATAGGTAATTTGATTCTGATCATCTTCACCAATAAACATTGTGGCATAGTTGTGTGGATGTTTGAATCTGCAGATTTATGCACATCTGTATAACTTTTCATTCGGATACATGTAGCAGCCTGTCATTTGCACCCCGGTCATGTTTCTGCAAGTTTCTGCACCAAACTCAATGGCGAACGGGCACACAGACCAAACACTCATCAATTTCTTACTCAATACAGCATGGGTATGTAATAATCGTACTTACTTGTGTGGTATATCGGGTTGGGTGTGGTTCGGAGAGTTATTTGGACTCGCTTTGTGTGAGTGTTATTTCCTCCTGGACTTTCTTTTGCCGATGTTTGACGCGGATTTGCGCTGACTGCTCCCGGCTGTCGTTGCTACGAACGCTGTGTGGTCGGATTTCCGCCTTGGCTGGTACCCGCCTGTGTGTAAGTGTTGGTGGTACCAGTGTACTTCCACACTGCACCGCTCCAGGTTATCGCACAACCTTGCTCGAGCGCTGCAGTGTGGCGTTTATCCGCGAGCCACCTAGCAGATACTAGGTGAACCAGAGTAATTCCGCCGTGCCCTCTAGCGGATAACCGTCGAACCAGTGACTGTGAGCATAGACAATGTACCACACCTTAATGCTTATGAGCACCAGATAACCCCCAACAAAAATTGTCCAAGGAACAATTGATGTTTTTGTCCTGGCGAAATTGTTTTTCACAACCGCTCTCCTATAGGCCGCGCAACCATATTGGGGACTGAAAACTACGGTAGTTACTTTTGACTTGATATAGAAAATTGCTCATAACTTAGACTGTAAGTGTAAGGAAGATAAAGATTAGCAAAAGCAAGGAAGTGTAGCATAAATTCAAACCCGGATAGGTTTTTGCAACTAGACCCAATTGTCCTATATAGTTTCAGGTGTGTAAGGACTTCCCCTATTAAAATAGAATTGGCAAAATTTGAGTACCGGTACTTCCAGGGACTCTGCCCCCTGGACGGTCGACCTCCAGGATTGGCTTTGCTGTTGGACCCCTGGATATTTTCCCAGATAGACTCAGGTGTTTGACCCCCCCCCCCCCCCCACCTCACTGAAATGAAGTCCTGGAGCTTCATAAGTGCACTGCAATGAGAAGTTATGCCACAGGACCCCTAGCAATCTAAATATCCCAATGTTTCCAGGGACTGGATCCTAAGCAAATCTCAGGGGTTTTGCTGCTGGACACCTATGACATGTATGATTGATAAAAATCCAAGTTATTCCAGGAGATTTGCCCGCTGGACCCCCTCCCTAACTGGGGCTTTGCTACTGAACCCTTGGCAATATTCCCAGATAGCGTCAGGCATGTGACCCCCACCCCCTTCCCTCAACCAAAATCTTGGATAAGGCTTGTTTATCCTACCCCTAATAAAAAGCTCCATAGGCTTAACATTAGCGGACTGTATTTGGTCTACGGTGCAGGAAAATGAAATTTATTGGGATACAGTTGTCAAATGACGTCATTTAAAAAGCAACCAATGATTATCACTGATTATCAGTAAGTTTTATGTTATATCTTAATTTGCTGAAGTAATTTAGAGAGGGTAGGATAAATTCTAAACCAAACTCAAGTTAGTTGTGTTGTTTATTGCACTCCGGCAATGTCGCATATTACTGCACTTGGCTTTGCCTTGAGCAGTAATACACAACATTGCCGTCGTGCGATAAACAACAACACAACTAACTCTCGTTTGGTTTCTCCTAAATATTTATAATCAACAAATTGTGCTATGGAGGCTTTACCCCCTGCAGCTCAAGCCAATCATCCACACTAGTCTATGGTGTGCCCCCCCCCCCCAAAAAAAAAAAAAGAAGAGAAAAACCCAACAAAATCCTGGTTACGCCCCTGGTGAATGCTGCTTTAGGGGAAGGTGGTTAAGGTAGTACCAAATGTGCCCTCCCCCCTCTCAATAAGCACATGCCTCTTTATGCTCTTGTTTCAGTGTCATTCAACAAAGCAAGTATGTCACCTAAAATAATCTAAATGCCAAGCTCTTTGGGTTGATTTGCCCTGTCGACCACTTCTAATTTTACCAAGTAATCTCAGGTCTAAACACCCCATTGACTGAAAAAAAGATGATGTATAAAATTAAAGTGTTTCCAGGGTTTGCCACCTGGACATCCCAGATGAGATCTGCCACTGGACCCCTGACAATCTCCACAGGTAGTCTCAGGTGTGTAAATCTCCCCAAGACATAACCCTGGGTGCAGCTTTTATAGGTATAAAGTCAAAGTATTCCCGCGGGGCTTTGTCCCCTTGACCCCCATGAGGGCTTTACTGCTGGACCCCTGGTACCTGGTCTCAGGTATGTATCTCCCTACAACAAAAACCTGGGGACAGCTTGTGTAATCCAAATGAACTCTAAATGTTTCGGGGGGCTTTGCTTCCTTGACCCATTAGGGGCTTTCCTAAACTTCTGGCAATTTTTCCATGTGATTCTGCGGGCTTTGCTGCTAGACCTCTGACAATATTCCCAGATAGTTTAACGTATTTAACCCCCTCCCTGAAACAAATCCTTGGGACAGCTTGTAGAATGTATATGGTACAAGGTCTTCTAGGGGCTTAACCCCTGGACCCCCAGGAGGGGATATGCTACTAGAACCCTAGCAATATATCCAAATACCCTAAGATGTGTAACACCAATCCCTGAAATAAAACCCTGGATATAGATTGCATACAATCAAGGGAGCTGTTTCAAAACCATAGACTTTACTCGACTTTTGAAACAGCTCCCTGATTCTTTCTAGGGCTTTACTATATACCCATGCCGTATATACTGTAAATACGCACCGTTTCGGTATATAATGTAAAAATACAGTACGGAACACTGTTCCGTACGGGAAAATATGGAACACTTGTTCCATATGCATATACTAAAATATTAGTTTTTAAGCCTGATGAAATTAATGATTAAATAAATAATGGCCCAGTCTCAAAGCCCAAATTGGGGGGTGGGGTGGGAGGGCCTAGGGTGCAAAGCTCCCAGAGGGACTTGGCTTTCAGATATTATACACACTGTATCCAGGATCCTTGTTGTATCAGAATAACTCATCTGTATTGATCGAGAGATGCTATAAATTCAACTAAAAATGTAAAAAAAAAATTATCTAAAGGAGGGGGGGATTACACATCTTGGAATAATTCTAGGGGTCCAGTTGCAAAATCCCTTTTCGGGGTCCAGGGGGCAAAGCCCCTGAACATATTTGGATGTTATAGATACAACCTGCATCTGGGATTTTGTTATTGGGAGAGGGAGCCATACACCTGAGACTACCTGGGAAGCTTACCAAGGGTCCAGCAGTAAAGCCCATGCCGGGGGTCAAGTGGGCAAAGCCTTGGAAATATTTAATATTTCAAGGTGATGCAAGCTGTTTCCAGGATTTTGGTTAGTGCAGGGGAGTTACACACCTGAGACAACCTTTTGCGGTCCAGAAGCTAAGACCCTTCTGTTACGTGTCCTCTACTTGTTCTTACATACACTATCGCCACCTTGTGTATCTTGACAATACTACATATAGTAGCCCCCTCTAGTGAACAAACAGACACATGACTAGTTTCACTTCATGTTGTTGTTCTACCAGTCACTCCACAAAGTCTACCCTTCTGAGCTGCTCATAGACCCACAACCACGCAACATGGTGGCAGCGGTTGAAGATTATTGTTAATGGAATGACACAAACAGGTGGGGAATGCCCAAACTCTATATTTCTCAAATGTAGGCCCCTGTGAAGTGAGACCACATGACTGAGTGATACTAGGGGACATCTCCCATATGCTCAACACTAGCTGTGTAAACCATTACACTAGTGAACTCTCTGACTTGCTGGACAACTACTCTGTGTCTCAAGTATAATTGCAAGTTGTTCCACAACTGATTTCCTGCTGTGACTGGTGTTGGAGCTTCATAGTGTGGTGGTGGTACTTATTAGACTGATCTTCTGGGAACTGCTGTTGGTGCTGGTCTGAACCATCATTAGCACTACCGCCTGTTTACTGCACTTCATATGACTCTTCTGAACTCTGTGTTTTAATAATTGTGATAGTGCAAAGGGTCTGGGTTGCCTGAACTCTGTGTGTGTGCTAATTCCTCCATTTTCTGCTAATAATGGTTGATGCACAACCCATTCCCCCAGTCCATGGGATCAGGCCACCACAACCACTCACCCTAGACTCTAATATTACGGAAAATTGGAAGCTCTTCAAACAGAAATGGAAAAACTATGCTGTCATTGCCCAACTTGACAGACAACCAGCCGTGTATCAGGTCGCTTTACTCCTCCATACGCTTGGTGATGACGCCCTCCGTGTATACAATGGGTTTGATTTCACGACGCCTGAGGCTCAACGAACCGTCGATGAAATCCTTGAACGATTCGACCAGTTTGCAGTTGGAGAGGTGAACGAGACGTATGAGCATTTCATTTTTAACAAAAGGGCCCAAAATGAGGGTGAAACTTTTGAGAGTTTCTACTCGTCCATCAGGTCTCTCATAAAAACGTGCAACTATTGCGCCAATTGTGTTGACTCTATTTGACGGGACCGGATCGTTATTGGCATACATGATTCTGAAACTCAGACATCACTCCTGAAAGAAAGAAACCTAACTCTCCAGCGGGCAGTCGACACATGTAAATCTGCCGAGAATGCCTCGACTCAAGGCCGTGCCCTCCGTCCCGACTCGGTGCACAAAGTCGCTGCCACGAATGGCTACCGACAAAAGAAAACAAAACCGTCAAGAGACAAGATGAGAGCCAGTTACAAAGGCCATGATCCAGATGAGCGAGAGTGCAAGTTCTGTGGTCGCACCCATGTCATGAAGAAGGAAAAATGCCCAGCCTGGGGCAAGAAATGCTCATCCTGTGGCAAGGAAAACCATTTCCACTACAAGTGCCCAACTGACAAAAAGAAAGTCCACAACATTGAAGATCAGGAAGAGGAGACCTCTGACGAGGAATGGATCAACATTATTCTTGAGATTGATGCTGTGCACTCAAAAGCCTCTACTCAACTTAAAGGCAAGATGCTGATCAATAACAAAGAAGTCACCTTCCAGATTGACACGGGCGCTACAGTAAACATTCTACCAGAAAAATATGCTGCTAACATCCAGCCCACATCTAGGACGCTCCAGATGTGGAATGAATCAACGTCAAAACCAGTTGGTGTCTGCCGTCTCTCTATACGCAACCCAAAGAATATGAAGAAGTATTCAGTGGAATTTATTGTTGTAAACAACAAGCGTACCCCCTTACTCGGGTGGAAGACAGCAGAGAAAATGGATCTGCTCCACATCATGAACAAAAATCTGGAACGCATTGCGGCCATCCAGCCTCAGCCATCTCCAGAATGCCTTCCTGCTTCACTCAACAAAGAGGCCATAATTGAACACTATCCCGATGTTTTCAATGGAGAGCTAGGGCAGCTCCCTGGCATAGCTCATCTCCAGATCAAGGATGATGCTGTCCCTATCATCATGGCCAACCGAAGGACACCAGTGGCCATCGGAGACAAACTGGCAGGTGAACTCAAGCGTCTTGAGGGACTTGGGGTCATCGCCAAAGTCACTGAGCCAACTCCATGGATTAGTCAAGTGGTCATAGTCCACAAGAAGTCGGGAGACCTTAGGATATGCATAGATCCAAGTGAACTTAACAAAGCACTTGTGCGTGAGAGATACACCATGCCAATACTGGAAGACAAGCTGCATGAATTGGGCCAATCTCGCATCTTCTCCAAGGCCGACCTCGCATCTGGATATTGGCATGTCCAGTTGGACCATGACTCAAGTCTGCTCACCACCTTTCAGACCTGCCATGGAAGGTACAGATGGTGCTGTCTCCCATTCGGTACCTCAGTCTCTGCTGAGATTTTGCAGAGGAGACTGCTTGAAGCCCTTGATGGACTCCCTGGTGTCATATGCATTGCAGATGATGTGATCATCCACGGAAAAGATGTAGCCACACAGGATCAGAACCTGGACATCTTCCTCCAACGATGTGCCGAGAGAGGGATCAAGCTCAACTGTGACAAATTTGAATTGCGAATGAACGAAGTGACCTTCATGGGCCACCGGATCACTAAGGATGGTCTACAGTCTGACCCTGAGAAGGTCAAGGCCATCAACGAGATGCCAAAGCCGGAGAATCTACAACAGCTACGACAATTCTTAGGATGCATCAACTACCTCGCAAAATTCATGCCACATCTGTCTAACGTCTTACAGCCTCTTCTGATACTCACCAGGAAAGAAGTCCCATGGAACTGGTCTGCAAACCAGCAAAGTGCTTATGACAAAGCAAAGGAGTTAGTTACAACAACTCCAGTGCTGGCATTCTATGACCCCACAAAGGAACTCACCATAGAAAACGATGCCAGCGAATATGGTCTAGGGTCTGCACTTTTCCAGGATGGGAAGCCTATTGCCTTCGCAAGCCACACTCTGACCGACCCTGAAACTCGGTATGCCCAAATCGAGAAAGAGATGCTTGCGGTCTGCTATGGGCTAACCAAATTTCACCACTACACCTATGGTAGAGATGTCAATGTGATCACTAATCACAAGCCTCTGGTTTCTATTGTTCAGAAACCACTCTCCAAGGCACCGAGGAGACTACAAAACTTACTGCTGCGAACACAGGAATACTCATATTCCCTTGCCTACCGAGCAGGAACGGCAATCCCTGTAGCAGATGCTCTCTCCCGTGCACCACTTACTGGAAAGAAGAAAGGGGAACTAGTGAACAACATTTTCTTCACACCAATCAAGATGGATAGGCTATCTCAAATCCAGATGGCAACTCAAGCTGACGACACCCTAATGACCCTGAAAAAGGTCATCATGGCCGGGTGGCCAAACATGAAAAGAGATGTAGTGCCTTCAATAACTCCCTACTTCGACTACCGTGATGAGCTAACAGTTCAAGATGGCATCATCCTACGTGGGGAACGTGTAGTTATCCCACTCTCACTCAGGCCTGACATCAAGAAAAAGCTCCATGCCGGACACCTAGGTATCAACTCTTGCCTTCGTCGTGCACGTGAGCTGGTGTTTTGGCCAGGTAAGTCAGCCGAAATATGCCAAGCGATTGAGAACTGTGACACTTGTGCCATGTACTGTGACCGGCAATCCGCGGAGCCACTGGTCATGAACAAAGTACCAGACCGTCCTTATGCTATAGTTGCAACTGACCTTTTTACTATCCAAGGCCGTGAATACTTAGTCACAGTGGACTGCTACAGCACTTTCATTGAGGTGGACTACCTGACCTCAACGACCTCTGAAGCTGTGATTTCAAAGCTGAAACAACACTTTGCCCGCTATGGCATTCCCGATACGGTCATAAGTGACAACGGCCCACAATTCTCATTCGAGAGTTTCCATGACTTCGCTACAAAGTGGAATTTCACCCACCAAACATCAAGCCCATGAAACAGTCAGTCGAATGGAGCGGCAGAGGCAGCAGTGAAAACTGTCAAACGAATGATGCGTAAATGTGCCAAGGCAAAAGAGGATCCATATCTGGGACTCCTGAACCTACGAAACACTCCAACAGAAGGGCTCTCATCCAGCCCAAGCCAGAGGCTCATGGGAAGGAGGACTAGGACCCTTGTGCCTACTACCACTGATGCTCTTAGGCCCAAACAGCCCAAGGATGAGAAACCAGACATGGAAAACAAACGTGCTAAGGCAGCAGAACGTCATCTTGCCAGAAGGACTCTCGGCATGTTACATCCTGGTGACAATGTCCGGGTACAACCGACCCAGCCTGGACAAGGAATGTGGAAGCAGGCCACAGTCACCCGTCATCTTGGTGGCAAGAGCTATGAAGTAGCCACTGATTATGGGTCCACACTCAAAAGGAACCGAAGACTCCTACGTTCTAAACCCAGTTCTACTGATGACTACTGCTCAGTTGAGACCCCAGCTGAGACAACCAGCAGGGCAACCCCTGCCAAACCACCCCTTTCACCACGCAAGGCGAAACCACCCACAGTCTACGATGGTCCTGTGTGCCCCCCATCAGTCACACCAGGCACTGCCACTGCAGATGCTGTTGAGACCCAGTTGCAGGCAGAGGCCTGCCAGCAGAGCCCGAATCACACCACCCGGTCGGGAAGAAATATCAAAGTCCCAGCTAGATACAAAGACTGAGACAACTTCAAGATGCACTTTTGTTTTTAATGGCTGATAAATAACCCAGTATAAAACAAAGTCATTCTGATATATCTTTTTACCTCTTAGTCAACTACATATCAGTTGAATAATATCAAAGACCTTTTATCTATAATGACTTGTTGTTTGATTTTATCCTTAATACATTTCAGTTTCAGAGACTCTTTGTCTAAAGGAGGGAAGATGCTACGTGTCCTCTACTTGTTCTTACATACACTATCGCCACCTTGTGTATCTTGACAATACTACATATAGTAGCCCCCTCTAGTGAATAAACAGACACACTACTAGTTTCACTTCATGTTGTTGTTCTACCAGTCACTCCACAAAGTCTACCCTTCTGAGCTGCTCATAGACCCACAACCACACAACACCTTCTAGGGGTCCAGGGGGCCACACTTATTGACACATTAAGATTTCTTTGATTATACAAGTCATACAGAGGATTCTGTGTCAGGTAGGGGTGGTTTACACCTGGAGAGATTGGCATGGGTCCCAGCAATCAGGCTCCTCCTGAGAATCCAGGGGTGAAACCTCTGGAACCAGTTGTATTTCTAGATTGCTAGGGGTCAGGTGGCATGAGCCCTCCTTGGGGTCCAGAGGGGGGGGGGAGCCCCAAGATTTAGCTGTCGAGGTGGAGGTGCTGCTCTCTATTGGATATTGGTAGTGGTTTTGCTGCCGCTTTGATTCAAAGTGTTGTGCGCTGTTGCGACCTCTCACTTTGAAATGTGACGTCCCACTGGCGAGACTTCACTCGACTTTTGAAACAGCTCCCGGGTCAGTGGATATCCAGTGGCAAAGCCAGGCAAATCACACAGAAGCCCTTGGCTTTTATACATTATACAAATTTTATTTAGGATTTTGTGTCAAGGAGCAGGATGTTTACTGCTCTGAGAGTACTTGGGGAGATTGCAATAGGTCCAGGGGCCAGGTGCCTGTTTAGGGACACAGGGGCAAAGACTCTGGGTATACTCTTATGTTACAAATTAACTTGTATGTTGAAAATTCCATGGGAAGATTGCTAGAGGTCCAATGGCAAAATCCATCTGGGGGTCCAGGGGGCAAAGCCTGCAGAAGCACTCAGTTTTTATACATTATACAAGATGTCTCTTGGTTTTTGTATCAGGGACCCGGATTGTTACTGATCTGAGACCATTACCCCATCCCGGGATGAAAGGAGAGAAGTAGTAGCTGGGAAGATAAAATTTTATTCAATTTTATGTAGTAAAATGTAGTAAAATTTTATGTCGACCTTACTGGATGACATATTAATATGAATTATCAATATGAAGGTAGGTAATTTTACATGTAATAATTGACAAGTAGAATATGAGTCAATTATGATAAAGAGAAGAATATGAATATACAATACAATGTTAAATTGTATGAAATACAATATAATGGTAATTGTATTATAAAAAATACAAATGGGCCCTACGTGAAGTGGGATGAGAAAACTGGAGTATGTGTGTACTGCAGGGAGGATGGAGTAGCAGTGGGACGAAGGCCGGTGGCACAGGGACGCACGTGACTGCGCAGTACGAGTGAAAGCCGCAAGGGGGCAGGAGGGGCGCCTGTGAGGCGCGGTAGATGGGGACACCAGGGGGAGCAATGACCACCCCTGACCAAAGGCCATGAGTAACCAATTTGTAAGGATTTCAAGAAAAAGTGACACTTTGAGGGTCCAGAGGACATCTCTTTGGGGAACATAGCTGCCTTGTTGAAGGACATGTCCATGGTAACAAGGGCATATATAGAGGGAGCTGTCTTATCAGAAGGTAGAGGTTGGGAGCACATGGGCCTACCTTACCTTATCCCTCAAGTGTGAGCCTCTACCCTCACCCCAAGATAGGTTCCAATATGTTTTATATGGGTAAATAGCCTATTCTTGTATATTACTGTAACATTTTAACTATACTAGATAGAAGCAAGATTTCAAGAAGAATGTGAAAAGGACTTTTCCAGCACATGCCCTCTGTCCCCTCCTCTCCGGTACACCCCCTCCTAGGAGCATACTATGGAGAAACCAAACAAGAGTTGGTCGTGTTGTTGTTTATTTCACGACGGCAAGATCGCGTATTACTGCGCGAGGCGAAGCCGAGAGCAGTAATACGCGATCTTGCAGGAGTGTGATGAACAATAACATGACTAACTCGAGTTTGGTTTAGAATTTATCCTACCCCACCCGTCTAAATTACTTCTACATTAACAAATGATGTCATTTGTCAAGTGTATCCCACTAGAGCGATATTTTTCATTTTTCTGAACTCCAGACTGAATACAGTCACCCAATGTTAAGCCTATGGAGTTTTTCATTAGGGGTAGGATAAAACCCCTTGTATGTGTGTGACACCAGTCAATATTATGTATATACATGACATATTGCAGGTGGAGTAATGTATAAGGTGGACATTTAACAATTCAGTTTGATCTTTCAGCAGTTCAATACTCACTGTTTTATGATCTGGTACTGAAGCTTGAAAGTCTATATCATGATAAAAATATACATTTTGGAAAGCATTATATTCTAATCATTTATTAAAATAGTGAGGCCTCAGGATTTGGTCCCACATGGAAATTTGTTTTGTTATTCTTTAAACACAGCTAATTTCTACACCCTTTATCCATCCTGCATTCGGTACACTGTAAAAAATTTCCGTAAAATATACAGTATACTACCGTAAACATGGACGGTATATCACTGTAATCTTACTCACTGTTCCATACCGTATATTTGATACCAAAAAACGGTATTCAACTGTAAAAATATTCAGGACTGTAATCCACCCAATCTACGGTCAGTTTACAGTATAAATCTGTAAATATGGACATATTAGATACACTTAGATTAACTCAATATCAGCAACAAATCAAAGTGGAAAATAAAATGCAAGAGTTAACTTCATCAAAATGTGTAATAGATATTCATCGATCTCCTGTGAAGTTCCTGCCATTTAGAGCACATTTATTCTCAAGTTGTCATGACATCAATATCATAAAGGGGATTAGACACCACTTTCATAGGACATTTCTAAAACATATGTAGGATTGACTTCATCCTACTCTATCAAATGCAGCCTTGTACTATCAGATTCTGATGAGTATTCCTGTAAAATAGTTTGCACTTATAACATTAGAGTTGAAAAACTTAAATGTTGAAATATCATTGATAATAATTATTAATGATACTGATAAGCCAATAGGCCAATAGAGATTATATGATGGTAGCCAATACAAAATATTCACTTTTATGTTCATAATCTCCTAGGGGCCATTCATAAAATGCCATGTGCACTGAGAGGGGGGGGGATTGGAGGGTCAAGGATTTAGGAAATTCTGCATATGCTCTTTCTTTGATCAATTGCATAAAAGTTTGGGAGGAGGGGTTGGAGGTTTGAAATTTCAGAAATTCTGTATACATACTCTATAGGTGGCCCTCTACATATAACAATTCTCAAGAACCTCAATAACAAGATTTCTGGTATATGTATAATGAAGGGCTGTGCATAAAGTATATTTCATACAGCTTTGCTCTTCTGAATTTACAGGTCTGAACCGTTTTCAAAATACAGTTTATTACAGTGAAAATTCATGGTCTGAAATATATTACAGGTTTAAACCGTTAGGAAAATACAGTCTAGGACAGTTATAATTTACGGTCAAAAATATATTACGGTCACCCGTACAATTTACGGTATTTCCCTGGCACCCCAGTTGCCTGGGAAATACCGTAAAATTCACGGGAAATTATTTACAGTGTAGTGGTGGTGATTAAATGTATTTTAGTCAATCAATGTAGAGTGCCTGGGAACTAGTTTGACATGAAATCTATCTGGCTGAATGATAAACCCAGCTTTGTAGTCGCGTGGGTCATGTTTGGGGATCTCATTTGGTCCCGCTGGTAAAAACTGGTACTTCTGGAGAAGTGATGTTATCAGCAAGAAGAGTCGGTTCTTGGCCAGAGTCTCTCCAACGCAAACCCGTCTGCTGGCACCGAATGATAGGAGTCTGAAAGGTTTGTAATAAAAATTATCATCTCAGTTTTTAAACACTAACCTGATGGCAAAACCTAACTGTAAAATATATGAAACATCAATAGCCACACATATCCTTTCAGTTTGGCTTATAAAATATGGTTGTGAAAAATCATCAATTTTCTAGAAAAATTATTAGGTATTAATTCTAACAATTATCAAGGTTAATGAGAAAACATAATGTTTATACATGAGTTTAGCCGAGATTTGATGTTATTTCCTAGACTGTTTGTGTAGGTACCACATCTCACCATCCCATAACAACTATTATTTATGAAAAATTACAGGTAAATCTGGAAAACCCTAGGAATTAAATAAATTATTTATGTTGCCATATAATGACAGAACAATCTATTTCTCTATTTATTGGCTATATTATTCTAATGTGAAATAAAATACTGATCAATGTATTAAACAGGTAAACCAATAAAGAATTTTGAAAAAAACCCAACCAAAAACCCAAAATTAAAACTTGAAATATCTCAGCACACTTCCCTAACATGTTTATAGCTTGGCCCTGTCAGGTCTTTTATTGCTTATCTATTTTATGTCATTATTGTTATCCTGTAAGATGGAGCAATGTTATATTTATCAGCGGTATTCTGTAGGTATGTAATCTGGAGTCTCTTTATTACCTCTTTCTGTTGATGTGATCAGCGGGCAGAAGCGACCCATCTTCATCGAGGAATCTCTCCGGTTTGAACTCCCAGGGATCGTTCCAGTACTCAGGATTGTGGTGTAACTTCCACAGATTGAAGATAACCTAGAAATCGAAATGTCTAATTTATCTAAACTCATCATTTATTATTTTATTAAATCATGTAATCCCGCAACTGGTTTTTACCTCCATAGACTTAGTATGTATCTAGCGCTCTTCCAAGTGCATACACAGTTTCAAGGATAATCCAAGACATTACAAGATATAGTTGTGCCACAGATGAAAATCTGCCATGCAGAATCAGTGAACCAGTGATTTTTGATTTTGCTGTTGTTCAATTTAATCGGGTTTTAGAAAAAGAAACTCTATCCATCTCAGCCCAGCCATGCTGTTCTTCTGCCTGGTCCCAGCTGGATTACTATTGTTTCACACATATGGCAGATATATTCGTTGCAATATCAGTATTTAGAAGCCCACCAATAAATGATGAAATGGGGATGGTTGTGGTTTGGTCATAAGATTGCTTTAACAGCAATAAATTGGGTAATTAGCAGCTAATACCTCAGTGTCCTTTGGGATGTCATAGCCGTTGATAGTCGTATCCTCCATGGTGCTGTGTGGTAAATTCATAGGTAGTATCGTTGAGTAGCGAAGGATTTCAAAAATAGCTGCATCAACATAAGCCAATGCCTTCCTGTCAGATAGCCGCGGAGTCCGGTCAGATAACTCAGTGATAATGATGTCTGCCATCTTCTGTTGGAGTTCTGGTTTGTTGACCATGATAGCAATGAAGACATATGTGGTGATAGTTGTTGTGATCGTCCCTTCAATAGGTATAGGAGAGACATTATAAAAAGGTATTAACTTGATCTTGGTATGTTTTGTTAATAGATATGGAAATTGTAGTTTATTTGATGATACTGGCCCAATGCAATTCTCTTGTAGCATAATACTGGAGTGGTTTAAAGTGTTTGTTACTCAGGGATTCTTTTTCGATTGAAAGTTCTATATTGGTTATTCAGATACATACAATAAATATCTTTCTTGTGACAATTTCTGCCATATTCGTTGCCAATAATTAGTAGAAACTGAACAAGAGTTAGTAGTGTTAGTGTTTATTGCACGATGGGCAGGTCACAAATTACTGCACTGACCAGACCAGAGTGCGATAAACACTAACGCTACTGACTCAAGTTCAGTTTGGTATTTATCTTACCCCGTCTCTAATAATTATTTGTTACCTGTGTGCAATACATAACGCTTTACTGCACACTCACCCAAATACAGTCTGCCAATGTTAAGCCTATGGAGTTTTTTTTATCAGGGGTAGGATAAATGACATTAATGAACACCTTCACAGCGTTGAGTATTTCCAAGGCTGGTTTTCGTCAGGTGTTCTAGTAACTTTTGTTAAGTACAGGGTGCGAGACGGGTCTAGAAGCATCTGACATTCCGTTGTTTACTAAAAAAAGGATTAGGACAAAAAAATCACACATTACAGGTTATATTCCAGCAACATGATACAGTAATATATAAAAACATAGTTATGACGCCTATACGATGTTACTTATTTGAGGTGTATGACAGAATTCGTTCCAAACGAGTTTGAAGAACGAGTTCTGTCATACTCCGAGAATAAGTAACATTGTATTGGCATCATCAGTGTTTATTTAATCATTATATACCTTATTTTGGTTATAATCCTCCGAAATCGACTCTGTTGACACTGTCACTGTCCATCAGCGCGGCAAGTACATCACCATACTCATCCGGAAGTTAATCGCTCCTGCGTGAGTTAAGTTTGCTCTCCAAACAGATCTTTGGTTCGAATAGATAGCGTGAACGGACCTGAACTTCGCTTTTTACATCACCAATCATATATCTACTGATTGTTTATTTGATTAAATGAAACGGAATATCGGCTTCGGAGAGTGAGTTAACGTATTCTAGTTACCATGGCGCCTTGGTTCGTAGTGTCTCAATTTGTGTGTTGCGATGCGTCTTACACGCGCAACGTAATGAGTTATCACGTGTATTGACCAAATATCAAAGCAACTAACGTGTAGCTTTTACCTGACACCGTTTAAATAGCTGAACCATGCGATGCACCGCAACACGTGAAGTGAGGGGGTCCGCCATTTGCAATTCTTCTGCCCAGATTCGTGTTGTCGGCCTCTCGTCCAATCATATTGCGTTATTTTTCAAAGCGTGCTATATGACGTTCAAAGCGCACAATATGTATGTCAAAGCGCGCAATATGTACGTCAAAGCGCGCAATATGTATTTCAGTACAAAGCTACACGGCGTATCGTGCAATATGTAACGACTTACTGTACCCCTTAGAACAGTAAGTATTTACACTGAGTTAGTGCATAGGTATATAATAAGATGTAATATATAAGGGAATATTTGCTTATTTTACATTTTGTCTTTCACTTTTTCTTAACAGGAATCGACTGGGATGGATAAACTCACCGGCAAAAATCATGTTGTTGTTGATGCCATTAATGTCACCATCTGATAACTTGTGCTGGGCTTGTTTTTCCTCTGCCTTCTCTTGCTCGTCTAACAAATAATCCATCACACAAAGTGGATTCCCTCGCTCATGATGGACCTGCATGTATACAGTTTATATTTATGTAGAACGACCTATTGTAGATGCTACAGAATGAAATTGGGAATGGTTGTTTTTTACGGAGCGAGGCCCAAGGACGAGTTCTGTAAATAATATCAATTTCCATCGGTTTTTGTAGCATGGACAAGCATGGGAAGTCGTTCTATATTTATCACATACCCACAATGAATAAAATCTTACTATATATTTGCATAGAAGACATGCCTACATGACAGCTCACATGAAAGCACATCGCTTCAACGTGTTCAGTATAACAGTGTACTGCACAGGGTTCAGTATATAATTCATACTGCACAGGGGGCAGCAGTATCTAACTATCAGATATACTGCATGGGTATATAATAACAACTGATATCTTTTCAGCTAATCTCAATAAGAGAGACCTGAGAAGTTGTTAAAGATTCATTATTAAAGCAAGTCTCAAGTCTGTGGCAGCGAACTATTCCTGAGAATCTTCAAGGTGAATAAGCACTTTTACGACAAATACACTTACCCTCCGATTATCCACCTCTTCTTGTAACCATTGAGAGGTCATATTAGAACAATGTACTAATTTGTCATGGATTTTGTTTGGGAAATGACTCAACCATGGGAAGAGGTCTAGGAGGATTCCTGGTCCTGTTCTTCCTATTAGTTTTACTCCTTCCTGCAGTCGCATCAGGAGTATTGTCAGCTTGTCTTCTTCAACTTTATATCCGTACAACTATAATACAGAGGGAAGGTACGATAAGAAGGGAATAGTTGATATTTAGATAATCAAAACAAAAATTTCTCTTTGAATATTTCATATATGAATTATCTGAAACCAGTGCAGATCTCCAACAGCAAAGGTTCTTTTTTTTATTGTGGAGAATATTTTATTTTCAACTTGTACAGGATATATACACACAAGTATTTTAGCAGCCATAAAGAAACAGATACATTTCTAAATGATATAGGGTTGTCATGCACTGGTAAATTAATCTACCCTGTTTCTACAGATTTTCGAAATACATGTGTCACATCTCACCCATGGAATATTATTTCTTCTCCCCATTTAAAAATAATTTTTTTGAGTTTAAATTTTTTTTATTTTCATACAGGACAAAACATAACAAGACAATATGACAGACACATCAAAACAGCAAAGGTTCTTAAATAATTTGAAGTAATTAAGTAATACATTAGTCTTTAGATCTTCAAGCCTCGCTTATCACAATGTATATAAATATGATATTATTGAGCTTTCCCAAAACATTCAAGTAAAACTGACCAATATTTAACATTTGTAACATGCGTTTATGATAATCAAATCAAACATGACTATAACTATCCCCTGTCCTGCAGAAAAATGCCAGAAGAGTGAAGTTGGGGAAATTAATTTCTATTTTTGCAGTAGTTGATATATTTTATAGTAGATATTTATGATAAAAAATGAGATTGAAATTGATAAGATATGTTTGTTGTATGATGTATAGGAATAAGATTGAATAACGATGATAAAAAAGGGGTGAGGAGGAATTACAATAGAAGTTAGATTTTGTGTTGGGTGGATGGGTAAAAATGATAGTATGAATAATCGTTAATGTGAAGATGGCGGATTGGAGAAGAAGGAAGTGGTCGGGAGTTGTGGGTAAGGTGGTGTATGAAGTAGGGTATAGGTGGGGTTTGAGTAATAAGGTTGGTGTGCGGTTATTCCGCCAGGCGGGGGAACAGCAATGAGTTGGCCTGGCACATACATGGCATCAGAACCCCATTATTCAACTGAATTAAACTACTTACAATTGAAGTAATTATACCCGATATGCACATATGTAGTATCGGATACATGTCAACAGGGCCATGTTCCGCTGCCTCCTTCAGCTCTTTCATCATGTCATCAATCAGGTCTAAGGTGATCATCTCCAGATTCTCCAGGTTATCCCCATACATCTAGAGTACAATTATGATAAAGTTATATCATAATTTTGAATTAGGTTTGGGTTCATCGTAAGTTTTCAGGGAATTAATCATATATGCATATCTATTAGCATATTTTGCAAAAGGAATTGACCCAATTTACTTTACCGATTTTTATGTCAGATATGTGTTCTACAACTCTTAGAGATCATCATATTCTATTTTCAGGAAAATGACATGGGTTTTAATTTTCAAGCAAAATTGTCCGATCGAGTCTGTATGAATATGTACTTTGGCAAATCCATTCTAATATCTATGTTTTCCAAGTGTTTCTGTTAAGTTAAGAGTACTGTTTTTATGTGAGTCAGCAGTAGCAGGGTATAAATAGTGTAATGATATTTGAATCAACCTTATAAGTAATGATTACCTCTAAATTTTTGAAGAAAAAAAAGAAAATGCTGCTCTGTCTAAATCCACTTAGCCCTGAGAAAAAGCATTGCTCTGTGATGTCTCAAAGTGTTGACTAGGATGCAGAAAGCCAGTACCTGCTGGTTCGGGTGAGCCCATGCATGCAAGTGCTACGGGTTCGCCCGGATTACGTAACTCGGTGTGTATATAAAGCCACATCAAGCGGTCAGGTAACTCTGCGTGTTCACTCAGTATAGAGAGAACCCTTTGGAGCCTCACAGGTAGTAGGTTTTTCTGAACCCTCTCTGTAGTTGAAGAAGTCTATATACTTTGGCTCATAGATAAGTTCCCTCAGCTTTAGTTGGCACTCTGTGGTCAAGGTACTGTAAGGATGGTGATCCATCCAGATCACTAAGAACTTAAGCAATAAACAATACTGTTCATTCAAGTTTACATGTCTGGATTTGTGTTGCTAGGATATATAGTCATTTGGCTTAGATACTGAAAACATTCCGAACCAACTTATGCTCTTGAGCATAAGTCTTGAGCTCTTGAGCAGGGCTCTTGGTTGTGGCATCTTCCTGACATAGCCAGGGGAATGCCTGGAGGCATCAAGCTGTCATAGCCAGGGGAATGCCTGCATCATGCTGCAGTAGCTAGGGGAATGCCCGGAGGCATCATGCTGCAGTAGCTAGGGGAATGCCTGGAGGCATCATGCTGCAGTAGCCAGGGGAAGGTCTGGAGGCATCATGCTGCAGTAGCTAGGGGAATGCCCGGAGGCATCATGCTGCAGTAGCTAGGGGAATGCCTGGAGGCATCATGCTGCAGTAGCTAGGGGAATGCCTGGAGGCATCATGCTGCAGTAGCTAGGGGAATGCCTGGAGGCATCATGCTGCAGTAGCCAGGGGAAGGTCTGGAGGCATCATGCTGCAGTAGCTAGGGGAATGCCCGGAGGCATCATGCTGCAGTAGCTAGGGGAATGCCTGGAGGCATCATGCTGCAGTAGCAAGGGGAATGCCTGGAGGCATCATGCTGCAGTAGCTAGGGGAATGCCTGGAGGCATCATGCTGCAGTAGCCAGGGGAAGGTCTGGAGGCATCATGCTGTAGTAGCTAGGGCAATGCCTGGAGGCATCATGCTGCAGTAGGCAGGGGAAGGTCTGGAGGCATCATGCTGCAGTAGCTAGGGCAATGCATGGAGGCATCATGCTGCAGTAGCTAGGGCAATGCATGGAGGCATCATGCTGCAGTAGCCAGGGGAATGCCTGGAGGCATCATGCTGTAGTAGCCAGGGGAATGTCTGGAGGCATCATGCTGCAGTAGCCTGGGGAATGCCTGGAGGCATCATGCTGCAGTAGCCAGGGGAATGTCTGGAGGCATCATGCTGCAGTAGCTATTGGAATGCATGGAGGCATCATGCTGCACTAGTCACTTGTCACGTTCTATACATTGGTATTGTGATCTTGGTTATTCTAGAGCTGTACACTCGTTTGTTTTCAGTCTGGGAGGGTGCTAAACGAGAGTACTCAACGCCAAAGCAAGAGCTAACAATGCCACTTGAAGTGTCGCTGTCGAGGTGGAGGTGCTGCTCTCTATTGGGTATTGGTAGCGGTTTTGCTGCCACTTTGATTCAAAGTGCCGCTCGCGGTTGCAGGCTCTCGCTTTGAAAATGCGACTTGCCGCTGGCGAGACTTCACTTGACTTTTGAAACAGCTCCCTGATCAATTTCATTGCGCTGTCCCCTTCGTGGCCCCTAGCAGATACCAGCAAGGCATATCGAGCAAGGCAGTGTGCCGCCATGATAAGATATGTACAGGAACGATGACAGATCCTCAATTTTCTGTTGAATATTGCACTAAAATTCTGCCTGGAGTATCAAGACCGTCACAATTTCTGGTCTATGCTCACAGGGTTGGGGTTCTCAGGTATCGCCCGGGTCTCTTGCTACATCCATTGAGGTGTTGGTGGCGAACTGTCAAAATGGATACCAGGAAAGCTTACGGATGCGTACTCTCAAATATCTGCTGAATACTGCAGCCAATGGAAAAATAGAGGCAAACAAAGATAAGCCTTGATATTATGAATGTGCACTCTGGCGATAAGATTCTGCCTAGAGTACCCAAACTGTCTGAATTTTTGGTCTCTGCTCCCGGGTTAGTGCTTTGCGGGTGTCAACCGTTCATGATGATGGTGTCTGTTGCAGTATCCTACCCCTAATAAAAACGCCATAGGCTTAACATGGGATTTGTTTATGTCACGGGTAGTGACATAAAGTGTTGTTTATGCCACTACTTTCTGATACTGAAAAAATATGGAAACGGGTTAGGATAAAATCTAGACGCCACTCGTTTGAGATTGAGTTTATTGTTGGCTCCGTATTGACACTCGTCTTCGACTCATGAAATTATGGAGCCAACAAAATGTGTGGCATAAATAAACTCAGACTCAAACTTGTGATGTCTCTTGATAGTATTGGCGATGTACTTCCAGCTCCTGAACTGTTGCTAAATATTTATTCAAATAGATTTTGGCCAGCAATGCTTGGCTGGTGGCTTTGTACAATTTAGCGCTCATAATGACCGGCTGGCTGGCTTGGTGAAACAGTGGCAAAAAGGGCAATCGGCCAATCGGTGGTTTTGGAGACAAGGCGATGAACCAGTGGCAAGTAGCACTGGCTTGGCAGACCTTATCTGCCTTTCCACTGAGCAAATCCTCGGCACCACCTTTCAAACTGACCACAATGGCGTCGGCTGGGGCTAGTGCCGACTTGGTGAATCAGCTATTTATAGGATGTGATAGATTTATAGGATGTGGAGTGTTGCCAGGGGCAACAGTCCTCCCCCACACTGGTCAGCAGGGCCCAGGTAGGCGGGATTACATGAGGATATGACATAGGATACTAACACCATCCCCGGGCACAACGAGAAACTCGCTCTGTCGAGTTATTAGATGTAAATTTATATAAAAAAGAAATTATGAATTAATTGTGGAGAATACATTGTGTTTTGGTAATTGAGATATTGATTTAACATTATTGAAAAATATTGTGGAAAATTGATGGTGAGGATGCTTACGTTGCACTATGCAACATTACAAAATATTACGTAACTATCCCCGGGAGAAGTCTATAACCACTCCGATGGTTAAGAATTATTGATGAGCAGAAGAAAAAAGGAATTTTTGCTTGAGAGAGTTCATATTGATTATAGATTGTTCATGAAGTGTGGCTCTGTCCGCAGTTGAGAAACGCTTGCGGGAGGACACTAACACAAAATAGAATGGGAAGGTATCAATATATTGCAGAAATTAGTCAAAAATATGAGGTGGGTGGCAGTCTGAACAATTTTATCGACCCGTGACCAATCGGAAGTTATCTGAAATTAGTGATAAAGTATTGGAGTGGGGGGGGGGGGGGGTTGTGGTAGTGGTGCAGGTGAGGTGGAATGAATGTGAGCAAAATTTGTATTGTGCAATGTGGAGTGAATGCGAGTATGAGTTGTTTTGTGTGAGCGATGGGTTTTAATAGTGTTCTGACCCGATGAAGCGACAGAGTGACGAAGCAACGAGCAGTGAAACAGTTGGCTAGCTGCTGGAAGGGAAAACCAACCCATATCCTTCACGCGCACCAGCACAGGCTGTGCACTGATCGTCGACAGGCGATGAAACAATGGGCTGAGTGCGAGGGGGAAGTTCAACTGGTCACTCAAAGAGAGAGAAAGAAAAGGGGGAGAGTAGACACGAGATGTCCCTCGACACACCCGGCGCAGGTCACATTGATAATTAAATCGTGCCTACGGACGATGAGACAATGGGCCAAGCGAGAGGGGGGAGTAACTCAAGATGTCCCCCGACACGCTCGGCACAGGTCAAAACGTGCACCATTCGTGCTCTGCATGCATAGGCATGATGGATCACTTCATTCATGGGTGAAGAACGTCTGTGAGTGTGTGTTTTGTGAAGAGGAGTTGTGGTGTGATGGAGATGCGGTTTCGACCAAAGTCATAGGAAACTTTTTCGCTGCCATGGATATGTTGTAAGGCTACGTGACACCGCGGAAACTGTGTCCACAGACATACCGGGACACGCCTCGTCGGGCAGAGTCAAGGCCGTGGGGTGGGCATATGACCAACTATGAAATCGCCACTATATACAGGAATGCCATCGAGTCGGCACGCATAGATTCTATGATCATAGCACAGTTATGGTCAATGCACTTGCCAATTGGACAGGAGCCAGAGTGATAGCTAGGCACCTGACTAAGTAGGGCCTGCCCGCCTGGCAAGCATCCGTGGGAGCGCGTTTGCGCATGTCCACGGAGGGAATTTTGACACGACAACCTACGAGTCCGAACAGGATCTCGTAACCATGGACGCCGATGGCAGTGAATCCTGGTTCACTAGGGCAGCTGGCCACGGAATCGCCTGCACCTTGACTCGTTACACAACTTGTGTGCACCTCATTATGAGGATTTGCCTAAATCCCGAGGCTGATCGGCAGTAATCCGTCACCTTACGCAATCCCGGCTGTTTGACGCCGTGTTGTGGCGCAAACACGTAACGGAAACCAAGCGACGGTGATCCATCGCAATCTCTGTGTGTATGGATTGGGTGGCGGGTGGCGGGTTGTGTGCCAGGTTGTGTAACATGTTGATTAGTGATGGCGTTGTGTGTGCCATGTTGTGTAAAATGTATGTGGGGGGGGAAGGAGAGGTGGTTGATTAGGAATTGGAATTTTCTAATTAATATTGATATTTGTTTTATATGTGTATTTTGAATATACTTTATATGTGTGTATTTGTATTTGTGTATTTTGAAGGGTCCAGATGGATTAGGACATGTGATAACTGTATGCCATAATACATGAGACACAGTATAGTGAGTACAGGTATCTGGGCTCAGTGTGTGAGGGAGGAAGGGGGTGTGTGTGGAGTGACCAGCTGGTGTCTGATTGAGTTCTGTGATGCAGCTCTCGACCAGCGTGGGTCGTTTAAACTTGGATAACGGGCGTGTGGGCGGGTGGGAGACCGCATGGGTCCACAGTGCGTTCATTGTTTGTGTGTAGAGTTATGTAATAGGGACGCGGGCTGTTGGCGCGGATGGCGTCCGTTTTAATGTATTTATGAATGGCGTGGGTATCAAGCCACGCTGAGAGGTGGGGGGGGGGAAGGTGGAGCGTGGGTTGGGTGAGAGGTTGCATAACAGGGACGCGGGCGGTGGCCGCTAATAGCGTCGGTTTTAACGTATGCAACGTTTGGCGTGGGTAGGGAGAGGGTTTGAAAATATTGATGGGAAAATAAAGGTTATGAGAATAATATGTGGGAAGATTGTGTGGTCACAAGTACAGATAAAGGTTCAGATGAGACTAGATAAAAGTCGAAACCACGAGAGAATATTGAGTGTAATCACACTCGCTACGGTGGATTTCTGATGCGAAAACATCAGACGAGCTACTCGGGTTGACTGGTTCAACAAGAGATAGCAACGCCACCACCACACCGTGCGAAAACGCGGTGCCCACATATCGGGTTGACGAAGTTTCAACAAGATAATGTGCATAGTGACAGTACGTGACAGTGGGACTGTCAAGTCGAACACAACACCGGGCTGGTGACTCCCAGCAAGGTAAGAAGAACCACACTCACCTTGGGTTTCCTCCATGTTCTGATTGAACTTGGCAGTGGGGTTTGCACAAACCCCATGTATAGAGTTGTTCTGACCGAAAAACTCCATAGGAAATGCGTGGAAATACACGTAGTAACACCCAAGCAAAGCCGACATGATCGGGCGATGTGCACACATCGAACGCAGCCGGCCGTACAAACGACAACACGGGTCACATGAAACTCACGTGACGTGCCGACCAATGAAAACGCCGCAATGGGTATGTTAATGAGGCCGCGGCGTCGTCCGCGGCCCGTTTCCCGCTTCTCTCTATTCCGTGGTCGCTACGTGGTGGGGAACGAGCTCACCGATAGGCCCCGTTCAACACAAAGGTTCAGACTTACCTTTGTTCTCTGATGAATGAGAGAACTGGGTTTTAATTTGGAATTTTACTGTAGAAAGTCTGGCGGGAGCTTCATGCTCACGTTGGTGAGTGTTCTGAATTGTCTCTTTGCTATGAGGTATGAAGAGAAGTGGAGATTGCGTCCGTGGTCTGCTGGCTTGTGATTCGAGATACGCGGTATCTTTCGGGTTGTCCAACAGTGACACGATCCGATAGAGCGATCTAACGGAAAGTACCTTAAATGAAGAGAGACGACTGGATTCCTTCTGTAGCTTTATTGTATGTCTATATCAGCCGGCTGACCAGAGCATACTGGCCCACACCGTGTGTGTGGGAGCAGTGAGTGGGGGAGGGGGAGTGTTGCCAGGGGCAACAGTCCTCCCCCACACTGGTCAGCAGGGCCCAGGTAGGCGGGATTACATGAGGATATGACATAGGATACTAACAACATTATACAAAATATACGTTTTTCATGGGACAAAAGGCCATGAAGGGTATAATAAGATCAATGTGCACCTTCGCAGTACAATTTTAGATATACTATATGAATATCTTTGTACCTTCAGTGCTTGCATAGCCGTCTTCTTCATATACACCCATTTAGGGGAGAATGTCGTAAAGCTGATATCGTCTGTGTGATTCTGGAGAATTTTCATCCTGTTGAGCTTTATGCGACCAGAAAAGGTGTTTGCCCGGGTCACTAAGGCTTTGTATATAGTTTTGAAGTCATTTAGTACAACAGTATACTTCCCCATCATCTGCAAGGGAAATATCACATGCAAGTCAATCAAATGCTGTAAGAAAATATTGAAAATTACTAGGCAGGTTGTATTGTAGGCCGTTAAGAATGTAAATTACAACATTACTGGTTACATATTGAATTCTGTACCGTAATGATTATTCCTAGAAATTGTCACTGGCAACTATAAGTAGTGGTAGACATGTACAAGTCAGTTTGTGTTTGTGATATTGTGATTGAGTCATCTGGAACATATATTCAAATATAGATATGTAGGGGATTTGTGGTCATCTATTAGCTGCTCTGTGTGTAGCAGTGGCCACGCTAAGTAGGTGCCAGCTCTGCTATTTTTGGCACAGGGTCAGAACCAGTCCAACCAGGCTATCTTGTCATCTGGAAGGTACCTTGAGTATAGGCTGATTCTTCGTTGGTAAGAAAGGTCGCAGCAAAACTGACTGGTCAGCTGGGTACCAGACTCACACAGCTCAACCAGTGGGGACCCAGCGGGGTTCTGCACATGCCCAGTGAGGCCAGGCAGGTGTATATAAGAGCCTGCTTAGCTCAGCTGGACACACTGGGGTGGAGGGACTATGTGCGGTCCCTCCACAGGGCTCGGTCTCTGTTCCCTGCCGCTGTCGACCATCGGGTCTACAACCAAGCTCGGTGGCCAAGTGGTCAGGGTGTTCGCCTCGAGCATGGGAGGTCGTGGGTTCAAACCCCGGTCGGGTCATACCAAAGACTTACACAAAAATGGTACCCACCGCCCATTCGGTTAAACATCCGCCATTAGAATGAGGGGTAGGGGCAAGGGCCCGAGTGGAAGAACGGCCGTAGCCGAATTCGGTGATTGTGAACATACAATATTCCCTAATAAAAATTGCCCAAAAAAAAAACCAAAAAAAAAACGGGCGAGGTTTGAAGAGTCCCAGATCTCTGGAAGGAGGGGTTGACCTTTGGGTCCTCTCTTTGGACGGAGTCCGGGATCCCAGGTGGTTGTAATAAAATACAGCTGTGGGTTCACGGGTTAGGCCAGCACCGCAATGGCGCTCTGGACCAAAACTGTGGTGGTGCTTGGGATGAGCTCTGACTGTACCCAGCCCCTACACATACATTCATTATCTGCTGATTGGTCATTATTTCAGATTGTTAAAGAGTATCTAATCTTCTAGAATATGTTGCAAGTGTGAAGAGTACTAACCATCAAATCTTTTTTAGCAAAAAGTGTCTAGTTAAACCATATAAACTGATAATGTGCTTGTATTACCAATAACTCTTGCATGATATCAATATTCATCTACTATTTCAACCATCTATTTAATTTCTTCCTTCCGTATGAATATTTCCAAAAATCAAATATTTTGATTTAATTTGTATTAAATATGTTTAGCAGATCCAAGTTAAGGAGAATCAGGGTGCGGGAGTTTTGTTCATCACTGAAACTACTACCTTTAACCAACATAAAAACAATAAACTTTAACAACCATGAAGAAACTACACAACCAGACGACCATAAACTGTAATTAAAAATGTTTTCTGTGAATTAACATTGAACAAATGTAGCAATTCTTTATACTGTGATGGCTAAGACCTGACTTTTCACAGACTTTTCACAGATTTCAAAGTCTGACTTCATACCGTGTAAGTCAAAGGTCCACAATTTTTTCTGTTCGCCCCTCCCCCCCCACTTTTAAAATGTTCTGACGCCCCTGGACAACACCCCAAAACCAGAAACCAAGCCAGCACCATGCAACTTGCTGAATATCGTGCTTACTTTGAATTTGAAGACATTTCCATATTCTTCTGACCACTTGGTGAGAGTTTCTTGAGGTAGATCTTTGTCAAATTGGTACAAATTTCCAATGAATGGTAAACCAGTAGGTCCCGGTGGAAGCTTGTACTTCTTTCTCATCATGAACTTCACCATAAACAGCAAAGCCAAGGCACCGACCAAAGTCCACATGATCAGCATCTTTGAACCTGTTGAAACATAAGAATGAAGTAACATGAGGCCATATCAGTATGATAAATGTGAGCGCTGAATTTGAATATGTATATCTGAATTGTATCTGACAGTTTCTAAACAATAGATAGTGGTTTACTGAGTCCCCAAACATTCTCAATGGGTAATTTGTTTACCATGGAAAATAGTCTAAGCCCTTCTTTAACCTTCTAAGCTGACTATTGATTTTCTACTCAATATCTGACTGGAGTATCCATTTCCCTTTTTCCTAGTGGAAAAGAACACAATAGAACTGTGCTGCTGTCATCGACGTTTTATGATACAGACATATTTTTACTCCTGGTATTTTGTCCCCATAGGCTTAACATTTGAAACTTGTACTCAATGCCAATGGTTCTAAATACTCAATGGGGGATTATATCACAAATGTTTGCCAATTTGTTGACGTGATGCATGAGATAAATTGAGAAACCTTTTCAAGTTTACAGTCAGAGCTCGATCCCATCTCTTTTGAACCACTACGTAATTCAAACATCATACAACCTCTGACCGTAGACTTTCATAAGTTTCCTCTATAATATCCATATTTCGGGCTGGTGCATAAGCATAGAGCTATTGTGCTATGGAGGTTGCCATCTTTACCCCTGACGCCATCCAAAACATCAGGTGGCGGAACCAATTATCAATGGATTTTATCCAAAATATCTTTTAGGGCTTGTTATAGTGGAATTCTAGCCTTGTCTCAATATTATCTACAGAGATTATAGCAACTTTACCACCCCCCCTTCCCGACTACAATGGTGCTATCTTATAATTTCCTGACTGATGATCACTGAATTAGGAACCACTCTGTGCCCTATAGATTGTGCATCATACACTGACGTATATATATGTTACATGAAGACCAATACATTGGATGATATATAAGCCTGAAGAGTCGTGAATACGCCAAACATATACACATATCAGGAAACTCAGAGAGAGTTTGCAGTCACTTGTTGAAGGCTGTGTATCCAGGGCAGATGCCTGTTTTTAATAGTACCTTCTGATATCATACATCGGTGCGATGCAGTTTGAAACGGTGTGCTTCTTCTGGGTCAGGTCACCATGTTGTGTGTGTGTATGGTGTTTATCTTAACTGAATCCTAATGTAGAATTCCCCAGTCACTCGCTGTTTAAATGTATAGCATAGACAGTGGACTCTCTAAACTAACCACATGTATTTATTAGCTTCTATGGTAAGATTTCTTATTTCTGTGTGTCGTGTATATTCCTAACTTCTCTATTTCACCTATGTATGTGTAGTTACTCTAAATTTTGATAGAGTCATGGTTGATGACTTTTGATTCTTTACATGATAGAAACAGGCTAATCTGCAGACTGAATTTCATCTGGACCTATTATATCACCACTTTCTTATGGATATTTTTAGAGATTTATGATAAGGATATTACATACATTACCTTGGTATAATCCCTGCCTTAGTTGATAGAACTCTTGGCCTCAGGATCTGTGGGTGTGTGTGTGCAGCAAAGGTCAGCCGTACTCTGTCACCAGGAGACTGTGTGCCCGCTGTCTCAGAGGGTGGTTGTGGCCCATTATATTGTAGGTCAACTCTCGACTGAAGAAGCGTCCCTAGCCGCTAGAAAATATTATGTAAGGAGGTCAGGGTGAAGGTCGGGGTTTGCTGCGAATGCAGTCATTGGCTTCTGGGTCTAAGCTATTCCTTATATGGACTTAGTGTAACGGGACAACTCCATGGTGCTCAGGCTTCCCCAGGGTAAGGGGGCCCCTCCCCCAATGATGTCATCACCTCACCTGCTGTTTACATGATTACAATCACAGGTGACGATTCTTAAATTTTTGGAAAACCTTTCCCAACCTGTCGGTTTGTGAAATTAGGCTCATGTCGGTGAGGGGAAATGGAAGAAAAACATTAAATAAATCCATTTTTCCCACTGGGAAAACGACAGTTGGACAAGTATTTTTCAACAAAGATTCACCCCCCCCACCTCGAGACCCAGCTACAATGAAAGTGGCTGGTAGACTACCCAAGAGATAAATAATCTCACAAATTGAACTCACTGCAAAGCTATCTAAAACAAGCTAGGAAGAGTAGTAAAACGTTTGAAGTCCCATGTATGGAATTGCTGGAGAGACCATTACAACATTATAACACAGCCACCTCTCCAAAAGATTGGTACATCACAACTGGCACTAGATGGCTCCCACTTCCAAAATTTGTTTCCAATCAGAATCACTAGGGGTATCCACTAACAGACTGGTACTCTGCCAGAAGGTACTTACCTCTTGCTAGGTTTTGAATAATCGTATGCATATTTCCCGCAATGTTTCTTGAAGTGTCGCAGTGGTGGAGCAAAAAAATATACAGATGACACCACAAGCTACGTATCTCGACAAAGGAGGTACAACATATCGCAACACTGTAAGATATTATAGGGGAAACCCATGAAGTTTAGGGTCTGAGCTCGTATCCCATCGAGTTTGAATCACATAGTAATTCACAAGGCGAAGCCGCATGAATTGCTATGTGATTCAAATGAGATGGGATCGAGCTCTGACCCTAAACTTGAATGGGTTTCTGAATTTATCTCACCCTTAATATTGACTAATGGGCTAACTTTTTTGACATTATCCCCCATTGGATATTTTTCCTAAATATCTAATGGGTGTTAGATACGAGTTTCCAATGTTAAGTCTATGGAGAAAAAATATCTGGGGTGAGATAAAACAAGATATGCCACAGCAAACCCATCGTGTTGGTGGAACCAGCCCTTAATTCAAGCCAGCTTGGAATAGTTGTCCTGTTCTACTTAATCGGCAGGTGGTGTCACATTACATGGTCTGATGTAATCAGATGTAATCAGACGATCTGCAGTCGCAACATACTTAGCTTTTACTAGACGATTTCTAGCTTTCTATGGCTGAATGTTATCAGGTGGTGCTCAATTCAAGACTCGACCCTTATAATGGTCTAGTGTAAACACCGGGTAAACGTACTGTAGCAATGTGGGCAGTGGCCCTCACACAGTGTGGAAACAATACAGTTCTCAATCATTGCTCTTTAAATGGTTCTCCACAAGCGCCCATTCATCAAATATACTTTCAAAATACACCTTCTGAAAGCTGAGATTCATGGCTTTCCTGTTGATATAAATATAAGAGTAAAGGTGTGATATCTTTTTTTGAATTTGTGATTTTATCTAAGAAAGATTGGCCTTGGCCTATACCCTGCTCCATGTTAACTGCTCTGTTGGGCACAGTGTTAAACTGATCTATTTGTTCATAGGTTCTGCCATTGTAAGTGCCAAAACACTATTTCAGCCAATCAGAGGACATCTTGGGCTTCACTTTAGTGATAGCACAAAATTTCTATGACCAGAACAACTTGATCAAGCACCAATTTGAAAAAAAAGAAAAGCTCTTTACACAGAAACGAATGAATCAAACAATTGTGTGCCTACATAGAGGAATAATTTGATGTATGATATGCCATAGTTTTATAAATGTAAATGACCAGAATATTAAAATAACTACACTGAAAAACTGAATTTATCAATTCTCTGATCCAGCTGGAGACTTCAGGTTCAAGAAAAAATATGCAAATTAGCTGTCCAAATTCCTATGAACAAGTCAGAGATATGCTTTGCCTTGCATGAGATGATCTAGATTAGAGAGGAGTATTATTTGAATGTTTTTTTTCCAAAATTTATGCATCATTATTACAGATTTCCCTATTAACATGCAAATTAGCTATGACTTCATCAATATACATGAAAATGAATATCTCTATTGGATTGAGAAATACCCCTGTATGCTCAATATCATGTCCCTATTATCAATATCTAGATAGTTATCGTAATAAATCTATTCACCTGTGCTAATCATTATGTGGTGCCATGCCATCTTCTGTTTTCTATATACTTGAGTTCCTAAAATTCAATCTTAATCTGACTAGACTTTCCTCGATAATTCTTGAACTACTTGACCGATTTTAAAAATTCAAATATCTTTGTTATCCTCTATTTCCAGGCTATCTATAGCATATATTATTCGAATTATAGATATAAAATTCAGTTTTTCATTTTCGTAGCTACATAATGGCAGCAACATCCTCTTTCAGATCATTTACTAGGTCAAGGATGAAAGACCGAGAACTAAAGTGCCAATGTATCAAATCGATGCACATATGAATATGGGTTATGGCCACATTTCAATTACTTTTTCTCACACAAGACTTTTTTCCAGAGAAAAGATCTCCTAATTACCTTTGATCATTATTTAAAACAACCACTAGCCCACTGTATGGTTTGGGTTAGGCTTTATCTTATTATCTTTTTTTCTTTTCTAATTTGTTTATTTATACTGTGAAGACGTCAGCAGTGAGGCCGGTATGAGTGTCCTCACAGTTTCAGGTACACCCTTACAAAGCAGTGGTAGATTTACTGCTATATCAAAGGCCGATCCTTCTCATACCGTGTCTATGTGGTGTGGGAAGTAAAAGAACTCTCACCTCAGTAAATGTGTAGTGGGGAGATTTCTACATTCATCTCATAGATTCGGTCAAACCCAAAGTAAGTCTAATTGAACAAATTGGACGTTAAACTACCCAAACAAACAAACAAGCACCCTTCCAAAACTGATATAAATACATAGGATATATATATACCAACACTTTTATAATTTTTCAGAAAAATTTAATGATCCAAAGGGATCATTTGTGCACAGTCAAGACTGCAGGTCCATAATTTAGTAGTGTTTATAGTTGGTTGAGATCACGTCAGTTTGTCCATGGGTTGAGTACTTTGGTTGTATTACAGTTTGCTGTATCTCCTTAGAGACCAACATTGTTATAACAAGTCATATAGTATAAATATATAGAGAAACATACAATTAGTACATGGAAGTTTCTTCAAGACATGGGGCAATAGTCATGTTCATTTCTTAGAATCTGGAATGTATTTCGCTTATAACTCTTCACTCGCCGCTTATAGATTTAGGGAGATGGAAACCTAGTAGGCTTACAAAACTGTAGTATAACCTAGAAATATATAGGTAAATAGATATACAGCCAATGTTTGTCCTGAGTGGATACAGTACAAGTAGAACCAACTTTACAAAACTATTGTGTCTTCATCAGGGTTAGATATATACTGTAATAGGGTTTCTGAGGTATATATATTTAATCATTTACCGAGTCTTTAGGTCTCGAGCAATCTGTGATAGGGCGTATTTTAGAGTCATTTTTATAAATCGCACCTAGACCGTGAACACATGAAGGACGATTTTTTGATATAGATAATTTGTTTTCTTGAAGTTCTCTACGGATAATATTATCCATCTCTTCTGACGGTCTTTGTCCCAAAATAGAATTGTAATTATTAATTTTGTAAGACAAGTCACAATCGTCATCAACCACCTTAAAGCCTCTACATAGGCCGGTAAGTATAAACATATCTTCATAAACTCGTTGATTCATGCTATGAATCATAATGGCAAAACGACAGGGTCGTAATTGGACTTTAGTGTCGTCTAGTAGAAAATTACATGAGCAATAACCTAGTCTGCAATTTTCAAAAACGGGAAAATGTTGATCTGTATATACCCGTATTGATACTATATAACCAGTGGTGTTACAACCACTTTTACAATCAGTATGGTTACAAGTGAAAAAAGATACAATATTATCGCTAACCACCTCTACAGGAGGGGTAGAAATAGAAACGTATCGATCCCGAAGTTGAGAGTTAGAGCCGTGTGACAACGGGTCTTCACCATGTTCTACAACGTCCGGAGTCTTTTGCTCGTGAGAGCTACTGTAGTCTGTATAGTCCTCTAACACAGAGGAAAAAGACCTATTGACCCAGTCCTGGTCTTTATATGTTACAGAATAATCAAAACACGATTCCGAATTTAAATCGCGTGATGTAACACAATTTGCAGGTACCACCATGTTGTCCTATGCTTGAGTGGTCGCGGTCGTTGAAGAGGGGACTTGAACTCTACAGGTGTGGACGGAATGGCTTGTTGCAAAGCATCGCGAACATATATGAGGGTAACGACAGTTCTGGAAGTTGCATCCCTCACCATTCCATGCTAAACAAACGGGGCGACTACCTGGGAGGCGATTTTCTTTCTTCTTTATCGTCGGAATCGATTTTTTCTTGGTATCACGGGCGTATTCGGGACACAAGAACCGCATAGATAAATCCAAATTGCCTCCAGAGAAAGCTTTCATCCCCTCATCGATAACTTTCTCCCGGACTGTGTGGTCGTATTTACATAGGCCGGTAGTCAGATATGCCCGTGATGCCGCCTTTTCCGCGATAAAGGCATTATGCGCCAGCATCCCGGTGATATCTTTGCCTTTATCATAACACTCTTGTAGGAGTTTTGCCTGGCAAAACCACAGTTTTTCATTAGATAACGGTTTATCACGGTCTTCTTTAGGAATGAAGCGTTTAATGTTAAACGTACGTTTCACTTCTTTGCGCGATTTCCTCTTCCCCTCTTGCTTGGTACGGCGATGGCGACCTTTGGATGTAGATGATTTGTGATGTCTTGAGCTTCCTTTAGTAGACGAGGAAGAGCTGGAGGATGACGTTGATGAGGAAGACGATTCCGACGACGAAGACGAGGACAAAGACTCTGACCGCCGGTGTCCTTTTCGGTCTTTAAAATCTTCGTCTCTGGTTTTCCGCGATTTCCTGACTTTCCCTCTGGAGCGGGGAAGTTCATTTCCTGCACCGTATCCCTTAATGGCTTGCTTCAATAAGGACTCAATACGGTTCAGACGATTTTCAGACCCGTCTACCTTGGTAGAAAGATCACGCATGGCCTTGTTCATGTCCGCCATCTTGGAATCGGTTGACATTTTCACTTTTCTTGACTGTTCACCTGAGGATTTTGTTCCTGATTTTGATTTACCTCGTCTGCGTTTAGAGAATATCCAGGGGTTATCCTCTACGTCACCGCAATAGTCCTCGAAAGAGTTTTCAGAGTCCCCGTCTGCTTTGCTGGACTCGTCAGACCGGTCCTCGGATTTCGATTCGCAGGACTCATTTTGTTCAGGATTCTTTTTCAGTAATTCCCTCACCTTTCTACATTTCTTCCCTGTTGGGGCCTCGTGCCTAGAGCAGCAGGTATTACAGAATCGTTTCTGTCCCATACTGGGAGAAGAAAAAGTTGGCGGTGTTTGAGTGTGTGTCGGTGTGTTCCTCTCGGTAAGTCAGCAGGTGTGTGACCGGAGTGCGGGGTGACCGGCACAGAAAGTGCGCACACCTGGCCGACGGGGGGAGCCACCTGTGTATAAGGTGGCGGTACCTGTGGTGTATTACATGTATTATACCTAACTCTTGTGGCAAGAGTAGTTCAAATATTGAGCGGTTTAGGACAGAGATTAGAGTGGTCATTGACAGTAAGTAAAAACACGAAGGCTCAATGTAGTTTTTGGTAGGTCTTTCTTAGAACAAGTATACATTGTGTGGATTGCTGGATATGATGAGTAGTCTCTGGTATATTGTCCACAGGTTATAATTATGTGCATATTTGTAATTAATACGAACATGTGAAGTTATAATGGCTGAGGCAGCTGTCTCACTAAGCGCGGCAACTCCGCAGAGACACCTATCGGGTGTTGGGAGAAATGAACTCATACAGTCGTGACGTGTCATATCATGTGTCAGTCGCTCCTGTGGTTTGAAAGACTCCCTCCCACCCACCCCACTTTCAGGGTTATTTTACCCTTCATGAACTTTTACTGTTATGACAAATTTCGTATACCGTTGTATACTGTATACCATGTATACTTTTTCACATTTGTCTTTTCACGTGAAAATTAAAAATTTTCGTCCACAGATTTGCTTCATTATAGTCATTATATGATTCCTAATGGTGATTAGTTATTTTCTAAAAGAGATCAGCTGATTAACTTTAATCAATTATTTTTTAAAGAGATCCCCTTGATTAAATATGATTAGCTATTTTTTAAAAGAGATCCCCTGATTAACTTTGATCAATAATTTCTTCTTTTTTTCTTTTTTTATTTAGAGGTTTTCAGATACCATCTGATACGCAGTAATGTCATTATACCAGATTTTCATAAATGAATATTTTCAAGACTGTAATAATGAAGTTGTATGCCAAGTGACAAATCGATCAGGCTGACTGCCTAGGAACCAGCTTGACATTGAAATCATATGGCTGATTGATTATCCCAAGCTTGTAGTCTCGTGGGTCATGTTTGGGGATCTCATTTGGCCCCGCTGGCAAAAACTGGTACTTCTGGAGAAGTGATGTTATCAGCAAGAAGAGTTGGTTCTTGGCCAGAGTCTCTCCTACGCAAACCCGTCGGCTGGCACCAAATGCTAGAAGTCTGAAAAGTGGAGAAAATCTTAAATTATCATCTCTGTTTTTAATTCTATGATATGAGATATGACAAACAGCTACATGCAAAATCAGGAATTCGATTTCTTTCTGATCATAGAGATATACACCTCCTTTACTATGCATTCTCTTTGGCTCAGGACGATTGCAACATTGACAAGAGGTTAATCCCAACTAGTGGTAAATCTGGTATACGTTTAATTCAACCTCCTCTCCAAAGTCCTTTTTTTAAATTTTTTTAAATTTTTTTTTTTATTTAGACATAAGACATGTTCGATGTACATCATCGCTCTTCCACATGGCAGTTTAAGTACAGTGATTCTCACATTATACTTAGTCAGTATTTACAGTTTTCATACAGAGAGGTGATACATTTGGACTGTGTTGTCCGACAAAAAGACATATTACATTAGTAATGGTATCAATCAGAACGGTTGCAATAATATACACTGTGTTGCGGGATATATATTCCAGTCAATGTGTCTCTTACACTTGTTCTCTTATCCTCGAGGAAATTGTTATATCTCGGATTTCCGAATTAGATTGAGAACTTCTTTTCGAAACATACCGTTTCTTAACTTAGTGGTTGATTCTTGTGACTGCTTTGTGAGTTTGTTCCATATACCAATGCCGATGTTTATATGCGATTTTCTGAACTTATCCATTTTAGGTCTCATGAGGTATATGTTTTTCTTTCCAGTCATTCTTGTTTGTATTATGTTCCTATTATCTAAACCATTCATTAGCTCTATGTTGTTTAAGTTTCTGATTATTCCCAGTAGGAGCATAGTTCTCCTCTCTTGAGGTTTCATGATTCTACATTTTCCCAACAAATCCTGTGTGTTTATAAAGAAACCATCTTTGTATGCCTCTCTACCTAGGGCTATTCTTGCGCTTCTAAAAATACATCTATCCATGGTGTTTTTTTACATTTTGAGGTACTCCTTCAAGTAGGAAGGAGCAGTGGTCTGCAATTGGTATGATACAACTCCTTACTACTTTGATTGCTGTTTCAGTATTCATAAATTTTCTGATTTTCCCGAAAATTGCTATCTTGCCATTAACTTTTTTCAACAGATGTTCCGTATGTTCTCGAAATGTTAGGTGGTTATCGATTATGGCTCCAAGGTAGTTTGCTTCTGTTACAGATTCTATTTTTCCCCCCCAAGTGTTAAATTCCCCATATTACATTTTTTCAGCATTGTTTTTGTACCATGGTAGACATAATTAGTTTTCTTTATATTAATCGTGAGTCTGTTGGCAGTATACCACTTCAAAGTCGCATTCAGGCATTCCTGCATTTTTCGTTCTGCAGTACTAATTTCATTATCAGAAGTCACTATCACTAAATCATCCGCGTACATAAGAGTATAACAGTCTTTTAAACAATTAGCAAGGTCGTTAACATATATCAAAAACAGTAACGGGCCCAGTATGGAACCCTGAGGGATACCATGGGTTACATCACATTGTGCAGACCTTTTACCTCCATATTCCGTATGACATTTTCTACCAATTAAGTATGTTTCAAACCATTGCAATAAGATCGGGCCAATGCCAGCCTCACCCAGTTTAAAGAGGAGTATGCTATGATTAAATCAATCGAAGGCTTTTCGTATATCTATGTATGCAGCTATTGAAAATTTTCCTTCATTGTGTTCTTCTAGAAGATGTTGAGTTAATTTGAAGACTGCACCCCCAGTGCCCCGCCTGAAGACGAATTATCCATAATTCAGAATTCCCTATAAACTTACTCCCACATAATTCATTTATTAAGTTTAATAATCTATCTGTATTATATCCTGGCGGTCGGTATATGTTGGCTATAACTAGGTTCTTGTGGTTTGGTCTATTTATTTTAATGACTATACTTTCTAGTTTATCTTCCATTAACCAAAAGTCTTTTATTAGTGTGATCAAATGTTTCTGATAAACCTATTATATCGTAAGTACCTAATGTGGTTCTCACTTCTTCAAGCTTAGAGAAGATACTGTGAATATTTATATGACAAATCTTGAACCCTTTCTCTCCAGTAATCTTGCTGCATTTATGCATCATTTCAGGTAAGTTGTTAAATAGGGTTTATCAACACATTGGAAATGACAAAATATCTCCGCATTCAAAGTAAACGGGTGCATACAAACATCAAACAAAAAAACAGTGCACAGATGGGTATATATAGTGGATACGTGTTCTTGGGCCTTTCGGTCGATGAACACTGAATGACAATCACGGCTACTTTCTGTTGTGTTGCCCAGTTCGGGTGTACTCCGTCTCCTAGAGTTTCGTATCGCGGTTTCTTCCTTCCTCCTTTATTTTTTGGTTGGATTGGGTGGTTTATTCTTGGAGTGATTATATCGTTTGATTTGTTCAGTCGGTCTATTTCTTTGTTTAGGCGAATTGTTGCTTGATAGATTTGATCTTGGTCTTCTTCTATGCCATTGTATCTTATCCCCTTGTTGGCCATTTCGAGTGATAGGCTGTATACACTGCATATCGCGATCTTGTATGAGGCATCGATCTGTTCTACCTTGTGTATCAGGTATTGATAACTCGCTATCAAACTATCCACCATTGTCCCTTCTTTTGTCTTCATTGACGCTTTGATCAGTCCGCTTGTGCTGTCTTTTTTTGAGATTTCGTTAATCCCTCCCATTAGGTAGATTGTCTTTATCTTGCTATTTCTAGTCAGTTCGTCACACAGGTCCTGTGTTATTCGATCCATTTTAATGACTATACTTTCTAGTTTATCTTCCATTAACCAAAAGTCTTTTATTAGTGTGACATATGGTGCCAGGGTCTCCTTTATATATATACCAATCCCTCCCCCCTTTCCCCATGGTCTGTCTGGCCTAACAAATTTATAACCTTGTATATTGATGAATTCGTCCGGGATGTGCGTTTTAAGCAGAGTTTCTGATAAACCTATTATATCGTAAGTACCTAATGTGGTTCTCACTTCTTCAAGCTTAGAGAAGATACTGTGAATATTTATATGACAAATCTTGAACCCTTTCTCTCCAGTAATCTTGCTGCATTTATGCATCATTTCAGGTAAGTTGTTAAATAGGGTTTATCAACACATTGGAAATGACAAAATATCTCCGCATTCAAAGTAAACGGGTGCATACAAACATCAAACAAAAAAACAGTGCACAGATGGGTATATATAGTGGATACGTGTTCTTGGGCCTTTCGGTCGATGAACACTGAATGACAATCAGCTGGTAGGTATAATTGCCCTATAAGGTGAAACACATTCATTGTCCTTTTTCAGTTTTACAGTGTATAATAGTTCATGGTGTGTGGACCGCTCCACCTTCATGTACGTGTATATGGTAAGAAAATATTACTCACAGTTCGTGCTTAACCATTTTTTCTCGTCTTTTCACCTTGTATATGGTAATATGTCCGTGTGCGTGTTCAACTCAGGTCAGCACCGTGTGGTCTCTGTCGACCTACTTGGGAGGGGGCGGACGGTTGTTCGCATTCGTAATCATCATTTTCCTACATGGCTGCGTTCGTGGACTGCCTTGTCGCTTTGTCGATTTGCTGTCAGCCTATATCCTGGGTTCTTATACATCTTTATACATCGTCCGTATCCATATGTTGTTACAGTTGTATTTCACATTTGAATATTTTATACAATATATCTGATCCTGTATGGAACCAGATCACAACTTTTGTTTCCTAACTTATTTCCTGCATGCAGTACATCCCTGTCGTTCTCAACCATTGAAAGCCATATTTTACCCCTCTGACTAGTCCAGTATGGAACTATTACTTTGTGGGTAGGAATATGACCGTCTTTTGATTTGCTACAATCGATTTCCTTATCGCTTAGATATTTTATAGACTATTCTGATCCTGTATGGAATCAGATCACAACCTTTTGCTTTCCTGGTTTATCTCATTTTACACTTTTACACTTTTAGTCCTGTATGGAACTAAATTTCGTGCAGTTAATCAGACTAGGCGTGTGTGCCATTCTGGATATTTTTCCAGAACGCTTTTTCCATTTCTTCGGCTACTTTCTGTTGTGTTGCCCAGTTCGGGTGTACTCCGTCTCCTAGAGTTTCGTATCGCGGTTTCTTCCTTCCTCCTTTATTTTTTGGTTGGATTGGGTGGTTTATTCTTGGAGTGATTATATCGTTTGATTTGTTCAGTCGGTCTATTTCTTTGTTTAGGCGAATTGTTGCTTGATAGATTTGATCTTGGTCTTCTTCTATGCCATTGTATCTTATCCCCTTGTTGGCCATTTCGAGTGATAGGCTGTATACACTGCATATCGCGATCTTGTATGAGGCATCGATCTGTTCTACCTTGTGTATCAGGTATTGATAACTCGCTATCAAACTATCCACCATTGTCCCTTCTTTTGTCTTCATTGACGCTTTGATCAGTCCGCTTGTGCTGTCTTTTTTTGAGATTTCGTTAATCCCTCCCATTAGGTAGATTGTCTTTATCTTGCTATTTCTAGTCAGTTCGTCACACAGGTCCTGTGTTATTCGATCCATTTTAGCTCCAGGTATTGTGATGCATTTCCCGAACTCTCGCACAGATCTTCCAACTAAGTCCTCCAGTCCCCTCGTGCGGGAGTCCCCAATAATAAGCAAACTCATGATGTGGTTTCTGTGTTACAATTAAATCGAATTTCCATCAAAAGGTAGCCGAGTATGTTTCTACCCTTGTACTTTCCCGTGTCGTAATGGTTACTTCTCTGGTTAGCACCGCCTCCCCAAAAGGCGTCTTCTGTCGACTCGACTAGCTTCAGGTCTTTTGTCTCCATTAGTTCTTTTTTTATCTCCTTGTTCTGGGCGAATTTACAAGTCAGAAGTTCCTTCATTATTTTTATTTTGTCTGTGTCCCAACTTTCCTTTTCTTTTGTATCGATTAACTGTCCCAGTTTCTTTGCTTGGAACGGGTTCTTAATATCCAGCAATGCGTGCGCTAGTTTGTCTTGGTTGAAGTATCTGCATTTCTCAGCGACGTAAGCCTTTTCAAGAGATTCGAAGTTATAGTCTTTACCTTGAACCTTTCTTATCATTTTACATTCGTGGAGATTCAAAAGTGGACATTGCGGTCCATTGAAGAGTAGTCCTGACTGGGTTTGCCTTGTTCCTTTTAGGCGTGGGGCATTTTGTTCTTGTCGTGTTTCGTCCATTTGTTTTTCTTTGTTCTCCCTATTTATTGGCTTGTGTGTTCCTGTCTCTGATGGCATTGCCAGTTCTGTTAGTCTTTGTTGAATCGGGGTTATTTTCTTGTTCGTGGTTGTATTTACTGGGTTTTCCTTCGTTATGAGTCTTGGTGCATGTCTATCCCCTTCGGAGTTAGCTCCTTTCAGCTTATGCGCGTCGCTCAGACTTATGAAGTGGCTATTTATCACAGCTCCTTCACTCGTCAGTCGTGCGTGTTGACCTTTTCTTCGCACCTCTCGGACTTCTACTCTCAATAAGTATCTGGCCTCTCTGGTTTCTTTGTCTTCTTCTCTCTCTATCCAGATATCCTTTGTTCTCAATGACTGCCCTAGATTCCTCTTGTTTGCCAGTATGTATTCTACTAGCGGCTTGTCACTGAGTGTAATGAGAATTGGTCTTGGTTTCCCGTCTCTTCTGAAGAATTTCCCCATTCTCATGCAAGATACTACGTTCCCCGGTAGTAAATGGATGTTCATTTCTGCGCATATGTTGTGTACTATATGTTTCAGATTTTCTTGGGGGCTTTCTGTGACTCCTATCATTATCAAATTGTACTGTTTTCTTTCTACTTCTTGGAAAGGGCATTACTGTTGTTTTCTGTGACTTTGGCGTAGGTCTGTCCCTGTATTTTTAGTTTTTCTAATGATGATCTTAAATCTCGATTTTCATGTTCAATTTGTTCTACCCTTTTTCTCAGTTCTTCATGGTTTTTGTCTTGTTTTGTTATTTGAGTCTCTAAGTTTTCTTTGACTGCTTTTATGTTTTCCTGTACATTTTTAATACTTTTGGTGATCGTTTGTTTTACATTTTCTTCCATCTTTTGTATATCAGCGGTTTTCACGCATCCCGTTCTCAGTTCGTTAAGTGATGTCATGACGTCTCTTACGGTATATTCGTCTTTCTCGGTTTCATTTATTTTTTCATTTGATTCTACCTCTTGCGTTAGTGCGTCTTGTATCACGAGGACGCTGTCGTCCGCTGTGTTGTTATCAAATATTGACGGTGGTTTACATTTCTTTGGACTTGATTCTTTGCTGTTCGGGCTTAGTGTCTCTTGAGTTGGTGATAATAAGCGTTTGTTACTCACGTTTTCCTTGATGTTTGGTGTTTCGGCTAATTTTGGGTTTTGATCCGTGCTTTGCAGTGGTGGAAAATCCTCCTGCGGGGTGTCTGGCTTCGGTCTATTACTCCCTGCCCTCGTGCGGCCCGCCATGTTGGCTTTGCGTGTGTGTGCTGTCTACCGGTGTGTCTCGTTTTCTTCTCCTCTCTCGTTTAATAGTGTTTCCTTTCTTCCAGAAAGTTATCCAGTATAATCCCGATAGGTTTATGGTGCTCTTGTTCGTATTTGAAAACTTTGTTCGTTCTTTTTCCCTTTATATCAGAGTAAACCGTGTGGAGCGGTCGCGGTATGTCTTACTCTCGCACAGCCATTATTGCCTTCATGTGAGAGCTATAGACTGCTGGAACAAACTCAGGGAGGTTTATACTACTATCACTGAGAAAAACTGCACAAATTAATCATTAAGGTAAACTACCTTGACTGCTTTATGTTATAACACGATTTGACCTGTGTATGATTTTTCCTCTACAGCTTTCACCAGTTTGTGACTGCAACGGTGAACTGAGGTGATTCACAATCTGTACTATATTATTAAGTTTGGGAAAGATGTTGTTTCAAAAGAACGTACAAATAACCAGGTCATTGTATTAGTGCTAGAAAGACACATTATTCCTCTGCTGTTTCTTTCTTTTCCTGCTTTTCATTATTTTTCATTTAATGTTTTTATTTAAATCTAGTTTGGGGCTATTAGGTTTGCGAGTATCCGACACTGAAAAAGGTGCATGTGGTTTTTTTGTGTGCCTGTAACAACTCACTGGAGCACCCATACCTGATAACAATTGTAATTCCTGTACGTTCCTGGAGGGACCAGGTGGCAGAACGGCTATGGCCGAACCTGGAGATGATGTAAAATCTTACCCTAAATAAAAGTACTAAAAAAAACCCACAAAAACATGTATGCTTTCTCCCATATGTACTGTCGTTCAAACAATGTACCACTCACTAATAAATAAACCAATAAGTTTAGGTAAAAGCTGTCGTTCTCCACAAGTTTGATGTGAAGTGATATAACAAGGCGACAGCTGAGTGAGTATCACTTAGCATTCAAACGAGTTGGAGAAAAACAACTTGCTTTCTGTATTTATCTCACCCTTGTGTTCATTAAGAGAATGAACGACACACTTGATATAGACCACGGAGAACAGACTACAGTACTCCTAGGGGAATGGAGAAGGAGTCACCAATGTTACGCCTATGTGACCAAAATACCAGGGGTGAGAATATCCCAGGAAACCAATGATATATTGAAACAAACAATTATCAATACTCAGCCCCCCCCCCCTGTGTACAATCATCAATGAACCACTATGTGGTAGACCATATATGTATTCGTAATGAAAATCTTTTGCTTGAAACATCCCAGGTATAAATCCTTTGGTATGACAACTGGGAGCTGTTTCAAAAGTCGAGTGAAGTCTCGCCAGCTGCACGTCGCATTTCAAAGCGAGAGGCTGGCAACAGCGAGCGGCACTTTGAATCAAAGCAGCAGTAAAACCGCTACCAATACCCAATTGGGAGCGGCACCTCCACCTCGACAGCGACGCTTCAAGTGCCAATGTTAGCTCTCGCTTTGGCGGTGAGTACTCTCAGTTAGCACCCTCCCGACTTTTGAAACAGCTCCCTGGTGTCATCATACAACAAATTCAGTTTCCTTGTAGATCAAAGAGTTTCTTGGTGATGAATGTATGCATAACCTTACGAGAATAAATTTTTGCTTAAATCATAATAAGCATGATGTTGCTACTGTTAGAGCAATGAGGTTAGTGGAAAAATGAACATTCCACTTCAATGATACACATAATTTTTTTTGTATATTCCATAACGCTACCATCCCCTAAAAAACCTGTCAGCATGCGCACAAGACCATTTCTGACAACTTTCTGTGGTTATATATTAGAATGTTTTCTGCTTGTAACTGGCGCCTCTGAGGGTTATTTAGTAGAAACCGAACGAGAGTTAGACTTGACAATGTTTATGCCATGATGGGCAGGTTGTGTATTACTACACGAGGCGTAGCCGAGTTTAGTGAGGAGCAGACCTGACCAGAGTGGCATAGACACTGACAAGTCTAACTCGAGTTCGGTTTCGTATTTATCCTACCCCTTCTATGCTTTTGTATTACTAAAAGATAAATATTGACTCAACGGCCAACAGAACTTTTTTTCATAGTAGCTGACATCCTGCTCTCTGATTGGTCAATATTGTTATTACTCTAGTGGCATAAAAAACACTTCATGTCACGGCCTGCCACATAAAATTTGCCTATGTTAAGTCTATGGCGGTTTTTTATTAGGGGTAGGATAAATAAGTATACTGCAGCTTATGAAAGAGGCTTAAAACTGAAGGCTGTGCTCCTAAATTGGTTTTGGAACTCTGAGGTTCATTCCACAGTAAACTCTCTAAATTTCCATGTGGTAACCTCTCTGACTGATTAACTATAAGTGTAATGTTGATTTTTCCACTAACCTTATCCTACCCCTAATAAAAACACCATAGGCTTAACATGGGATTTGTTAATGTCACGGGTGTGACATAAAGTGTTGTTTATGCCACTACTTTCTGACACTGAAAAAATATGGAAATGGGGTAGGATAAAATCTAGACGCCACTCGTTTGAGTTTGAGCTTATTTATGCCACTCATTTTGGGGGCTCCGTAATGTCACTTGTCTTTGACTCATGAAATTATGGAGCCAACAAAATGCGTGGCATAAATAAACTCAGACTCAAACTCGTGACGTCTTTTCATATTATTGCTCTAACCCTAACAGGATTGAATTGTTTTTTATGGGTATGGGCTTAAGCAATTTTATCTTCAATCTTCCTATAAAATCTCTGACTCCCTTTTACCTCTTCCTGTTGATGTGGTCAGCGGGCACAAGTGACCCATCTTCATCGAGGAATCTCTCCGGCTTGAACTCCCAGGGATCGTCCCAGTACTCTGGATTGTGGTGTAACTTCCACAAATTGAAGACAACCTAGAACATCAAACGTAATTTTTCTGACATTTTCTCTCGCACACACACTGGATATATGAGTAGAAGAACCATGGAATATTGACAGACAAATGATGGTAGTATAGAACATACTTGATATGAACCTTCAGGGAGACCTTATGGCGGTATAATCCGATAGAGCATCATCTGAGAGAGGGAATTACTGATAAACTAATAATGACAGGGTTCCGTTTGATATTGAACGATTTTTGATTTAACCAACAAATAAAAACATAAATCCTGTTGCAATCAGACTAGATTATGAAAATAACAGTTTGTGAAGTACTAGAACAATGTTAAGGTCTAATTTATATTATCTGGAATCAATTCCTTGAAAATTTATGTCATAGAAGTTGTTTGGTAATAACGGAACAATGGTGGCACCACCTGTGTCACAATAGTCACAACCTATCCTGACAAAAGATGTATGCACAACCCTTTTTACGAACAATCTGCCAGCACACCCCTGAGCCTGCGTGTTTGAATGAGATTTACGTGGATCACCCCGAAATCGCTCATTGCTGGGGAAAACTTAATACCAGGCATATGACTACCTTCTAATGATTTCTATTATCATTACTTGATTATCAAATGGTTTAGGGAGTGTGTTGCTCATTTCATGAACCCAACAAAAATTATGCCTGTTAGTCTTCTTGTCTTGATGAATTCTATGCTTGAACATTTTGGAAGAATAATACTAACAACACATGTGTTTCTTCATATTCAATACCTCAGTGTCCTTAGGGATGTCATATCCATTGATAGTTGTGTCCTCCATGGTGCTATGTGCTATGCTTACAGGTAGTATTGATGAATAGCGAAGAGTTTCAAGAATAGCCGCATCAACATAAGGCAATGCCTTCCTGTCAGATAGCCGCGGAGTCCTGTCAGACAACTCAGTGATGATGATGTCTGCCATCTTCTGTTGGAGTTCTGGTTTGTTGACCATGAGAGCAATAAAGGCGTATGTGGTGATAGCTGTTGTGAGAGTGCCTTTAATAAGAATATAAGAAGCGTCATCAAAGTTATTAATTACTTTGGCTCATCTTTATTTTGCGAATATGTTTAAAAAGGTGTGATATGTTTGATAAGGTTATTGCCAGTGGATGTCTGTGAAATGTATTTTATTTCCAAGAATGCTGTATTGTTTTCAGTGTCCATTGATCAGTGATTTTAACCATTAACAGACCAATTGTTTGGTTAAGTCACTCACATATCATTATGTGAAATGATAAACCTACCACTGATTAAAATTTCATTATTATTCCATCATTTCCTGTATCATTACATGAAAGAAATGACAAACAACACACTACCAAGCATGCCCAATTTGATAATCTGGCCAAGCCTTGGTGATACATCCTGACATCACTAGCTATCACAGGATGAAATTTTGAGTCCATGAATATTTCTATGTTAGCATATTTACCACTATTGGCCACATGTTTTATCTTTTGTCTAACCATGTATTAGACGTAGTGTATTGACATCTCTGGCTCAGCGTATATAGTGCATCACATATAGTGTATCTGCAGTGTCGTGAATGCACCAAAATTATATATGAGGAAACTCAAGTTTTCACCCGGAGTGTGAAGTGGATATGCTTATCTCACCCGCAACAATTAGATTGTTGTTGATGCCATAAATGTCACCATCTAGTAGCTCGTGCTGGACTTTAACTGCCATCTCTTGTTTGTCTAGCAAGTAATCCATAACACAAAGTGGGTTTCCTTGTTCATGATGGGCCTGAAGATAACATTTACATATTGACTGGAATGTTATTTACTGCATCTCATAATACTTCATCAAAGTTTTTTCTTTGAATAAAAAATTATGACAATAAATCTCCAAGAGAAAGTAAGGTATACACAAGAGAAAAATATTCAATACATCATTAAGTGGTTGTTTAAAGTTTATTGTAATAAACAATTTTAATTATCAGAAATTAGGCGAACAGATAATTTTCTCGGTAGATTCACTCACCCGTCGATTCTCCACTTCCTTAGTTAACCAGTTAACAGTTCTATCAGCTATATATACTAATTCTGCATAGACTTTGCTTGGGAAATATTTCATCCATGGATAAATGTCAAGGAAGGCTCCTAGTCCTGTTCTTTGGATCAATTCTGCTCCAACTCCCAGTCTCAACTTGATACTTTCCAGCTTCTCCGGTTCGACTTTATATCCATACAGCTAGAATATGGAAGGAAAGGGCTATTGAAGGCAACAATCAACATTTTGCCTTTTTTGATAGAAATGAAATGTTATGGAAGGTTTCATTATAATCATTTACTCCTTGTGGTAATATATACCATGGGCAAGTAGTGCAGCTATCCAACTAGGATTTAAAAGAATTGAGCAAGTTAAAACTTTGGTCCATAACCTGTGTCCTGTCAGGATCAGAACATCAACTAGAGTTGCTGCTCATTGTAATCAAATTAAACATCATTGAACGGAATTGAATATTTTTATTTAATTGTAATTCTTATTTTCAGAAAGAGGTTTTTACAGCACATCTTAACTTCTTGAACTGAATTTAAGAACTTACTATTGAAGTCATTATACCAGAGATACACCTATGTATGATTGGGTACATTTCAACGGGTCCATGTTCCGCTGCCGCCTTCAGCTCATCCATCATGTCGTCAATCAGGTCTAAGGTGATCATCTCCAGATTCTCCAGGTTATCGCCATACATCTAGAGTATAATTATGATAAGCCTTTATCATTGATTTGAATCATTCAAAGAATCACTTTATGTTCATAGAAGGTTACACCTGATGTAGCTTATCATCATAGTAATTCATAAAATGCTTCACTCTTTATCTGGATATTATCATGATTAGGATGTAGGATTCATGTCTGTCCCTAAACAAGTTCTTCCCACTAGTTAGGTGTTATGAAGATAATATATTTTTCAACCTTTCATGAATCATCCAGGCTTTCCACTTCCAGATTAACCCCTGGAATTGGTCTGTACCTTCAGTGCTTGCATGGCTGTCTTCTTCATATACACCCATTTAGGGGAGTATGTTGTAAAGCTGATATCGTCCGTGTGGTTCAGGAGAATTTTCATCCTGCCAACTCTTATGCGGCCAGCAAAGATGTTTGACCTGGTCACTGTGGTTTCGTATATAGTTTTGAAGTCATTTAAAACAACAGTATTCTGTCCCATAGTGAATAGGACATATATCATTACTATCACTTTCAATTCATCAAATATCAAACTTTCTGATATTGCAAATTTAAATGGAAATTCCTAAAATCTATGATCACAATATTATATTTGCAACTGGCTACTACCGAATGCATTATAATTATATGTAAATATCATATTATTCTAGGTGGTACTATTCCTATATACCTATGAGCGAACAACCTATGATAATGTAGTGGGATGGGAATCCAGCAGTGTTCGTTTGTTTCACGGAAGGTGGCGCGACGTGCCGATCCTTACTGTGTAGTGATTCCGGACAACGCCGCACACGAGAGTGGCGCGGCGGAGACCGGGATTACGTAAGGCTTAGTATATATACTCAGCGTTCACAGTAGGTCGACAGGCTGTCCTCGCGCGTCTCTTCTACGGAACAGACCCTTGGGCCCTCACTTTGCAGGCGGGTTCTCGTAACCTTCCTGGTGGTTAGGCGAATCTTCCGGATTAGCCTATCCAGCGCTACCTAGCACCCATGTGCTAGGGTACTGTACTTGTGGGGAAGATCTTCCAGATCTTTCCGGGAAGTAAGTGATTAATAAACATCCCTGTTTATTAAATGACGTTGTTGTGTTATGTGTGATTCGGTCTGTGCAAACTAGCCGAAAACCGAACCAACCTACGTTGAGTGCGTAGGGTGGGATCCTGCCTGGAACTAGACCCAATAACAGACGTCTTACAGACTATTGAAACAGGTCCCTGTACCACTACTGGGCATCAGTGGGTCATGAGGTATTTCGGTCTTGAGCCATTGGTCATGGTCAGCTGGGCACACCTCTAAGACCCTGAGACACTGGCTACCTGCTCTCTTCTCACTATCACAGTGAACAGCATGCAGATAGTAAAGGGATTGTTTTCTGGAAGCACACTGAAAGTTTAATGTGACCACTCTAACCTCTAGATGATGTATTTAATAAAACAAAATCTAATAAAACAAATTTGGTCTGAGAGTGAGAATCACTGGACACGATCTGTGTTTAACCTTACCAACCTCTAAGTTGGAACAGAGTGGCGATAGAGGTGGTGGTCAATCTAGAGTCTGTCAGGGGGGCACGCCGATTTTCCTAGGATGCACTGCGGCCGTTTCTATGTCAAATTACCACGTGTACCCGCAAAACCAGGTCAAGATCTGCGTTATTTAATGAGGTGAAATATGGCTTATTGGTTACTTTTAGGTGGAAATAAATGCAATAATCGTGTTCCCCAGTATTGAATTAGTCAGTGACCGAGATCATTTAAATAATGACATTTTATAACAAAATAACAACAAAGCACATTGGCCAATGTTTACATCATGAGAAGGGGAAAAAGACGAGCGATCCGCTTAAGCGACTGCTAGTATGTGACGGCGTTCTCTCGGCGGGCGGGCGGCGAGTGAGTTAATTTATTCCGGTCACCTTCAAAGCACGGCTTCCACTGGTTGTGGTCAGTCACATGATGTTACATGCTGACCCTAATTGGTGCAGATTAAGACAAAGAGCGGCGGGAACCTGTCTCAGCCTATGGTTAGGCCTCTTGTTTATGTGACAGGGTCTCTGTGTGTAGGGTGGGGACCAGAACGTATTGTTCTGGTGGCGCCGTCTGTCTGTAACTGATCTGATTATGGGAAGGGGATCAGAGTTTTGTTCTGTTGTCTTCCCATTTGTTTTCCAGTGTTGTGCAATGTTTCTCCCAGGTGGAAATGTCCTGGGCCATACTAGCAGTTTCAATTGCGTTCAATATCATCAGGCTATGATTGGCCGATCGCCATTATTATTTTAATGTATTTTTGGTGCGTGTGGGTGATTTTGGGGAATGTTTGTTTTCTCGACACCGTCACATTTCAGTCGCCTCGTGGTGATAGAGTTGAATGTAATTCATGGTATAAAAAATCTTTCTGCGTAACGTGTTGGTCTCGCTATCCCGGGCGTGGGTGTGTTCGACCGTACGGTATTTAGAAAAATTTTTGGACGTGGCATTATGTAGCTCTATCATCCGTATCTACTGTCCATTGTGTTGAGGCCTTGTGGCGCCTGTGTTTTCATCCGGTGTATCCAATTGTACTCAATTTTTAGCCGGAGTTCTTTTGCTGACTTGCTGTCCGGGTGTCGATGTATGTAGTCCATGATCGTGAACTCCATGTCATCTGCCCCGTTGTGACCAGGTTTGTTGAAATGTTTGGGTACGTCACTGATTTTACTTTTCGTGACGGTTGATCTGAAGTGCTCTCGCATGCGGTCTTTGATTTTCCTTTTTGTTTGACCTATGTATTGTGCATTGCATGTCTTGCAGCTGATACAATAGATCACATTGGAGCTGTTGGATGTGGCTCCATGTTTGGATTGATGTCGTTTGTTTGTGATGTTGCTCACTGTTTGTCCGGTTGTGCTTATCTGCTTGCAGTATTTGCAAGATTCTTTTGTGCACTCATTCCGGTCTTTTAACTTGGTTTTGCCCTTGGTGCTCGGTCCGTAGCATGTCTTTGCTCGGACCAGATAGTCTTTCAGGTTTTTCGGTCTACGGTAGCCTTTTACCAGTTTGCTCTCGTAGATTGGTTTGGTCGTTTTCGATTTCCATAGTATTTCCCAGTTTGAGTCGACTATTTTGGGTAGGACATTCTCCTTCTCATGGTACGTGCTGATTAGGAATGTTTTTTCCTCCCCGTTCTTTTCGTCTCTTGGCCTCTTTGGTTTGCTCAAGAGATTCGTGCGGTCTATGCCGTCTGCCTTTGTTTTGCAATCTCTGAGTACCTTCTCTGGATAGCCTCTTTGTCTGAACTCTTTCAGTTTTTGTTGGGCATGCTTCTCGTAGTCCGTCTCGTTTGTGCATATTCTCTTTACTCGTAGCAGTTGTGAGTACGGTATGCTTTTCTTTTGGGCTGGAGGATGTGCAGAGTCATAGCGCAGATATGTGTTATGATCTGTCTGCTTCACGTACAGGTCACTTTTCAGTTGTCCCTGTCCGTTTTGATGATCCTCGTGTCCAGAATGCTATGAGAATGCTAATAGAAGGAGAAGGATCCTTCCCACAATGCAAAACTGATTGTCTCAGATTGAAAATCAGGCCATTTTGATTGGGAAAAACGTGAAGAACTCCAAAGGTCTCCAGTGTAAATTGCCTGAAATCCTCTTTTGAATAGTGTGTATAACAGTGTGCTGGCCTCAGTCCCTCTCCACCTCCCTTGCCTGCCTACCAGCACTGCACCCCTCCCCCTACACCCCCCTGTGCTTGGCAGACACAGGCAGTCCAGGGAGCTGTTTCAAAAGCCGGGGGGAGTAAACAGGAATGGCCACTGCCAAAGCGAGAGCAATCAACGGCATTCTAAGGTCTCGTTTCAGAACTGGCGTCACTGTTAAGATCCCAGTGCCGTTAGCTATGCCACCATAACAAACAAGACATTTAATAAATCACTATATATCGAAATGATTTCATAATTCCAAATTATTCCTTGTATTTTTCCCCACATTTCAGCTTTTATTTGACGCTTCTATAGGAATTCTTAGCGGAGTTACAGAGCCTAACTATTGAAACGGGTACTACTACTGTTGTTGCGGCTTTGGTCCAAGGTGCCGCTCGCTGTTAACAAGGTGCTGCTATTTGGTTAGTGAGAGCAACTACGAGAGTTTTTTCAACTAATGAAACAGCTCCCAGGCTGGATCTTGACTCAAAGACTTCACGTTTGTAATTGGTGCCGTGGCCATCACGTTTGATAATATTGTCCATGTGCAGTGCATGCTGGGAGGGTCTTTGGCCCTCCGCTCGGGTCTGTGTGCCCTGTGATGCACTGTGCTGTGTGGCCTGCCTGCTTCCACATTAGTCAGAGGAGGTGTGAAGCGTAGCGCTCCCTATAGGCACCCAACTCATATATGCGATCGCGGCAGGGTTCAAGGCGCCACTTTCAAACCTGCCAGCAGAGGGGAAGGAGCTCTTGAGAAAGGACTGTGTGAAGCTTCCAACCCCTAGCCTATGAGAAATAACGTTGTATTCCACAAGACCAAACAGCCATAAAACGTGGAGCTCTATTGAGCTCTATTGTGGTTTGGAGTACATTAGATATCACTCTATCAATATCTGAAAAGATTTTTGATAGAGCTCTAACAGTTTGTATGTAGTAGCTGTTACTAGTTAGCCTATTTTAGTATAGGAATCCGCATTCAGCTGTCATTTGAGACCATGCCAAAACGAAAGGGGGCGCTACGCTTCACACCTCCTCTGCACATTAGTATGTGTAGGCTAGAGGTGCTTCCCTCCGGTGTTGACTTCTCGGATCAATGTGGCAGCTGCACTGGCAATCAGAGTTACACAAAATTCCCTTTGGTCGGGTTAAATAAGTGGCCACCTTGACCCAGTAGCGGGACCTGTTTGTTACTCTCCTACCAGATTTTTCGTACTGTTTGGAGAGTGTGTTTAGTCATAACCTCGGAGCCAATTTACCATTTTATTATTTCCTTTTGTGTGATTTTAGAATAGAACCACCTTAAAGCTAGATTTCATTATCAATCTGTTAAGCTATGAATACTTCCTATCAAGTATTTCTGGTTTAAGAGTATACATAGAACAAAAGTACTTGGTTTGAGGCGCACCCCGGGTGATCCCATCTGTGATTTAACCCGACCAACCCCTATATCTAGAAGGGGTTGGTTGTCAAACTATGTGGCAGCTTGTTGGTCACCGCCACCTAGAGGCTTTTTTGTGAGAGGGTTTTGTTTGGGTTAGGGAGCACTGTGTTTCGTTTTTCATGGTTAAAGGACTTACGGTTTTGACAAATTTATCGGCGTCTCGTCAGGTGTGTTGCATATTTGTGTATTTTTGTGGCCATCCAGTGTTCTTGATATATATTTACCTCACTCTGGTGTGTTGGTAAGTATGTTACAGGGGCCCAACACCGGAAAAAAACTCCTTTTTTCCTATGTAAACGATAAAAACAAAACCATTCCTAGAAATTTAGATTTTGTTCAGATTCTACTTATCATCTCCTAATATAAAATTGAAAAGAACTTGATATGAATGGTTTGCTGATCCTGTACTTCATCTTTTATAATTACCTTTTATCAAAGATGTTTTCCAAGCAATCCACATTGTCCCTTAAAAAGCTGTAATTATTCTTTCATTTTCTTTTAGATCCTTTATCTATACTAATAGGGTTTACAGAGAACTGGTTTTCATACCTCGGCCAGTTACTGGGTTGACAATCCATTTAGGTTTAGTGAAATGACTACAATCAACAAGAAACTAGAACAAGGTGCAATCATTATACAAAGTCTCCTCAATATCGCAGAAAAAGACTCTGGAACTTGCTCTCTGAGAGCACTAAAAAAACCGAATCCAAATCTGAGTTCAAGAAAATAGTAAAAAATATATATTGTGTTTATGATCATTAATCTATTCATCTCATCTACCATTTTTTTTTCACAATATTGTTTATCTTGATTGATTATCTAGATTTATTTTGGTAGCTTACCATGCATTGGAAGATCTAGCACTGGTAAAAATGTTTTGTCGTCAATAAACAAAAAACAAAAAAAAACAAAAAAACTCATATACAATTACACAAAGGTACGATTATGACACTCGCGCCATCGGTCCCTTGGTATAGACGTGGCAATGGCAAGTCTATACGTGAGCAAAAGTAGTTTGTAGAGTGCAGAAACAATTGTCAAGACTTTAGTCGGTCATGAATTTCTATACAAGCTATGGTATACACTGATTTTGCTGGCTTTTTAGACATAATTTTAGTTCCTCTTTAGTCATTAATTTTTGAGTCTCTGTTAGCAGTCTGTTCCAGGTCATGGGTCCGTAATGATTCAAAGAATTCAAGTATTGAGTGCACTTCAAAGGTTCCGTTCTAGATGTTAGGCCATCAATACACCTCGTGTCTCTCTTGATTGGATTGAGCAGTATGTTGTAGGCTATAGCTGGGACCGGTTTCACTATAGGTCAGGAAGGCATATTAGGGACTATGGTGGGATGTCAATTAAAATAGTGTTTCCCTCAAAGATCTTATAGATTTACTTGTACTGCATATCTAATTGGTTTAAGTAAGCATTTGTTTATATATAACAACTAAAGGAAAAACATTTATTGCAATTACAATATCAAAATATTGCATCTTTCCCAACCAAGCCTTTTTTCTCCATTTTTCGCCTACCTTGACAATGCTTTGATATATGGCAGATATCACAAAAAGGGGCTTTTTGGTACTTTTATTTTGTCATAACAAAACAGTCCATTTTGACTTCTTCTATGAGCACAAAAAAAGTCAAGGTATCAAAATGATTGTAAAATAATTCTCTACTTAATCAAACTAGGTTTAGATTTTTGTTCCACATGGAATTCTATAGAATCTTCACTCATATTCTAGGAGTCAAACATTTTGCCTAACTTTTAACATGGTTTCTGAGAATATACATAAAAAATGAAAACAGATCAACTGCCTGAAAAAATTCAATGTATACATGACAATAAAGCCCATAATCTTAGGTTTAATGTGCTACCTTTTGCCAATTTGTATATTGTTTAAAACCTAAGTTATGAGAAACTTTGTAAACTAAGACAAAAATAACTAGTTTTCAGTCCCCAATATTTTTGCACGGCCTATAGTTTCTTGACATATCTAGATGGCGTCTGTGACACGATATTGACAGATTGGGGTTCACTGCCCTTAGGACGAGACAGACTCCAAACATGGTGTGTCCAGTTTCATAAGAATTAGACATTGCCTTGTTACTGGCACTGTAGTGTTGGTTCCGCCTGTGTACTCCGTTCTTGCTTGCACTGTTGATGCCGCTTTTCATGTCTGTCTAGCACTTCTGTCATTAATCTAGTGAAACAGGTCCCTGGGACCTGTTTCAGTAGTTTCGCGACATGTCTAGATGGCGTCTGTGACACCATACAGACAGATCACAAGATTGCAATCGATGACATGCAGCGTTTCACTCACTTCTCGTAGGAATTAAGCAATGACACTTTAACATGAGTGGGGGATACATGTAACCTATAATCGTTACAAATATGAAGAAGATTGGCCGCTCCGATTTTCCGATATTTGCTAGACTTTTTCCGCTGTTGCTTGCACTGTTGGTGCCGCTGTTGATGTCTGTCTAGGCCTAATGTCACAAGCCTACTGAAACAGGTCCCAGGTCAAATGTCTGCAAGCCCACGTGCATGTTTCTTCTGTCATGAAGATGAGGTAGTTTGATGCACCCCTCTCATAAGATCCTAAACTCTCTAGGTTGTATTCTGTACAATGTACTCACTGTGCTCTCTGGGAGAAGAATTCTTAATGAACTAGGCTTAGAGCATTGAGAATCCACTGGCACACAGTATTCCCGCTAGGTTGCATCATTGAGATTATAGGAATGTGTGGGTTGCATTGATGTATGTCTTTCGCAGGAGAGGCTGGCCAGTGGATTCTCAAGGCTCTAAGCATAGTTCGTTAAGAATTCTTCTCAATAGGGCATATTGAGAGTACAGACTACGACTTACAGAATGTGAGATCTTATGAGAGGGGTGCTGGGTGCTGTGGTGAAGTATTGTTTGTGGGGTCATTAGGTGAACCCGTTAGATTGTCCTTATAACCTTGTTTTCCAGATATTGCAGTTCTCCCAAATTTTGCACTGATGAGTTAACTATTAAAAAGACTCCATAGCCTATTATTGGTAGGACCACAGACTTGTATATTGTCATAGATGTGCATTAGATAACTACATATTTTTTTGAGTATGTTCAATTTGTGGTTGATTGATTTTACACTATTGTTAACATGCGAGACAGGTTTCTGTTCAATGTGACACTGAGATATTTGTATGAGGGGTCGATCTTTTCTTTTATCTTTTTTTTTTAGGATTTAATTTATACTGGAGTCGTTTGCTTCTGTTCCTATATTACTCACCGATTACGGAGTCTCCATAGGAAATGTACAGGGCACCTGAAATAAGCTACCTGGAGATTCTGACATGTCAGAATATCCCGCAGGAGATTCCGGAAAAATAGTCCTGTCCATAAAAAGGTTGAATCATCATGTACTTCGAAATAAGTTTCTTGAATGTTTATTCAATGCTAATTTTTTAGAATCAATCATAATAATCTCATTTACCATCAGAAATCACTGTTATAACACACTTTGCATGCTAAAATCACAAGTTATTAAATGGCAAACTATTTTATTGGTGTAAGTCTACACAGAATTACTGCCACGCTTAACAGTGTCTGGAATTAAATGGCTTACAGAAACTTTTTAATTGCAATGACTTGTTATTAATTTTGTAGGTGGGTAATAAATACAATAACGACTCGTAGTTGATGACGTAATATCCTCGCTAATCGCTCGGATATTACTACATGTCAACTACTCAGAGATTACGGCCACTCGTACATAAAACCAGTCATTATTGTGTATGTCTTCCAGCATCTCCAGTGCTAAGCTATCTTTCCGCGTATTGCCTACAGAGTAGGCCCACATGGCTGCGGTTTATGGTGGTTACAAGTTTTATCAGTAAAAAATAGGCATCTCAACAGTTTTATGCCAACAAACTTATCATTCTAATCTATCATCAATCCTTGATTTGATACACTGTATTTTTCTATTTACATGCGAAAATAGATTAGTACTACTTATACGAAAGAACAGTAAGTAACTGGTCGGTTTTTCTATACAGCCATTGCTTGTTTGTTTTTTTACTCTTGGTTTCTCAACTTGGCTTTCAGAGTATTTCTGATGTAGCTGTGGAATGTGTCTTCATCGTGTATTTTTCTATTTCAGGTGTTAATTCGTTCCATCTCACTGCTGTTTTATAGTTTACCGACCGTTTAAATTTGTTAGTACGTATCACTGTATCTATAGTTTATTACCATTACTAGAAGTGTACATTCATATGCCAAGTTATGATTAGCTCTCTCCTGGTGGAGCTGTAAAGCACGCCTTTCGTCTTTTTGACGTTTTGTCTTTTTGACGCCTGTTTCTCCCACACCAGCCTACCACCCTGGTTGGGTCCTGTTGTAAAATTTGACAAACATTTGTTGGATCGGTGCCAGAGATATACAGCACTGTGTTGTCGGTGTAGTGTAATCATTTGCAGTGGCCCATGTTTCCATTCAAATCAATGTCAATAGTAGTGGGCCAAGAATCTACCCCTGTGACAGGAAAGGTATTTTTTTTTATTGTATCTCTCACACATATTGTTGAGTTATTCTGATACAACAGTGTATCTGGTATGTAAAATTCTTTATAAAATGTTGCTGGGCAGGGGTAGGAGCGATATTGGTCTAAGATTATTAACATCATCAAGGTTGCCTTCCTCTTTCATGGGGATGACCATGGCAGTCTTCCATTTTATCTATTTTTATTGCATCAGGTGACACCCTGAAATATCATATACAGGGAATCAATCTGATAAAATGAAAAGGTAATAAATTTTGGATGGTGCCACAGCAAAAAAACTATTCCAACATTTAGCAGTTGGTAATGTTGAAGTTGTAAGGGGGACCTATGAAGTTGACAGCCTGGGAACCAGTTTGACTTTGTATTTCTCCGGCTGAATGAGTAACCCAAACTTGTAGTCTCGTGGGTCATGTTTGGGGATGTCATCTGGCCCCGCTGGCAAAAACTGGTACTTCTGGAGAAGTGACGCTATCAGTAAGAAGAGTCGGTTCTTGGCCAGAGCTTCTCCAGCACAAACCCGTCTGCCAGCACCAAACGCAAGAACTCTGAAACAATAAACGGTTGTCACTCTATATGTTAATAGAAGATCAATGTGCTGATTACATAGACAAGAACTACAAGCCCAATTACAGCTGTTATGGTATTTAATGGAAAAGATCCCTGTCATGTTTAAAATAATGGACTTTATCCTACCCCTAATAAAAAACCGCCATAGACTTAACATAGGGAAATTTTATGTGGCAGGCTGTGACATAAAGTGTTTTTTATGCCACTAGAGTAATAACATTATTGACGAATCAGAGAGCAGGATGTCAGCTACTATGAAAAAAGTTCTGTTGGTCGTTGAGTCAATATTTATCTTTTAGTAATACAAAAGCAGAGACGGGGTAGGATAAATACGAAACCGAACTTGAGTTAGACTTGTCAGTGTCTATGCCACTCTGGTTAGGTCTGGTCCTCACTACACTCGGCTACGCCTTGTGTAGTAATAAACGACCTGCCCATCGTGGCATAAACATTGTCAAGTCTAACTCTCGTTCGGTTTCTACTAATTCATCTTGTTCCATACCCTAAATGTGAATCACATCAAGCTTGACAAGACTTCATATCTTTTTTACATGTGGCTCGACTTGTTTGTTTAAATAGAAATATAGTAGATGTATAGTAATAAACATTTAATTCTTAAAAACCTTGTTTTTGAAAGAATTGATGAAAACCAGGATTTTCAGTACAGTTCCTTTGTAAATACCTATTAAAATTAGATAAACTAGACAAAATATTAAATTCATTCATTTAGAATTAGAATGATTCCCAAGAAACCAGTTTTGATTATTTTAATCGCCTATAAATCATCAACTTATTTACAGATAGGAGGTGGTGGTACAAACATTAAACCTGGCTCTACTGGGCAGTCATTGGCTCACTAACTAACCAATCAGATCACTGTACCAACTGATAAATACCTGTCTGTGGGCCTCAATGCATATGTTATTTATAATATCATCATATAATATTGTCCATATTGTCCCGCCGTCATTATGGTAGCCGGTAGGGGTGACATAAAACCCGAGTTTAAGAAGACAAGACACATCTAGTCCCATTCACATCCGAAGACCAAAAGCCTCCTCTTTATTCCAGTATATATTCAAGTCTCCACATAGAAAATGGGCCAATGCTCATGAGCAGTTAATGTTTACATATCATCAGATAAGACTGCAGCAGGGAATATGATATCACCTCTCATTGTTTTAGAATTCGCCAGAGGTATTCATAACATGCAGTACATGTTGATAAAAGCATTTTCAATGTTAATAATATTTTGTCTGCTATTAGAAACGTTCCCACAGTGTCTGGGATACCAAGAATAGTCTTGCTTATACCTTCACAACCTTGCTAATACATTCACAACGGTACATTACCCCACCAACTTATTTAACTTTTATTATATAAAAGTTAGAAATTATCTCATTGATCAATACCTTAACCACATTCTGCAAAACTTTGGAACGCTGTTCTCTTCATACCTACTTCAACAGGTCTCTGAACTTCTTCCTTACAGTCCTTTGTTCCTACTTCAATATCATTGTTTCTCTTAATCTTAAGTTTCCAGCATTTTTCTATATTGAACTTCCATGCATAGCACACAATTATACACAAGATTCCGACAATAAAAACCATACCCCACATCAATGACTGTCTATAAGTTTGGTGCCAAACTGTACGAGTAGGCAGTGAGTCAAGTGTCATCTTCACTGAATGGATAGTAGCACGATCAACTACTTTCAGATGTTCCAGTAACTTGCTATGAAATTCATGCGGTATTTGGTAAGTCACATTTGGGAAAGTTATGACATGATAACGCTGGTCTAGCTTAGAAGTAAAGGTACGAGCTTGATATGTAATAATACCTGAAGCATGCAGGTTACACCCTTCTCTCAAGTGCCATAATTCAATTCCTTGAATAGTATATGAGAAAGTCTTACCACTATTACAATAAACCTTAACACTATTTGTAACTAGAGATTGCATAATATACTTATTTCTAGCCCAGGGATGAACAACAAGTTTACGTGCTACTTTAGAAACTTCAATAGGACAAGCGGAAACCGACTCACCTAATAAATCAAGTTCACATCCATTTTGTTCCAACACTCTAACTTCACATATTTTGAAAGATCTACCTTTACACTTTTCAGGTATAAACATTTGTGTCCGTTGAGTGTTTATAGCTACTTCATTTTGAGGGAAAAGTTTTCCAGCATAATCATGCTTAACTATAGGAAATGTTACAAACCGTCATAAGTAGTAAATAGAAGGTTCAGAAGCCCATAAACATACTTTATAGATAAGTCTACGTGGTTCAGCAACAACTAATTCCACATTAGTATTCTGATAATACCAAACCAGATCCTGAACTCTACCATGTTTAGACAAGTGATGCAATATTTCACTTAGATGAGTGGTAGATAGTATGTCCTCTGACAACTGACCATACTCCAACACTCTCCTAGCACGCTTAAAGTGTGAGTGTTCCTTTTCATATTTATCTGCAGCTAGCTCCAATGCGGAAATCCACCGATCAAAGTGATGCGCCACTCTGACCTGGATTACTGCTCTACGAAGATGGTCCATGTTTTCAGTCATTTGGTTTAACCGTCCAGTCACTTTCTCTGCATGCTTCTGAAGTCGCTTAATGTCCTGTCGATTTTCCATGGAGTACTTACGAGTTAAGTTCACAACACTCAACAGCTCCTATTGATTATGATATACAGTGTCAACACTCTTTACTGCCTTGTCCACCTCAGCCTTCAGTGCGTCCACTTCAGCATCAGTAGCGAGCCCAAACAATGAATGTCCTACATCACCAATTAGATCGATGAGACCGAGAAGTTTCCTATTTCCACCAATATAAGATGTTGTAGTTGTTGACAACTCAACTTTATGGCCACTAAAGTTGATGTCAAGTCGATCAAGTCTTCCCATAGTGTGGTTGAGATCACCTTCAGCCAACCACTTCCTGTCAGAACTAACATGCGTTCGGACCTCCTGAACCCACGCCGGCATGGGGGGTTGTACTGGCGCATGGATAGTAATGACTGCCGTCCATTCCGCTTTCATAACTCCAGCCTCACCAATCTTTTCAGCAAAGACTCCATTCGTAATCGGTTTCCATATAACATCAGCTTCAACAGAGACAAGCATGTACAAGGTAAGTCCTATAACTGCATACATCTTGGTCGTTTAGGACCAGTATAATCAATAGCCCAAGGTCTTTTCCTATTAGACCTCCGAATTCCGTGACTCTCAGACTCAGCTGGCACATCAATGTCCATTGACTCCTCAATACCGTCTGTCAATTGAGTGGTGTCATGAGTGGATGGTGCAACAGGAGTAGGTAAATGCGCAATAGTTGGCGGTGGCGCATCTGAAGCAGGCAGTGTCACTGCGTCAGGATGTTTTGTCTGAGACTCCTTTGTTGATGGGGCTGGTTTAGGAGTTGTTTTTAATTTCTGGGGTCGAGTTCTGTAGTACCGTGTGACTCTTGGTCTAATTGATATCCAGTCACCGTCTGTGTCAACATGCTGTAGTTTGTCACGATTGTATACCTTTGTTCTTTCTCCCCCACTGATAGACTTGCACCACACCACATTTCCTCGTATTCTTGTCACCTCTTTCGGCATATCCCATTTTGAGTCAAAAGGTGCCCGCTCATACGCCTTTGGTAACACTCGATCTCCTACCTTAAGTGGTAATGCATTAGCCCGTTTCGTAGCTACAGTGATATAACGTTCTTTTGATTTTTGTGTGTTTTTACAGGCATCATGCAAAGCGTCTCCCATCCTCTCAAGTCGTTGACCCAAGACAGTTGTTGATTCAGGAGCTCGATTGGAAGGATACCGAGCCCGTCTACCATATAGGAGGTAGAATGGCGAATAACCTGTAGTTTCAAACACAGACTGTCGGTATGCTAACAACGCAGACCCAAGATGCTCCTCCCATGTTGATATGTTATTGTTTACCAACTTCCGTAAAATGTCCTTTAGACTGCGATGCCATCTCTCCAACTTCCCATTAGTTTGTGGGTGATATGGTGTAGTACGTCACACTTCCACTCCTAATTGATGTAAATAGTCTTGCAACGTGGCATTGGTGAACTCAGTACCGTTATCGTGGATAATAATGGCAGGAACACCATGTCTAGGAATATAATCCCGGGAGAGTTTTTGTACAACCGCTTCTCCAGTTCTGTTGGAAATGGGATAGGCCTCAGCCCACCCTGTTGCGTGATCTATTAAAGTTAATAGGTACACATTGCCCTCTACCGATTTAGCCAGTGGACCAACCAGATCTATTCCAACTATTTCTCCAGCATAAGTCGCAGTAGGCATACCTACTGGTGCTGGCCGTGTCGTACGTGATTCGTTCATTCGACACGTTGGACAGTGAAAAATTGTTGACCTTAATGTATCTCTTTGTTTCGGCCAATAATATAACTCTCGGATCCGTTGCAAGGTTTTTGTTTGTCCTTGATGTCCCACCTCCATATGAGCCTTCACAGTGATGTCACGACGGTAGTCTATTGGCAGCACAAGCCATGGGTATGGCAATTGATCAGGTAATTCTTTTGTACACCACAATAAACCATCATGCCGATGAAAGTAACTACCTTCATTATATGCCAAGTCCCACTCATCCATTTCATGTTGTTTTTCACGTACCTCATCTTTGTTCAGTCCATCCCAACGCCAGGGCACTTCCTGCGCGGGATTAGCTTCAATGTCAACCCAGTCTGTTGTATTGCATTCTCCTACTTCAAGGCACGGGTTACGGGCAAGCATATATGCACCTACCTCATACCATTCCTCATCCTGAGTTGAGGGTACAATCCGTGAGAGCATATCAGCCCTTACATTGTTTTTTCCAGCTCGATGCAGTATGGGTGCTCCATACTCGGCAATCAGGGAGGCCCAACGTTGTACCTTTGTATTCTTGACCTCACCTAAAAACAGGGCCTTAAGGGGCTTTTGATCTGTCACGATAACCAGTTCTGCCCCATAAAGATAAGGCCTAAGAGTCTTTAATGCATGAACAATAGCATAGGCCTCTTTCTCAATGGTACTCCACTTGAGTTCAGAACCTCGCAAAGTGTGTGATACATATTGGATAGGCCTCTCTACACCGTTGCTGTCTTTTTGCACTAATATGGCTCCTATTGCCTTGTCCGAGGCATCAGTGTAGAGAATATATGGGTCCCCAATAGATGGATGTGCCATAACATCACTCGAAACTAGGGCCATTTTTAGTTGATTGAAGGCCTCCTGGCATCGTTCTGTCCAAATCCAGGGTACACTTTTCTTTGTCAGGTACTGTAACGGTTCTGCAATGGCAGCATACTGACAGATCAATTGACGATAGTACCCAGCCATTCCTAGGAACCGGCGCAACTCAGACACATTGGTTGGAGGGTGTAGATCATTGATGGCACATGTCTTCTCGGGATCGGCAGCAATACCATCCCCAGACACGATATATCCTAGCAGAGGTAGCTGCCGCTGTTTGAATTGACATTTCTCCTTTTTAACAACTAGTCCTTCTGCCTCCAGACGGGCTAACACTTCCTGGACATGTTCCTCATGTTCTTCCTGTGTCTTGCTGTAAATCACTATGTCATCAATATATATCATTGCGCAGCGACCTATAGCATTTCCCAAAACCCTTTGCATTTCTCGTTGAAACACAGCAGGCGCATTTGTAAGTCCAAAGGGCATACGTACCCACTCGTACAGGCCATTGTGTGTAACAAAGGCAGTCTTTGGAATATCACATTCCTCTACCGGAATTTGCCAATATCCAGATTTTAGGTCGAGGGTGGTGAACCATGATGCTCCCATGAGGTTATCGAATATATCTTGTATTCGCGGCAAAGGATGGGCGTCTTTGCGAGTTATACTATTTAATTTGCGATAATCTATGCAAAAGCGAATACTTCCGTCCTTCTTGGGAACTAGAGTCACAGGTGATGCCCAGGGTGATTGGGATGGTCGTATCACCCCTTTTTCTAACATCTTTTGGATTTCTTCTTCTACCACTTTTCTCTTGGTCAGTGGCAAACGATATGCCCTCTGACGGATAGGAGGATGATCACCGGTATCAATGTTGATGTGTACTCCATTAGTACACCCTATTTCACTTTGAAACACCTTAGGAAATGCCTTTGTCCATCTAGAGAGTTCAGTCTCACCAAGTTCAAGGTCACTTACCTCTGGCAAGGAACTCTCAAATAGTACACCATTAAAGAATACTTTCCCTTTTTCACAGTCTATCACCGCCTTTAGTTTCTTCAACGTGTCCTGGCCCAGTAACAGATCGTGTTTAATGTTGTCCGTTATAATGACATCAATTCTTTCCTCCATCAAGTTAACAACAGTTCTGCCTTTCACAGGGAGACTCTCACCTGATAGGGTAACCAGATTTTCAACAACTGGTTCTAGCAAAGGAACTCGTCTAGTTTTGTCACACAACGCTAGCCAGAATGATTGTCTCATCAGGGTACACGCCGCATCCGTGTCAACCAGAGCAGTGGCTTCTTTTCTGCTGACATCTACCACTACTCGAAGTCGGCCATCGAGTACGGCTACTGGCCGTTTCCCTTACCAGAAGCTTTGTACTGGCTACAAGCCTTATCCTTGGCCATGTGTCCGGCTTGGCAACAATTATAACAGACAGGTTGGCCGTCTGTTGTCCAGGCAGGAATCCCCTTTTCCTTTAATTTTTGTGGCCCTTTACCGCGACCTCGGCGTTTCTTATCCAGCTGTTTCTGCATCTCAGCCATTTGACTCTCTAACTTCTGTACAGTATCCATCATTTGCTGGAGACCAGTACTGGAAGCTACTTGATTTACATTCACTGGATTTTTCAGGGCACCTATTTCCATTGGCTCCTCCTTTCGCGTCACACCGGCAAGGTTTCGTGCCCTATCCATGGTCATGGCACGTTCGTAAGCTGCCTCCAGAGTGAGTGGTCGGGTAGCATGAACCTGGATGCGAGTTTCACTTGACTGAATACCAGCAATGAAGCAACCACCTCCACCCCTAACTCCGCATCCGTATATGCCCGATGTACTGCTTGGTCGAAGTCGCGGGCATATTCTCGTACATCTTGCAGGACCCCCTGTTTCATTTCATCTACGGCTTTCCTGAGATATTCATTTTCGTCAGCACCCAGAAACTCTTGCTCGATTCGTTTCCTAATGCGCTCCCAAGTAATGGGTTCCTGGTCAGCTGGTTGTCGGCGCCCATTTTCTTCATCATATTCTCTTATCCATCTGCGCACTGCCACATCCAACCTTCCTTTCACCAAATAACCAACTGTGGCTAATGTTACCTGATGGTTAGCAGCACACCATTCCTTAGCACTGGATATTTCCTCTACCCATTCCCGTAGGGCAGTCTTGTTTACACCATCCTGTACACCGATACGTTTAGCATGATGTTCCATTAGTTTTTGTATGGCCCGACCATCAATCCCATCTTGTGGATTTTGCCCATCCATCTTGTCAGTTCTGTTTAACTGAATAACTAATTCATGGGAGTATCAAAACTCGATACTGCAGCGCCCAAAACAGTTATATCAGTGCCCAGAACTAACAACTAAATCAGACATACCTGTCCTTCATTCAGGTGTCTCCTCCATTCGAGATGTTGTCTTTTTATCCAGAGGTCTTGTCTTTCTATTTAGATGTCTCGTCGTGATCGCCAAAAATATGTCCCGCCGTCATTATGGTAGCCGGTAGGGGTGACATAAAACCCGAGTTTAAGAAGACAAGACACATCTAGTCCCATTCACATCCGAAGACCAAAAGCCTCCTCTTTATTCCAGTATATATTCAAGTCTCCACATAGAAAATGGGCCAATGCGCATGAGCAGTTAATGTTTACATATCATCAGATAAGACTGCAGCAGGGGAATGTGATATCACCTCTCATTGTTTTAGAATTCGCCAGAGGTATTCATAACATGCAGTACATGTTGATAAAAGCATTTTCAATGTTAATAATATTTTGTCTGCTATTAGAAACGTTCCCACAGTGTCTGGGATACCAAGAATAGTCTTGCTTATACCTTCACAACCTTGCTAATACATTCACAACGGTACAATATGTATATCTGATGTCTACAAAATATAGATATTTAACGGATAAGACTATTGATCAAATATTTTATTCCATAAAGGCAAAATGATGCCCCATCACGGTTTTTGCCTTTTGGCATCACCCGCCCCAGCACAGTTGATGCCATATGGAATCTTCTGCCATGAATGGGTTAAGTTCATTATAGGAATAAAATGTTCTAAGTAAACATGGTTACCTCTTTCTGTTGATGTGATCAGCGGGCACAAGTGACCCATCTTCATCAAGGAATCTCTCCGGCTTGAACTCCCAGGGATCGTCCCAGTACTCAGGATTGTGGTGTAACTTCCACAGATTGAAGATTACCTAAACAATGAAACATCAAATTCAAACCTTATTTTTCACACTTACAAACTCTGTATTCATCATACTTCATATTTACTAGTCAGGTAAGTTATTGTATCATATACATATTTTACAATGTCATGGTTACCCGACTAGGCTAGGTCCACTTCTGATGGTGGCTAGACATAATATTGTTTTGGGGAATGTTTCAATGATCTTTCATTTCTTTTATGTACGTTATAATAGCAAAACACATTGAGATTAACAGAATTTCATTTTAACCTTCAATCTTATTGTGTAAATTATCATAAACAAACATGGTACAGACTTTGATGCAAGTACCGTGAACGTGTTTTGGCGAAATCTTTATTAATCTTATTTAAATGTGGCTCATTGTAGCATTTTGTCTATTTCAATCTTTAGAGTTTTTCATGGCTGTTTATACCATGTAAATCTGTTAAGAACCGATGACTATCAAAAGCCATAATTAATTACCAGATACTAGTAAATATCTATACTTAATCATCAATACCTCAGTGTCCTTTGGTATGTCATAGCCATTGATTGTTGTATCCTCTATCGTGCTGTGTGGTGATGCAGGCAGTATACTGCCATACCAAAGAGTTTCAAGAATGGCGGCATCAATGTAAGCCAAGGACTTCTTGTCAGATAGCCGTGGCATCCTATCAGAGAGCTCAGCAATGATGATATCGGCCATCTTCTGTTGGAGTTCCGGTTTGTTGACCATGACGGCGATGAATACATACATAATGGTAGTTGTTGTACCAGACCCTTATGATATAAGAATTAATTCAGATTGTTATATCAGAAAGATTGTGCATGAGAGATATGCAGGTTCAAGAATTTCTCGGTCAATTGTGAAGTTGTAGGAACTAGTTGTAAAAGGTATATCAAATTCATCAAGGTTACAGGAAAATGACATGGGTTTTACTATGTGAAAAAATACCTTCTAGAATTTCAATATATCTGTATATAAAATTATCATCATATTGATTTATAAATCAAGACCTAGCACGGTGACCCCGATTTTTAAGTTAGGTATGTGTTCCACAACACTTGGAGATCATCATTTTCAATTTTCAGAAAATTGACATGGGTTTTAATTTTCAAGCCATACCGTCCGATATGCCTTTAATAGTTGTATTAGTCTTATTAATTGTCTCTCATCCATATTTGCTGGTGTGGTTTACAAGTCCTAATATGTTCCAACAATAAAATGTACAATGCTGAGTCCTGTAACTTATTCAAGGATATAACTGAGCTCACATAATTCCCAATGCTCATATAAGAGACCGATGATGACAAAAAAACTATATTGCACAATAAATCCTCTGGACACAGTGGGGAATATAATCGACCATGGACAATTAACTGCTATCTAATGCATCATGTATAATACCTTTGATAAAATATCATGCATCAGAGTTCGGAATAACATAATCATCGCAACAATAACTAGTAACAGAAGCATAAGGATCAATGGTCTTGAACCCTTTCAGAACACCATCAAAAGTAAGGTGAGCGTCCACATCTAAACCATTGTTTTTGGTCCTCTAAAGCTCTTTCGACAGTCTACGATTTAAGACCATGTCCATCATTACCCCTACCCTGGATTAAAGGAGACAAGCAGTATTATTGAATTTTATGCAGTAAAAAGTAGTAAATTTTTTATATCGACCTTACTGGACGGCATATTAATGGAAAATATTAATATGAAGTTATGTAATAATACCTGTAATAATTGACAAGTAAAATATGAGTCAATTATGAAAATGTTAAGTATATGAAATACAATAGACTTGTAAATTGTATGATAATACAAATGGCCCTACGTGAGTAGGAGAGAAAAGAGAAATGGTTGAGGTTGGGTGGGAAGAGAAAATTGTAGTACATGTGTACTGCAGGAAGGGTGGAGGAAGAATGGAATAGGTGCGAGTGCCGTGCGGACGCACATGCCTGTGCAGTATGTGTGAAAGCCGCGAGGGGGCAGGAGGGGCGCCCATGAGGCCCAGTAGAGGGGGACACCAGTGGGGAGCAATGACCACCCCTGACCAAAGGCCATGGGTATCAGATTTGAATTATCAGGGACCTCCAGATAGGCTACTATTTGGCCAATTTCAATCATAGCCTATCGGGAGGTCCATCGTAGACCATCAGCTTTGGTGGGGGTAAGCCTGTAATAAGGGTTTTTAAGGGCAAGTTCAATGTTTGTTAATGGATATCTAAAGGAAATTGCAAAATTAAAAAAGCTTACGATAATGATTAAGTAAAATGAGGTTTTTAGGGATGAATAACTTGAAGTCAATCTCACCTCCAAAGATGGTATTGTTATTGATACTGTAGATGTCATTATCTGACAGTCTGAGCTGAGCTTGTTTTTTCTCTGCCTTCTCTTGCTGATCTAGCAGATAATCCATGATACAATGTGGATTCCCTCGCTCATGATGAATCTGCATACAAGATGTATATATATATTCCAACTGGCATACATTTTTATAATTGTAATAATGAACTGCACAGTGTTTTCCATAATTCATCATAGAAGAGCGCTTCAGTCAATTGACAAATGAATATTTTTTCTATAAAGAGACTCACCCTCCGATTCTCCACTTCTCGAACTAACCAGTGACGGGTCAATTCAGCTGTCTTTACCAATTTCCCATAGATTTCATTTGGAAAATACTTTAGCCATGGGAAAATGTCAAGGAGTATCCCAGGTCCTGTTGGTTTAGTCAGTTCTACTCCATCCTCGAAGGACATCATTAAAGTTTCCACTTTCTTTGGTTCAACTTTATAACCATACAGCTTAAAAACCAAAGGAGGAAGGAAAGGGTTATAATGGTGGTCTTTCATGCTGAGCAAAGCCAAATAACATATTGAGGTATGAATATACAGTGTCATTGTGATGTGAAATGTGAAACTGTGTACATGTTTTTGTATCACTATATGAGTGATATAAAGGAGTGTCAAATCGGTTTTAACTGAAAATAACTCCAAGTTGGGGTCGAGTGACTGACAGAAGTGAAAATTATTTGTATAAGGATAATAGTATTAATATACCAGGTCAGCTACTGATGTAATGCAGCATGTTAATACTGTATCAATTCCTTTCTGAAATGTCATTATAAAAATGAAACTACTTAATTAGATTAGAATGTATTCAACCTATAAACTATATTAAGTGTAGAATGTAAATGATTTGTTTCATTCATATCAATGTACACTCTACAATAGTTGAACGACTGTCTCTTTGAAAAGCACCTTATGCTGGCTAAAGTGATTGTCAATAAAAAATAAAAAAAAATTCATATTTTGAGGAAAAAAATCAGTAGAGAATACAACAAAATGAGTTAAGTATGAAGCTGACTTTTGCTAATCAAGCATCAACTACAGAAAATAATGTGCCATCAGTGAAATGTGTATTCTAAGGCCTGCTGGGAATTTTAATCCAGTATCTGATCATCATTTTTTCTTGAGGATCAGCTCAAATCTCTCAAAGAAAGCTGAAAGAAATGTAGCGGACTGCCGGTTTGTGGTTTGTGTCCTCACAACCGGGCTTAGCTTAACCTATCTGGCGGTGTGAGACGAGTCCTGCCCCATGCTTGTGCTCTCCGCACGGGTTGGTTCGAGTAGTCCTCAGTAAAGCTGGGAAATGCAGAATCTACAACTATGCTTGGCCTAGTACACAAAACAAGACTCCAGACACTTTCAGGTACAATACAGTTTATAGAAACCTGTCTCTTTCGGTACAGTCGCCTAGCACAGAATGTGCTGGGTAGCGCAAGGTGAGAGGATCTGTTCTCTCAACTGCTGAATGGTTTCCGGAGAAAAGTAGAAGTTCTCTGAGGCTCCAAGTGTTCACTGAATGGAGAGGAAACCACAAGTAGCCTGTCGACCAGCTGTGGACTCGGCCTACATATACTGACTGAGTTATGTAATGTGGGTGAACCCGTAGTATTTGCATACACGGGTCCACCAGCTTTACCACACAGCAGGGATCGGCACTCAAGGCACCTAGCGTGTTCGACTACCCTGACCCCCTACATTAACAATACCTTCAAATGCAGAAAATATCACATATGTGGACCTGTATGTTTAGTGCTGAAATACACAAATCATTACTTGCCATTGAAGTCATTATGCAAGAGGTGCACTTATGTAAGATCGGGTACATGTCAACAGGTCCACGTTCCGCTGCCTCCTTCAGCTCCTTCATCATGTCGTCAATCAGGTCTAAGGTGATCATCTCCAGATTCTCCAGGTTTTCTCCAGACATCTAAAGTGTGTTAAGTAGATGCAAACTAAGGTAGGTGAAGGGAAGTTAATTATACATTCACCTGTGTCATATTTAGTCTTGTATTTTAGAAATCATTTGGTTTCTTCTTTGATGCTATGTTTTTTAAATGTGCAGCAAGTCTATGAAATATGCAACTATTCAGTGAATACATTCATGAGGTGACAAGTAGGTCTGTATTAATATGTCCCTAGAAATATGTTTTGTTCCAATTCATGAAAATCTTTCTGATTCTCTCTCATGACAATCTCTTTTATTCATACTGGATCGAGCTTAGCCTTGTTGCTGGTTTCAAAGCCCATCCAGTTTGATTTGAATGCTGAAGTCAAAAGAGCATAACAATAGAAAACCTTTGTTTGACATTATTACAACTTACCTTAAGTACATGCATTGTAATTTTCTTCATATATGCCCATTTTGGGGATATTGTTGAAAAGACCAGATCATCACAGTCATTCACAAGAATCTTTAGCCTAGTCAATTTGATACGGCCAGCAAAGATAGTTGATCTAGTGACTAATGCTTCGTATATAGTTTTGAAGTCATTTAGAACTATACTATTCTGCCCCATTACCTGTAAGTAAAATACAAGATTTTCATTTTCTTTATAGTACTTTTATCAAAGAGCATATTTCAGAAAAGAGGGATATATACTGACAGCATCAAATCAGAAGTTTAAAGACATATCAGACAATTTGGCTTATAAATTAAAACCCATGACATTTTCCTGAAATTTGAATATGATGATCTCCAAGTGATCTAGCACATTTATCTAAGTTAAGATTTGTGGGTCACCGTGCTAGTTTTTGATATAGAATTCAATATCAGGATACTTTTATAATCGGATATATTTTGAATAAATTACACAAAGCTATTTTCACAAAGTAAATCCCATGTCATTTTCATCAAACTTTCACAGAATATGGGAAACATATAGTGCTCCATATACAAGTTTTAAAAGCCATAGGTCACCATCCTTATTTTGGAAAGTATTGAAGAAAACCATATTTTCCGTACATTTCCTATGTAAATCCAGTAAATATGCATTAGCCTATCATAGCTATTAGAATGGATAAACTGGACAAAAAATTAAAACTTCTTATCCAGAAATAGAATGAATCCCAAGTAAGCCGTTTTGACTGATAATTGACAATATTTACAAATCACCATGTGGCGCCTGTTTGAATTGTCTGATATGCCTTTAAGATTATCATTTAATTAATATTATGGGTGCACATTTCGTCCTGTAAGACGGGCATCCTCCCGTCAACTCTTTGCGTGTGTGTTCAGGTGGTTTCGTTCTTTCAGGATAAAAATACAACCAACCATGGTCAAGCTCTGTAAAGTCTAGGCAAAATTCCGTGCGAAATTCACCGAAAACCACACTCGGATCGGTCACTTACTCGCTGGTCGCGTTAGCAGCCTTGTCTCCCATACTATTTAATTGATATTCTATTAATTTAATGGACATTTCCTACTGCTTCAAATAAAATAGCACAGTGAATAATTTAAGAAATCATAGTTAAATATTTTTGTAAACCTCGATCAAACTGGTAGATGTTTCAGATAACTGATTTGCATCACTAAGATTCTTTCATTCAACACATTTATGGTAATTCGCATAAACATTGCTCATCACAGAAACTTAACTTAAAGCAATATATTTCTAAATGTAACTGCCATATATACGGGATACGCATCCAGAAAAACACTTACTTTATATTTGTAGACATCTCCAAATTCCTCTGACCACTTGGTGAGAGTTTCATACGGCTTATCTTTGTCAAATTGGTAGATATTTCCAATAAACGGCAAACCAGTAGGGCCAGGTGGTAGTTTGTACTTCTTTCTCGACATTAACTTCATCGCAAACAGCAAAGCCAAGGCTATGCCAACCAATGATGAAATAATCAGCATCCTGAGAAAATAGCAAGGACAATCCTGAAGTTCAAACACAAATATATACAGATGAGATGACATGCAAATATACCCTACCTAGCCTGTTCTGACCTAACCGTTTTCCCTTTTTTGATATATCTTTAAGAATACTATAGCAGAAATGACCACTTTTAAAACTCACTCTACTAGACCTCTTGCAAGGTAGATCTATTTTGTTTGACCTTTAAAAACCAAATGGTTTAGTTAAAGCGGTGATTCCACCAGGCACCCAAAACTTGCCGAAATGAAAATCGGAAAATTTCATATAAGCATAGCTGGCGGTGGAACCACACATTTTTTTCTGGTAATTTCGGACGAGTATACGATTTATCGTGCAAAAAAATGCACCATATAAGATAGTTCTTTGATACATTCCAAGGACTTCAGAAACTTTCCAATAAAGCTTCTAGTCTGGTGGAATCACCACTTTATAGTGACATACAATGTAATATAACCTCATCAGAGTCACCTCATCACCAAGGCCTCATGATCGGAGCCTCATTAGTAAAGTCTCACCTGTGTAGCCTCACCTGTGTAGTCTAATCTGTGTAGCCTCACCTGTGTAGTGTCACCTGTGTAGCCTCACCTTTGTAGTCTAATCAGTGTAGCCTCACCTGTGTAGTGTCACCTGTGTAGTGTCACCTGTGTAGTGTCACCTGTGTAATGTCGACTGTGTAGTGTCACCTGTGTAGTGTCACCTGTGTAGTGTCACCTGTGTAGTGTCACCTGTGTAGTGTCACCTGTGTAGTGTCACCTGTGTAGTGTCACCTGTGTAGTGTCACCTGTGTAGCCTCAACTGTGTAGTGTCACCTGTGTAGTGTCACCTGTGTAACCTCACCTGTGTAGCCTCACCTGTGTAGTGTCACCTGTGTAGTGTCACCTGTGTAACCTGTGTAGCCTCACCTGTGTAATGTCACCTGTGTAGCCTCACCTGTGTAGTCTCACCTGTGTAGCCTCACCTGTGTAGTCTCACCTGTGTAGTGTTTCCTGTGTAGTCTCACCTGTGTAGCCTCACGTGTGTAGTCTCACCTTTGTAGTCTTACCGTCATAGCCTCACCTTTGCAACATCCAGTGTGCCTGCTTGGCCTGCTATGTATGTCAAAATGATGATTTCAATTTTTTTTTTTATAATTAAGTGATATTAAATGACTTAATTCATTTTACCACATCTGTCATAGATTTGCTTATTAACTTTGATAACTACAAGTTTGTGCTTTTCATATATGTACTGTATATATACTGTTGTGGGGTCTCAAAGATGTTACCTAAGACCAGGGGACTGATGCTATACAAATAGCACAAAGATCGTTTGATTTCTCGATTAACTGTTTATTCTGACATCATTTTTTAGTAGAACTGCTTGCTGTAAAATAGCCATGGATGCACGGTAACTTCACACATCCATGACCAGAGGAACATACAACAAACAATTGAATCTTGTCAACTTACTTTCATGAACTGAATCAATGCATACAATAAATATCCATCGCATTGCTAAATATAACGATTCAGTAGAGTATAAAGGCTCACAGTTATAGAATGCACAAACATCAACCTTTAAGAAATTCAGTGAGGCTGAAACTATGAGTAAAACCTTACGAGATAAAATGTCAAGAGAACTGGATACCTACTTAAACTCATGTTGATAGGGGTTATCCACCCCGACTTATTTTCCTATACTACCCTGTTATGCTAGCAGTCTACTAGTCTCTGTTTTGACTCTTCGTTGATGTAGAATATGAATCTAAGTTGTATATATGTCGAGCCTACGGTCACAAAAAAGTGAAAGTGAAAGTAAGCAGCAATCATTGGTGACAGTTTAGGTATGAGTCCAATTTGATATATATATTGCATAATGTTATATGTGACATAGATGGCGGAGAATTACTTTGTTGGTCATTCGGGCTGACCCAGGAACATCCCGTTTTTCAATTATTGTCATTAGTTTGTATGAAACCATGACTTTGTAGTCCTTTATCTTAGGCATTGATGGCATGCCGAACTCTCTTTGCTGGAGCGGCTGGAAGATAGGGCTATCTCTTATGACCCTAAGCCAATCTCCAGGGTAAATAAGTACCTAGAAAAAACAAAAAAGAAAACCACCTTTGTCAATAGACCTCAATTGTAAATCACACTCTTGATGTTACTCCTTCTATTCACATATCAGTTACATCATCCAGGTGGTTCTGGTTTATGGAATTACTTTCCCAACGATGCCAGACTGCCCGATGCCCTTTGATTAGTATACATGTAGGGCGTGATTCCATCATACCGATGAAACCCAAATCATAAATCAGACACTGTCAGAACCATATTTTGGCTAAGAATTTGGCCAGATGAACAGCACCTTTAGTCACTGATACAAGAAAGTTACTGAATGATAACTTTCTATGTGCACCAACAGCCCCTTATTGTAGCATCACCTGTGTAGCCTCACCTGTGTAGTGTCACCTGTGTAGTGTTACCTGTGTAGTGTCGTAGTTGACGACGTAATATCCTCGCTAATCGCTCGGATATTACTATGCGTCAACTACTCGGAGATTACGGCCACTCGTATACAAAACCAGTCATTATTGTGTATATATACATGAACTGCATCTTCTAGATGCCTCTTCGATGCAGTGTCTGGGCTTAATGGCCCTTGGTGGGTGACCATGACAGCACAGACCGCAGCACTCTGGTGCAGACGGTTCGCACAGCCCAGCAAGACTTAGTGCATGGGACTTCAGGGTAGGAGCTTCAGGCAGAAAAGACTGATATGTAGACCTTCATGATAAGCGAATCACTAGACAATCCGTGAAATCAGTCTTGAGTCTTCCTAAACCGAGAACAGTTTTTTTTAAAAGAAGCTTGGCTTATCACAGTATAACATTATGGAATAACCTACCTGAAGCGGTTAAAACCCTTGAGACAAAGCAAAGTTTCAAAACACAAGTTAAGAAGATTGATAGTCTTTCGACCTAGCATGGATCAGGAATGTACTATACGTCCTAACTAACACCATCCATATGTAGGTTGGAAATTTCTACTCAGCTACCTAAATACGGGTATGCTGATGAATGTTGCCAGCGGTCGTAATACGGAGTGCTTCATCTCTGATATGCTCCATTTCCTATCACCTTATTCCTCGTTCATTATTGTTCTATTTTATTATTATTCATATATTCTATTTCTTAACTACCAAAACTTAGTTACCACATGTCAGTGTGAGGATTTCTCGATGACCCTCCACGACAAGGAAATCAACTAGACTGTAAAATGGGTACGGTGGCAGACCGCTAAATGGAAATTGGCAAACTTTATCCAATAAAAAAATTTAAAAACTCAACAAGGAACAGGCAGAGATCCAGACTTCTCTGGCTATGCTCAACACCATGATGTGCCAAGATGAGAGCCGGCCAGGGAGCTGTTTCAAAAGTCGAGTGAAGTCTCGCCAGCGGCACTTCGCATTTCAAAATGAGAGGCCGCAACAGGGAGCGGCACTTTGAATCAAAGCTGCAGCAAAACCGCCACCAATACCCAATAGCGAGCAGCACCTCCACCTCAACAGCGACGCTTCAAGTGTCATTGTTAGCTCTTGCTTTGGCGGTGAGTACTCTTGTTTAGCAACCTCCTGACTTTTGAAACAACTCCCAGTTTGCTGCTGCTGCCATGGCTGCCAACGTAGCCACAGCCATGAATGGCACCAACAAGGCCCCTTTCCACAAGTGCCTCTACCTGGTAGAGGAAGTGTGAGACCTTGCGGGGGCCTCTGGTTCTGACTGCTGGGCACTCCTCTGATTGGCCATCGAGAAGGCCATTTTCCTCCTTCATCAGTTATCACCATCATAATAATTGTGAAATTTGTGAATTGCTATATAATTATGGAGGTTACCTGTAAAGGTTAAATAGATCCTTCCTACTTGGGAAAGTTAAATGGTATAAAATATTGTACAATAAATGTGCATAGTTTGTATAAGAGGCTAGATGAACTGGACATAGTCCTGCAGAATGTAGACTTCACAACAATAACTGAGACATGGCTAAAGGAAAAATACACTGAAGAGATGATATATATGTCTGATAAATTTATCATAAAGAATGATAGGAAATTAGAAAAAGTTGGGGGGTGTTGCAATTTTTATAAAAAATCTCTATAAACCTTCTACCCATAAACTTGATAATCTATGCATCTCAAATGAAAAAATGGAATGTTTAGTTTGCACGGTTGTAAAAACCAAATTTGAAAAAGTTACTTTTAATATCAGTGTATAGACCACCGAATAAAGATGTAGCTTACTGTTATGATTATATAAGGGAAACATTAGATAAACCAGAATTTGAAAATTATGAACAATGGATTATGGGAGATTTTAATGTAAATAGTGTAACACAATCCTGTCCTAAATATAAAATAATGAGAATTTTTTTATTGGAAACTGGCTTACAAATGGCAAAAACTCATGAGACTTACATAAAAAATGGATGCAAAAGTACAATTGAGCACATTTATAGTAATTCAAAATCTATTAAGGAATCGGGGAATATAAATTTTTATATCTCGGACCATGTGATAATTTATTGTCTAAGAAAAAAGGAATGAGAAATACATTCCAAATTAGAAATAAATGACAGGAAAAAAGCAAATCCCAAAGAACATTTTGAAACTATTGTAGTAAACAACACTTTAAAAATGACAAAGGGAAAAGATTTAGAAGAACCATGTGAGGAGTTTATTAGCAGACTAACGTCTGTGCTAAATACTAAAATGCCAATTAAAACACGATATATCATGATCAATAATGGATCACCCTTAACTAAAGATATTGAGGAAAAAATCAGAAAAAGAAAGAAATGTCTAGAAACTATCCATAACATGGATCCAACTAATATTAATTTCAATAAATTCCTAAAAGTTATTAGAAAATTAAGAGATGAGATTAGAAGAGATTTAAGAAGGGTCAAGGCAAAAGTTATAAGTAAAAACTTAGATGAGAATGTTAAGAATTCCAAAAAATTCTGGCGTAAGCTTAATGAAATTTGGTATCCTAACAAAAAGGAAAAAACGGAATATCCAGTAAGTCCTGGCGATGACTTGGTACAAATCACCCGAAATCTAAATATTTTTTCTTCTACCACTGGTAATTGTGATGCTTCACAATGGCAGATGATGGATAACATGCAAGATGTAATGATGGATGAAAGACGAGCAGTACCGGAAGGTAAGGATTGTGACGATAATTTTGTAAACGAATTGAATGAGGAAAAACTGGCAAAAATTGTCAGAAGCTTTGAAAATGGAAAGAGTAGTGGTATTAAATTAATTCTAACTGGATTACTGAAAAAAGTCTTCTTGAATGGCCTGACAGAATTTATGTTATTTATAAAGAGAATTTAAAAAAAAAGGATATTTCCCTAATTGTTTAAAGAATGCAACAATAACTCCTTTACCTAAAGATGGGAATTTGAAAGAATTCGGAAATTGGCGACCAATATCGGTATTACCATTCCTCTCAAAATTTTTGCAAAAATTAATGCATAATGAATTGTTGAAACACTGCCAGATTAATGTTATATTGGCCATAGATCAGTTTGGATTTCTGCCAGGGAGATCAACTGCCCAAGCAATCTCTAAATTAACCCAGGAAATATTGACACATTTAGATGAGAAAAGATTTGTGGCCAGTACTTATATAGATCTAAAAAAGGCGTTTGATAGTGTAAATCATTAAATATTGATTAATAAATTAAAAATGTTACAACTATCGGAATGTCTAATTAAAATTCTGGAAAATTATTTGGGTAGTAGAAAACACTGAACAAAGCTAAATGGTAATTTATCGGATTGGACAAACATTGACACAGGAGTACCACGGGGTTCAATTTTAGGACCTTTGTTATTTATAAATTTTATAAATAGTTTACCAGCAAATATCAAGAATAGGACTATAATAATGTATGCGGATGATATAGCTCTTATAACATCCGGAGAGAGTCAACGCGATATTAAAAACAAATTGGAACTGCATTTACTTACTTTACAAAATTGGTTAACTAAAAATAAACTCAGAATAAATTATTAAAAAAAACAAAGTAATGTGGCACAATAACTTACTGCGAAAAATAAATGCAGATATAGATATATGGTTTGGAGCTAAAAAGCTTGGAGTAGTTAATAACTGTAAATATTTAGGAGTGTTGATAGATAATAGATTAAATCTGCATGATCACTATGAAAAAATTGTTAAGGAATATTCTTTGAAGCTCTTCAAGTTTTGGAAACTATGTCCAATATTAAATGAGTATACTAAGATTAAACTAGTAAAACAAATGCTTTTGCCGATTGTAGAATATAGTGATATAATTTTTTCGATGAAAACTGGATTAAAAAAATTGCAGGTCCTAATTGACAAAAGTTTAAGAATCGCTGTAAATAAACGACGTAATAAAGATATATCCACTATCGACTTGTTGGAGTATTGTAAAATTCGAAGACTTTGGTACTGAAGGAATTGTCATTTACTGTCGATTATTCATTGGTGGAGTGTTTTTCCGGAAAACTGTGTAATAAACTGTGTAATAAACTCGTCAAAGTGTACACTTTCGACAAAAGAATCAATGACTTTCTTAACAGAAAGATGCATTTCTTCACCTGTTCTTATCAAGGTATGTAATTCATGTCAGTAATTTTTAAAATATATAATATTTATACAAGCACAACTCCACAACAGTCCGTAGTCGGTTTTAGTGATGGCTTTATTCAGAACAGCGGTTTTCACAACGTTTCGGCTTTGTAGCAGCCTTTTTCAAGTGATTATAGTGTGTTTAATAAGTATATGAGGTCCTTAAATGAGCACATAAATCCGATTGGTGGTTGCTATGGCAATAAAACAATGAGTTTTCTAGGGTTAGGCACATTTAGGTTATTTCTTCCTGTATAATTTGAGATTCTTTTCTGAGTTACTATAGTATAATTATCATAGTACTTGGGTGGTACTTGATGTACAATATAATTTTTAATATTTACAGATATATATACATTTGGAATACTTGTATGATTGATATTACAGTGTTCACTTCCTGAGAATTCTTTCTCTTACTAGGATTCTCTCAAGACCGATGCCTACTGTTTGATATTTGTTCCTAATGACATGGTACAGGTCTATAAGAACTTCTGCTGATGGTACTTTCTTTATGATACTAGGTCGGTTATAGTCTTCTGACGGGGCATGGTATGCTTTTCTTCCTGATACAGGTTGGTAGGTACTCTGGGGTGGTTTGTTTAGACGGTTATCTGGTCTTACGGCGGGATGTTTTACATCATTTTCAGCAATCTTTATTTTTCTGAGTTGGGGGGACTATTATTATTATCATTAAAATATGTCTTTCTTCTGTTACCATGGAAACGAACATGATGCTACACTTCTTGGAACAAAGGAGCATCAGATTCAGATTCCTGAGGTCATAATTGACAACAAGTTTCAGCCAGGAGACTCTCGGGTGTCATTGTGTTCCATTTTTCAGGTCATTTGCATGGACTTTTGTTAACAATTTGGATGATTTGTGATAAAGGTGAGATATAGGACTAATATAACCTATGGAAATTGTTGTGAAATCTCTTGTTGGATTGAGGTGAACTGTGCAAAATGTGAAGGAAATGAATCAATCAATTACAGCGTTGTCCAACAAGCCTATTGATTATCTAAAGTTCAGATTGAGAAATGTTCCTGGATATGAATTTTGGGTAATACCAGGCCAATCATGTGAACATTTCCTTTGGTATAAATAACATGTTGTATATATGTTGCTGTAATGCTACCAAATATATGGAGAAAGGAAGACAAATGTAATATTGAACGAGGAATGAATGGAAACCAGTCATTGACTTAGTACATTCCCAGCTAAAATAAAAGTTTGAAAAAAACAAATAAAAACCAAGTGAATGGAGGGTTGGGCATGGATGCACAGAACACAAACAAACTAATTATCTCATGTTCATGGAGGCCGCACCCATCCACTTTTCTTGTCATATGTTCTGGTAGTGTATGGTTAATTATCCTACCCCTAATAAAAAACGCCATAGGCTTAACATGGGATTTGTTTATGTCATGGGTAGTGACATAAAGTGTTGTTTATGCCACTACTTTCTGATATTGAAAATATATGGAAACAGGGTAGGATAAAATCTAGACGCCACTCGTTTGAGTTTGAGCTTATTTATGCCACTCATTTTGTTGGCTCCGTAATGTCACTCGTGAAATTATGGAGCTAACAAAATGCGTGGCATAAATAAACTCAGACTCAAACTCGTGACGTCTCTTGATATTATTGTTATTAATTACATAAATACTTATGGGAAAGAACGAGTTGGCAAAGATCCTAAAAGAAAGTGCTCAAATTGCGGGAATAACCGGAAAGAAAATAACAAACCATTCAGTCCGAAAGACTACATACACCTCTTCCATTCATGCTGGGTCCCCCCTAATCTGGTAGCCAAGCTTTCCGGACACAAAAATGTATCGAGTTTACAGTCCTACGCCACTGCATCAAATGGACAACAGAGACTCATGTACGGTATACTAAATGAAGGGAATAAGCGTTTCACATTACCTTCATTGGCCATGCCGACTTCCACTACGACAGCAGCAGCGGTAAATATCCATTTTAAAATATCAACAAATTTGATAATAAATCCGGGTAAAAAATATTATAAATCCAGGTTATAATGATCCAGCTCAGGCCTAGTGTGGTTCCTTCCTCCTTTGTAATTGCACACTAGCATACGAGACGCTTTTTAAAAAAATGGAGCTATGAGGCCTAATATATTGACACAGATCCAGAATTGTGGAATATCCGATAAATTCATGTAAAATTAATAATGAATCCATGCAATAATGCTCCAGCTCTGGCCTAGTGTGGTTTCTTTCTCCTATGTTTGTGCACACTAGTGTACGAAACGCTTTGAAAAAAAAGAGCTATGAGGCCATATAAAATAACACAGATTATGATTTTTGATCTTGAATATTATAAATAAATACATTGAATGTTGTTTCATTGCAGCTCCCGTGTGAAGATGCAGTATCCTCGAGTATCATGGCGTTTCCGGGTAAGAGAAAGCGCCCAGCCTCTGCTGCCTTGGGACGTCCACCAAAGGAAATGGCTTACGAGTTGACAGACTCCGAAGGCCCCCTGCTGTTTATTTATTATTTAAATGATGTATGCGAAGCTATTAGTAATATAGAGTATGCGCTTTATGCTGATGATATTATAATTTCGGCCTCCGGCCTACGTGTAGACGACGTTCGGAAACAACTTCTAGACAAATTAGATGCTTTTATGGATTGGGCAGAGACCAATTTACTCACGGTCAATCGTAAAAAAACAAAAGTTGGATTGAGGTGAACAGTGCAAAATGTGAAGGAAATGAATCAATCAATTACAGCGTTGTCCAACAAGCCTATTGATTATCTAAAGTTCAGATTGAGAAATGTTCCTGGATATGAATTTTGGGTAATACCAGGCCAATCATGTGAACATTTCCTTTGGTATAAATAACATGTTGTATATATGTTGCTGTAATGCTACCAAATATATGGAGAAAGGAAGACAAATGTAATATTGAACGAGGCATGAATGGAAACCAGTCATTGACTTAGTACATTCCCAGCTAAAATAAAAGTTTGAAAAAAACAAATAAAAACCAAGTGAATGGAGGGTTGGGCATGGCTGCACAGAACACAAACAAACTAATTATCTCATGTTCATGGAGGCCGCACCCATCCACTTTTCTTGTCATATGTTCTGGTAGTGTATGGTTAATTATTGTTATTAATTACATAAATACTTAGGATGGGGAGGACTAGTGGTAAGTCTACATGTATATGCCTCAAAGCCTTGCATGAGAACGTAGGAACGTCTGGTGAGAGACTTCCTCAACTTTATTAAACTTTATAAAACATCTAGCGCCACCTAACGGCAATGATAAGAATTACTGAAATATTACCAGATGATAACTAAGGCATGCAGTGGCCAAGAAACGAAGTACTGAAGTAAACTTAATTAAGTTCTATTAACCGTGGCGACACCTAGCGGTGAACGTCGTTGAAACGGACGTGAATTCGCCTCTTACGTTTCAGAGAAACCAACCAACAAATGTCCGCAACTTAATCATTAATTAATTGCGTTCATTTGTGAATCATATCCAATTAACTAAATATATAATCGTGATAGAGATTGATATTACGCCTATCTCCATAGTTCATGTTAACTTTACGAAGTCAAACATATTGATTATTAATATTGATTAATTACATTATGATATAATTATTATAAATTATTATGCTATGTCGTTACGTAGCATTGTGGGGAGGTAGGAGCAACTCTAAGACTGTGTGTACGCAAGGCTACCAGACTCTGCAACCTCTTGCGGACAGCGAGGATACCTTAATGAGATCTTTGATTAAGGTGATAGTTAACTAATATCATTATTAAATGTATTCTAGATACTATAAGATTCTTGTCATGACTATCATGGATGAGGACAAGATTGAAGTAAGTTTGATAATCTTTAATGAAGAAACAAACGTTTCACAAGTGTATAAATACAAGGCATAGGTATCAAAGTATTTCATAAGCTCAGTATGAGACGACAAGTATTGCATTAATAATAAGACAGCTGAAGATTCAGACACCAAAGTCATAATGAGATTAGACTTTGTAGGGTGTCTGATGAGAACCACGTAATCAGTGGATATGTTAACAAGCCAATGTTTGTATTCTTCTTTAACAATGTTCGTTGTCTAGATTAAGAGTATGAGTGCTCACACAAGGAGTGGATATTGATAGTCAAGTCATACTAGTAATCACTCAAAAGCAATACAAGGTATATGCAGTATAACTCACCAGATAAATGAATGTCCAGAGTGAACTCACAAGATTCCAATATTCACTAATAAACACAGATCCAGTTTTGTGAAAGTTGGATGAAGTATTAATGAAGTCCTATCACTAGTTAAGTGATAATGTTCAAGTCTGAACGATGCTAGTTTAGAAGATTCCTATATATGTCCAATTCAGAAGTCGTGTCCTTGCCAAGTCACTTTCTACAATCCAAAGTCGCAAGGCAAGTTGCCTTGGCTATCTACCCTGTAGTATACTCAGCCTATATTGTGGCTTAGTAGATAGCTATGATTAATACCTTGTCATATAGTGTTTAATACCAACCCTAAATACTGATGTGTGATGTTTAACACCAATACTCAATGCTAACACTAACACGTAATAATAACAACCAACACTGAGTGCGCAATGACAACACTTGATACTTCATATCAATGTTTCAACACTAATACTTAATACAATACCAATACTCAACAATAACACTCTAAATACCAACACTTAATTAAAACACTAGATATCATACATAAACACTTGATATCAATAAATCAAACCATACATCAGTGATATTTGATCTTTCAATACTTATACGTATACAACATTTTATAATACATTTTAACAAACTTTCAACTTCAAAAATAAACATACTTTGTGCTTAACTTTGGTTACAGCACACATAAATTTCTTTATTGTGGTCTAAGATTGTCGGTAAATGCAGGACAGCTAAGCAAGGGTCAGCCAACGATTATTGAACCCACCTGTTTGAGATTCTTTTGTCACTGACAAATTGTCAATTCTCCCATTATGTCCAAAATGTATACTTTAAAAAATGCAAATGTAATCTCATAAGCAGATGTTGAGTCGTTTTTCTAACTCTTACTATTCATATGTGTATGAAAATAGTGTTTTCTGAGTACATTAGCATGTATTTATGTTGTCATGGAAACAGAAGTGAAACATGGAAGCATTCTTTTGGCCAAAAGAATGGCAGAATCATAATCTCCATGTAATAATTGACCAACATGGCTCATTTCATGCAGTAGACTCTCAAAATACCAGGATAAATACCCAAATTTAGTCTCTATTTCAGTGACGATATAAAGCCGTGGCAGTTTGTTTCACATACATTGCTTACTGCAGTGGATGTTTTGTCTTGCATTGGTTGCCATGGCAATCAAATTCAAAGGGAATGTAAATAGCAATTCTCTATTATGTTCCAAATGTATACATCAGAAAATGGAAATGAAACCGTATGAGCAGATGGTTTGTTGTTTTTCTTACACTTACTATTCAAATGTATAGGAAAATAGTGGTTTCTGAATAAATCATTATGCATTTATGTTGTCATGGAAACAGAAGTGATGCTACATTCTTTTGGTGTTCCCCATTATTGTTGTATACTCTTGCTATATTTATAAATTTTTGTGTTGTTCATAAAATAACACTTTTTATTCAACATCAAGTATTATAAGTAAAACAAAAATAAGGGTTACTATGGAAATTGGACTGTTACCATGGCAACAATTCTTCCAAGAAAGTGGAAAAGGGCATAGTTTCAAAGTGTACACTTTCGACAAAAGAATCAATGACTTTCTTAACAGAAAGATGCATTTCTTCACCTGTTCTTATCAAGGTATTTAATTTATGTCAATAATTATTAAAATATGTCTTTCTTCTGTTACCATGGAAACGAACATGATGCTACACTTTTGGAACAAATGAGTATCAGATTCAGATTCCTGAGGTCATAATTGACCAACATGGCAAGTTTCAGCCAAGAGACTCTCAGGTGTCATTGTGTTCCATTGTGTTCCATTTTTCAGGTCATTTGCATGGACTTGTGTTAACAATTTAGATGATTTGTGATAAAGGTGAGATATTAGACTATTATTATATACCTATGTTAGTATGTCATACACATACCGCCCTCTCAGACCCATATCATATTTACATCCGTACAGCACCTACATGGTGTATGTAACGTTATCATGTAACCGTCACGTCGGCCGTACAAAGGCAACGCACTACTGCGGATCACTCTCCAAGCGTAGCTTATGGAGCGAGACATTCAAGATGGATGCTGTTGCAGTCGAATCGACGATTCGCCACAAAGTGCGGAAAGCAGTGATGATACCGTAAATAACATCAAGATATCTTGTCACAATGGCTAAACTTAAAATTTGTTGCGAATAAAATTGAAATGGAGTACTCACCAACGGCAGATGAACCGGAATGGACCGGAATCCAAAACCGGAAGTGAAATCTTGAAAATGTAAACAACGCAAATATTTTAGTACGATGACATTTTACATGATTTTAATAACAACAAATTTACTGAAAGTGATAAAATATTAACAGGAAATACACAAACGATATATTTTACTTTATTTTTATAATTAGATTACATTATAATGTAATATTAAAATACGAAATGCGTTCAGGTTGAGATACGTTCGAAATAAACAAACGCTGTCAGTGTCGTCTGATCAAAATGGCAACACTACAGGACGTAGAAACATATACCGTGAATTTAGATGATTTAACGTGTGAAAAAGATAACAACAATGCCGTAAATACTGATAACGAAGAAGATGAAGCTAGGGATCAGGTTCTACGGGATTATATATCATCTAAGAAAAGCCGTGAGACAACAAACAAGACGGAAAGAGACGTTGCCGCCTTCAAGAAATGGTTGACAGAGAGCGGAACGACAACAGACATCTTAGATTTAAAACCTGAGCGTTTGAATGTTACTCTAGGGACCTATTTCATCAATATACGAAAGAAAAATGGAGAAAATTACGAACCAGAGACATTATCCACCATTTACAGAAGTATAAAAAGATTCCTGGACAACAACGGTTACGGACATAACATAACAACAAGCAAATACTTCAAAACATGTAGAAAACGAGAACTGAAGAGCGAAGGGATGGGCAATAAACCAAACAGAGTGAGTATTTCTACAATAAAAAGAACTAAATATGAATTTATAAATCTAATATTAAAATATATAATGATCCAGCTCCGCCCCAGTGTGGTTCCTTTCTCCTATGTAATTGCACACTAGCGTATGAGTTTTTACCAATACAGGCCAAAAATTCACAATATAAAAAATTTCTTGAAATGAAAAAACCCTAAAATATTGCTTGTTTATTGTATTTTCTAACAGTGCGACCCATTAAGTTCCGAAGAAGAAGACTTGTTATGGGAAAGTTCAGCTTTCGACCCCTCCACCCCTTAGGGACTCCGAAATAGCCTATGGTATTTAATAACCAAATGTTTCTGGATGAGGGGGCAGTACGAGTCGAGACAACTCATGTGGGGCGATTTAGAAGAACATCGCGAGACAGGAGGGGAGGAAACAATCATATTCTATGAATGCACAAGCAAGACACGGCAGGGCGACAATAAAATGAGTCGCGCTTTTTTGCCTAAAATGTGGAAAAATGTTAAAAATCCCAAGAGATGTCCGATAGAACTGTACAGAGAATATAAACGAAGACGACCAGTTGATATGAACTCGGCTTCGAGTCCCTTCTATCTAACGGTTAACTTCAAATGAAGTGCGACTAACCCCATCTGGTTTAGTCACCAAGCTATGGGAAAGAACGAGTTGGCAAAGATCCTAAAAGAAAGTGCTCAAATTGCGGGAATAACCGGAAAGAAAATAACAAACCATTCAGTTCGGAAGACTACATGCACCTCTCTCATTCATGCTGGGGTCCTCCCTAATCTGGTAGCCCAGCTTTCCGGACACAAAAATGTATCAAGTTTACAGTCCTACGCCACTGCATCAAATGGACAACAGAGACTCATGTACGGTATACTAAATGAAGGGAATAAGCATTTCACCTTACCTTCATTGGCCATGCCGACTTCCACTACGACAGCAGCAGCGGTAAATATCCATTTTAAAATATCAACAAATTTGATAATAAATCCGGGTAAAAAATATTAGAAATCCAGGTTATAATGATCCAGCTCAGGCCTAGTGTGGTTCCTATCTCCTATGTAATTGCACACTAGCGTACGAGACGCTTTTTTAAAAAATGGAGCCATGAGGCCTAATATATTGACACAGATCCAGATATGTGGAATATCCGATAAATCCATGTAAAATTAATAATGAATCCATGCAATAATGATCCAGCTCTGGCCTAGTGTGGTTCCTTTCTCCTATGTTTGTGCACACTAGTGTACCAAATGCTTTAAAAAAAAGAGCTATGAGGCCATATAAAATAACACAGATTCCGATTTTTGATCTTGAATATTATAAATAAATACATTGAATGTTGTTTCATTGCAGCTCCCGTGTGAAGATGCAGTTTCGTTGAGCATCGTGGCGTTTCCGGGTAAGAGAAAGCGCCCAGTCTCTGCTGCCTTGGGACGTCCACCGAAGGAAATGGCTTACGAGTTGACAGACTCCGAAGGCCCCCTGCTGTTTATTTATTATTTAAATGATGTATGCGAAGTTATTAGTAATATAGAGTATGCGCTTTATGCTGATGATATTATAATTTCGGCCTCCAGCCTACGTGTAGACGACGTTCGGAAACAACTTCTAGACAAGTTAGATGCTTTTATTGATTGGGCAGAGACCAATTTACTCACGGTCAATCGTAAAAAAACAAAAGTCTCCTGGTTTGGTCCTCCAATGAAAACAAAGGGGAAGCATCTTGAGCAAGCTGACGTATATATGGGCTTGTGTAAAACCATCAATTATTGTCTATAGATACAAATTCTACGTTCCAGATTTCTTCATTTATCGTATTCTTGTTGAAGAATTTCATGATATTAAAGTCTTGAGTATTTCTCACTAAAGGCGACTGCTAGTTCGAGCATGTACTTCCATGTAATTGAACCAATTCCATATACATATATGTAGCACAGTTTGGAATAGATACCTATTGCATATGGGGTATGTATGAGGGCAAATGATATTCCAAAAGCAAAGGTTAAATATAGCTAATTTGAATTATATACTCTAGATGTTCTATTTTGATGCATATACTTTAAATGTTCGTTTAGGATGATGCCTAGAGTTTATAAAATACTACTTTCATCAGTTCACTGTTTCCCAGTGATAATCATGACTATTTCTTTTACATCTTCTAGGGAGGAAATGCATATAGTTATTTTTTTGCAATAACATTTAGTTTCTTTAAAGGCGCCATTATTTTGATACCTAACCAGACGACTCATGTCTCAAGGACATAGAAACTTTAACAATTATTTTTAGGGAAAATTGCGACAAAACAACTCCAGTTTTGGCATTGATGCCTACCCTGGAGTAAATGGGACACAACAAAAAGTGCATACAATACTAGTCAAGTTAAACAATTTACAATTGACCTTCAAACGACATCCTTCAGGGGGGGAATGATAGGAATCATGAGATGATAATGGATGATATTTATTGTTGTACTATGATTCACAGGAGAGGCGAATAAATACACAATATTGACTGGTTCTAGATACAAGCGGCCGTATGCTCTGAGGCGTTGACTCTTAGTAATATCCGAGCGTCCGCGAGGGTATTGCGGAGAGTCAACTCCGAGGAGCATACAACCGCTTTTATCTGAAACCAGTCTATATTGTATTTATTATCCACTTTTTCTGGACTAGTGGCATGTCAAAATCAGTTCGCATTAGTTATGCACTATTTTTCCATACACACTATTTTTCCGTATGCACCACCCAGAGCATATAACATATCCATATGCGCCGGGTATGTCCAAACACGCTCCCTATGTGTTTTCTATGGACACTTTGTATTAGGTGGATATATCGGTATGCGCCGGGTATGTCCAAACACGCTCCCTATGTGTTTTCTATGGACACTTTGTATTAGGTGGATAATAAATTGTTTTACATGACTCCCGACAGAGTTACAATTTAGGGGTAAACTTGATTCTGTCCATGAAATGGTTTTCAATTCTGTAAAATATTCCATATAGGAAATGTATTGTATGTATTGGTTCTTTGTTGTACTCGGAATACAAGATGGTTGTTCACCATATCATCATTCTGTGAGAAATGCAACGTTCTGCTGAGTTTAAAACATCTCATGCTACATTGTCAGGCCACAAAAAAGAGCAGAAAGAAATTCTTAACAGCAACAGCAATGCACAGTGTTTTCCATAACACTGGCAAGAGATAAATTCTTGACTTCCTCAGGGAATGTTAGACTTTCGATAAGATATAATGAGAAGAGTAAGAGGGGACTCCCACCTACCACGATAGGCCACGACATGCTTCCCGATCGCTACGATTTGAAATGCCCAAATCGTGGCCTATCGGGAGGTCCCCGATAGTTTCAAATCGTGGACATGGTTTGAAATCGTAGAGCATAGAAACGCCTTTGGAGTACCAAAAACATAAACCATGGTCACGATTCAATCTGTGTATCAATGTATATGAGTTTTAATATTGAAATATATTATAATTTTGGAAACATTAAATGAATCTGAATAGTTTTTTAGAGGTATTCACAACATAATTTGAAGTTATTTTTCAGACTATAATACAATCAAATTGAAAAAGATAACTGTGATAGAATCGTGATTCCGATCTGAAACTATTATTTTCAGACCTTTATCCTTAATCAAATGATATCATATTTTCACCGAATATATATCTGTATACGGCCTACCTAATCCTAGAATTTCATAATTTTCCATCTAGTATTTCACCCACAAGAGATATTTTCCCATTCAAATACACTACAATACCCTACGACAGGCTACGAAATTTCCAACATGTTGGAAATTATCGGGACCTCTACGATTGGCGTTTTCATCGCAGCCTATCGTGAGCTGTCGTGGACGGAATCGCAGAAACCTGTTCCACCTACCACGATTTTGCCAGACCTCAGGCTACAATCGGAATGGTGTCGGGAAGGCCGTCGTAAGGCCAATCGGGACCAGAATCGTGGTAGGTGGGGGCAGGCTTTAAGATGTCTGAATCAACCAGGCTGTGTACCTTGTTATTCTAACAGGATATGCGAACGAGGTATGTGTAGGAGGGTGGTTGTGGCCCATTAGATTGTAGGTCAACTCTCGACTGAAGAGCCGTCCCAAGGCGCGAGAAAATATCATGTAAGAGGGTCAGGGTGAAGGTCGGGGTTTGCTGCGAATGCAGTCATTGGCTACTCGGTCTACTTTATTCCTTATATGGAATTAGTGTAATGGGACAACAAATGGTGGTAGTGTTGGGGAGGGTGCTGGCTGGAGTGGTTGTGTTTAGTTGCTAGGAGGGCATTGTTCCACATTTTTCGGATCGCAGAATAACAACCCATGGTTGAAATCGTTGCTCCAGATTCTTTGCAGATCATAGCTATGTCACCATCTATATTCAATTAAAGATGAACCTTTCACCTATGTCACTGAAAATGTGGTGTTGTAAAAATTAGCTTTTATCTATACCGGAGTGAAAGTTTGGGTGACAAGTCAACCATCTTCCAGTGGCTCCAGTTCATTTGTTCTGATTAGTATTTTTTCATCAAATTGTAAAGTTCTGTGTATATATATTAAAGTAATGCGCGAGTGTAGCTAAGGTAAGATTCACAGAGGAACTCAAAGAGTCGTGTGGTAGATTGTAGTACACAAGCAATAGACTGCCGAGGACAATCGGATCCTCTATTTTATTCAATATAGAGAGAAGGGGGCGGTTCCTTGAGGGAGGGGCTTACGAGGTAGGCTGGCCTACACCCGAAGGAAGCCTCGCTTCCAAGCTATCCAATCATCATCGAGGTGGGCCGTGGGTCCAAAGACCACGCGCCCGGGGCGGGTCCGGACCCGGGGCCCGGGTGGAGACCTTCCTCAAGTGCGGGCGAGTCCATTGAACCATCGGGTAGATACGATAGGCTAGGTGAACAGGTTGGAGTGGTGCCTTAGATTAAATTACAAGGGGGGTGGGTTTAATGATCAGCGCAGGCTCTCGAGTGATATCGATAGCCTGGCTTTGACCGTTAGCGGCGGCCATTTTGTTTTGCGGTTAATTTCGTAATAGGAGATATAGCAGCAAAGAGAAATATATATTTATATTTAATAAATCATTTTTAGGAGTGTTCTTCTTGGGTAGAAATATCCACCGAATTATATTAAGTTGACCTCAGATCTTCACAGAATGACCTCGAAGGACCACCTGTATGGGCTTAGTAACCACGTTTTCAATCATTCTAATTTTGTGGTAGACAGCTTCCTGAGGAAAAATGCAGTAAATTGACAGTAATTTCCTACCTTTGCATTAGTTCTATATATTAGAACAGCCAATGTTTCTAAAATCCATGTCAATGTATTCTGCAGTTTGGAGAATTTACAAGAAGTTGGTATCAAATGCGCATCTATGATCCAACACAGGGGTTTGCCAGGAACCGGTTTATCAAATATGGCCGACATGAGTTAGAAGTGGTGAAATGAGTTGTATAAAAAGGCCCCAAAAAGTGACACAAAAGAATGAAACAGGAGTTTCTATTATCAAAAGGGATTTATTATACATATTTGAAGGTAAAGGTGCATGAATATGCATGGATGTGGAGTATTGTAATGGCCAAATATCGAGGCATCTAATATGCAGTATTGTAATGGCCAAATATCGAGGCATCTAACGTGCAGTATTGTAATGGCCAAATATCGAGGCATCTAATATGCAGTATTGTAATGGCCAAATATCGGGGCATCTAACATGCAGTATCGTAATGGTCAAATATCGAGGCATCTAACATGCAGTATTGTATTGGCCAAAAATCAAGGCATCTAACGTGCAGTATTGTAATGGCCAAATATTGAGGCAACTAATATGCAGTATTGTAATGGCCAAATATTGAGGCAACTAATATGCAGTATTGTAATGGCCAAATATTGAGGCACCTAATATGCAGTATTGTAATGGCCAAATATTGGGGCATCTAACGTGCAGTATTGTAATGGCCAAATATTGAGGCATCTAATATGCGATATTGTAATGGCCAAATATCGAGGCATCTAACGTGCAGTATTGTAATGGCCAAATATCGAGGCATCTAATATGCAGTATTGTAATGGCCAAATATCGGGGCATCTAACGTGTAGTATCGTAATGGTCAAATATCGAGGCATCTAACATGCAGTATTGTATTGGCCAAATATCAAGGCAACTAATATGCAGTATTGTAATGGCCAAATATCGAGGCACCTAATATGCAGTATTGTAATGGCCAAATATTGAGGCATCTAATATGCAGTATTGTAATGGCCATATATCAAGGCACCTAATATGCAGTATTGTAATGGCCAAATATTGAGGCATCTAATATGCAGTATTGTAATGGCCATATATCAAGGCACCTAATATGCAGTATTGTAATGGCCAAATATTGAGGCATCTAATATGCAGTATTGTAATGGCCATATATCAAGGCATCAAATATGCAGTATTGTAATGGCCAAATATCAAGGCATCAAATATGCAGTATTGTAATGGCCAAATATTGAGGCATCTAATATGCAGTATTGTAATGGCCATATATCAAGGCACCTAATATGCAGTATTGTAATGGCCAAATATCGAGGCACCTAATATGCAGTATTGTAATGGCCAAATATTGAGGCATCTAATATGCAGTATTGTAATGGCCAAATATCGAGGCATCAAATATGCAGTATTGTAATGGCCAAATATCGAGGCATCTAATATGCAGTATTGTAATGGCCATATATCAAGGCACCTAATATGCAGTATTGTAATGGCCAAATATTGAGGCATCTAATATGCAGTATTGTAATGGCCTTATATCAAGGCATCAAATATGCAGTATTGTAATGGCCAAATATCAAGGCATCAAATATGCAGTATTGTAATGGCCAAATATTGAGGCATCTAATATGCAGTATTGTAATGGCCATATATCAAGGCACCTAATATGCAGTATTGTAATGGCCAAATATCGAGGCACCTAATATGCAGTATTGTAATGGCCAAATATCGAGGCATCTAATATGCAGTATTGTAATGGTAACATATTGAGCGAATGCCTCATGGTAGATGCCTCAATATCTAGTCATTACGCTCTCCGGAACGAGTTATTGTGCATATTCCTCAAATATCAAGGTAGCTAATGTGGAGCGTTCACCTGATACCGTTTAAACAGCTTAGATATGCTAATCTGCATGAAAACATCACTCACCAGCAAGTCACACCAACTAGAATAAATATACTGCATTAGTATGACGTCATTTTCGGGGTTTCCCTATGCTCTGGGAAATCCTGATAATGACGTCATCGGAGGCTACACCATCAGTCGCCGGAACTTCACAGCGAGTGTTGTTATCGTTCAATCTCGCATATTTAAGCTATTTAAACGGTATTGTGTGAACGATTGCAGGACGTTAGGGCCCACCACCCAAAAGTCTGGACGTTAGGGCCCACCCAAGACGGGAGGTGAGAAAGCCTCAGTCGCGCCTCGGCGACATCACGATGCCGCGGTCACACCTGTGGTGCCGGGAGCGAGAAATAGCATAAATGGACGTTAGGGGCCACCTAATTTTGCATAATTGGTTAATGTTTGAATACTCAAGCATCTCAACTGTGAATAAATATTTCATTTAGTAGTATGTATAAGAAAGTAACCCAATCCCTAACCCTATCCCTAACCCTATCCCTAACCCTATCCCTAACCCTATCCCTAACCCTATCCCTAACCCTATCCCTAACCCTATCCCTATCCCTAACCCTATCCCTAAACCTATCCCTAACCCTAACCCTAACCCTTACCCCAACCCTAACCCTAGGTTGGCTTTAGGTAGGCCCTAACGTCCCGATGAGTGGGCCCTAATGTCCCGACTTTCGCATGGTGGGCCCTAACGTCTACATACCGTGTGAACGCCCCATGTACAATACCTTGATATTTGGTAAATCTGCAACTAAACACAGCCCAGGGGGCCTGTCAGACGCCTCAAAACTCCGGAAGTGAGACACTACGAACCATAATTCCAATTGTGAAATGTTGGTTCTTTATGTCAAAAAACCTAATAACAAAAAACTCCTCGTTGTATACTACTATAGACCACCTAGTGGTGACCTCAGTTTATTTTTAAATTTACTGGAGAAAGTTAAAAATGATAAAGTTGAGATAAATAGAAACCTTATTTAATAAGTGATCACCTACCAATTATTGTCTATAGACAATTTCGTCCACCTAAACTACAGTCATGTGAGTTCTCTGGAAGAAGTTATAGGAATTACAACACTATGGATTTTCAAAATTATCTTTTCCAACTAGATTGGACAGATTATTATAAGAATACTGATCCAGATGCTCAGTGGGGTATTCTAAAAGACTCAATCTTGTTCTACCTAGATCAGATATGCCCGGTCAAATTCTTTAAATTTAAACGACAAAAGGTCCAATGGATAACTGAAGACATAATCGATCTAATAATTGAGCGGGAAGAGATTGTTGGTAACATTAATTTTAAAAGATCGCATTGTCTGGTAAAAAGATTAAAAAGGCTGAAAAACACTACAAACAGTCTGATTAAGAAGGCTAAACATGAATATTGGAGAAATAAAATTGATTCAGAATAAAAAAAATCCGAAAAAATTCTGGACCAATACTAAGGAACTCTATGATCCAACTGAAAATATACTATTGTCAAAATTGTTTGTGGAGGAAGAAAATAGGTACATAGAAGGCCTGGAATTGGGAAATTATATAAATTCCTACTATGCTAGGGTGGGTGGTACTGATAAGCCAATATTAAACGATAGGGTTCTAAACTGTCCTGAAGAAGACCACCTAAAGTTAGGTAAAGTTACGTTCACCTTGGACCAAATATACAAAGTAGTAATGGATATTGACATAAGCAAATCTAGTGGACTGCATAGTATTAACGTGCGTGTTATCAAAGATGCTTTTATTGTCCTTATTGACCACTTGCGTTTACTATTTCAAAATATTATAGATTACTCAGTTTTCCCCAGGGACTGGTCACATGCAACAATAGTTCCTATACCTAAAACATCTAACCCAGAAACAGTCGGAGACTGGCGTCCGATCTCTTTATTACCCTTACCCGGTAAGTTATTTGAAAAAATATTACATACCCACATCTCAAATTTTATCGAAGAAAAATGTCTTTTTAATTCTAAGCCATTTGGATTCCGTCAAGAGAAAGGGACAACCGATGCGGTTATGCAATTAGTGCAAGATCTATACTCATCTAGAGATAATAAACATTTAACTCCCTGCTTTTTTATAGACTTTAGTAAAGCCTTTGACCGAGTAAATAGAAAATTAATCATAGAAAAATTGTCTAATAAACTTTTAATAGGGAAAATCATATCTGAATGCATAGCCAGTTACCTTATGTATAGAACATAATTCACTAGAGTTGGCGGCTCTCTGTCCTCTAGTGTCGAAAACTATTATGGCATCCCACAAGGCAGTATTCTTGGTCCTTTACTTTTTAATTGTTTTATTAATGACATGAAAGACCTACCTCTTCAGTGTTCACACATTTTTTATGCCGATGATTTAGATCTTTACACTAGCGATTCCAATTTTAATAATAGTATACATCGTCTGCAACATGACACCGAATTATTGTTAAAATGGTGCATGGATAATGACATGGTAATCAACGAGAAGAAAACGAAGCTGTGTGTATTTGGATCTGAATCTCATTTAAGGAGTAATCAAGAAGCAGTTAAGACTGCAGCCATATGTATCAATAATAGTAAAATACCTATATGTATGTCATTCAAATATTTAGGCATTATTCTTGATAACTCTCTTACCTGGAAAAGTACAATAAACAATACGATTAAAAATGTTAACCAAAGACTATTTCAATTACAAAAAATAAGGAAGGATATATCAGAGGAGACCTGTATTAAAATATACAAAACAATGGTATCACCAATTTTTGACTACAGCAGATATTTTATTAATGGAGCAAACAAGAACCTACTGCAAGGTCTACAAAAACTCCAGAATAGGGGACTGAGAATTTGTACGGGTAGTAAGATTAGAGACCTGAGTGTAAAGGCTTTACATGAACGGTGTGATATCATGTATCTAGAACAGAGGAGATGGTACTTATTGTATGTATTCATGAGAAGGTACTGTAAAGACAAACACCCTGTATCCGATCCGCATACCAGATCACAGAGTAAGCGACAGATCCACTTGAAAAGGCCACGTACAACATTTTATAAACGAAACCCAATCAGTATGGGCATGACGATCTGGAATTCTCTACCTCTAGACATGCAAAATTGTTCAATGCATCAATAAAAGAAATTTGTGAAGATGAAGGTGAAGACGCATTTAGATCAGTAAGGTGTATTATGTATGATGATGTCCTGTAAACTGAACCCCATCTCATCTCATCTACCATCTACCTATATCAAACTGTACTCACATACAATTGTATATATATATACATATGTATCACATTAGTTGACGATTCTTGTATATGTCCTTCTATATGTGAAAAGTCCTTAGAAGACACACAATACCTGCTTTTGGCAAAATGTCATGATGTACTCATTGCGCAAATAAAAAAAAAGAAAAAAAAAAGAAGGGTACCATGGTAACAAGCAGGGCCAGATATAGCCGTCGCGCATACACAAAAGTATTCAAATGACGTTCACTCTCCTAATCGTAGTGTCTGTGGGCATCGGCAAGCTTGAGCAAACCTAACCTCTACTAGGAGAGTGTATCCGACTGTTTATTCTTGTGATGTACCTACCTTGCTGGTTGGGAGTGACAGTGCCTACGGTGTTGGTTTACGCTTAGTTTTTGCGAATTATAACCAATCTAAGGTATGAAATAATTTAAAGAATAGCAATGACGCACATACAATAATACTTATTCTTGGTGAGGACAGAGTTCATTCAGAACTTGTTCTAAAGAACTCGTTCTGAATGAGTTCTGTCCTTCACCTCGAATAAGTATCATCATATAGGCATCATGACTATGTTTTTACTTATTATTGCAAGCTGGTCCTACATCTCAGAGAGTTGCTAAAAAGCTATACCTTCTATGAAAGATTAGGAAATTTATAAGTGCTAGATTTGCTCTAAGAATTTATAAGAGTAACATCCTCCCTTACCTTGAAATATTCTGATTATAGTTATTACCCAAACACACAACATGGCAGCAATAAAATACATTGCTCCCTAATAAAGCATTATAAATAATCTATAACATCAGGTTGGGGCTCAATCCCAAGTACAACACAGAGTAACTGCATAATATGTCAGAAACTTAGTACGCAAAAAGGCAGGGGAAACATACATCTTATCCATTACTCATATTATCTAGCACAAATCTGGGACATTGTGGACCATAAAGACCTACCCATGCATGCGAAGACATGTAGGTCTGTGCCTATTTACCCCGAGGCCACAACATATGGTGTACTATAACTCATTTTATCCGAAAGGGCTGAGAATATGTAATAACCTAAAATCAGACACTAATCCCTGTAAGGAAAGATTTCAAACTAATAATTATGAATTATTATCCACAATGCCCATATGATTGTAGAAATCAAATAAGCATTATTGAAGATGGTATGTATAATCATTGACTTCAACTAAACACTAGCTGAAACGGTAACGATGAAATGCAAGAGAATGTCCGCACCTACCCACAAGGTCCAGATGGGCCACCTGTTAAACATTAATGTATAATACTCTACTGCACTCTGTTATCACTGTGTAGAAAATTCGGCATATGACGATGCCATATAGCCTATACAGATCAAAGGTGTATATCCCCTCATTTTCATCACCATCAATATCTCATTATTACCAGGCCAAATGGCTATGAGAAATATGATATGTTTAGCTCACTTTGTATTACAACAAAATGCTTCAGTCTATACTCACTGCTGATTGAGATGACCCAAACGGAAGATCGGCTCTAAGATTAGCAATATGAATTTATAAGAGTAACACCCTCCCTTACCTTGAATTATTCTGATTATATTTATTACCCAAACACACAACATGGCAGCAATAAAATAATTGCTCAAGAATAAAGCATTATAAATAATCTATAACATCAGGTTGGGGCTCAATCCCAAGTACAATACAGAGTAACTGCATAATATGTCAGAAACTTAGTACGCAAAAAGGCACGGGAAACATACATCTTATCCATTACTCATATTATCTAGCACAAATCTTGGAATTTGTGGATCATAAAGACCTACCCATGCATGCGAAGACATGTAGGTCTGTGCCTAATTACCTTGAGGCCACAACATACGGTGTACTATGACTCATTTTATCTGGAAATTCGCCAGATGACGATGGCATATAGCCTATACAGATCAAAGGTGTATATCCCATCATTTTCATCACCATCAATATCTCATTATCACCAGGCCAAATGGCTATGAGAAATATGATAAGTGACTATAGCACACCTCAGACCATCCTAAGTGTCTTAGACCTAAGATCTTTGGCAGATCAGCTAAGATGCCACGTCTATAGGACACTGACGCCTGTAAGATGTCGTTCAGAATGGTAGTCGTGACTGAAAAACAGGGCCCTGTTTCACTAGTTTTGTGACATGTCTGTGACACCATACAGAAATTGGGGTTGTCTAGATTTGTGATAACACAAGTAGCTGCCGTTAGGAAAAGACAGACCCCAAACATAAGAATTAGACATTATTCCATTCTTCAATGGGAATGAAAAAAAAACAGTGATGTCAAGGGAGGCCACATTTTACTAAGATAAAAGTGCATATAGGTAGTTTTCAAAGGCAAATTCTCTTTTAACTTAAACCTTTTTGGAGAATTTGCTTTGTTTTTCTTTATTTCTGTGTACATGCTTATGGCCAAAGAGAATCAAATTTTATTCATTTTTTCATATATCCAGTTAAAACAGTAGATGGCTTATAAGCTCTCAGTTAGATCTACATGATGCAAAAGGAAATGGGTGAATAACCCCAAGATTGAACGAGTTACGATATGGTGAACCTTGAAAACCATCCTCCTCCTGATTCATGAGAACCGGGGGGTGTTTTATTTTCTGCCCGAGGAGTCCTGGGGCGCCCGGGGAGAGGTCCCAGGACAGTTTGGGTTCGATATTTCAAAGTCTCCTGGGGAAGGAGAGTCTTGGGCCAGATTCTAGGAGGTCTCCTGAAATATCGTTTTATATTCAATCCTGGGGCCAGGAGAGCTCCTGAAAAGTGTCCTGCAGCTCTCCTGGCTGGGGACACGTCTAGGGGTGTCGTGGGTGATTCAAAATAACAAATAAAAGCTATTTAATTCATTTGAACTATCGGAAATATATTTATTATGATTTTAATTAAAACTGGAGGTCTCAGATGGAGAATTACTTTGCTATTTACTTAGATTAACATACATTCATAAATGATAAAATTAGTTCCCAAAAATACCACTATGTGCCACCACCTGCAGTATACACAGCCTCTCTTTCAAGTCTCCTCAAAAGTCTCCTACAGTTTTATTTTCTCCTGGGGCTCTCTCAAAGGAGACTTCGGCCGAGGATTTCTCTCCCTCCCGAGGACAGGGTAAATCGAACGAGATTGAGGAGATCTCCTGAAAATTATCCTCAATGGAGCTATCCCTCATGGGCGAGGAGAGTCCCCAGGAGAGTTGAAAATAAAACGACCCCCAGGTCGCATATATAACTAGGGACAATCTTGATGATTAATCTCTTTGCATAGAAATCAATATATGATTGGGATGTAGAGACCAAAACTTAGAAATATGACTAATATTCCTCAATAATATATAGTAGGACATATTCACTTTGTTTGATCACAAATGACTTCCAAAATAGTGATCCTTTATTTCAATAGTCCAATTTGTTGTTGCAATGCCATAAAAGGCTGATACTTCAAAGGATGGAATTATGAAGTTGCATGCCAAATAATGTATCTATAAGGCTGACTCCCTGAGAACCAGTTTGACATGGTACTGGGGTGGCTGAATAATAAACCCAGCTTTGTAGTCTCGTGGGTCATGTTTGGGGATCTCATTTGGCCCCGCTGGCAGAAACTGGTACTTCTGGAGGAGTGACGTTATCAGTAAGAAGAGTCGGTTCTTGGCCAGAGTCTCTCCAACGCAAACCCGTCTGCCAGCACCAAATGCAAGAACTCTGAAAATAGATTTGTCACTTTATATGTGTACAAAATTCAGTGCACTGATAACCAGGACAAGAAGTTCAGTTATAAAAACATAAGAAAATGTGGCCAATAGTAAATTCTATGTAGATCTGAATAAATGCCTCGTCCTGCATGTGAAAGGAAAAGCAAAATATAATTCTTCCGAAACAGTGACATCTTTATCAGTGATCACAGTAATAGAGTGAGTTACTAGGAGATCGTTTTAGTGATAGTAATTACTATATACCCATGCCGTATATATACTGTAAATACGTACCGTTTCGGCATATGACGTAAAAATACTGTACGGACCGCTGGTCTGTACACTAAAATACGGACCACCTTGCCACACACATTTATGAACATATCGGTTGTTAAAAATTAGATTAATGATTTTAAAAAGAATTTTGGGTATATAGTAAATATATAACGTCCAACCATGCTTGTACAAGTCACAGAACTCGATGATAATTTACGGTTTGTACGGAACTCGGCATAAATGCCTCGGTCCGTACAAACCGTAAATTACCATCTCATTCTGTGAATTGTACAGCATGGTCAGGACGTTCTATATAACTACATCAGGTTCACTGCGCGAAAACCACCAGTTAATTCCTATATACACCATCGCGGAAGTGCATGTATCAGCTGTAAATCGATTTGTTTTCATATATTTCGTGCGTATGAGGCGTATACAAGACTTAAATATGGACACGTCTTGGCTGTATTTCCCGCCAGGCGTAGACGAGAGGAAATATACTCTGCGTGATAAATATATGCCAGGCGTATATATGTACTGATAGGAAATGAAAAAAGGTTTGCCCCCCCCACCTCCCGCCCGTATGTGTTGGTACAGTGGTCTCAGTGAGAAACCCTAACCCCCCGCTGGTGTCAAAGTGGCGGGTGTTAATGCAGCGGGTGTCAAAGCTGTGTCGGCAGCAGATGTGTTAGTGGTGTACAGAGAGGGGGCCTGCGAGGGTGGCTGTGAGGGTGGCTGTGAGGTAGGCATTCACACAGAGTGTGTAGGGAGTAAGACTAGGACTTCAATGTTGGTATCTGAACAGAACTTGTGTTATATATATAGTACCCAAAGTATGACTACAGAGGAGTGGTGTTTTGAAAAGAACAATCTATTTATTAAACGTTTAAAAAACCAAAAAGCTAGGTTTATTATATGTATTTAACGAAAAGATAATAAATAGGGTTTTAGAACAATTTTATAATAAAAACATTGGACTTTACATATAATACAGACTTGCATCGTTAATGTAAGATGAAGTATGCTACCAGTGGTGTCCACAAGTGGCAGAAATCGGAACTAATCGATAGTGGTGTAAATACAACAGAATCAGGCATATATATGAATCAGGCGTATATGAATCAGGTGCCTACAGATGAGGCGTATACACACGGGGAATAGGTGACCTTGTATACGCAAAAGCATACCTATGCTTGGTGCATTCATATGTAAAATGGTGGTGTTCATGCAGTGGTTACACAAACCTGATCACTGTTGGCCTGTGGTAATGATTTGATCACTGATTTTAATACGTTACCTTAAATTTATGTGCCAGTTACCTGCATTTAAACATGCATGACACCTTCTATCTATAACTAAACTATGTGGCACCACCTGAAGTGAATAGAAATCCATGTAGAAATTTCACAACATTTTGTGGTTTGTACTAACAAATGATTGGTGTCCCTTGAAATATACAGGATTTCTCTACCATTTAAAAAAAAAATCTTTTAAACACTTTATCTATCCTGGAATGTACATGCGGCGGTTAGCCGGTTTGATTATGCATCCAGCATGGACGAGTTACATGATTTCCGATGTTATCTCCTATATAGTAACAAACCATGGTTTGATACAGGTTTTTAGGTAGACCAATGTGGTCAGTGATAGAAATATCATAGGAAACACTTTTACCTCTTCCTGTTGATGTGATTAGCGGGCACAAGTGACCCGTCTTCATCGAGGAATCTCTCCGGTTTGAACTCCCAGGGATCTTCCCAGTACTCAAGATTGTGGTGTAGATTCCACAGATTGAAGATGACCTAAAAAATGTAACAGCAATTTCAATTAACGTCTGTGTTGATCTTGGAGAGGTCACTGGCTTTGGCCTATTGAGGATAAGCCACCCTCGGAGAGATTGTATTATGACTTTCCGACAATGTGCCACCCTATGTGGAATCACACAGGTCGGTTCAAAGTTTTCGATGACTCTGAAGATCAAGTCACACAAAACCAGACTCCTCAAGTTTAATAAACAATGGATGTTTATTAGTTCTACCTTCTAAGTGATCCGGTACGGATTACCACAGTGTACAGGACCTTGACACCAGAGTGCAAAGTAAAGCCAGGGAGGCTTATCTTTGTGCTGGAACATCTAGACTCACCTTACCACCAAGAAACCCAGCAAATTAGGCTCCAAGGATTTACTCTTCTCAGAGAGAAAGCATAAGAATGCCTGTAGACCTACCGCAAACCCGGCCTATATATAAGCCAAGTAGCGTAATCCAGGTTACACCGTAGCACTTGCGTGCACAGGCTCACAGGAATCACTAGACAGCAGGGACTGACATTCCATGTCCTCTATCAAAGAGTGAACACACCACCGCTAGACTGACCCGAGCCCTACAATTCTATATCAAAATTCATATGAAACAGGTACTAGATATTTAATCATCAATACCTCAGTGTCCTTAGGTATGTCATAGCCATTAATTGTTGTATCCCCAGTGGTGCTGTGTGGTAATGCTGGCAGTATAGTGCTATAGCGAAGAGTCTCAAGAATGGCAGCATCAATATAAGCCAAGGACTTCTTGTCAGATAACCGTGGCATCCTATCAGAGAGCTCAGCAATAATGATATTGGCCATCTTCTGTTGGAGTTCCGGTTTGTTGACCATGATAGCGATGAATACATATGTGATGGCAGTAGTTGTGCCAGACCCTTTTATAAGAAACATCAAAGTTATTCACTTACATATATAGATATATTTGTTTAACTAATACCTTGAGTTCTATTGAGTACATTCTTCCCATCTAGATATTCATTTTGCTTTGGAAAACTAAAATTTTTCTGTATAGTTAAGTTCTCCTTTGTGAAATAGAATGGTGATTGTTTCTAAAACAGTCATAACACAACACACATACAGAGCTAACCCTAAGATCAGGCTAAAAATAGCCCTCCTAAAGATTATCAAAAAATGCGTAGTGCAATAGAAGTTAATGGAAGATGAGGAGGCCAACCGCTGGAATACCAATGTATTTTGCATAGCAGGTAGGATATCATTAATTTTCAAAAGTGTTATATTTCCTAAAGAAAAGATTGAATCAAACACATTCTATATAGGATAAAACAAATTAACATGATGAACAGAGACTAAGAGCTGTTTTTTGAAGATCAATTGTGAAGATATATCACTACAAAAGGTGCGTTAATGTAGAATATTACCAGCTACATATTTACAGCTCTCTTATACAGTGGTAGATGACATTCAATTAATCTCACCTCCAAAGATGAGATTGTTATTGATACTGTAGAGGTCACTATCTGATAACTTGTGCTGAGCTTGTTTTTCCTCAGCTTTCTCTTGTTGGTCTAGCAAATGATCAATGACACAAAGTGGATTCCCTCGCTCATGAAGAACCTGCATACAAGATTAATATTCCAACTGATATATTATTTAACAACTATTGTAATACAGCCTTGAGGGAGGTGATTGTACATTATTTTTCCAAAATCAATTGCAACATGTAATTTCATTAGAAAGTGAATATTTTTTACATCAATGCACTTACCCTCCGATTCTCCACTTCATGAACTAACCAGTGAAGGGTCAATTCAGCTGTCTTTACTAATTTAGTGTACACTTCATTTGGAAAGTACTTCAGCCATGGGAAAATGTCAAGGAGTATTCCAGGTCCTGTTGGTTTGGTCAGTTCTACTCCATCCTCAAAGGTCGTCATCAAAGATTCCAGCTTCGGCAGTTCCACCTTATAACCATACAACTTAAAGAGAATAAGGAGAGCCCATATAAAAGTGTTGTCATATATTTTGCAGAGTAAAGTATGGCATTGACCTACATGAGGCTAACATCTGTTAATCGAGCATCAGAGATATATAAAACGATTTTGTTCACTTGCAGACAATATTCTTATATAGGAATCTGTATGTTTAGTGCGCAAATACTTTAAGGATTGTAAACTTGCCATTGAAGTCATTATGCCAGATGTGCACCTATGTATCATCGGGAACATGTCAACAGGTCCACGCTCTGCTGCCTCCTTCAGCTCTTTCATCATGTCGTCAATCAGGTCTAAGGTGAGCGTCTCCAGATTCTCTAAGTTTTCGCCAGACTCCTGAAGTGTGATATATTTTTATGAGCCTGGGGCTTTTTGAATAATCTAGGGTCATACATGAAGACCTGTGTCTGTATCTTTTTTTTTAATTTTTAATTTTTTTTTTATTTGCATTTTACCCTGCGAGCGCTTTGGCTTATCAACCTGTTTGATTGCCCTCGCAGCATCATTCATAGTTTCGTTGTTCAACAGTTTGACATTTATCCAATTATAAGCATGGAAATCTAATTTGTATCACAATTCGAGATTATAAGTATTTGTGACCTAAAGGTCACTTGCTGTTTGCAGGCTGTTAGCACTGCTAGTCCTATTTTGTCATTTGCAAAGTTCAGTGATTACACCATGTGTCTTCTCAATACAGTCTCTCATGTAGCAGCATAGTTTGTTGCTTATTATATCAACCAGTTATGTAGTCCTCGTATTGTGATTTCATAGGTTACTTCAACTGCACAGTTGTTACAATCATATTGACAAGGGAATTCCAACTATATGTACATCAGTCAAACAATACTTTCACTCAAATATATCTTACACCTAACATCAAACTCTCGCATGTGGCAAGGGGTAATCAGGGACTTAAGCGCCAGATCCACTAAGGCGATTGTGCGAATGCGTATGCGATCCATGCGACTGTGCGAATCCCATGCGATAATATTCAATATATTAGATATTGTCGCAAGGCGTTCGCATGTCCATGCGAACGTCTGCGAACGTCTGCGAACGTCTGCAAACCCGAATTCGCATGGAAAATTGCCTTAGGGGATCTGGCACTTAAGTGTCCATACACTGGTGGTTTACAGGAAAATCTTGCACAAAGGGTATCATTTAATGATTTTTAAGTTTGTTGACTGAGACAGTTTTAGCAATCATCCATAAGCATTGACTTAAATTGACCCACATCTTCCTTGGATCTTCTTAGCATACGGAAAAGATGACTGAGGGACGATCCTAGATTACTCAGCCCCTGGACGGTTAGTAGGAAAAGAGATATTCATTCCATGATTTGTATCTTTTAGAGGATCAGCATAAATATCAATGACTGAAAATAAGTCACTGAAGAATTGGCCTCATTAGGGCGCTTACTCTTCTCCTGGTAATGATATTAATCATGGTACTAAACTAGAAACTTTGAGTGCTAACCCGTTTACTTCGATGTATAAAAAGGGAGAATACTGGAGAACTCGACCCGCAACGAACTCGACCCGTAAGAAACTCGACCCGCAACGAACTCGACCCGTTTTTCCGGCACTGAACTCGAGTATCTTATAGATGCAAATATGGGTATATGAACTAGAATACTTTGGAAGTATTATTACTATTTAAATTACCTTGGCTTCAAATTTTGCCGAAAATGTGAGCGATAATAAGAGTTTTAAGTCCATTCAGGGGGGAAAAGAGGGTTAAGAGGGGAAGGCACAATATTTTATAGTCTCTTTCACAGACACTTGGAGGCGCGCAGGGCAGCCTGACATGGGTATGTTGGAGTCTAGGGGCTGAGGTAGGGAATTCCATACCCGGAAGCAGTATGGCGGCAGTAATGACAGCCCATGTTTATGTACAGTCAGAAGACTTAGTGAAAATTATTACAGCAGTTGGGAATCGAATCGTAATTTTTTCAAAGGTTTTAAGTTTTCCCATGAATAATGTATACAGAAATACATCAGTAGAGCACGGATTATCGATTCTGTTTCAATAATTAGAGGAGTTAATTCATCTGACAGCTTGCACGTGAGGGTTTATTGGTCATTTCCCTGGTTTGAATCTGTACTTTTTATAGCCAGACCAACTAGAAAATTCCCAGGCCAGCCAATCAGCGCCCAGCCCTGGTAGACTCCTAGTGACCCTTGTCAGCGTGCCCCGTGCGCCTCAAGCAGTCTTGAAAGAGACTAAATATTTTAAGGAAAACCATGCTCACCTTAAGATTTAATAACCCATACCCTAACCCTAACCCTATCCCTAACCCTAACCCTATCCCTAACCCTATCCCTAACCCTAACCCTATCCCTAACCCTAACCCTCTCCCTAACCCTATCCCTAACCCTAACCCTATCCCTAACCCTATCCCTAACCCTAACCCTATCCCTAACCCTATCCCTAACCCTAACCCTATCCCTAACCCTATCCCTAACCCTAACCCTATCCCTAACCCTATCCCTATCCCTAACCCTAACCCATACTCTAACCCTAACCCTAACCCTAGCCCTATCTCTAAGCCTAACCCATACCCTAACCCTAATCCTAACCCTATTCCTATCCCTATCCCTATCCCTAACCCTAACCCTAACCCTAACAGAGTCACTGTCACTAGGAAATGGTCCATCCACTTTTTCATTATTCAAATCTGGCTCTAAATCACGGGTCGAGTTCTCCAAAACGGGTCGAGTTCTCTTTTCAAATTTACGGGTCGAGTTCGCGGGTCGATTTCTCCAAAACGGGTCGAGTTCTCCTGTCAATTACGGGTCGAGTTCGTTTCGGGTCGAGTTCTCCAGTAACCAAAAGGGAAGCTCTATTACCCCTAAAAATAAGAGCAGCTTCTATGATGGTTGATAGACTTTGCTAGAAGAATAAGTGACTATACCTTATCCTCTCCATTTTATGATTATACTATAATTTGATCAGTTTCGCGATGGAATCATACTGCACTTCATTTAATGATATTCATAAAATAAAAGCTGCTTTACAAAAAAAATAGTAACTATTAAGTAAATTGCTCACAAATACTACCTCAATAGAGTCAAATATGGATAAACCACACATGATGAAAGCCAACTGTGGGCCGAAACGTCATGTCAGAATTACTCATGTAAATGATTAGCAATGTAATAAAATTGCATATATTATTTATCGAGTTGTTGGTTTGTGAATACTAGAATACAAGTTTTATTTAAGATAAAAACTGGAAAATGTACCTTAAGTGCCTGCATTGCTACTTTCTTCATATACAACCATTTTGGGGAGATGGTTGTAAAGACGATATCATCGGAGTTATTCGCAAGGATTCTCATCCTGTTCAGGTTTATCCGACCAGCAAAGGTAGTTGATCTAGAAACTAATGCTTCATGTATAGTTTCGAAGTCATTGAGTACAACTGTATCTTGCCCCATTACCTGCAAATGAAAATATGTATGTATCATCTTCATTCTATAGCGGTGGTCGCTGGCTCTACTAACGTGGAAGGTCTACCTTTGGGAAGTTCCCGGAGATATCCCACCCTACGCGCAATTACGTAGGTCAGTTAGGTTTTCGGAAAGTATGAGCTAACCTAGTCACAGAAAACACAATTCCTCGACTTGAATAAACAATGGGTTGTTTATTATCACTTTACCGGAGTACCAGGAGATTACTGAAGCCTGTAACCTCCTGACTCTAAAATCAGGAGATTACTGGAAATAGTTCCCAAAACGTCATTGGGATCCTAGCGAGTGAAACATGAACTAATCCAGGCAGGGACAGCAGCAGACAATCTCACAAAGTCACAATCAATGTAAAATAGTTCAAGTTAATTAATTGGTCACTGTGTCTACCAAACTCCATAATCTGTCAGATTACAGTTTTCAACAAGTTCCTACCTTGTTTTGTCTTCTATTTTAGTGTATAATCCATCCTCCAATGAGAGCATGAAACCAACATGGCGAAGTGATGCAAATAAACTACCACCTCACAGGCAATTTAGGAAGGTATTTTTGTTAATGATAGAGGGCATATCGGTCAAGTTTCAGAAGAGCATCATAGTTTTTTAGCAAGGAACGGTGGTCAATATATAAAATATTAACTGGTTTCAGATAAAAGCGACCGCAATCTCCTCAGACTAGACTCTTCTTAATCACGTCACTATCGTTTGGAGATAACTACTCGTCTTGTCCTCAGAGATTACTGACGCTTGTATCTGAAACCAGTTAATATTGTGTATAAGTCAGAGACAAAGGTTGGTGGACAATCTGTGAAACTCTTCTCGTATATCATGTACTGACAGGCAACGAGCCTAAATAAGCTATTTTTACTAAATATATATGTGGATATTGTGCTCATGTCTGTTCCCAGACCAGTATGTTATGTACAAAACGGCATGCCTATGAAAACCAGCCTTAGGCTGATAGCATTGCTGTAGATGTTGACAACATGGACCTATATGACAAGGAGGAAGAGATGTACAAACTTTCTGTAAAATCAATGATGATTGTCAATGAACAACTTGAAAAAAAAAAAAAATCTAATTAGGCCCTTCAAGAATTATCTTCTCATCTGAAAAACCATATCATTAAAAGCATTAACCTCTTCTATGATGAAAGCATTTGTATTTAAAGTCTCCTTTTTTTACGTTTGAAGCACTACATGATGGGAACACACTTACTTTATATTTGTAGACATCTCCAAATTCCTCTGACCACTTGGTGAGAGTTTCATAAGGCTTATCTTTGTCAAATTGGTAGATGTTTCCAATAAATGGCAAACCAGAAGGTCCTGGTGGAAGGTTGTACTTCTTTCTCACAAAGAACTTCACCACAAACAGCAAAGTCAAAGCACCAACAACCACGGTCCACATAATCACCATCCTGAAACATTCAGCAAAACATAGCAATGATGATCCTAACGTAGCTGATATTAAATAGACACCAATAAATCATCAAGCTTAGATTACAGGAGTTAAGTATCATTATTTATGTCATCCCGGTATTTTTGTCCATATGTTTAACATTAGTACAAGTTGTAAATATCTATGAGAAAGGACATCTGAAGAAAACCAGCATCAGGAATCCCATAGCTGAGACAATGTTCATAGTTTTTGTATTGGTTGATGTGTATTGAATGTAAACAAACATGATATGATGTACAACCTCTCTTATTGCCAATAAAAGTTATCAAACAAAACAAAACAAAATTAGTAAGTGATACTCCATTGCTGTGAAGAGAAGTTTGTGTATATACTCAATGGCTAATTCGGTGATTTATTTTATCAATGAATAATGTTTTACAGGGTGAGGTGAAATCAGAAACCCACTAGATGAAAACAACTTAGTTCGGACTCCACCTCGTTTGACCGCAGAATAATTCACAGAACGAAGTACAGATCAAGCTATTTTTATCTCGTGGGTTTTCTTCTAAATACTTATGCATAAACTCAGTGTAAATACACACTGCTGTACTAATTTTATGCAGTATGCTGTATTCCTTTGTACATAAATACATATTGCATGCTTTAAACTACATATCGCATGTTTTGAAGATAAAACACATTCTGATTAGCTGAGAGGCTGGAAGCACTCATCTGGGTTGAAAATTTTAAAATGGCAGGTGCCACCACATCATGAGTTTGGCTGCATTTTCATAGACCCTGTGTACTGAGTAAGATTGTGTAATGTATAGATATCAAGATATCTAACGTGGGCTGTTCACAGTGTAGAAGGGCAGGAATCCAGAAGTGTTTGGACGTTCTTCGGAAGATGGCGTGGAGAGTCAAACCTTACTGTGTAGTGGTTCCGGGCAACACCGCACATGAGGGTGGTGCGATGGAGGCTGGGATTAAGTAATGCTGGGTATATGTACTCAGCGTTTGCAGTAGGTCGACAGGCTGTCCTCATGTGTTTCTCCCTGAGAGCGGACCCTTGAACCCTCATCTTTGCAGGCTGGTTCTTGTAACCTTCCTGATGGTTAGGCGAGTCTTTTAGATTAGCCTCTCCAGCATTACTGTACTTGTGGGAAAGATCTTCAAGATCTTTCCGGGAAGTTACTTGTTAATAAACATTCCTGTTTATTAAACTGTGAGTTGTATTTTGTGTTACTAAGTTCTTGCAAACCTACCGAAAACCGAACCAACCTATGTAGGTGTTCCTAGGGTGGGATCCCGCCAGGAACTAGTCTTTCTGAAAGGGGTCTTCCAACCTGCTAGTCAGGCAGCGACCACTACAACATGATACGGTTTAGATAGCTCATATATGCTAAAACAATCGATGAAAACAAGTTGACATTCAGATTGACTGGAAGTCACACTTCCACATTGCCATTCATAGACAATTTATAGACTGCATTAGTGTGACGTCTGCCACAATCAGCCGATGTCAACAAGACGTCAAAATGGCTACGAATGGTTTTCCTGGAGTCTGTGTTCATCTTCTATATCAGAATGATATATATGATGGAACTGATTATATAAATCACTGGTAGTATTCTGTAGCAGGTTAGCAGAGACTTGAATGGGTGCTTTGAGTGCAAACAGAACTTTTTTCCTATTAGCTCATATTCTGGTCGCTGATTGGTCAATCTTTTTTTATGACGCCATTCAGTGTATTCATACACCAAGTTCCATAAATAACACCTTCTACCTAAGCCTATCATAATAAAGAAGAAACTAATAAGTTTTGGTCCAAGTCATCGTTCTTAACAAGTTTGATACAGAGTAATATGAACGAGGCGACAGCCGAGTGAATATTACGTTGCTTTCTGTATTTATCTCACCCCTGTACACACTAAAAGAATGGACAACACACACGATAAAGACCATAGAGAATGGACTGCAATACAAGTAGGGGCATTGAGAACGAGTTCCCAATGTTAACCCTATGGGACAAAAATACTAGGGGTTAGATAATAATTGGTCTGTAAAGGTGATAGTTTGGATATGGACATTGACCATTAAATGGGTGCTACTCCTGGTGAAAGAAAAGAAAGAGATGTCTGACTTGTGGAAATATCTTAGGAATAGCTTTTATGTAGTGAGAGTGAGATTTGATATTATAGTATGAAATAGATATTAACTCCGAATGATACCAAAATCTATTAATGTAAAAAAACAACTTTATTGAGACAATAAATATAGAATAAAATTATGAATATAGGATGTGGGTAGGTGGGAAATTGATATATGGAGGTGTGGAGTATTGAGTGTTGAAGAATGATGTTAACTGGAACCTCTTTAATAATCTCGTACATGAAGATCTAGACATGTACATGAAGATCCTTTTCTGTACCTTGTACCAGGGTTGTTTTCTTTTAATGATATTTAACGATGACCGGTCCAGATGCCTGATATCTACCTTGTGATCAACCTACTATCAATTCAATAAAATTGTCTCTGAAAAAAAATTAACCGACTTGGAGTTGTGGCAGCTTTTGCACTTACTTATAATTATGTTTAAGTCTGTTCACTAAGACAGTCTTAGCCGTCCATAAGGTCGTCCATACGTGTCAAACTAAGTTGATCCACATCATCCTTGGGTCTCTATGGCATATAGAAGATGGTCTACATGTAAGATCCTAGATTATTAAACGAGTCCCTGGGTTGTATACCAGTGACCTGTTTCACTAGTTTCTTGACATGTTTGTGACACCATACAGACACTGGGGTTGTCTATTTTCGTGACAACACAAGTAGCTGCCCTAAGGAAAAGACAGACCCAAACATAATCTTGAATTAGACAAATCTACACATCATGGACCTGTTTCACTAGTTTCATGACAAAAGTGTTAGCCAGACATGGAAAGCAGCACCAACAGTGTAAGCAAGAACAGACAAAACGAAGTCTAATGTCTAGTTCTTATGAAACCGGACACACCATCTAGAAGCCATCTAGACATGTCACGAACACTGCACAAAACTAACCCCTTTATTCAAACCTGTGCTATTGCAGCAGCGTATGTATGGTGCAGTGGAAACAGGGACCTGTTTCACTAGTGTGCTGTAACCAAAAACAGCACAATATTAAGGTTATTGATGTGCATAGATATTTTAAAAGGTTGAAAGGTTATTCTAATTCATTATTGGATATGTGTGCAAATAGCTATCAAATTGTTAGTAATAATATTTTAGTATGTTATTAGGTATTTGTAATAAAGGTCAGTGTATTCACGTCAATAAACTGAAGTGAATAAGCCACGTGTAGGCTAAATAGGTTTGGAAAATACATAGCCGTGTGAACACACCGCGCTTCTGGGAATAGACTCTGACGTGGTTATGATGCGTTGGGAGTTATCTCTGGAGTTTCCCAAGGAGTACCCCTTGGGGTATTCCCAAGTTCCTGATGCTATTTAACATAACCAAGTGCTCTCGAACCTATGTGAACTTAAACGAGATCCGATAGTAATTCTCCCATGATCCTCTAGTAAAAGCTCATTAGAGATTCGCTTTGGAGCTGACCGTATCGTCAGTCTCCACTACCATCTCCTGCTGACAAGACATGTCTTGCTTGGCACCGGAACCAACAAGGTGCACGGATTCAGCAGTGAATTCAATTGAGTAGGATCAGCTAAGGAAACTTTCCTTGGTTTTCTGGGAGTGCAGAAAGTGACTTGGATAGGGATTCTCCAAGGACACATACTCTGTTTAGGACTTATAGGAATCTCTGGAGTCACATCGGGTCCATCTCCAACTTTCTCACTTTATTTATAAGTGAACGAACTTTATCAATATTCTCATGAACCTGAGTTAACTAAAAGGAATCATGGGAGTTCACTACGGATGTTTCGTACTTGGGTGAGTTAAGTTGTATGGTTGAAAACAAATAATTACTTTGATATTATCATGATATAAGTTCAATGACTGAATTCTCTCAGCTAGCTACCCTGTTAGGAACTCTCTTGAAAGAACTTTTTTTTTATTTTTTTTTTTTTATTTTTTTTTTTTATTTAAGCATTATGTATTACAGGCAGTCTGCGAGTAGCAGGTTTTTTATGCCTTTTCAGGGCTTTTACAGTTTTTACATCGATAACTACACCAGTCGTGTTTACATATATACAAGGTGATAACAATATATATGATATGATGTTATGTGATGAGATGCACGTTGTGTGTCAACTGGGCCAGTACATTTACTTGTCATAATCTCTCGTACATAATTCTACTTTTACTCTTAACAAATTTTTTATATAAATAAGCAGTCGGTGCTTCCTGCACTTCTAGGGGTAAGTTGTTCCAGTTTTGTCCTCCTTCATATAACGGGTTTTTTTAAAAGAAATTAGACCTTGGTCTCTTTAAGCTAAGCGTTCTTTTTGCCTGACCTCTTGTCTTCGGATTATCAATCTTAGTAACATTTTTGTTGGCATATCTCCTCATGAACTTTGAACATTGGCAACTCACCAGCTTAATCACTGTTGTAATGATTTATCAGACACTTCTGAAGAAAAGTCAATAATATTCTGACTTTGGTATCCGACAGCTAATAGACTTTATCTGTTATTGCATTTTGGCACTTAGCAAAGGTGCGTGTGAATTGAAAAGAACAATGACCTAAAGCCATGCTGTGAATGTAAACACTGTGTGAATTATTAAAGAAACTAGAACTTTACTTCAATCTTTGACCTCTTCCATGAATACTCAAGACACGATTTAATAATGAATGATATTCAGTAAGTTAATGATTCTTGATCATTAATAAGAAAATAACTTAATTAAAGATTCCATTAGACTGCCTCGCTGTTGGTAAGGAAAATAATAGATTCTGGTAGCCTGCCAACACACTGCCTAAGGTTGTCTCTACCTCCCCTCGTTAATTACTTAATTATCTCAACTTAATTAATATGAGAATAATTACTTAGTGTTATGAGAATGTGATTATGAAATATAGAGATTGGCATAATCTCCATCTCTAAACGTCTAGATGTTAGTATGCTAATTATGAAATATTTAAAGAAAACGTAATTAATTAATAACTGAATCACAGTAGATAATTAGTCAATATTCTCTAAACGTGTAAGGCGAATCCATGTCTGTTTATGTCACGTTCACCACTAGGTGTTGACACTAGAATTCTAGTTAATTAAACTTATTATTGCACACCATCTAGACGCCATCTAGACATGTCACGAAACTAGTCAAACAGGTCCCTGTTTCACTAGTTTTGTGACAAAAGTGTTAGACAGACATGAAAAGCAGCACCAACAGTACAAGCAAGAATGGACAAGACAAAGTCTAATGTCTAGTTCTTATGAAACCGGACACACCATCTAGACACCATCTAGACATGGCAGAAAATCAATGCAACAGGTCCTAGGGTTGTAAAGGTAAATTATACCCAAGTACCCAAAGGTATCCATACATAACCCTAGAAAGTAGATTTGGTTTTGGGTTTTAGTCATAACCATATACTACCAAGTACAACAATAAACTATGGGGACCACCACATCCTAGCAAAACTAAAACTAGAATTGTGAGCACCGCAAGAGAAGGAGGCAAACATCACAAACAAGGAAAGTAAGTCAACACACAGCAGTCTGCACCTGGGAGAGAAAAAACCTTTTCAGATAAACCTTAGACTCTCAAGCAATTTGGCTTTTGTTAGGGATTTAAAAGCTTTAAAAGTCTCAGTGTTTCTGACTAGGGGAATCTGTGAGTTCCACAGATTACCCCCATTGAAGTGTACCGCTGTCATATAGGCCCCGAAAGGTCACATCTCTGTGTCGTTGTTGTGAAGCAGTGGCCTGTGTACTCTATACGCCCTAGTGACCTCCTTTCTTACCTACTTTGAACATTACATGAGCACTGTATAGTATCATAGATGCCTACATTTACTGATTGTAAAGGCTGTCTATTTGTATATTTTTCTTGGTTTTATAAATTGCTGTCTTTTCTACTCAGCGGAGTATACATGTAGCCATAAATGCAGGCAAATAACGCGATTTCTTAGATTTGAAGTGCTGTCTTCATATTATTATATACCTATGCACTAACTGAGTATAAATACGTACTGCTCCTGGTGGTACAGTTAGTGTACACAGAATGCACTGTACACCGTGAATCTTTGTACTGGTGCCTTTGGATAGTGACAGACTGCACGCTTTGGGTGATAGATTGCATCCTTTGAACCTTACCTGCACGCTTTGGGTGACAAATTGCACGCTTTGACGAAATAACGCAATCTGATTGGTCGAGAGGCCGACTACAGAATTCTAGGTGCAAGATTTAAAAATGGCAGATCCCTTCACTTGGCGAGTTCTTAGGCTTCGTACAGAAACCACGGAATGAGTTAGTGCGAAAAAACATCAAACATCGAAATAGAATACGATAACAAATCATGTGATACACTTTAGATAGCTTAGATATGCGAGAATTATCGATTTTGATACGTTCGTGGGCCGAGCTGGCGACTCGTCGATGTCAACAAGTAGTGGAGACACTGCACCGCTCGAGTATAGCTGCCTGACAGGACGATCGAGTTAATTTATGCAGCGCTATAATGTATTCGCGCATGCGCGCTGATCACTTCCGGTTCTCAACTTCCGCCATGTCTGCTAACGTATACATTGTGTTTGAGAGTTGTGCCAAGTAGGTTCGACGTAGAATTATGGTCAGTTTTAGCGAATTAAGACCGAATTAAGGTATATGATAATATGAAACCATAGTGATGGTGCCAATACGGGGTAGATTTAGTCGTTGTTTCGGAGAAATTCGTTCTAAATTTGCCGTACCGGCTCGTTCAGAATGATGTTCTCTGAAACAACTCATAAATCTACCCTGTATTGTCACCATAACTATGGTTTCAATATTATTATATACCTGTGGTAGTATATCCTACACATACGGCCCACTCCTACCCATGTTGTTTTTATATCCGTACGACCCCTAGGTGACATATGGGGTATGTATGTATGTGGCGTACGGGTCATGTAAGGTCGCGAAATCCAAAAACTCGCCCAAAAGCAAAGTTAAACTCCGGCAAGATATCGTAGTACTGCTCTCGGCTTCGCCTCGTGCAGTAATACGCGATCTTGCCGTCATGCGATAAACAACAACAGAACTAACTCTTGTTTGGTTTCTCCATAGTATTGTTACTTCCATGTGGTGATCACTGAGTATTTTTTCCTAATGATATTTCTATGGCGAAGCTTGTACCAGGGTCGAGATAAAGAAAGTTACTGAGCAAGGGTGTTCTCACCCCTGCAGCTACCCAACACCTGCTTACCTTTATGAGTTAATATCACAGTACCTACCTCAGTAAATAGAAGACTCAGCCTCCTGATATGTGTCTGTGTTAGTGTGGCAAGGGTCTGGTGCATTCTATCACCAGCACACTATAATTGTGAGGGCAGTCACCCCATTTATAATTACACATTGAGGTCAGACAAAAAGAGCAAATATTCTAGAGCAACTTCTTAGTTGAGACATTTAAAAACACTAAATCACATGTATGTATGCTCTTGATAATATTTTCATTTTTGAAATTATCAAACCTTACATACAGTACCTTCATAAATTCAGACCCTGAGTAGATATAATTGGTTTTCCTTTACTGTATCGTCAAGCCTACTTTTCATGTGGAGATATGTCGGCTTTGACTAGTGAGTGCAGCAAGGTTCCACTCTAGTTGTTCCACACTGTTAGCTTCTTGAGATGAATGCCCATAATGTCATCCCTTCAGGCCCCATTTGAGTATTACATGGTGTTGACAATGGGATATCAGGAGTTTTTTTGGTTTTTTCAATCTTTTATTGGTTCATCGTTTTCACAGTATGTTTATAGATAACGTAGATTATAGATTAGATGAACGGCATCCTCAGCCAATAGGCTGGTTTTCATGGTGCCTAAGACCCATGGTGAAAATGGTGAAAGGTAGTCATTTGCTGAAACCAGCATTGAGGTAAGATAAGTTTTGATACCATGAGGTAAAGTGTACGGGCATTCCCGGCACAGGGATTCAAAAAAGCCAGCAAACAAAGAGAACTACAACAAGAATTAGAATGTAAGTATGGCAACAGCTTACTTAGTAACACCAGTAAATCAAATCAATCCTCGTGTGTTTGTTGTGCTTTGACGATCAAACCGGAACAAGCGCCAGGTCAGTTTGTAGAACCGGGTCAACAGACAGTATCAAAGGGAATAATATCATCCTCATTGATCCACCTTTTTGCCAATCGGACGCTAAAGATGACTTGTCACAGTTATCGAGTTCAACTAACGCATCACAGGCTGGAAACTCCTCTATAATCAAAAATACTTATGATATGTCGTTGTCACATGACACGGATGTTGGCAGCAATGGCTGCAAGGTTTCGCCGGATCAAGGTTGTCACACCGGATGATTTATCAAATACTTCTGATCTGGTGAGTTTCTCTACTTGTAATGATGACTGTGTTTATCGAGCATATAATACGGGTTATGTATGCTCAGTTTGTGTATATGAGGACTTCCACTTTGCTGTTTTCGAAGAATGTGTGGCCGGTACTTTCAACTGCCAGTTGGACTTGAACCTAGTCCATATGTGTTTGAAGCCGTGTCGCTTTGCGGCTTTGATTTATGGGAATAATGTAAATGTATATGAAGACATGTTCATTTTAACAGGGATCTGTAGAGGTTTCCACATTCTGAATAATGATGTGGACCTTTCGTATGAATGTGACAATTATGCTTCGATACTGGACGGCGAAGCAAAAAATCTCAAATGGACAAAATCATCGCTACTGAACTGTCAGAGGGCAAACTATCCTACGCTGAAGCACAGCCGCGCTGCATCCACGCCCTGGGAGCAGTGTGGAAGTCGGATTCTCGTTTGAGGCCTATCACGGACTGCTCTAGACCGAATGATTCTATAAACGACCACATGAGTGATACAGCGATGAAATTCCAGTTTAAATCAATCGACAACGCCAAGGATTTGATAAAAAAGGACTCCTATTCATGCGTCGTCGATATAGCAAATGCCTACCGCAACGTCCACATCTTTCATCCACACCGTCAATTCATGGGACTGAAATGGGAAGTTGATGTAGAACAACACTATGTAACTGACAACATGTTATGCTTCGGAATAAAATCAGCTCCCTTTATTTTTAATGCTATAAGCGACTTCATGGCACGCTACTACAAAACGACAACAAGCATCCCCATTGTGAATTACTTGGACGATTTTTTGTCACAGGAGACAATAAAGAAGAATGTTCTCAGAACCAGATGAAGATTATTGTCTTTCTTCGATTCCTGGGATTTGCTATTAGCTACAAAAAGGTGACCCCCCTTGTAAGGAGACAAAGTACTTAGGGATTATTCTTGACTCTGCCAAAATGTGTCTCAGACTGCCAGAGGGTAAGGTGGAGAAAGTTCTGAACTTATTATGATCCGTGATCGAATGTTTCGATCATTAATTACTGTGGATTCCTAAATGGATCGTACAAATGGAAGGATCTAAAGGCGCTACATGTTTTGCATAATCGAGGCATGCGACTGGTACAAGGCAAATCGATCAGGGGGCAATCAATTGCGGCACTGTATTCAGCTTGTCGTATAAAACCGTTAGAATTGCAGTGGAGGAAACAACTCCTAGTACATATACATAAACTGGCCGCGGATCCCGAGAATGTGGAAGGGGCTCGATACCCGACCAGAGGAAGCGAGGGTATTAAGCTGAGGCAGCGAAGGCCTAGAACATCACTATACCAGAGAAGTCCAATGTGGAGAGGAATCAAAGAATGGGAGAAACTGCCACCAATAGTCCAGAGACTGCAAAAGAGAGAACACTTCAAAAACATAATCTAGGATGTTAGTGGCTAATTTCCACGATCGATAAACCTTTTTGCTAACCAACTGTTCATCTCATTCATCCCCATATACATCAAATCACCCATCACCAACTAACACTTATGTGGAAATGTTTTCTGTAATCGATCTGGTTACACGGATACGAATTATTGCCCAGAAGAACTTCTTGTAAGGAGAAAGGCCAATAAAGTTAACTAAAAAAAAAAAAAAAAATTGATAGAGAGAAGCCACGATACAAAGACATGGAAGGACTGGCCGGCTATCTCGCACACTGCTCCATGTTAGTTAAAGGTGGCAGGACCTTCTCAAGAAGGATCTACAACAGACTGAAAGCTACTAAAGGGCATCGGAAAATATACATTTCTGATGTAGTACGTCAAGATCTCCATTGGTGGATTACCTTCTTACCACTGTTCAATGGTTCAACACAGATTGTGGAACATGACAAACCCCACCAAGTTTTTTTCTGTGACGCCTCTAAGTCGGGTTTTGGAGGTATCACTAATTCTGACTTCTTTTACGGTACCTGGTGGGACACAGACAACATTTGTGTTCATCATGAACTCCCTCCACAACTAGACATCTACGATGAGTAGAACATCAATGAAATGGAACTGTGGGGACTACTGGTAGCCCTAAAATGCTGGCTAAACCCTTTTCGTAATTCTGTAGTAGACGTCTTTCCGACAATACTCAAGTAGTATCTATGATTTCCTCTTGACGTAGCAGAAACTTATCTGCTATGCAATGGATTCGTGAAATCTAACGGTTAACATGCCTACACAATATCTCTTTGAAACCCCACTATATCTCGTCCAGTGATAATTACCTAGCGGATTCGCTGTCCCAGGTCTTTGACTCGAAACCCCCAGGATTACCGAGGGTCCCCATTGATTTTATCTCATGCTGTTGTTCCAGGTTTGCAACATACATCGAAAAAGAATCAGCCCAAATCCCTGACGCCAGGCTCGGCTCGTCAAACCCTCTAGAATGACGCGCAAGAACTGAGGAGCTTATGTTGGTCAGCCTCCACCTGGAAATCACGCCACAGCCAGTGGAGGAGGTTCCTTAAATTCTGCGACACCTTTCATTACTGTCCTCTACCTGCGACACCCAAAGTTGTATCAGACTATGTGGCCTTTCTCTCTAGGACACTAGCTTTCTCAACAATAAAAAACAAAAACAAAACAAAATTTAAAAAAAAATAAAAATTTAAAGATCCACAATTATATTAAAAGTTACACGGTATCTGTATGTACCTTTAATCACTGTTATATTTCAATCTTTACTGAAAAAAATTATTTCCTCACATAACGACTCACGGACTACCTCAGAAATTTTTCAGTCACAAACGACTCACTGACTACTTCAGTCAGACTATACATTTCTAGAGTTAACTTTGATAAAGGGCAACATGTAGCCCGAAACGTCGGTTCACTAAATAAAAACGCCATTAAAGCCAACTTGACTGTCTCTTAGTTGTACTGTCACACTCCATCCAATAAATAACTATGTTAGCGCCATTTGGGCCCTACACGAGTTCCTCGGGTACACACCATTGGCCAGAGGTTCCTTCCTATTGAAATGTACACTACTAGGAGTGAAACGCCTCTTAGGAGACTCCGTACGTCGGGCGCCACCCCTCCATCCTGAAGATCTGATGAAAATCTTCAAGAACCTGAATCAAGACGACGACCTGGAATTTGTATGTTGGTGGGCCCTCCTACTTGCATTTCGATGCCTCCTACGAGTAGGGCTCTATACAGCATAACAACACACGATTCGTTGCGAGGATTTATCATGGTGGTTCGATTCTATGCCCAGTTCATTGGCTCCGCCTACTCTTCAAGAGGTTTAAGAGTTCCACAACAGCACCTCTTTTCCCAACTCCAGGCTCAAACCGAGCACCAATTACTTATACACAGTTTTCGTCCTTCTTTAAACGCCACACACGGAGCCTTCCAGGGACCTGTTTTTAAAACTAAGAACGACAAAATAATTGATCCTATTGTGGTCCTTGATGCATTCTCACTACCTTAAGTGGCCCGTATTTATGGAGGACATTCCTACACAACGATCAGGAAAATATCTTTATTTTGAGTGTTTAAAAAAATCTTAATCGTGATCCACATCGTCCATAGGCCTGTCCTACCTCCATTATCGGTCTTATTGGAAGACAACCCCAGGGGGTGTCGTACCAGTACTTGGATTACCAGAATTAAGCAACTTAGCTATTCTCAGCTCAAAATGGCAGCTTAAAGTGTGATTTGATTACATAATTATATTTACCTATGCATAAATCTATTGTACAGGTACAAAGAATGCTTATTTGTAAAGTGGTATTTCATTGTCCTCCACCAAGACCTTTCCTCAATGAGGATTATCTTTGATCATTGACTAAAGACAATCCTAGTGGAGAACAAGCCTATGTCATGTGACTTTAAAACTCAATCTGATTGGTTGTCCACTAGGACATGTCCTCAACTATGACCAAAAAGGCTTGAACGATCAAGATTTGATCATTTCTGTAGGACCATGTTTAGAATACGGACTGACATGGATATCCTAGTCAGTATCGCTTTAGTGAGTCCTAATCATAGTCATTCAGTTAATATCGTTCTTAGTTTTAAAAACACCTTCCTGGTTACTTCACCTCACACAGCATTCAACGAGGTAACTTACTTACACCGTATAGGACTCCCTCTCAGGGACATATGTATATACGGGGACTGGAAATCCCTCGCAGTCCTCTTGTACCTGGCAGGTGACCATGACACACGACTACATAAGGACTGGTCAGTCGCCAAACACCTGGAACTGTTTAAATAGCCAATATCCTCTATGTGCTGGGCTTCTGGGGATATGACACAAGCCTCCTCTAGCCCATGACTCGTCTTGTATATATATTATGAGTAGCCCTGGCTTAAGAGTATGAGTTCGAATACAGCAAAGTAAGTAAAGCAAAGTAAAGCATACATGCTACATCAAGATAAAACATCCTTTGACTTTTTATACATACATATGAGCATATACCGATATAGATCTACATTTGTCATCCAATTTTTTGTTTTCGTTACCTACCAAATACTGGGTAACTTGACTGATGGCCCATGGACCAATGGCACCTGGACTGATGGCACCTGGACTGATGGCACCTCTTTCCAGTTTCACCTGGACTGATGGCACCCGTACCTGGACTGATGGCACCACTTTCTTGGACTGATGGCACAACCTCACTTTTTTCCTGAACATGGGAAAAAAACACTTGATATATATAGTAAGTAATATGCAATAGTCATGTAATAACAGGGTTGCTAGTTTAGTTATCAGGGTTTAAAGGTCAGGGGTAAGTCAGGGTTTGCCCGCAGTGTGGCCGGCTGGGGCCGCAGGTGGCTGGCCGGGACTCCCAGCTGCCAGTGCCATAGGACCTGGAGCCGTTTTTGTTTTTTTTGTTTAATCATAACGTAAATTCTCCTATCTATATGCGAATATGACATACCCGGTAGTTGAATAGTGGTGTATACAGTATAATCTCGCAATAACCATCCGTCTAAGTGAATAACACATTTTCAGGCCATTACCTTTGATTATCTTACACTCTACACTATTGTAACTCCAAAATATTTACTTTGTAACTAGAGATCCTCGTCAGAATGACCAGGGACCTGTTTCAGTAGTCTCGTGACATTAGGCCTTGACAGACATCAACAGCGGCACCAACAGTGCAAGCAACAGCGGAAAAAGACTAGCAAATATCAAAAGATCGAAGTTGCCAATCTTTTTCATATTTGGAACGATTATAGGTTACATGTATCCCCCACTCATGTTAATGTGTCATTGCTTAATTCATACGCGAAGTGAGTGAAACGCTGCATGTCATCGATTGCAATCTTGTGATCTTTACGTATGGTGTCACAGACGCCATCTAGACATGTCACGAGACTAGTGAAACAGGTCCCAGGTGGCAGAACGGCTTAGGCCGAGCCTGGAGGCTGTATCTACTTGTCATACCCTAATAAGGTTGATAAATAGGATAGGGGCCATCCATAAAGTATGTATGCACGGAGGGGGGGTAGGGTCAATAATTTAGGAAAATCTGCGTATGCTCCCTCTTTGTTCTATTGCGTACAAGATTGGGAGAGGGGGTGGGGGGTCCAAAATTTCAGAAATTCTGCATACGTACTTTATGGATGGCCCCATACCCAATTAGATAATTAAAGGATTGGTAAATCGGATATCTAATTAATCAACAAATACTGTGCTTTGGGCGTAATGCATTCATCTTAATTCTGTTTGTAAAGAAATAATTTCGAGTGAATAACAGTGTTGGCAGTAGTATACTCTACATACACGGGCTACCAGAGCTACACAAAGTTAGCTCTGGTCGGGTAAGAGAAGCGGCCGCCTTGACCCAGTAGTGGGACCTGTTCGTTTGGGAACTTTTCTTCCAAGTGTGGAGAGAAGTAAGTATAATTAGATGGCAGGTGTCGCCGCATGTATCACATTAGATTGGCAACCAACCCTACACTTGCAACCAGAGCTACATAAAGTTAGGTTAAATAAGCGTTGACACATTAGTGAGAAATGTCTGCTACTCTCCTACCCGATCTTTTGCCCTGCTTAGAGACTTTAATTTCAAAATTAATCTTAAAACAGAAAACATGTTTTACTATATACCCATGCTGTATATACTGTAAATACGCACCGTTTCGGCATATGACGTAAAAATACTGTACGGACCGCTGGTCCATACACTAAAATACGGACCACCTTGCCATACACATTTATTAACATATCGGTTGTTAAAAATTAAATTAATGATTTTTTTTTTTAAATTGGGTATATAGTAAATATATAACGTCCAACCATGCTTGTACAAGTCACAGAACTCGATGTTAATTTACGGTTTGTACGGAACTAGACATAAATGCCTCTGTCGGTACAAACCGTAAATTACCATCTCGTTCTGTGAATTGTACAGCATGGTCAGGACGTTCTATATAAGTACCAAACCTAACTGAACTTATCACCAAATGAGTCCTGATTGTAACATGGATTTTCTTTCACATTGGAAGGTATAAAGTGGAATTCACACGGTGGGATTCATGTGCCTACCAGGGTTCAAAATCTCATGAGATTTTATTCCTTTTTAATGGTAAATGTCAAACAATTACAGGAGAAAAAACATGTCCAAGGGAAATGAAACCCTACAATTTAGACAAAGAGATTGTGTACATAATCTCAGTAGAATTTGTCTGAGACAAACACCCTGTGAGGTACATGAATCTCAGCAGGATTTGTCTCAGACAAACACACTGTGAGGTACATGAATCTCAACAGGATTTGTCTCAGACAAACACCCTCTGAGGTACATGAATCTCAGCAGGATTTGTCTCACACAAACAATCTGTGAGGTACATGAATCTAAGCAGGATTTGTCTTAGACAAACACCCTGTGAGGTATATGAATCCCATCGTGTGAATTCTGCTTGAAATCGCGAGGCTATGATTTGCGAATTGACCCAATACAAATAATCGGCTTTTAAGTTTCGCCTGATAAATGGCATATAAGTGTGTCACTTAGATTGCTTCACCCCCGGTAAAAGTAAGGGTGCTAAGTAAATATATGTCAGAGACTCCCTGATAAGATTTTGTATACAGAGGACATCCCTCTAGTAACACCCAGCACTGCTCATACCGTGTATACTCATATTACACCCGGCTTTTTAGTCAGAGTTAAGGACACGTCGATAGAGGGTATCTTTTTAAAGGGACCGTTGGCAATAAAGACCACCCGATGACGACACTCAGTCTCTTTCTAGAAGCTCGTTTCCACTGGCCGACGAAAGCGGTGTAGATTTTATGAATTCTCCTAATAGTCCATTTACATTTTGCGTTAGCATTGCTTAAGGTCTGTCATTGGAAGGCCAGTGGAAATGGGCTATTAGGAGAACTAAAAAAATCTACACTGTTTTCATTAGCCAATGGAAAGGGACCTTATAAGCCTGTTTCCTTTGGCCGATTATTCTGCAACGATCTGCAGTTCGGAACCACCGATAAGGCTCATTTCCACTGGCTGACGAAAAGGTGTAGATTTTTTTAGTTCTCCTAATAGTCCATTTACATTTTGCGTCAGTAGTGCTTAAGGTCTATCGGTTGTTGCGGTACCTGTTTGTTACTCTCCTATACCCAATTATTCATACTGTTTGGGGAGTGTGTTTAGTCATAGCCTCGAAGCCAATTTACCATTTTGTTATTTCCTTTAATGTGCATTTATAAAATAGAACCACCATGAAGCTAGATTCCATCATCACTATGAATTTTACCTATTAAGTATTTCTGCATTTAGAGCCTACATAGAATAAAACAACTTGGCTTGTGGCAAACACAGAGGGATACCGTGTGGGATTTAACCCGACCAACCCCGATATCGTAGAAGGGGTTGGTTGCCAAACTAATGTTGCACGTGTTTCTATGTATCTCAGGTAGGTGTTGCTACCAGAAGAAGTGCGTGTACTAGTGCAGCTAGAGCAAAAGCGGGCGTCCACCAACCACAACAAGGCTACGACAATGGGTTCCCGACAAGGTCCACGACAGGCCTACGATTGGAAGGTCTGTCGTAGCCTTGTCATGGTTGGTGGACCATAGTTCCCGACAAGAGGCTACGACAAGGCCATGACAGGCTGCGACATGAAGCTTGTCAGGGGCCTGTCGGGGGCCTTCTGACAAGGTAACGACAAAATCAAAGATGTTCGATTTATTCCCACGACTGGACCCTTGTCATGGAGTGTGGTGGTTTCCTCGATATCACTGTCGTAGTGTGTCGGGACCATGGACGTCTTTTTGGGGGTGCGTCCACCAACCACGACAAGGCTGCGACAACGGCTTTCCGACAGGGTCCACGACAGCTCTACGATTGGAAGCCTTGTCGTAGCCTTGTCATGGTTGGTGGACCACAGTTCCCGACAAGAGGCTACGACAAGGCCATGACAGGCTGCGACATGAAGCTTGTCGGGGGCCTGTCGGGGGCCTTCCGACAAGGTTACGACAAAATCGAACATGTTCGATTTTGGAGCCGTGTCGTGGCGTGTCGTGGCGTGTCGCAGTGGTCTACAATAGAATATTTAGGTGGAGCGTGCACTTCCCGACAGGCTGCGACAAGGGCTCACGACAGCTCCCCTCCTCACGACAAGGCTGCGACAAGGAGCCAATAGGAACTTTCTTGTCGGCGCGAGTCGCAGCCTTGTCGTGGTTGGTGGACGCACCCCCTAATGGTCCTCTCTTGTTGTCCGACTACCAAACTGATCAGTAGTGTCAGAAAGAAAAACTTTTTTCTTTTTCACTACTATAATTAAGAAGGGTAAATACAATACCCACATTATCACAACCCAATTCGTGTTTGTTCAACTGTTTATTCTCATATTATCAAAATTCACAGATAACTATACTCTCCTACCAGATCTTCCATACTGCTTGGAGAGTGTGTTTAGTAATAACCTCGGAGGCAATTTACCATTTTGTTATTTCTTTTTGTGTGTATTGCTTAGAATAAAACTACCATTAAGCTAAACTTAAATATCAATTTTCAATTTGCTAGGCTATGCATTCTACTCAGTAAATATTTGTGTTTTTAGAGCCTACTTAGAACAATACTACCTGAATCGAGTTGCACCCTGAGTGATCCTGTGAGTGATGTAACCCGACCTACCCCAATATCGTAGACAGGGGTTGGTCGGGTTAAAACAGTGGCACTAGTATAAAGTTAGCCAACTTCTCGCTTGGTGAGGTGAGTGTTCACGGTCTCCATTTATTATTCATACATTTGTAATGTATTTCCTGATATTTTTTGTTTTTTGTTTTTTTGTTTATTCAACCAGTTCTGCCACTAGGGCAGTTCTTCCACTGGAAGTATGATATCTCATGTGTGTGTAACATAGAGTTAGATGTATTCAGGTGTCCAAAGAACAGGTAAGGTGGGATCATATGTCTAATATTTCTCAAAGTTATACCACTGAGAAGGTCCTATTTACATTGAACAAGTTTCACACTATTAATCCTGCATTTTCATTACCATAATAACTGTTATCAAAGGCATTTCCCAACAAACTATGTTTATTGTTTAGAAATCAGGAAATATGAAATTGCATGCCAGGTGACTTATTCATAAAGCTGATTGCCTGGGAACCAGTTTGACCTGGTATTCGTGTGGCTGAATGAGGAACCCAAGCTTGTAGCCTCGTGGGTCATGTTTGGGGATGTCATTTGGTCCCGCTGGCAAAAACTGGTACTTCTGGAGGAGTGACGTTATCAGTAAGAAGAGTCTGTTCTTGGCCAGAGTCTCTCCAACGCAAACCCGTCTGCTCGCACCGAATGCTAGAAGTCTGAAAATAGATTTGTTTTTCTATGATATGATATATGCTATTGATATAATGTCTTCATATCTAGTATTGCTCTCAAAGGATACAAAAGTGATGGTTTGTGAGAGTAATGTAATTAAAATGATAACATTAATGGAAACATTATATGTGAAATATGTTGTTGTACCTGCATTTATAATACTAACCTGATAGTTTAACTTGCCAGTATTATGAAAAGTACATTTCCATAAAGTTATTCATATGTGGGTAAGCAAAATCTGTCAAGATGTCTGGTTTGGTATCGAAACTAACATTTATTGTATTTGTGTTCAGTTTCGATGTTCCAGCAGCCGTTTGTAACACAATGATAAGTAGGTATATATTGATAAATCTAATGATATTTGGTTTGTAGAAATAACATTAGTTATGACGGAATGCTTTGTTATTCCAGAATATTTCAGGACGGCGCACACTGTACATTTTAATATGAATGATTCATGCCTTGATCGTGTCTTCTACGCATTGTCAAGAGATTTTGTCAACTTGTTTTCCACAGTTCTAAAAGAGTAGCGTAGGAGTACATTTACAAGGCATAAAGGTTCGTATCTTGCTTGTGCCATGCATTTTTTTGCTTGCCTTCCATCTGTATCTCAGGGAAAATTGACAAACACAGAGCGGGCTTGGATGCATATTCAAAAAAAAAATTACCAGGTGGACCTCTGTCCATTAATTAATACTTTAGATAATGTCCCTTTATCTATAACCCTTAGGGATTGTACCTTCAGTGGAGTGATTTGAAACCATCTGGAGAATTAGAATATGGCAGGTACATAATGAAGGCATTTTACCTATTCATTTATAAGTCTTTCTTGTATAACGAGAGAAATCTTTACCTCTTCCTGTTGATGTGATCAGCAGGCACGAGTGACCCATCTTCATCGAGGAATCTCTCTGGCTTGAACTCCCAGGGATCGTCCCAGTACTCTGGATTGTGGTGTAACTTCCACAGATTGAAAACAACCTAAGGCATCAAATATCATATTTACTAACAACATCATTCTAGAAATGAGCATGGTTGAAATTCCTTTGATTTTGATGTATTATTTGTGCATTGGTAAGCATTTGATTGGCAACCAAAATGTATCTGAAAAACTCATATACGTGATATGATATTTTTCCTAAATAAAGATAAACAAAAAAATCATACCATTTTGCATTGTATATCTAGAATTCTAGAATTTCTGTTTTTGTTTACATCTTCTACATTCAATGTCATCACTCAAATTATTTTAGAAAATAACCGATATTCAATACCTCAGTGCCCTTTGGAATGTCAAAGCCATAGACGGTAGTATCCTCTGTGGTACTGTGAGGTATATTTAGAGGTAGTATCGTTGAGTAGCGAAGAGTTTCAAGAATAGCTGCATCAACATAAGCCAATGCCTTCCTGTCAGATAGCCGCGGAGTCCTGTCAGACAACTCAGTAATAATGATGTCTGCCATCTTCTTTTGGAGTTCTGGTTTGTTGACCATGACAGCGATGAATGCATGCATCGTTACAGATGTTGTGATAGACCCTTTAATAGTAGTAGAAGGGACAAATCAGGGACACAATACAAATCAGGTAAATAAGATATTATTGAGTATACCAAGCGACAAGATCAGAATGACCTTGAGACAGGACAAGCAATGGTCATAAGATTCAGGACTCTAGTAAAGGGGATATTTTTTCCAAATGTAATAACATAATACAGTAAAACCCCTTAAGCGGGGTTCCCCCTTAGGTGGGGTTTTCAGTCTGCCAATGATTATACAATAGAGAATACCTACATAAATGAAAGAAACGATGGTTATTAGGTTAAAAGGTTTATTAATAACACATAAATAAGCAAATAGATATAAATTATACAATATAAATGAATATAAATGTACAAAAAATTAGTAAATAAATAATACATGTACATGTACAGTATATACAGGACCCAACAGTTTCAGAGTCCCAGGAAGGCATCGAGGGTGGACTGCACTTTCGGTGGACGATACCCCCGGCCAAAATCCCATCCGTAACTTCTGAGAGAAATCAGCGGGCCAATAAGTGACTCACCATGAGCAGCCCAGAGCCGCAACGGCTCCCTGAATACCACACCTTCAAAGCGCCCAGCCCGCCCTGTGTCGCCTACCGCTAACCTCTAAGCGGGCCTCTAACCCCCTACCTTCAACGGGTGCGAAAGTCACTCATACTAATACCCACTCACTATGGCCCGCCTAGAGCGGCTAGAGATGTGGTTATTTCCATGAAAAAACACACTCTTGCCGCCCAGGCCCAAACGGGAATGCTCAGTCTATTGTTCTGGTTGCAACAACTGTCTGTCCCGTACAATCGGAAATCATAAAATTGGATTTTCAGTGTTTTTGATATGATGTCCCTCCAAACTGCCCCCTTAAGTGGGGTTTTTAAGCATTTCTATACTGAAAAATGTCCCCTAAAGCTGGGTGACCCCTTACGTGGGGTGTTCCTTTAAGTGGGGTTAAAACAAACTCTTAATAGAGGGAAAAATTTTCGTTCCAAGCACATTGTCCCCTGAAGCAGGGTGTCCCGGAACCGGGGTTCTACTGTGTATGTATAGGTAATGGCTATAAGAGTAAATCCTTTTTGATAAGGTTACAGCCAGTAGCAAGTGAAATGCATTTAGATGCCAGATTATAATTGGATAATCTCACCTGCAAAGATGAGATTGTTGTTGATACCATTGATGTCACCATCGGATAACTTGTGCTGAGCTTGTTTTTTCTCTGCCTTCTCTTGCTGATCTAGCAGATAATCCATCACACAAAGTGGATTCCCTCGCTCATGATGGACCTGCATGTATACAGTTTATATTTATGTAGAACGACCTATTGTAGATGCTACGGAATGAAATTGGGAATGGTAGAACGAGCCTGAAAAACATTTAAGCCTGAATTCCACCGAACAAGACAAAAACGTTGTACAGCGCCCGTATGGCAGTTGCTGGCAGATCTGCTCTATTTTAATCATCTGTCGGGTTGGTGGAAGCACACACCAGATGTTTCAGCATGCATCGGCTCTCTCGCCAGATGTTCCAGCAGATGTCTGCTCTAAGTTATGACGTCTGTTGGAGGATATTGGGGGTCGTTAGAGCGTCGCCTGAGCATCTGCTGGGATCCCAGCTGAAATGCGCTTCCACCGATCAGAATTTACAGGCGATTTCAGAACTCGATTACTACGTGAAATGTGGCCAACGTCCACCAGTCGGCACCACGGCAGGGGCGTCGGCTAGGATCTGCTGAAACTTTGAACCCACCAGACGGTCGTATGACGACCACATGAGCGTCTGTTGGGGCTTCGGTGGAGCTGTGACGCGTTTTGAGGCCATTTTTTCCGGATGTTTCAACCGACATCGGCTGAAAGGTCGGCTGGAACGTCTGTTGACGTTGAAAAAGCGGTTGTTTGGTGGAATACAGGCTCTACATCAACTTGTATAGTCTAGGGCACAGCTTACATAAAGATAGACCCTAAGATTAAGGGAGTAAAAATTTGAATGGTTGAAACCATGTGAGAAATTTAAGGGTAAAATCCCTCTCTATACACTCTCTCCAATGAGAAAATGTCGGAACAACAGCCCGGGCCGGCGCTGTCCAACAAGGGCCTGACACTGTCAACAGGAGGGATACCCCTTGCTGAGAACATCCCAACAAGGTATGTTACACTCCTAGATACGGGTTTCCTCCCTGTCTGACATAAGACAGGGGCTGAGGAACGTTGCTTTACCCTGTTATGCTAGTTTACTTGGTTTAAACTATGTAGGAACTGTGTGGTAAGACACATTGCGCCCCATACCATCTAGTGGATCGGGCGGCACACACATGTTGAAAGAGTATGGCCCTAAAAACAACAACAAAGTCATGTGAGAGTCACATGACGCCTCAACCAATCAGATTTGCTGAAACTGGGTATGCGGATGAGCCCGCGGTAACCTCCGCAACCAGCTTGCAACTTTCTCTCTATTTGTGGTCGCAACACGATGGGTAAAGGACCTCTCTAGATATGCCTCGTCTTATATCACAAGAGTGTGTGGTACTTCTAAGAGTCGAGAACTCAACTGATTTATAGAAAGGACAGGTTTTCCTTTATACACACTTCATAGGGTTTGACATAGACCCTATTGAGGTATCCCAGAATTCAGTCTGTTTACAGTTCCCGGTGTGCGCTGATTACCGACGTTATATGGTAATAGACGCTTGACCCGTAACCTACAATCATTGCTTTTTAACGGTTTTTATAAATCTTCAAATGGAAAATCCGATGTCAGAAATGGAAATTTCAGCTATTTCTACATGTAAACCCGAAATTCTGTTCAGGTTACTCAAATATAAATAGGAAAACTGTGGTTCATGCGATAGTAGTGTACCCAAGCACTCGCGAGCGGAACTTGTGTTTACCCTGGGCGATAATCAGGAGACGAGTAACCTCTGGAGGGCGTATGACAGGCTTGGAATCTGTGAGCTTCGTGCTTTCATTGGTTGTTGTGTCAACAGCCAATAGGAGATGACCAAATTTTTCCGGTTGAGTGACTCCTCTGGTCAGTTGCATAGTGTTGCTGCTCCTGACACTAATAACTCAGACTGTCATCGTTAGACCGCCCTGCCCCCATGTGGACAGATGAGGAACTAGAGCTGAGGGATAATGGGGGTAATATGGGGGTCATCTCAAAACATCAGGGGGGACGAGACGAACCAAGTTGACGACTGTTCCAAATAAGTCAGATTGTTCACTAATGAAAAAGGAGAATTTTGATGATTGCTTTATTCTCATATAAATATTACTTGGCCATGATAGGGATGTATATACCTGGGACCTCTTTAATAATCTAGGATCATACATGAAGACCCTTTTCTGTAACTCAAACAAGGTTTATCATTCAATAATATTTAAGTCTGTTCACTAAGACAGTATTAGCCTTCAATAAGGTCTTCCATAAATTTTGGATAAGGTTGACCCACATTGTCCCTGGGTCTCTATGGCATACAAAAAAAGGCCTACGAGTACGATCCTGGGTGCTGTTGAATAATCCAGGATATGTCCTAGAAATGATCCTCGGACCGCCTTGATGAAATGTCGTTGCATACATTTTTAAATCCTACAGGCAGGACAATTGAAGGACAGGATCAAATTCGGTTGGACAAAAGTCGTTTCATTATAAAACCATGAAGGTGGGATTTTTTCTGCAAATTGTCCTAACTTGTCCAAACTTGTCCTCCGAGAAGGACAGCTAGAGGGCAGTCCTAGATGCAGCTAGTTCTCAGAATATACTATAAAATGGTATAACATTTACTGGAATCAGCAGTATATCTCTTAAATTAATAGTCTTAATCTAATGTGAAAGGCTGAGCCTCATTTTAAGGATACGAAGAACCCTTTAGGTGATCTCGATGATCGTAAATTTATGCAAATTTCTAACTGGATCCTGGGACATGTCCCGGACTTGTGGAGTCTTAGAATATTGCTTAACTCTATCTACCACAAGGGGTGGCTTGTCTGCTAGTCTCCCAGGAACTGTCCCAGACTTGTCCTGAGAAGGTATCCCTGTCACAAGAAGGACAATTTGTAGGAGTGATTTTATTGTCCACCAATGATCTAGTTTATGAAACAACATTTTGCAAGGATCCTCCAAGATCTCCTCCATCCTGAGTTAGATCTTATCCTCCACCCTGGGGATACATCCTGGATTATTCAAAGGGGCCCTGAACCTTACGAACTGGTTTGCTATTTGATAATCCTTGCAAAAAATATTGAAGACTTGTACTAAGCGGATCACGTTTTGACCTTTTTGATTCAATTGTAAAGTGTAATTTGTACATTAGACAACTATATGGTTAGTTGACAATTTCTCATACAAATCACTCACTCTCCGATTCTCAACTTCCTGAGCTAACCAGTGAACAGTCATTTCAGCTAAGCGTATCAATTCGGCATAGAACTTGGTTTGGAAATACTTCAGCCATGGGTAGATGTCCAGAAATACTCCAGGTCCTGTCTGTTGAGTCAGTTGTGCTCCCTCCTCCAATGTCATCATTATAGATCTCAATTTCTGCGGCTCAACTTTGTAGCCATACAACTAGATGCGAAAGGGAAAAGGCATTAGAATGAAATGATTACTGTGTTGATATTCATATTGATCAAAACAAGACGACACAAGTACATATGTTTGCATATTAGGAACCTCCTCATTGGTAGATTTACATGAACTAAGACAACTACACAGCCACAAATGTAAGTTACAGGGCCCATAGTAGAGCATGCCCTGGCACTAGGATGGTAAATTCTGTTCATCTAGCATCAACTACAAAAGTAAATTCCTCCCCCCCCCCAAAAAAAAAGCGGCACTGCATTTATTGTATGGAACTCAAAGGACCTTGACACTGAATATATCTTATTCTAAGGAATTCAATTGATTTTCATGCAATTTGAGAGTGACCTAGATGTAGTCCTCTACAACCTGAGAGGTATTTTATTCTTGGAAATAAAGCTACAATATATACATTTTAGGACCATACTGAAATTTGGTATCATCATTTCAGTAGAAGATTTGCTTATTTTTATTTAAGGCAGTTGTGTAGTGGACCTAGGATGGTTGCCTGCAGGGTGCTCTGTGAAGTATGTGCTGCCTGTGCTATTTTCGGCACAGTATTAGATTGAGTTATCCGACCATCTGGCGGGTAATTAGAGTGTAGGCTGGTTCTGTGGTAGTGAGAAAGGTTCCAGTAAAGTTGACTGACTACTGGGCACCTGACTCACACAGAAAAACCAGTGGGGACCCAGCAGGGTTCTGCACATGCCCAGTGAGACCCAGCAGGTGTATATAAGAAGCTTACTTAGCTCGGCTTGACCCACTGGGGACGGAGGGACTATGTACGGTTCCTCTACAGGGCTCTGTCTCTGTTCCCTGCCAGGGGAAGCATGACCTTCAGGTACCCTTGTGGCGGGGTCAGAGAGTAGGCCCCATTCTCTGGAAGAAAGGGGCCTACCTTCTTCAGATGGGATCCCGGGATGTGAGCAGGATGTGAGACCTTTGAGTCTTCCCTGTGTGATCCCAGGCAGTGCCACTGTGCTGGGTAAAACACGGTTGCGGGTTGTTCATGGGTGTAACCAGCACCGGGATGGCATTCTGGACCAAGACTGAAGTGGTGCCCGGGATGAGCTTCAGCTGTACCCAACACCTAGCCACTACAGATATGTTTAACATTCAATTTTAGTGGACAAATTTCTTAGCCTTGTGTAATTGTGTATACATCGCAGCATATAGACTATTTGAGTTAGTTTATGGGTAGTATGGAAGAACTTGGCAGTAGTTGACTAATCACTGAAAGAAAAGAGAATTGTGAATGTCAACCTGTATGTTCAAGTCACAAATACTGCAATTGTTACTTACTATTGAGGTCATTATGCCAGAGATACACCGATGTAAGATCGGGAACATGTCAACAGGTCCACGCTCTGCTTCCTTCTTCAGCTCCTTCATCATGTCGTCAATCAGGTCTAAGGTGATCATCTCCAGATTCTCCAGGTTATCGCCATACATCTAAAGTGTGACAGATTCAAATCAATGTTTTTGCTATACATCAACTTTAAAAGTTTGAGTTACTCATATCATGATACATTGGAACTCCAAGAAGAAATATTCCTGGGGTGCCTCCTAAGTTAACGTCTACACATTCAGCTATATGATATATATTTTGTGCTTACTCATTGATATATTGTTCTTTTATATATATGTACATCGAGGTTCAGGGAGCTGTTTCAAAAGTCGAGTGAAGTCTCGCCAGCCTTCTGAAACGAGACCGAAGATTTTCTGCTATTCAAGTCACTATTGGGGTCACTAAACAAGTCACTAAGTGGCTTAGTGACACATTCTATTGAAATGGGTCCCAGCATCAACTTGTAATGATAACTTCAGGGAGCTGTTTCAAAAGTCGAGTGAGGTCTCGCCAGTGCACGTCGCATTTCAAAGTGAGAAGCTGCAACAGCAAGCAGCACTTTAAATCAGAGCAGCAGCAAAACCGCTACCAATACCCAATAGTGAGCGGCACCTCCACCTCGACAGGGACGCTTCAGGTGCCATTGTTAGCTCTCGCTCTGACGGTGAGTGCTCTCGTTTAGCACCCTCCCAACTTTTGAAACAGCTCCCAGGGCTATATAACAAGGTCGTGAGAGGTAAATATCTCCATCATATCCTTGTTAAACAATGTTTTATATATATGAGAAGAATACTGTCATTCCTGTGGAGGTGCATTCTATTGAGGAAACCTATTCAGGGTCAGAGCTCAAGTTTGAATTGTGTAGAAAAAACAAGGTGAAGCCATGTGAATTACGTAGCGATTCAAACGAGATGGGATCACGCTCTTACCCTAAACTTTCATAGGTTTCTGAATTTACCTCAAACTCCACATTGACTTATGGGTTAACCTTTATGACATAATCCCATCGGATATTTTTTCCTTAATACTCAATGGGCGTTCGGTAAGAGTTCCCAATGTTAAGTCTATGGGGAAAAATACCAGGGGTAAGATAATGGCATCAATCAGATTCATAGGGTTAATTTACCTGAATATCAACATAAATTGTTTTACAACTAGTTTTATATGTAATTTACATAAGTACCTTAAGTGCCTGCATGGCTGTCTTCTTCATGTAAACCCATTTAGGGGAATATGTACTAAATACAATATCGTCAGTGTGATTTAAGAGAACTTTCATCCTGTTCAGTTTTGTGCGACCAGCAAAAGTGTTTGCCTGGGTGACCAAAGCTTCGTATATAGTTTTGAAGTCATTGAGTACTACAGTATCCTGTCCCATTACCTGCAAGTCAGAAAGGAAATTTATCTTAGCAAGGTACAAACGTCGATAGGCTTAAAATTAGGAAGTTGTTCAAAACTTATGAGTATAGTAACTCATACTCAATGGGTGATTAACAGATATTTCCAGGCTGGAGTGGGATTCACACGAAGAGACTCATGTATCTGAGACTGGTGTACTTCACACCTTTTCTCTAGTCTCAGACAATTCTCGTTTGGTAAAAAGTTCTCATGGCTAAGTACTTTTATCAGTCTCAAGGAAAAATGGCGAATTTGATTCACATGGGAGGACACACCTGGTACAGAATCTCAGACATAGTCACAGTGACCACTCACCCTGGGACTCGATAACCCTTGATTTGAAGGGTGTTACAAACATGTAATTATGTTTGCTGGCCTCCTATTGGCTAGGGCAGGTACCTGGTCGCAGCAGGTTCATTTGTCTCACCAAAATGTCCCTATAGATTTTAAACCCGTTTAAAGTCAAGATCTCATGAGATTCTGTTCCTTGTTAGGGGTGATTGTCGCCGACAATTGCAAGGGAAAAAAGTTGTCTCAGCAAAATGGAACCCTGTCATTCACACGAGGAGATTGTGTTCCAGTACCAAATCTCAACAGGATTTGTCTCAGACAAACACTTTGTGAGGTACATGGATCCCACCGTGTGAATCCCATTTAAGATAAAATCTGAAACATATTCGTGCTTGATCTGAGTCCCTGTTCACCATCTCGTTTGGAGTGCTTCAGAATATTCACTCGGCTATCACCTCATTCATATAACTGCACGCTCCAAACTCGATGGCAAAGGAGGGCACAGAGTAAACACTCATCAATTTCTTTCTTAATACTATTTTCAGTGTAGTAAGTTCATCAAATTATACATTTCATGAAGGAAACATATACAGACAGAACTGAAACAAGAATTGCAGGACTAATATTGAATTATCTTCTGAAATATTAATTTTGTCTGTTTTGAATTGTATTGAATTGCAATTATGGTGTGGTGGAGAGCATACCAAGAAAAGGAGATCATATTTTGATGATAGAACTTTGGGGCAAATAAAGTAATAGAAGGTCCCTTAAACATTTCGAAAGACGAAGATTGATTAAATCAATCGAAACGTTGAGTCTTTTAAATGAATCACCGATCACTCATCACATTGATCCTACTGTATTTCATCCTTTCCTCATCAATAAAACTTTTCTTTTATTTTAATTGAACGAGTCTGGATTTATGTGGTAATCATTATCAACCTATTACAAAAGGAAATAGAGTCAGAAGGTCTGTCTTCTAATCAGGTATGAGGTGACAGCTTAGGTTCTGGGATACCTGGGCCCTGTTTTATTTTTTGCCAGAGGAGACTTGAAATACCCAAGGAGGGGTTGTAGGAGAGTTTGGGTTTGGTAATTTAAAGTGTCGCCGGGAAGGAGAGTTGTAGCCGAACTACTGAATGCTGATCCTTGCCCCCAAATCCTCAATCTCATTAGCATAATCGATATGATTCTCATTAGCATAAACGATGTGAATCTCATTAGGGGGGTATTATGTTAATTGATGTATGTAAATATTAATTGATGCATGTAAATGTTAATTGATGCATGTAAATGTTAATTGATGCATGTACAGTTAATTGGTGTGTGTCAAGGATTAGAGGATTAAATGAATTCATGCATGATGAATGGTACAGGTGGCGCATAATAAATGAGTGAGAATGAAATGTGATGTATGTTTAGTTTGAGGGTTAATTAGTGGTTATTACATGGAGGAAACATATGTGGCCTATGAATGGCGCATGTTGACAGGTAAATACCATGGCACCAAATGTGACCTCTCTATTTCTATGACTGAAAGGTCAGTGTCATACCATGACAGATAATCTACCTACAGATGTTGCCTGTTGTAAAGGGTATAAGTAAAATGGGGAAGGGAACGGTAGGCATAACAGTGCTCTTGTTACTACTAGAACATCATCATCACCATCATGGTCTGTACCAAGCTTGTTTCTGCTGAGGAGGTAGCTGTACTGGACAGAGTGCGTCTGTCTGATAATGTTTCTATGGTATTGGAGAAGGATACAGTCCAGCTTATAAAGCCAAAGAGGAATAGGTTCAGGATAACCTACATTCCCCTTCCTGTAGTATGGGAGAGTCTTGGTATAAATTTTGACAATAGTTTGCCAGAAGGAAAGAAGACTTTCATTCACACTCCAAAGACTTACCCCGAGTGGTTTGTGTTCCATACAACTTCATACCTAGGATACACCAACTTGGAGAGGAGACATCATGGATACCAGTAAGTACTATATCCTTATAATCTTTTATAGACTGTACTATGAGTTGTGTAGAAACCGTGAAAATAATGGCTGTAATGTAATAATACAGTATCTTTCATTTTGTAGTGGGAAAATAAGGGGTGTAATCCCATAATACAATATTTTTCTTTTATAGTGGGAAACATGAAAAATGTCATAATAGAATATTTTTTATTTATAATGGGAAACATGAAAATAATGGTTATAACTTCATGATACTCTATCATTTTTTTTTATGGGAAATGGGGACTGTAATGTCATGATGCTATAATGATCTGACACTGTTATATTATGATTTTGATCTGAGTATGTTCTTTTTTTTTGTTTCAGTATGACGTGCACATCGGTAGAGAAACGTGTCTTTCATGAGATGAGGAACGTCATAGTAGGGTTTGATACTATGGACTGGAAATCACAGGAGGACCCCTTTGAGCAGGAGCTTCAGATGTCAGTCACCAAGAAAGGTACCCCAGCAGCCACCATACGTCTGTATGTTGCCATCGTCGACGGTACGAAGTTGGATAACAAATACATATCCAAGAGGGCATGTATCATGCAGACCATTGATGATCATGAAGATGCTATGAACATCTCATTTAAGACAATATCTATTTCCATGCCCCAGTCTTGGACTGTAATGGAAGACGCTTATTACCACCTGCTCCATAAAGAGTTTAACAAAATGGTCAAAACAAACTGCTATGGTTGCCAAGCAGACCGTTTCGGACAGAGAGACCACATGGTAATGGGGTGTCTAGACCAGAAAGACAATTTAATCAATGTGTACGGCAAGCTGAGCCATGATCTGGTCACATTGTTCAAATTACGGTGGGGACTAGGAATCATGTGCTCAGAGTTTGGCATTATAAACCTACAATCTAAATCTGACGTTGTGAAGTTTCTAGCCAGTGTAGACTTTAAAGCGTTTCTGCTTATGGAAAATGATCTCGTCTGGGAATATTGCAAAATCTGAAATTGTTGTATGAATAAAGAGAAACTTGTAAATTAACTTGTACGTTTTTGTTTTATTACTATCCTACATACAGTGGGAAATCATGATGATCATACTAAGCAAATCTATAACATAACATAGTCACTAGACACTACAATAAAAAAACATCTCTGAGACTATCTGAAATAATCATCATCGCTATAATAGAAACCATATGACTAAAGCAATGACTATTTTTCGACTAGGAGAGACACATATTGACATGGTAATCAATGAGGAAAAATATGATAATAGTCACTAGACACTACAATGAAAAAAACATCTCTGATAATAATTTGAGACTATCTGAAATAATCATCACAGCTATAACAAGGCAACATCTAATTTTAAACTCTGTAGGATGTTCATTGACTAGACAAGTAACATGGAGTAATATCAAATAAAAACACTAGAACTAATACTAGAGAACTAGATCTATACATGTCCTATTCCCCTCACTATTCTTGTCACATCCTATTTATAAAATAAAAACGTTTGCACTACTATGTCTAATTTCCATGGCCTACAATGTCAACACTTCTCAACACATTTCACAAAGAGAGAGACATACCCTGTTCACACACTTGAACTTGTGTCAGACTTGTCATGGGACACTCTTTAATTGTTCTTTTGTTTCTTGACTTTGCACTTCTTTGATACCATTCTTCTTTTTTTACCCCTGGGACCCTCATGGTTCTGAGGTGTAGAACGTGGCCTAGCAGTGGAAAGTTCATAAGGGGTCATTTTGTGAAGTCTCTTTAATCCTCCAACCTTATATCTGCCGTGCACCCTCTGGTGCTGGTGGGTCTGCTTGTTAGAGGTACTAGAACGGCCGGGTAGCAGCAGTGACGTCTCTGACGGCCCTGGTAACCCACAGGTGGCTGTAGGTGGTGCTGACTGATGAGGGGGAGGTGGGGGAGGTGCCCTGGAAGGTGCTTGAGGTCGCCCAGTAGCAGGGGAGGTGATGGTGGCGTTCAGTATAACATAATCTATAGGGTCAACGTCCATATGTGTAGGTGTAACAGGAGGTTGTGGGGAGGGGGACAGAGGTGTCAATTCAGGTCGCCAGGAAGTGCAGGTGGTGTTACTGTGTGTTACATAATCCACAGGCACAGCATTGACAGGGTCAGTGTCTGTACACTCCCCCCCTCCCTCCTTCCAGTGGTGGTGACACAAATACATCAAATGAGATGTTGGAACTAGTTATGCTGTCTCTTCTTCTCCTACTTCTCCTCTTTCTTCTGTATAATCCGATACATACTGAACTGGATATGACATCAATAAAAACTATTCCTGAAACACTGGAGAGTGCAATGGTTAACACAGGCTGTTGATGGGATCCTGTAGAGGAGGAAGGTGACTCAGGAACCAGTACATTTAAAACAGGTCCGAGTTTTCTTTCACTGGTTTCATGAGTTTGAATGACTTGTTTCCTGGTGTCATTAAATAAACATGAGTCCTGGAATACTATCTTGGCAGTATGGCCTATTACACTGGAACAGTTTAAAGGGTTACTCCTGAGGTTGATGTAATGAAATTTCATCAAAAATCGTTCATTAGGGTAGAGAGTAATCCTGTTATAAGACAAGTCCAGTCTGGTGAAAATAGGATCCTGTGGCAAGAGGTGGGGTATATTCCGTAGACTTCTGTGGGAACAGCTTATGAGTTGTCTTGCTCTGATGCATTCACAAACTAATCCACACCTATATCCATGACAGTTCAAGAATAGGAATTGACAGGATAATAACAATACAAGCCACATGATGATAATGATCCCCTCTGACGTTTTCTACACACAGCTGTCTGACTGCTGTCCACTGAGTGCCCAAGACGTCTGCATGCATGCCTGAACACACACACACACACACACATATACACACACCCCCTGTCAGCGGCTGCAGGGTACCCTCTAGAAGCCTACACAGGCACACACCCACTCCCGTCCCCCCTGACACCCCCCTGACACCCCTGCTCTGGATTAACCACACATGGCGGACACACCCTCTCCTCTCCCAGTCTATACACCTCCCCCTATTTTAGATTGTGATAGGTCTGTCTATAGGATTATGAATAAAATGTTGATAACATAATGTTGATGATGATCATGATAATAAAGATAGAAATACAACCAGATAGTCAACCCAGTATATGACTTCCATATCCAATATGATGTCATAGAGGTACAGAGTTTGAAATTAATCTTGACCTGAGAAGTTGTTTAATTGACATGCCTCTCTCCTGTCACAGGAGCGCAGGAGGGAGGGTGGAATTATCAATGTGATGCAGGTGTAACAGATGGTCTTGGACAAGTGTTTAAAAAGCAGGGGGAAGCTCCAGGATCTGTCAAAGGCAACACTGCACAGACATGCAACACAGATCATAATTTCGTCCAGCAAGAGAGGGTGAGTTTCATGTTAATTGATTCTTCTAAACTGTAGGAGTATACCCTAGTCACTATGTAAATGTAATTGTGTCTTGTTTCTTTTTGATGCATGGATGATTTTAGATGATAGTTATTTTGTAAATTATGGTGAAACAAGATTACTGTAGGACTATACCCTAGTCACTATGTAAATGTAATTGTGTCTTGTTTCTTTTTAGATACATGGGAAAATTGATACATGTAAATTTTCTTTTTGTAAATTATGGTCACACAAGAGCACATTTCATGTTCCATGACTGATGCCCATAATTTTTTTTTGCAGATGGCCTCTACTATAGACGGGGAGACTTTGAAGCAGTTACTGGAGCAAATAGACAATAATGAAGTAAGTTTGTGCACTTTTCATAATTCATATCCTACTAAAGCCATACAGGAATATCCACTTCTTTTTTTTCTATTCTAAATAAAATCCATTGAAATATGGTCTATGGTCTGCAGGGGTATGGCATTAGGGTGCGGCATTAGGGTGCGGCATTGGGCGCGGCATTGGGCGTGGCATTGGGCGCGGCATTGGGCGCGGCATTGGGTGTGGTGTGGCAGTAGCAGAGAGCACCCATAGCATTCTGTAATAGACCAGCTGAGACTTGATGGCTTACAGGATGTATCACTATATATTCTGTGATGATATTATAATCATTGTTGCTATAACTACATTTTAAACAAAATAGACAAGATTTGAAACCCATTATAATAAAGACATGCTCTTTTAGTTAGCTGAGAGTCCTTAACACTAATGAACTAACATATATTCTACGATTGGATAGTTATATGAAGAAAAATGATAGTCACTCTGACTCCCTCAAAGATCCATGCTCGTGGGATTGGAACTAATCTATAAAACATGGCTAATAGTCCACTTTTTGCCTACAGAGGATTTCTACCTTTAACATAGAAGTTAATGGAAAACAATACTTTCAGTTACCCGCTGTGGACGTTGGTGATGTGCAAGATATTCTGGATGCTGACCATATACAACATCTAATGGACGTCGATGATAACCGAATGAACACAGACATTCCGAATGATGTGAGTTGTTTTGTTTGTTTTTTTTAAATTTTAAAATCAATTTTTTCTGAATTAATTTTAAATCAATCGATTAATGGAGGACTTGATACGAGATAATTGTTTGTTCAGGTAATGACATTGTAACGGTACATAAAAGAGTATTTCTCTTTTTTTCACAGGCTCCTCGAGAAGTCACGAGTCCTCAACCGGGTCCCAGTGGTATCGACAAGAGAAGAAAGTCTGGAGACATAGATTCACGAGAAGCTAAAAAGCACAAATATGACTTTGTCGACTATCTCCTTGGTGACTACCCAGAAGTACCATCACGACGACCACCCTCTCCGGCTCATGCAGCAACAGAGATAGACCTCGAGCCCGTCGCTGAAGCAGCAGCACGACTACCGGTACCAACACCAGCACGACTACCGGTACCAGCACAGCTACCTGCACCAGAAGCAGTACGACTACCAGTACCAGTAGCAGGTGAGAATCCCTATTCGTTTAACTTACGATCAGTGAGAGAATTTAGAAACGGTGCCGTTGATAGCACCTTCAGTGGGACTTTTAATAGAGACTGGCATGGACGGAACGTAGCCGACTTACATCAAGTTTTCAATGACATGTTCCGAGATTTGCTCAGTTATGTGACGAGGGAAAAGCAGTCAGATGACTTGGGTCGGGTTGTAATTCATCATCAAAGTCTTAATCACCCTATCGTAGTGCCTCTGATGAAACTCGTGGAACTGACACCCGAGAAAATAATGGAGAGAATCGAAAATAACTTAAACAGTAACGAAAATCTCACTGTGGATGAAAGCTTCTTGATCGATGTCGGAATCATAGATGTTCCACATGGCGGGAGTAAAGCCTACATAACAGTTCTTTGGGGAGAGGACTCTGATTTAATATCCAAGAGGTCTATAGTTAACATTGTGAACAATGATCATTTATGCATGGCGAGATCCATAGCTGTTGGCTGGGCCAAATTGAACAAGGTCAACACAGCAGAATTCAATGCTCTTGCTGTTAATCATATTGGCAACAGAGAAAAACACGTTCTGACTGTAGGAAAAGTACCCAAATGGTACTACAGCAAATTATTGGATAAGAACCGTATGGATCAAAAAAGATTAGCCCAGGCCATATGTGCTTTAGCTGCCGTCCCCATAGACAGACCGGCAACCTTGCTCGACATACCTAAATTCGAGGAAGTGCTAGGGGTCAACATTTCTGTGATAGGGTCAAGACACTGCAACAAGTTTATGAGGGTAGGAAGAACAAATGATCTACCCAATGTATACTTGTACTTTATCGAACCTGAAAGCAATGTTGACGTGGGGCATTTTCATTGTATCACTTCTGTTACCGGGGTCCTCCGAGTCAATTATTTTTGCCACCATTGCAAGAAGGCATTTGGTGCTAAGCAAAGGCATCAATGTGCATATTACTGCATAGTTTGTAAAAGCGATGGGTGTAAAGAGACACTGAGCAAACAATGCAGCTCTTGTAACATGACGTGCAGAAATGTAAACTGTTACGAGCGCCACTCGAAAAAGACGTTGGGCAAATCTGAGTGTGATAAATGGTGGAAGTGTTTGCAGCGTAAAAAGGTGTTAAACAGGATCAATCGTAATCCTGCTCAGCACAAGTATGGCGAGTGGTATTGTGTAACTTGTCAAAGGTATCAATACGATTTCTCATCACCTGTGTTTCCAGCGATCGAAGAAACATACCAACACAGGCAAGTTCAAATGTATCGTGTTCGATTACGAAAGCACTCAAAACGAAACCATCAGTTGTGAAGAGGGGTATGCCCCCTCTGGAGAGAGGTGCTGAAATTGCGTTGATGTTCCAGACCCCTGTTCGAAATGTAGAAAGTGTTTGAACTGCAAGCAGAGTTCTTGTGGGTCTGAGGAGCATCGTCCCAACTTTGCTGTGGCACAAACTACATGTCAAAGGTGCCAGACATTTCCCATCACTGAAAAATGTGTGGAGTGTGGTACGCGTTGTAATCGATGCAGAAAAAAGGAGGAACTATGCGAATGTTGTGGGGCTCGTCAAGTCATTTTTCAAGGGCGTGATACAAACACGAAATTTTGCAGGTGGTTGTTCCATAAGGATCATAGGAATTCAGTGATATTAGCCCACAACATGAAGGGGTACGATGGATATTTCTTAGTGTCTTACCTCATAGACAACGGTATAGCAATCGATAACATCGTGTACAGTGGGTCGAAAATCATGACCATGAAAATTGGGAACGGTTTAAACATCACTGTGTTGGACTCGTTAAACTTTTTGCCAATGAGACTGGCAGCCTTGCCACAAGCCTTTGGCCTCAATGCCCTCAAAAAGGGGTATTTTCCTCATTTTTTCAACACCCAAGAGAACCAGGACTATGTTGGACCCCTCCCCGAACCCAAATTCTATGGAGTGGACACTATGTCTAAGAAGGATAGGCAAAATTTCCTCACATGGCACAGTGAACAGGTCGAGTCTGGAGCACAGTTTGACTTCCGAAAAGAAGTGGAAGAGTACTGTGTCTCAGACGTGACCATCCTACGAGAGGCGTGTTTATCCTTCAGAAAAATAGCCCTTGACGTCACCATGAGACCTGAGGAACAGGAAGTTGGGGTGGAAGGGGGTGAAGGTGACGAAGATGCCGATGACGATGACGAGGAAGGGGCGGAATTCGGTGGGTCCGATGGTGAAAACGATGGGGTCGAGGCGAGAAGCCGAAAGAAGAAGAAAAAAGTAAAGACAAACGGCGTAGACCCTTTCAAATGCACGACGATAGCGGGTATGTGCATGCAAATATTTAAATGCAAGTTCCTGAGAGAGGAGTGCACTGCTAGCATTGAAAACGAAAACGTCAAGAAAAAGATTCAGGGTTAAACGTTCGACGGGTCGACTAGCTTTAATTTAGATGGAGTTTGGATGGGGAAGGAGGAATTGATTGGAAAGGGATGGAAGGTTAACCGTGTGCAGTTTGATTCTTCACCATTTGCACAAGTTCCAACAACAGGTTATGCTTCTGCAAGACAATATAGCAAAATTGCTATACAATGGTTGGAATGGATCATGCACACGACAGGCCTCCAGATCCAACACGCTTTAAACAACAACACGGGTGAATTCCGGATCGGCAAATATAGCGTGGACGGTTATTGCGAAGCCACCAAAACAGTGTATTCTTTTCTAGGGTGTATACATCACGGTTGCCCCACTTGTTTTAACAAACTAGATGCACGACAGGACAACGGCAAAGAGGTTTTACACCCGTTTACCAAAAAGACCATGGTGGAGTTGTATAGTTACACTAGAAAGAGAGAGCAGGATATTCGACAGAGGGGTTATCACATCGTTCCCATGTGGGAATGTCAGTTTAGAAGAGAAATTAAGGAAAATGCGAACGGTGTCAGAGACTTTGTCAACACTTTAGACATTGCCGACCGTTTGAACCCTCGTCACTCCTTTTTCGGAGGGAGAACGAATTGCACTCGGCTTTACCATAAGGCTGCAGAAGGGGAGAGAATTTCATACGTAGATTTTACGTCACTCTACCCCTACGTTAACAAGTATGCGAAGTATCCCGTTGGGCATCCCAAAGTGATACTCGAAAACTTTGAGGATTTGAGTAATTACTTTGGGATGGCCAAAGTCCGAATACTGCCACCCAGGGGTCTGTATCATCCAGTGCTTCCTCTCAAGTCCAAGGGGAAACTCAAATTTCCACTTTGCAGCTCTTGCGCTGACAAAGAACGGGAATCACCTTGTGAGTGCTTGGACGGAGAGAGAGCATTGGAAGGCACGTGGTGTACCCCGGAAATACAAAAGGCCCTAGAGAAGGGGTATAAGGTCCTCAAAATTTACGAGGTATATCACTGGGATATGACAAGTCAGTACGACAGAGACCTGAGTACAGGCGGGCTCTTCTCAGAGTACATAAATGCTTTTTTGAAATTAAAGCAGCAAGCCAGTGGCTGGCCCACATGGTGTCTTACCGAGGAGGACAAACAAAGGTACATTCGAAATTATCACGAACGTGAAGGGATATTGCTAGAGTATGACAAAATCGAGAAAAACCCTGGTTTACGTTGTCTCAGCAAGCTCGCTCTCAATAGCTTTTGGGGAAAGTGGGCACAACGCCTCGATTTCAAACAATGCACCATAATCAATGCGTCAGAGCCAGAAAAGCTTTTTGAGATGATGACCGATGTAACCAAAGAATTATGCGACTTTCACGTTCTCGCGAACGATGTCGTCATAATTACTTGGATGCACAAGTGGGAATTTTCTCCGGTAGATCTCAAGACGAACATCTTTCTGGCTAGTTTCACCACTTGTTGGGCAAGACTCAAACTGTACGAGGTACTCGATACGCTACAAGAGCGATGCCTCTACTACGACACCGATTCGGTAATATACACCACCAAACCTGGAGAGGCGGACATGCCTTTAGGAGACTTTCTTGGGGATCTGACTGACGAGGAACCCGGTGCAAACATTTTAGAGTTTGCATCGTCTGGCCCCAAGTGTTACGGATATCGAACTTCCACCGGAAAAGAAGTGTGCAAAGTCAGAGGTTTTACCCTCAATTACAAAAATTCCCAGGTCATCAACTTTGAGTCTGTGAGACAACTCGTGGTGAATCGTGGTCATAACCCCAATGCCTATTTAGACATATGCAACGACAACATTGCCAGAGACAAGATGCGCCACAAATTATACAACTGCCACGAGACCAAAAAGTATAAAATGGTTTACAGGAAAAGGGTGATCCAGCCTGATCTGAATACGTTACCCTATGGTTTTTAGTTACCCTTAGTTTTTTAGTTCTCTCACTGACTGTAAGAAAATACGAATGGAGGGTTCTCTATATCGTTACTGCTTGTTTTCTCGTACTGTTTGCTTCCAAAGGTTAACGGCTGTGTGTACATAATGTTGATGCGATAGAAAAAAAAAATTTATGCAGGTCATCAGACTCTATGTTTGTTGTTGCTGTATCGGCAGTGTGTGTACGAAATGCTAAAATGTAGCAAGAGAACGAAAGGGGGAGTTTTATAGATATCTTTACTATATGTATCGTTACTGATTTTATCCCTGATTCTCAATTAGGTGTAGACACCGTCCTTGGCAGTCTGGTCAGAATCTAGTTGTTGCTAATCATGTAGTACTATTTATGTAAATGAGATGATTATGAAAAAACTCGAGCATATATGCCAATGATTGAATAAATATACAATACAGTAATTTGTGTGCACACTTTGTTTTATTCAGTATATATTACATTCAGTAAATCTTGATATTACGGTGTTCATCAATTTCCATGAGACCTGGGAATTGAGCATAAACAATGACAGTAGCAGGCTCTGAAAGTGCCTTCCCTAGTTTAATTTCCAAACGGGTATGACCCCTCTGAGTTTTTCTACCATACTTTTCACAATTGTCTTGACAAAGGTCAAACGCATACAGACAATAACCATTTGGATATTCGCTTCCAGAGATGTTGTTTCCAAAGTTAGCATCGTTACCAAACAATGTCATGTAGGCAGACATGTAGTTTCCATTAGGGTAGTTTGGGGTAAGTGGTGCTGCAGGGACAGACTTGCCATCTAAGTAAAATCCCATAAACGAACATTCGTAGTTGCCGAAATAAAAACCGTTCTTCCTGTAGTCCCCATTGAAACCGGCTGAACTGGTAATGCCCACAACTAGTTTCTTGGGCACTTCTCCCCGATATAGGTCCTCTATCGTCGTTCCATATTGACCCTTTGCAATTGCATAGGCTTTCACATCGGTCCTGTTGTAGCAATACAGTGCTGGTCCTCGTTTGATAGTGTTTGCATGTGCAGCTCTGATGTGAGGATTGACCTCGACCTGACATACTTTCAGTACGGCCTCCTCTATAACGACTTTGAAGTTTGCAGAAGGATTAGAACTCATGAGTCTGAAAGCGTTACTAGCAGGCCAAAGTTTAACGGCAAAGTGAACACCATCCAGTAAATACCTGTTTTGTTGACAGATGTCATTGAACAAAGGGCCCTCCATGTCCACCGATTTACTCTGTTCAGTAAATACCGAACGCATTAGCAAACCAGAGTTGGTTCCCTGGACTGGATTTGGATCGGCCGGATTACCTTGATCCTTGTAATACAATTGCGATCCCAGCTGAGACTCTTTAGGATCGTCTCCATATCCTAAGATAGTTTCTATGTACGCCCTGTAGGCATAGCGGGTTGCAACTTCTGGGGAGACGATCTGCTGTTGTAAGCTCAGATCTACTTGCTTCCATAAAGACTGGAGAAAGAGGTTCAAAGGCCCCACCTTTGCAGCTTCTGGGGTCGGTTTGTCGTCTCCCGCATTGACAGATGGTATATTGCTACCATTTGCCTGTACAATTTTTACCTTGACTTTCAGTTTGGTGTTTTTCAAGTCCATGTACATGCTACTAGTACCAGGCACGTTAAATTCAATCGCTCCTTCGGAATTGAGTTGCCCCGTAGGTCTGTACTCGACCCATTGCACTTGTTTTTGTCCATGGTCCTCTACGGGTTTATGAAATATAGCTAGATTTTCAGTGTGTCCCTCCATTAGAATGCGGTTTTCCTCTTGGCTGATAGAGTTTTCTTTTTGGTCTGCTTTCCGAGAAGCTTCCTGTTCAACTGTTGGGGTTTCGACTTTGGTACTGTTTTTATACGCTTGTTTGGTCTCGCAACCTTTTTCTTTGAGCTTTTCGAATTCGTGGTAGTTTTGATGGGCTCTGTCCTCTTTCTTTTGACTGCTTTCGACTTTCCCTCTCTGTTATGGAGATGCCAAATGCCATTTTGATGCGGGTATAAATGTCCGTCTTGCATGCGTTGAAAGTGAGTGGTCCACTTTTCTACACTCATGATAATGACTTTTGAACAAAGTGAAGTGTACAAGTCGTTCTCTCTCCTGATAATGGAGCTCTGTTCATGTGCGTGTCTGTTATATAAACGTGAATGGTCCCTATCTCGTTTCTAGAAAGTCTTGGTGCTATTGAGCCACCAAAGTGTCTGACTACTTGGCCTTGCTCTCCTGGTACGTACTGCAACACGGGCAATTTCTTTGAGTTCACTAGAGAGCCTTCTAATATATCTGAAAAAACGTACAAGTCCGTGTCTGAAGTCGTAACACACTTTAGATCCCGAAGTGCGCACGTCCATTTCCCCGACAAGTGTAATATTTCTGGTAACTGGATCTTAAAATCAGATGGACAGTTGTCTGGATAAAATTTCAAAGAGTCGCTACTGGAAGTAAACAAATAAAACTCGTTCATTCCCTCACAGTGTCTTCATCAATCCAGCTGTTGAACCTATTTCCCCAGCGTTGCCACTTTACGAAAATCTGATTCCTACCGTTCCTTCTCCTCCTTTTAAGTACCTTTTCAATCTTGAACAAGCCGTTTTCGTCGATCTTGATCTTTTGAAGCTCTTGTTGATAGAAAGTTCCCTCTACTTTTTCACCGTTCCAGTCCTTGATAGTGTAGATGGGGATACTATCTCTTCTACGATGACTCTCTATGACGTATACTTCTCCTGACCAATGTTGGTTGTACTCACGGTCGAATGCGTCCCTCGTAAACGATATGCGAACAAAGTCCCCACGTTTAAACTTAAACTGTTGAAACTTCACCTTCTCTCTCCGACGTCTGAGGTACTGATCATACCTAACCTCGCTTTCGTTCCCTTTATATACTTCTGAGGGACGTCTACCCAAACTCGAATGAACCGTATGGTTATAACTTTCAACCATGTCCTGTAAGACATCGATGTAGCGGAGAGTATTGTTTGCAACGACATAACGATATAATTTGGATTTCAGTGTTTTGATGAACCTCTCGCAGTAATTTGCTTTCGTTTCGTTATAAGTGCGGAAATGATGAATGCCTTCATTGCTCAGGTATATTTTGACTATTTTGTTGTTGAATTCCCTTCCCCCGTCTGTCCTCATCACTGCTGGTTTTCGCCCCTCCTCAAAGATTGAATCCATGGCGCTCACCACTTCCTTTGCAAACTTTGTTCTCAGAGGACGAACCCAGGCATAGCGACTGAATATATCTATCATCGCTAATAAATACTTGTATTCGTCGTTCTTCTTGCTCAAAAGGGCAAGGTCTGCTAGATCACTATCCCATTGGGAGTCGATTCCTTAAACCACTACGCAATTCCTCGGTATCTTACGTACGACAGCCCTGTTAAGAATGTAAGAATCTTGTCCTTGTAATGCATTCTCTACTTCCCCCTTGGTCGTCTCTATTCCGTCACGTTTTGCACTAGAATATACTTTCTGAGGTCCTTGAAAGCTTCCAGGGACAGCTGGAGTTTTGTACCTCTCTTCCAGTATCCTTTCCATGTGTGACTGATCATTTTTTCCTGGGCCCGCCATTTTTTATATGTGAATCCATTCGGGAGTTTCATTAGGAATAGCCACTCTCCTTCTTTTTACAGGAGGGGTTTGGGTTTTGCCTTCTCTCACTAAATCGCGATTGGATCTATTATCGATTAACAGTAGGGGTACATTTGTCTCTGCTAGTCCTCTGTAAAATTCGTCCTTGCCCGTCGGTTCGAAATTTTTGTATTCTCTCATGGCATCTTTCACCAAGTCTGCAATGTTGCTGTTTAGCACCGTCTTTCCATTGTATACTATTTCTCCTTTGTCGTTCCATGATATTTTTTTTCCTTTTTCGATAAAGTTCAACAATGCTTGTCCTTTGGATCTGTACATTTTAGGCATGGTTTGGAGTATCGTCTCCTTGTCCAACTCGTAATTTCTTTCAGAGTCGTTGTCCTTAATTTCTTCCATAGATGCTTGAACTCTGACTGGTTCTGGCTCTCGCATAGCTCGACACGACTTTGTACGCTCATATTTTTCCAAAGGCACTAGTACCATCTTCTGGGTGTTCATTGTACGAGGGACCTTAACAAAGGTTTGGCTGCTAGGAGAAGAACCTTTACCAGTCGGTGTTGTTTTGTTAATACGTTTTTCCTTTTGGCTATACTCTTTTTGGCATTACCTATATATTCTATCTTTGATTTGTACCTCTTTAATACGTTTTTGAACTTTTCAGAAATGGGTATATTTCCATACAAAATGTTTGCTGCTAGTTCACTGATTGTATCTACCTGGTCTTTGGAAAGTATCTTCAATAATAACTTAGATTGCAATTCCGTGCTGTTGTCTGTTAGAAATTGTACCAAACTAATGTTATTTTTCAGACGTTTACTCATGGTTGTCTAACTCTGAAATACTACCTTTGCACATTGTTCATCAGCCTTTATAGTCTTGGAACATAGACCAAGGGGTCTTCGTTTGGAAATATCCTGGTGCGCAGCCTGTATTTCACCTCACTGTGTGGAGAATTGTCGATCACCAAATAACCGTAAGGGCTCCCAGTAGCATCATCGTATGCTTCTTGTAATATACCTGGTTTCCCAGGAAATATTTGTCTTCCCAACGAGTTGATTTGAGAAGCATCTCTCAGGTTCCTGAATAAAACGTTGTACCAAGTATTCAAGGCTATCGTCCGGGAATTTTGGCCCCTCTGATATGCATTCTGCATAATGTATATCACAGAGAACTTTTGGTGATGACACCCTTGTGTAAACAATACTTCCATCTCGGGGCTTTTCACTAACTGGTGTGCTAAGTCGTCTATGACAATCAAGTTGTGTTTCCCGTCGGAAGAGAGTTCATTCAATAAAGATCTATCGGGTAACCCTTCATGCATTGTTAAGTTTGGTATATTCTCTTCCATCTCTTCGAAAAGATCCTGCCAAGTCCCATAGCAATACAAAATCTTCCCTGGAGGGTCCTGTGCAAACATACCTTTAGTATTTTTCAATAGTTTATATACCCAGTATGTTTTACCACACCCTGTTGCTCCAGTAACGCATATACTACTACAAGTTTTAAAAGGTAATAGACTCTGTGTTTCCCACCATGGTATATTTGGTGGCCTCTTCTCACTCCATTCTATAGCAGATTGTATTGATTCTAACTGTACTGACATCTCGACTATTGTATTATGACACAAACAATTTTTTTTGTACATAAATGTTTTATTCAAATAGGTCATCTATCTACGGTGTCTACTGATTCAGTTATTGGCCTATCAACAGTGTCCCAGTCTTCTTCCTCCACATCATTGGCTGACAGGAATTTCTTCATGTTGTGGTACTCATTTTCGCCTATGTTCATCGAGTGCCTCCTGTAAAAAAAAGTGAGAAAAAAACATTGTTAATGTTCTGTGCATTTAACATTCACAGGAATATCAGACAAATTGAGTAAATTCCATGCATACTTACCCTATCCTCTCTCCATTCGAATCCATTTTCGTGTAGCACATGTATCGTTTCCCCTTAAAACTGGTCACCGATATCACCCAATCGTTCACAGTCGTGAGCACCATTTCATCAGGACTTTCCTTGTCCATCCCTTTAATAGAGTTTCCATGCAATAAACTCACGTTGATGACCAGCCTTGGAATGTAAACTGTCCTGTTACCATATCCTGACCTTCGGATGAACTTGACAGTCATTGGACTGGTTTCCATAACCAACCTATAACTGAGACAGAATTCTGCTGACGCCATTGTGGAGAATGATACTTCCCTGTCAACACACGGTCCTTTTAAAACCTATTTTCACGCATATCATTATGCTAACCCTACTACATAACATCATTTTCATATAATGACACCTGTCTCATTTATTATACATATATTATTCATATTTATCAATAAGTATGTACTGAGTAGCCCCCCAGTAGTCATCCTCTATGGATCCTCTCATTTATATATGCAACACCTGTACCATTCATCATGCATAAATTCATTTATTATTCTAATCCTTTACACCCATCAATTAACTTTACATGCATCAATTAACATTTACATGCATCAATTAACATTTACATACATCAATTAACATAATACCCCCCTAATGAGATTCACATCATTTATGCTAATGAGAATCATATCGATTATGCTAATGAGATTGAGGATTTGGGGGCAAGGATCAGCATTCAGTAGAAGCCGACGATCTACGAGCTCTCCACCATTTACATTTTATTCTTTATCCTCTGGTGGGGAGACCTCATGAAAACTGTCCTGCGGCCTTTCCCAAGTGTCTTAGCACACGAACCTCTAGGGGTATCGTGGGTGATTCAAAGTAACAAATAAAAGCTATTTAATTTATTTGAACTATCGGAAATACATCTATTATGATTTTAATAAAAACTGGAGGTCTCAGATGGAGAATTACTGTGCTATTTACTTAGATTTGCATACATTCATAAATGATGAAATTAGTTCGCAAAAATACCACTATGTGCCACCACCAGCAGTATACACAACCTCTCTTTCAAGTCTCCTCCAAAGTGTCTTACAGGCTTATTTTGTCCTGGGGTTCTCTTAAAGGAGACTACGGACGAGGATTTCTCTCCCTACGGACGACAGGGTAAATCAAACGAGATTGAGCACCTCTCGTCCAATAACTCCCCCGTGGAGGTCTCCCTCGTGGGGACTCTCCTGGCCCAGGAGAGTTGAAAATAAAACAGGGCCCTGCCTCCCTCCCTAGCTGTGGCAGTAACTGAGCTGCCTTGATGGGACAGTGTCTAAATATCACCTGGAACCTGTTTCACTAGTCACGTGACAAGCCTTGTTGGCGTCTGTGACACAACAAAGGCAGATAATGTTTCAAGAGTTCTGTGACAACGCAGTTCGCGACACCAAAGATTATCAAGAGACGTCACGAGTTTGAGTCTGAGGTTATTTATGCCACGCATTTTGTAGGCTCCATAATTTCACGAGTCGAAGACGAGTGACATTACGAGCCAACAAAATGATTGGCATAAATAAGCTCAAACTCAAACGAGTGGCGTCTAGATTTTATCCTACCCCGTTTCCATATTTTTTCAGTATCAGAAAGCAGTGGCATAAACAACACTTTATGTCACTACCTGTGACATAAACAAATTCCATGTTAAGCCTATGGCCTTTTTTATTAGGGGTAGGATAAATGACATGCCTCAACAGTGGTATGTCTCGTTTCAGAACTCCATTACCTCCCTCTATTACTGCCTCTGTTGTGTCACTGTTTGCAAGAGGGTATACCCTCTCACATTGTGGTCACAGTGCTTTGTCAGGAGCAGTCCGGCCGGACTCATCTGAGTAATTTCACTCACTTCCTCTGAGAGTTAAGCCACGAAACTTTAACATGAGTAAGAGATACATATATCACCTGTTCTTCAGTAATGTCTGTTCTGAAAGAACAAATCACTAAGGGCACTACCTTCTCCTAGTTTCAAAAAAGCTGTACATAACCTAAAGCTTGTTGAACCTTATCCTTACTTTGAATCTGAAGATATCGCCAAATTCTTCTGACCACTTGGTGACAGTTTGATGAGGTAGATCTTTGTCAAATTGGTAGATGTTTCCAATAAACGGCAAACCAGAAGGTCCCGGTGGAAGGTTGTACTTCTTTCTCATCATGAACTTCACCACAAACAGCAAAGCCAGGGCACCAACAACCACGGTCCACATGATCAGCATTCTTCAATCCGTCAAAATGTAGCAACATGTAAACAATGATGTAGGTGTTATTTTGAAAGTGTAAATTTAATCAGGCATAGTTATGATAAACTTCAGTTATAAAGCATCCCAGCAGTTGTAGCTTCAAAAACTACCACAAACCTACAGTGATGATAACTATATTTCTTATTGATTACAGACAAAAAATGCTCAGTGGCAAGAATTAAGTGCACCCAGTCCTCCCTTTACATTGTGTCAGTGGTTACTAACATTGAAAACAAATACTTTTGTTAACCGATTTCCATAGAAAATATCAATCGCTCTTGTTCCTATTATCCTATGAAAAAGCAAGTGTACCTGTATGATTTGGTGTATTCTAGGAAACATCCTCTTTTACTTCTCTGGGAATAGGAGATACTGATTAATATTTAGTTCATTTTCCATGAGCTCTTCATTCTAATTTTAAAGTACTTTTTTTTCATATTTTACATTCATATCAAGTCATCTTATGTTATTTTCTGCGACAGCAAAAACCACAATCTAGGCTGTTGAAATGTTCCCTACAATGTCAACTATGTGTCAGTACAGTCCTGAATGGATATAGTAATGTTATTTGATAGTGAGGTTTACGAAGATAAACAAATGGATACACGTCTGTATATCAAGAACACAGTGTGTTCGATCAAAATAAAACAATACTTAGATAGAACGTCCTGACCATGCTGTACAAGTCAGAGAACGAGATGCTAATTTACGGTATGTACGGACCGAGGCGTTTACGCCGAGTTCCGTACAAACGTTAAATTAGCATCGAGTTCTTTGACTTGTACAAGCATGGTTGGAAGTTTTATATTTACTATATACCCAAAATTTAAAAAAAAGATCAATTTCATTTTACTTAACAACCAAAATTTTAATAAATGTGAATGGTTAGGTAGTCCGTATTTTGGTGTACGGACCACTGGTCCATACAGAAGTTTTGCGGCATATACCAAAACGGTACATATTTACAGTATTTATCTCACCCCTGGTACAAGTTTAGCCATAGGAATAACATTAGAAAAATATACTCAACGACCACCCTGGTAAAGTGACAATACTACGCCACGGCTGTGGCATAGTGAATTTGCTAAGTTTATTTTGATTATTCTGAAGTTGTGAAGTTTACTCGAATCGTAAAATAGACAATACTCCACTCGTTTGGCTGTGCAATAATCATCACTTGGCTTCGCCTCGATGACGATTGTGGCCCAGCCAAACTCGTGGAGTATTGTCTATTTATACGATTCTCGATGCAGTTCTATATAAATACGGCATGGGTGTATAGTAAAGTGCATTTAATCATTGCAAGACTTACAGTAGTTGCAATGCTGACAAATAGTCGTTGATAAGGTAAACATTGAAAACATGTGGGAGCAGTGTCATATTAGAATTTGGCTTTGCATTTTTGCCAAGGGTTTTCAGTACAGAAAGAGATCCTTTGCCTAAGACACCGTTCTTAGCACAAGTATGGTATTCTTATGACAGTAAGACGCACCAAGGTCGACACAAATTTCACGATTTTTGGAGGGAAAAAAAGGTGACCAAAATACTGAATGCAATATGTCGTTTTGCCTCGGGTGTTGAAACGGTTAACATAAGTGATCACTCATTGATCCACGCAACTATAGGGAAACACAAAAGTATTAAAACTAAACAATCCTTCACAGGTAGAGTAACCAAAAATTATAATGCAGAGGTATATGCCAATTTACTAAGAAATGCAGACTGGTCTGAATTTGACTTGACTAACGATGTGAACGAGGCGTGGGGAATTATGTACAACACATTTGTGTCAAATCTAGATAAAGTGTGCCCTGCCAAAACTTTTAGAGTACGAGACAAAAAAGACATCTGGATGACGAACGAAATTTTAGAGCTAATAGTCGAGAAAAACCAAGCCCTACGCAAAGCCCACAAGAAAAACACAAATGAAAGCTGGCTCAGAGCAAGACACCTTAGAAACAATGCAAAAAATGTGGTACTAAAGGCCAAAGCCGACTTCATCAAAGAAAATCTACAAAACCATAAGTCTGACTCAAAAAAGTTTTGGTACGAGGTGAATCAACTACTACCTAAGAAAAATGACAAATCTGTCCTGGTCATAGACAACGAACTAATGGGGGATCAGATCCCTGAGTCGGAAACTGCTAACTATATAAACTGCTTCTTCAGTGACATAGGCCCGAACTTGGCGAAAAATTTCGACAAGGAATGGGAATACGATGGAGTTTGTCCAGATAGCGAGATTGAAAATCTGGAAATTTTGGAGGAAGACGTAGAAAAACTGGTGGACTCCATAGACATATGGAAGTCATCGGGAGTACCGGATATTTCAAGTCACTATCTAAAAACGGCACTGAAGTCAACAGTAGGACAACTGACCCTGTTATTTCGAATGTCACTGGCTAGTGGCACCTTCCCTGGCAACTGGAAAAGGGCATTAGTAGTACCAATAAAGAAGGAAGGTAACAGTAAACTTGTTACCAACCTTAGACCCATATCGCTACTGCCAGTCCCAGGGAAGCTGCTAGAAAAGTTGATGCACTCTGACCTCATGAACTATTGTGAAGTACATAATCTCCTCACGGAAGCACAGGGCGGCTTCAGACCCATGCACTCAACTATAGATACAAATGCTAAATTCACCGACGATATTTATGAAGCCATGAATGAGAAACAATTGTCAGTTGCTGTGTTCCTCGGCCAGAAAAAAGCATTTGACACGGTCAACCACGAAATTCTACTTAAGAAACTATCAAAATGGGGAATAAGGGGCCACACTTTGAACTGGGTTGAAAACTACTTAACGGCGAGGACACAGCGAACAATTGCAAATAATGTCACCTCGGGAGAGAGACCGACCAGGTGTGGAGTCCCCCAGGGCTCCATGCTTGGCCCGTTTTTCTTCCTGATTTATATCAACGACCTGATTAATAAGATTAGTCACTGTAAGTGCAGACTATACGCGGATGACACCGTGATTTACCACTCTGGTTCGGATATCAACGAGGTGTTAACAAGCATAAGAACGGACTTGGAGGGTGTGGTGGGCTGGTGCAACACAAATCAACTAAGCATCAATGAGAAGAAAACAAAGTATATGTTCTTTGGCACGCAGCAGCAACTAAAACAGGCAGCAAAAGTAAACTCAACGCTTACTATAAACCAGGCAGACCTAGACAGAGTCCGTCACTTTAATTACTTAGGGGTATACTTAGACCAAACATTATCAATGTCCAAACATCTGGAAGCAACAATCAAAATATCATCACATAAAGCCTTTCTACTAAACAAAATTCGGAAATTCATAGATATACCCACTGCCATCATACTCTACAAAGCTATGGTCCTACCATACATAGATTATGCAGACATAATCTACTGCTGTGCCCCTGAACATAGACTGCAAAAGCTACAGTCAATTCAGAATAGATGCTTGAGAACCTGTTTACGTCGGTACGATAACACTCCCGTGATTGTGATGCACCAGCTAGCCAGAACGACTAACCTCCGTGCTCGCAGATTAGCCCATCTGAGAAACTATATGTTCAGTCAGAGAGACAATGAATTCTTACTACAAGAGGATAGGGGAAACAACACTAGACAGTTCGACGGACCAGTATTCAAAACTATAAGACCCAAAATAGAACACTACAAATGTAGTGTTATCTATAGGGGAGCACTAGACTGGAACGCATTAAAATCCACGATACGCAAAACTGAAAGTAAAAACTCCTTTAAATATGCCCTGAAGAAATGGGCACTAAGCAAAAACTGGCCCGTCTAACGGTCTAACAGTTGAGCACCGATCACGCTCCACCTGAGTGCCTAGACCACTTACCATGAACAACAACCAAATGATTTCTTGTCAAATGTATATGCCAATTTTGTTATTAATGTAACAGGCTTGCATCCCTGAAGCTACTACCTGAATGTCCTGCAAATACAGTAATACTCTTTTCTTCTTGGTATGGAACACTAAGTTCGACCAAGGATGAAACAATCATGTACCGTACATTTGTATTATCCACACTTGAATTGCATCACAGTAAGGACCGACTATGACTTTACTCTTAAAATACCAAAACCACAATCTGATTACATAATGTAATCACAAACAAGAACTAGGACTCGAGGCGGCTGGAAAGGCTGCATGAACTTTTACCCACGAGTGGTAAATGAACTCTTGTTTCTCACAAACTTATATACTTATGACTGTTACCAAAAACTTATATAAGGTGAATGTAAATCAAATCCTACCTGGGAGTATGATTGAAACGGTTGTATAATCGATGTACTATCCCAGTATAAATAAAGTCTTTTAAAAAAAAAGAGTAAATGATGGTGATCACAAGAGTACACATGTAAAACAGGCTGGTGATGATAAGTTATTTAATTTGTAGTTTTGATCAGAATACTTTTAGAGATGAATGAATACTCTAGAGATGAATGAAGAAAACCTACCTGTTGGTTCTGAGACTGGGAGTTGATGTAGTCCATCTAACACCTGATAAGGTGACAGTCAAGATGTACTACTTTGCGATTTTATCTACTCTTATCACAGCTTGATCAATGATATCAACATGAACATCTTGTTTATTCATTTACTCATGACATCTTTTTTTTTTTTTATAAAAGCGAGCAGTGCTCTATTTATTGACCCAAGGAACATGAAGATGTTATAAGTACATGTGCTCTCTCCCTCGGCGCATATTTGTGTATCCAGAGGACTACATGTGTTCACTCCATCGTCGAACAATACCTGTAAGAAAGTTCCTTAATACCTTAATTCTATCATCATACACCACGTACAAAGTTTGGTTTTCTACCCTACATACGTTCGTTAGTATTGCATGATGCCATACGGGTAGCTCTAGGTTCCCATCATCAATAGGCAGAACAAGCCCAATTTTTTTTTTTTTTTTTTTTTCTCATGACATCTTTTAGATGATAAACAGGGTAAGAATGGAAACAAAAAATGTATAACTTGCATCGCAGTTTTCAGAAATTGACATGTATTTGGATGTTACCTTAATATTAATACATCCATAGAAAAGACAAGTTTCTAGATGCAGCCTTGTTAGTCATCCAAGAGCTCAGGGTTATTGTTTCTTTTATTTCTTTTGAGAGTTAGTTTAACTGCTCTATAAATATTAATAGTGTATAATGGTGTGCTGTTATGTAGGGAATCCCTTAAGGCTTATCATTTCTGTGGACTGTCTGACACACATGATTCTAAATTGTCTACAGTACAAACTCTAGAGTACAGTTCATATCTCATGTCCAATCTCAGATAAGAAAGAAAACATCTCAATCACCAAGTCTCACAGTGAGATGTTCAGAAATTCACCATTTTATGTAGCAAGTCAACACTGCAACAAAAAGGATCGAAATTGGACTCGAAAATGGATTTTCTTTAAATCTCATGTCAAATAAAGCAGAATAGATCTATACAAACACTGTGCAAATACCACCAGTTTATTGCTATATATACGCAATCACGGAAGTGCATGTATCAGCTGTATATCGACTTGTTTTCAAATATATATTTCACACAAGCATATGAGGCTTATACAAGACTGTTTCTTCTTAAATATGGATGCGTCTTGGCTGTATTTCATACCAGGCGTATACGAGAGAAAATATCCTCTGCGCAACATGTATACGTTGGTCGTAAACATGTTATATACTTTTGGAGTATATAACATAAAAAAAGAGGGGGGATGAATGCTGGGTTTATTATTTGCATTTAGTCAGTTGATACCTTATCAGGTTTTATAAAGGTTTTATTAAACAAATTTGTAATATAAGATTGCATTTTTCATATATACACAGACTTTATGACTAATGGCAAATAAAATATGCTACAGTGGTGTCCCCAAGTGGCAGACATCGGAACTATTGGATAGTGGTGTAAATACAACAGAATCAGGTGTTTATATCACGTATATAAGACCGCAACATGGATATGTATATATGCCAATAGATAAGATGTATACATGACGCAAAATAGGTCAGCCTTGTATACGCAAAAGCATACCTGTATACGCCATTCGCATACCTACGTAAAGTGGTTAGTTTTGTGCAGTGGAAGTATATGATGGATCTCCTTCTTACTGTATAATGATGGCTTAAACCTGGGAGCTGTTTCAAAAGTCGGGAGGGTGCTAAACGAGAGTACTCACCCCCAAAGCGAGAGCTAACAATGGCACTTGAAGCGTCGCTGTCGAGATGGAGGTGCCGCTTGCTATTGGGTATTGGTACCGGTTTTGCTACCGCTTTGATTCAAAGTGCCGCTCGGTGTTGCGACCTCACGCTTTGAAATGCGACGTGCCGCTGGCGAGACCTCACTCGACTTTTGAAACAGCTCCCTGGTATACCTTTGTACCAAATCCGTTGTAGACTCTTCTCATTTGTCTACTTGACGCTTTATGTGTTCTCCTAAGCAACTATAAGATTGACCGCCATACCCTCATACTTCATCTCATTGATTTATCCTTGGATACCCGTACCTTACACTGGAATTTGTACATCAATTGTGTGGTGCTAACATGATTTAGGAAGACAAAATGAAACCATGTCCTCTGCAGATGTTTATATATACGTTGGGCATAAGCAGCATGATCGACATTGTATGGAAGAAAAAAAAAAAAACTTTGAAAGTAACTTTATGTACAATCGGAACTGTGGTAGAGATATGAACAGCTGAAATGCAAGCTGAAGGATTTAACATGGATTAAAATGTATAGACATCATCATACGAAAGCTGTTATCAATGCGAAAATGCTATGGTTTTATAGATGGATATTTAATGACCGTAAGTACTGCTAGGTGATTTGTTGTCAAGGAACAATCTATTAATTTGATAACCTTGCATTGGACCAGACCCATGCACAAATAATGAGATTATAAAAATGTATAAGTAAGACTGTGAGCTACTGTATAGCAGAACTATTTGCATATCGCTTATGAAACACCCAGCTGTGGGTCAGCACTCAGGCACCGACAGTGAAGGCCAGTGGGATGGATCATTTGGGCCAGTGGGCCAGTACCTGCACACCCACTGTCCCACTTAGCAGGGATGGATCATTAGGGCCAGTAGGTCAGCGCCAGCACACCTACTGTCCCACTTAGCAGGGATGGATCATTAGGGCCAGTAGGTCAGTGCCTGCACACCTACTGTCGCACTTAGCAGGGATGGATCATTTGGGCCAATAGGTCAGCACCAGCACACCCACTGTCCCACTTAGCAGGGATGGATCATTAGGGCCAGTAGGTCAGTGCCTGCACACCCACTGTCCCACTTAGCAGGGATGGATCATTTGGGCCAGTAGGTCAGTGCCTGCACACCTACTGTCCCACTTAGCAGGGATGGATCATTTGGGCCAGTAGGTCAGTGCCTGCACACCTACTGTCCCACTTAGCAGGGATGGATCATTTGGGCCAGTAGGTCAGTGCCTGCACACCCACTGTCCCACTTAGCAGGGATGTATCATTTGGGCCAGTAGGTCAGCACCTGCACACCCACTGTCCCACTTAGCAGGGATGTATCATTTGGGCCAGTAGGTCAGCGCCTGCACACCAACTGCCCCCCTTAGTTTGGGTCAGTAGGACAGGTCATTTTGGTTAGTAGGACAGAGTGTTGAGAGTGAGCATTTGGGACAACAACCTTGACACTCTGATGCATGCAATCTCAATACCAGCTATATTAGCCAGCTGCACCCATCATTCGGGGTTCGTAGTGAGAAACCTGTTACTACCTTTAAATTACAAATAAAGAAGCATTTTAAGTATCTTTATGACCAGATCTTATCTGTGAAGGGCTGACACAGCCAAGAAGTTCTCTACCCACTACATCCTCCATGGACTTGAGCTACAGTATTCCAGTGATAACTTACTTCAGTTCTAGGACTATACCAACTACAGTCGACAGAATATACACTCTACATACTCTCCTACTCTCTTATCATATCAGACCAGTGCTGGTCTACAGACCAGCCCAACATCATCCTTATGATTGTTAGTTATTTCATCCAGGAATCTTAATTATCATATACTTATAACCAAACACTCAATTGCTTGCTATGTGATATTTCAATTCATATCAAGGATGTTTTCAAATCAAAGCTGAAAGATTCCAATCATAGTTGGCCCTGAGACACATTTCAGACAGGTTGGGAACTCCTCTACAAAAAATCTGGCCCCCAATATATTGAGTTCTCATTTTCGTTGGTCAGTGGTGGCCAACAACTGCACATTGGTGTCTGAAAATCGGTAAAGGTGCAGTATATGCCTTGTTTCTGCTGCATTTAATAGGTCCATACTGACACTGTCCTTGCATAATCTGTGCACAATTAATTGATGAGCACTTCTCCATATGCCTGTTTCCATTCACCGATCTTGCATCGGTGGTTCCCGACTGCAGATTGGTGGCAAATAGTTTTATTGGTGCAAAAAGCCAGGTGCCATATGCTGTCGCAGGTAATCAACACCTCTACAACCTCTATAAAGATGATCCAGGACATCAACAAGTCCGACAAGATGTACAAAAATATATACATAGCCCAAAGGCAGGTGAAGATGAGGTAGATGAGAAACGTATAATGCAGCTGAACACTCATTTTGTTAAGATGACATAAGAACTGTAGTAGTTATGACAGCTAGGTGTAAAGAGAAGTCTTAATTCTTCGTTTGTATATTCCAATACTACACCTCTGAGTGTCTCCACTAAGACAATTCCAAATTTGCATTCTTCTATACACAGGACTTTTTCTGAAGAAACCGGTGTTTGGACGCCTTATTTTCAAGCCAACCTTATAATCTCCCCATGTACAAGGGTTTACAGTAAGATCCATACATTTACTAAACTTGTGCATATAATTATATAATAAATATTTCCGTCGTTTGTCGAGAAATTGTTCCCCACAATCACGATGCAACGATGTGACACTCCTCTCACCCTTTACAGTTTTCGTGCATATCCTCAGGCTTATATGAGGGTAGGACTAGGCGTGTTGGTGCTACCCCTATCGCATTTACGACCACAATGTAGAGAGTGTACGGGTAGGCGAACTGGAATTCTTGTTGTTGTCAACCCCGAATCCGTGATTCCCATTGGTCGACGTCAGAGGCTCTTCCGTCAACGTTGTCGCTGTTCTTTTGTTACACCCTCGGCGGCTTTTTTTCCAACACAATCCGTAAAGGTAACGCGAACGAAAAAATTATCACAACTATCCTCAGGCTTATACACACACACTGCTACAGCAGGCACAGTGCAGCCATGAACCAACATTCATTCCCTTCTAGTCAGAAGGGACCTGCACTTACCAGGGGGCCGTTGAATGGTTTAGCATCAGGCCCATGTTGTCTTAGCTGGCTCACTACTGCCACCTAGTGTACTACTCCAACAAACCAAGCTCGGTGGCCAAGTGGTCAGGGTGTTCGCCTCGATCATGGGAGGTCGTGGGTTCAAACCCCGGCCGGGTCATACCAAAGACTTACACAAAAATGGTACCCACTGCCCATTCGGCTTAACACCCGCCATAAGAATGAGGAGTAGGGGTCTAGGGCCCGAGTGGAAGAACGGCCATATAGCCGAATTCGGTGATTGTCTGACACAATATTCACATAAAAATTGCCAAAAAAAAACAAAGACCTCATAAAACTTTCCGTACATTCCTTTTTTTAAGCAACATTCATGGAGGAATATAGTATGGACAAATTCACCAATTTGGCTATACAGCCATTCTTCCTCACAGGCCCAGCCCCCGATATATCTTTATGGGGGAATATTGTGTGTACACATTCATCAAATTCGGCGATACAGCCGTTCTTCTACTCGGGCCCTAGCCCCCGACTCCTCATTCTAATGGTGGGTGTTAAGCCGAATGGGCAGTGGGTACCATTTTTGTGTAAGTCTTTTGTATGACCCGACCAGCATTTGTACCCCTGAGCTCCCATGCTCAGGCAAATACTCCTACCACTTAGTCACTACTCACCATACATTCTCACTCACATACACTTCAACCCTCCTCATTCAACTAGTCCATACCATATCAAATTTTACCCACCCACCCAACACCATTTTTATTCATATTTTAATATATGAATTATTTAAGGGTATAAAATCTAGTCCTATAAAATATTTACCTCTTATTCAATTTGTATCAATTTTTAATAAATACACTTAATGTTGAATACTTTTATCACCTAGATAAAATTGATAAATATTTTATTCACCCAGACCCCATCTTCTTTTATTTCACTAGCTAGGTGAGAAGGTAGTGATAAAATATGATAAAAAAGATCATAGATGTGTCTTTGTTGCCAAAATGTAGTATAAGAAAATACATTATAAGGGTTTTTTTGTTTTTTTTTAATAGAATTTCTTTATTGACCTTATATGTTTACAATTGATCATCATATATTTGAATACAGTTTTTTTATTTAAAAAAATTCCTAGATGCTGTCAACGGATTTATCCAGATCCAGACATTCTAAAAAATATTTGAATACAGACGCTGTCAAATAAAGGGGTGTGAGTGTCAGCCATATATAGTTGGCTGTTTTTCATCACCCTGCCCTCGGGTAGAATATGTCCCTTTCTTTATATCAATTTTAATGATTGAGCCAATCCAAGGCTGACATAGATAGTCCGTATACAACACACTAAAAAAATCTCGTTTCAGGTTAAATGATTTTGTTTCATTGAAGCATAGTAGGGTAGATATAATGGCTTCTAACCTAGCAGAGATCCTCAAATTTCGGGGTATACATTTGTAATCGCTCAATACCAAGTTCCAGTAAGAGACCCTACATATAAAACCATATCCAAAATTACCATCATGTATACAGAAAAAACAATGTTATACGCAAATTATACAGTTTGATGGATAGAATCCTTCATATTTCTCTTGGTAATTGATTTGAACTGGGTAAATGAGTCAGTATTCCGCAACAATGCAGGTAAGTTATTCCAGTTACTCCAGAGGATATGAGCCTTTCATGATATGAGAAACTCAAAGGTCAATGCTGGCATGGTGTAGCGTGTTCAATTTGTAAATGTCATCCATTTGTCTTCCAGTGTGGCGTTTCACTCGTTATGTACGATACGATGGCTGGACGATACAATCTATCGAACAATATACAACCTTCGGGCGATCCAGGTTTGTTACAGAAAAAGTTTGTAGGAAAACATGTGAATTGTTTGTACAAATTGTCATATCTTTGACATACTTAGAAGGAAACCTACAAGATGAAAATAGCTTGGTCCGTACTCCACCGAGTTTGACTGCAGAGTAATTCACGAAGCGAAGCTGAGTGAATTATGTAGCAGTCAAACAAGGTGGAATGCAGACCAAGTTATTTTCATCGAGTGGGTTTCTGATTTTATCTCACCCCAAATAACATTGTTTATTGATGAAATGAATCACCAAATTAGCCATTGAGTATTGGTTACACGAACCTCACAGCCGTGGAGTATGAGTTCCTAATGTTAAGCCTATGGAGTAAAATACTGGGGTGAGATGAATGCTACAGGACGATAGGTCTACTATATGTAGTTATGCACTCTCCTCCCCACACCAACATGCACATGCACCTTCATACCACTGCACGAAAACCACTATTTTACATTTATATACGCCATCGCGATAACGCACATATTGGCTGAATATAGACTTGTTTTCATTTATATACGCCTCTTATCCACGTTTGCGTTTCGGGCGTCTACGAGGTAGTTTCCATATGTACACACGCGTGACTTGGCTGTCTTTCACGCCTGGCGTATCCAAGATAAAACATGCTCTGTGCGATATATATATACGCCAGGCGTATATATGATACAAAAAACAAAAGAAAATTGCGACCCGCGGCCCGCCCCGTCCTGTGGGTGTTGGTAGAGGATGCACCAACACTGACCCGCCACCCGCGACCTCCCAACCCCACCCCCTAGATGCAAAGATCGGAACTATTGGATGGTGGTGTATATACAACGGAATCAGGCGTATATATGACGTATGTGAGACCGCACCATGGACATGTATATACGCCACTAGATAAGGCGTCTATGAGATGGATAACAGGTCTAACTTCTAGATGCAAAATCCTACTGTTAGACGCGTTTCGCATACATATGTAAAGCGGTAGGTTTCGTGCAGTGTACATTCCTTGCCCTCTGCAGTGTGGTGTCCATACACACATACACTGCATCCCTTCACCTCATACCACACACACTATAAAACCACCCCTCTCATAAGATCTCACACTCTCTAAGTGGTATTCTGTACTCTCACTATGCTCTATGGAAGAAGAATTCTTAACAAACTACGCTGAGAGCCTTGATAATCCACTGACCTGCCTCCTGTGCTAAAGAAGTACTCACCAGTTTCATGACAAAAGTGTTAGACAGACATGAAAAGTGGCACCATCAGTGCAAGCAAGAATGGACAAAGCAAAGTCACATTTCATAACGCATGTCACATCTATTGTCATGTTGTGTCACAATGTTGCGAACAGTGACACTACAGCGCCACTTGTGCTAGCGCTACTTGTGTTGTCACAAAACTAGTGAACCCCAATCTGTCTGTATGGTGTCACAGACGCCATCTTGACATGTCAGGAAACTAGTGAAACAGGTCCCAGATTAGCAACATCACTGCACGAAACTAACCACTTTATATATATATGCATGTATATATATGCGAACAGCATATATAGGTATGCTTTCGCGTATACAAGGTAGTCGTATTCCCCATGTGTTTACGCCTTATTTTTTGTTGTATATACATGTCCATGGTGTGGTCTTATATATGTCATATATACGGCTGTTCTGTTGTATTGATTCCACTTTCGAGTAGTTCTGATCTGTGCCACTTGGGGACACCACTGTGAGCATATTTTTTTTTTTATTTTTTTTTTTTATTCAGGTAACAAAAAATAGACAACTTACAATCGCCTATTGGCGTTCTTCCTTGTAGCGGTCATAACAAGACATCACAGGACAATACATTACAATTGTTGCTCGATATAACTAATATACAACGTTTCTCAGGTCATATGACCTTTCATTTGCCACTAGTCATTAGGTGCTTGGTATATGGAAAATCCAAGGTTATATTATAAATTCTAATTATAAAATTGTTCTAAAACCCTATTTATTATCTCTTCATTTATTACATATAATAAACGCTGCATTCTTTGGTTTTTAAACGTGTTTTTTTTAATAGATTTTAATTTCAAACACCATTTCTATGTGTGGGCAGTCAGGTTTACTATATAATGGCCCTGTTCAGACTCGTAGTTGAATCCTGAAATCATATGTGCGAGAATACAGATGGAAACGTGATAATATCCGGTAAAACGTAAGACCACCAGAATTAGTGAATTTTGTTGTACTGACTAGCGACTTCGTCGATTCCTATTTGGCTACTCCCTAACCCCCCCCCCCCAACCCCCAACCCCTGTTAACGTTTACTGCCATCCTGCCCCCTTGTGGGTGAATGGAAAACCATCGTAAACTCGTGGTCATCATTTCGTATGACACAGGTGCTTGAGCTGATCATCAGCGATCAGAACAGTATGGATTGACACCAGCGAAAGGGTGTGATCTCATCTCTTTCTCTCAAGCAAAGGAGATCAGAGAACTACAGTTCTAAATTTTTGTATTAGTATGGCGAAAAACAAATCCCAAGGATAGAAATATATCTGTGTAAAGAAATACAAAAAAGAGTAGCAGGATTCAGTTAAGTACAACACGAGAATCTCACTCTCGTGGCCCTTCAGTCTCCAACCCTAGATCGGGTTCACTCTGTCTCTATGTGCGGGAAACACTCCAAACGGATTCTACCAGAATCATAGTTTTTTAGATATAGTAGGTAAATATAAAAATAATTCAGTATATATCAAGATCAGGTTTATTTGACTCATGGTTATGCCCCTGGCTAGTTAGTGTGTGAGGCTATCGTGTACTGCTGACTCCACACACTTTTTTTTTTGGTAAGATTATTTATTGTGGATAAAAGACAAGTACAGGCAATACAACAATTTTAACTTCAATGCAATATCATAACCACAATAAGGCAGTGAGGCATCAGCCATTCTTAGGCTGTTTTTCATTGCCTAACCAGCAGTAAGAGAGCAGCTTTATGAATTCAAAATATAGTCTGATACATAACTTTATTAATAGTTAAAGGCAATCAAACTAGAGTATCAGCTATAGGCAGTCAGGTTGTATCTATTCTATTCATATCCATACGACAACAACAAAATCTGTAGAAGGGCCGAGGAAAACAATGGTAGAAAGTGTAAGAGAAATGTAATATTGTGAATCAGCCAAAACAACAATAAGTGTAAAACCACCCAATTTGTTACTACGAAAGAAATAAAGTCCTCTCAAAAAAATAAAATAAACAAAAACCAGTTCAAGGCATATTCCGTTAAGAGCTGATAAGGAGATTTATAATTATAGAAGCGTGGAAGTAGTCTTCATCAAGTACAACATGAAGTATCTCCCCACAACGTGGATATCTCTGGCGATTATAGTTAAGTTAAATGGAAATATACTCTGCCCATCCCAGACATTAATTAAGGGTTCTTATACCATCATTATAGGACCCACAACAGTACAGTATAGTGGCTAGTTATTGCCAGTTACCTATTTATATATCTCATTACATATATATGTATTTATTTAAAATGGTCTACAGTTAATAATTATTTTCCTAAAGATAATTATTCACAATCGAAGATAAACACCCGAACCAGACCTGCACAGGAAACATCACCTACACATCATATAGTTTGATCAGAAATATTAGTTACTATCGGAAAACCAAATGAGTTTTAATATTGGCTCTGTATGCCACGACTGGTATGTTTTAGTTCCTATATCCACCTAACTGTCATATAAATTTCGAAACCAAATTTCAAAGGGAAGTGTGAATTCACGGTGTTCTACTTTTTTAGATAATAACGCGACATTCACTGAACGCTAAACGAAGTTGGGAACGGTCATTAAGTATATACAACATTGGTGGGCGATTATAACTCTATTTCCTTTGGTGTATTATTTTTCTTGATATATAAATGGCTTTTGGGATGGGTCTGGTTTCATAAATCACTCGTAATATGCTCTAACATGCTATCAAATATTTGAATGGGGGCTTTGAGCTCAACTGGAATTTTTTTCCTAGTAGCTAAATTTCTGGTCTCTGATTGGTCAATCTATTGGTCATGTGATAACAATTCCGTATGCCACTACTGGGATATAAAACTCTGTATGTTAAGCCTATGGGATTTTATATTAGGGGTAGGATAATTACCAATATCCAGCTGATATGTAATCGGATAAACACAAAAGCCTTCTGACGTAAGTATCTATTCGATTCTATCCAAATTCATAACATAGTACTTGTAATAGTGATGCATTAAACAGATCGGTCTATATTTCATATTGATTGGCACTTCTTCACCCAGGCCTTACTCAATATCTTCATGATTCATCCTGAACTGAAGAAAGATAGGATGAAGTTACATATCTAAGAGGCTGACTGCCTGGGTACCAATTTGATATCATATTGGTGTGGCTGAATGACAAACCCAAGCTTGTAGTCTCGTGGGTCATGTTTGGGGATGTCATTTGGCCCCGCTGGCAGAAATTGGTACTTCTGGAGGAGTGACGTTATCAGCAAGAAGAGTCGGTTCTTGGCCAGGGTCTCTCCAATGCAAACCCGTCTGCTCGCACCAAATGCTAGAAGTCTGAAAAATCATATCATTTTCTTCTTCTTTTAATCATTATTCCAAAAATATTGTCATAGCATTGGTGTTATATACTGAGATTCTGGAAAATAAGATCATAATGATAATAAACTTGAAGTTTATATTAAAGTTTAAAGTAAAACATAATTTTTTTTTTATATGCATAATTTAAGAAGAGTCTCATGAGGGAGCTTTGATTGAAGGCAAGATATATTGTACTTAAATGCTAACTCTGTAGGTGTGATATTGTATACAAGGGGACACATTTGCGTATTGCTCATGCTGTGTTTGTCAGTTATATTCCTGAATCAAAATATTGCATAACTATTGTTTTTACCTCTTCCTGTTGATGTGATCAGCGGGCACAAGTGACCCGTCTTCATCGAGGAATCTCTCCGGCTTAAACTCCCAGGGATCTTCCCAGTACTCTGGATTGTGGTGTAACTTCCACAGATTGAAGATAACCTAGAACATGAAGTACTAAATTCAAGTTTGATTGATTCTATTTTGCTATTCAACATGCTTGTGAATAATTTTCTTAGATAATCCCATTTTGAGATGCTCAAACATGTTATTTTGGTCATATTAAAGCCAGGGCTAAGTGTTTTTCAGTTGTGCCAATCTTAGGGGTCTCAGCCATCGATTGACCGTTTGGGGTGATTTAGGTGTTTTTCAGTAGCGACTGAAAACCCTCCCCCCCCAAATTCTGTTCTGTTGGTATGTAAATATGTAGGTGAAAGATTGTCTATCAGCACTTAGGAAAAGGTATTGAATGATAAAAATTTAATTTCTAAAAACCTCAGTGTCCTTTGGGATGTCATAGCCATTGATAGTTGTGTCTTCTGTGGTGCTGTGTGGTATATTCAAAGGAAATATTGATGAGTAGCGAAGGATTTCAAAAATAGCTGCATCAACATAAGGTAATGCCTTCCTGTCAGATAGCCGCGGAGTCCTGTCAGACAACTCAGTGATAATGATGTCTGCAATCTTCTGTTGGAGTTCTGGTTTGTTGACCATGAGAGCAATGAATGCATGCATCGTTACAGATGTTGTAACCGTCCCTTTAATAACAATCAAAGGAACATTAAAGATATAGCTGGGGAAGTTAGGATTTGTTATCTTTTTCATTAGTTCTCTTTCATTCACTTTTTTCATGTTACTATTGACTTTTTTGTGCTTGTAGGACGATTAGGATAAGGATGCAGCGCAAGGAATTAAAAACGAAAACAGAAACTGGCTAACAATCAGCCATGGAGTTACTCAGTAAAACCATTGAATAAATGCATTTAGCAATGTTCTAAAATCTTCTTGTTGTCAGCATGCTTGTTTTTAGCTAGGAGGCCATTTAGTAAACCATGATGAATTGGCTTTTATATACCACACATCTGAATCTATACTTAATGAATCAAATCTGTTAATCAAACATTTGGCAAATGTATTTTCTTGCCAACATGATACTGTCCATTGCTAAAAGATGGATAATTTATGTTAATCTCACCTGCAAAAATTAGATTGTGGTTGATGCCATAGATATCATGATCTGATAGTCTGTGCAGGGTTTGCTTTTTCACTGCCGTCTCTTGTTGATCTAACAAATAATCAATCACACAAAGTGGATTCTGCCGCTCATGAAGGACCTGTATGCAAGAATTATATATCAACTGGCATTACATATTTCAGGTAATGCATTTTTAATGATTATTTTACATTCTTTATAGAAACATTCCTTAAGTCAATTGAATATGTAATTTCAGTGACATATGAATACTATTTTCCTATATGCACTCACCCTCCGATTCTCCACCTCTTGAGCTAACCAGTGATAAGTCCTTTTCGCTACGTTCACCAATTTTGTATAGATTCTATTTGGAAAATACTTCAGCCATGGGAAAATGTCAAGTAAAACTCCAGGTCCTGTTGGTTGAACAAGTTCTGCCCCATCCTCCCATGCCGTCATTAAAGTTCTCACTTTCTGTGATTCAACCTTATGACCATACAACTAAAGGATCAAGAGAAAGAACCATTAAAGGAAATAATTCACATGTCAACTCCTCATGCAAAAAAGTAGTTGTTACACATCAATCATTTGTCATGACCATTTATGTCTTAAGGGTAAACATCATCTCTGGGCAAACTATGTGAAATTGTTTACAGCAATTTTCCTTTACACATTCCTTAAAGTATAGCTTACCAAGGACAATGTTGCAAATTAGGCTAACCTGCTAAACTAAAGGTATCAACTAGAAAATGCAAACTATTGAAACATATACATTTTAGAACCCTGATATAGTACAGGATCATCCCTTTACAATTTAGAAAACACAGATATATAAAGCCTTGTCATTAATCTGAAGTCGGAGATATATTCCTAAATGAGAAGCATGGACAATAAAGTACTCAAAATGTACAATTGTTACTTACTATTGAGGTCATTATGCCAGAGACACACCGATGTACTACTGGGTAGACGTCAACGGGGCCACTCTCTGCTTCCTCCTTCAGCTCTTTCATCATGTCATCAATCAGGTCTAAGGTGATCATCTCCAGATTCTCCAGGTTATCGCCATACATCTAAAGTGTGGTGAAGTCTACATTACATCCACCTTGTCATATTTAGTTAATTATTCACTCATACTTCATTGTTTAATCCTAAAATCACCATATGCTGCTACCTTGGCAGGAGTGGTACCACAGCACCTCCTAAGGTGTTTGTTTATACCACCAAAGCAGGGCCCTGTTTTTCAGTCACGACAATCGTTATGGGCGACGTGTTTTTGCCGTCAGTGTTCGATAGACACAACACTTTAGTGAATAGGCGATATGTTGTGAGTTTAAGAGGCGTAGGGCAGCCAAACGTGTTTTTCAGTCACGACAATCGTGGGGTCACGTGATTGAAAATGTCGCCCAAATTGTCGTTGGTTCGTGACAGCTATGGACATGTCGTACAGAATGCACAACTTCACTTACCCAAGGAATTAAGCGATGAAATTTTAGCACGAGTAAGGTATACATATAATCGATAAATGTCCCAAATATGGAGAAAATCGGCCACACCGTTCCGAAGATATCGGGGTTTGAATTTTGTCATAGCAAATCTGCTCTGGTGGCCAGTGTAACCCTACCATTACGAGCACTTCCCGCCGGCCTCCGGGGGGAGACAAAAAGAAGAGCCGAAACCCCACCGCAATACGGAGGGAGTGAAAAAGAACAGCGACCAACGATAACGCACAGAGGGAGTGAAATATTCAAACGCCAATAACTTTGGACCGCTATGGCTGATCTTCTTCATATTTGGAATGACTATAGTTTATATGTATCCCTTACTCGTATAAAAATTTCATGGCTTAATTCCGGGAAGTGGAAAAATCCTCTATATACGCACAGTGATGTGTTATAGAACCTAAGACAGTTCTATACTTGTCGTGACGCCCGACAGTTTTAGCAGCGATCGTGAGTGGCGCACTACAATCGTGTCTATAGAACAGCAGCCATTTTGTGTCTTCCAGAATGTCGTGGAATCGTTGGACGATCATACAGTATCATTGGTCGACGATGTCATTACTGAAAAACAGGGCCCAGGCTTCTACCAAAAACACCTTAGTACCAACAGTGTGTTTTGTGGAGTTGCAGTTTGCGACCTTGTTTTTACGTTGAGGTTGTTAGAAATTGTTCTCCATTCTCTTTGTGCAAAATATCTGTAGTTTTACGTTTTAAGTGAATAAAAACAAATGTCTAATCATTTAAACCAATACCCCTTTAATACTGCTGTACTGCACTGGTTACCAAATTGAGCCTCAATTTCCCTGTGGCAATGAGACAGGCCAGTAAAATTGGCTATTGTCTGTGATCGCATGCATATGGACCATTTCTTCATGTATCAGAATGGGATTTATTCAAGGTTGTTCCATCATTTCCTAGAGACATTTCATGGCTACAAAGTAAGTAATCCTAGCGTTCTTAGATGAACTAATACCAGTTATAAATAAACCTATGGTGCAGCCTGCCAGCTATGTATATCAAACAATCATGAGGCTAATATGAAGACAGCACCACTAAACAAAACTATAGTAGATCTTTCTAGACTTTACCTCAGATTCCACTTAGATTTCCCTGTATCAAATGTAATCAAAATGTACCTGAAGTGCTTGCATGGCTGTTTTCTTCATATACACCCATTTAGGGGAGTAAGTTGTGAAGCCGATATCATCAGTGTCATTCTGGAGGATTCTCATCCTGTTTAGCATCATGCGACCAGCAAAGGTGTTTGCTCGGGTCACTAATGCTTCATGTATAGTTTTGAAGTCATTAAGAACTACAGTATCCTGACCCATTGCCTGCAACAAATGCACTTATTTGAAAAGCACATTATAGATGATAGATGATAGGCTAATAGATTGATATATGATCTTATTAGACTGTTAGTTGTGCAGTAATAAACAATATAGAAGTAGAAGAAAGCAATGATATAAACAAGATACACACTTCTCTATTGGAAAAGAAGTTTTGAAACACTCATAACTTTTGAAACCCTCATCTGTTAGGTAGAGAGTCTTTATGTCAGGTGATAGTTTACAGTTAGGAGCTCTAAGACAGTGGTTCTTTCCTGGCAGCTGAGTGAATGACTGAGCTATTATCTAGTAGCATGCAACATGAAGCCTCATTTATCTCAGTATGAGTTACTTTAAGCTCTATGAGCACAAACATTAGGCAGTTTAGTCTCAAATCTTAGAGAGCCCCTAATTTTTCCTATAATATATGAACGTATAGTTGTTAAAATCTGATCCTTACTTTAAATCTGAAGACATCTCCAAATTCTTCTGACCACTTGGTAAGAGTTTCATGAGGTAGATTTTTGTCAAATTCAAAGATATTTCCAATAAACGGCAAACCAGAAGGTCCCGGTGGAAGCTTGTATTTTTTTCTCAAGATGAACTTCACCACAAACAGCAAAGTCAGGGCACCGCCAATCAAGGTCCACATGATCAGCATTCTTAAATTAGTCAAAACAGAGCTATTAGGAACTATGTAAGCAATAATGTAGCGTTAAGTAAGGCTACTTATCATTAAATAACTATATCAAATACTCAGTATACGGTTCCTAAGAAATACATAATCAAATATTGAGGAACAACAGTTTATGATGTGCTTGTTTGCAACTTAGGCAAATTTCTTAATTTCTTGTATACACCTATATCATATTATAGCTGTGTGGTACAACCTTTTGTTTTGGAAATCTCTCAAGAATGTTAATTATTACTCTTAATGTATACATTTGATTGCCCTTGCCATTTTACTCATGACTTGAAAGACACAACAGAAAAGAATCACTGACAGCATGATGTGCATCACTGTTCCGATGCAATATGCCACACATCGATAGGCTACGATCAGAATTTTCAGGAACCTTCCGATTCTCCGTGATTTAGCTGTTTCTAATCATAGTTTAAAGGAAAGTATACCATGGTGCATTAGTATTGGTAGGTGCAGGGTCTAATAAGCCATGGAAATGGAACCTAAAGTGCCTAAATGGGGGCAGTTCACTGATATTTTGTCGTCCGTGAGGCTAGATGATTCGACATATCCAATTATAACTTGTTGTGGGCATCAGGGACCTGTTTCAGTAGTTTCGTGACAAGTCTAGATGGCGTCTGTGACACCATACGGACAGATCACAAGATTGCAGTCGATGACACACGGAGTTTCACTCACTTCTCGTAGGAATTAAGCAATGACACTTTAACATGAGTAGGGGATACATATAACCTATAATCGTTCCAAATATGAAGAAGGTTGGCTACTCCGATTTTCTGATATTTGCTAGTCTTTTTCCGCTGTTGCTTGCACTGTTGGTGCCGCTGTTGATGCCTGTCTTGGCCTAATGTCACGAGACTACTGAAACAGGTCCCAGCATTATCTCCGATACAAAATCTCACCACTTCCCATGCTCCAGCTCACAGAAGTTTCATGCCCTCTGTGAGAACCTGGAGTGTTTGATGTATGTATTAAGAATACCACAGGGTGCCTCCTAACAGGTCCTCGCTCCAGATAGAGATTAAGGCCCAACTGTTTGCACTGCCACCCCCAGCATTTGAACCGTCCCCTTTCTTTGTTTGGACTGACCCTTGGATAGGGTATATAAAGAAGCAGATTTCCAATCACAGCTCACTTGGAACCAAGACACTGTGGTGTCAACATCTCCAGGCTGCTCAGCATTACCACCACTACAGTAAGGAGGCTTGAAGACCATAAGACATTAGGCTACAGATGCCTTTGCTGAGGGAGGGTTGGGCTTCTCCATGAGCTGCTATCACCCCAACACTACAGGAACAGTGACTGATGACTACTACCACCATATGCCACTGCTTTTGGATCATCTACATCAACAAGTTAAAGAGATATTTGACAATAACTGAAGGTCATAGACTGTGAGTACTGCTATAACAAAGAGGACTTGATTCATATGAACACTACAGAAGTGAATGTGATTTTATATGTTGATGAGAATTGTTATGTAACTGCATACTTTGTTATAACATATGTTATAAATACATATATGTGTATGTATATCTGTCTTCTTAGAATCTGAATTCTCTTTTCTGTCATTGGGTTAGCTAGTCTATATAATTAGGCCTTAGCTACTGCACATGACAAGTGTCACGGCAGCCTCCTGATAAGTCTCTGGTATTAACCCTGATATGTTCCGACCCCACACCATGCTCCATCATGCATGGACAGCAGCCATCTACAGGGGGAGGGGTAGGACACAGCGACTAAGACCAGTCTACAGGGGTAGGACACAGCGACTAAGACCAGTCTACAGGGGTAGGACACAGCGACTGAGACCAGTCTACAGGGGTAGGACACAGCGACTGGGACCAGTCTACAGGGGTAGGACACAGCGACTGAGACCAGTCTACAGGGGGAGGGGTAGGACACAGCGACTGAGGCCAGTCTACAGGGGGAGGGGTAGGACACAGGGACTGAGACCAGGTTTCAGGGGGAGGGGTAGGACACAGCGACTGAGGCCAGTCTACAGGGGGAGGGGTAGGATACAGTGACTGAGGCCAGTCTACAGGGGGAGGGGTAGGACACAGCGACTGAGGCCAGTCTACAGGAGGAGGGGTAGGACACAGAGACTGAGGCCAGTCTACAGGCGGAGGGGGAGGACACAGGGACTGAAGCCAGTCTACGGGGGGAGGGGTAGGACACAGCGACTGAGACCAGTCTACAGGGGGAGGGTTAAGACACAGGGACTGAGGCCAGTTTACAGGGGGAGGGGTAGGACACAGGGACTGAGACCAGTCTACAGGGGGAGGGGTAGGACACAGGGACTGAGGCCAGTCTACAGGGGAGGGGTAGGACACAGCGACTGAGACCAGTCTACAGGGGGAGGGGTAGGACACAGCGACTGAGACCAGTCTACAGGGGGAGGGGTAGGACACAGGGACTGAGACCAGTCTACAGGGGGAGGGCTAAGACAAAGGGGACTGAGGCCAGTCTGAAGGGGGAGGGGTAGGACACAGCGATTGAGGCCAGTCTACAGGGGGAGGGCTAAGACACAGGGACTGAGACCAGTCTGCAGGGGGAGGGCTAAGACACAGGGACTGAGACCAGTCTGCAGGGGGAGGGGGAGGACACAGGGACTGAGGCCAGTCTACAGGGGTAGGATACAGCGACTGAGGCCAGTCTGCAGGGGGAGGGGTAGGACACAGCGACTGAGACCAGTCTACAGGGGGAGGGCTAAGACACAGGGACTGAGACCAGTCTACAGGGGGAGGGCTAAGACACAGGGACTGAGACCAGTCTGCAGGGGGAGGGGGAGGACACAGGGACTGAGACCAGTCTACAGGGGGAGGGCTAAGACACAGCGACTGAGACCAGTCTACAGGGGGAGGGTTAAGACACAGGGACTGAGCCCAGTTTACAGGGGGAGGGGTAGGACACAGGGACTGAGACCAGTCTACAGGGGGAGGGATAGGACACAGGGACTGAGACCAGTCTACAGGGGGAGGGGTAGGACACAGGGACTGAGACCAGTCTACAGGGGGAGGGGTAGGACAAAGGGACTGAGACCAGTCTATAGGGTGGGGGGGAGGACACAGGGACTGAGGACAGTCTTCAGGGGGAGGGGTAGGACACAGGGACTGAGACCAGTCTACAGGGGGAGGGGTAGGACACAGGGACTGAGACAAGTCTACTGGGGGAGTGTTAGGACACAGGGGCTGAGACCAGTCTTCAGGGGAGGGGTAGGATGCAACGACTGAGACAAGTCTACTGGGGGATGGATAGGACACAGCGACTGAGACCAGTCTACAGAGGGAGGGGTAGGACACAGGGACTGAGACAAGTCTACTGGGGGATGGATAGGAAACAGAGGCTTAAGCTAGTCTACACAAACACCTTCCAACTCACTGACAACATGAGCGCTGAACCGTCAATGTAGCACACAAACCCAGCACTCTGACCTAGAAGGTCATCCATAAAATGTTCACACTATAGGGAGTAAATATATTTTCTCTAAATTAATGTAAGGGACATGCTACTGCCATGCTTTGAATATAATATTCCTCAATGTAACATCGAACATGACTGACTCAAACAGTTATTCCAGTTTACAGGAAATACTTACAAAATATTGGACAGTTGATGTTTCAGTTTGATTGACAACATTTTTGAATCACCATATAAACTGTTGTTTCACCTACAGCATTCTAATTGGATATATTTTAACAGCACTTTTGTATAGATTTGTTAGAGATCTATGAAAATGACAAAGTACCTTAAAGTCCCAACCTTAGTAGACAGAGGAAATGTCCCCAGGATACTTGTGTGTGCGGCAAAGGTCCACTGTAGTCTGTCACCAGCACTCTACTGGCTTGCTCTTTGTATAGATTTCTTAAAGATCTATGATAAGGATACAGTACCTTAATGTCAAAGTTCCTCCCAACCTCAGTAGACAGAGGAACTGTCCCCAGGATACTTGTGTGTGTGGCAAAGGTCCACTGTAGTCTGTCAACAGAACACTTACTACAAGGATAACTAGACTGTATCTTTGGTAGGCTCCAGTGAATAAGGGTCTCCAGTAAATTTTTCTGTTAGTTTTCATACACAACATATTTACATTTATATATTTGATGTACACATATCTGGGTCTAATTTGTTGGATGGCAAGTTCATTTGATTTAAGAATATGATGATATTTACAAAGAAGCATGAACATATATGCAATTTGTTGCTTCTAAACTGCATAAACCTAAAAACTAAGCTATATTATATATACACTATGAGATGGTATTTCACTAATTTCATATGTAGGTGAATATGTAGGACAAGCATTAGCTAAAGGGCCGACCAACACAGCTCCCGATGCACACAGCCACACCTTAAGCCGGGCCCCCACTTACCACGATGGTCTATGACATACTCCCTGATGGCTATGATTTGAAATGTCCAAATAGTAGCCTATCAGAAGGTCCTAGAATCGTAGACCTATGTCGTGATCCAATCTTTGAATTATACTCGACAACCACGATATCTTCCTGATAGGCTACAATACCCTATGACAGGCAACGAAAATCCAACATGTTAGATTTTATCGGGACCTCTATGATTAACATTTTCAATCGCAGCCTATCGCAGCCAATCGCAGAAACCTGTTCCACCTATACCAGGATTTTTGCTGACCTCACAATAGAATCGGTATGTTGTCGGGAAGGCAGTCGTAGGGCTTTTCGGGACCAGGGGTCTGTTACATAAATTTTGAACAATACGACCATTGTACGATAAGATCTATCCAACGATGTACGACCTCGTGGATGATGGTCGTCCAATTTGGTTACATAAAGCTGATCGTAGGGAAACACATGAATCGTTCGTACAAATTATCGTATCTTTGACATACATCGTAAGGGATCATAGATCTACTATGTGGAAGCTATGCACCCCGCCCTCTCCCATCCACACACACTGCTTATGACCTATTTGGTTCCAGTCTTAACGATCAGCATACTGGTATTGAACCCACAGCACAAATTTGAGCCTTAGCTATTTCAGTATATTTTAGTGGTTTTTTTCGAGGATTTTTTTTATAAAAGCTATTTATCTTAACATTAATAAAGCCTAATTAATTTTAGATCTTAATAAATGAAATGAATACATAAATCAATACCCACGACACCCTCTAGGGGTGTTGTACCTTAGGACGATTTTGGACGATATAAGACCATTTGCATGATGTAGGTCAATGTTTATGTAACGATATTTGCCATTCTCATTTGATCGTATCGTACAAAGGTCGTACATGTACGGCCAACCCCTTTTATGCAACGATATCAGCCCTACGATCATTATACGATCTTTTAGATGATCGTTCAAAATTTATGAAACAGGCCCCAGAATCGTGGTAGGTGGAGGCCTGGATTTAAGGTACATGCTCTATGACATTTATCTAAGCTCTATGACACAGAATTGCTTTGAACTGAATGGGTATCAGGGTGCATCAGGAGGTCTGAATTCTGCTTCAACGTTGGTAGTGACGACCGTCCCCGGTATATCAGTCCCTCTGTAATCTTTGAGGATCCTGCTGCAATAACAACTTCCTTTCACACAGAAACCGTCAATCTGGGCCCTGTTTCTCAGTCACGACATAATCGGCCAACGATTCCTTAAGACATCTCTGCGATTGGAAGACTGTTTGGAAGACAGAAAATGGCGGATGTGCTATAGACAGTGTCTCAGTGCGGTGCACTCGATCGCCGCTAAAACTGTCCTTGCCCTAGACAGGTATAGAACTGTCTTAGGTTCTATACTGCAGAGACTGCCCAGGACCAGCTTCAGGGTAGCTTATATCTCGGAGTGGAAAACTTGTGGTGAAGTGAATAGAGCACCTGCCTCAGGATGTGAGGTTCGGGGGTTCGATACCTGTCCATGTCCAACTTTTTTTCATTTAATTCCAATTTGAAAGTTTCACATAACCAACAAACAGTTTCCAGATCTATAACGTTTTGGCCTTTATGGTTTGGCCTTCATCAGGTGTAATGTAGAGTCTAAAGTCTGCTATAATGTACTAAGTGAATTGAATTTCCCTGGGGACAATGTCTAGGTAGACGCATAAATTAGCAAGGTGTGCTCTGATGCTCTCTGATAGACACTGGCCACCAGAGCTATGACGATATTCAAACACGAATAACGGCGGAACGGTCTGGCCGATTCTCTTCATATTTACAACGCTTATAGATTATATGTATCCCTTACTGGTGTTAAAATTTCATTGTTTGATTCGCACGGGAAACGAAGTTGCGCATTCTGTACGACATGTCTATAAATGTCTTAGGTCTAAGACACTTTGGAAGACATTTGGAACCACGTGACCCTAAAGATGTCTTATCTATAGTACACATGGCTGCAGCCTAAGTGCCCTTGAGGGATAATCGTTGGCCGATCCCCAAAGATGTCTTATCTATAGTACACTGACAGCTCTAACTTGTCTTAAAGACACTTGTTTGCCACCAGCGATAAAAATGTTTTGTCCAGCGTTCTCCAAGGAGTTGGAGTTGGGTTATTACTGAGGCTGGAGTTGATCTGAGAGGTGGTCTTCAGTACAGGCAATAGCATGTTTAGTGTGTCTATCCATCCTACCCATCTACCTGTCTACCCATCTACCCGCCTACCCATCTACCTGCCTACCCATCTACCTGCCTCCCCATCTACCTTCCTACCCATCTACCTGCCTACCCATTTACCTGCCCACCCATCTACCTGCCTACCCATCTACCTGCCTACCCATCTACCTGCCTACCCATCTACCTGCATACCCATCTACCTGCCTACCCATCTACCTGTCTAGCTATCTACCTGTCTACCCATCTACCTGCATACCCATCTACCTGCCTTCCCATCTATCTGCCTACCCATCTACCTGCCTACCCCTCTACCTGCTAACCCATCTACCTGCCCACCCATCTACCTGCCTACCAATCTACCTGCCTACCCATCTACCTGCCTACCTATCTACCTGCCTACCCATCTACCTGCCTACCCATCTACCTGTCTAGCTATCTACCTGTCTACCCATCTACCCACCTACCCATTTACCTGCCTACCCATCTACCTGTCTAGCTATCTACCTGTCTACCCATCTACCTGCCTACCCATCTACCTGCCTACCTATCTACCTGCCTACCCATCTACCTGCATACCCATCTACCTGCCTACCCATCTACCTGGATAGCTTTCTACCTGTCTACCCATCTACCTGCCTACCCATCTACCTGCCTACCCATCTACTTGCCCACCCATCCACCTGCATACCCATCTACCTGCATACCCATCTACCTGGATAGCTTTCTACCTGTCTACCCATCTACCTGCCTACCCATCTACCTGCCTACCCATCTACTTGCCCACCCATCCACCTGCCTACCCATCTACCTGCATACCCATCTACCTGTCTAGCTATCTACCTGCCTACCCATCTACCAGTCTAGCTATCTACCTGTCTACCCATCTACCCACCTACCCACCTACCCATCTACCCATCTACCCACCTATCCATTTACCTGTCTACCCATCTACCTGCCCACCCATCTACCTGTCTACCCATCTACCTGCCTACCCATATACCTTCCTACCCATCTACCTGCCTACCCATCTACCTGCCTACCCATCTACCTGCCTACCCATCTACCTGCCTACCCATCTACCTGCCTACCCATCTACCTGTCTACTCATCTACCTGCCTACCCATCCACCTGCCTACCCATCTACTTGCCTACCCATCTACCTGTCTAGCCATCTACCTGCCTACCCATCTACCTGCCTACCCATCTACCTGCCTACCAATCTACCTGCCTACCCATCTACCTGTCTAGCTATCTACCTGTCTACCAATCTACCTGCCTACCCATCTACCTGCCTACCCATCTACCTGCCTACCCATCTACCTGTCTAGCTATCTACCTTCCTACCCGTCTACCTGCCTACCCATCTACCTGTCTAGCTATCTACCTGCCTACCCATCTACCTGCCTACCCATCTACCTGCCTACCCATCTACCTGCCTACCCATCTACCTACCTACCCATCTACCTGCCTACCCATCTACCTGTCTACCCATCTACCTGCCTACCCATCTACCTACATACCCATCTACCTGCATACCCATCTACCTGTCTAGCTATCTACCTGCCTACCCATCTACCTGTCTACCCATCTACCTGCCTACCCATCTACCTGTCTAGCTATCTACCTGCCTACCCATCTACCTGCCTACCCATCTACCTGCCTACCCATCTACCTGCCTACCCATCTACCTACATACCCATCTACCTGCATACCCATCTACCTGTCTAGCTATCTACCTGCCTACCCATCTACCTGTCTACCCATCTACCTGCCTACCCATCTACCTGCCTACCCATCTACCTGTCTACCCATCTACCTGCCTACCCATCTACCTGCCTACCCATCTACCTGCATACCCATCTACCTGTCTAGCTATGTACCTGCCTACCCATCTACCTGTCTACCCATCTACCCGCCTACCCATCTACCTGCCTACCCATCTACCTGCCTACCCATATACCTTCCTACCCATCTACCTGCCCACCCATCTACCTGTCTAGCTATCTACCTGCCTACCCATCTACCTGCCTACCCATCTACCTGCCAACCCATCTACCTGTCTACCCATCTACCCGCCTACCCATCTACCTGCCTACCCATCTACGATGTCGGAATTATAATGTTTTATTTTAGTATTTTAACAAATGTTTATTATTATATATCAAAGTGTGGACTCAGGCAAGATGGCGCCGCAGTGGGTAGACGCTCCCACGCAGCCCACTAGCATTATGTGAATTATTACTGGACTACTACAAGAAATCCTCCTGAAAACCTCGAAGCACCTTCTGTAAGATGTCAGAGACTGCTCCGAAAGACTATGAAGACCCCAAACCCCCCTGAGAGGTGAGAACTTTGACAAAAAAACATCGGCAAAACAGGGAAAGCGAGACAGACTCTACGAAACCACCGGTAAAAACACCGACACAAGTAAAAGGCACCTCGAAGACCAAGTACCTGCCGACACTGAAGCCTAATGCTAACCTCATTGGAGTAATTGAAAAGGTAAACGAACTTGAAGCAAGAATACGGGAACAAGAAATTCTTACCTGTAAGACAGCTGAAAACCTCGAAAGGATACAGAAGCGCCTTGAAAAAACTGAAAAAAACACTAAAACCACAGCAAACCTACTGGACGACATTGCAAGTAGACTTGCACAGAGTGAACGGGAAATAGTAAGTCTCACCTCTTCCTCAACAACTTCAAGTAACCTTATTGCTGAACTTAGTGATTATGTCACCAAAACCTACATGAAAGTTGTGCAAAACCAGGAAAAAATGAGTGCCTATGAAAGTGACAAACGTAGAAAGATTTTGATCATCAGTTGAAAACCTGAAGTACAGAATGAAAATGCTCATGATGTGTTCCGTAAGTTAATCTCAGATATAGGCCTTGACCAAAGTGAATCTCCTGTGGAAAATATCTATAGAAGGGGCAAAGCTATTACCCAGTTCAGACCGAGAGACATAGTGATTGTGCTAGGATCATCGTTTGTTAAACCGAAGCTGTATAAGAACCTATATCGCTTGAAGGGCCTGGCTACTTGGAACAAAGTGTCGATACACGACGAGCTGTCAGCTGAGGATAGAGAGAAACAAAAAGACCTAAGAGCTATCGGCGCAATTGGTAGGAAAAATGGCCTAACAATCAAAATCAGGGGTACCCAAATATCGGTAGACGGTAAAACATACAAATACTCGCAACTGGACTCTTTGAACGAAGACCAACCAGGAGTCAACATATCAGAGGCAAAGACCCAACACACACCTGACGGGATTGCTTTTCAAAGCAAACATGCGCCCTTATCGAACCTATTTAAAGCTCCTCTCAAGTATCAAGGAATCCAATAAGATACGCTCGAGCGCGCCTGTCAACATACTATGGCAGGGATTTGTGGGGACGACTCGGAACAAGACTGTATCATGGCTGCTGAAATGCCACAAGAAGCGATGTGGATAGCAAAGACTATCAAGAAGACCAAAGGCTGGCATGAGTGCAAGGAAAGGATCATGCAAGCCCTACTATGGAGGAAATTCACCTAAAACGACGATCTTCGGGACGAGTTATTATCCACTGGTGAAGCTTACCTATACGAGGCGACGAAAGACCCGGTATGGGGCTGCGGCCGTACCCTCAACGATACTCAACAGATATTCCAAGGAAATTTTCCAGGTGAAAATCGCCTGGGAGTGCTGCTGTCGGGAATCAGGGATGACTTAAGAGAACAGGAGATGAAGGAAACTATCCAAGAAAGTGAAACATCCGAGGATGAGGAAGAAGAGGAGGTAGAGGAACAGGGAAGGAAAAGTGATAAGGACTAGAACGGCCTAACATAAATCCAAAAGGAAACACATGCGCTGAACTACTGCCACTTCACCCTCATAATTGCTTTAACCCAGTGACCCTGTGACTATGGACTTGTAGAGGTCTCAAACCAATATTATTTATTCCTTGGACTAACTATAACATTGAAACTGCTGTTACTACCTCTTGTTTATTTAGTTACAATACAACTGTATTTAGTTACAATACAACTGTAATTGAAACCTTTAGATAAAAATGTGGGAAAAGCCCCTAGGCAATGATTTTCTTTCTTACTCGTGAGGGGTCGCTGAAACCTTACGAACTACGAATGAACGTCTATAAGACCTCTTCTCAAATATATGCTAAAATACTCTTTCTGTAAAATCAAACAACTCTTATATTAAATGATGCATCGCTAGATATAGAAATCGAAATAAGGGTCGCTGATACTTGATAAATTGTGTTACTCTCTTTTGTTTTCTTCTTTTTCTGTTTATCACAAAACAAATTGCTAAAGTCCAATTAGACTACGATTGTAAATTTATGTGAAAAGGGCAAATGGGCTGTACTGTATGCACCAGTGCAAATTAATTGTCTTATTATGCGGCCCTGAGACAATGGTCATGAGAACCGAGGTTGTCTCAGGGACTTTAAAAACCTAGATGAAGTTAGTTTTAAGGGTAGTTGCTTTGAGAATGTTCACAGTAATGTTCGTTGTGTGCTAGGATGTGCTATTGTTGTTATTCTGTTAAATTATCTAAAAAATGATAGAAAGGCTGTGGAGGAGATAGGGAAACATGTATCACCGTATACAAGAGTACTACGGGTACCCTTATATTATCTTATGTTAAGTTATACAAAAACTCTTTTATTGTTGAAATACCTGAAGAGAGGTGAACTAACTGAAAAGGAAACTGTGACATATGTATTTAATTATATAACTTCGTTGTTGTTACCCCCCTGTTATAATGAGTAAACCAACAAGTTTAGATGAACTATCAAGAACAAAAGGTATTAAATGTATCCACCTAAATACTTGGAGTGTAAAAGCAAAATATGAGAGACTAAGAGTTGAATTATCTGGAAAAGACATTGATTTTATCACCTTTTCGGAGTCATGGTTGACACACCTTGATTCCATTGATAGTTCCCAATTTCCACAATATACTTCATTAAGATGGGACAGAACATGGAAAGAATGTGTGACTGACAGTGAACCCAAGAAGGGAGGCGGTCTCCTTACACTAGTTAATAATAAATACACTTATAATGATTGTTTATACAAGGATTATAACAAAAGTCAACGCTCAATCGAGATGCAAATAATCTTGCTCAAAAAAGCCTTCACAAAACCATTGATTCTAATAAATATATATAGACCGCCAGATGGGCATGTACAGGAATTTATAGAAATATTTAGGGAGACTGTATCTACTCTTGGGAAAACAAAAAATGAGATAATTATTATGGGGGACTTTAATATTGATATATCCGATAAAAAGAACGCCCAAGCAGATTTGCTAGTGCAGGGTATGATACAATTAGGCCTTACACAATATATAAAGGACAAAACCAGATATAGCAATAGTCCCTCTACAATCGATCTGATCTTCTCTAACTCTAACTATATCCAGTCAACAGGAGTTCTCTCTAATGAAATTAGTGACCACAAAATTATCTTTATTATTAAAAGAAAGAACAAAACTAAATTGAATGTTAAAACCTTCAAGGGAAGATCATATAAACATTACAGCTACCAAAAACTGAACACTTTTCTTGGGAAAACAAATTGGAAGGAATATAATAGCCTTAAAGCTACCACCGAACAATGGGATTACCTAATGGGAATATTGACTCGTTTCTTGGATAAATACTGCCCGATTAAAGAATATTGTATTAAAACAAGAAACCATCCATGGATCACCGGTGAATTAGCTATTTTATTAAAAGACAAAAATGATCAGATTAAAAATGCAAGAAGACTAAATATGGAGGACAGTAGGAAATTAGCAGGGGAAATAAGAAATCACGCTAATAGGGTATCAAAGGAAGCAAGGGAGACATATCTTAAAGCACAGATGAATAAATATAAAGATGACCAAAAACAATTTTGGTGACATATCAACCAAATTATCCCTGGAACTAGTGTCCACTCTGAGCGCAGGATAAACCTAGAAGATAAAGAAAGCCATATAGAAGTGGATGCTAACCAAATTCCAGACTTTATAAACTCCTTTTTCACAAAAATAGGACCTAAATTAGCTAAAAACAATTTTACTCCTTGGAGAATATATGACCGGGAGGTGGATAAAACTATGCCTGATTTTATAACGGATGTGATTGAGGTAACAAAGCTAATCAAATCAATAAAATGTAAGAAACCCTCAGGGATTGAAAACGTTAAAACAGATATTTTAAAAGATTTTCTTACCATAATCAAGAACACTTTTACACTTTTACTAAATAAAATTTTTTCTGAAGGTCCCATTCCAAACACATGGAAAAAAGGTATTATTACCCCTATCCCGAAGGGAGGGGATCCCACTGATTGCTCCAATCTACGCCTGTATTACGGACACTGTATTACGAACTATGAATTTGGGGCTGATTATGGGAACGGTTTTTATCGATCTGAAAAAAGCTTTTGACACCGTTGACCATCCTATCCTCCTCCAGAAACTTACAAATTATGGGATTATAGATAAAAATCTAACTCTCTTCCGAAACTATCTTCAAAATCGGGTACAACAAACAAAAGTTAATGGATTATTGTCTGGAGAGGAGGGGGTGGTCTGCGGTGTCCCACAGGGCTCAAATTTGGGCCCTACTCTATTTTTATTGTATATAAATGATTTACTGTCGTGTATCCCCGATATTAACATCAAACTTTATGCGGATGATACTCTTATTTTTGTAGAAGGAAACTCTGCTGCTCAAATTAGTGAAAAACTGCAGTGTGCTCTTGATATGTTTGATCTATGGGCTGACCAAAACAAATTGACTGTTAATATAGGAAAAACCAAATACATGACTTTTGGCACGGCCCATAGATGCAGACAAATCGGGCACATATCTCTTTTTATGAAAGGGATAGAATTATTAAATGTTAAAAGCTACAAGTACCTGGGATATCTTTTAGATCAGGGATTAAATTATGAACTACATATTAAGGATCTCCTAAGAAAAGTGAATCATCGTATATACCAAATGGGAAAGATGAGACCGTTCCTTGATCGAGACACAGCATTAAGGGACCTAAATTAAGATTGTAGAAGACACTTAATGATCTAACTACACTCGCTAACATTGGTTAGCTAGACTGAACACTCTACATTACATAGGAGAGATGCATCTAAGCATGACTGCCTTTCAGAGGTAGAAATCTGAACATGGATGAGGGCGAGATAAAAAAAGAGGCTGGTCTGCTGAGGTGGACAGCAATTACCAATCTGTTCACCCCCTTGGTTGCCTTGCTTCCTTGTGGTGCAGACCGGATATGCTTGCACGCAAGCGTAACAAAAGTGACCTGGGTGGGGAGTTAGCTCAGTGGTAAATAGCACTGGGTTGTCAGACTTTGTTGATTCAAGTCCCACTGCAACCACTTTTCTCCTTCACCCCAAAAAGTGATGATTTGCTGTTATATCAAAGGCTGATCCTTCTCATACCATGTCTATGTGGTGTGGGAAGTAAAAGAACTCTCACCTCGGTAAATGTGTAGGGGTGGATTTCTACCTACATTCATCTCATAGATTTGGTGAAGCCTAAAGTAAGTCTAAATTAACAAATTGGACATTAAACTACCCAAACAAACAAACAAGAGGCTATACACAGCACCTGTACTTGAATAGAGCCATATAAAACTGAATAAGTATAAAATGTCAGTGGAATAAAAAGCATGTACTATACAGAAACTGGCTTACTTACTGCATTAAAATTATTGACCACATACATCCTGATCCCGGAAGCAGAAGGATGAATGTGATCAATAATTTCAAATAATAATGTATGTTAATCAATAATTTCAAACAAATAATGTGATCAATAATTACAAATGATAATGCATGTGTTCAATAATTTCAAACAAACAATGTGATCAATATGCCCAAATAATAATGTATGTAATCAATAATTTCAAATAAATAATGTATGTGATCAATAATTTCAGATAAATAATGTGATCAATAATTTCAAAGCTGCGACTATTGCAGGAGCGGTGTTGGCTGATAACCAGACCCAGCCATTACCTACAGCTGGGCTTCCAATGTGTAATGCAGACCTGGGAGCTGTTTCAAAAGTCAGGAGGGTCCTAAACGAGAGTACTCACCGCCAAAGCAAGAGCAAACAATGGCAGTTCGAGGCATCACTGTCGAGGTGGAGGTGCTGCTCTCTATTGGGTATTGGTAGCGGTTTTGCTGCCGCTATGATTCAAAGTGCCGCTCGCTGTTGCGGCCTCCCACTTTCAAAATGTGACGTGCCGCTGGCGAGACTTCATTTGACTTTTGAAACAGCTCCCCGGCCACAGGCGACCTGATTTGCAGATCACCTCCCACACGGTGTCATGGTAATGGGCACACTTTCACTAGGTTTGTCTACAACAAGCTGAAATCGATCAAAAAGAAGAAGAATTCTTTGAAAGTTAACAACATTTAGAGACAGGAATTGAATTGGCAGAATTTATTCCTGCCCAGGGAGCTGTTTCAAAAGTCAGGAGGGTGCTAAACGAGAGTACTCACCATCATTGGCACTTGAAGCATCGCTTTTGAGGTGGAGGTGCCACTCACTATTGGGTATTGGTAGCGCTTTTGCTGCCGCTTTGATTCAAAATGCCGCTCGCTGTTGCAGCCTCTCGCTTTGAAATGCGACATGCCGCTGTGTCATGGTAATGGGCACACTTTCACTAGGAGTCTCTACAAGAAGCTGAAGTCATGCAAAAAGACGAAGAATTCCTTGAAAGTTAACAGCATTTAGAGACAGGATTTGAGTTGGCGGAGTTCATTCCTGTCCATACATAATGGCTCTTGACCTATTATCAAGCCATCGAAACCTCATAATGTTGTCTTTACAGACGCCTCCTTGTCGGGTTTCAGTGGTATCGCGAATCATGATTTCCTTTTTGCTTCATTGACACATGGAAACAGATTTGTCTGGTCTCATCATGAGTTGGCCTCGCTTTCTGGATGTCATCATGACATTTTGGTTTGGCCACTCAACATGACATTTTCTTGTCTGTAGAAGGCGTCATCTAACAACCCTCTATCAGTAAGTTCATCATATTTCATATCCTAGTTTTATAAGCCAATCATAATATATAATTTTAATTTGTAACAGGTGTCAGAGTCTGTTCAACATTTAAAAGACAAATTTATTCCCTGAGATGATGAATAATATTAATTATATTTTGTTATACATAAGACAAGGAGACTTTGGTGTATTTTATTACAATCCACTGATTGAAAATGACAGATTCCAGTTAGACGATGCAGGAACATAATACACTTTGCCCATTGAAGTTGCACATATGGCCAGTTACCTAGACATATTTATGTCCCATTATATAGATATTTATCCTACCCCGCATATAAATCTCCATAGACTCAACATGGTGAGCCTGTATGCCACGGTTATGCCATAAATTATCTATATGCCACTGGTGACATATGAAGTGAAAAACACATGACAGGGTAGGATAAAATCTAAACATCACTCAATTTCATATAATTGTTTACATGCCATTCATTGTCTTCTGCTACAGATATCACTCAGCTCCACTTTGTGATGTCATTCCGCGAAGACAACTCATGCTATATAAACAATCATATGAAATTTTGTGATGTTTCATGATAGTATTTCCTGAAAATGGCCTTCTGTTGATAATTAGAAAAAATCATTTATTGGGCTAATCACTTAAGGGTGGATACAGTGTAATTTGGTTGGTAACCCTTTAGAGCTTATTTTACTTTCCTAGTGAGCTCCAGGGTATCAGTAATACGTCTGCGTTTCATTTTGTTTTTTTAACTCTAGGAAGAAGTACATTATATGTTACTTATGTAAAGAAGCATATGACATTTTCTTTTAATTACCCGCAATCAAAGATTATATACCAAAACCAGACCTCCATAGGAAGGCCACCTGCACATTATAGAGTTTGATCAGAAATATTAGTTACATACCAATATCCAGCTGACATGTGATCGGATAAACACAAAAGCCTTCTGATGTAAGTATCTATTGACTTTCTATCCAAATTTATAACAGAGCACCTGTAATAGTGATGCATATATGGATATGTCTATATTTCATGTAGATTGGAACTTCATGTGTGTAGACGAAGAATGAAACGAACCAGACGGTTTCACTACCACAAGTGTCTCCCAGCTCGGCGTCGACCGGGTTCTTTGACACTTTTCAAAATTTTTCATATCACCTTACCATGCAACCCAACAGGGAGGGCAGTAACGGTGTATATACATTTTTTTCAAAAATAGACCCAGACTTTTACTGAAGTAGTGAAGTATGAAGTGTCTTATCTATGAGGCAGGGTGCCTGGGAACCAGTTTGACCTGGTATTGGTGTGGCTGAATGACAAACCCAAGCTTGAAGTCTCGTGGGTCATGTTTTGGAATCTCATTTGGTCCCGCTGGCAAAAACTGGTACTTCTGGAGGAGTGACGTTATCAGCAAGAAGAGTCGGTTCTTGGCCAGAGTCTCTCCAACGCAAACCCGTCTGCTGGCACCAAAAGCTAGAAGTCTGAAAAATATCAAACGAGACACAAACGTTATCTCCATACTCAATAGTATCCCGAATCTGATATATAAGCAGGGGCTCATGGACAGTAAATATTAGTGCCAGATTAGAAGAGGATCTACTTGGCTTTCACTCTCTTGTACTTTCAATTATCATTCCTAAAATATGGCCATAACATTGATGTAAAATATTGGGTGTCTGGAAAAGAAATCATCCCCATAAAACAAATGTAACAGTTTAGTAAATACAATAAAATTCCATTAAGGGGAAACCCTTCATTCCGAGCAAAGTGTCCCCTTAAGTGGTGTGTCCCCTTAAGCAGGGTTATGATTAACTAAATAATAATTTTTGTTCCAAGCAAATTGTCTCCTTAAGCGGGGTGTTCCCTTCTGCAAAGTGTCCCAGAAGCGGTGTTTCACTGTATAATATTTTCCATTCAGCTTTTCAGATTCAATTTACCAAAATCTTCAATATATATTCTAGCTACCTGGTTTTTTCCTTGATATAAGATCTAGCATATCCATGTTGGGTTTATCACTGAACTATATTGCTACAGTATCATAGATAAAATAGAAATATTTCAGAAATGACCTATGAGCAGTTTCCCTTGTGAAAATAACTGGAAATACCTTTTGTCATTGTGATCTTATATTGTGACCTGTCTGTTTATTTTGACATTGTTATTTCAAGCAGACAAGCACATTCTTCTTTTGACATGCATAATAAGAGTTGCATGATAAGAATTGAAGGCAAATTATATTGTACTTTGATGTCAACTTTGTAGGTATCATATTGTACACAAGGGGTCATATTTGTATCTTGCTTATGCTGTGTTTACCAGTTATCTTTCTCTTAATGCTAGGTTTACACTATCACCCTGACCATCCTGGCATTAAATTTGGTGTGAATTGTAAGTTGCTGTGGTACTTATATGACATTTTTATGATTTTTGCCTGCTCTGCCTAAAAAAGGCCATCAACTTAAGGTGCACCGCATCCAATTGAGGCTGGCATATATTGACATGGTCGTGCTGGGGTCTGCTAGGGTAAGAGTGAGCTATTATAGAAACCTATTCGAGAATTGAAATATTATAGAACTCTTGATTTTACCTCTTCCTGTTGATGTGATCAGCGGGCACAAGTGACCCATCTTCATCGAGGAATCTCTCCGGCTTGAACTCCCAGGGATCGTCCCAGTACTCAGGATTGTGGTGTAACTTCCACAGATTGAAGACAACCTAGAATATCAAATTCAAGATTGGTTCATTTGGTTTTACATTTCATTAAATATGTATTGCAAATTACAAGTTTTGAGATGGTTAATTGTTTCAGTTGGGTAAAAACTTTGTCTCTCGTGTGAGATTTGTCCGCTTTCCTTGTGGGGTGTGGGTCAAACTCACATTGGAGAAAATATTGGAGAAAAAAAGCCTTAACCACTTTAATTGTTTCAATTTAAGTAATTGAATGCCTTCTTATTTATGTCTATAAAATGTAGAAGTTAATGATTATTTTCATGAATACTTAAATCAAAGTGATAGATAAAATATATTTAATTCAAAAAACCTCAGTGTCCTTCGGGATGTCATAGCCATTGATAGTTGTGTCTTCTGTCGTGCAGTGTGGTAGGTTTAAGGGTACTATCGTTGTGTAGCGAAGGATTTCAAAAATAGCTGCATCAACATAAGCCAATGCCTTCCTGTCAGATAGCCGCGGAGTCCTGTCAGACAACTCAGTGATAATGATGTCTGCCATCTTCTGTTGGAGTTCTGGTTTATTGACCATGAGAGCGATGAATGCATGCGTGGTTATAGATGTTGTGAGAGTGCCTTTGCAAGAAATAAAAGACAAATTAAAGATGTCAATTCACGGGATAGGATAAAGTGTCAATCTTCATTTATGTTGTGGTGAACAGTTACACCAGAGTGTAAAGTCTTGGACCCTACTTGCGTAAGGAGTAGACCTTAAGAAGAGAAAGTTAGAACTCAACACAGAAGTACTAGGTATTACTCTGAGTCAGAACCTGAGACTAACTAACTGTTTATTGACAGGAATGGGTCTGGTTTTATACCCTTAGCAGGGGGTTGACATGACAGGCTTGGCATCTGTGAGCTCTGCGCTCTCATTGGCTGTTGTACCAACAGCCAATAGGGGAAGACCAAATCTGTTCCGGTTGAGTGCCCGTTCCGGTCTGTTGCACATGTCAGGAGGCCGCTCATGACATTGAACAACTCAAAGTGTCATAGGTGGAGCTACCTGCCCTCATTTGGGCAGACTGGGAACTAGAGCTGAGCGATTATAGGGGTATTATATGCCATTCAAAGCATGGCAACCGTACTGTAAACATCAGGGAGGAGGTTACTAACCAAAATGGCGACTGGTCCAATTCAGTCAATTTGTTCCTCAATAATTAGGGGTAATTTAGATAATTACTTTCTTCTCATAGAATCCATGATAGGGATGTATAGACCAGAACTTTACAATAGGATCCAGCATCGTTATATCCACCAGATGCTTCTTGGGTCTCCCAACACTGACGACGGTGTGGAATACACAGGCGGCAGATTCTCTGGAGAATGTGGCTGTGATAGACGGCAAGACTGTGAAGGATGACGTCACAGGGCGTATGTGGTGACGGGGCAATAATCGCAAACGCGACCACGCTAATACCACTGAGAGTTAGACTCCCTCTCCACCACATATATATATGCGGTCTCTATGTGTTTCCATGATCTGGTCGAACTTGTTGGGGCGATCTGTTTTGCAGTGTTTTCATTGGCTGTTAGAAATGCACCTTCGCTGTCGGCCGGCACGTGCCAGCATGTGTGTAGTATCGCATCGATTTGATTGCACAAACATGTGTAATACATCGACTCTGGTGAGTTTTTTTAGCTGAGAACAGTCGTGGCATCCCCCAGGATCACAGGTAAATGGTAATCGTGGTTTCTTCCCTTACAGAGACTCATCAGGCGTGACTATGATTGTGTCAAAGTAGTGTTGTGGTCATTTGATTAAACCATGTTAATCAAATTTGTACAAAGAGTTGTTTCGTGTCAAAAAAAATCTTTTCGCCAAAACCCAATTCTCCGCCAACCGGCCGTACAGGCGCTGTGGCGAAAGACAAAAAGTGTATGGAAGAATTGCAAAAATATGACGTCACATGGCACTATATGGATAGAAGCCTAGCACATTCTGGTGTTCTACACCAGGCCCAGACATGAGAAGTACAGACTCTTACGTGGCCATATATGGAACGGTTTGTCACCAAATACTTTTTTCAAAAAGCCTTACGAAACAATGCTTGGTAATTATTGCTCACCGAATTGTTCTCTATATATATATGGAACGGTTTGTCACCGACAGTAAGACAAATACTCTAAAAGAATTCAAAAGCCTTATGATACAATGCTTGGTAATTGTTGCTCACCGAGTTGTTCTTTATATTGAACTCACCTGCAAATATCAGATTGTTGTTTATGTTATGGATGTCGCTATCTAGTAATCTGTGCTGGGCCTGTTTTTTCACTGCCATCTCTTGTTGGTCTAGTAGATGATCTATCACACAAAGGGGGTTACCTTGCTCACGATGGGCCTGCATGCAAGATATAAATTTACTCGCATGTAATTTGCTAATTATGAAAATAGTTTCTTCAGTGGCTATTTTAACTTGATCTAGACCTATTACATCAATTGAACATGTAAATTCAACACAATTTTGACAATTGCCAAGGTAAGTGAATAGTCTTTTTATACAAAGCACTCATTACCCCGTGATTTTACACTTCAAGCAGCATACATATGTTCGAGCAATGAGTAAATTATGATATTGTGGCTTCATTGGAACAAAAATACATTTTCCCTCTATGTACTCACCCTTCGATTCTCAACTTCCTTAGATAACCAATGGACAGTCCTTTCGGCTATATCTACTAATCTCTTGTAGACTTTGTTCGGGAAGTATTTCAGCCATGGGAAAATGTCGAGTAAAACTCCAGGTCCTGTCCGCTGAATCAGTTCTGCTCCATCATCCAATGTTGTCATAACAGATCTTACTTTCTCTGGTTCAGCCTTATAACCATACAACTAGATGGGAAGAAAGAAATGATTATTTTGTTAATCTACCCACTGCTTAGAACAAAGTACTGTTAGGTAGTACATTTTCAAGGTCTGACTAACTAGCATCAGCTACAACAAGTACATTTACATTAGTGAATTTCTAGGACCATGCTGTGTATAAATCCAGGATGAAATCATCAATTTATTTGAATATCTTCATATTTCTGTGAAAGTCAGATGTATAGATGCAGGACACATAGATGAAGTCAATTGTTACTTACTATTGAGGTCATTATTCCAGAGACACACCTATGCAGTATCGGGTAAATATCAACAGGTCCATGTTCCGCTGCCTCCTTCAGCTCATCCATCATGTCGTCAATCAGGTCTAAAGTGATCATCTCCAGATTCTCCAGGTTATCGCCATACATCTAAAGTGTATCAAATATAAACCAATAATATTGATGTAAATCAAACTTGTACAAATTGTAGGCACAAGTGGTAATACAAAAACAAAGAAAGGGGGGAAGCCTGGCTTATGTAATATCGCAGTTGTTACTTGCTTAAAATCCTGATTAAATACTGATCAACCAATATGATAGGAATATTAAAAACATTGAATTCATGAATGGGATTTCAATTCCAGGGCAAACAAGGAGGTGAGAGTTGATGTCATTTACTGAAGAATTTGCCTTTCCTCAACCGTGAAATTTTACCATGGGCATAATAATTGACCGAGACATACATCAAATCCAAATGTGTACCTAAACATAGTTATGGTAAACAAGCACCTTTCATTTTTTAGCCATTTAGCCGGAGAAAAGTAAATGATAAAACAAGTAAGTGATATTTACTCTCTGTTAGATGTACTTTTATGACACTGATATCATACAGTCTGGATGGTATAGTACTTAGTAATTCAGGGAGCTGTTTCAAAAGTCGAGTGAGGTCTCGTCAGCGGCATGTCACTTTTCAAAGCGAGAGGCCGGCAACAGCGAGCGGCACTTTGAATCAAAGCAGCAGTAAAACCTGTACCAATACCCAATAGCGCGCAGCATCTCCACCTCGACAGCGACACTTCAAGTGCCATTGTTAGCTCTCGCTTTGGCAGTGAGTACTCTCGTTTAGCACCCTCCTGACTTTTGAAACAGCTCCTTGTACAATTGTAGATAAGAAAAGTGTAAACCATGGATCACAGACAAAAACTTGTCAATAATTACTGAGACAGTTTGTACTAGCCGATTCACGAATAGAAGATGTGAGAATATTTGAGGAAGGGCTGGCTACTGATCAGGTCTATCAGAAGTGAGTTAACGAAATGCAAAAGTTGGTTTCTAAGGACAGCGAAAAGAGTAGATATTCATTATCTTCCAAGGTAACTGAATGCATTTTCTTGCAAAGGTTTAAGGCATTGTAAAATGAAAGATGACAACCTAGTTTTGTAACTCTGCAGGTAAATCTTGTGATGAAGTAGAAAAAGTACAAAAATTTAACAACAATTCTGGGTGTCAAATATTCAATATTTGTGGCAATGAGAAGGTGAAAAGGCATAAATCCTCCGGAGTTGATATTAAATAACTGCTTTTCTAAAGCGAGATTCTCATGTAGGGGCCAATGTACCTAATGAAGTTCACCCTTCGAGTCTCAGTCAATTCATGGCAAGGTGAGGTACTAAGATAAATGAATAGATATAAGTGTCTAAAATCAATAATTTCCGATTGCAGAATCTTTCACTAGAGAGATAATGATCGCCCTTGATCTCTCTCGGCGATCACTCAGGCGCCCTGCGACTGTAAGTAAAAATCACTTCCGCCATGGATTGCCAAAACGGTCAACCATTATTCTCTGATCTTTATTGATCTCGCCAATAATCGTCACTGCTGAAAAATACCCCCCTGCAACATTCTCTGCAACTATGGACACTCACCCTGGGACCGTAGTACCCCTGTGGTGAGGGTGTGAAAAACATGTGAGCCTGCTTGCTGGCCTCCACTTTGCGTATTTGTCAGCGACTCAGCCGTTGGTCCATTTGTCTCACCAAAATGCCCCGAGAACAGAATCTCAGAATGATTTGTCCAATGCCCTGTAAGGTACACGAATCCTCTGTGTTAACTCCGATTAAGATATCATAGGGGCACAGGGATCGTGAATGCACAGTTTAGAATAACTAAAGACATTTGTATATTCAAGCCCCGTAAACCTACACCCTTGATTATGACCAATTCTAAATTTTTGGTACCTTCAGTGCTTGCATGGTTGTCTTCTTCATATACACCCATTTAGGGGAGAATGTCGTAAAGCTGATATCGTCTGTGTGATTCAGTGAAATTTTCATCCTGTACAGTTTTATGCGGCCAGCAAAAGTGTTTGCCCGTGTCACTAAGGCTTCATATATGGTTTTGAAGTCATTAAGTACTACGGTATACTGGCCCATCACCTACAAGTAAAATCAGCAATTATTGTTTTCATTAGAGTTATCATAATAGCTTATTTTGCAAAAATAGCAAATTTTCACTGAACTAAAACAGAATTTGGAAAGGCAATGTTTCACTATTTCGAAAAGGTAACTATTATAAATGTTTCAAATCATATTACATTACAACCATGTTGGATGGTATGCCATGAAGAGGAGATTGGTTGATAGATGAGATATTGAAGAGAAATTAGGTCCTCTCTTTGACAGTATAAAACAGCTAAGAAAAAGGAAAAAGCAAGAAAACAAAGGTGACAGTTGTTCAATGCAAGAGAACATTTGAAACACTGAGTTAAGATCTGTTATTTTGTGTTTCTATATTTCCTGGAGAATTTTTTTTTTTAAGCAAATTTTAAGGGCTATTGTGTTACACAATCACCAAATTCCGCTAAATGGCCGTTCTTCCACTCGGGCCCTAGACCCCCTACTCCTCATTTTTATGGCGGGTGTTAAGCCGAATGGGCAGTGGGTACCATTTTTGTGTAAGTCTTTGGTATGACCCGACCAGGGTTTGAACTCACGACCTCCCATGCCCGAGGCGAACACCCCTACCACTTGGCCACCGAGCTTGGTGCTAGGGTACTAAACCCTGTTTTCTATATGCGCCAGTCTCTCTTATTCAACATTTAAGATATATTGTAACACATCTACAGTAGTCATGGACATCAGGGATTCGAGGTTTGATCTCTATGTTGAACAGGCCAGGATAAGAAATTTGAAGATACTTTGACTGTTTCATCAACATAGAGTTAGATATTGCTGGTGCTAAGAGCTAGGCCTATATAGTTTATATAAATGAGAAACAGCAGTGGTCCAAGAGTGAAACCTTGTGAAACACCTTGAGTCATGTTTTGGATCGATGATCTTGTATAGTTAGTGATCCAGTTGCAGGTGATCTAATGGGTGATATTATCCTACCCCTAATAAAAAACTCCATAGGCTTAACATTGGGTCACTGTATTCGGTCTGGAGTTTAGAAAAATGAAAAATATCGCTCTAGTGGGATACACTTGACAAATGACGTCATCTGTTTATGTAGAAGTAATTTAGACGGGCAGGGTAGGATAAATTCTAAACCAAACTTGAGTTAGTCGTGTTATTGTTCATCGCACTCCGGCAAGATTGCGTATTACTGCTCTCGGCTTTGCCTCGCGCAGTAATACGCGATCTTGCCGTCGTGCGATAAACAACAACACGCCTAACTCTTGTTTGGTTTCTCCATAGTATCAAAAGCCTTAGTGTAATTCACAAAGGTCGCTAGTATGGTTTGCTTATTGTCGATGTTTTATCAAATCATGTCAGTTGTAAGTATTGTATATCTATCTATTAAGCGTGAACTCTCCTCGGTTCCCGTCAAGAAGTTATTATCTCACCCCAAGTATTTTTGTCACACAGACTCAACATTGGAAACTTGTCCTCGATGCCCTACGAGTATTGCAGCCTATTTTTGTATTTGTCGGGTATTCTGTTGGGCTTTGGATACTGTGGTTTGGAGCCCTATAAACAACACCTACTGTTATTCTTTTTTTATTTGATCGTTCAGATATCAGCCAGAAGCATGCAATATCTGGGAAGCTTATTTTATACTCTTTATTTCAGTAATATAATTAGAAATGTTATACAATTAGAAATGTCATACAGATGCCACCACCTGCCTTTATTTCACCTTTATCATTTAGCCACAATTTATCTAATTGATATCAGGACAACTAGGTTGGGGGTGCTAGATGCCAATTTGTATTTCTATTGTTATTAGAGTCTTGTTCAATTTACCGAAATTCAGTTATGTTCTCTATCCAGGCCTTTAATTGAATATATAGCCAATGGTTGCCGGGCTTGGTGGCACCATTGGTGCTCCTTTGATTTAACTGCCCAATGACTACCGGACATGTGCAATTCAATACCAGGGACCTGTTTCAGTAGTCTCGTGACATTGGGCCTAGACAGACATCAACAGTGGCAGCAACAGTGCAAGCAACAGCGGAAAAAGACTAGCAAATATCAGAAGATCGAAATGGCCAATCTTCTTCATATTTGGAATGATTATAGATTAGATGTATCCCTACTCATGATAAAGTGTCATTGTTTAATTCCTACGAGAAGTGAGTGAAACTCCGTGTGGCATCGATTGCAATCTTGTGATCTGTCCGTATGGTGTCACAGACGCCATCTAGACATGTCACGAAACTACTGAAACAGGTCCCAGGTGGCATAATACTGAACGTACGCATCCCCTTCTATCCTGTCAAGTGGCCACCAGGAGGAGACTGGGTGGGGTCATAATCTTAGAGCAGATCAACCCAGAGAGACCCCAGTCAACATCCGAGTATAATTCAGCGTTATGGATTCAGACCTTAAAAGGGATGCATATATATGCGCATATAAGGAGAATTCATTAAGTTCAGGAGTGTGTCTACACAACTAATTAAAACAAAAAAGAAAAGATGATTATTGATATATACGATAGGAAAGATAAATTGTTCTCATATTATTATTTTCATTTTCATGATGGCTATTCCTGAAAATCAAGACACTAGGAGCACTACCTTCTACTAATATTTAAACAGTGCTAGTTGTATGTTATTTTAAGTACAGTTGCTCCTTACCTTGAATTTGAATACATCACCAAATTCCTCTGACCACTTGGTTATAGTTTCATGAGGTAGATCTTTGTCAAATTGGTACATGTTTCCAATGAATGGCACACCAGGTGGTCCCGGCGGAAGTTTGTACTTCTTTTTCATCATTGACTTGACGATGAACAGTAAAACCAAGGCACCGACAAATGTCCACAACAGCAGCATCCTTGAATTAGTCAGAGCATAGCAGTACCTTGTAAGCAATAATGTGGGTGATATATTTCTGTTTAGTCAAATTTGTATGGTCACTAGATTACTGCTCAAATGGTACAAAGTCAGATCTTGAATCATGATAAAATAAAAGAATCAATTGTTTTTAATTGAAGCCCTAGTACCTTCCGTCATTGTTCAACTTTCACTTAATTTCACATAGAGGGAGTTTATGATAAGTACTCTAAGTTTTAAAGACAAATGCGGGCAGGTATCGAGGCGCACCCTGTTTCTACTCAATTGACACTGGTGCTGCCATCTGGTTTCATTAAAATGTAGCAGTTTCCCATAGACACCAATAGATAAGTACTTACCTTTTTCAGATGGCCTTTTTTTAAGATAGCAATAGAACATCAGTGTCATTTAGCAACAAAGTCAAAATATTGCATTTCCCCATAGACACTAATAGTTAAGCACTACATTTTCAGATGGCCCACCCATAAAAGTTAGCATGGTGACATGCCATTTGTTTTGCATTTTCTATTTGCTGATATATGGAACTTATATTATCCTGAGTTATTTGCAAAACTCAATAGAATTTAGAAATCACCCAACTACCAGCATGTGTCTCTAAGTAGCTGAACTTAGATGAGAGACCACCTTTCAATTTATTCCACCACTGACAGAATGATATTCACAATGGTGGATCTACTGGAGGGGTACACTTTGGAGATTTTTTTTATTTTAAGTAAATAAAATGTATTCATCACTCCAGTACAATCGTTGCCTTAGTTTGCATAAACAGGCTATACATTCAACTAAGCCTGGTAACATTTCTTTGTTGTGTGGTCATCTTCGTCTCATGTCATCTGTCTATACTATCTTTTTTTTTAATTTTTTTTTTATTTTCAAACATATAGTTCTAACTCGAGGGTTAGATCTTCCACTTCCTCCCCTCATAACACCCACCCCTTACAAGATACTCACATTGGTACCAGACCTCTGGGTATTTCTTTTATCTGTGTTGGGAACTCATTTGAGGAAATCGGGGCACCGATTTCCTCAAATCGGGCCCCGAAAATTGCGGCCGGGTTGCCAAGCAGCGCAACGCGCAGCTAAAGGTGCATTCTCAAGGCCCAATAAGAGAGGGCATAACAGAGAAAGGCAACCAGTAATGTGTCAGATTACAGATAGACTTGTGCCAAATACGAGACAGAAAACCGAACAGGGAATCACTCGTGGTCGCAACTCCAAGAGGGTGGTTGTGGCCCCTAAGATTCGAGGTCAACTCTCGACTGCAGAGCCGTCCCAAGGCGCGAGAAAATATTTTGTAAGGAGGTCAGGGTGAAGGTCGGGGTTTGTAGCAAATGCAGTCATTGGCTACTTGGTCTACTGTATTCCTTATATGGAATTAAGGTAATGGGACAACTCCTAGTTTTGTTTGGTTGATTGCCAGCCCTGATTTAGTTGCTCATACTTATTGGATCGTCTTTTCTGAGAGTCATACAGTTCTAGATTAACACATCTTTACACTGCATGGTATTGGTATTGGTTCATTCATAAATTCAACCTGACATTTCCAGAAGCATGTGCCATTATACAAATTCCATTTCCAATTAATCACCCAACATTTTATATGTAACATTGGAAAGTAGGTCCATACCATATTGATCTCATTGATTTTCTCGATGTATATGATTCAATACAGGTATTTCCATCAAAACTTAGGGACAAAAACAAGTGTCCTTCAACCCTTACTTCACACAACACTTATGGACAAACTAACGTTTTTCAAGGCTGGATAAAAGAAAAGGACGTAAAACAGAACGCCACTCAAGGGGCGTTGACAACCAGAACAGACATAAACCATGTTGGTCTGAAGAATCCCTCAAGTACCACAATGTACTTTGAAAACTAGGTGCATATGTTATTTCCATTCATAATGGAAGAGCGCGGTATACCAAAATCTCATGAAATAAAAGTAAGAGAATATCAATACTTCGGTATATTTCTTTTGAGATGTTTGTCATTTTCTGGCTAACGTTTTTGATTTTGACTTGTGCCTGGTCTAGCATACTACAGATCACATTCACCTTGTCGTGGTTGTGACTGAATTTTTCATTTAGGGTCTTGGTCAACTGCCCTACTTCTCTGGCTAATGGGTCAGCTATGCCACTCAGTTTACTCTTTGATAGCCCCTTAGCGCTTGATACACTCATGTTTGTTTGGTTTGAGAGAACTTGATTTGGAGTACTACTAGTGCTGTCTGTAGTCCTCTTACTAACATATTTGTCATATGTTTTCCCTCTATTATCATGGTCCATTAAGATACTTTCTTCAGGTTGACTATCAGCCATACTTTAGATGCAGTCAATCAATACACCTTGTTAATATGTGATTTCCTTTGATTTGCAACATTGCACCACACACACGTTCACACATTCACTCATCCATGAATGTTCTATTAAAAGGAACCAAATAAGTCGTGGGGCAGGGGTATGGTCAGACTGGGATACTGGGCCCCTGCTAATTTACCCAGGCCTCTATAGTTGGGACATTGATAGCAAAGTGTTAGATTCTCTGCAGTAAGCTGAAAGCCTATGTGAGCATTCTAACCTCTCTAGATGAAGTATATGAGCGTGATTTCCCGCGCTCAACCAGAGCTGACATACACCCATTATTGGTCTGAAGAGTCTCTCAAATGCCTTAGTGAATCTTCTATTTCCTCATCTCTACCTTAGAACATCTGTAAATAATTCCACAGGTGCTCCAAGAATCTGTTAGTTGATATGAAATAGCTTTTGCCTATTTATGTACATTTTCGCATTAAGTATGATGAAATTAGCTGTTAGGTCGCTTTTATCCTTACTCTCGATCCCATAGATTATATTGATTGCTTTAACCTCTAGGTTATTTATTTTCAATACTGCCCTAAACCAATTCCACAGTTGCTTCCAGAAATTGCTTGTTACAGTGCATTCGACGAAGAAGTCTAAAGTGGTGATTCCACCGGACTAGAAGCTTTATCGGAAAGTTTCTGAAGTCCTTGGAATGTATCAAAGAATATCTTATATGGTGCATTTTTTCGCACGAGAAATCGTATACGCGTCCGAAATTACCAGGAAAAAATGTGTTCTTCCACCACCAGCTATGCTTATATGAAATTTTCCAATTTTCATTTTCGGTAAGTTTTGGGTGCTCGGTGGAATCAGCGCTTAACAAATCATCTTTTTTGTTGCAAGAATTACATTCATCCGTTTCTACTATTTTCTGCTTTACCAGATAATCATTACAGGTTATCGTCCTATTCAACAGTCAATACTGCAGTGATTACACTTTTGTCTCCCTTGTGGGCTCAAATGCTATTCCATAAACCTTTTCCCACCAGTCATGATTGAGATTCAGATCAGGATATTATTATATACCTGTGGCTGTATGAATTATGTATACTGCCCGCTCCTACCCATAGCATATTTATACCCGTACGCCACACTGTGATGTACGGGGTATGTGATCACGTGACCGGATAAAATTTTGCCATTTTTAGGTATATAATAATACGAAAACAGGCTGACTGTCTTCGTACGTCAAAATACTTGGTAAAATTGTTGGTCACATACATCCCTCTGCCTACGGCATCGGGATGTATGTGACCAACAATTTCACCGCATATCTTTGACGTACGAAGACAGTAAGCCAGTTTCTGTATATAACTTTTCCCACCTCATTCCCCCTTTCGGGATCACTGTTGTTTTGTCTAAGAGGATGTGATAGATCTTTTAGCTTCTGAGCTGTAACATATCTATCAAATTTTCTCCCAAAGTCTTAAGTAATATTTGTTCACCTTCTGCCGAGTTAAGGTACTTCAGAGATGGCATCGCTGATCTCAAGCTTAAAGTATCTAGAAAACTTAATATCGTTCCAAAGTAGGCATCAATTTCCCGATGGGACATCATTCCCCCTGTCTTTAATTAGAGTGAAGTGTGAAAATGGAGAAGGGCTAGAATTGGGCAGATCTCAGACTTAGTGTTTGTGAGTACAGATTTATAAGTGGTAGGTCACAAGGTAAATTGGAAGTAGAAAAAAGAAATTGCATCTGGTTTGAATATGAAATGAGTACATAAAGAAGATTGGAAGACATCTAAATAGTAAGTCCTACCTGTTTGTTCACAGACTGGGAGTTGATGTTTGCTGTCTGACATCTGATAAGGTAATAGTCAATGTATATTACCTTCAGGTTTTATCCAGTCTTCAAACTTGATCTGTTATCATGATTAGATGCCATATGGATCTATCTACTGATAACAGACTTTAAACAATAAAGTAGAATAAGTAACATAGAAGTGGCATCCTCTGGGAATAATTTGCATATCTTTATCTTAAATAAGACACATCTCAAACAGTGATGTATACAATAAATGAGTAAATGTAGTATGAATAAGTATGAATTATTTTAGAACAACATATTTCTATGTCAATAAAGTTATGTTAACCTTTTCCAACCAAAACATCAGGACCATAACAATACATATGTAATGCAAATTATTCATTTTCAACATACTTCCTAAAGAAGCTCAAAGTACAGTCCTTTTGTTATTTATCAAATCTGTTCTAAAGTACCATCCCTCTAAATAGAGGACTTCGCTCAACACAATGACCTTAAGTTAACATATCTTATCAGACCATGTATGCCTCCTTGTAGGGGCACTATCAACTCAGTTAGTATATTTGCAGTGTGTGTCCAGCGTAACTGATACTCTCTTCAATTGTCGATCCTCTCACAGACTCGTTGTTACTAGACTGGAAACCTGTCCAAATGAGTATCTGGATTTATCTTATCCTGGTATAAACGTCCATAGGCTTAGCATTACGAACTCGTTCTCAACAGGCTTGCGAGAACGGTATCTCGTTCTCAACGGGTGATAAAGAGATAAATATTTCCAGGCTAAGATAAAATCAGAAACATATTCGTGCTTGATCTGAGTCCCTGTTCGTTATCTCGTTTGGAGCGCTTCGGAATATTTACTCGGCTATTGCCTCGTTCATATTACTGCGCACTCCAAACTCGATGGCGAACGAGGACACAGACCAAACACTCATCAGTTTCTTTCTTAATAGGTAGCCTGTTCTGCCAAGTTAGCTTTGCAACCAATCTCTCCCTCAAAACATCCCCAAAATAGTATCCATGTATTTACATTATCATCAATCAGTTCATTTGCGAGTATAAACAAGGTCAGTAATATATGTATTCTTTTTATTTGAAGGGTTTAACGAATTCCGTGACCAACTACATGGTTTTCTATTTATCCTGCACATTCAACACTTTTGATACTGTATTCCGCTTGGGCAGCACATTTGAAAATTGCAGAACTTGAAGCACGACCCATCCCACAACTTAAAATTCAACCGCAGCTGACTTAAGTGCATGATATGATATCAGATACATCATCTCATCTGCTTGTTCCTTGAATCAAAATTGTTGTGCAGGAAACTGAGTATAGCAGCTATTTTATTGTAGATGCTGTAATTTGGTAATTGTATTTGTGTGGAGTTGATTGTTCTTTGGAATAAAGATGTGTATTAGAATCAAGTGTTGCCTCACTTTTTGTGGGTTCATAAAAAATAGACATCTAATTTCTGGAACAATAATGATACATTGTATTATCAAACGAGTTAAAGAAGCCGTGACAACAAGTGACCTCAGAGGGTCACATGGATTAGATTAAAAATCAAACGATTGAGATGGCGTTTAATTATAATCAACCCTCATGACCTGGAGGTCACGGTCACAATCCATGACCTCTAGATCCTGCATAGTGATTATAATCATTCATTTCAATCATTTAATTTTTAATTACCTAGGCAGCCAGATGAGCAGCCAAGAGTGCATTCCTGGTATCCAATCAGATGGGATTTAAGAACAGGAATGATCCAATAGTGTGTGGTGATGAGGATTGGCCAGCGCACTAGAATCTGAGGTAGAATACAGCCAGAGAACAATCATGGTCACACATTTGCGCTACCTACATCTACAAAGTACTATAGAGGAAACCCATGAAAGTCTAGGGTCTGAGCTTGTATCCCATCGAGTTTGAATCACGTAGTTATTCACAAGGCGAAGCCGCGTGAATTGCTATGTGATTCAAATGAGATGGGATCGAGCTCTGACCCTAAATTTGAATGGGTTTCTGAATTTATCTCACCCTTAATATTGACTAATGGGCTAACATTTGTGACATTATCCCCCATTGGATATTTTTCCTAAATATCTAATGAGTGTTAGATACGAGTTTCCAATGTTAAGTCTATGGAGAAAAAATATCTGGGGTGAGATAAATACTTTAAACCAATTGCAGACACTATCCATGGCTGTCATGTCTACTTGATATTTTGGCTGTGTACTCAATGATAGGAAAGCTGTTTCTAGAGGGTCCCTGACAAATGGCATTTGGCCTTATAGCCTCGAAACAGTTATTCTTTAATTCTCATCTTGTAACTCAAACTTCTGACAACAAAAATCAATTTAAAGATGAAGTGTCATTAATTGACTTTGTTGCTGTTGAACAGAACAAATTTTAAGATTTTGGGTGCGATTAATCATAGGAGAAAGGAAGTAGGGTAAGTAGATAAAAACAACAGTTGATCAATGGGAAAATTTGACAAAGATCTACCTCATGAAACTGTCCCCAATCAGATAAATTGTCCATGTCTTCAGATTCAAAGAATGAGATTTTCAACAGAGCACTACAGTGCTCTAGATTATATACAGCTTTCGTTATGTTGGAAGAAGGTAGCGCCCTCATTAATGTTTCCAGTCCAAGTTTCTCCCTCCTCTCTTGCTTTACAACAGTATCTTGTGCCACAGCCAAGAGACACAGGAGACAAATGGGGAAAAACAATGAGATGGAAATTTGTCTTGTGATTTCATAGTAGTTTATCTTTATGCATATATAAATGTATAACTCAGTCTAGCCTATACATATATAATTAGTTGCTTCACATGGTTACTGAGCATGTAACCCTGGAGTTGCTATTTCGGGTTGTGGCCTATTGACTGTTACATCAATAATTCTATTGATGTGTTACAGTTGGGAATCACTCAGTCTGCTTTGGTGATTCTACCAAGCAAGACCTGTAAAATTTTAATACCTAAATTAAAAATTTAGGTCCTTAACTACCCCGTTCTGTTTTATATAATACTGGATTTTTCGTCAACCTGTATTCACATAATAAGAAGCCGTAGGGTCTGGTGTCTTTCTCACCAAACTATATTAACTCATATGTTATATATATGTAGGGGTCGGGTCAGTCTAGTTGTGGTTCTTTCACCCTTTGAAAGGGGTGCGGGATGTCAGTCCCTGCTGTGAAGGGATTCGGGTGAACCCGTGCACGCAAGTGTTACCGGGCCACCCGGATTATGTAACTCAGCATGTATATACGCCAGGTTCGCAGTAGGTTGTGAGGCATTCTTGTGCATTCTCTCTGAGAAGAGTCAATCCTTGGATCCTCATTTGCTGGGTTTCTCCAGACCCTCTCGCTGGTTAGGAGAGTCCAGTGCTCCCGGATCTGGATTAGCCTCCCCTTACTTGGTACACCTGTGCCAAGGTACTGTACTTTGGTTGTGATCTAACTGGGATCACTTCAGGAAGTGAATAATAAACATCCATTGAGGAGTCTTGTGTGATTAGGTTGGTTTTCATTACATACTGAAAATACCAAACTCAATTAAAAGAAAAATTGAGCATATTGTGTCATTGGCGGGGTAGCTAGCAATGGCTGACTCGGGGGTAGCGAGGTAATCGGTTGACGATATCGCCGGTAGGTGTCCCCAAAGAGGTACGGGAGTCGGCTACCTATGCCCCCTGTCGGTATCTTAGTAATATAATACCTTAATGACTTGATTAAGCTACTCGTAATAGTTTAACTCCATATCCATATAGATATTATTTTATGATGTTGATTTATTGTAGCAGATGAACCATACAGTACAGGCTTGGAACAGAAGTACTTCTATCTTATCATCTCATCTGATAAATATTTTTACCACAGCAATGTGTTTCTAAAATAACTATTATTATGACTCACAACAGGTGTCAAAGTCTATTTAATATTTAATTGATAAACGTATTCCCTGAAATGATGAATACTATCAATGATAGTTTGTAATACAATAAGACAAGGAGACTATATCGGGTGCATTTTTATTACAATCCACTGATTGAAAATGACAGCTGAATGATGCAGGAACATAGTATCCACTATGCCCATTCAAGTTGTACTTATACATATAGTGGCTAGATATTGCCAGTTACCTAAATATATCTATATAACATTACATAGATATATATTTCCTGAAAATGATCTGCAGTGATGTAAATTTTGATCGTTTTCTTTCATCTAGTAGAAGCATTTATTCAGCCAATCACTTAAAGTTGGATACAGTGTTTGTTTGGAAATCAATCTGTACTCTTTTAATCTGGTTGATAACCTTTAGGGCATATCATACTTTGCTAGTTAGTTCCAGGGTATCAGTTATGGTTCTGTTTTTTATCATAACTACAGATATAAGTTACATACCAATATCAATACAAAGGTCTTCTGATGTAAGTATCCATTCAATCTCCCAAAACATATGACATAGTACATGTAGTAGTGAAACATAAATGGACCTTTATTCCACATCGATTGGCCCCCTCACCCAGGCTTTACTCAATATCTTTATGATTCAACCTTTACTGAAGTAATAAAATATGAGGTGACATATTTATGAGGCTGACTGCCTGGGAACAAGTTTGACCTGGTACTTGTGGGGTTGAATTACAAATCCAAGCTTGTAGTCTCGTGGGTCATGTTTGGGGATCTCATCTGGCCCCGCTGGCAAAAACTGGTACTTCTGGAGGAGTGACGTTATCAACAAGAAGAGTCGGTTCTTGGCCAGGGTCTCTCCTACGCAAACCCGTCTGCTGGCACCAAAAGCTAGAAGTCTGAAAAATCAAATCATTCTCATGTACATTTAATTTTGTATACCTAGATTATTACCATAACACTGGTGATACATATTTGTTGTCTAGAAAACAAGATCATCTTAATAATAAACTATAGCAGTTAGGTAAATAAAATGTTTTCCATTCAGCTTTTCAGATTTGATTTGCCAAAAAACCATCAATATTCTAGCTACCTGGTTTCTTTCTTGCTATAGGATCTAACTTATCCATATCTGGTTTATCACTGCACTTTTGCTACACTCTCATAGATAAAACAGAAATATTTCAGAAATACCTACAGGAGCAGTTTCCTTTGTGATAAAAACTGGAAACACTTTTGTAATATTGGAACATTTTTAGAATTGCAGACCTAAACACAACACCTTATTGACTTGTCTGTACATTTTGATTAATTCAAGCAGTCTAACAAATTCTTTTGATATGAATAACTTTAAAAGAGCGGCTTGAGAGGAATTGCGATTGAAGGCAAATTATATTCTACTTAATGTTAACTTTGTAGGTGTTATATTGTATACTAGAGGGCAGATCTGGAATTTGGTCAAGCTGTGTTTGCAAGTTATCTTCCTGTTAAAGACTGAATAGTAATATAAACCAATTGGAGGAACATGATATAGAACTCTTGCTTTTACCTTTTCCTGTTGATGTGATCAGCAGACACAAGTGAACCATCGTCGTCAAGGAATCTCTCCGGTTTGAACTCCCAGGGATCTTCCCAGTACTCTGGATTATGGTGTAGCTTCCACAGGTTGAAGACAACCTAGAACATCGGAAAATATGGGCAGCAATGACAAGTCACAAGTTGAAGTTGAAATATATGCTGAGGTGTCATTGTTAAGATGATTGTGAATACCCATCTAAAAATGTTTTACTATTCAATACTATTCATTATTCCAGTAGATAATTGTTTTAAATAATGTCTTTTTGTGATGGTTATTTCTTTCATTTTGACTGTGTTAAAGCCCTCCAATTTAAGTCTGAAATATATAATAGAAATAGACTAACCTGATGAAGGATTAATAAAAATCTGAAATGTTATTATCTAAAACAAGCAAATAAAGATCATCCTGCACTTTTACTTCATTTCTTTCTCTTGAGTTGTGCCTTCCTTATAAACAAATCTTTATAATGGAAACATTAAATAATTATCTATGTTAACACTTAAATCAAAATAATAAATAACAGATATTTTATTTTAAAAACCTCAGTGTTCTTCGGGATGTCATAGCCATTAATAGTTGTGTCTTCTGTGGTGCTGTGTGGTAGGTTTAAAGGTACTATTGTTGTGTAGCGAAGGATTTCAAAAATAGCAGCGTCAACATAAGCTAATGCCTTCCTGTCAGATAGCCGAGGAGTCCTGTCAGACAACTCAGTGATAATGATGTCTGCAATCTTCTGTTGGAGTTCTGGTTTGTTGACCATGACAGCGAGGAATGCATGCATTGTTACAGATGTTGTCTGAGTGCCTTTGCAAGAAATATAAGAAACATTAACAACTGATTTGACCGTTTCTTTACTACTACTGCTATAAAGTGGCATCACAATTGTATCATCGTGTATAATAGGAAATTATGTATGAAACTCATATAAACTCTTCAGCATTTTGTTGCAAATATGAACTTTATGCCTCTAGTTGCATAAAGCATTTAATGTTTCATACTTTGGCATAAAGACATGTCATTTTAAGACTATGATGAAAATGATTAGGGACAGGATAAAGTGTGAATTTTGAACTATATTTAAATGAAGGAGAATTAAATACCACTTTTCCTACCACATGTTTATCTATTTAAATGTGTAACTCAACCATACTGGTCTAAATACCCTAATAGTAATCTAGGATCGTACATGAAGACCCTTTTCTGCACCCTATACAAGTGTTATCATTTAATAATAACTAAGTCTGTTCGCTAAGACAGTATAAGTCATCCATAAGGTTGTCCATGGTGTTGATTAAAATTGACCCACATCGTCCATACGTTTCTATGGCTTATAGAAAATGGTCTACATGTACGATCTTAGATTAAAAAACGGGCCCCTGAATCCCTAGATTTCTAGTGTAAATCTTTACTGCAACCATCCTATTTTAACATAAAGAATGTCACAATGCTCGGTTATTGTTACTCACTGAAGAGTAATCGTTCTCTACAACAAAAATTGTATCTGGGTCACAACCCCCCCCCCCCCCCCCATGTTATATTCCCACAAGAAATAAACGGTAATATTACCAAGAAGAAAAAATACCAGAAAATGATCACGATTCCACCTAGCAACTTTCCAAATGACTTGAAAATATCAGGTTTACTTTTATTCAGAAAAATTTGGATTAAAAAATGGTGCAACAATTGCCTGGTAAGGCCAGATGGCTGAAACTATTAAGAAACAAAATGTTCTCTCCCATAGAGGACTAGGAGAAAATAGTATGTCCATCATTGATGAATGAGCATGCAATTATAAATGAATAACAATTAAAAGGTTTGAGTTAAACTCAGCTTATGGATAGTCTTCTGTAAAACACTTGCACCCAGTCAACTTGCCATTTCTGCAACTGCCTCACTAGGATCAGAACACATCAAGCACCAGTGGGTCTTGGTATTTTGGTCTTGAGTGATTGGTCATGGTCAGTATGGCATGTCTCTAAGACACTGAGACCCTGCTCTGGGACCTATTTCAGTAGTTTTGTGACATGTCTAGATGGCGTCTGTGACACCATACGGACAGATCACAAGACTACAATCGATGACATGGAGAATTTCACTCACTCCCATAGGAATTAAGCAATGACACTTTAACATGAGTAAGGGATACATATAACCTACAATCATTCCAAATATGAAGAAGATTGGCCACTCTGATTTTCTGATATTTGCTAGTCTTTTTCCGCTGTTGCTTGCACTGTTGGTGCCGCTGTTGATGTTTGTCTAGGCCTAATGTCCCGAGACTACTGAAACAGGTCCATGTTCTCATTATCACAGTGAATAACACACAGATAGTCAAGGGATGGTTTGTATGCAGTACCCTGAAAGTCTATGTGGACCCCTCTAACTTCCAGATGATGTATATAGCGCATGCAAGCACACTCTAAAAAAAGATCATTAGATCGCCTAACATTCATCAGGCGACTCATCTCCACCACAGTTCTGAATACGCACCAGGGGTTCAATACATAGAGACTGGCGCCCCGGTGCCTGACCATTTACCCAGATATGTGAAGAGGGCGAGGATTGGTTGAGAGGTTTTCCCTCCACCCTTTGTCTGCTTTTTCAGCCAATGAGAAGCCTAGATTTTGGTCAGCTGACCATATGTGAATTAAAGAGTTCTGTAAAGGAATTAACATACATAGATGATTCATGAACCTAGATATCTGGCCCAGAGCGCCGGGACAGTCACTTGCTGAAAAGTCTTCCCAACTTGCTCAATAGTCGAGTGCTCAATAGCTGTCTCATACACTGCATACATTGAACTCACCTGCAAATATCAGATTGTTGTTAATGTTATAGATGTCACTATCTAGTAGTCTGTGCTGGGCCTGTTTTTTCACTGCCATCTCTTGTTGGTCTAGTAGATGATCCATCACACAAAGGGGGTTACCTTGCTCACGATGGGCCTGCATGCAAGATATAGTTCAACTGGCATGTCTTTGTTCGTTCTAAAAATACATTCTTCAGTGGTTGTTTTAACTTGATCTCATCTAGTTACATTAATTGAATTTGTGATATTTTACACAATTTTGTTACAGACATTTGCCAAGATAATTGAATGGTTCTTTTATATGAAGCACTCATTACCCCCTGATTTTACAATATAAAGAGACGTCACAAGTTCCAGTTTGAGTTTATTTACGTCACACATTTAGTTGGCTCCATAACCTCATGAGTCAAAGACAAGTTAGATTACAAAGCCAACAAAATGTGGGACATAAATCTAGATTTTATAGAGTAGTAGTGACATAAACAACGCTTTATGCCACACCCGTGACATAGACAAATCTCATGTCAATCCTATGACATTTTTTATTAGGGGAAGGATAATATATATATATATATTCCAGTAATATATATATAATTGTTAGCAATGTATGCTTGATTAGTAGATTATGATTTCATTGGAACAAAAATACAATTTCCCTTTATACACTCACCCTTCGATTCTCAACTTCCTTAGTTAACCAGTGAACAGTCCTTTTTGTTAAGTGTACTAATTCCTTGTAGACCCTGTTTGGGAAATATTTCAGCCATGGGAAAATATCGAGTAAAACTCCAGGTCCTGTCCGTTGAATCAGTTCTGCTCCATCATCCAATGTTGTCATAACTGATCTCACTTTCTCTGGTTCAGCCTTATAACCATACAACTAGAAGGCAAGAAAGAAATGATTTTCTTGCTGGTTAGAACAATGCATTACATTTTCAAGGTATACATAGAATAATTTAGTGAACCAGTGCAACAAAGATTCTTTGTAGGTTGCAGCAAGGAGGGAAAGCAAACTTCTGACTATCTAGCACCAGCTACAAGAAACTTGTATATTTACACCAGTGAATTTCTAGGACCATGCTCAATTTTAATCCAGCATGAAATCTTCAATTTACTAGAGAATCTGCATATTTCCATCAAAGTCAGATATATAAATGTAGGACACATATAAGAAGTCATTACTTACTATTGAGGTCATTATTCCAGAGACACATCTATACAGGATCGGGTTAATATCGATGGGTCCACTCTCAGCTTCCTCTTTCAGCTCTTTCATCATGTCATCAATCAGGTCTAAAGTGATCATCTCCAGATTCTCCAGGTTATCGCCATACATCTAAAGTGTATGCAAGGGGAGAAGACTGGCTAATGTAATATTGTAGCTGTTACTTGCCTAAAATCCATTAAATATTGATGCAACCAATGTTTCAGGAATGTCAGACATCATATTAAAATCCTGAATGCATGAATCAGATTTGTATTTCAGGGCATTTAATGGAGAGTGTTTTTCTTTTTTTTAAATCATTTTATCTATCCTGGATAAGATAAGGCAAATACATGCCTGTTTACAATCAAGTCCAGCCATCGTACTTGTAATCAGAATCTTATGATGTCTATATTAGCCATGGTCATACAACCATAATACTGACTTATTAACTCTTACATCTCTAATATGGTATTTACAATGCATAGCCTCTATCAATAGCACATCGGAGGAAATTACATCAAAGCTCTTTATAGACAGTGGAATAATTCATCCTAGTTAATTTTAATGAACCCATAGGGTATAAATATATATATATATAATTTGCTTTTCATCAACTATCCATTTTAGATGTCAAAGGAGCCCAGGGATGGTGAATGCCCTCTTTATATCAACCAAGCATATTTGTACATACAAACCCCCTAAAACTACAGCCTTGATTATGACCAATCAAAACCTGAAATTTGAGTACCTTCAGTGCTTGCATGGTTGTCTTCTTCATATACACCCATTTAGGGGAGAATGTTGTAAAGGCAATATCATCAGAGTGGTTGAGGGAAATTTTCATCCTGTTAAGTTTTATGCGGCCAGCAAAAGTGTTTGCCCGTGTCACTAATGCTTCATATATAGTTTTGAAGTCATTAAATACTACGGTATACTGGCCCATTACCTGCAAGTAGAATAAGCAATTACCCTTTTCATTAGAGTAAGCTACTGAAATTTCAAATTTTACGAAAGCAGTGGAATCTCACTACACTGAAACAGAAGTTGTAAAGGCAATTTTTCATTATTGGGGAAAATAACAATAAAAAAATATTTCAAATCATATTTCATTACGATGAACCAATCATGATGGATTTGAGATGAAACAGACCTCACTGTTTTAGTTTTACTTGTGTTCATGGTTAGAGATTATAGTTGCACCCACTATTTACGTTATTGAATTATTGAGATCTTCTGACATCATTTGCTTTTTCATGATTTTTGTCTGAAGATAGTCTGACTGTATCATCAGCATACTAAAGAAGAAACCAGCGAGCACCGGGACCTGTAAATAGACTGAATTCTGGGATACCTCAATAGGGTCTATATGGTGATAACCTCAGATTGCATATTATCATGGTAATGGTTATTAATCCTTTGACTGGTATTTCATATGGATTCCACAATCACCTTGCTCTTATTGTATGAGCATGCTCTATTTTTGTATTTTTTTGTTTTATTCAAACAATGAAAATTAATATGAGCGAGTATCCTTTTTATTTCTTTTTTCTTTTTAATTTAGGCACATAATTCGTCCTGAGGGACAGTCTGACGTTAAGGCTGAGGTCGTTCAGTTATCTCAGTGTTTCTCTTTGAAAAACTACATTGTACTATTGTCGATACAGTAGGCTGAGGGAAATTTTCCTGTGATGTCTGTCAGCATGTGCTTATTCACACGACTAAATGCTGGTAGGGTGTGCCTTTATGTAGTCCAATCAGGTGTGCTTATCCATGGAAATAAGTTTGGGTTGTTAGATGTCAAAAACATGATATGAGTGCTTTGCTCCCTTTTTTATTTATGGTTTTATGAAAACAAAAAATTAAAAATTAAAAACAACTAATCTTACCTAATATCTGACTGATCATTTTCTTATTGCCTTAGAGAAGATTGCCACCCTTTTCAGAAGTTCAGATACCCATTTTTATTTCTATTGTTATTAAAGTCTTGTACCATTTAGCCGAATTCAGTCATGTTCTCTATCCGGGCCTTGAATCGTATACATAACCATACTTGTCTGCCGGGTGTAGTGGTTCCATTGGTGTTCCTTTGATTCCCACCGAACATGCGCAATTCAATACCAGGTGACATAATACTGGAGGGGGCCGTTGAATAATCTAGGATCTTACATAAAGACACTTGTCCATACCTTTGTGCAAGCGTTATAGTTTGGTAATATTTAAGTTTGTTTGCTTACACAGTATCAGACATCCATAAGGTCATCCATAAGTGTTGAATAAAGTTGACCCACATCGTCCCTGGCTGTCTATGGCATACAAAAAAAGGGTCTTTATGTAGGACTCTAGATTATTCAACGGGGCCCAGGAGTGGTCATAATTTTAGAGAGACCCCCCATCAACATTTAAGTGTAAGGAAAATTCATTAGGCGCAAGGGTGGGTGCTTGTCAACACTACTAATTGAAATGAAAAAGAAATGACAATTATAGAGATATACAATTGAGAAAGAGGATTTCTAAAATGTTCTTGGAGTCACTGGTTGTCAGCATGACAGTCTGAGTATCTCGAATTACAAGAAATTGTTGTTTTTTTCCTCCGAGTTGTGCAGTCAAACTGGAACTCAATACACGCCCCACCTCCAATATCTCATACGATAGAGATAGATGGAAGTTGAGCATCTTCCAAATTGTTCTCGCATTATTACTTTTACTCTACTGATGGCTATACCTAAAGATCAAAACATTAAAAGCACCACCTTCTACTAATATGAAAACAGTGCTAGTTGTATGTTATTTTAAGTACACTTGCTCCTTACCTTGAATTTGAAGACATCACCAAATTCCTCTGACCACTTGGTTATAGTTTCATGAGGTAGATCTTTGTCAAATTGGTACATGTTTCCAATGAATGGCAAACCAGAAGGTCCCGGCGGAAGTTTGTACTTCTTTTTCATCATGAACCTGACCATGAACAGTAAAACCAAGGCACCGACAAATGTCCACAACAGCAGCATCCTTGAATTAGTCAGAGCATAGCAGTACCTTGTAAGCAATGATGTGGGAGATATATTTCTGTTTAGTCAAATTTGTATGGTCACTAGGCTTTTTTTTTTCTATGTTGCAAAAGCAAGGTGTCATCTACACGTGTAGGTCCATTGATCCCCTCTGTAACCATAAAACATAAATCTGATTCAGAGAATACTTACATTGTGAAATACATGCAGTTGAATATTTAAGCAGAACTGTCTTTAGAAACCTATTTTGAACCACTACGCCACGAGTTTGGATGCGTAGTAATCGTCACGAGGTATAGCCGAGTGATGATACGGAGCATCCAATTGAGCGAGCGTAGTGGTTCAAAATATGTTTCGAAAGTGGTTCTGTTTTTATCTCACCCCCAACACGGACCTTACAGTCGATTTTAAGCAATAATATAATCATGTATTGAATTGTTCAAACAATGGTGTCGGGACTATTGTTGCTGCAGCTGCGGTTCAAACAATGGCGCCGGAACTATTTTCTTTTCTGCGACGTTCATTGGTCGCACCATACATAGATTCTCTGCCACTGCAATGGCAGAGAATTGACACCCTACGTAGGTGAGCATGGCATATTTTATTTCAACGTTAACTCAATGGCACAACCTGTACCAGGGGTGGGATAAATATGTATACAAACCCATAGGGGCTGCACAATGTTAGATGAGACGAATATGAGTAATGAAATCGGTAAATACCAACTAATCTTATGGTCAGACAAAATTATTTTGATTTTTAGTTATGAAGAATATTTTTGATCTGCTTTTAATATATCTCGATGCTGCCACAGTGCAAGTCCCCTTTAAGACTGTTCCATATCTGCATTCCTCGGAACACAGGGCTCTTCTTGAAGAAATTAGATTTCGGTCGGTGCATTTTTAGACATATCTTATGATTTCCCCTGGTACGGGGGTTTTCAACCAAGTCCAAGCATTTAATGAACTTGTACATGTAGACAGACAGTAAGTACTGCCTTCGCTTATCCGAGAATTGTACCCCACTGTTAATTGTTCAAATGTTCAGAAATATGGTACAAGGTCAGATCTTGAATTAAGAAGAAATAAAACAATCAACAATAAACAAAGGAATCATTTCAGAAAGAACTGAAAACTAAGTAAATCCGATGAACTGATACCGGCATTGATACCAAACACTCCATCCCATTATTCTACTCTATTTCTCTAAGTAATATCATCTTCTTGTCCAAATGTATAAATGTGATTACCAAGTTGTAACTTGTATCCGATTCTTATGATATGCCTGAAAAACTCGACCTTGTTGAGAGGCATTGACAATAAAAAAAACAATCAATAGTGTATGGATTTACTTGAGGGGTAAGATGTGGGGACACATGTCAGAGTTTAGTGGAGGAGGGCTACGATGTGGTGTGTACTAATGTGCTACTGTGTATCACAGGTAGTGAGGGAATCAATGCTTCTGAAAACAAGATCTATAGGCAGATAGCGACAGGATTAATTGAAAGTAGACAATGTATCAGAGTTCCTACAATTTATTATTCATCGTATACAAAACTCCCATTGAAAATGTATAGGGACTCAGTAAACCACTACCCATTGTATAAAACCTGTCAGATACCATAACTGTGGTATACGGATTCAAACCTGTGGTATACGGCCTCAAAACCATGGTATACAGGAAATAGTCCCTTTTGCTATAGAGCAAAGAAATAGTTCCTATTGGTATACCCATTAATATGGCAATTACTGGGTTTAATTCATTCAAAAAGATGGATAATAAATACAACAAACGATGGTTTTGCGGACAGGCAGCTCTGTAAACCACTCGCGGTTGACCTCGTAATACACTCGCTAGCGCTCGTGTAATACTACGCGTCAACCTCTCGTGGTTTACGGCCGCCTGTCCACAAAACCATCGATTATTGTCTATTAAAGTCAGGTTTTAGCACCTACAGATGATAGGAAGACCTACCTGTTTGTTTACAGACTGCGGCTTACTGAACGCTGTCTGACATCTGATAATAGTCAACATGTATTACCTTTGGTCTCCAGGCTTGATCTGTTATCTTGACCTAGATGCCTTGTTGAGTCAGATATGATAACAGTTTTTAAGCTACACTTGTTGGTGGAGAAGGTAGATTGGTATCAAATGAAATAATATTACTTAAGAGTCTCTATCCTGAGAAGAACTATTCTGATATGAAGTGTTTCTATCTCCAATTCAGTAGAATCAATTAAAGACAAATGTGGGTAGGTATCAAAGCGCCCCCAGGTTCTACTCAATTTACGCTGGTTTCCGGGTTATCCACTAGGGGGCTCGACAGAATTAGACTCAATTAACACTGGTGCTACCATCTGATTTCATGAAAATGTAGCAGTTTCCAATAGACACCAATAGATAAGCCCTTACCTTCTTCAGATGGCCTTCCCATAGAAATTAGTATGGTGACATAGTATTTGTTTTAGCATGTTGTACATGTTCCCAACTATCATAATCCAGAATTATTTGAAGATAGCAATAGAACATCAGTGTCATTTAGCAACAAAGTCAAAATATTGCACTTTTCCCATAGACAACAACAGTTAAGCGCTTACATATTCAGATGGCCCTCCCATAGAAGTAAGCATGGTGACATGCCACCTTTTTTGCATTTTTTAATTGCTAATATATGGAACTTACATTATCCTGAATTATTTGCAAAACTCAATAGATTTTAAAAATCGCCCAACTAATTGTCTGTAATTAGAAAGGAAAGCTAAATGTATGTGTTGCATCACAGATAAGGAGAATTTTAATACAGCTCAAAGTTTTCAAAAATCAAATTACTATCAAAAAAACCTAATCTGCTAAATCAGATACAGCCTTGAATGTAATAACACTGGTCATGTCCATTTTTTCCTTTGAAAAAGGGTATGGCTCTATGTTCAATAAACATCTATCATTCTCCCACAGTGTATGTACTATGTCTATGTCTTGTGACCACTGTGGCAATGTCCACATGTACTTTATAATCTTAATATCATCTACTTCAACTGCATAGACCGCATTAGTCCTGACGTCATTATCGGGATTTCCCACCTATCACGTGGCATTTTGGTGCCAGACAAGTCCTAACTCCGCGAAGCACCGCATAAACGATGTATGGGCGCGAGTGTCCTGTTGTCAGTAAACAAATGTTTTCAGTGTTAAACCAGCAAAGATGAAGAAAGTGGACTACACTAAAGTCGGATATCCATATTTAATTTCATAGCAATGGTGCCAACCTTGCACTCTAGTCTTAATAACTCAGTCAAGTTGTTCTTTGAATATTCAAAAGTATTTCAACACTAATGAGTTCGATCATGAGAAAGTTATCACATTGATACATCTTTTTTAGTGCCATAGTAGAGTTAAATATACCGTAGAATTGAAAAATTTGAGATGTCTAGGATGGCTGACTGCTGCACTTATGAAGGGATATCCCAATGTTTGGCACCAGAACGTAAGGAAACCCCGCTCTAAGCAGGTAAAATGATGTCATACTAATGCTGTCTATGTTCTCGATTAAACTATGTCTTTGTCTGAGGGTAATGAAATCATATCAATTAGAATTAGTAGAATTGGTAACACAGAATATTGGAAGGTAAATCTAAGATAATCGAAATAATGAATAACTAATTTTATCTGATGAATATGCTTTTTGGTGGTGAGTATTTATTTTTCTAAAATTCACATTGTAATACATGGTGGCAGTAAAACATGAATAGAACTGACTAGATCACTTTTCAATCAGTACGTGATCAGACTTTAAGTGGTACCGTAATGATAAAGTCTTTGTTATTGCACACAACATTGTTGTGAAAGTATTGGAGCCTCTAGATTAAGTTCTTGCAAAGAAAGAAACTTTGTCAGGGGACATATCTATGAGGTTAACTGCCTTGGAACTAGTTTGACTTTGTACTTTTCTGGCTGAATGAGGAACCCAAGCTTGTAGTCTCGTGGGTCATGTTTGGGGATCTCATTTGGTCCCGCTGGCAGAAACTGGTACTTCTGGAGGAGTGCCGTTATCAGTAAGAAGAGTCGGTTCTTGGCCAGAGTCTCTCCAACACAAACCCGTCGGCTGGCACCGAAAGCTAGAAGTCTGAAATATGAAATGAGAATTGTCATGTGAATTTTCTAAGATATGAAATTAGACCACATCTATTTTCTGTGTATGTACCAAAGCTCCTGTGAGTCTGGAAAATTATCTGCCTGGTGGGGTTGTACTGCACCTATAATTCTGCCTTACCAAGTTCCCAAAAATATTTCAGCTGAATAATGTCTGTGGAATATATGTTGTTTTATCTGTAAAGGAAGATTAGCTTGGTGAAATTAAAATACCAATTAATTAATGAAACAGTGTTATTTCGGATTTGATTGGATCAAATGATTTCTAGCTATTTGATGTGGATCTGAAACCCCTGTTATTTACATTTGCTATTGACATTTTGCCCAAATTTTCAATGTGCGATGAATGAATACCTGAGCAATTTGCCTTATGGTGTGACACTTCTGTATATTTTCATATAAATCAGTAAAGTAGTAAAAGTCCATAATTGGTGTCTATTAATTGCAAACCTTTTTCATGCGCAGGATTACATAAGAAGAGATTTGATTGAAGGCTGATAACGACACTTTCAAATTACATTACCGTGTAATTCGTCGATAAACCATTTCAGGTAAGACAAGATCTATGGTGATTTATTAGAAAATACTTGAATTTAGAAGGTTTCCGAACGCGCCCGCGAGTAACGGACGTCCTTCACATCGACGGCTGTTTTTTACGTTTTTATCTATCAAAATAACGTGAATCCATGCACTTCATACAGGCAATAGTACCTCAACAGGCATCAAGATTCTAACGGTTGGTATCATAGCCCATCCAATGTGTAGGAATAGTCCATGAATACATAATCATACACAATCAAAGGGCGATAATACGGAAACGGCCGCACTTACGTGTTAGCTATTTATAGACTGCATACCTGAGCTCTCCAGAAGTGGGGGCGTTCGGAAAGTAATTTATTTTTTTTTTTTTTTTTTCTCCCCCTTTTCAAAATACTGGAAATCGGCCACAGACTGTTATTCCAGTTGTGGGGGCATTCAGAAAGTTACCAAAACGGCCAGGCTGTTAGTGCATTCAAGTGAGAAGTGAGACGAGATGACAGCTTAATGCAATTAAGATCCAGGCTACCAATCTGATGACATCGGCTACTTAAAGCGAGATATGCACCTGAAATAGGAATTTACAAGTTTATGAAAGTTTAAGGAAGTCAGAGAACATACAGTGGAAATCGAGAGCTTCACGGGAAAAGAGAAACAGACAGACATTTAAATGGTTTCATTGCAAGAAGAGGGATCCAAGATGGAGGGTGAACTTGGTTCAGACAATGAGTTTCCAGTACTACGTTCTTCTCAAAAAATACAACAACGAGAAAAATGTGCAAAAAAAGATCATAAGGACGCGAAAGCGAAAAAGACTCTGAAAAAACCAACACTCGCAGAAATAGTAACAGGTCTCTCTGAAGAGATAGAAGAGTTTCGAGAGAGCCTTCAGAGTGAACGGGAACTGAGGGAAAAAGCGCGAAATGATTTAACACTTGTTGAGGGTGAGTTGATAGGACTGAAAAATGAAAACAAGAGATTAAATCAAGAAATACGAGAATTGCAAGAATCTTTGGCTAATGTTTTAGTCAATAAGGAGGGAGAAGAAGAGCTAGCAGGAAAGGAAAAGAAAGAAGTGGAGGATTTAAAGACGCAAATTCGATCTGAGATGAGCAGCGTCAAGAAAGCGACGGTTGACATGGTGACTACTATGAAAGACATGGATGAACTGAGGTGGGAGATTAGGAGTAAAAGCCTGATAATCAGTGGGGTCAGAGAAAGACAGGATGAGGAAACAAAAAGTCTAGTCATGGAAATAGTATCTGCTACAAGTTCTAAAATACCCACACATGAGTTTGACATCACAAAGAGGATTGGCAGATTCCAGAAAGGAGGGAAGCCGCGGGACATTCTGGTTATCATGGTTCATCAGTCGGCATGAGATTGGATATTGTGCAATAAGAAGAATCTCAGAAATGACCCAAGAGCTAAAGGGATCTGGATTTATGAGCACATTACGAGCAAGGTAAAGGAAACTAGAGCTGACTTTCGAGCGGTGGTGGAAAAGGCAAAAGGAGAAGGCATTGATGCTCGCCTAGTCAGTAACGGAGATAAAGCAGTGATCGGGGGTAGGCTGTATGATGCAACATCGATTCATGAACTCCCAGATAAGGTGTCACTACCGAAAGCATACAAACACGATTATGGGAAGGAAATATTCTTTCATGGTAAGAATTCCTTCTTGTCAAATTTTGTGAACTGTGATGTTAGGATTGATGGGGAAAGCTTCTGCTCGGCTGAACAGGCTTATGCCTGTAGGAAGGCGAAGGAATGTGGCAGGAAGGATCTGATCTCTCTGATTAAGAGAACCACTGATCCATTTTTGATCAAGTCTATATCAGCTACCATCGAGACGGACAAGAAATGGGTGCAGAAGGAAGAGGAGGTCATGTGTGCGATAGTCAGGGCCAAGTTCATCCAAAATGAGGGGATAAGAAATGATCTTTTAGAAACATACCCAAAGAAATTAGTGGAGGCAACGAAGGACAGACACTGGGGTGCAGGAGTGAATCTCTATGAAGCTAGAAAAGGTGCCAAGCTACTGGGGAAAAATGTATTGGGAGAAATCCTTATGAAAGTACGGAAGGAGTTGACGCCTACGGAGCCTAAGGAATAGGCGGGAAGTTAGATGCGGTTACCAGCGATATTGATGACTACGAAGGTTACCAGCGAATTCCGTGGGAAGATAAGGTACATGGGAGCAACCAGCTATGACAGCAGTGTTATTTGAGCAGGATAATCGAGGTAAGGCCGGAGAACCAGTGAAAGTAGTTCAGGAATGAGGCTTCGAGCGGCAGCGAAAGCATATCCTAAGGAGAAACGAGACAGTCAAGTACATCATGGATATATTCCATGGCTAAAAAAACAGTTCATCGGTGCAAGTACAAGAAAACTTAAGCATTCTATTATGTGTTATTGGTTATCATGGTTGGGGGGGGTATATCAGTAAGGGGGAAGGGGAAGAGAGAGGTGGAGTTTGGACATGACTCAGGGCAGTTAGTCTAATATATAAGGTTCCTGCTGAATTTCAATTAATATGTTAATTAAGATAATTAAGATATTGGACAGTTTGTATGTTGTTTCACATAGAACTAAGGCTTGAGAGTAGAGGGTAGGGAAGATTGGGGAGGGGATAAAGTAGCTATGGTTAAGTTTGATGTAAGAGGATGGCTAACAGGACCATCAGGCAGTTATACCATAGGGTCTAGGGCACAGGTTATCATCTGCTTAAGTATATTTTAGTATTTACGGGCCGTATTTTAGATATCCATATTTTGTTGACTTGGTTGGTCAGCAGATGAGGCAGATTGGTGATGTCTGCCCTTGTTAACAATATTATTGTCCTAGTCCCTGGGATGAGGGTGCGGTGGAAGAGGATTGGTAGACCTGGAGAATTGATCTTGAGTTTGAGGAAGTCTATTGGAAGCAAAGCGTATCTGTGTCTTTGATGTTTACTGTTAAGGAGTTGTATGTTTTATGTGTCAATGTGCTGACTGGTGTTAACAAGTGTTATATGTGGGAGATGAGGGGAGATGTATGTAGGAGAGCTGGCATCGGAAATACAAGGGTAGAGGGTAAGGGGAATACCAGAGGAAGATCAATGTACGAAAGGTGCATGGTAGTACAGGTGATTTGAGATTGTGCTCCTTTATTGTGAATGGACTGGGTGACAGAGTCAAGAGGAAGGCCATCTTTTCGAGGGTTAGAAACAGGTATGACATCTGCCTACTACAAGAGACCCATAGTGAAGAGAAGAAACAGGTAATATGGCAGACTGAGTCGGGGGGTGAGATAATAACCGCGCATGGTACTCCTGGATCTAGGGGAGTAGCGATACTGTTTGGTCGCAACCTGAAATATGTAATTCATGAGGTTATAAGAGATAGTGAAGGATGTTACATTATAGCCAGAGTGGAGGTAGAGGGAGAAGAGATAATCTTGGTGAACATCTATGCACCTACTCAAAATTTCCAAGAGGAGCAGATTGACAATTTGGGGTGTATTTTTAAACATCTTGCTGGACTATCAGACCTACCCATCCTTTTAGCTGGGGATTTGAACATAGCAATTGATGAGGTGTTGGATAGAAAGAATAATGTGACCCAATTCAAAGTTGGAAAATACCAGGGCAAGATGAACTCATTTATTCAGAACCTAGAACTTGCTGATGTATGGCAGAAAAGGAACCCAGGAGTAAGAAGGTATACGTTCCACAGGAACAAACAGGCCTCACGGCTAGACTACTGGCTAGTGTCTGAATCAATAAAAAATAGAATTTCTGAGTGCAGCATAGGATTGTCTGTACAGTCAGACCATTGTCCAGTCAATATAATATTGAGGAAGCAGGAGGAGAGAAGGGGTCCAGGGATGTGGAAAGTGAATAACTTATTACTGGAGGAGGAGGAATATAGGAAAGGTGTGGTTTGTACTATATCTAAGGTTACAAAGGAGGAGGATCTAAGTGACCCATCTGCTCTGTGGGAACTTATCAAGTTTAAAATTAAGGAATTCTCTATTGATTATGCAAAGAGACGGAAGAGGAAGACCCAAGAGGAAAAGAAACAAATGGAGGAGAGACTGGAGTTCTTGGTCGGGAAGCTGGATGGGGAGCCTCAGGGAGAGAAGGCGGAAATTGGGGTAGAAAGAGAATGGGAGGAGGAGAGGAGATCTTTGAAAAGAGAATTAGTAGCCATTGAAAATAGGGCAGCGGTGGCCGCTATGTTTAGGTCCAAAGTTAAGTGGCATGGTCATGGAGAAAAGCCTTCGAGCTATTTCCTTAATTTAGAAAAGAAAAACTTCAGTAACAAATTGATATCTCAGACACTTGATGAGAATGAGGAGATGGTGAGTGAACCACATAAGGTAAGACAAGTGTTGTTCAAGTACTATAAGGGACTATATACGGCCAAAGATGAGGCACCACAGGGTAGGGATTGGGATGAGATGGTGGAGGAGAAAGTCAAGCCTGTCCTTCCAAGACTAGAGCAGCGGGAGATAGATTTGTTGGAAAGGCCTCTTTCCATAAGCGAATTAAAAACAGCCTTGGGTGAGATGAATACCAATAAAACCCCGGGTTCAGACGGATTAACGGTTGAGTTTTTCAAGGCATTCTGGGAATCAGTCAAAAAACCTTTCTTTGACTCATTAATGTTTTCCATAGAACAGGGAAAAATGGGGACAGAACAGAGGAGAGGGATAATAACCCTACTTCCAAAGAGTCATGAGAATAGGGCCATATTAGATAATTGGAGGCCAATAACTCTTCTGAACTCGGACTATAAGATCTTTACGAAATCCTTGGCCATAAGACTGAGAGTAGTTTTGAATTGAATTATAAGTAAGGATCAAACAGCATATATCAAGAACAGGTTCATTGGTACAAATTTAAGGAAGATTGATGATGTTCTCTCTATGGAAGATGAGTCCATGGATGAAGGGGGAATGGTGGCCTTAGATTTCAAAAAGGCATTCGACTCTGTCACCTGGTCCGCAATTATCAGGTCACTGGTACTGTTTGGATTCGGTGAGAATTTCATACGATGGATTAAGGTTATCTATGAGGATCAACAGTGTTGTGTGATAAACAATGGGTTTACTACTAATTGGTTTCAAGTACAAAAAGGGGCACGTCAAGGGTGTTGTGTGTCTCCGTATTTGTTTATACTGACGGTGGAAATCTTGGGAACTTTAATAAGGAATTCAGAAGAAGTGGAAGGGGTTCAAACTGCATGTGGAGGAATTAAGCTGTCTTTGTTTGCGGATGATATTACAGTCTTTGTAAAGAATCAAAGGTCTTTGGAGTGTTTGCTAGGTTTACTGGACATGTTCTCATCATTTTCTGGATTGAAGATTAACGAGAAGAAAACAAATATACTACTGTTTAATGGTAGGAATATTAGGAAAATTACATGTAAGTTTAAAGTGGTCCAGAAGATTAAAGTTCTAGGTATTTGGTTCTCAAGATTCATGTCAGTGGAAGATACTCTATGCTGGAATTTCATGCCCAGACTGGAGAAGTGCAAAACCATTGTACAGAACTGGTATAACAGGAAGCTATCTATTAAAGGGAAAGTATGTATAATTAATTCTTTGCTCATACCAACTATTCTATATCCATGCATAAATATGTTTACTCCTGAAATTGTGAGTAAGAGGTTTAAAGATATTGTAACATCCTACATGTGGTCAGGTGGTGTTGCAAAAATTGCTTATAATACTATCATCCAAAATATTGAAGACGGAGGTCTGAAATTACTGGACCTTGAAGCAATGGTTAAAGCCTCAAGGGTGCAATGGGTGAAGAGGCTGGTATTAGATGAAGGTAGTAATTGGACGTTTCTCTTCAAGGAATTCCTAAAGGTAGAAGATGGGATGTTCCGGTTTTTCTTATGTAAAAATGTTAGGTCAAAGAGGCAAGAACGTGGTACATTCTATAATCAGGTGCTTAAAGAGTGGGAAGAGATATATAATATACAACCTAGGGAGGATGAGGTATTTATCAATGAAGCCATTTGGGATAATATTTTTATAAGGCCGGCAGTACAGCAAAGTACTGAGGCTCATTTGAAAAGAGCTGGGGTTTTTCAGATAAGGGACTTGTGTAAGAAAGGGGGAGTTATGTCCTACCAGGAAATTAATGACAGGTATGGAACTCATATCACATTTTTGGATATGTTCACGATGAGGTCAGCGATACCAGGGCTCCGGATTATGGAGGTAGAGGGAGAGATCGATGAAAGAAAGAGGTTATTAATTCAGATACCAGGGGAAAATCCAAGGGATGTTCTCCAGCTGAGGAGTAAATTTTTGTACAATTATATTATTGATAGGAAATCTTTGATTCCAAGTGCTAGGAGAAGATGGGGGGATGTGTGCCCAGAGGTAGACATGAGAGCAAGGGAGTGGAAGATATGGAGTAAATTGCCTTATTTAACTACACGAGAAACTAAAATTCAGTCTCTGCAATATCGCATCATGAACAGAACAATAACATGTAATGTTTATTTATCCAAACGGAAAATAGTGTCATCTGAGGAATGTAATTTCTGTTATACAAGGGATGATATCCAACACTTCTTCGTTGAGTGCCATGATGTTCGGGAGTTTTGGGGTACAATTAAGAAATGGATTGCTGTTATATATGGTGAAGATATGTTCATGATAAGAGTGAAGGATATCTTATTAGGAATTCAGGGACAAGGTCATAAGGTAAAAATGATGAATTATGTTGTTCTGTATGCTAAGGCATTTATACACCGCCAAAGACTTTTTTACGCAAATGACCTAGACTGGTTGCAGTTCCTGAGGGAACTGAAATATAAGCTATCCGTGGAAAGGCAGACATGTTATTTGGAAAACAAAATGTATAAATTTCATCATCTTTCTCATATATGGAAGAGTTTGTAATCTGGTGCTGCTAAAAGGCTCTCCAAGTGTTATGTCCTTGTTATTGCTCCTGTTTGTCTATTGTTGTTTTTTCTTGGTGTAAGGGTTGTGCTTATGAAGGTAGTGGTTTGGGAAAGCACTCAGTTAGTATGGTAATTGTTATGAATAATTCTTTGTATATATGTTACCTCCAGAAATTAGACGGGTGGTTGGACTACTTGATTGTGTGACATAGTATCTAAGAGCCAGAGGAAGGGACTGACAAGAATTAAGATAATCTATGGAATAATATGCCTATATTGAAGAGAGCAGGAGGTGGGAAAGCATGAAGAAGAGGAAAACAGACGATGTCACCCAAGGAGAAGGAGACTAACGAGAACAGATAGAATATTCCTGAAAATCAAATATTGAATGACTGATAAATATATGGAGAATCAGCAGTGTAGTAGATTGGAAAAATGGTGGCAATCTAGAATAGGAAGACCTGAAGGTTGTAGTCCAGTAAGGGGTAGAGGTATACCAGGTAACCATGTAATTATAAAGTTAAAATATAAAAAAAAGGAGCAAGACGAAAGATGTGTGTAAGAGACTGCTACAAGTTTACAGTCAGATAGATATGAGAACAAGACAACAAAGAAATAATGCAATGTACTGTATGCTGTATACTGGAAAATAAATGCTGTGCTCTATTAAAAAAAAAAAAAAAAAAAAATACTTGAATTTACATGATTAATTTTTCTCCATTTTATGGGTTTCCTCACAGAGGGTAAAAATACTTTCACAACATGGAATAACAGCAGCACATTTGCATACTAGAGTGCGGGTTTGTATCCTAGTTGTACCATGTTTTCCACTGTTTGGCAATCAGATGGAGCAAATTTAGACCTATTTGTAAATTGAAATATTGCAGATATATAATAAAGGACTACTGTTTTTACCTCTTTCTGTTGATGTGATCTACAGGCACAAGTGACCCATCTTTATCGAGGAATCTCTCCGGCATGAACTCCCAGGGATCTTCCCAATACTCTGGGTTGTGGTGTAACTTCCACAGATTGAAGAGAACCTAAAACATCAAACATTCAATTCACATTTGATTGATTTGATTTTGCCTATCATCACTTTTGAAAATAATTCATTCTGCTAATCTCATTTTCAGATGGCTAACCAAATCATTTTCTCCTTATAGAAGCCAGAGATTCTCTGTCCCAAAATGTGAATGTGTAGGCGAAACTTAGAAAAAGATAGTAAATAATAGATATTTATTTTCTATAACCTCAGTGTCCTTTGGGATGTCATAGCCATTGACAGTTGTGTCCTCTGTCGTACTGTGAGGTATATTTAGAGGTACTATTGTTGTGTAGCGAAGGATTTCAAGAATAGCTGCATCAACATAAGCCAATGCCTTTCTGTCAGATAGCCGCGGAGTCCTGTCAGATAACTCAGTGATAATAATGTCTGCCATCTTCTGTTGGAGTTCTGGTTTGTTGACCATGACAGCGATGAATGCATGCATCGTTACAGATGTTGTGACAGTCCCTTTGATAAAATAGAAGAAACATTATTGTTAATCTTGAGAAGGATAGTGCGGGTGACTGTAAAATGATGATAATGAGTCAGTGCAAGGAATGAAAGAAGAAGACGGCAACTGGATCAGAATCAGCCATGTTTTTCTGAAGTTACCCAGTCGAACCATGAAATAAATGAATTTGCATTCAGTAATGTTTTAAACATCTTTTTATTGTCAGCATGCTGGTCCTGAGCTAAGAGACCATAGAGTAAAGCATGTTGAGTTGGTAATTTTGTATCTGTCAACATCTGGAGCTATAATTAACCCTTTAAGGATGGCTGCCTGGGCCCAGCTACTCCCATAAGGACTGGTGCTGGTGGCAGTTTGTCTGGCGAGAGGACGGCCACATAATGGTTAAAACTGATATCCAAGTTTGTAATTATGCAATGTGATACATAATCATAAATATTTTATTTCTTTTTAATAGAAATATTAAATATGATGTTATATCTACATTTTCTGAAGATTTCAGGAATATTGTTAAATTATTTCTTTGTTAAAACATTTTTGTTAATATTTGGACAATGATGCCTCAGGGCATCATGCGTCTTTAGTGCTGTGATGCCTCCAGGCATCATGCATCCCTAAAGGGTTAGTGAATCAAATCTGTTCATTGAATTTTGGAATTATGAATTTTGTTGCCACATGATATTTGAGTGTCCATTAGTTGCTGATGGATAATTTATGTCAATCTTACCCGCAAAAATCAAATTGTTGTTGATGCCATAGATGTCACCATCTGATAACCTGTGCTGGGTTTGCTTCTTCACTGCCGTCTCTTGTTGATCTAACAAATAATCCATCACACAAAGTGGATTATGACTCTCACGAAGGACCTGTATACAAGATTTATATTTCAACTGGCATCATGTATTTCAAGTAATGAATGTTACAATGTTATATGTTCTTTATAGAAGTGTTCCTTAAGTCAATTCAAATATGTAATTTCAGTGGCATATGAATACTATTTTCCTATTTGCACTCACCCTCCGATTCTCCACTTCTTGAGCTAACCAGTGATAAGTTCTTTTTGCTATTGTCACTAATTTTGTAGAGATTCTATTTGGAAAATACATGAGCCATGGGAAAATGTCAAGTAAAACTCCAGGTCCTGTTCGTTGAATTAGTTCTGCTCCATCATCCAATGTCGACATTATGGATCCCACTTTCTCTGATTCAACCTTGTAACCGTACAACTAGAAGACAAAGAAAAGGAACCATGAAAGCAAATGTTAAACTCTCATGCTGAAAAAAAGTAATTTATAGATATAACAAGGTCATTTTTGTGTCAAGGGTGAATATCATAAGGGCAAAATGAATGAATCCACTATGTTAACTGTGATACGACAATTGTCCATTACACATTCTCTATCTAGAGCTGACCAAGCATAAGTATGCAAACACTACCTGCTTTTATTGGGTATCAGCTATGAAATGCAAATCTACGTTATTGAAATATATATTTCAGCTCCTGCTGTAGTACCTGGTCCTTCTTTCACTTTTCAGAAAGGACAGATGTGAATTTTTAAAGACAAACTATGGAGTTTTCAAATACTGCAAGTGTTACTTACTATTGAGGTCATTATTCCAGAGACACAGCTGTTCAGTATCGGGTAAATATCAACAGGTCCACGTTCCGCTGCCTCCTTCAGCTCATCCATCATGTCATCAATCAGGTCTAAGGTGATCATCTCCAGATTCTCCAGGTTATCGCCATACATCTAAAATGTGGAGAATTGAAGTCGATAAATCTGCAGTACATGCACCTTGTCTTATTTAGTTTTTGTATTTCTCATTATGGAATAATGTATACATTTTTCCGTGTTTGATATATCATTCTTTACTGAATATGTGCAGCAAGGTTATCATCTGTGGTAATAGATTACGCTTTCATTTCATAATGGAACATCATGAAATTTCATATAATTTCTTTATTTGGTGGAGTTATGTTCAAGTTATGATCTCACAAAGCAGAGCTGAGTGATATCTGTAGGGGAAGACAAGGATGGCCATGTAAACAGTTTTAGGAAATTGAGTGACGTTTAGATTCTATCCTAACCCATCAAATATTTTATGACATAGCCATGGCATACAGTCACACTATGTTAAGCCTATGGAGATTTATATGAGGGGTAGGATAATAGATAATTCTGTTCATTCATATGTGTAATGACAATGCTCATCTTTGTCACTTATGATTCAAATAAACATGTCACTTGAAAATATATGTTCCCCACATCTCACCCTTCCTGTGAGGCATCAAATGAGGCGCAGGAATATCAAACAGTGAGTTATACAAGATGCTGCCTCAAGGTATCACCCTTGCGGTAAGGTAAATTGGGTGGACCTGGGCACTGAAATGCAACAGGTTTGCTGATATTACATAACTTTCTTCGTTTTAAAAGAAATTGCAATGACCAGAGCGAGCAACATAGCTGGTAAATCTCAGTGGATAGGGGTGAATGTCTGTACTTCCCAAATTCAGGTATCGCTATCTTGAGTTTGATCCTCAGATCCCTCTAATTCTATTTGTGTTATCCTCCTATATGTTATTTATCTCCATTGTCCACCTTTTTTTATTAAATTTAACAAATGCCCCGTTCTCCGTATAAAGAGGGGCCGGAACCCCAGGATAACTGTCGCCAGACTGTCACCCTCTCAGACCTAACCGATGCACACTACAGGGTTCGTATATAGACAGCCCAATACAATTCCAGACTTTTTTCAGGCTTTTCAGGCCATCAGTACCATCTTGCTAGTAAATGAAAACAGTCATCCTTTGTTGTCTGAAGGGTGCATATCATATCTGGTCACTGTTTTTAAAAACATGCTTGATCTCCCTTACTACTAGTGGAATTTTAGTGGTTTGGGATAGATATCTTCAACAAAAGAATTTTGCCACTTTTAAATATGAAGACAAACTATACTATGTTATTAGCAATTTGCTATACATGGTCAAATAAAGGATTTTTGGAACTATTTAATCCAGGTCACTGAAATTTCACAGGCAGTCAGGTACCGTAATTAACGAAAGCTAATAAACACCAGAATTTCATAGACTAAATTCATTGTTTTTATGCAAAACTGAATTATCCAGGCTCATCCAGATTTTCCAGGCTCTCTGTGAGAATTCCCGGCTTTTCCAGGCCTGGAAAACCCAAAATCATGATTCCAGGCTTTTCCAGGTTTTCCAAGCCCTGTACGAACCTTGACCGTACTCAGCACTATCAAAGGGTCTGTCGTTTTGTCCCACGCTCCTCCCATCACATTCCTGCCGTCTACTTAGTAGAAACCAAACAAGAGTTAGCCTTGTCAATGTTTATGCCACGATGGGCAGGTTGTGTATTACTACATGAGGCGTAAGCCGAGTTTAGTGAGTAGCAAACCTGACCAGAGTGGTATAAACATTGACAAGGCTAACTCGAGTTCGGTTTCGTATTTATCCTACCTCATCTCACTGATATACAGAGAATATTTGTAATTATCCATGTTAGTAGTTATCAATGCTGCCGGATCTACTTTCGTTATCTCGTCCTTGATTGGTCCGTTTTTTTATCCACCTCGGTGCATAAATAACACTTTATCCAACACTTTGTCAAATACATTGAGTCAATGTTAAACCTATGGCGTTTTTTATTAGGGGTAGGATAAATATTTCTATTTGGACGACGGATACGCTTGAAACGTTGGTTCTCAACCCATAACACTTATCCATGAAAGAAGATACATGGACAGGAACTCCTTCTCTTGAAGCTAAGATTTCATCAATGTACAAAAACAAAAAGAAGAAAAAAAGTCTTGCCTTTCTTCGATCATTTGCAAGACAAATATCATGGCTGAAAAGCAAGTAATCGAAGTATTCCTAATCAAACAGAGTTTCGTTCCATGGAAGTATAGCAGCAATTTTATCATATCAAATGAAAGCTAAGACTTAAGCCAATCCAAATATAGTAGCCATTATTCTGTATATGTGTCCATTTGACCTTTTGTTAGAGGTCAAAGGTCAAATGTCATGAAATTTCAGAGGGTTTTCAAATTGAGACATATTTTGTTATTTCTCCAAGAGTATTGAGTTGATTTCTTTGATATTTGGCGAATATATTGAGACACCATAGAGTCATCGGCCCTTGTAACCATCTTGATTCTGATCAAGGTTAAGGTCACTAAGTGGAATATTTCCACCCAGAATTGCACCCAATTTCCTATAAGGACTTACAATAGTTTACAGAAAAATGGCTACCATCTGGAATGGCCAAAGTCTTAATGTTCATTTGATAAAATAAAATTGCTGCTATACTTCCATGGAATGAAAAGCCACTTCTTCAGGGGCTGGCCCCCTAACTATGCCAACTTAGTTTGTCATGCAATCATTAGGCCAATATAAAGCCAGCATCAATTCACAAAAACATAGTAAACCTTCATAGAGTCCACCTTGGGTTGCACTTATATATCCCTTTATCCTACCCCTAATAAAAAACGCCATAGGTTTAACATTGACTCAATGTATTTGACAGAGCGTTGGATAAAGTGTTATTTATGCACCGAGGTGAATAAAAAAACGGAGAAATCAGGGACGAGATAACGAAAGTAGATCCGGCAGCATTGATAACTACTAACATGGATAATTACAAATATTCTCTGTATATCGGTGAGATGGGGTAGGATAAATACGAAACTGAACTCGAGTTAGCCTTGTCAATGTTCATACCACTCAGGTCAGGTCTGCTACTCACTAAACTCGGCTAATGCCTCGTGTAGTAATACACAACCTGCCCATCGTGGCATAAACATTGACAAGGCTAACTCTCGTTTGGTTTCTACTAAGTATTATACAGAACAGAAATACCTTAAGTGCTTGCATGGCAGTTTTCTTCATATACGTCCATTTAGGGGAGTATGTCATGAAGACGATATCATCAGTGCCGCTAAGGAGGGTTTTCATCCTGCTCAGCTTTATGCGACCAGCAAAGGTGTTTGCTCGGGTCACTAAGGCTTCGTGTATAGTTTTATAATCATTAAAAACTACAGTATTTTGGCCCATTGCCTGCAATTGAGAAATGCAAAATTTCAGTCTGACAAGTTATTTAAATAGCACATTTCATAATAAGCATAAACTGCCTTCAAATTCTATCAAGTAAACATCATGGTTGTTGGCATTTTATCATGAGTACAGGCCAATTTATGATTTATTGCATCCTTTTATTAGACTGCTATTTGGGCAGCAATAAACAATACAGAAAGAGAAAAAAGCAATGATATAAACAATATACAGGGTTCTATCTCGTAAAACAACATTTGAAACACTCAGTTTGGCAAAGAGTTTTTATGTCAAGAGAGAAGCTCTAGCACTACCCCTCTCATAGGATCTCATACTCTCTAATTCTAATTCTCTCTATTCTGTACAAGGTTCTTACTATGCTCTATGGGAGAAGAATCCCTAATGAACTAGGCTTAGAGCCCTAAGAATCCACTGGCAAACAGTATTCCAGCTAGATGGCATCATTGAGATTATAGGAATCTTTGGGTTGCATTAATGTACGTCTTTAGCACGGGAGGCAGGCCAGTGGAATCTCAAGGCTCTAAGCAAAGTTCATTAAGAATTCTTCTCCAATAGAGCGTAGTGAGAGTACAGAATACCACTTAGAAAGTGTGAGATCTTATGAGAGGGGTGCTAGAACGGCAGTCATTTCCCTAGAGGTGTGGCGAAATCAACAGTTATCAAAAGTATTGTATAAAAGATCGAAAATTAATGAATATATCGAGCATGCAAGTAGAAGTGGTAATAAACGTCTAGAAGTGATAATCGGGTTAAGTTTATCCATTTTATCCAGAAGAGTTTAAAATATGATGAGCCCAAATAGGTGATAAAGCTTGGTCTCACCTAGATCCCACAGTATAAAGAATTGAATGTGTTGCCTCATTCAAGAGACTGGTGCATAATTACCATAACATTACCATCTCATTACATTATATAAGGTTATATACACCTTGGAAATTAAAATGGCATCTCCAGGTAGGTTATTGTGGGATACACTCCTGGTTGATGTGCAGCGTATCGATAATAGAAGCCAATTTAAATTGAGGATTAAGTAATGTTAGTAGTCAGTTCCCTGTTGACTTGTGCGATGATTTCGTTGTCTAGAGTCGCCTTACCGGAAAGTTTTGATGTACTATAATCCTATGGTTATTGATAGGCAGTTAGTTTAGTTTATTGTAATTTGAAGAATATGTAATCTTTTTTTTACCACCACACACCTATGATTGTCCATATTAATGCTGTTTAGCATGTGTTTGGTGAACCAATATGAGGATTTATTAAGGAGATAGCAACCCTGTTTGGGTTAGGGAAAGTATCCAAGGCATTATTGGTGTCACATGTCAATGTTGCCTCAATGTTGTCTCTATTGTGAGTCTTTTGAATATAAAAATCTATGTAATCTCTGAGAGTAAGTTAACTTTATGTGAATGTTTGAAATTTAGAACTGATATGAAAGTTAATCAGACATTGATGACTCTTTTGTCTAGTTATTGTATTGTCTTTTGTATTTGTTTGACATTATTGGCTGAAAATCACGTGCTTTGTATGTGAATCCTTTATATGTCAATAAAGAATCTTTTTCAAAACAAAAATGAATGAAGGAAACAGGAACTATTAGAGAACTGAGATTGACTGGACTTTTATTTTGTAACATACAACATGATGTCTCAAGCTGCATGGAGTCCCTCTGACTTTACTGCCATATGTGGAATAGAATAGGTGTAGTTTGACCCAGCAGCCAATGACTGCATTCCCAGCAAACCACGACCTTCACCCAGACCTCCTTACATAGCACCTCAGGTTTCTATAGTTGACCTGAATCTAGTGGGCCAAAACCACTCTTGAGATCTAATTCGTTCTCAGAACATGGGTAAATTTCATTTTTCTGATATTATGATATATTCAATTGGTGTACAGTCTTGTTGGGAAAGCTGATAAACTGTCCATTCATTTAACTATACAAGCTAAATCAGTAAAAGTCCTGATGTAATATGATCAGATTCAACTGCCTACAAGATTCGCTTCTTAAAGCTCTAAACATAGGCAGCATGGTCTCAAATTACAGTCTTACAAAACCCAACTCTTTTCCCTTAAAATAAACAGTTGTATATAGCATAAAACAAGATAATTGTTAATATCCGATCCTTACCTTAAATCTGAAGACATCTCCAAATTCCTCTGACCACTTAGTAATAGTATCTTGAGGCTTTTCTTGGTCAAATTCGAAGATGTTTCCAATAAACGGTAAACCAGTAGGTCCCGGTGGAAGATTGTATTTCTTTCTCGTCATAAACTTCACCACAAACAGCAAAGTCAGGGCACCGACAATCAAGGTCCACATGATCAGCATTCTTAAATTAGTCAAAACAGAGCTATTAGGAACCAAGTAAGCAATGATGTAGGTGATACTGTCTTTTGAGACTCATAAGACCATATTGAAACTGAAAACTATGGATGTAAGGTGTTAAACAAGTAATTCAATTGACGACACAATGTGTGTGACCACCCCTCTCATAAGATGTCACACTCTCTAAGTGGTATTCTGTACTCTCACTATGCTCTATGGGAGAATTTTTTTAATAAACTAGGCTTAGAGCCTTGAGAATCCACTGGCCGGCATCCCGTGCTAAAGATATACATCAATTCAACCCATAGATTCCTATAATCTCAATGATGCCACCTAGAGGGAATACTGTGTGCTAGGATCAACCCGGCCCTGTTTGGGGACTAACGGGGCTGGGTACACTGGCTAGGATCAACCCCGCCCTGTTTGGGGACTAACGGGGCTGGGTACACTGGCTAGGATCAACCCGGCCCTGTTCGTGGACTAACGGGGCTGGGTACACTGGCTAGGATCAACCCGGCCCTGTTTGGGGACTAACGGGGCTGGGCACACTGGCTAGGATCAACCCGGCCCTGTTTGGGGACTAACGGGACTGGGTACACTGGTTAGGATCAACCCGGCCCTGTTTGGGAACTAACGGGGCTGGGCACACTGGCTAGGATCAACCCGGCCCTGTTCGTGGACTAACGGGGCTGGGTACACTGGCTAGGATCAACCCGGCCCTGTTTGGGGACTAACGGGACTGGGTCCATTGGCTAGGATCAACCCGGCCCTGTTTGGGGACTAACGGGGCTGGTACACTGGCTAGGATCAACTCGGCCCTGTTTGGGGACTAACGGGGCTGGGTACACTGGCTAGGATCAACCCGGCCCTGTTTGGGGACTAACAGGAAGGTTGGTGCAAAAATACACAGGAAGCAAAGCGCAGGATCTCTGCTGGGAGAGTGAGACAAAGCGGGTAACAGTATTTTTTTTCCATCACAGCGGCACCGTCTCTTAGGAAATACAATCAGTCCTTGCTCATAAAACCCTTATAAAGTAGCAGCTATATATAAAATATAGAACTCATAGTCTAATAAAACCTACCTGTTCGTTCAGAGACTGGGTACTGGTGTACTTTATCCACGTCTGAAAAGAAAATGATGTGATGAACTGATTTGACCCAGATAGTGCTCTATTTAGGGTTCATATTACGCGTACATTCTCATGTTATCATAGATCTTGCATTGACTAGATATGGTCTGCTTGATACCGTTATCTTCTTGGTTATATGATACAGTAGAACCCCTCTTAAGGGGACACCCTCCGTTCCGAGCCAACTGCCCCCTTAAGCGGGGTTTTCCCTTAAGCGGGGTTTTCAGTCTGCCAATGGTTATACAATAGGGAATACCTACATAAATGAAGGAAACGATGGTTATTAGGTTAAAAGGTTTATTAATAATATATAAATAAGCAAATACATATCAATTATACAATATAAATGAATATAAATGTATATGAATTAAAAATAAATAGATAATACATGTAAATGTACAGTACAATTTATATACAGTTTCACAGTCCCAGGAAGGCATCGACTGTCCAGGTCAATGTCCCCCCGTAACTTCTGAGAGAAATCAGCGGCCGCATAAGCGACTCACCATGAGCCGCCCTGAGCCGCGACGGCTCACTGAATACCGCACCTTCAAAGCCGCCAGCCCGTCTTGGGAGCTGTTTCAAAAGTCGAGTGAAGTCTATGGTTTTGAAACAGCTCCCTGAACCGCCCACCGCTAACCTGTAAGCGGGCCTGTAACCCCCTACCGTCAACGGGTCCGAAAGTCACTGGATTTTCAGTGTTTTTGATATGATGTCCCTCCAAAACTGTCCCCTTAAGAGGAGTTTTTATGCATTTCTGTACCGAAAAACTGTCCCCTAAAGCGGGGTGTCCCCTTAAGCGGGGTGACCCCTTAAGCGGGGTGTCCCGGAAGAGGGGTTTTACTGTATATGAGGAGTGTATGTACTAGCAACCGTAAACCACGAGAGTTTAATGCATAGTGATACGCGAGCGTTATACCGGGGACACACCAAGCAAGTGAAGGCGGCGATCTCTGGAATCGCCAACACAAATTGGCGTGTATGTGAGATAAGATTTCATAGGAATATCTCCCGCCTATAATCTAGCATCTTGGAAGCAATAATCAGGTGAAATATGAAATAATAGCTCAAATATAGGCTATTTTGTGTTGGCGATTACGGAACTCGCTGCGTTTCTCGCTTGGTGTGTCTCCGGCTTAAGTGAGTGTGTTATAAAGTGGGTGGTTTACAGCCACATGTCCGCAAAACCATCGATTTGAGGTCACCTCTTTTTGTACCACCAAAGACGTTGCAATGGACTACGATGCACGCCGATAGGCTACCATTAGAAATCTCGGGGACTTCCCGATTTACCATGACTTTGTCGTTTCTAATCGTAGTGTATCGAGTCTATAGTGGTACATACGAGGCAGTGGGATACCTACGGACTTACTGTATGTCACCTTCTTAAGGGCGGCGTCCACCAACCACGACAAGGCTACGACAAGAGCCGACAAGAAAGTTCCAATCGGCACTTTTCGCAGCCTTGTCGTAAGAAGGGGGCTTTATGACAGTGTTATCGGGGCATCTCAGGAAGTGAATGCTCCACCAAAATTTCCTATTGTACACCTCCGCGTCACACTCCCAACATGCCATGACACTCCACGACAAGGGTCCAGTCGTGGGAAAAATCGAACATACTCAATATTGTGGTAGCCTTCTCGTAAGGCTCCAGACCAGCTTCCAATCATGGCCTTGTCTTGGCCTTGCCATAGACTCTTGTCGGGAACTGGGGTCCACCAACCATGACAAGGCCTCCGATTGTAGGCCAATTGTGGACCTTGTCGGAAACCCATCGTCGTCGCCTTGTCGTGGTTGGTGGACACCCCCTTTTACGGTACTGTAACAATGATTTTTGGATTTTGTTGTTCATGCTTCAAATTGTTTATATGTTGGGGTTTTCCGTATTATTGGTGAGAGGGTATTCCATGTAACACTCCCTGAATATTTAATGCTTCTCATATCCTGTTTTATTATATATCCATGCAGTATATTTGATAATTACGTACTGCTGCTCCCTGTGCAGCATAAATTATATACTGAACCCTGTGCAGTACCCTGTTATACTGCACACATTGAAAGATCAGCAGTGTGTGGGCTTTCACATAGGCATAGACCCTATTGAGGTATCCCGTAATCCAGCCTGTTTTGCAAGTTCCGGTTTTCGCTGATTACCGACGTTATATGGTGATAGACCCGTGACCCGTAACCCAGAATTAATGCAGTTTAACGGTTTTCAGAAATCCTCAAATTGAAATTCTGATGCCAGAAATGGAAATTTCAGCTATTTCTACATAGAAATCCGAAATTATATTCAGTTTCTCCAGTTATAAACCAGAAAACTGTGGTTCATGTTGTCGTAGTGTGCCAAGTCTATCAGGAGCGGAACTTTGCTTTACCCGGGCGATAATCGGGAGTTTAGTAACCTCTGGAGGCTCTATGTCTTCTCAGCCAATATATGGTAAGATATTTTTGATTTTTCGGTATATGATAAATATAGAACAACCCACCATGCTTGTACATGCTACAGAACTGGATGAGTATTGCTGGGGCCTTGTTCCGTAAATTCAATAATTCGATTTTAACCCACTTAATTCGATTTTAACCCACTTGCACCCAGTCAATACAGGTGTTGCCGTTCAGCGCCGCCTAACGGCCCATTGTCTAGTTACGCGGCCGCTTGGACAAACACAACTGAGGCCAGCCACATGCCCATAGAGCCACACAGTAATCACATCTAACGTGTGAACAGTGGGTGTGATTACAGAAGTGTTGTTTTTCGACAGTTTAAATTGTTAGAGCAAACTAGGGTATTGTATCAACGAGTCTGAGCTGACTGAACTTTATAGTTGATAATTATCTTGGGTTTAACTTGGAAAAAGATAAGCATATTATAGCTAGGTCTGCCAATGTGTTAGTGTGTATGCAGTTTTGGTGTCCCTGTGTTATCTAAGGTATATCTAAAGTATCACTGAGGTGATAAGCATGTGTGACACATCAAACTGGAGCTGGAATACCATAGAATACAATGCAATCACTGTTGTTTCTATAGAAATAATGTGCATGGGTATTATAAACGTATTACGCTTATACACTCAGTGTATGCAATGCTAAAGTATATGTTGCCAGGGCTATGTTTGGCTTCAAAGATCTCGTAGCTAAGCAGATAACGTGCGACACCAGCAGTGGAAAAAGGTCTATTTGCCTTTTTTGAAAAGTGCCTGAGTCTAGGATCCAAACATATCAAGCATCAGTGGGTCTTGAGGTAATTTGGTCCAGAGTTATTGGTCATGGTCAGCTGGGCACGCCTCTAAGCGCCCTGGAACATTATGTGTGGTCATTCTAACCACTAGTCGATGTATATAAGGCGTACTTGTACGCTCTAAAAATATTACCCACACGGAAAATAGGTCACACAAACACACACTATGTCACACATGAGAGCACATGTGACCGGTATAGAAGTGGGGCAGTAACCATCATACATGATCAAGGTATCTCTGACTGGACTGGTTCCCTGCCCATATGAATAAGGGGCAGGTAACGGGTTCTGACGTCACGCTGGTACGACCTTCAACTCGCCAGCTGTCGCGCCGCTGTCTCACAAGAACAGATCACACTGCAGCGCTTCAGTGGTGCAGTGTACGTTGTGTCGTCTGCTCTATAGGTCAGGAAGGCATATTAGGGACTATGATGGGATTTGAATTCAAATAGTGTTTCCCTCAAAGATCTTATAGATTGACTTGTGCTGCATATCCAATTAGTTTAAGTAAGCATTTGTTCATATATAACAACTAAAGGAAAAATATTCTTTGGAATTACAATATCAAAATATTGTATCTTTCCCAACCAGGCCCTTTTTCTCCATTTTTCGCCTACTATGACAATGCTATAACATATGGCAGATACCACAAAAAGAGGCTTTTTGGTACTTTTCTATTTTCATAACAAAACAGTCCATTTTAACTTCTACTATGAGAACAACAAAAGTTTAGGTATCAAAATGATCGTGAAATGATTCACTACTTGATAAAATTGGGTTTAGATTTTTGTTCCACATGGAATTCTATAGAATCTTCACTTGTATTCTAGGATTCAAACATTTTGCCTAACTTTTAACATGATTTCAGAGAAAATATATCCAAAATGAAAACAGAGAAATCAACTCAATAAATTCAAAATACATATGACAAAAAAAGCCAATAATCTCTGCTTTAATATGGTACCCTTTGTAAATCTGTATTTGTTTTACAGCCTAGGTGATGAGAACTTTAGTATAGCAAGTAAAAAATAACTAGTTTTCAGTCCCCAATATGGTTGCGCAGCCTATAGGTCTGCCAAGGTGGCGCTAGCCTGTAGTGCGGCCACCATTCACCAGACGGCGTGTTCACGGCTCGAGGAGGCCCCAAGCGGTCGTGAAAGAGACTAAGGTGGCGCAATCCCACAATGCAACAGCGTTACCAATAATGCACCATAAAAATGGAACCCGTTACCTGGCCTATAGTCTAACTAGGCCAGGCTGCCAGGCTAATCTCTGACGGGCACAGTGCATTTACGAATGTAGCCGGGTCTACTTTCTCAGATCGTGGCCACTGATTGGTCGGTCGCTCACATCACTCCGCCACGCCCATCATGACGTCACTGTACGCTGCTGATCGTTGTCACTCAGTACCCAGACCGTACACACTTTCAGAACCTGTGCGTCTGGCGGGAACGGGATGTACTACAGTCTAGACCGTTGCATAATAGGAAAATACTGTCTTTGGTCATGAAGGTTCTTGTCCCGCGCTCGTAGTAAGAACTAAGTACCATTCCTCGACACCTAGTGTGTATTCAGTTGATTATAAACCCTCACAACAGTTGTAACAGTTAAATATTTACCAAAACGCCCTTGTGAACTTCGCCGTACACTGCATCGCGCACTCGGGACCCTGTGACCCTGTGTTAGTGTACAACGCTTGTTTTGAATCGACAGCGAGGCTGGCGATTAGCTGGTTACCCGAGACTCAGGCATGTTGTGCCACAGAGTACAGAGTACACATGTACTCCATGGTTTTACACACACTGCGCCGCACCGGTTTATTGTGCCGCAAAACATAAGGTTGCTCTAGCGGTGCAGTGTGGGTTTTACAAGCATGACCGCCATGTCCTCTAGCGGATACCCGAGGAACCAGGGACACGTTGAATAAAGTTCGTAGGTTTTTCTATGATATCGTACAATGAATGGTCCCTTGTCGGTCAGCGTTGAATCAAAAATCTTATCATATTGAATAGTCAATTCTACGATAATTAACTTGTTTCGCCACTGGTTTTCTTATTTGAGCCTTTAGAAAAACGCTTGATATTTTATCGTCTGAAATAGGTCAATTATACGCTAGATTCTACGAACGACAATGACAGTGGAGGTGGAAAAATCGCGCAAATTGTCTTGCATCGTTGCGTTTGTCTTATCGTCCAGCTGCATAAAAAAACTAACTTTATTCAAGGAGCCCCAGGGACCGGGTTTTTAGACGCGATAATCGTTGATAGCGACCGTTTTGTAATTGTCATACATTTGACGATAATTATTGATTCATTGGGGCCAATGGTCGTTGTATTTATCTTGCAAATCAAGATATTGATCACTATTAACGATTATCGTGTCTGAAAAACCGGTCCCTGCCTACCCTATAGACTGTAGTACAAACCGCTGTCGCCAGGGCCATAGCACTCAGGCGTAGCAAAGCTTGGAACGGTTCAGGGAGCTGTTTCAAAAGTCGGGAGGGTGCTAAACGAGAGAGAACTCACTGCCAAAGCGAGAGCCAAACAACTGCACTTGAAGTGTTGCTGTCGAGGTGGAGGTGCCGCTCGCTATTGGGTATTGGTAGCGGTTTTGCTGCCGCTTTGATTGAAAGTGCCGCTCGTTGTTGCGGCCTCTCGCTTTGAAATGCGATGTGCACTGGCGAGACCTCACTCGACTTTTGAAACAGCTCCCTGAAGTTATCATTACAAGTTGATGCTGGGACCCATTTCAATAGAATGTGTCACTAAGCCACTTAGTGACTTGTTTAGTGACCCCAATAGTGACTTGAATAGCAGAAAATTTTCGGTCTCGTTTCAGAACGCATGTCACTGTAGGGGAGGTGTGTCTTGTCACTGTTGTGGATGTGTCCCTAGTTTGGGACAACACATGTGGGGTACCCCATCTCTCATACTCATGTCCTACTGGGAACAAGTGCTATCAAGGTGAAGGTCACTGCATAAATTAGGGACAGACATGGAATAATCCTACACTGGCCATCAGAGCAACATTTACTATGACAAAATTCATATGCAAATATCATTAGATTGCATGAGCCGATCTCCTTCATATTTGGCATGTTTATAAGTTGTATGTGTACCTAACTGGGGTTAAAGTTTCGTAGCTTAATTCCTACAGGAAGTAAAGTTACGCATTTGTGACAATAGAAACGAGAGGGTATACCCTCTCGCTATTTGGGACACAACAGTGACACCAATAGTGACTGGACATCAGTCTTATGAAATGGGACAAGCCGCTATTTGCGCCTGTCTATTATCCTATGTCCCACAAACGGTTGTCCCTTAACTACTGCAACGCGAAGTACCGCTATTGTGTCACTAAACCCAATAACGGACGTCCTACAGCCTATTGAAACGGGTCCCTGGTCTCTTCGAAACAAATAACTTGTAAGACTCAATGGGGCACCGTTGTCCCCCACCCCCTATATATTACTGCTAAGTTAAAAGGTGGCACCACCACTGTTCATAAGATGCTCTTGATTTTTTTTATAGCTCTGAAGTTATTTAGTAAATAACTTACAAGATCTGTTTTTTTCGTAGTGTTGGCATTTCCTTTACTCCATACAAATGCTAAAAGTTTGTTATCACTCCAGATTCGCCAATATCATCAGTGACTGCCATAGCTTCACAAGCAGACGTCTTTGATATGTCATCAAAACTCACACTGTTGAACAGGGACCAGGGACCTGTTTCAGTAGTTTCCTGACATGTCTAGATGGCGTATGTGACACCATACAGACATGAAGTCGTCAGTTGTCATTGTTAACCCTTTTCAGGTAAGCAGGGTGTTGGTTAGTTGTATCTACTGGTATTAGGATGTGCCTCAACAGGATGTTTCTGGGGAAGGGGAGTAATTATAGTACCTGTAAAAGGATTAGATAAAACCATTCCTGCTGTTTTTCGTGTCTACTCTCACATGTATGTTTATGTAGCACGAGCTGTGTTGCTCACTTTTTGGACTGATTCAAGGAAGAACGCCCAATGAGGGTGATTTGTGTCAATGTCATTTACACTGAATAAAAAAAAAAAATTAAAAAAATATATCTTTAGGCATTAAGATATTTTAATCATGACGTAGTCTAAAAGATGGACTTTATCATTGCAATGAATACATTTTCTTGAAATACTATATTGGTTTACACACATAGCTTTCCAGATTTTATACAAATTCCTCCCTGGTAAGAGAAAGGATATTTAAGACAATGAATAACTAATCAATAATATGTGCAAATATGTATTTAATCTAAATTTCATATCTTAGTGGTAGTCATGGTAGTAATACATGAGGAGACCTGTCTACATTCTTTTCTTTTGTTACTTGTACAGGACGTAAACTGTAACTAAAATAATAAAGTCTGGGATATTGGTAAACTTGTTATTGGAAACAACTTTGTTGTGAATTATTGAAGCCATTGAAGTCAGGTCTTGTAAAGAAGAAGAATTGTTTATTTTGATCGGACACAAATGATTTTTATAGAGTTTATACAAAATCAATATTTAGAAGACAGGAAATTGCTTGCCAGTTGACATATTTATGAGCCTGTCTGCCTGGGAACCAGTTTGACCTGGTATTGGTGTGGCTGAATGACAAACCCAAGCTTGTAGTCTCGGGGGTCATGTTTGGGGATGTCATTTGGCCCTGCTGGCAAAAACTGGTACTTCTGGAGGAGTGCCGTTATCAGTAAGAAGAGTCGGTTCTTGGCCAGGGTCTCTCCGAGGCAAACCCGTCTGCTGGCACCGAATGATAGGAGTCTGAAAAATTAGAAATAAGAATTGTCATGTGAATATTCATGATATCAAATAAGACAAGTTTTTATTTTCTGAGTATTTACCACTGCTCCTAACCCAATATTGGCAAGCTCCTGTCGAGAAGCCACAGAAATATTTTAGCTAATTAGGTTTTTAAGACTTGATGAAATAATTTCTAGCTAGCTTGTGTGGCTCTGAATAACACTTCATTGTGTAAGTTTCCCATTGATTTTTTTTCCAAAATTTTTAATATTTGACTAATGAATACCTGAGTGATTTGCCTCGTGGAAATAACAGGACAGATTTATTGTTACTGGAATTTTAAATATTGTAGACCCTAAATGACAAATATTTCAGGAAGGCAGATTGTATGGTGTGACACTTTTTTGTATGAATAGATAAAGCAGTAAAAGCCTGTAATTGGTGTCTGCTACTAATTGGAAAGAGTTTATCTTCTTGATTTGCATGAATTCAAAAGAGCAGCATGAGAAGAAATTTGATTGAAGGCTGATAACAACATTTTCAAATTACCCTCAGTATGTAAATTGCAGAACCTTTACAGGTACCACTAAATCTCTAATGATCCATTAGAAGATACTCAAAGAAACATGGTTAATTTTTCACTATTTTATGAGTGTTGACATGAATAGTAAAGGTTCTTTCCCAACAGGGAATAAGAGAAGACCATTTGCAGATGGGATTTCCAGTTTATATCTTAGATGTGCCATGCTGTTCATTGTTTGCCTTGTTTTTTCCAATCAGGTGAAGCAATTTTAAACTTATTGGTGAGTAGAAAAGTTACAGTTACATAAAGCAGGACTTTTACCTCTTCCTGTTGATGTGATCAGCAGGCACAAGTGACCCGTCTTCATCGATGAATCTCTCCGGTTTGAACTCCCAGGGATCGTCCCAGTACTCTGGATTGTGGTGTAACTTCCACAGATTGAAGACAACCTAGACATGAAGTATCAAATTCAAGTTTGATTTATATGATTCTGCTATTCATCATTCATGTAAATAATTCTCTCAAGTAAACCACATTTTGAGATTAAGTGGTACAAATCTTTTTCTTCCAGGGTTCTGCTGCATTCTCATTGGGGTGTGGGTAGAACATATGATTCTGTTGAAAAAAATGTCGTACGGAATTACATGTTCTACCCACACCCTAAAGGGAACGAGGCAGAACCTGGAAGAAAAAGTTTTGTACCACATTTACACATATCATATCCTAACACCCATGAGGCGACTCTTATGTGGCTGTGCTCCATTTTTCAACCACCAACTTCAATAAAGTACCTCCACAATTAGGAATAAACTCATGCGATCAGCCAATCATAGCCTGATGATATTCTACACAATTGAGACTGCTGGTATGCCCCAAAGAGCAATAGCATTTGGGCCAATAGATCACACACAGAACCTAGCTTAGTTCAGTCAGGACACACCAGGGACCTGTTTCACTAGTTTCGTGACATGTCTAGATGGCGTCTAGATGGTGTGTCCGGTTTCATAACAACTAGACATTAGCCTTCGTTTTGTCCGTTCTTGCTTGCACTGTTGGTGCCACTTTTCATGTCTGTCTAACACTTTTGTCATGAAACTAGTGAAACAGGTCCATGATGTGTAGATTTGTCTTATTCTTATGTATGGGGTCTGTCTTTTCCTAAGGGCAGCTACTTGTGTTGTCACGAAACTAGACAATCCAAATGTCTGTATGGTGTCACAGACATGTCACGAAACTAGTGAAACAGGTCCCTGGACACTTCCCGCCCTCACCCCTATCAGTGTTTACATTGGCCTGATTACTCTCCCGCCGCTCTTTGTCTCAATCTAAACCAACCACATAAGTCAGATGGACACATGTGACTGATCACAGCCAATGTGATCCAACGTTAGAAGGTGGACAGGATGAATTAAGTCACTCAGCAGCAGAGAGAGCACAGCCATATTCCAGCAGTCAAGCAGATCACTCGTGACACAGATTACTATCATTTTTACTGTAAAAAAGCCTGATATTCTTTGTCTCAATATGGATATGTTGTGGAAGTACAACATAGTCTATCAACCATTAGATGAAGATAATGAATAATAGATATTTAATTTGAAAAACCTCTGTGTCCTTCGGGATGTCATAGCCATTGATCGTGGTATCCTCTGTGGTACTGTGAGGTATATTTAGAGGAAACATTGATGAGTAGCGAAGGATTTCAAAAATAGCTGCATCAACATAAGGCAATGCCTTCCTGTCAGATAGCCGCGGAGTCCGGTCAGATAACTCAGTGATAATGATGTCTGCCATCTTCTGTTGGAGTTCTGGTTTGTTGACCATGACAGCGATGAATGCATGCATCGTTACAGATGTTGTGACCGTCCCTTTAATGATAATCAAAGGAATATCAACGATATAGTTAGAGTTAAACATCTTTTTGTTGTCAACATGCTCATTTTTAGCTAGGAGGTCAATCAGTAAACCATGATTAATTGGCAAGTTGTAATATGCCTTACATCTGTATCTTTAAATAAGGAATAACATCTGTTTATCAGACATTAGAAAATCTATTTTGTTGGCAACATTATATCGGAGTGACCATTGCTCAAATATTGATAATGTATATCAATCTCACCTCCAAAAATTAGATTGTGGTTGAGGCCATAGAGATCATGATCTGATAGTTCCTGCTGAGCTTGCTTTTTCACTGCCGTCTCTTGTTGATCTAACAAATAATCAATCACACAAAGTGGATTCTGCTGCTCGCGAAGGACCTGTATGCAAGATTTATATTTCAACTGGCATTATTCATTTCAACATGCAAGTTGAATAAGGAGACAGTAGTTGGTGTTGAACAGGATTTATAATTTAGCTAGTAGGGTGCAAGTATGAGTTCATACAAGGTTGACAGTAACCTAACTTCAGATAGGGATAACCAATTAGTGATAAGAGTAGTGCTAAGGTAAACCACTAGATGATAAGAATGGACAACAAGTGGGTGACAACGGTAAGGATTAACAACCAGTGATAAGATAAACCACTATAAGGTATTTCTGTCCAAGTTGGTTTTGGAAGCACACTCTGACCCCCTGAGGGAGAGGAGAGGTATAAGTTTCTGACTCCTCTGAATGCTGAGAGTCTGAAGGAGGGGAGGGAGGTGGAGCATAAGAACAGAGCATGTGTTGACTGTGCAGGCGAGTGACTGGAGCTCAGGGGGTGTATGTCGGAGCCTGCACCTGTACTGAGGGTGTGGTCTGGGCCCCTCCCCTCTTTACATCATCTCTCATTTAAACCAATATATATACTATATATCTCCATTAAGATATACATGCATATCTACTAGCATGATGTATTTCAAATAATGAATTTTTGAATGATTATTCTAAGTACATTATAGACGTGCTCTTCGAGTCGAGTTCGAGTAGATTGGCTACAACAATCCCACAAAAGGAGGCTATCATTGATACAGAGGATCATGGGCTACCAGATATCACATGACAAATAGATCCAATGGGTACTGAGCTCACAAGTGGTATTTCATGTCTAATCTCTGCACCATGGGAATGAATGCAAGCCCCGTCACATACCAGTAGCCATTACAGCTTACTGAAGGGCTTTTGACATATGAATACTATTTCACTTTACACACTCACCCTCCGATTCTCCACTTCTTGAGATAACCAGTGAAAAGTCCTTTGTGCTACCTTCACTATCTTTGCATAGATTTCGTTTGGGAAATACGCCAGCCATGGGAAAATGTCGAGTAGAACTCCAGGTCCTGTTCGTTGAACAAGTTCTGCCCCATCATCCCATGCAGTCATTAAAGTTTTCACTTTCTGTGATTCAACTTTATAGCCATACAACTAAAGGATAGAGAGAAGGAACCATTAAAGGAAATAATTCACATGTCAACTTCTCATGCAAGAAAAAAGTAGTTGATAGACAAAATGAATTCATTTATGTTTCAAAGGTTAATATCATATGGGCAAATTGAATTAATGAAATATATTAAGTGGTGAAACATCAATTTTCCTTTACACATTTCCTAAGGAGAGCTAACTCATTTGAGTTACCAACATCAACCAACATCAACTGCAAATTGCAAATTTACATTGCTGAAACATGATGTGTATTATAGGACTCTGATGCATTACCTGATCATCCCTTTACTTTTTAGAAAAGACAAATACATTAAAGCTGAACTCAGAGATGAATCCCTAAATGAGAAACATAAACAATGGAGTACTTAAGTAGTAAAATCGTTACTTACTATTGAGGTCATTATGCCAGAGACACACCTATGTACTACTGGGTAGACGTCAATGGGGCCACTCTCAGCTCCCTCTTTCAGCTCTTTCATCATGTCATCAATCAGGTCTAAGGTGATCATCTCGAGATTCTCCAGGTTATCGCCATACATCTAAAGTGTGGAGAATTAAGAACTAAGTCTATGGTACATCCAGCTCGTCATATTTAGTTAATCAATCACTCATTGAGGTATTGTTCATAAACCCTTTAATCACCACATGCTGTTACCTGGCAGGAGTTGCATCACAGTGCATCCTATGGTATTTCTGTATACTACTACTGTTCTACATCAAAGAAGAGTTTTTGAGTTTTTTTAAAAAGGTTTTTATTCAGATGAAAAGAGTTCACATCTACAGAGTTGTGATATTCCACTCAGATCTGCCATACAAATAATATTGGGATACATGAAGCAAAAAGTATGACTTACAGACAGTACAAATGTGCATTCTGAATTATGAGAGTTGTTGTACAACATAAGCATATTGTAAGCCAGGATACACAATTCCCCAGTACATAACAACCAGCATAGCCATGGTATACCACCAGCGAATGTCATATCCAGGGGAAGACATTTGGGAGAGACAACCATTCAAGAGCACATCGGACAGCATGCTAGGGGCACCAAAAACAAGGGGAAGACTCACATGTTAATCCAGTCTTATTGATCATCTTAGTACGGCAGGGGAAATTATTATCAACAAGGGGGACAGACTTCAGCTTAGACTTGAAAACATTGTGTTTTTGGATTGATTGTATGTTTTTATCCAGGGCATCCCAAAGTTGTACACCATGGTACAGAGGTGATCTCTTATAAAGATCTTCAGCAGACGCCGAAGTTTGATCTTTATTTCATCATTACCCCACACGAAGGCGAAGAAGAAAAATAAGGCGAAGAAGAAGGTGAAGAAGAAGGTGAAGAAGAAGGCGAAGAAGAAGGCGAAGAAGAAGGCGAAGAAGAAGGCGAAGAAGAAGGCAAAGAAGAAGGCGAAGAAGAAGGCAAAGAAGAAGGCGAAGAAGAAGGTGAAGAAGAAGGCGAAGAAGAAGGTGAAGAAGAAGGCGAAGAAGAAGGCGAAGAAGAAGGCGAAGAAGAAGAAGAAGGCGAAGAAGAAGGCGAAGAAGAAGGAGGAGAAGAAGAAGAAGGCGAAGAAGAAGAAGGAGGAGTTCTTTCAACAATCAAATTGTTATCATCAGAGGACCACCAGTGCACCATAGCCAAAAGGTGACACGATCGTCTTATCTTCAGGCTCTCCAAATTTGCTCCTGCCAGTAGGTCGTCTATGGGCATACGATCTTAGCGCCTAACGTTAAAACAATACCATTTTAATAAGGCATCGTTCAGCATCACTTGCAGATGCGATCGCTGAGTAGCGCTTAGTAATATATTCATAAAATCATTGAATTCTAATTTCGTTAAGATCATTGATTTGGCCGAGACCAGGCCTGTTTGAGTTGTCATGTAAGGGCATAGTTTGAGAAAACAGAATAATCTAAGGGAGACATCCTGACATAATCTTTCATAGTAGGCTTTAAAGGTTTATCTGGAGTCAAACAGGACTACAACAGATAGTTGTATTTTCCTACCAATTCCAAATTTATTGCTGTTTATTACTAATTTATTTGCCACAAACCATGAACACATTTGATTTAGGTCGTCTTGCACTAGAGCTGCAAGGGTTGCAGAGTCCCTGCCTCTAATTGTCAGGACTATGTCGTCAGCATACACGATTATACTTGAGTGGTCCAGACAGCCCAGTACCTCGTTCAAATACAGTACAAAAAGGATCGGTCCGAGGACCGATCCCTGAGGGACACCCTTAGCAACCTTTGCAAAGTCTGACAGATCAATTCCAACCCTAGTAGCCTGTCGATTATCCTCAAAGTATGATTTAATTACGGAAAGGACCTCAATGCTTGAATCCAAAAGTCCCAGTTAAAGTGGTGATTCCACCAATCACCCGAAACTTGCCGAAATGAAAATCGGAAAATTTCATATAAGCATAGCTGGTGGTGGAAGCACACATATTTTTTCTGGTAATTTTGGACGCGTATACGATTTATCGTGTGAAAAAATTCACCATATAAGATATTCTTTGATACGTTCCAAGAAACTTTCCGATAAAGCTCCTAGTCTGGTTGAATCACCACTTAACTGAGAAGGAGATCATGCTTGACACAATCAAATACCTTCTATGAAGGTGCATATCGTATATAGGCCCTGATCCCTACTTTCGAACAGTGCAGCAATAAGTTTGAAAATTGCTTGTCCCATTGCTCTTGACAGCAAGAAACCAAACTGGTTGCTATCTAAGGCATTAATGGCAGTAAGTTGAGGGACCAGTTGATCATGCAATGCATATTCAGTAAGCTTAGAAATGATCGAGAGGTTGCATATGGGTCTTACATCAGCAGGTTTCACAGGTTTGGGTTTTTTTTTTGGATAGGCATTATCATCCCTTAACACCAAGCAGCAGGGAAATTCCCTAGACCAGTATGATGATTGATGATATCCTTCAGGACTGACGGGTTTGCACCAAAAGCCATCACTCGCGAGTTGATGTGCTCTATGATTTATTCCTATATGGCTGTACACTCTATGCTTACACCACGTTCTGGGGGGTGGAGTAACTTATGGATACTACCCAAGGTTGCCGTATACTACCCAAGGTTGCCGTATACTACCCAAGGTTGACACTTAGACCAATCAGATTGTCTCTTACAAAATTAATATGAAAAGCGCAGTGGAGAGTAAACATAAAGTGTCAAGTTACTCGATAAGGTTGGATCTGGCTTCAGGTTTGATGGTGGATGAGCAAATAACGCTTATCATCGTTATTGAAGGTATATAGGAATAGGGAAACCAAGTACCAGTGAAAGGAAGTCAAAATTACTCGGTAAGGCTTGGAAAATTACTGCCCGCGGCCAAGGCCTTGGGCAGTAATTTTTCCAAGCCTTACCTCGTAACTTTGACTTCCTTTCACCGGAACATAGTTTCCCTCTATTATTTTCTTTATGAGTTTACTACTCTGCTGATCATCTATCTCATAGAGACATATCTCATTTTACATCTCAAGGTCACGGTAAGTATCAGGCCCACAAAGTTCCTCTGCTTTTTCTGTTATTCTCATCGAGTCTGTTATTCCAATGACGGTCACCCAGGTTAGTTTCTTCTTCTGGTGACCCCTCTGTTTCTCTCCAGGAAGGGATTCTTCTTGGTCACAAGATTGTTGTGGAAATTCACAGAAAGAAAGAGCTGTAAAACCTTCTGCACACATTTCACCATGTCCTGGCTCCCTTCTGGGGATATTTTAAGTTTTTCACCTTTTTGACTATTTTCTTCAACTTGGAAAATAATGAAGCACCCACCCCCAATGATTTCTTCACCATCTTGGACAATGGCTGGTTGTCTTCATCCTTCTCATTTGTTCCTTAAAGTCTTCCCATTCATCGGCAAAATCACCTTGAATCCCATCAAAGAGCATTAGAGTTGGCAGTAGCGGTCAACATCCAAAATGTTTTCAATTTCAGCGAGTGTGCTCTCCATGACTGCCGCCCGTTGGCCTGTAGAGGTCCATCAGATGTAGGTACAGCTCTGTCTATGGTGTATCGGAAATGTTATTATATACCTGTGCCAGTATGTTACACAAATACCAACCTCTGCTAGGGTATTGGTATTAAATATATACCGGCACAGTATGGTGGTATAATATGATGTACCACCCTACTTTCAATACAAATTCTGATTGGCTGAAAAAAATTGCACTGACCTACTTAGGAAGTGCTGGCAGTGACTTGCACAAGGATCACAGGAGTTGAAGGGAAAAAAAAGAGTGAAAAAACTGTGCTTGGAGCATATTCTGTGCTTGACTTTCACTAAGATGTCAAGAGATATACCGGCACACTTTGAATCCAGCTCGGACGTTATCATATTTCCTTATGTAATTCATCAAATACTTATATTTGAAGGTATATAATAAAATAAAAATTGTTTCTTTTGATAAAAATATTCCACTCGCTCTGCAAGCTCGTGGAATATTTTTATCGAAAGAAACGCGGTATGTGAGTATATACCTGTAGGTATATACATTTTATCTTATTATTGACTTTTATAGTCAATGATCAAAGTCGCCTAGGTAAGGTATACCCTCACAACACAGACATTCATTGATTTTTTGTTCTGTTCATATATGGAAGGTTCAATACCCTTTAATGCTTAGATTGATCCACATGAATGTCTGAGGGCATCATGTGGCAATAGCCATGGAAAGGTCTCCAGACATCATGCAACAGCATTACTCCATTCATATATGTAATGACAGTACCAATCAGAGTAACCTCTGATAGATAAACGTTCCTACATTTATTAAACTATCCCACAGTTTCTCATATGACCGTTCCTATTTGGTAAAGTTGGGATTAAATGATATATAAGAAGGAGGCAAGAGTAATATCAGTTAAATGAGTTATACAAGATGTTGCCTCAAGGTTTCACCCTTGCTGTGAGGTAAATTTAGTGCACCTGGGCACTGAAATGAAACAGGTTTGCTGATATTACTATATACCCATGCAGTATATACTGTAAAAACACACCGTTTCGGCGTAAAAATACTGTACGGACCGCTGGTCTGTACACTAAAATACGGACCACCTTGCCATACACGTTTATTAAGACATTGGTTGTTATGCCAAATGAAATTGATTTTTAAAAAATATTTCAGGTATATAGTAAATATATAACGTCCAACCATGCTTGTAAAAGTCACAGAACTCGATGATAATTTACCGTTTATACAGAACTCGGCATAAATGCCTCGGTCCGTACAAACTGTAAATTAGCATCTCGTTCTGTGAATTGTACAGCATGGTCAGGACGTTCTATATAATTACATAACATTCGTCTTTTAAAAGAATGTGCAATGACCAGAGAGAGAAACCTAGCTGGTGAATCTCTGTGGAGAGGGATCAGTCCAGGTCTACTACAGCATAGGTTGCCAAGTTGAACATCAATTTCCCCATGCCAATAAGACAGGCCAGTAAAATTGGCAATTGTCTGTGATCGTATGCATATGGATCAGTGCAGGATGAACCAATTCTGGGTATAAATAAACCCATGGGGCAGCCTGTCAGCTTGGTTTTTATTATCCACCTAATACAAAGTGTCCATAGAAAACACATAGGGAGTTTGTATGGACATACCCGGCGCATACGGATATATCCACATAATACAAAGTGTCCATAGAAAACACATAGGGAGTTTGTATGGACATACCCGGAGCATACAGATATGTTGTATGCTCCGGGTGGCGCATACGGAAAAATAGTGCGTATGAAAACATAGTGCATAATTAAAATGAACTGATTTCGACATGCCACTTGCCCAGAAAAGGTGGATAATAAATACAATATAGACTGGTTTCAGATAAAAGCGGTTGTATGCTCCTCGGAGTTGACTCTGCGCAATATCCTCGCATACGCTCGGATATTACTACGCGTCAACTCCTGGGAGCATACGGCCCCTTGTATCTAAAACCAGTCAATATTGTGTATATAATACAATCATTAGGTTGTTGATATTAAGTCAGCACCACTTCACAAAACTATAGTAAACCTTTATAGAGTTTATCTTGTATTCCACTTAAATTGAAGACATTCCCCTGTATTAGACATCATCAAAATGTACCTTAAGTCCCTGCATGGCTGTCTTCTTCCTGTACACCCATTCAGGGGAGAATGTTGAGAAGGCGACATCATTGGTATTGTTCTGGAGTAGTCTCATCCTGGTCAGATTTATGCGACCAGCAAAGGTGTTTGCTCGGGTCACTAAGGCGTCGTAAATAGTTTTAAAGTCATTAAGAACTACAGTATCCTGACCCATTGTCTGCATGTGAAAAAAGATATGCATTATTCTCAGTATGACAAGTATATTGAATAGCATATTATCTAAATAGAAGCATAAACTGACTGCAATGAAAGTGGAATGACTGATATTTTATTGTTAGATTGAATTAATAATTGCCTGTTTCAAATTCTACTATTTGAAAATCATGGTTGACACCTTCAGTATATATGGTAAATAAATGATTCATTATATTATCCTTTTAGACTGTTATTTGGGCAGTGGTAAACAATACAGAAAGAAGAAAGCAATGATATAAACAACATACATAGTTCTATACTGTAAAGTAATTTTTAAACCCTCGGTTAGGCAGAGAATCGTTATGTCAGGTGCGAGTTTACGGCTAGGAGTTCTTTTGTTGCGTTTCCACCTGCCGATAATGACCACCGATTATGCATTAGGGGGTGCGTCCACCAACCACGACAAGGCTGCGACAACGGCTTTCCGACAGGGTCCACGACAGCTCTACGATTAGAAGCCTTTTCGTACCCTTGTCGTGGTTGGTGGACCACAGTTCCCGACAAGAGGCTACGACAAGGCCATGACAGGCTGCGACATGAAGCTTGTCGGAGGCCTGTCGGGGGCCTTCTGACAAGGTTACGACAAAATCGAACATGTTCGATTTTGGTGGCGTGTCGTGGCGTGTCGTGGCGTGTCGGGAGGTTGTCACAGAGGTCTACGATAGAATATTTAGGTGGAGCATGCACTTCCCGACAGGCTGCGACAAGGGGTCACGACAGCCCCCCTTCTCACGACAAGGCTGCGACAAGGCTGCGATGGAAACTTTCTTGTCGGCGCGTGTCGCAGCCCTGTCGTGGTTGGTGGACGCACCCCCTTATGCACTGGTGACCAACTATGCAACAAATTCAGTGCAATAATTGTCAGGTGGAAACAGAAATGATCAAAAAAAAATTCTACTCTGCCTTATGCAATATTGCACCACCCACCGACTTCTGCACCCATCGATGAAATCAAAGCTCATTGAATTAATCAGTGATGCTCTGTATCTTACTACCAAAAGTCGGTAGGCATCCACCACATTTCTGCAGTGCAGGTCACCAATTATGTACCACTGACCTATCACAAGGAGAACCACCGACAGACTTTTGTTCATGAAAATTATCTGTGGGTTTTTAGTCGGCAAGTGGAAAAGCCACACAAGACAGCAATCCTTCCCCTACAGCTGAGTGAATGGCTGAGCTATCTGTCTCTTTCAACAATGTTTATTCCACATTCTGTTTTACAAAAACAGTTATTCTATGAAGAAAGAATTTACAATTTCCCTTTCAGTCCCAGACTAACTTTTTTTGGTTAAACGTTTCCTTTCTTCCAGTCATTTGTATATCCTTATCCACATTATTCCATATACTAGCCCCCTACAGAATGATGATTTCCTATACGGCATATAGCCTACGATACATGGGTGCCGCCCTGACGCCCCCCCCCCCCCCCCCCCAAGTAGGTGTTCTTCACTAAAGGAGGTGAAAGTAGCTGTTCTTCACTAATGGAGGTGCAAAAGAAGTGAGTGATATTTGGGAAATGTCACTTTTCTTGCCTTGCTCACATATGTTAATAAAGTGTTACATGTGAAAAACATCATGTCCTGGGGGGTCGTAACGTGACGGGGGTCGTAACGTGACGGGGGTCGTAACATGACGCAAAAATCTGTAGGGCCTCATAACATTTTTTCTAATAAAGATAATGACTTAATTCTTTCGCCATTTCATAGGTATATATGTACTTAACACTTAACCACAATTTTTACCTTTTTCCTGACCCTACGTGACCTACTGCGGGTCATAACGTGACGGGGTCGTAACATGACGGGGTCGTAACATGACGGGGTCGTAACGTGACGAAAAAATACGTTGGGGCTGATAACCTTTTTTCTAATAAAGATAGAGACTTCATTTTTTCGCCATCGTGTAGCTATATATCTATCCTTTGATAGCCCAAAAAAGCTTTTACTAATATCATAGGGAACCGGAACTATTAATAGTCTAGTGGGCGTCGTAACGTGACTGCCTAAACTACACCATAATAGCACAAATTGAGTTCAGTATGAAAGAAGCTATATAGGCCTATCCTTTTATGGTGGGAAGATGCATATATGTGAGCTACTAAAAACAGTGAAACTCATTGCCTTCTGGCAATTTTTTGTTTTATTTTATGCCCGATTTTATGCGTGTGTCATAACGTGACGCCCTCATATTTTTAGCGATATTTTGTATAAATATTGGAGTTAGGTGTGGTTTTAATGTCCTGGACTGCGCCATACAATGCCCTAGATGTGTGAAAACCATTGAAACTATTTTCCAAGAAAGATTTTTTAAGATATTCAAAATATAGCCCATTTGCTGCAATTTCGTGATTTTCGACCATACAGGTTTTGTCCCCCGACCACTTAATGACTGTTTCATGAACTAACAATGGCTCTGTCCCATATATGACTCCCTTGTAAATCGCACCTCTGTGAACCTTACATGATTGTCCCCTCTATATCCTCTTTTGCTGTTGTCAAGTCTGTCTCTATCTTTGGACACTTTATACATCCTGTCTAGTTGCTAATTTAAACAATTTACATCTGTTCAGAATTAGCGCAATAGGCATGTCATAGTCACATGTTTTTAGGACGACCCTTGATATAGAGGAAAGTTTACGGTCAGAGCACTTATCCCATCGAGTTTGAATGGTGTGATGATTTACAAGGTCAAGCCGCTTGAATTATATAGTGATTCAAATGAGATGGGATCTAGGTCTGACATTTTTTGTTAGTAAAAGGGTGTAAGTCTTCCTATCATATTTTATTATCCATCGTATACAAAGCTCCCATTGAAAATGTATGGAGACTCAGTAAACCATTACCTATTGTATAAAACCTGTCAGACACCATAACTGTGGTATACGGCCTCAAAACCATGGTATACGGGAAAAATAGTCCCTTTGTGCTATAGAGCTCTGTAAACCACTCGAGGTTTACGTTGTAATACACTCGCTAGCGCTCGTGTATTATAACGCGTCAACCTCTCGTGGTTTACGGCCGCCTGTTGTCTATGTATTCACCTCCTGCGGGATAAGCTGAAATGTTACCATTTATTTTGGTCTACTAGTGTTGCCCCTCCAAAGAGAAATGAACAATAGATGTGATCTGATATTGGATGTGTAAATTAGCCTTGTCACCTCATAATTTAAGAATTTTAAGAAATCTGACATGATACCTTCAGGTGTTTGGGGTAAATTTAGTTTTTGAGACTGTATTGACCTTCTGCTCGGACTTAATGTGGAAGCTGACATTGTTCTGGCATATTACTATGAAGACAGAATCACTAAAAGCCCCAATATACAATAAAACCCTGCTTTAAGGGGCATCCTCAGTTCCAAACAAATTGTCCCCTTAAGTGGGATCCCACCTTAAACAGGGTTTTCAGTCTGCCGATGGTTATGGTTTTATATAATGCCTTTACAGGTGATACTATGTCATAGAGACACTGTTATAACCAAACAGACACCCCCCAGACGCCTACCTGATTCCTACAGGGGTTTACTCAGGCCTGGGACCTGTTTCAGTAGTTTCGTGACATTAGGCCTAGACAGTCATCAACAGTAGCACCAACAGTGCAAGGAACAGCGGAAAAAAAATTGTCAGGTTTCAAAGCACATGTCACAGTTAATGTCAAATATCAGCGGATCGGAGCAGCCAATTTTCTTCATCTTTGGAACTATCATAATTTATATGTATCTCTTACTCGTGTTAAAGTTTCATGCATAATTCTTATGGGGAGTGAGTGAAATTGTCTAATACTTTTGAAACCAGACACACCGTGTTTGGGGTCTGTCTTGCCCTAAGTGCCGCAACTTGTGTTGACCTGTCCGTATGGTGTCATAGACGGCATATAGACATGTCACGAAACTACTGAAACAGGTCCCTGGTGTCTGATCGTCTGGACACCTGTCTAGACACTTCACATACATACCATGAACAAGCAATCAAGATAATCTTAAGTGTTGCCCCAACACTGTCTAGTCAGATTTGGTAAGGTGACCCTCCAAAGTGACCCCTTGACCGAGTTTAAGAAGCATTCTGTATCAAAAGAACTGTCCATTTATGTGGGGTGTCCCATTATGTGTGGTATCCCCTTATGGAGGGTGCCCCCTTATTCATGGTTGGAAAATAATCTTAATAAAGAGGGAAACTTCTGCACCCTTCAGCAGGGTGCCCTGGAAGCAGGGTTTCACGGTAATATAATCAGAAGCAACTGCCTCTTCAAGATTTGTTTCTTAAAGCTCTATAAACACAGAAAATAGGCGGCATGGTCTCAAATCACAGTCTTACAAAGCTCCATCCTTTTCCCATAATTCAAAGTTGTATATAGCTTAAATCATATTAGTTGTTCTAATCTGATCCTTACTTTATATTTGAAGACATCTCCAAATTCTTCTGACCACTTAGTAAGAGTTTCGTGAGGTAGATCTTTGTCAAATTGGTAGATGTTTCCAATAAACGGTAAGCCAGTAGGTCCCGGTGGAAGCTTGTACTTCTTTCTCAGAATGAACTTCACCACAAACAGCAAAGTCAGGGCACCACCAATCAAGGTCCACATGATCAGCATTCTTAAATTAGTCAAAACAGAGCTATTAGGAACAATGTAATCAATATGAGTGATATTCATGAAGTTAATCATTATCAAATAGTTGAACAAATATTCAGGATATGGTTCCAGAGCCGATTATCATAAAATATTAAGAAATGATTTTGAGAAATGAAGATGATACTTTCTTTTGAGTGAAATTCATGAAGTTATTCATTATTGAATAACTGATCAAATATTCAGGATATGGCTCCATAGCAGATTAGAGTAAAATATTTGTTGGAATATGTGTTGGAAATGCATAGATAAGTGAAATCAACAAGAGTAATGTACAAACTATCTAGAAGACAATTGAATATGTGGAACTTGAAGTGCTACTAAACTAAATTTTATATATGTACCACAAAAACTTCCCCCTTTAGTCAATAATTGCTGACATTGGAGACAAAAGTGGTGGCAGTGCTTGTTTCCACACCTGGGAGCTGTTTCAAAAGTCGAGGTGGAGGTGCCGCTCGCTATTGGGTATTAGTAGCGGTTTTGCTGCCGCTTTGATTCAAAGTGCCGCTCGATGTTGCGGCCTCTCGCTATCAAATGCGACGTGCCGCTGGCGGGTTTCACTCGACTTTTGAAACAGCTCCCTGCTTTTCACAACAGCAACTGTCTATCAGGATATTAAATCAGTCCTGGCTGACGATCATGAGGCTTCTAAAAAGAAATGCTTAGATATGAAATATAGAACTCATAGGCTAATAAAACCTACCTGTTCGTTCAGAAACTGGGTGCTGATGTACTTTGTCCACGTCTGATAGAGTGATGACCCTGTGATCGACTGTTTCAGCCCAGAAGATCTCCCTGATAAATTTAATCTTCTGAGTATCTGATAAGTCAGGCCTCTTTAGGTCAAAATAGTTTTGCAGCTGACAAAGGTGCCAAACTTGTTCCTTATGTAGGGAAGGGTACAACTTTAAATATTTTCTCTAACTCAAAAGAAAATCCCACTGGATCAGTGTTCTTTCAGCCATTTTTCAAAATGGCTTCTGACAGGGATGAAAAAGTAAGCATTTTAGAGAGCAGTAGTGTTTTCTGTCTAGACTGATTATACCCACTTATCCTTTGACTTAAGCATTCTCCTACTCATGCACCTGGGACCCGTTTCAGTAGTCTGGGTTGGGAAGTAGTTGGGAATGGCAACTACAACAGCGAGGGCATAGAAATAATCGATGGTTTTGTGAACAGGCGGCCGTAAACTACGAGAGGTTGACGCGTAGTACTACACGAGCGCTAGCAAGTGTATTACGAGGTCAACCGCGAGTGGTTTACAGAGCTGCCTGTCCACAAAATCATCATTTGTTGCATTTATTATCCATCTTATCAAATAAATTAAACCCAGTAATTGCCATATAAACGGGTATAACAATAGGAACTATTTCTTTGCTCTATAGCAAAAGGGACTATTTTTCCCATATACCATGGTTTTGAGGCTGTATACCACAGGTTTGAATCCGAATACCACAGTTATGGTATCTGACAGGTTTTATACAATGGGTAGTGGTTTACTGAGTCCCCATACATTTTCAATGGGGGCTTTGTATACGATGGATAATAAAATCAACGGCACTAACAGTGAAAACTTCAGGGCCCCGTTTCATAAGTGGCATCGTTGTTGAGGTGGTCCTTCCCTTCGCTATGCCAGCATAGCACACGGAAAATTAAGAAATCAATATCTATTGATAATTCCAAATTATTCCCGGTGTTTTTCCCAACATTTCAGTTTTTATTTGATGTCTCTAATTGCATTTTCTTTTACAGAATTACAATAGCCAACCCTGCAGCCCTCGCTTATAAGACATGGAAGGGATAGTGTAGGGTCGAGTAGTGCAGTAGGAAACCGACCGAGTAGTGCAGTGACTGTAGTTCTTGGTTCCAATAGTTTGGTGGTACTCACAAAGCAGTTGATCACTAGAGCTTTATGAAAATCGAGATACTGGTAAAAGATACAAATGGAATTGATCAGAGCATGTTTCTCTCTACCTAAATGTACTATAATATCTGATAAGATTTTAAAATTGTCGTTTTGATCAATTCGAGAGGGTAGACCCCCTCGTGAACAGTGGCAGTAACAGCGGCAGGACATTTAGTTATAAACGGTTACTACCACTGTTGGTGCCACTCACACTCAAAGTGCCGTTCGCTATACCGTCCACCAAGTATTAAAACGGATACTGCCACTGTGGTGCCACTGAGACCAACAGCAAGAGGATTTTCAACTATTGAAACAGGTCCCAGGTTATTTGGGATAGGCTCATGATCATAAAACTTTTTAGAAACCTTTTAATGTAATAGCTAGATATGAAATATAGAACTCATAGACTAATAAAACCTACCTGTTCGTTCAGATACTGTGTTTTTATGCACTTTGTCCACGTCTGATAAATAATTCGCCAGGTTGCCAAGTGTATGCAGACGTAGGATTAGATTGGATAGAATATTTATAACCACCCAAAGGCAAACAAAAATGTGTCCACTAGTTGGCGTGGATCAGGGAGCTGTTTCAAAAGTCAAGTGAAGTCTCGCCAGCGGCACATCACTTTTGAAAGCGAGAGGCCGCAACAGCGAGCGGCACTTTGAATCAAAGCGGCAGCAAAACCGCTACTAATACCCAATAGCGTGCGGCACCTCCACCTCGACAGCGACGCCTTGAAGTGCCATTGTTAGCTCTCGCTTTGGCGATGAGTACTCTCGTTTAGCACCCTCCCGACTTTTGAAACAGCTCCCTGGCCAGGGACCTGTTTCACTAGTTTCGTGACATGTCTAAATGGCGTCTGTGAAACCATACAGAAAGATCACAAGATTGCAGTCGATGACACACAGAGTTTCACTCACTTCTCGTAGGAATTAAGCAATGACACTTTAACATGAGTAGGGGATACATATAATCTATAATCGTTCCAAAAATCAAGAAGATTGGCCACTTCGATCTTCTGATATTTGCTAGTCTTTTTCCGCTGTTGCTTGCACTGTTGGTGCTGGTGTTGATGTCTGTCTAGGCCTAATGTCACAAGACTACTGAAACAGGTCCCAGAGCAGTGACAGGTGCAACTGACAATCAGTTGTTAACGATTCAGTGGTCTACTATAGCAGTGCTGTCACTAGATGGAATTCCCAGAGAGGACTGTCAACTCCTTGGCTGGCTAAAAAAAGTCACAAGCCAACCAGTGTGTGCCATAACTTTGAACATCTTTAGGACGGCATCCATTTAGCCGACAGCCTTGCTAAATTTTGGTACATCGAGTTAATACGGTGTTTTGACGAGAAAGCTCTTGCCAGTACTCACTAGATATATCATCATAACCATGAGATTTGTTTGTATGCATAATTTGCGCAATTTCATCACCTAGCAGACCAAATTATAACTTAATTTATCTAAATTTTACAAACCGGAATAGGTTCACAAAATTCTTTTACACCTTAGGGCTGAAACAGCGGGCAGCAAATACACACCAATGTCTTGGGGAAAAACTGTTGAGTTTTGAGGCGACTTAGGATGGGTCGACAATCAATCGTGATAGCCAGCTGGCTGGTAACTCCAGAAAGGTAACCACTGTAAACTAAAATCTAAAGAATTACCAGGGACCTGTTTCAGTAGTTTCGTGACATTAGGCCTAGACAGACATCAACAGCGGCACCAACAGTGCAAGCAACAACGGACAATTTTTTTTTCAAAACGCATGTCAGAATTTATGTCAAATATCAGTGGATTGGAGTGGCCAATTTTCTTTATAATTTGAACCATTATGGGTTACATGTATCCCTTATTCGTGTTCAAGTTTCATTGCTTAATGCCTACGGGAAGTATGCAGACTTTTGAAACAGGACACACCATGTTTGGGGTCTATCTTGTCCTAAGTGCCGCAACTTGTGTTGATCTGTCCATATGGTGTCACAGATGCCATCTAGATATGTCACAAACTAGTGAAACAGGGGCCCGTTTCAATAGACTGTAGGACGTCCGTTATTGGGTCTAGTGACACAATAGTGGCACTTCGCGTTGCAGTAGTTTAGGGACAACACATTTAGGGACACAGAGTAGCAGACGGGCGCCAATAGTGGCATGTGCCATATCATGAGAGGGGTGTCCGGTCACTGTATGGGTCACTGTAGCGTCATAAATAGCGAGAGGGGAAACCCTCTCTCTATCTGTGGTCACAGATGTGTAACTTTACTTCCTTTAAGAAGTAAGCTATGAAACTTTTTGAATTTTGTCATAGAAAATGCTGCTCTGGTGGCCAGTGTAAAATTACTCAAGCGCAGTCGATAATCTATGCGGTTACCTCACCTTGACAGCACTTGTTCCCGGTAGCACTAACACCATCCATTGTAAGACCCAGGCAGCAATGTCACTATGTCGCCAACAGTGAACTGACACACCACCCCAATAGTGACATCCTTATGAAACAAGACTTAAATTTTTTCGCTATTCCTGTCACTATTGGGGTCACTAATCATGTCACTAAGTGGCTTAGTGACGCATTCTATTGAAACGGTCCCAGGTCCCAGATCTACTCTGTCAGGTCATGCGCTGTCCAACAGGGACCCGTTTCAATAGAATGCGTCACTAACCCACTTAGTGACATGACTAGTGACAGCAATAGTTACAGGAATAGTGACAAAATTTAAGTCTCATTTCATAAGGCATGTCACTGTAGGGGAGGTGTGTCTTGTAACTATTGTGGATGTGTCCCTAGTTTTAGCGGAAAAACATGTGGGGTACCCCATCTCACATACTCATGTCCTACCGGGAACAAGTGCCATCAAGGTGAAGGTCACTGCATAAATTAGTGACAACGCTTGAATAATTTTACACTGGCCACCAGTGCAGCATTTGCTATGACAGAATTCAAATGTGAAAATCGTTGGATTGCATGAACCGATCTCCTTCATATTTAGCATGTTTATATGTTGTATGTGTCCCTAACTGGGGTTGAAGTTTCATAGATTCATTCCTATGGAAAGTAAAGTTATGTGTTTGTGAAATCAAAAGCGAGAGGGTATACCTTCTCGCTATTTAAGACACTACAGTGACCCTTTTAGTGACTGGACAACAGTCTTCTGAAATGGTATAAGCCACTATTTGCGCCTGTCTGCTACCCTATGTCACCATGTGGGTTGTCACTAAAGCACTGCAACGCGAACTGCCACTATTGTGTCGCAGGACACAATAACGGACGTCCTACAGGCTATTGAAACAGGTCCCTGGTATGAACCCAATTAAGTCTTCTCAAACCTATTTGTGACTTTCAATGTTTGCGGGCTGGCGAAACCAAACCTGAGCCTGTTTCAGTAGGCTAGTGACATTAGGCCTAGACAGACATCAACAGCGGCACCAATAGTGCAAGCAACAGCGGAAAAAGACTAGAAAATATCAGAAAATTGGAGTGCCCAATTTTCTTCATATTTGAAACGATTATAGGTTACATGTATCCCCTACTCATGTTAAAGTGTCATTGCTTAATTCCTACGAGAAGTGAGTGAAATTCCGCATGTCATCGATTGCAATCATGTGATCTGTCCATATGGTGTCATAGACGCCATCTAGACATGTCACGAAATTACTGAAACAGGTCCCTACTCACTGCCACTTGAGATGTTTGCCTGATGAGTTGCCAAAGGGAAGGCATAGATTGCCTAATTTCCCTACTTTCTGACAATCCAGACAATACAATGGATGTATGAAATTTTTACTAGAAATCTTTACAAAATGTGTCCTGTCAAAAGCTTTAGAGTTAGAGACAATAGACAACCGTGGCTCACAAATGAACTCATTGACTTATAAAAGATAAGGATGGTGCCCTTCGTAAGGCACACAAATCAGGAAAACCCCGAAGACTGGGACAGAGCCAAATATCTCCCCAATTATGCTAAAAAAAAGGCCATAATTAATGCGAAATCTGATCACATAAAAGAGAATTTGTCCAATCATAAATCTGACTCCAAGAAATTTTGGTTTGAAATTAATAAACTTCTTCCCAATAAAAAGAATGATTCACATAGAATTGATAGATAATGACACAGGTGATAAATTCCGAGTCACCGTACTTCTGACTACAAAAATACCTATTTCTCTGAGATTGGCCCAAAACATTGGCGGAAAAATGTAACGAGGATTGGGTTTATAGTGGGATAACCTCAGAGACCCACATTAATTCTGTAATCATTGATGAAGAGGAAGTCAAGCACTTGAATTAAAAAAATAGATATTTGGAAGTCATCGGGTTTGTCTGCTATCTCGAGTAGATTTCTGAAGGTAGCGTTGTTGGCTGTCGTACCAAGAGTCATAAAATTGTTCCTACTGTCTCTGATGTCCGGCGTTTTTCCATCCAGTTGGAAAGAACCACTTATTGTACCACTTAAGAAAGAAGGCACCAGTAGCCTGGGCCCTGTTTTATTTTTCGCCCGAGGAGGCTTGAAATGCCCGGGGAGTGGTCCTAGGAGAGTTTGGGTTCGATATTTCAATGTATCGTGGGGAAGGAGAGTTGTGGGCGACGATCTAGGAGATCTCCTCAAATTTCGTTTTATATTCAATCCTCGGGCCGGGAGAGCTCCTGAAAAGTGTCCTGCAGCTCTCCTGGCGGGCGACACGTCTAGGGCTATCATGGGCGGTACAAAACAACAAATAAAAGCTATTTAATTCATTTGAACTATCGGAAATATATTTATCATGATTTTGATAAAAACTGGAGATCTCAGATGGAGAATTACTGTGTTATTTAATTAGATTTACATACATTCATAAATGATGAAATTAGTTCCCAAAAATAACACTACGTGCCACCACCTGCAGTATACACAGCCTCTCTTTCAAGTCTCCTCAAAAGTGTCCTACAGGTTTATTTCGTCCTGGGGCTCTCTCAAAGGAGACTTCGGCCGAGGATTTTCCTCGCTACCGAGAGCAGGGTAAATCGAACGAGATTGAGGAGATCTCCTCAAAAATATCCTCAATGGAGCTATCCCTCATCGGGTCTCTCCTCTCCAAGGAGAGTTGAAAATAAAACAGGGCCCAGGTCATTCGACCATAGACACAAATGTTAAATTCACAGAGGATATATTTAGAGCCATGAACGATAGGAAATGAAGGTGAAATTATTGTACCCTTTGCGGCTGAATGATACGCTCAAAAAGGTTCCTATGCCCATGTATCCCTCAGGATAAATAAAGTTTCTACAAAAAATATATTCAGGTGATCTACTAGTTTGACCCACATGACCTTGTCTCCTTGATAAATTTGATATGGTTATCTGATAAGTAAGATTTCTTAAGGTCAAATTAGTTTTGTGGCAGACAAAAATGCCAAACTTGTTTAATATGTAGGGAAGGGTATAACTTTAGATATAACTCCAAAAAGAATCCGTCTGGAACAGTGTTTTTTCAGCCACCTTTCAGAATGGCTACCAACAGGGATGCAAAAATAAGCAATACACCGACATTATGCACATCTACATTGAGTAGCAACTATCACAGGTCAAACAAATGAATCTAATTTATTTCAATCTATAAACCCTTCAAACTGCAATGCTTTCCTGAGAAGCACTTATCCAATATGGCTGGCAAAAATCAAAAATATTAGAGCACCATCACTGTGTAACATATATTTCATCTATAAAACCACTGTGTAAACACATGTATACAAGGTATATTAATATGTTTATAAGTGCCTTTATTGTGCACCAGCATATGTAGAACGTATACAACTGAGTTTTCACTTGTATACGTCAGCGCAATGGCTGTATTTCCCTACCAACATATATGAATAGAGCAATGGTGTTTTCAAGATAAGGACTATTAAAAATCGGTTAAAAAACAAAGGAATGCTGAGTTCATTACATGTAATTAATAATCAGCTAATACCCAATTGGGTTCTAGAAATTATTTATAATAAGAATTGGTAATATATCATTGGATTTTTCATATACCACGAACTTTGGAGACTAATAGCAGATGGAATAAAAACAATAGCGGTGTCCTCTAGGTGCAGAGATCAGAAAGATTGGATAGTGGCGTAAATATGCATAAACATAACTCCAACTGGCCTAGCATGGGATATATACAGAAACAGGCGTTTATATAGTGCCAAAGATGACAAAATATTAACACTGCACCGTAGTGGGGGTTTATATTATGTCCCTTAATTAGTCTTTTGGGTTGCTAGATCATTGTCTTAAATTCTTAACTGTTATTCTTGATTGGCGTGGTCACACGGATACGGTGACCTCACATCCCTGTGACCGGAGAGGAGGAAAGAAGAACAATATAAATAAAGTTATTAGTTTTAATCTCCTGAGAGCAATCCGTGGGTTACAATATCATGTGGTACAGTAATCAATAAGATGTATACCTTACATCCGTAGTGATGCTACAAACCAGTAGCGTAAACTGTAATTTAGGTGTCCATGAATGTCCAGTAATAAATTCACACTATTAATGTTCATAAACTTTGTCCTTTCAATTATTCACTCATCATTCCTATTGCTCTATCCTTTGTAGTCCGGTGACTGTGATGTTCTGTGCTCGGTTCTTGGAAGTCCTGTTCATTCGCTCTGTGTACTTTCCAATGACAGTTAGTTACTCACACGTCAGTCTGTAAGCAACTCACAGAGAAGATGGCTTCACACGGTGAATGTTCCTAGTAGGCGGGTTCCCTCTAAAGCACCAGATCCACTAAGGCGATTTTCCATGCGAATTTGGCTTCGCAGACGTTCGCAGACGCTCGCAGACGTTCACAGACTTTCGCATGGACATGCAAATGCCTTGCGACAATATCTAATATATTGAATATCATCGCATGGGATTTGCACAGTCGCATGGATCGCAGATGCATTCGCTTGGTCGCCTTAGTGGATCTGGTGCTTAGTGGGTAAAGCCTCCAGCACCTACACTCAAACCTTACTCCAGCGAGGAGCAGGTTTGCTCAGCTCTTCTAGATCTTATCCATCGTACCAAAGTGCTGCTTCCTTGCAGCCGCAGGGGAGGTGTACTCCTCAGCTGCTTACATCAGCAGTCACGTGACCATTCTCTTCCTTATACAGGTGATCGCTCTAGGAGCTACTTTCTACTAACACTCTGTTGCTTTTGTATTCATCTCTTATTGACCATTTCGTAAACCTTTTAGGAAGCGTAACATGATCTCGGACAAGCGCGTAGTGCAACACCCGAGGAGAGTTGTATAAACAGAATGTTAAGATATGTAAACAGAAATTTTCATGCTGTGCATATGACAAAGATATTCTTAAAGCCTATAAGACACCGAAATTTGATGCTACAGGAGGTGTTGTCCACACTGGAGCCCAGTTGTTTTCTTGGAGTATTAACCTCCAGCCCTCAGGTGAGGCTACATCAGGCTGTGGCTCTCATCTCTCGGCCCATACACTGGCTTGGTAAACTGCTCTCTTAGAATACTGGAGTAGTGCATCCTGAAAATGATACAAGCTTTGAATGCTTTTATTGTCGGGTCAGGTGATAACTTAAATAAATTATCCAGTTGGATCACCTGTTAATTTTTTTTGTTGTGTTGTATGTACCCTGACCCTTTTTTCGAAAAGTTTGAAGATAAGTTATCCTGGTCTAGTAGCAGGCTGTGGCCCAAAAACTGATGTAACAGACAAAAAAATTGTTATTCCAAGAAATAGGGGTAGCCTAGTAATAAAAATCAGCTAAACTGTAATGTTGGGAGCTGTTTCAAAAGTCGGGAGGGTGCTAAACGAGAGTACTCACCGCCAAACAACTGCACTTGAAGTGTCCCTGTCGAGGTGGAGGTGCCCCTCGCTATTGGGTATTGGTAACAGTTTTGCTGCCGCCTTGATTCAAAGTGTCGCTCGCTGTTGCGGCCTCTCGCTTTGAAATGTGACGTGCCGCTGGCGAGACTTCACTCAACTTTTGAAACAGTTCCCAGTGTGTGTATATACAGGATAACGAGGTATTATTGGGTATTGGTAACGGTTTTGCTGCTGCTTTGATTCAAAGTACCGCTCGCTGTTGCCGGCCTCTCGCTTTGAAATGTGACGTGCCGCTGGTGAGACCTCACTCGACTTTTGAAACAGCTCCCTGACTTTTCGACCACATTTGTAATAAACTCCCTTAAATGTAATAGCACCTCCCTTAAATGTAATAAACTTGTCACCCTTATTTGTAATAAAAAGTCACCCTTAGATGTAATAAACTACGTAACTACTAATGTAATAAACTTCTCCCTTATTTGTAATATGTGAAACCATGGTTATGGTGACAATACCGGTTAGATTTATGAGTTATTTCAGAGAAATTCTTTCTGAACGAGCTCTTGAGAGCAAGTTCATGACGAATTTCTGATGTATCAGACAGAATAATAAAGATGAATGTCTTGTGATTTTTTTAGAATGAAAATGTGCATTTTCCATCAGCCTGACCCATCACTATACTTCAAATAACAACTTTACACATAAGAAGTGGGAAGAGAAAGATCTGATCAAGATTCATAAACCAGAAAATGGAATCTGGGCTACTCTGGGCAATTTGCCAATATGAAACCTTTAAATGTCGTTTATACCTAAACTGGTTCTCTCCTGACCCTAACATCTCAGTGTGTCATTGTTAGGACACCCTGCCACCATATGGGAAAGTTAGGAACTAGAGTGAACGATAATGAGGGTAAACTAGCCATTCACCACAAATGCTGTAAAGATCAGGACAGAAGGGAGACACTATAAAATGACGACTATTCCAATTCAGTCATACTTACCCGGCGTTTACACTAGACGACTAAATATGTGATGACTGTAGATCGTCAGCCAATAGTAGTCAGGCGGTGGCAATGTCCATCGCAAAAGTCATCGACGTCAGAATTCACCTGAGCGTTTATACTGACGACTATGGCTTTTCCCAGAATCGCCTCCTATGAAGACGACTATTTCAAACGGGCTTAAAATAGTCGCCGGGGTCAGAGCGTGTCTAATAGTCGTGAGGTGGTGCCTTATTGTGTAATCAGATGTAACCAGACGATCTACAGTCGCCACGGGCTTAGCGTTTACATTAGACGATATCTAGACTTTACGGTTTAAAGTCGTCAGGTTCAAGAATCGCCGCCTATAATCGTCTAGTGTAAACGCCGGGTAATAGATAAAGAAAGTTTTTATGATTAGTCTCTTCAAATTCTCTTCAAATATAATTGGCCATGATAGAACATTACAAGTAAGATTAATAAATGGAGCATGAAGAACTAATTGAACATGATGAGTTTACAGGAGTATACAGTGCACCATCTGACCATCTATGCTTGTACATACGTTAGCATATCAGATGATCAAGAAGATTAGATTTACAAGTAGGCTACAGCTAGACAGTTAAAAGCATGATAGATAGCATAAGAGAGTGGACACATGATATGTACTCTAAATTATAATCTGGGTCAAAACAGTTGATCCATTCCTTTATCTGACGAAGACAAGGTACACCAACAGCCAGTCTCTGAACGAACAGGTAGGTTTTATTAGGCTATGAGTTCTATATTTCATATTCTATTCATATTCTATATTTCAGAGACTATGGAGAAACCAAACAAGAGTTAGTCGTGTTGTTGTTTATCGCACAACGGCAAGATCGTGTATTACTGTGCGAGGCGAAGCCGAAGGCAGTAATATGCGATCTTGCCGGAGTGCGATGAACAATAACACAACTAACTCTTGTTTGGTTTAGAATTTATCCTACTCCACCCATCTAAATTACTTCTACATTAACAGATGACGTCATTTGTCAAGTGTATCCCACTAGAGCGATATTTTTCATTTTTCTGAACTCCAGACCGAATACAGTGACAGTTTTTTATTAGGGGTAGGATAAAGATGCCTTTATGAACAGCAGGTGCAGAAAAAAGCCCTCCCACCTATTTTGTCTCCAATGTCAGCAATCAGTGCCTAAAGGTTGAGGAATTTTTGCGGTTCATATATAAAAATGAACTTAGTACCATATCAAGTACCACATACTCTATTGTCTAGAGGCAATGCATTTCTGAATGATTTATGCATCACTTTCGCTAATTTCACTTATTTATGCATTTCCAACTTATACTTTTCATTTCTCAAAATCATTTCTTAATATTTTATGATAATTGGCTCTGGAACCATATCCTGAATATTTGATCAACTATTTGATAATGATTAACTTCATGAATATCCCTCATATTGATTACATGGTTCCTAATAGCTCTGTTTTGACTGATTTAAGAATGCTGATCATGTGGACCTTGATTGGCGGTGCCCTGACTTTGCTGTTTGTGGCGAAGTTCATTCTGAGAAAGAAATACAAGCTTCCACCGGGACCTACTGGTTTACCGTTTATTGGAAATATCTTCGAATTTGACAATGATAACCCTCAAGAAACTCTCAGCAAGTGGTCAGAAGAATTTGGAGATGTCTTCAGATTTAAAGTAAGGTTAAAATTTTAACACCTAGTATGATTTAAATCAAACACAACTGTTTGTATCATGGGACAAATTCGTGATTTTCAACCATGATTTTCATATGATATGATTTAAAACAGCCAATTATTACTTTAATCTAACAATTGAATATCAGTCCTTCCACTTTGGTTTCATTGCAGTCCATTAATCCTTCTTTTATATTATGTGCTATTCAATTAACTTTTCTGACATTTCTTTTTTCACATGCAGGCAATGGGACAGGATACAGTAGTTCTTAATGACTTTAAAACCATATACGAAGCCTTAGTGACCCGAGCAAACACGTTTGCTGGTCGCATAAAGATGAACAGGCTGAGAATCCTCCAGAACGACACTGATGATATCGCCTTCACAACATATTCCCCTAAATGGGTGTATATGAAGAAAACAACCATGCAAGCACTTAAGGTACATTTTGATGATGTCTGATACAGGGGAATAACATCAATTTAAGTGGAATTCAAGATTAACTCTAGAAAGGTATTACAGTAGAACCCCGCCTAACGGACACCCCGTGTAAGCAGACACCCCGCTTTAACGGACACCTTTGCTTGGAACGGGTCCCTCTACTAGATGTTTATTTTAACCTCGCGTAAGCGGACACCCCGCGTAAGCGGACACTTTGGCCCGGAACGGAGGGTGTCCGCTTACGCGGGGTTCTACTGTATATAGTTTTGTGTAACGGTGCCAGCTTTATATCAGGCTCATGAGTGTATGATAAACTATAAAGCCTGAGGTTGGGACGACTTGGACTGATGCCGCTTCACAGAGATTCACCAGCCAGGTAGTTTGCTCTTGTCATTGTTCTTCCTTGCAAACGAGGCCCAAATGGAATCATTGATGAATTAGCATGTAATTGTGAACAAATATATCCAGTCAGTATTACATTGCTCTAACTCAATTCGTACTCAGCCAACCTGCTAGTCCTAAATCTGCCTTTGTAGGATTCAAATATGTCAAGCATCAGTGGGGTATTTTGGTCTGAAGTGCTTGGTCATGGGAAGCTGGTCTCATCTAAGACACTGAGACACTGGTACTCTGCCCCTTACCAATTTAGCTGAGTTACCATGCGGATAGTGAGGGGTTAGGTTGTAACACAGTGCGCCATTAAAATGTGTAATATATGTGGAGAGTGTGACTACGACTGGAGATTGTGGAATGTGCCCCCTATAAAGAGCGCCGCATCCCTTGTCCAGTAGAGGAGTCGAATACCAGCCGGCCACGGGAGAGGAGCGGGCAGGGCACTGATAACTGCCTCGTGCTGCCTGCCTCTCACAGAACACACTACAATGTAACACAACGAAGAAGTACAACAATTAAACATCTATAATGAACCTGGAACTTGTATATGTACTTTGTTACAAGGTTTTGCAGCAAGCTCAGGGTCTATGTAACCTCTCCAACCTCCAATCTCTAGGCAGCATATCTGAGTGTGAGTATCCAATGTTCAATAAGAATGTTATGTATCGTGGGCAATCCTGTGGAATAGGGAGCCAAATTGAACCCGCTGAAACCACAGATACCTGTTTACAAAACACCATTTCCGGTGGCCGGCAAGAACGAGGCTTAGTGCTAAACCTATGGGGGTTTGAGGCTAGACTTTTGTTTTTGGTCTCGTTTGTTACTTTTGAAGTGAAGTTTACTACTCTCGTCTCTGAATAACTCTGTTTCGAAACTACAATGACAGTTGTTAAGTTTATTAAAAATTTGGATTTAAAACATTGGAAAATGACCCATATAATCTCGAACCTACATAGTCACAGTACTGAGCGCCTACATCCGGAAATGGTGTTTTGTAAATGGGTATCTGTGGTTTCAGCTGGTTCACTTTGGCTCCCTATTCTATTGCTTAGGTTCACATATTATCCTGCCCCTGATTAAAAAAAACCACAATAGGCTTAACATGGAGAGATTGTATGCGATGGGGCTTGGCATAAAATATTTTTTACGCAAATAGTGTAATAAATATATAGACCAATCAGCGACCAGAAAAGAAATAGTTCCTGTTGCACTAAAAGCGCCCATTCAAATGTTTGCTAACATGATACAGAATATTACCAGTGATTTATGAAAATAGCCCCACCTCGAATATTATTCCTATATCAATAATGAATACACACTCGAGTTATTATCGTGTTATTTGCCATTTTGCCATTTTGTTGACATCGGCCGTCGGCGAAACTTGCTGGTAGCATAAACATTAACATTGCTATCTCTTGTTTAGTTTCTACTAATTAACTCACAGCAAGGGTGAGAAGGTAGGAACAAGATGCATAAAGAAGGAAAACTCATTGTGTGATGCATCTGTGTCCCCTATATGAATATGTAGATATCATTTCATCCCAACTTTACCAAATAGGAATACATATGTCAGAGGCTATGGAATGATTTAATGTATATGGAGAACATAGTGTGAAATTTGTAGTCTATGTTAAAGCGGTGATTCCAACGAGCACCCGAAACTTGCCGAAATGAAAATCAGAAAATTTTATATAAGCATAGCTGGCGGTGGAAGCACACATTTTTTTCTGGTAATTTCGGACACGTATACGATTTATCGTGCGAAAAAATTCACCATATAAGATACTCTTTGATACATTCCAAGGACTTCAGAACCTTTCCGATAAAGCTTCTAGTCTCGTGGAATCACCACTTTAGAGATGCATGTAGCCTTGTGGCGGTTAACAGAGGAACTTGGAGAGTCGTGTAGGTAGTAAGGTTACAGGCTAGACTAGAGAATGTCAGGATAAAATATACCCAGGAGGCCACCTGGGTATATTTTATCCCGAGTTGGCTTTGATGAGTATTGACATAAGTAAAAAATGGTCAAAAATTCCATAAACTAAATATGACAAGGTGCATGTACTGCAGACTCATTGACTTCAATTCTCTACACGCTAGATGTATGGCGATAACTTGGAGAATCTGGAGATGATCACCTTAGACCTGATTGACGACATGATGAAAGAGCTGAAGGAGGAAGCTGAGAGTGGCCCCGTTGATATTTACCCGATCCTGTATAGATGTGTCTCTGGAATAATGACCTCGATAGTAAGTGATAAATGTAGTATTTGAGTGCTCCATAGTTTATGTTTCTCTTTTCGGAATTCATCTCTAGCTTCGGATTAATGTTAGAGTTTTATATATCTGTCTTTTCTAAAAGGAAAAGGATTGGTCCTATATTTCAGTAATGTAAATTTGCATTTCGGAGTTGATGCTTGACAAGCAGAAGGTAGCCTGTTTAGAATGCCTGTGCCTCACTATTTCCACCTATGGTCACCAATCTGAGTTACTCAAAAATAGCGCTACATGCAGCTTTCTATTTCTGTCCCCTTCATTCCACTTGCTGCTATTCGCCATTATGCACCTGGTTTTTTCCCATTTATTGTATTTCATAGTAAGTTTATTTCATAGGGCTATATATCTTTATATATCTTCTCATAGCTATATCAATATATATACACTATTTACCACGGCACATATATGTTTTTCACATGTATAACTTATATATGTACAAAACTTACCAATGTATACATATTTTACCATACCTATTCATTTTACTTTAATACATAAAAATTTTATAATAATATATTTTTATTTACCTCTACATAGCTCCACTCTCATTTCTTCATTTCCCTTAAACAAGTGTGTCATCAACAAGGCGCTAGCACTGGCTGATGCCAGTAGATTTGGTCTGTCATCGACGACCCTCTGCTCGGTGGAAGAGCACCAAAGGTATGCCTGGCAGCACTGGGCCTCCCTCCGGCGGCACCTGGGACCTGTTTCACTAGTTTCGTGACATGTCTAGATGGTGTCTGTGACACTATACAGACAGATTGTGGTTGACTAGTTTCGTGACAACACAAGTAGTGCTGGCACAAGTGGCGCTGTAGTGTCACTGCTCATAACACCAACATTGTGACACAACATGCGACAATAGATGTGATTTGCGTTATGAAATGTGACTGCGTTTTGTCCGTTCTTGCTTGCACTGTTGGTGCCGCTTTCCATGTCTGTCTAACACTTTTGTCACTAAACTAGTGAAACTGGGACCTGTTTCAGTAGTCTCGTGACGTTAGGCCTAGACAGACATCAACAGCGGCACCAACAGTGCAAGCAACAGCGGAAAAAGACTAGCAAATATCTGAAGAGCGAAGTGGCCAATCTTCTTCATATTTGGAACGATTATAGATTATATGTATCCCCTACTCATGTTAAAGTGTCATTGCTTAATTCCTACGAGAAGTGAGTGAAACTCCGTGTGTCATCGACTGCAATCTTGTGATCTGTCCGTATCGTGTAACAGACACCATCTAGACATGTCACGAAACTACTGAAACAGGTCCCAGGTCCCAGGTCCTCACTTTGAGTAGAATATACCACCGGCCTACCGGTGGTGTGCCAGCAGCTGTCCAGCGGCAGTCCGAGGAGCGCTGGCCTGCCCTAATGCCCAAAATCCCTACTCCTCCATTGAGCTGGCCAGCTGGCCGGCACAAAGTTATCAGCCCCTGTCCACACCAAATTGTACAATACCACCTGCAAAGTACTAACAGCAGGCTGTACAGTCAGCATTCGAGTTCATTCCCCGCCTATACCACAACAGACACTGTCAACATGAATGGGTGACACCCAGGAATGCCGCTGCAAGCTTTGCTGGGATCCACATTGACAGGTCCCCACCTCTATTGCGATGGACGAGGTCAAAATGGGTGACCGCAAACCTGTGAGCAGAGGCAGAAATTTCAAACAGTTTTGGTACTTTGTTTGAAATCTTTTTCCTCTCAAGAGGATTGACATATAGGGCCTGCAAGGTCCAGTGTGTCCATTGGGGTCCCTGTGCTTGTTTAGAAAAAAATATTTTTTTGTCAGTTTTGTCAGTTTTGGTACTTTGGGCTGAATTTTAGTGCCAGAGTCTGCTCTTTCATAACATCAATGATTATCTTTATTTACCTTCATTATTCTGTTAGCTGCAGTATTCAGTCGCAAATTAACAAAGTGGGCATTACACAGGAGACTCAGCATAGTGTGGTCATCGACCAGCTAGAATTTGGTGGGTTGGTGGAAGAGCAAGCACAATTCATACACTTTTTGCACATTTCCAGCCAGCTGTTTGCCCAGTGCAGGCTTGGCCAGCTGGCCTGTCCTCCTGTTAAAGACCTGGTTGGTGGAACACTTGCTTTATCTGGGTGTAGTGATAGTGACAATTGTTGTATCGCAGTTAAGATATATGGGATTCATTCAATTTGCCCTTAAAACAAAATGATTTTGCTATGTCTGTCATTTACTATTTTCAGCATAAAAAATTGACATGTGGTTATTTAATTGTTCCTTCTCTTTGTCTTTTAGTTGTATGGTTATAAGGTTGAATCGAAGAAAGTGAAATCTATAATGACGTCGTTGGATGATGGAACAGAACTTACTCAACCAACAGGACCTGGAGTTTTACTTGACATTTTCCCATGGCTGAAGTATTTTCCAAATAGAATCTATACAAAATTGGTGAACGTAGCGAAAAGGACTTATCACTGGTTAGCTCAAGAGGTGGAGAATCGGAGGGTGAGTGCATATAGGAAAACAGTATTCATAAATCACTGAAATTACATATTCAATTGACTTAAGGAATGTTTCTATAAAGAATGTAAAATAATCATTAAAAATGCATTACCTGAAATATGTAATGCCAGTTGATATATAATTCTTGCATACAGGTCCTTCATGAGCGGCAGAATCCACTTTGTGTGATCGATTATTTGTTAGATCAACAAGAGACGGCAGTGAAAAAGCAAACCCAGCACAAGTTATCAGATGGTGACATCTATGGCATCAACAACAATTTGATTTTTGCAGGTGAGATTGACATAAATCATCCATCTTTGAACAATGAGAACTCCAATATCATGTTGGTAACAAGATGCAAATGTCCAACATCTAATGAACAGATTTAAGTCATTAAGTGTAGATTCAGATGCATGACATATACAAAATTGCCAATTCATTATTGTTTACTAAATTGCCTCCTGGCTTAAAACCAGCCTACGGACATGGTTTTACTGGGTAACTTCATGGTATTTCATGGTAACTCCTGATATAAATGGCTGATTGTGACCCAGTTGCTGTCTTCATTTTTTCATTCCTTGTACGGAAGATCGTCATCATTCACCAGGCACCAACAGTAACCACCTTAAGCTATATCATTAATATTTCCTCCATTTTATCAAAGGGTCAGGCACAACATCTGTAACGATGCATGCATTCATCGCTGTCATGGTCAACAAACCAGAACTCCAACAGAAGATGGCAGACATCATTATCACTGAGTTATCTGACAGGACGCCCCGGCTATCTGACAGGAGGACATTGGCTTATGTTGATGCAGCTATTCTCGAAACTCTTCGCTACTCAACGATAGTACCTCTAAATATACCTCACAGCACCACAGAGGATACTACCGTCAATGGTTATGACATCCCAAAGGACACTCAGGTTTTTTTAATTAAATATCTATTATCTATTTTCTTTATCTAAGTGTTGATAGACAACATTTCACCTACGCATTTACATACTATGAATCACTGGCTTTCATATGGCCAAAATGATATGGTTAGAATCATAAATAACGCAAAATAGGATCAACTGAGAAAATCATTTAAAAAGTGAAGAATAGCAGAATTAAATCAATCAAACTTGAATTGAATGTTTGATGTTTTAGGTTCTCTTCAATCTGTGGAAGTTACACCATAATCCAGAGTATTGGGAAGATCCCTGGGAGTTCAAGCCGGACAGATTCCTCGATGGAGACGGGTCACTTGTGCCTGCTGATCACATCAACAGGAAGAGGTAAAAGTCCTACATTTACTGTAATATTTCAATTTACCAATAAGTTTTAAATTTCTCCATCCAATTGAAAAATAATTGGCAAACAATGGAAAATATTTTACAAGTTGCAATATGAAAATGTTGTTATCAGGCTTCAATCAAATTTCTGCTCATTCTGCTCTTTTGAAATGAAGCAAATCAAGAAGATGAACTCTTTCCAATTGGTAGCAGACACCAATTACAGGCTTTTACTGCTTTATCTATTCATATGAAAATGCACAGAAGTATTTCCACAAGGCAAATTGCTCATGGTATTCATTTATCAAATATTACAAATTCTGGCGAAATTTCAATAGCAACGTAAATAGCAAAGGTTTGTTGAAAACGACCCCAGGTAGCTAGAAATCCTTTGACCCAATTAAGTTTTAAAATCCTAAAAAACACTGTTTTATTAACTAAATTAATATTTTTATGTTACTAGGCTGGTCGTCCTTTGCAGACAAAACAATATATATTCCACAAATACTATGTAGCTGAAATAGCAGAACAGCTGAACCAAGTAGATCGCCTTCCAGGCTGACACTACTACCCATCCCTGCTGATGTTGCCTCTCCACAAAACCTTGCCAATATAGGGTTAGGAGTAGTAGTGAATACACAGAAAATCGATTTGGTCTTATTTCATATCCTTTCAAATTTCAGACTTCTAGCTTTTGGTGCCAGCAGACGGGTTTGCGTTGGAGAGACTCTGGCCAAGAACCGACTCTTCTTGCTGATAACGTCACTCCTCCAGAAGTACCAGTTTTTGCCTGCAGGGCCAAATGAGATCCCCAAACATGACCCACGAGACTACAAGCCTGGATTCATAATTCAGCCACACCAATACCAGGTGAAACTGGTTCCCAGGAAGTCAGCCTTTTAGATATGGGACCTGGCATGCTATTTGAAGTCTTCTGAATGTTGATAGGCCAAGGTTTAGGTTAATGTATACATAATTGACCTACATAATACTAGTTCCAGTCTCTCGACCAATCAGAACACTCTATTTCCATGAGTTCACACCACTTCCGTTCTGCAAGTAGGTCAACTAGATGTTACGAGCTGGATCATACATGCTCAAAGATATCTACTATCCTACTATGGACTACATACCCCACCCGACTAATGATATGATTCTAGTTTTAAGATCTTATAGTCCTTCTTTGACTATATGTAACAACTTGTAGATTCAATATAGACTGCAGAAAAAAATACAGACAACTTTAATATCTTTGCATAGTAACCAATAGACCTTTACAAGTAAACTTACGAAATGGAGCCAAAGAACTGTGTGACCAAGAATCGCAATAGACTCTAGTACAGCCCATCGTCGCCAGGGCGAGGGCGCTCAGGCTCTCATAGGGACTGTTATGCGCTGCCATTTTGAGGCAGCGATTCCTGCCTCCATCCCAGCAGCGATTCAGAGCGACGACACACATCCCTGCCAGATCTGCGAAAAGACCTAGGCCTGGAGACTGAAGAGTCACGAGAGTGAGATTCACATGGAGTGAAAAACTCAAACCTATCATTTTTCTTTGTATTCTCCTACTCAGATGTATCCTATCTTTAAGATTCATTTCTTATCATACGGAAAACATGATTTAGAACTGTAGTTTTCCAATCTCCTTGCCCTGTGATGAGCCTCTGAGATTAAATTGCGCTGGTTGCCGGCAAAAGTTCTGTGTCACTCGAAATAATAGGAGCTATAATGAACTTAAGGTGAGAATGCAGCTGAGAGAGGGTGCCACCATCGAGGGGGGAGGCGAAGGCGCCAGCAGACGGGTTTGCGTCGGAGAGACCCTGGCCAAGAACCGACTCTTCTTACTGATAACGTCACTTCTCCAGAAGTACCAGTTTTTGCCAGCAGGGCCAGATAAGATCCCCAAACATGACCAACAAGACTACAAGCTTGGGTTCCTCATTCAGCCGCACCAATACCAGGTCAAACTGGTTCCCAGGCAGTCAGCCTCATAGATATGGAACCTGGCATGCAATTTCATGTCTTCTGATTGTTGATATTTTATGAACCCTATAGAAATCTTCTGGGTCTGATTAAAAACAACAAATGCAAGACATGACTCCAGAGGTTTCAGTACTTTCACAATGAATTTACATGCGATAACAAACTTGCCAATACGAAGTAACAATTGAATAAAAATAGAAATGTAGAAACCAATGTAGTATTCCAAAAAAATGTGTTCATTACAATAATGTCCATCTTTTCTTTTTTTTGACACTTTTTATTTGGGTAGTTCACTACACATCCTTAGAGCTCGGCGAGGCCGTTTTTCCGCTCTATCTCGCTTTGGTTGTCGGAGATAAGGAAAAAATAAAGATCAGCATGTACAGGTTCATTATAACATAGGCATGAGATTTACATCTGTATGGCCATATAACTAATGAAATTTCAGTGAATGCTTTAATTAATTCTAACCATCTACCCCAATAATGCCTGAGGACATACTTTGCCCTGTAGTTACACCAAGAACCAGGTTGCCTGGAAAGTGTTGATAAGTTCTAGGGTTGCAGGAAGGCTAAACTCTGTTTTCCAGCTCAGAATACATGGGTGGGATTTTTAAAACCTGCTAAATTGGCAAAAATCGGCTTATTTAATGCTGATGTTGTATAAATCCATCTCATCAATGTAAAAATGACAGTTTTTGGTGCATCTTTTGATAGTCTTTCATTCCAACATAGGTTTTGTATAGCTCAGATGGATTTTTCCTTCCGAAAATGACCAAAATCTAGTGTTTTTCATGATTTTCACATTTTTTCAATATCTGGGAGGCAGAATGTTGAGCCAATTGTTTCTGATAACTTGTTTAAAGCATATGTCATGAGAAGTGTATACAATATAGTTTTGAATATTATTTTTGCGTAACCTTTTCATTCCGTTAGACCTCCCGAGGCCGATCCATAGTTCGAAAAAATTTTCGTGGTCGCTACGTGGTGGGGAAAGGAGCTCGAACCTTGCAACGCCCCGTGGCAAAACATAGTTTTGAATATTAGTTAAAGTTTGAAAAAATATTAAAATGGTCAAAACTATCCAGGACCTTCAAATTTTCCAACATAGAGAACCATACAGCATGTTGTTTGACACCCTGATATTCAGGGGACAAAACTAATGATATATACAGTGAGAAATTAATTTTCCTTTATTACAAAATGTTGACCAATATCCTGCCTGTGATACCTGAAAGTTTCAACACAATCAGATTATCCATTCTGATATTAAGACATTCTGATTCCATGATTTTTACAAAAATCGGGGTGTTGGACAACATGTCTGTTAAAATATGTCTAGAAGAAATAATAATCATAATAGAATAACAAATATCCCTTAATATGTTAAGTGTCCTTACCACCTATGAATACCCAGGTTGTTGTTTTTTTCTCAATAAAAAAATAGACTTTCTGTGATTCAAAAAGTGAAAACGTGTTGTCCGACACCCCTGCGCTCTAATATAAATCCTGATTTTGGGGGTTGTTTCTTATCAGTAATTGAGTGGTTTGCTTTGAAAAACGTGGCTTTCTATCATTTCATTAAGAATATAAAGGATTATTGTTACTGGAATTATTTTATTCGTTGTTCTGACTAGTTTTAAAAATGTGTTGTCCGACACCCCTGCCTAGCCCAAGCACAAATATGGCTCAGAGCTTTTGTTTAAAATCTAATATGTAATAAAGGTGTTTAGGGTCAAATATAACATATTTCACCATGTGATATTAGTTTTTCTCAAATTATAAACTGTTATAAAGGTTCAATTTCAAATATTTTAGAGGGGTGGACAACATGCAGTATTATACACAATTTCAAAAGGCTCTCAAAGCTAAACCATTTGTCTGATTTTGTTGGAATCAAGTTTTTCTGGAAGGTACTTAGTCGGTAACTAATATAGGATATAAGAAGAAGTATTGTTCTAAAATTATTTTTTGGGTGTCTGATCCCAGGATGAAAGCGCAATTTAGCAGGTTTTGAAAATCCGACCCACATATTCCTTAGCTGGTTCTAAGGTAGAGGTTTAGTTTCGCTGACTTGTAGCTAATTGCCAGAGGGATTTAAGTTATGGAGTAGGATTAAATTGATGCAGTGAAATGTGAATCTAACATAGGTTAATGATCTTTTCTTCTGTGTTCCTGATTGTCACTGAAAAGCACTTTTCATCAGTTATAAGATATATCAACATAGTAAAGGCAGTATAATAGCTTCACCATAGTCAAAATATAATATACCATTTCCAATAAATTTGATAGGATCTATCAAATAAAAGGAGACAATAATTGGTCATTAAGAATAATTAACAATATTAACTCTAGAATTAAGCCGATGATATGATGTATCTGATACAAGACGTCGACACAAGTCATTACTGCCATGTAGTATATAAACGTTCCTTTTACAGTATCCTCACAGGTCTTTTGACTCTGTGTACCCTTTTTTTCTTACGAGTTTAGATAAATCTTTGTACAAATGATTAGATTCAAAATCAGCACTACAGCATTAGGTAATGAAAGACACACATACAAGGCAACCTTATATGGGGGTTACATGAAGACAAATTACAAGAACATAATACAATACAGTACATTATACAACCATACGAGACAGAAAAAAACCAACAACAAAAAAGCCAAATGTTACCAATAGTCTTTTCATATACCAACTCCATAAAATTGTTCTTGTGCATTCCGTACCTGTATAGACACTACTTTTGAATATATAATACATTCAGAGTTAGTTATTACCTAATCTCCTTAAGACACGTAGAAGCTAAAGTACCCATTCAATGAGGCGGTCTTTTGACTCACCTATTTATTTATACCACGGTCTTGTGACTCATGGAATCCTTACCCAGGTAACTTGTGTTGTATTTCCTCCCGTAGGAGGTGTATTTTTACTTGTGTTTTATATCCTTTCCTATCCGTTATCTTTTGAATGCCAGCCGACAATGTATTCCACAGTTGCATTCCCCTATACAAAGGGCTACTTTTGTACTTTTCAGTCCTTGGTCTTTTGGTTCTGATTATTATTTTTGAATTCATTCTTGTCCTGTCAAGTTCTGTCTCTACGATGTTTTCGCTATTTGTTATCCACCAATGATTATATTCGGTTTCTTCAGTTATAAATCAGAAAATGATTGTTCATCAGAAGACAGGACGCCATGGTGCAGACAGCTAGTCGGGAGTGGATCCTGTACTTACCCGGGGCGATATTAGGGAGTTTAGTAACGTCTGGAGGGTCTGTGGTTAAAGTTCATTTGAAGCCTTCCATTGTGCTGCTAGTGAAGTGTGAGGCCATGACATCATCAGTTGGTCCTGTAGTGGACGAGGTAAACTCTGAATGACAGAATACCTGTCAATTTCACTATTCTCCGATCCGGCTTGACACTTCCGGTTCAAAATACCCTCCAAATCATGCAAATTCACCTGACAACGGATTGATCCGCCATCTTGCCTGGTGAATACAAAGCGCTGTCAGAGTCTAAAATGGCGAAAAACTGTATCAATCGACCTTCTCTTGTGCATTTTATACATGTAATAGTTAAAACGGGATTATTTACATTGGTCAGACATAATTTAAATGTGCCAACTCGAAGAAAATCGCTTGTTTCGACGATTTGTTGACATCGCATTTGTAGTCGAACTGGCGCTACCACACAGTCATTTGATCTGAAATTGCGAGGGAAGTCTGATTTTGTCGGGAGATATTCCTCAGAAGTACTTTAAACATCCTCACACTTATAAAAGTAGCATAAATGGACGTCCAAACGGCTCATAGGCTTAGCACTGCCGAGGTGTGTCTCCAAAATGGCCGCCAAGGCGGTTCGTAGCGCCCCCTACTTCCAGGCCGGATCGGAGAATTATCGGTCAATGTGAGGCCAGATAGGGTCGGCCATTTTGTCAGGTGCACTGTGGGATAGTCCACACACTAGGTTGTCCAACGTTTCTCCTTGACCAATCTGCTTGATTCTGGGAGGTGTATTTTAGACACTGGCATCTTTAAAAGTGATCATGGAAAAGGAATGGGTAACTGGGAGACATCACATTGAATAGACCCGATCACTGTTTGGTTGTGAGGATCACTATTAATTTAATCACAATTGAAATTAATTTAATCATTGACATTGATCATTTCAAAACCCTCATTGTAGATATATATGCAAACATGCCAGTTACCAGCATTGAGGAATATATGGCACCATCTGGTGAGAAGTGGCTGCACTACAGGGCATAAGGAGACCCAATTTACACTGGCAACCAGAGCCACACTATGTTGTAGCGCAGCGAAGACAGGGGTTGGTTGCCAATCTAGACCCAATTGAGAAAAAAAACATGTCTCATGTGCGAATTACTCAACAGAAAATTATGGAATTTGGATATTAGGTATTGTTGTGTATTGCCATAACTGCACACTGCTGCCATCTAGTGTTATACTACTACGGTTGTAACTGGTACACACACAGAGTGCGCACCTCACTTGAGCTGACCTAAATAAACCACTAAGAACCAGAGGAGGTGTGAAGCGCAGCGGCCCCTATCATTTTGGCATGAACTCAAATGACAGCTGATGCAGATTCCTATACAAAAATAGAGCAAAAATAGGCTAACTAGTAACAGCTACTACATACAAACTGTTAGAGCTCTACAGAGCTCCACGTTTTATGCCTGTTCTGTGCTGTGGAATACAGCCTTATTTCTCATAGGCTAGGGCTTGATATAGCCAGACACAGTCCATTGTCTAGAGCTCCTTCCCCCTTGCTGGCATGTTTGAAAGTGGCGCCGTGAGGCAGCCGCGATCGTATATATGAACCAAGTCGGTATAGGGGGCGCTGCGCTTCACACCTCCTCTGACTAAGAACACAACAGGTATAAGATGATTTTTTGCTGTAAACATTGTTAAAGTTTCCAGAGTTTTAATATCTAAAAAATAACACATTATATGAATGTCTGACCAGTTCCCGCCGGCAAAAAACTGATTTCGTCGGCTGGAAGAAATTGGGCCAGGCTGAGGAGAATTTGTAGACCGGATGGGATGCCGGGTTCAAAATCTAGCTGGTTGAAGAGTGGACTGGTTCCCTACCCTAATGAAATAAGGGACAGGTAACGGGTTCCACAGGCACGATCTTCAACCACGCTACTCTGTGCTTCAACTTTGGCTGGTGCCAGCCTAGTGGTTTGGCTGGTATCCACCTGTCATACACCTAATTGGCCAGGCTGCCAGGCTAGTTGAAGAGCATTTCAGTCAGCAGGTGGCCGGTGCCCCAGCAAACACTCCGCAACCTTGAGGTGATGCTCCAACAACCACCAACAGACGCCAATATCACCCGGTAACTCAGAGCCGACGCCTGCTGGAACGTCTGGCGGGAGATTCCACCAACCAGGCCAATGCCTCCTCTGTAACAGTTAAAGGGCCGATTCCACCAACAGGTTGGATTTGCAGTGGTATATCTTGGTATGTCTTGTAGTGTCTTACTGTGTCTTAATGTGTCGTACCTCACTTGTCTCTAAACGTAGGCGAGTGGTGTCGGGTGTATATTTTGGTGGTCCACCACCGCGACACCTCAAGACACATCGCGACAAATAGGCACGCGATGATTCAATCCTAGCCCGATCTAGGAAGACAACCAAATCGGGCCGAACCTTGCTACATCGTGTGTGTTGGTGGAATCGGCCCTTTATACTTGATACACTTCCATCGTGTATTACTCCATGTCAGCAACTCATTGGTTATGTCCGTCTGTCATTGTTTTGTATCTTTCCTCATTTTATCAGAATCCTTGACACATGGATGACCACCTATAACTGTAGGGCCCTTTGGAAAAGGGATTTTCAATTGTCCAGTCAAAGAAAGTTGAAGAAGCTTATTGAAAAATAGATTTTAGAAATTCTGACTTTGTTATTGTATGGATGTCAGTTGTGGTGAGAAAAGATTATTGTAAGTATTCTGATGTGGAATTTGCTGCCTCAGAGTTTGGAGCTTTGGAAACATGTCAGTATTGGTATGGGGCTTAGGGTCTGTGGGGAGGTTCAACTGTTCACTGTTTTGGGGTTTAATGACACCCTATTAATGTTATTTTTGTTTTACACAATTGAAAACAAGGATGTTAGCCACCCTTGAAGAAAATCCCTGAAGTTATTTGCTGGGTCAGACTCCTCCCCCACGAATTATAAAGGACATGCTTACTGGGAACTCAAAATCGATGAAAATTCTGTCCCCTGGTGAGTAGGACTAGTACTACAGTAGTCCGTTTACGCCCCGGCCGCCTTCGGGTTACGGTACGTCAAGGTCTAACAGAGCATGGCCACTATTGGCCAGTCCCCTTCTGTGAGTGGAATATCGGGGTTAGCTGTTCTATTTCAAGCATCAGTTTGACAAGTAGAAATCTGCGAGCCTGTCGAGGTTATTAAACGAATCATTATAACTCTCCAAGCTGATCTATGCACTGTGATGACCCGCCTGACCTTACCACTGTTCTTTTGTTGCAGAGAAAGGAACATTCATGTTCCATAATCGTTGAGTGTGTAATGGCAGTGCATGGGTTTCAAGGATTTTCATCCATGCAATATCTATGGCTAACTTGCCAGGGGAAATCCTGAAAATCATCGAAGTAATGATGCACACATTTCCAGGGAAAAAGGGTTTATGGGGTTCCTGAAACAATACGGGGTTGACAATGACAGGTTCTATTGAGGTTTGTTTGTTTGTTTGTGGTTTAACGTCCCAGGGGACCCTGAGGGTATATAGGGACTATCAATGATTTAACTTTTCACTTTCATAGACTTATTTCAGTCAATTATTTTCAATGTTTCAAATACTTTATATAAAATCAAAGAGATTTGTCTCTTTCAAAAACATGATCTTTCTTTGGAATAGTTTCAAACAACATTTTCATGTTGTTACTGTTTTTCAAATGCTTTCTTCTATTCTCTTGTACCCTTTTACAGTTCAGCAGGATATGCTCGACAGTGATGGGTACATTGCATGCTTGGCATATTGGGGGATTTTCCCCTTTCAGGAGATATACGTGTGTAAGTCTGGAGTGACCTATTTTCAGACGGGTCAACTTCACCTGTTCACTACGACTTAATCCCCCACAGTTTCTCTTCCCATTCACAGTTGAGTGAATGGTATGTAGTTTGTTTCTTATTTGCTTGTTCCAGTCAGATTGCCATTTATTCATTGTCATTTCTCTTATTGGAGCTGTCATATCCGTGTGTGGAATTTTCACTGAGGTGTTTGAATAGTGAGGACAATATCTTTGTGTTTTATAAAGACCATAATCTCAGAGATTTCCATGAACTCCAACATCCTTGTTAAAAAGAATTTTACATACTAAAAATGAAAAGGTAGAATTCCATTGAATAGTAAAAAGCTGAGATCTCTGATCCATTGATTCAGGGATGGCTGTAAAGTTGCTAAAACACACAACAAAAGACATATTGCTATTTTCAGAGTTTATTCACAGGTTATTATACACGTTTCATTTTTCTTTCATAATATGTGTACAATCTTTAATGTTTCCACCTAACCCAGGGTAAGCTTCAATAGATACTTCGAGCTTGACATACAGGTGTAGGACCTTCTACTAGCTACACATGGCAAGTCGCGCCCGGCATGCCACTACTTTCACATGATGATGTGTGGTCTAAACCAGATTCCATTCATCTGTAATGGTAAGTAAGCTGATGTATACAGAAGTACTTACTGCATGCTCCATGTATACAGAAACACTGCATTCTCTGTGTATACAGAAACACCTATTGCCAGTTTCACATCTTCAGAAATACTTCACATATACCTCATGTGTATACAAATACCTGCCACATAATTCATATACACAGAAATATGTCACACACACTTCATGTATACAGAAATACTCCATATATATCTCATGTAGGACATTTTGTGCATGCCTCATGTATGCAGGTTTTCACACATACTTCAGGCATACGTCATGTATAGAGAAATACTTTGTAAATGCTTCATGGAGAAAGAAATACTTCTCCCATACTGAAATACTCCACATAAAACTTGACATATGCAGAAATACTTCACATATACTTCTCTATATAGAAATACTTCATCCATATTTCATGTACATAGACACACTTCATACATAATTCTTGTGTATAGAAATACTTCACACATACTTTACAAAGTAAGAAATACTTCATGCATACCTCAAGTATACAGAAACACTCCCCCTTCAGATGGCTCGATCACGATACAGGTTAGTGAAGTTGAAAACCCTGGGTTAGAGGGATGAGGCAGAGGTGCCAAGTGAAGCCTCTTCTTTACTCTCCTCCTGCAGAGAAAGGATGGCATAAAACTTCCACGCTCCACAGATAAAGACGAGCTTTCCACTCTCTCCACCTCAAGTTGACTCGAAAGAAAAAAATCATCAGGACCTAATCAGCAGCTCAATATATCTGTTGTCATCTCTGAGATGAACCACAAGTTCAGCACTGGTCAGCATACCAGTGAAAACAAGATACTGCTTTCTTCTCTACACCACATTCAACGCTCTAACTAGCACAACAAATTAATCATTATCATCAGTCAGGCTCAGGCAGCCAACTACCACCCTCAACCCTCACAATTTAGTTTGACTGTTTGCATTGATATTTGCCTTATGATTCCAATAATCAGAAATGCATTCGCTCAGTTTCTCACACACACTGAACATAATAATATAATGATAAGAGCATTCTAAAAAAAATACATCACAGTTATGGAGTATGGGCTTACTGAAGTGGACATCTATGTGTATAATGGTGGATTATATATCTACCGACTGGGAAAAGTAGCACTTGGATGACTGTACAGCGTATTTACATCATCAGGGCATCAAGAGGAGCCGCATTTCAAACAGACAGAAGGAATTCATCTTATACCGATAATAATAATGATGATTATAATAATAGTTCCAACAAGTACAAAGTGGTCTCCATACCGGCTTCTGGGGCTTACTTGATATGAATGACAATCTGAATCGGTGACAAAATACTGATCAAGTATGGAAATGACGACAGAATCGTCCATTAACATAAAACGATCCCGTCTGCGGCGGTCATTAAAAAGCACACACAAAACGCCACAACACAGAGAGAGTAAAACTCTAAAATCACAAATGGAGTCATGTTGGCAAGCTCCGAGTAGATAGAGTATGGTGCGGTGACACGGGCATAGCACGCTCACCTTGGTTTGCCTCGTGACGGAGTCTGCATTGGTCTGCTTTATTTACACCTGCCTCCTTCTTCTCTACTTCTTATTTACAGCTAATCATCCACTATGTACTCTACTGCGCACCAAGTACAGAAAGACCAACAAAACCCACTCAGCCACTTTTGTTCACCTGCTACAGTTCCTGCTTTCCACAATCCCTCACAATCCCTCACCATCCCCCCTACCCTTTTTTTCTATCAATAAAATAAAAATAAAACCCACATAAATTGAGTGAACTAGGTGATGATGAAGAGATGGGCTGATTCAAGTGCAGGGTCAAGATACTGTCCTTTAACCTGAATACATACTCCGAGGTCTGTACAGCGCCCCATATGGCCGTATGACTGCCAGACCAACTCTCAAACCACACATGTAGTGAGAATAGTCTTACCTTGTGTCGTTTAGCCTTAAATATGCCACGTTCATATATCATGGTGTCTCAATAAATGGCCTGTGGTGTACAATAGAATATGTATATACATATTATATACATACATTACATATATTTACATACATACGTCCGTATATATATCAGATATGTACATAGAGATATATATGTATGTACATATAGAATATATATACGTATACATACACATATATGTATATATACATGCATACGTATGTACATATTATATATATCAGTATACATGATATAAATTGACACACATGTTTATATATTACGTATAGTCTTTTTGTTTTTCACCATTCTTCCAGTCCCACTTACTGTAATTGTTGGTGCTAGGCTTACACAAGGCTTACTCTCACTGCGGGGCAGGGCCTATGATAGGCCTGATGACCTATCACTGTAGCTGTGTGTAAACATACACAATATTGACTGGTTTCAAATACAACCAGTCTTATGCGCCGAGGAGTCGATGTTTAGTACTATCCGAGCACAGAAGCAACTCCAAGATGTATACAACTGCTTTTATCTGAAACCAGTCTATCTTGAATTTATTATCCACCTGACAAGTGGTGTACTGGTAATAGTTCATTTAGGAACACTTTTTTTTTTATACACACTATTTTTTTCGTATGCGCCAGGTTTTGCTACCCAGAGAATTCAACATTTCCATATGCTCCTGTATGTTCATACACACCGCCCATGTGTTTTCTACGGACACTATGCATTAGGTGGATAATAAAGTATTACACCAGGCATAATGCTATTCTACACTTGCACCTGCTTAGTCCCCCCCACACTGAGGAGCATTTAGTAAGACACCTTGCCACACACACACCTCACACACGTTATAAAACCATGTGAGCTACACAACCTCAGGTCCACTGAGATAACAAAATAAATAGGAGTACTTGATACCATTTTACACTGCCTTACCCTGCTATATAAATACATTGCCTACTATTTACCATAATTTTGTTTTTATCTGGCTACCATGGCGGCTTTCTGCTGTAGAGGCAGGCTGGGGACCTACGAGAGACCCCTCCAGAGCGTACTCAACAGGCAGAGTATTTGTGAGAAAACCTCAGAGATACCTCCATACTAAGAAGGAACTGCAGTAAAAGCCATAACCACTGAAAATATCCCAGGAGTTGTGAATGTAAAGTAATCTCACGAGGCAAAGCCCAGTGAGATTACTCCGCAAAACATAAAAGGGATGGTGCATTTTCAGCAGCTATGGATTGAGTGCAGTTCAGATTTTACCTCAACCCTACCACTGACTGATCAGCTAATGTTTGTGATGTCATTGCGCATTGACTATTTTTGGCAATACTCCATGGGCATTGAGTATGAGTAACCAATGTTAGGTCTATGAGAAGAGAATACCAGGGGTGAGATTCCCTGTAGATAAGAGCGGCACTATGTGTGTCTCTGTTCTATCTGATTGTAAAGTATGCTGGGTGGAATCGAGGCATTAGTCCTGGTGAGATTTCCTGCTGGATATTGCACTCACACAATAAGTATAAAAACACTGAGGTAAAATCACACACTGACAGAACGTAGCTGTGGTTAACATGTGAATGTCCTCTCACCCTGGTGAGGTGTGGGACATCTAAAAGAATCTATAAAGAGGCATTGAGCTCACAAAAAGACATAATGGCCAAGAATTCAAACAGGAAAGGATATGTCACCTGTAATTGAACGAGCGCAACTTTACATAGCTGGACAGACTTGCCCATTATTACCCAGTTCTCACTGTACATGTGCCATTATATTACAATTTTCTACCCCACCAATGTGTTCTGATTGGAGCCATTGGTCAACTAAGGGGAACTTATCAGTAAGGGATCATATATCACCACATAACTGTATGTGGCAGGGCCATTTCTCACCCAGTGACTATTGATGGGCCAATATTGGCAAGCACATTTCTTTAACTCAGTTGGGGCCAACAATAGGAAGGAACAGGTTCCATTTTTTATTGGGCCGATATCAAACATTTGACTGCAATTTATCAGCTGAAAAGGTACATACATCTCTGAATGGGGCATTTTCTAATCTTGGGCAAATTTCTGGAGGGGGGTGCCTGTCGCTAAGAAGGGAACATTCATGTTCTGAAATTGTAGTGTGTAATGGCCTTAGCAGTGCTTGGGTTTCAGGGATTTCCATGAATGCAATATCTATGAGTGGCTTGTCAGGGGAAGTCCTGAAAATTATCATGTTATGATGCACACATTTACAGGGAAAAAGGGTTTATGGGGTTCCTGAAACAATACGGGGTTGACAATAACAGGTTCTATTGAGGTGTTTGAATAGTGAGGACAATATCTTTGTGTTTTATAAAGACCATAATCTCAGAGATTTCCATGAACTCCAACATCCTTGTTAAATAGAACTTTACATACTAAAAATGAAAAGGTAGAATTCCATTGAATAGTAAAAAGCTGACATCTCTGATCCATTGATTTAGGGATGGCTGTAAATTTGCTAAAACACACAACAAAAAGACATATTGCTATTTTCAGAGTCTATTCACAGGTTATTATACACGTTTCATTTTTCTTTCATAATATGTGTACAATCTTTAATGTTTCCACCTAACCCAGGGTAAGCTTCAATAGATATTTCCAGCTTGACATACAGGTGTAGGACCTTCTACTAGCTACACATGGCAAGTCGCGCCCGGCATGCCACTACTTTCACATGATGATGTGTGGTCTAAACCAGATTCCATTCATCTGTAATGGTAAGTAAGCTGATGTATACAGAAGTACTTACTGCTTGTTCCATGTATACAGAAACACTGCATTCTCTGTGTATACAGAAACACCTATTGCCAGTTTCACATCTTCAGAAATACTTCACATATACCTCATGTGTATACAAATACCTGCCACATAATTCATATACACAGAAATATGTCACACAAACTTCATGTATGCAGAAATACTTCACATATACCTCATGTGTATACAAATACCTGCCACATAATTCATATACACAGAAATATGTCACACACACTTCATGTATACAGAAATACTCCATATATATCTCATGTAGGACATTTTGTGCATGCCTCATGTATGCAGGTTTTCAGATATACTTCAGGCATACGTCATGTATACAGAAATACTTTGTAAATGCTTCATGGAGAAAGAAATACTTCTCCCATACTGAAATACTCCACATAAAACTTGACATATGCAGAAATACTTCACATATACTTCTCTATATAGAAATACTTCATCCATATTTCATGTACATAGAAACACTTCATACATAATTCATGTGTATAGAAATACTTCACACATACTTTACAAAGTAAGAAATACTTTAGGCATACCTCAAGTATACAGAAACACTCCCCGTTCAGATGGCTTGATCACGATACAGGTTAGTGAAGTTGAAAACCCTGGGTTAGAGGGATGAGGCAGAGGTGCCAAGTGAAGCCTCTTCTCTACTCTCCTCCTGCAGAGAAAGGATGGCATAAAACTTCCACGCTCCACAGATAAAGACGAGCTTTCCACTCTCTCCACCTCAAGTTGACTCGAAAGAAAAAAATCATCAGGACCTAATCAGCAGCTCAATATATCTGTTGTCATCTCTGAGATGAACCACAAGTTCAGCACTGGTCAGCGTACCAGTGAAAACAAGATACTGCTTTCTTCTCTACACCACATTCAACGCTCTAACTAGCACAACAAATTAATCATTATCATCAGTACTCTCAGGCTCAGGCAGCCAACTACCACCCTCAACCCTCACAATTTAGTTTGACTGTTTGCATTGATATTTGCCTTATGATTCCAATAATCAGAAATGCATTCGCTCAGTTTCTCACACACACTGAACATAATAATATAATGATAAGAGCATTCTAAAAAAAATACATCACAGTTATGGAGTATGGGCTTACTGAAGTGGACATCTATGTGTATAATGGTGGATTATATATCTACAGGCTGGGAAAAGTAGCACTTGGATGACTGTACAGCGTATTTACATCATCAGGGCATCAAGAGGAGCCGCATTTCAAACAGACGGAAGGAATTCATCTTATACCGATAATAATAATGATGATTATAATAATAGTTCCAACAAGTACAAAGTGGTCTCCATACCAGCTTCTGGGGCTTACTTGATATGAATGACAATCTGAATCGGTGACAAAATACTGATCAAGTATGGAAATGACGACAGAATCGTCCATTAACATAAAACGATCCCGTCTGCGGCGGTCATTAAAAAGCACACACAAAACGCCGCAACACAGAGAGAGTAAAACTCTAAAATCACAAATGGAGTCATGTTGGCAAGCTCCGAGTAGATAGAGTATGGTGCGGTGACCCGGGTATAGCACGCTCACCTTGGTTTGCCTCGTGACGGAGTCTGCATTGGTCTGCTTTATTTACACCTGCCTCCTTCTTCTCTACTTCTTATTTACAGCTAATCATCCACTATGTACTCTACTGCGCACCAAGTACAGTAAGACCAACAAAACCCACTCAGCCACTTTTGTTCACCTGCTACAGTTCCTGCTTTCCACAATCCCTCACCATCCCCCCTACCCTTTTTTTCTATCAATAAAATAAAAATAAAACCCACATAAATTGAGTGAACTAGGTGATGATGAAGAGATGGGCTGATTCAAGTGCAGGGTCAAGATACTGTCCTTTAACCTGAATACATACTCCGAGGTCTGTACAGCGCCCCATATGGCCGTATGACTGCCAGGCCAACTCTCAAACCACACATGTAGTGAGAATAGTCTTACCTTTTGTAGTTTAGCCTTAAATATGCCACGTTCATATATCATGGTGTCTCAATAAAGGGCCTCTGGTGTACAATAGAATATGTATATACATATTATATACATACATTACATATATTTACATACAAACGTCCGTATATATATACATCAGATATGTACATAGAGATACATATGTATGTACATATAGAATATATATACGTATACATACACATATATGTATATATACATGCATACGTATGTACATATTATATATATCAGTATACATGATATAAATTGACACACATGTTTATATATTACGTATAGTCTTTTTGTTTTTCACCATTCTTCCAGTCCCACTTAGTGTAATTGTGGGTGCTAGGCTTACACAAGGCTTACTCTCACTGCGGGGCAGGGCCTATGATAGGCTTGATGACCTATCACTGTAGCTGTGTGTAAACATACACAATATTGACTGGTTTCAGATACAACCAGTCTTATGCGCCGAGGAGTTGATGTTTAGTAATATCTGAGCACAGAAGCAACTCCAAGATGTATACAACCGCTTTTATCTGAAACCAGTCTATCTTGAATTTATTATCCACCTGACAAGTGGTGTACTGGTAATAGTTCATTTAGGTACACATTTTTTTTATACACACTATTTTTTTCGTATGCGCCAGCTTTTGCTACCCAGAGCATACAACATTTCCATATGCTCCTGTATGTTCATACATACCGCCCATGTGTTTTCTACGGACACTATGCATTAGGTGGATAATAAAGTATTACACCAGGCATAATGCTATTCTACACTTGCACCTGTTTAGTCCCCCCCACACTGAAGAGCATTTAGTAAGACACCTTGCCACACACACACCTCACACCAGTATAAAACCATGTGAGCTACACAACCTCAGGTCCACTGAGATAACAAAATAAATAGGAGTACTCGATACCATTTTACACTGCCTTGCACTGCTATATAAATACATTGCCTACTATTTACCATAATTTTGTTTTTATCTGGCTACCATGGCGGCTTTCTGCTGTAGAGGCAGGCTGGAGACCTACGAGAGACCCCTCCAGAGCGCACTCAACAGACGGAGTATTTGTGAGAAAACCTCAGAGATACCTCAGTGCTAAGAAGGAACTGCTGTAAAAGCCATAACCACTGAAAATATCCCAGGAGTTGTGAATGTAAAGTAATCTCATGAGGCAAAGCCCAGTGAGATTACTCTGCAGAACATAAAAGGGATGGTGCATTTTCAGCAGCTATGGATTGAGTGCAGTTCAGATTTTACCTCAACCCTACCACTGACTGATCAGCTAATGTTTGTGATGTCATTGCTCATTGACTATTTTTGGCAATACTCCATGGGTATTGAGTATAAGTTCCCGAGGAGTCTATGCGAGGAGAATACCAGGGGTGAAATTCCCTGTAGATAAGAGCGGCACTATGTGTGTCTCTTTTCTATCTGATTGTAAAGTATGCTGGGTGGAATCGAGGCATTAGTCCTGGTGAGAGATTTCCTGCTGGATATTGCACTCACACAATAAGTATAAAAACACTGAGGTAAAATCACACACTGACAGAACGTAGCTGTGGTTCACACGTGAATGTCTTCTCACCCTGGTGAGGTGTGGGACATCGAAAAGAATCTATAAGAGGCATTGAGCTCACAAAAAGACATAATGGCCAAGGATATGTCACTTGTAATTGAAAGAGCGCAACTTTACATAGCTGGACAGACTTGCCCATTATTACCCAGTTCTCACTGTACATGTGCCATTATATTACAATTTTCTACCCCACCAATGTGTTATGATTGGAGTCAATGGTCAACTGAGGGGAACTTATCAGTAAGGGATCGTATATCACCACATAACTGTATGTGGTACGGCCATTTCTCACCCAGTGACTATTGATGGGCCAATTTTGGCAAGCACCACATTTCTTAAACTCAGTTCGGGCCAACAATAGGAAGGAACAGGTTCCATTTTTTATTGGGCCGATATCAAACATTTGACTGCAATTTATCAGCTAAAAAGGTACATACATCTCTGAATGGGGCATTTTCTAATCTTGGGCAAATTTCTGGAGGGGGGTGCCTGTCGCTCAGAAGGGAACACTGATGTTCTGAAATTGTAGTGTGTAATGGCCTTAGCAGTGCTTGGGTTTCAAGGATTTCCATCAATGCAATATCTATGAGTGGCTTGTCAGGGGAAGTCCTGAAAATCATCAAAGTAATGATGCACACATTTATAGGGAAATAGGGTTTAATGGGTTCCAGAAACAATATGGGGTTGACAATGACAGGTTCTATTGAGGTGTTTGAATAGTGAGGACAATATCTTTGTGTTTTATAAAGACCATAATCTCAGAGATTTCCATGAACTCTAACATCCTTGTTAAAAAGAATTTTACATACTAAAAATGAAAAGGTGGAATTCCATTGAATAGTAAAAAGCTGACATCTCTGATCCATTGATTCAGGGATGGCTGTAAAGTTGCTAAAACACACAACAAAAAGACATATTGCTATTTTCAGAGTTTATTCACAGGTTATTATACACGTTTCATTTTTCTTTCATAATATGTGTACAATCTTTAATGTTTCCACCTAACCCAGGGTAAGCTTCAATAGATATTTCCAGCTTGACATACAGGTGTAGGACCTTCTACTAGCTACACATGGCAAGTCGCGCCCGGCATGCCACTACTTTCACATGATGATGTGTGGTCTAAACCAGATTCCATTCATCTGTAATGGTAAGTAAGCTGATGTATACAGAAGTACTTACTGCATGCTCCATGTATACAGAAACACTGCATTCTCTGTGTATACAGAAACACCTATTGCCAGTTTCACATCTTCAGAAATACTTCACATATACCTCATGTGTATACAAATACCTGCCACATAATTCATATACACAGAAATATGTCACACACACTTCATGTATGCAGAAATACTCCATATATACCTCATGTAGGACATTTTGTACATGCCTCATGTATGCAGGTTTTCACACATACTTCAGGCATACTTCATGTATACAGAAATACTTTGTAAATGCTTCATGGAGAAAGAAATACTTCTCACATACTGAAATACTCCACATAAAACTTGACATATGCAGAAATACTTCACATATACTTCTCTATATAGAAATACTTCATCCATATTTCATGTACATAGAAACACTTCATACATAATTCATGTGTATAGAAATACTTCACACATACTTTACAAAGTAAGAAATACTTCATGCATACCTCAAGTATACAGAAACACTCCCCCTTCAGATGGCTCGATCACGATACAGGTTAGTGAAGTTGAAAACCCTGGGTTAGAGGGATGAGGCAGAGGTGCCAAGTGAAGCCTCTTCTCTACTCTCCTCCTGCAGAGAAAGGATGGCATAAAACTTCCATGCTCCACAGATAAAGACGAGCTTTCCACTCTCTCCACCTCAAGTTGACTCGAAAGAAAAAAAATCATCAAGACCTAATCAGCAGCTCAATATATCTGTTGTCATCTCTGAGATGAACCACAAGTTCAGCACTGGTCAGCGTACCAGTGAAAACAAGATACTGCTTTCTTCTCTACACCACATTCAACGCTCTAACTAGCACAACAAATTAATCATTATCATCAGTACTCTCAGGCTCAGGCAGCCAACTACCACCCTCAACCCTCACAATTTAGTTTGACTGTTTGCATTGATATTTGCCTTATGATTCCAATAATCAGAAATGCATTCCCTCAGTTTCTCACACACACTGAACATAATAATATAATGATAAGAGCATTCTAAAAAAAATACATCACAGTTATGGAGTATGGGCTTACTGAAGTGGACATCTATGTGTATAATGGTGGATTATATATCTACAGGCTGGGAAAAGTAGCACTTGGATGACTGTACAGCGTATTTACATCATCAGGGCATCAAGAGGAGCCGCATTTCAAACAGACGGAAGGAATTCATCTTATACCGATAATAATAATGATGATTATAATAATAGTTCCAACAAGTACAAAGTGGTCTCCATACTGGCTTCTGGGGCTTACTTGATATGAATGACAATCTGAATCGGTGACAAAATACTGATCAAGTATGGAAATGACGACAGAATCGTCCATTAACATAAAACGATCCCGTCTGCGGCGGTCATTAAAAAGCACACACAAAACGCCACAACACAGAGAGAGTAAAACTCTAAAATCACAAATGGAGTCATGTTGGCAAGCTCCGAGTAGATAGAGTATGGTGCGGTGACCCGGGTATAGCACGCTCACCTTGGTTTGCCTCGTGACGGAGTCTGCATTGGTCTGCTTTATTTACACCTGCCTCCTTCTTCTCTACTTCTTATTTACAGCTAATCATCCACTATGTACTCTACTGCGCACCAAGTACAGTAAGACCAACAAAACCCACTCAGCCACTTTTGTTCACCTGCTACAGTTCCTGCTTTCCACAATCCCTCACCATCCCCCCTACCCTTTTTTTCTATCAATAAAATAAAAATAAAACCCACATAAATTGAGTGAACTAGGTGATGATGAAGAGATGGGCTGATTCAAGTGCAGGGTCAAGATACGGTCCTTTAACCTGAATACATACTGCGAGGTCTGTACAGCGCCCCATATGGCCGTATGACTGCCAGACCAACTCTCACACCACACATGTAGTGAGAATAGTCTTACCTTGTGTCGTTTAGCCTTAAATATGCCACGTTCATATATCATGGTGTCTCAATAAAGGGCCTCTGGTGTACAATAGAATATGTATATACATATTATATACATACATTACATATATTTACATACATACGTCCGTATATATATATATCAGATATGTACATAGAGATACATATGTATGTACATATAGAATATATATACGTATACATACACATATATGTATATATACATCTATACGTATGTACATATTATATATATCAGTATACATGATATAAATTGACACACATGTTTATATATTACGTATAGTCTTTTTGTTTTTCACCATTCTTCCAGTCCCACTTAGTGTAATTGTGGGTGCTAGGCTTACACAAGGCTTACTCTCACTGCGGGGCAGGGCCTATGATAGGCTTGATGACCTATCACTGTAGCTGTGTGTAAACATACACAATATTGACTGGTTTCAGATACAACCAGTCTTATGCGCCGAGGAGTCGATGTTTAGTACTATCCGAGCACAGAAGCAACTCCAAGATGTATACAACTGCTTTTATCTGAAACCAGTCTATCTTGAATTTATTATCCACCTGACAAGTGGTGTACTGGTAATAGTTCATTTAGGTACACTTCTTTTTAATACACACTATTTTTTTCGTATGCGCCAGGTTTTGCTTCCCAGAGCATACAACATTTCCATATGCTCCCATATGTTCATACACACCGCCCATGTGTTTTCTACGGACACTATGCATTAGGTGGATAATAAAGTATTACACCAGGCATAATGCTATTCTACACTTGCACCTGCTTAGTCCCCCCCCCCACACTGAAGAGCATTTAGTAAGACACCTTGCCACACACACACCTCACACCAGTATAAAACCATGTGAGCTACACAACCTCAGGTCCACTGAGATAACAAAATAAATAGGAGTACTCGATACCATTTTACACTGCCTTACACTGCTATATAAATACATTGCCTACTATTTACCATAATTTTGTTTTTATCTGGCTACCATGGCGGCTTTCTGCTGTAGAGGCAGGCTGGGGACCTACAAGAGACCCCTCCAGAGCGTACTCAACAGGCAGAGTATTTGTGAGAAAACCTCAGAGGTACCTCCATACTAAGAAGGAACTGCAGTAAAAGCCATAGCCACTGAAAATATCCCAGGAGTTTTGAATGTAAAGTAATCTCACGAGGCAAAGCCCAGTGAGATTACTCCGCAGAACATAAAAGGGATGGTGCATTTTCAGCAGCTATGGATTGAGTGCAGTTCAGATTTTACCTCAACCCTACCACTGACTGATCAGCTAATGTTTGTGATGTCATTGCTCATTGACTATTTTTGGCAATACTCCATGGGCATTGAGTATGAGTACCCAATGTTAGGTCTATGAGAGGAGAATACCAGGGGTGAGATTCCCTGTAGATAAGAGCGGCACTATGTGTGTCTCTGTTCTATCTGATTGTACAGCATGCTGGGTGGAATCGAGGCATTAGTCCTGGTGAGAGATTTCCTGCTGGATATTGCACTCACACAATAAGTATAAAAACACTGAGGTAAAATCACACACTGACAGAACGTAGCTGTGGTTCACACGTGAATGGTCCTCTCACCCTGGTGAGGTGTGGGGAGGTGAGCAGCCAGCCAGTGGCCGCTTCACCGCCACCACGAGTATTACAACCCCACTCACTGACGTCTAAAAGAAGCTTTAAGAAACAGAATGGACATGAATTCAAACGGGGAATCTTATAAATATCACCCCGTTGTCGTGTGACGTAGAAAGGGAGGGTCACTGAAAGAGCACAACTTTAAATCCACCAGATAGCTGGACGACCGGACAGACGTGCCAATTACTGCCCAGTTCTCATTTGTACGCAAGGCAGACTGGGCAGACATGCCAATTACTACCCACTGTATGTGAGGTAGACTGAACAAACGTGCCAATTGCTACCCACTGTATACGAGGCAGGCTGGACAGACGTGCCAATTACTACCTTCTCCTTGTATGCAAGGCAGACTGGACAGACATGCTTATTACTACCCAGTTCTCACTATACGTGAGGCAGACTGGACAGACGCGCCAACTGCTAGCCAGTTCTCGCTGTCTATACGTAAGTCTCAGAACTGTACCATGAAGCACACACAAGCCCAGTGACCGTAGAATCCTTCACAACACACTGTGAGGGCAACTCCTTTGTCCCGTAGGTCAGTTCAACAGAGGTTTGGGTGTATGACACAGCAGGGTGGTACGGAACGATCCATGTAGGTGGACGATGTGGGCTCCATGCGAGTCGCTCGTCTTGTTGCCCGCGACGGATGTGCTGGTTGGGTGTGGAGTGCCGGCTGACAGGCCGGACAGGCTTATAGGCCGGCTGGCCGGGACAGCCAGACAAGCTTACGGAGTATGCGTGGCTTGCGAGCAGGCTGGCCTAGCGCGCCAGCTAGGCAGGCCGTCTGACTGACTCCGCGGAGGCTGACTGGCCAGTGGGCTCGCGGGCTGTGCCCCGCTGGGCATCTTGGAGACTGGTCGCTGGCCGGTCTCATAGAATGCCGTTGGTGAAGTACTGGAAGCCGTCGTAGAGCTTGGTGGTGAGCGAGTTCATGCTGGACTCCACCATGTTGTCGATGAGCAGCTGCAACTGCTCCTCGGTGAGGTTCATGTGGAAGCGATCCTTCATGCCCTTTATGGTGCTGACGCCTTTACTGAAGCACGGCAACTGTGAGCCTGCAAATATACAATCACAGTCATTAAGACTTCTGACACTCAGTTCTCAGATCAGTACAGAGTTAAATTAACACAGCCACAGTCATTAAGACTTCTGTCACTCACTTCACAGATCAGTACAGAGTTAAATAAACACAGCCACCATCATTAAGACTTCTGTCACTCAGTTCACAGATCAGTACAGAGTTAAATTAACACAACCACAGTCATTAAGACTTCTGTCACTCACTTCACAGATAAGTACAGAGTTAAAATAACACAACCAGTCAATAAGCCTTCTGACACTCACTTCACAGATCAGTACAGAGTTAAAATAACACAACCACAGTCATTAAGACTTCTGTCACTCACTTCACAGATAAGTACAGAGTTAAATTAACACAACCACAGTCATTAAGCCTTCTGACACTCACTTCACAGATCAGTACAGAGTTAAATTAACACAACCACCGTCATTAAAACTTCTGACACCCACTTCACATTTCAGTACAGTGTTAAATTAACACAACCACAGTCAATAAGACTTCTGACACCCACTTCACAGATCAGTACAGTGTTGAATTAACACAACCACATTCATTCAACCTTGTCACTCAGTTCACAGAACACAAACATGATTAAATAAAAAAAGAAAATTTACAGCATGATATGCCTTGTCCCCACTGATGATTAAATTAAAAAAAATTGTAAGACTAAAATAAATTGTAAGAATGGTAAATCAGTATATGATTTTATAAACACAATCGCAGTCATTAAAGCTTCTGTTACTCAGTTCACATATTAGATATATATCATCTAAGACAAATATGATTAAATAAAAACAAAAATAGATTGAATTATAAAAATGTAAGAATGATAAATCAGTAGATCGTAAAATAAATATGACCATTGTGACCCAGTTCACAGATAGCTATGTAAGACTGGTAAATCAGTATCATGTTAAATAAACACTTCTAACCAAATATAAAACTCATTGTATGATAAATAGCTGGGGGCACTTACCTGTCTGCATTATCTCCACCAGGGGGAGTATTTTGTCGTTGTGTTTACGGGCGGCAACTAAACCCTGCAGCATGAGGATTTTGAAGTACTCGAACATGTCTGTACCCAGGCCGCCCATCACCTGAAACAACAGTAACAACCCGTGTTAGACTCGCACCCATATCTTAATCAATGGGACTGTAACAGTAAAACATGTACGTGCCCAGGCCACCCATCACCTGAAACATCAGTAACAACCCACGTAAGACTCGCAACCATAACTTAACGAATTAGAATATAACAGTAAAATATATCCGTGCCCAGGCCACCCATCACCTGAAACATCAGCAACAACCCACGTAAGACTCGCAACCATAACTTAACGAATTAGAATATAACAGTAAAATATGTCTGTTCCCAGGCTGCCCATCACCTTAAACAAGAGCTACAACCCATATAAGACTCAACCATAACTTAACCAATGAGAACATAACAGTAAAACATGTCTTTGCACCAGATCACCCGTCACTGGCAACAACAGCAACATTCCATGTAAGACTCGTAATTATAACTTAACCAATGAAAATATATTTTCCCATCACCCGAAATATCAGTAACAACCCACGTAAGACTTACAACCATAATTCAACCAGACTATTTCTGGAGTCAACAGTTTTTCAATAGCAATATGGTTTGTGGCAAGTTTCCCATTATCACTGCACTGTACTCCTGCCTAAAGGTCTTAAACCTACCTCGACAAATTCGTGCGTCAACTTGAAGGGTGACGTTTCGAAGCCGATGTTCTTGCCGGGGGAGTTGGAGAGAATGAAGCCGAAGTCGATGTGGATGATGTGACCGTGGGCGTCCAGTAAGATGTTTCCGTTGTGTCTGTGAGAGGAAAAAAACACGTCCGTCAGATTTAAATCACCAACCACAGTGTCAACGACAGACAGGTATCTCCTGTGACATCTATATCAAATACACGAGTAAAATAATAAAAACACACTACACATCATAATACCACGCGTCTAACAGCGGTCAGATTTAAATCACCAACCACAGTGTCAACGACAGACAGGTATCTCCTGTGACATCTATATCAAATACACAAGTAAAATAATAAAAACACACTACACATCATAATACCACGCGTCTAACAGCGGTCAGATTTAAATCACCAACCACAGTGGCAACGACAGACAGGTATCTCCTGTCACATCTATATCAAATACACGAGTAAGAAAAATAAAAACATCCTACTTTTAAGAGCAAGTCTGCTGTGCTTTGGGACGTGATTTTGAGTGTTTTAAATTGGGTGAGTAGGTGTAGAGTGTAGTAGACAGGGTTTAGGGTACTGTATGTTACGTGCAGGATCAGGCGGCAAAGAACCTTTGAAGTGGAAAAGAAGAAAACTGCCATCTCTATATAAATACTCGTAGTAACATCTGTATGACCTGTGTTTAACCTGTATGTACAACCATGGTAAGCTGTTCTATATAAATACTCGTAGTAACATCTCGCTACAAGAGAAGCGCACTGACCTGTCTTTGACCTGAGTGTATAACGTACAACCATGGTAAGCTGTTCTATATAAATACTTGTGGTAACATCTCGCTACAAGAGAAGCGCACTGACCTGTCTTTGACCTGAGTGTATAACGTACAACCATGGTAAGCTGTTCTATATAAATACTCGTGGTTACATCTCGCTACAAGAGAAGCGCACTGACCTGTCTTTGACCTGAGTGTATAACGTACAACCATGGTAAGCTGTTCTATATAAATACTCGTGGTAACATCTCGCTACAAGAGAAGCGCACTGACCTGTCTTTGACCTGAGTGTATAACGTACAACCATGGTAAGCTGTTCTATATAAATACTTGTGGTAACATCTCGCTACAAGAGCAGCGCACTGACCTGTCTTTGACCTGAGTGTATAACGTACAACCATGGTAAGCTGTTCTATATAAATACTTGTGGTAACATCTCGCTACAAGAGAAGCGCACTGATCTGCCTTTGACCTGAGTGTATAACGTACAACCATGGTAAGCTGTCCTATATAAATACTCGTAGTAACATCTCGCTACAAGAGCAGCGCACTGACCTGTCTTTGACCTGCATGAAGTAGGACACGAGGCAGTAGCCCGCACAGCTCTGCACGAAGTTGCGCTGCGCCTCGAGGAACTCCTCACTGGTGGGCGGTCCGAACTCGCGAATGAAGTAGTTGAGCAGCGACATCTTGCTGTTCTTCTTGATCTGATGGAGCGAGACGGCGTTCATGATGGGTTCGATCATGCCCGAGTCGTTGGAGATGGAGAGGATGTTGTAGGGCTGGATCCACAGCGGCACGCGCTCCTGCTGCCAGATGCGCTGCAGCATGGTGAGTACTTGGTAGGCCAGTCCCTCCTGCCGCAGGTCGTCGCCGCACTTGATGATCACAGCGAGGAGCCGCCAGTTGGGCAGGTGGCCGTACGGAGACGACTCCTGGATACGCCGCTGTTTCTCCACCCATGGCTCCTTCAGCGCCGCAGCCGAAGGGTCTTCAGGGTCCCTCTGTAAACACCAAACGGAAGAGTATATATTAAGAGTGTGTTCCCTTCTATCACAGTATCGTGATTATTATACATGTGATGTTAAAACCAGAATAAAGAGCAAAAAGAGCTTGTTTCTGTCAGTCAAAGTATTGTGATTATTATAGGCATGGTTTTTAAACCAGACCAAAGAGCATTAAGAGCGTGTTCTCGTCAGTCACAGTATTGTGATTATTATACATGTGATGTTAAAACCAGAATAAAAGCATAAAGAGCTTGTTTCTGTCAGTCACAGTATTGTGATTATTATAGGCATGGTTTTTAAACCAGATCAAAGACCATTAAGAGAGTGTTCTCGTCAGTCACAGTATTGTGATTAATATACCCGTGTTCAAACCAAACCAAAGAGCATATTAGTCATTCACAGTATTGTGATTTTATTCGCATGGTGTTAGAACCAGACCAAAGAGTATCCAGAGTGTGTTTCCGTCAGTGACAGTATTGTTATTATCATACATGTGGTGTTAAAATCAGAACAAAGAGCATTCAGAGCATGTTTGTATCATTCACAATATTGTGATTAATATATGCGTGGTCAGATCAAATTTTTTTTTTTTTTGTTTTTTTTTTTTTGTTATGGTCGCCAAGGTAGCGAGTGGTCTGACTATAAATACTGAGAGCAAACGATTTGCTCCTCACTCTCATGCGGTAGCTCGTACTGTACGCTTCACCACGTTTTCAGAAATATTTAAAACCAGATCAAAGAGCATAAGTCACAGTATTGTGATTATTATATATGTGATGGAAAAACCAGACCAAACAGCATGTTACCGTCATTCACAGTATTGTGTTCATTATACACATGATGATAAAACCAGAATAAAGATCATGAAGAGCATGTTTCCATAAGTCACAGTATTGTCATTATTATATCTGTGATGGAAAAAACAGACCAAACCAGATTAAGAGTGTGTTCCCTTCTATCACAGTATCGTGATGTTAAAACCAGAATAAAGAACATATTAGTCATTCACAGTATTGTGATTATTATAGGCGTGGTGCTAAAACTAGACCAAAGAGCATGAGGAGTGTGTTCCCTTCAGTCACAGTATCGTGATTATTATATGCATGGTTTTTAAACCAGACCAAAGAGCATGTGTTTGTCATCCACAATATCTACCTCGAACTTGGTCTTGGGCGCGGCGAGGTTCTCGGAGAGTCGCCTGCGGATGTCGCCGGCGGCGATGTAGACGGGCTCCTTGCTGTCTGCGCTGGTGCAGCTCTCCATGGAGAACTGCGAGATGGTGTCGATGGACTTGGACTTGATAGAGAACTGGATGATGTCGTCATCCTCCTGCGACCAGCAGTCGGCATTGTCGAACTCGCAGTTGGAGTTGCCGTAGACGGAGAACTCGGGACGGGGCGAGGCGTCGGTGGAGGGACCGTGGTGGTGGTACACCGTGAGGTCCTCCTCTGACCGCGTGTAGCGCAGCGTGTTCTCCAGGATCTTAGACGGAACCGGTGTCGTGTGTGCATTCTCGCACTCCAGTACTTCGACGTACACCAGGTAGGGCGCCTGCAACGAAACCACACATTTATTTAATTATTTTTTACCATTGTATACAAAGCCCCCATTGAAAATGTATGGGGACTCAGTAAACCACAACCCATTATATAAAACCCGTCAAGATACCAGAACTGTGGTATACATATTCTGATCTGTGGTATACAAACTCAAAGCCATGATATACAGGAGAATAGTTCCTTTGTGCTATAGGGGAAACACATAGTCCCTATTGATTTACATTATGATTTGAAAATTCCTTGATTCAATTTATTTGGAACAAATGGATAATAAATGCAACAAACGATGGCTTTGTGGACAGGCGGCTCTGCAAGCCACTCAAGGTAATACACTCACTCACGCTTGAGTATTACTACGCATCAACCACTCGTGGTTTACGGCCGCTTGACAACAACACCATGGATTATTGTCTATATATTCATGGCTATATTGTACATCATGTATCTTGATTTAATTCAAATTATGCAGCTCTCAATGACAAAATACCTGTTGGAAATACCTGTGAAACTTTGATATAACCAAGTTCTTTTTGTAACACAGTTATTGTCCTAAAGAAATGTATAGCAAATAAACAGGCCCAGGCAAATTACAGTTATATACGAGCGTTTGTAATAATAAAGTTTGTTACAACGAAATTTTACAGTATTATGTTCAAGATTTACTAGAGTACCTCCATTTAATACCATACATAACTAGTATTTGAGGAAAGGCTTGATTCCATTTAAACAAATTATGTCCCGATCCTGTTTGGGCCATGTTCAATCCCAATTCAGATCAGGGCTAAAGTAGCCCCCTGATTAGGACCTGAGTGGTGATCGGCACCAAATTCAGCCAACTGGAATCAAATGCTTGATTCCATCTACCTGAATCATGTTCCGATCCTGTTCGAGTCATGCTAGGTTCCTATTCAGATCGGGGCTAAAGCAGCCCCCCGATTAGGGCCTGAATGGTGATCGGCACCAAATTGGTCCAAATAGAATCACGCCTTGAAGCAATAAAGACTAAGTCCTGGTAATATCTGTTCTGACTTAGTTAACAGTGGTGAGGTGACAGAAGTGCGAGCTCACCTTCTCCTTGGAGTTGAGCACGACGGCTGCGGTGTGCGGGATGCGCACCACGTGGTGGTTCTTGTTCATGTGGATGGGTAACCAGACCCGGGCCGGCAGGTTCAGGTTCAGCATCGACAACTCGGCTATCAACCGCGCCGCTGTGAATTAAAACAATAACCATCAATATCACAACATCTACCGAGTGTCTGTCAATATGCACAACATGTAGATGGGTAACCAGACACAATCCGGCAGGTTCAGCATCGACAACTCGGCTATCAACCGCGCCGCTGTGAATTAAAACAATAACCATCAATATCAGAACATCTACCGAGTGTACGTCAATATTATAGCCTATGGATGGGTAACCATAAAGGAGCTGGCTGGTTCAGATTCAGTATCGACAACTCGGCTAACAGCTACGCTGCTGTGAAATAAGATAATGACCTTAATATCACAACATCTACAAAGTGTCTGTCAATATGCACAACATGTAGATGGGTAGCAAGAGACAAGCCAGCATGTTTAAATCAGTAACCACAACTCGACTAACAGCTGTGTCACTCTGTTACTAAAAACAATGACCGTCAATATCATAACATCTACAAACGGTCTTCGCTGTGAATTAAAAGAACAACAACCATCAATATCACAACTTCTACAAACTGTCTGTCAATATGACAGCCTGTGGATGGGCAACCAGACAGGAACTGGCAGGTTCAGGTTCTATTTCTGACTTTCTAATGCTACATAATTTGTCATCATAAGGTACCATTTCATAAATCTGTGTGGTCTTCTATACAGTTTAATAGGCAGCACTTACTTCGGTGTTCTTTGGTCGGCAGTTGGGACAGCTTCTTGCCGATGTTCATGAGTGCGTTGACAAACTCAAGTTGTGGGGCGAGGCGTGGTGCTCCACAGTGGCACTCTGTCTGCCGGCCGACCAAGTCGTTGAACACTCCCTCCGAGCTCTGGTGACAGCGACAACCGTTGTCGAAGGCTCGGCCAGAGGTGAGGTCACCCGTCGTTGGCTGCTGCGTGTTGCCCGAGCTGGCACAGCGCTTCAGCGGCGCATGTGCAACACTGTAGATACCTGTCAAAATTCAAAGCAGATTGTTTTTATTATGCACGATCTAGCGTAGGTTGTTAAACTCTGGCACATTTAATAAGGCGAGATGTGTGGCGGCTTGTTTTTATTATGCACGATCTAGCGTAGGTTGTTAAACTCTAGGACACTTAGTAAGGCAACATGTGTGGTGTATTTTTTTTATAATGCACGATCTAGTGTAGGTTGTTAAATTCTAGGACACTTAGTAAGGCGAGAGGTGTGGTGTATTGTTTTTATAATGCATGATCTAGTGTAGGTTGTTAAACTCTAGGACACTTAATAAGGCGAGATGTGTGGCGTATTGTTTTTATAATGCATGATCTAGCGTAGGTTGTTAAACTCTAGGACACTTAGTAAGGCAACATGTGTGGTGTATTGTTTTTATAATGCATGATCTAGTGTAGGTTGTTAAACTCTAGGACACTTCGTAAGGCGAGATGTGTGGCGGCTTGTTTTTATCATCCACAATCAAGTATAGGTCGCACAGCTAACAAAATATTCAACTCTAGTTGGTACACAGATTGGCGACCCTGGACATACGAGCAGAATTTGTTTGGTTTGATTTAACATCCAGTCAAGTCCTTACCAGACTTTCCCAAGGTTCTTTTACACCAAAAGGGTGGTGATCGAATCTATGTGATGAATTCAGGTAGAAATCTCACCTCTACACATTTACCCACCACATAGACATGGTATGAGAAGGACTGGACTTTGATATAGCAGTAAATCTACCACTGCTGGGGATGAAGGAGAAAGGTGGCTGTACACCACACCACATAGACATGGTATGAGAAGGACTGACCTTTGATATAGCAGTAAATCTACCACTGCTGGGGGTGAAGGAGAAAGATGGCTGCACACCACACCACATAGACATGGTATGAGAAGGATTGGCCTTTAATATAGCAGTAAATCTACCACTGCTGGGGGTGGGACTCAAACCCACAAAGTCCTACAACCTTGGGGTTACAAGTCCGGTGCTCTAACGACTGAGCTAACTCCCCACCTCCTATGAGCAGAAATACTTTTTACAGAGTGTGTACAGAATTTGCGTCGGAGCCATGCTCCCCATAAAAATTACCCACACCAATTAAAACATGTGGCATCACGAGAATCTGCCGGACGACCTACCGGTGGCATCAGAGCGTGACCGCTGGTGTCCTTTGGTTGGCGATGTGGGTGACGTGGGACTGGGCATGGTGCCGCGCGGTGACTTGATGGAGTTCCGCACCGACGGCCTGCAACAGAACACAACAACGGGTTTAGTCTTACACTCAATTACACCGAGAATGCAACCCCTGCCAAAACTCTCATGTGACGGTCACTCAAAAACTTCTCCCAAACAGTCGCTTACCTTGGCGAGGATCTGGCAAAATGCATTTGAACAAAAAGTAGGTATAATGAGAAAATTGTACAATTACATGATTCATGGAATTTTACTTGAAAACTGGAAAAGGTGATTATGTCCAGGGAATTTTTACTAATCACTTATTTTTTTCAAGCATGTCTGCTAGTGCACTACATGAATATTATCATCTTTTATTATTATTGATTTTTTTAAAATCATCTAATATCGATATCACAATTCAACACCTTTTTGTTACCACTCCCACTAATACCAAAACTAATCTCTAATATGTTCATTTTTCCCTAACGAAAAAATAAGTACAAAAGAAGAGTTCAAGCCATTTTAACCAAGTAGAAATCAAACGAATCGTAGAAGACTGAAGCACAGAGACTCGATGTACTCCCCCGAGTTGTGAGGCGTGCTATGTACAGACAGTCGTGGTCGGTCTCGGGGTGTATGTGACAAAGCCTTAAGACGACCGTGGGGCTCCAAGCCTAGCAACAGAAGGTTCTTCTACCACGAACAGAAAGATGCAGTGTCCTTAAGTCGGCTACCTCTCAAACCTTAACCACCCCACACAGGCCTGGAACACAGCTTTGTTATCCTAGAGGGAAGTCAGTTGGGGTCAGACAAGAAAGTGGAATATATTTTTTTTTTCATGTGGAATTTACTGCCTCAGAGAGAAATAAATAATTGATAAGATAGAGAATAGAGCATGGAACATGCAGACAGCGACCGAGACAACTCCACATCGATGTGGCGTGCTCGGCCGCTGACAGCGTCTCAGGGCATGTGACTTCACATGACTCTAAGAATATCACATGACACAAGTCTAGTGTCACATGACTCTTAGATTGTCACATGACACGAGTCTATTGTCACATGACATGTCACATGACTCTTAAGAATGTCACATGACACGAGTCTAGGGTCACATGATGCATCACATGACTCTTAGAATATCACATGACACGCGTCTATTGTCACATGACATGCCTCATGACTCTTAGATTGTCACATGACATGAGTCTATTGTCACATGACATGTCACATGACTCTAAGAATGTCACATGACACGAGTCTAGGGTCACATGATGCATCACATGACTCTTAGAATGTCACATGACACAAGTCTAATGTCACATGACATGTCACATGACTCTTAGAATGTCACATGACACAAGTCTGGTGTCACATGACATGTCACATGACTCTTAGATTGTCACATGACACGAGTCTAGTGTCAGATGACATGTCACATGACTCTTAGATTGTCACATGACACGAGTCTAGTGTCACATGACATGTCACATGACTCTTAGAATGTCACATGACACGAGTCTAGTGTCATATGACGCGTCATGTGACAAAGGATGACACTTGAGGTAAAGAAGAAAGGAAATAATTTGCAGGTGGACTTTCCTACCGTAGACGGAGCAAATGTGGAAAACACATCAGTGTCAACCACCAACTTGCGTCCAGGGTCTTTGGGGAAGTTCACACCACTGAGTGAACGAGGCTCAGTTAATATCACTTTTGTTTTACACAAGGAAGAAGTATATCATATACTGAAAATTTAAAAAAGTGGATTTCCGTGGAGAACTGGAAAAACTGCCATGTCTGTGTGACTCGTGTCATGAGTGTGTTTTATAAAGAAAATAATGTGTCGTGAAATGGAAACAAGAGGGGAAGCTGTTTTGACACAGCGTAGCGTGTCGGGGAGCGAGTGAATCTCCGAAACATTTCCCTTAAACAGAGATGTCAGTGAATAAAATATCCAAATCCTGATTATATCCACTATTTATCTCTAACATGATGAAAACTCAGTACACCCGGAAAACCCGGAAATATCCGGAAAAAAACCCTGACATCTCTGCTTAAAAAACAAGCCTTCGTCAAAGTGTGGGTCGGAGAGCATGTGCCGAGAGCAGCTTCAGACGGGGTCTCAGACCAGGAAGTCCGGTCCGAGAAGTGACTTAATAAAGAGACGGAGAGGGTGGGTTCTCCGAGTAACTCAAACCAGCACACAACAAACTAAAGAGCGCCTTCACCGAGCGGGCAGCACAGCGCGGGCAGCACAGAGCGGTGAGGACCCACCTGAGGGCCAGGTTGAGGCTGGCCAGGGCCCGCGACTGACCGCACTGTTGTAAGAAGGCGGCTGTGGCGTACTCCGCCCCGTACCTCCCACAGCGCGCCGACACCTCCTTCACACCGCGACACACCTCCTTCTCCCTACGAACGGTTGCCATGGCGACCAGAGTGTCAACATAAACAGCGATTAGAGTTTGGTTTGGTTTGTTTGTTTGTTTAATGTCCCAGGGGACCCTGAGGGTATAACTCATGGTTCAGCTTTTCTCGCTGGTTTTACACCACAAGGGTGGGGATGGAATCTTTGAGATGAATTCAGAAAGAAATCTCGCGGCTACACATTTACCGAGGCTATCTTTTAGCACCCACACCACATAGACACGGTATGAGAAGGATTGGCCTTTGATATAGCAGTAAATCTACCACTGCTGGGGAAATTTAGACTAAAGATTTTCAAAACCACACATAATACACCTATAAATACAAAAAAAAATCTGCTTCAGAAATTCTCAACGCACACAAAATTGAGCGACCCTTAATAGATACTTAAACTGTAATTTGAAAAAAAATAAAATTTTAAGATACGTGGCAAACAGCACTTCAGGTTCCAACAAAAAAATAGTAATTTGATAAACAGAACTTGTTTTGCCACGTCCTATGAATTGACAAATTGTAATTTAGACGTGTGGAGTATTATTGACATTATGTGGGAGCCTGTAAAACCCCCTCCACTGTGGCAGATTGTGGTGATTAGGGACGAGGAGCCCGACACACGGCCACAGGAGCCTGCTCTTTTATGTGGGTGTTTATTTTAGTGGCAGACTGCCGGCTGAGTGCTCTACTTGGCTGATTGGGGTGGGATTAGGGGCGAGCAGAGGTGGAGGTTGGAGTTAAACTAAGGCGTTGTTTACCGCTTCACTCAGTCTAAGACAGTCTCACGTAAACATCATGCCTTCACTCAGTCTGAAACAGTCTCATGTAAACATCGTGCCTTCACTCAGTCTAAAACAGTCTCACATAAACATCATGCCTTCACTCAGTCTAAAACAGTCTCATGTAAACATCGTGCCTTCACTCAGTCTAAGAGTCTCACTTAAACATCGTGCCTTCACTCAGTCTAAGACAGTCTCATGTAAACATCGTGCCTTCATTCAGTCTAAAACAGTCTCATGTAAACATCGTGCCTTCACTCAGTCTAAAACAGTCTTACGTAAACATCGTGCCTTCACTCAGTCTAAGAGTCTCATGTAAACATCGTGCCTTCATTCGGTCTAAAACAGTCTCATGTAAACATCGTGCCTTCACTCAGTCTAAAACAGTCTCATGTAAACATCGTGCCTTCACTCAGTCTAAGACAGTCTCATGTAAACATCGTGCCTTCATTCAGTCTAAAACAGTCTCATGTAAACATCGTGCCTTCACTCAGTCTAAGACAGTCTCATGTAAACATCGTGCCTTCACTCAGTCTAAAACAGTCTCACTTAAACATCGTGCCTTCACTCAGTCTAAAACAATCTTACGTAAACGTTGTGCCTTCACTCAGTCTAAGAGTCTCATGTAAACATCGTGCCTTCACTCAGTCTAAAACAGTCTTACGTAAACATCGTCCCTTCACTCAGTCTAAGAGAGTCTCATGTAAACATCATGCCTTCACTCAGTCTAAAACAGTCTCATGTAAACATCGTGCCTTCACTCAGTCTAAGAGAGTCTCATGTAAACATCGTGCCTTCACTCAGTCTAAGACAGTCTCATGTAAACATGGTGCCTTCACTCAGTCTAAGAGTCTCACTTAAACATGGTGCCTTCACTCAGTCTAAGACAGTCTCATGTAAACATCGTGCCTTCATTCAGTCTAAAACAGTCTCATGTAAACATCGTGCCTTCACTCAGTCTAAAACAGTCTCTGTGTAAACATCGTGCCTTCACTCAGTCTAAGACAGTCACATAAACATCGTGCCTTCACTCAGTCTAAGACAGTCTCATGTAAACATCGTGCCTTCACTCAGTCTAAAACAGTCTCACTTAAACATCGTGCCTTCACTCAGTCTAAAACAGTCTTACGTAAACATCGTGCCTTCACTCAGTCTAAGAGTCTCATGTAAACATCGTGCCTTCACTCAGTCTAAAACAGTCTTACGTAAACATCGTCCCTTCACTCAGTCTAAGAGAGTCTCATGTAAACATCATGCCTTCACTCAGTCTAAAACAGTCTCATGTAAACATCGTGCCTTCACTCAGTCTAAGAGAGTCTCATGTAAACATCGTGCCTTCACTCAGTCTAAAACAGTCTCACTTAAACATCGTACCTTCACTTAGTCTATAATACAGCCTGTCTAACCAGACTCTATAATTGTTTGTTTGTTTGGTTTGATTTAACATCCAGTCAACCATTACAGGTCCTTACCAGACTTTCTCAAGGTTCTTTTACACCACGAGGGTGGTGATCAAATCTATGTAATGAAATCTCGCCCCTACACATTTACCGAGGTGAGAGTTCTTTTACTTCCCACACCACATAGACATGGTATGAGAAAGATTGGCCTTTGATATATCAGTAAGTCTACCACTGCTGGGGATGGGATTCACACCCACAAAGTCCTACAACCTTGGGGTTACAAGTCCAGTGCTCTAACGACTGAGCTAACTCCCCACCCCACACTGTATAAAACAGCCTATTTATTGTCTAACTACACTGTATAAAACAGAATATATGCTCTGTCTAACACTTGCTGTAGTAACTTCACTAGTATCTTCGCGGTCTAACCTACACTCTATAAAGGTCTACAAAGTATTCATTTTGTCTAACCCACACTCTATAAAAGTCTACAATGTTTTCACTGTCTAACCCACTCTCTAAAAGTCTACAATGTTTTCACTCTGTCTAACACTCACTCTAATAAAAAGTCTACAAATATTCACTGTCTAACCACACTCTATAAAAGTCTACAATGTATTCCCTGTCTAACACTCACTCCATTCAATAGTCTACAAATATTCACGGTCTAACCACACTCTATAAAAGTCTACAAAGTATTCACTGTCTAACACTCACTGTATAAAACAGCCTATTTATTGTCTAACTACACTGTATAAAACAGGATACATGCTCTGTCTAACACTTGCTGTAGTAACTTCACTAGTATATTCCCAGTCTAACCTACACTCTATAAAGTCTACAATGTTTTCACTGTCTAACCCACACTCTATAAAAGTCTACAATGTTTTCACTCTGTCTAAACTAGACTCTATAAAAGTCTACAATGTTTTTACTGTCTAACCACACTATAAAAGTCTACAATGTATTCACAGTCTAACACTCACTCTAATAAATAGTCTACAAATATTCACGGTCTAACCACACTCTATAAAAGTCTACAAAGTATTCACTGTCTAACACTCACTGTATAAAACAGCCTAGTCATTGTCTAACTACACTGTATAAAACAGAATACATGCTCTGTCTAACACTTGCTGTAGTAACTTCACTAGTATCTTCGCTGTCTAACCTACACTCTATAAAGGTCTACAGAGTATTCATTTTGTCTAACCCACACTCTATAAAAGTCTACAATGTTTTCACTCTGTCTAAACTAGACTCTATAAAAGTCTACAATGTTTTTACTGTCTAACCACACTATAAAAGTCTACAATGTATTCACAGTCTAACACTCACTCTAATAAATAGTCTACAAATATTCACTGTCTAACCACCCTCTATAAAAGTCTACAAAGTATTCACTCTGTCTAACACTCACTGTATAAAACAGCCTAGTCATTGTCTAACTACACTGTATAAAAGAGAATATATGCTCTGTCTAACACTTGCTGTAGTAACTTCACTAGTATATTCCCAGTCTAACCTACGCTCTATAAAGGTCTACAAAGTATTCATTCTGTCTAACCGACACTCTATAAAAGTCTACAATGTTTTCACTCTGTCTAAACTAGACTCTATAAAAGTCTACAATGTATTCACTGTCTAACACTCACTCTATTAAATAGTCTACAAATATTCACTGTCTAACCACCCTCTATAAAAGTCTAAGCTACACTCTATAAAACAGTGGCGTGTCTTCACCGAGAACTGGACACCACTGAGCACCGACTCCCGCATCTCCCGCCACTTTCCCCATCTGACGCCACCACATTAGCTGATTGCTTCACACTTTTTTCTGCATTTTTTTAAAACCTTTTTTTATTATTTTGGTTTAATCTTCCACTACGCATGCGCCAGTCTGACAGGCCGGTACCTGGCGCGTGGGGCCCGAGATACGGGAGGAGCTCGGGAACCAGCGAGGCGGCGCAGTACATGCTGGGTCACAGATAGCGGGGGTCACGTGAGGAGAGGGAGAGCCTCGTTTTGGTAAACACTGGTGTGATATGAGAACGAGACACAGTATCATCATATATGCCTGGTCCTATGGGCTCTATGCAATATCCTCACTCACGCTCGTATATTACTACGCGTCAACTATGCCGAGGATACGCCCATTAGTATCAGAAACAGGTTCAGGTTTATGTCTTTATGTTCTCTAAGTTGACAAACGTAGATTCTGAAGCATTCCAGCCACTCTGCACTTCCGCAATGGTCATCTTTAGTTTTATTTAATACTGCAGTACTGGATGTATTACTGTCTACTTATGTAGATCTGACACAATATTAGGGTTTAGTCCTTTTTTAATCGATACTATTGTATTAGATATATAACTGATTGTTCTTTTAGATTCTAGGTTTTTTTCATATGTACTGTAGTATTGGATGTATTACTGTAATGTAGGTCTGATACAATATTAAGGTATTGTTTTTAGTCTTTTAAAAAAAATATATACTGCTGTATCCGATGTACAACTGATTGTTCTTTTAGATTTTAGGTTGTCTATACTGTAGTATTGGATGTATTACTATCTAGTGTATGAAGGTGTGACACAACATTAGGGTTTTGTATCAATTGTTTTAAGAGTCTCTGTCAGTGGCCGCCATCTTGTCACGTGACGACCGCCTCACTCTCCAGTCACAGTCTCCAATCACAGGCGTGCTGTGTGTCCACTCTCCTTGAGAGAGAGAGAGAGAGAGAAGAAGGTAGCCTTCTCTCAGTAATACCGAACCACCGCCTCACGACTGACAGACATATCACTTAGACCCCTGCCCGTGACGTCACGCGGTGATGACGTCACGGTTATGACGTCACAGTGATGACGACGACGTGCTGGTGACGTCACACTTACCGGAGCTCCTCGCTGAGGATCATGTTCTTGAGTTTGACGCCCTGCGAGTTCTTCCAGGAGGGTTTGAGCACGTCGGCGGAGTAGGCGCCCAGGAGCCAGGCGGCCCGGATAGAGAACTCCACGCTGCTACGACACCTGCCGGGAGATACAGGGATCGGGTTAATAAGTCATACCCAAACAACGAGACATGATACTATAAGATGTACACAGCAGCCAGGCGGCCCGGATGGAGAACTCCACGCTGCTACGACACCTGCCGGGAGATACAGGGACTGGGTTAATACGACACCTGCCGGGAGATACAGGGACCGGGTTAATACGACACCTGCCGGGAGATACAGGAACCGGGTTAATACGACACCTGCCGGGAGATACAGGGACCAGGTTAATAAGTCATACCCAAACAACGAGACATGAAACTATGTGATGTACACAGCAGCCAGGCGGCCTGGATGGAGAACTCCACGCTGCTACGACACCTGGCGGGAGATACAGGGACCAGGTTAATAAGTCATACCCAAACAACAAGACATGAAACTATGTGATGTACACAGCAGCCAGGCGGCCCGGATGGAGAACTCCACGCTGCTACGACACCTGGCGGGAGATACAGGGACCAGGTTAATAAGTCATACCCAAACAACAAGACATGAAACTATGTGATGTACACAGGAGCCAGGCGGCCCGGATGGAGAACTCCACGCTGCTACGACACCTGGCGGGAGATACAGGGACCAGGTTAATAAGTCATACCCAAACAACAAGACATGAAACTATGTGATGTACACAGGAGCCAGGCGGCCCGGATGGAGAACTCCACGCTGCTACGACACCTGCCGGGAGATACAGGGACCAGGTTAATAAGTCATACCCAAACAACGAGACATGAAACTATGTGATGTACACAGGAGCCAGGCGGCCCGGATGGAGAACTCCACGCTGCTACGACACCTGCCGGGAGATACAGGGACCGGGTTAATACGACACCTGCCGGGAGATACAGGGACCGGGTTAATAAGTCATACCCAAACAACGAGACATGAAACTATGTGATGTACACAGGAGCCAGGCGGCCCAGATGGAGAACTCCACGCTGCTACGACACCTGCCGGGAGATACAGGGACCGGGTTAATACGACACCTGCCGGGAGATACAGGGACCGGGTTAATAAGTCATACCCAAACAACGAGACATGATAATATAAGATATACACAGGAGCCAGGCGGCCCGGATGGATAACTCCACGCTGCTACGACACCTGCCGGGAGATACAGGGACCGGGTTAATAAGTCATACCCGAACAACGAGACATGATAATATAAGATGTACACAGGAGCCAGGCGGCCCGGATGGAGAACTCCACGCTGCTACGACACCTGGCGGGATATACAGGGATCGGGTTAATACGACACCTGCCGGGAGATACAGGGACCGGGTTGATAAGTCATACACAAACAACGAGACATCTACAATGTAATGTACATAGGAGCCAGGCGGCCCGGATGGAGAACTCCACGCTGCTACGACACCTGCCGGGAGATACAGGGACCGGGTTAATACGACACCTGGCGGGAGATACAGGGACCGGGTTAATAAGTCATACCCGAACAACGAGACATGATACTATAAGATGTACACAGCAGCCAGGCGGCCCAGATAGAGAACTCCGCGCTGCTACGACACCTGCCGGGAGATACAGGGACTGGGTTAATACGACACCTGCCGGGAGATACAGGGATTGGGTTAATAAGTCATACCTGAGTGTGGGGAGAGTTTAATAAACAAAAAGGCATCTTAGGGGTGTTTCACAATATAGTGGTGTTACTTACCGGTTGACGATGTAGGGGTGGATGGCTTCGGCCACGTCGTGCATGTGGATGTACATGTTGAGTAACTGCGGCAGGTAAAGGTCCACATCTCCCTCGTTAAAGCTGAACATTTTATTACCTGTCAAACACAAATCAACATCAGGTCAGTCACACTGTCTCTCTATCCAAACCGGGCTGGTTCCACCAACACTTGGATTTACCATGGTATATTTTGCTATATCTTACAGTGTTGTGATAGGTTGTACCTCCTTTGTTGTAATAATTGGTGGAATCAGAACTTTAACAGGGAACATGATGATTTGACATATCATTCAAATGTCTAACGTCCCTGGAACTCATGAACTACGCAAACATGTTTAGTCACCTTTAGACCATAGACAGTGGTTCCAACCTTTTTTTCCCCGGTCTTTTCCCCTCATTTCTCATAGAGAATTGGGAACTTTAAACCATAAATAAACCTGCGGATTTTAGTTTAATATAAATACCTCTCTCGGGATGTGGGGTGGGGACGGCTGACAAATTACCGCTATTTTAGACGTGATACTAACTGATAATTTACCTCTCTCGGGATGTCGGGTGGGGACGGCTGACAAATTACCGCTATTTTAGACGTGATACTAACTGATAATTTACCTCTCTCGGGATGTGGGGTCGGCACGGCTGACAAATTACCGCTATTTTAGATGTGATACTAACTGATAATTTACCTCTCTCGGGATGTGGGGTGGGGACGGCTGACAAATTACCGCTATTTTAGACGTGATACTAACTGATAATTTACCTCTCTCGGGATGTGGGGTCGGCACGGCTGACAAATTACTGCTATTTTAGACGTGATACTAACTGATAATTTACCTCTCTCGGGATGTGGGGTGGGGACGGCTGACAAATTACCGCTATTTTAGACGTGATACTAACTGATAATTTACCTCTCTCGGGATGTGGGGTGGGGACGGCTGACAAATTACCGCTATTTTAGACGTGATACTAACTGATAATTAGTGTCGTGTAGTGGTGTGGTGAGGGCACAGTTTGTCGTCACTGATGAGCATACAGGTAGAGGTTAACGTCCGGTGTTAAGTGGAGCTTTTATGATACTGCCAGGTGTGAGTGTGAGGGTAGGGGGGGGGGGCTTACCTGTCTCCACCTGATTCCACCTGAACCCGAGTCAACCAGCTATTTGGTCTGGTTTGTTTGTTATCCGCCCAATACAAAGTGTCCATAGTAAACTCTGTATGGACATACCCGGCACATACAGATATCTATTATCCACCTAATGCAAAGTGCCCATAGTAAACCTACAGGGACTCTGTATGAACATTAACCGGCTCATAATGATATATATGTTTAATATCCACTTATTAAGCCACAGGGGCACTGATCAAATCTATGTTGAATTCAGGTAGAAATCTCAGCCCTACGCATTTACTGAGTTTCCGACACCATAGACATGGTATGAGAGGGGCATGGTAGTAATATCCGAGCGTATGCTAGGATATTGCGCATGGGAAACTCGGAGGATCATACAACTGCTTTTATCTGTATCCAGTCTTTATCCTACCCCTAATAAAAACCGCCATAGGCTTAACATGGGATTTGTTTATGTCACGGGTAGTGACATAAAGTGTTGTTTATGCCACTACTTTCTGATACTGAAAAAATATGGAAACGGGGTAGGATAAAATCTAGACGCCACTCGTTTGAGATTGAGTTTATCTATGCCACTCATTTTGTTGGCTCCGTAATGTCACTCGTCTTCGACTCGTGAAATTATGGATCCAACAAAATGCGTGGCATAAATAAACTCAGACTCAAACTCGTGACGTCTCTTGATAATGTTGTATTTATTATCCACCTTTTCCTGACATATTGGATGCTGATATCAGATCATTTAGGTGCGCACTTTTGCTTCATACGGCCTATTTTTTCGTAAGCAGCGGGTTTTTCTACTCGGAGCATACAACATATCTGTATGCTCCAGGTATGTAGATACACTTGTTTGTTTGTTTGGGTAGTTTAACGTCCAATTTGTTCAATTAGACCAATGACCGAACCTATGAGATGAATGTAGATACACGCTGCCCTTGTGTTTTCTAGGGACACTTTCTATTCGGTGGATATACAGTAAAACCCGCTTAAGGGGACACCCTCTGTTCTTAAGCAGGGTTTCCCCTTAGGCAAGGTGTCCCAGGAGCGGGGTTTTACTGTATCTGTATGCTCCGGGTATGGTAATACACGCTGCCTATGTGAATGGTGATACACGCTGCCCATGTGAATGGTGATACACGCTGCCTATGTGAACGGTGATACACGCTGCCCATGTGAATGGTGATACACGCTGCCCATGTGAATGGTGATACACGCTGCCCATGTGAATGGTGATACACGCTGCCCATGTGTTTTCTATGGACACTACTTTGTATTGAGTGGATAATAAAAGCGGAGAGACTTTAAGGAGTAGAGGGAGTGGTGAGTTATTTCGGCCCATTACAGACCGGGCCCGGACGGTCCGCCCGGCCCGGACGGTCCGCTCGGCCTGACGTCTCGGAGACGCTGCACTAAGACGCCGCGTCTCGTTTTTTCTCGCGGGACCCGGGAACGCGGTAAAATGTCAACCTGCGTCCATTCCGTAAACAGAGGCGCCGGCGGGTCTGGTGACGTCACACGGGACGCGGCGTCTATTAATTAGAGCAGCGTCTGAGGTACTCAGTGTGGGGTCAGTCTATTGTAGCCGAGTTGGTTAAATATGGCCAGGTATCTGTTAGACACATGGTGGGAGAGTGCGGCATGAATATACGGCATGGTGGACATAGCGGTGTGAGGTGTGGGGTCAGTCTATTGTAGCCGCGTTGGTTAAATATGGCCAGGTATCTGTTAGACACATGGTGGGAGAGTGCGGCATGAACGTACGGCATGGTGGACATGGCGGTACTCGGTGTGGGGTCAGTCTATTGTAGCCGCGTTGGTTAAATATGGCCAGGTATCTGTTAGACACATGGTGGGAGAGTGCGGCATGAATATACGGCATGGTGGACATAGCGGTGTGAGGTGTGGGGTCGGTCTATTGTAGCCGTGTTGGTTAAATATGGCCAGGTATCTGTTAGACACATGGTGGGAGAGTGCGGCATGAACGTACGGCATGGTGGACATGGCGGTACTCGGTGTGGGGTCAGTCTATTGTAGCCGAGTTGGTTAAATATGGCCAGGTTTCTGTTAGACACATGGTGGGAGAGTGCGGCATGAACGTACGGCATGGTGGACATGGCGGTACTCGGTGTGGGGTCAGTCTATTGTAGCCGAGTTGGTTAAATATGGCCAGGTATCTGTTAGACACATGGTGGGAGAGTGCGGCATGAACGTACGGCATGGTGGACATGGCGGTGTGAGGTGTGAGGTCAGTCTATTATAGCCGAGTTGGTTAAATATGGCCAGGTATCTGTTAGACACATGGTGGGAGAGTGCGGCATGAATATACGGCATGGTGGACATGGCGGTACTCGGTGTGGGGTCAGTCTATTGTAGCCGCGTTGGTTAAATATGGCCAGGTATCTGTTAGACACATGGCGGGAGAGTGCGGCATGAATATACGGCCTGGTGGACATGGCGGTGTGAGGTGTGGGGTCAGTCTATTGTAGCCGCGTTGGTTAAATATGGCCAGGTATCTGTTAGACACATGGTGGGAGAGTGCGGCATGAATATACGGCATGGTGGACATGGCGGTACTCGGTGTGGGGTCAGTCTATTGTAGCCGCGTTGGTTAAATATGGCCAGGTATCTGTTAGACACATGGCGGGAGAGTGCGGCATGAATATACGGCCTGGTGGACATGGCGGTGTGAGGTGTGGGGTCAGTCTATTGTAGCCGCGTTGGTTAAATATGGCCAGGTATCTGTTAGACACATGGTGGGAGAGTGCGGCATGAATATACGGCATGGTGGACATGGCGGTACTAGGTGTGGGGTCAGTCTATTGTAGCCGTGTTGGTTAAATATGGCCAGGTATCTGTTAGACACATGGTGGGAGAGTGCGGCATGAACGTACGGCATGGTGGTCATGGCGGTGTGAGGTGTGGGGTCAGTCTATTGTAGCCGTGTTGGTTAAATATGGCCAGGTATCTGTTAGACACATGGTGGGAGAGTGCGGCATGAACGTACGGCATGGTGGACATGGCGGTGTGAGGTGTGGGGTCAGTCTATTGTAGCCGTGTTGGTTAAATATGGCCAGGTGTCTGTTAGACACATGGTGGGAGAGTGCGGCATGAACGTACGGCATGGCGGACATGGCGGTACTAGGTGTGGGGTCAGTCTATTGTAGCCGAGTTGGTTAAATATGGCCAGGTTTCTGTTAGACACATGGTGGGAGAGTGCGGCATGAACGTACGGCATGGTGGACATGGCGGTACTCGGTGTGGGGTCAGTCTATTGTAGCCGAGTTGGTTAAATATGGCCAGGTATCTGTTAGACACATGGTGGGAGAGTGCGGCATGAACGTACGGCATGGTGGACATGGCGGTGTGAGGTGTGAGGTCAGTCTATTATAGCCGAGTTGGTTAAATATGGCCAGGTATCTGTTAGACACATGGTGGGAGAGTGCGGCATGAATATACGGCATGGTGGACATGGCGGTACTCGGTGTGGGGTCAGTCTATTGTAGCCGCGTTGGTTAAATATGGCCAGGTATCTGTTAGACACATGGCGGGAGAGTGCGGCATGAATATACGGCCTGGTGGACATGGCGGTGTGAGGTGTGGGGTCAGTCTATTGTAGCCGCGTTGGTTAAATATGGCCAGGTATCTGTTAGACACATGGTGGGAGAGTGCGGCATGAATATACGGCATGGTGGACATGGCGGTACTCGGTGTGGGGTCAGTCTATTGTAGCCGCGTTGGTTAAATATGGCCAGGTATCTGTTAGACACATGGCGGGAGAGTGCGGCATGAATATACGGCCTGGTGGACATGGCGGTGTGAGGTGTGGGGTCAGTCTATTGTAGCCGCGTTGGTTAAATATGGCCAGGTATCTGTTAGACACATGGTGGGAGAGTGCGGCATGAATATACGGCATGGTGGACATGGCGGTACTAGGTGTGGGGTCAGTCTATTGTAGCCGTGTTGGTTAAATATGGCCAGGTATCTGTTAGACACATGGTGGGAGAGTGCGGCATGAACGTACGGCATGGTGGTCATGGCGGTGTGAGGTGTGGGGTCAGTCTATTGTAGCCGTGTTGGTTAAATATGGCCAGGTATCTGTTAGACACATGGTGGGAGAGTGCGGCATGAACGTACGGCATGGTGGACATGGCGGTGTGAGGTGTGGGGTCAGTCTATTGTAGCCGTGTTGGTTAAATATGGCCAGGTGTCTGTTAGACACATGGTGGGAGAGTGCGGCATGAACGTACGGCATGGCGGACATGGCGGTACTAGGTGTGGGGTCAGTCTATTGTAGCCGTGTTGGATAAATATGGCCAGGTATCTGTGTTAGAGACATGGTGGGAGAGTGCGGCATGAACGTATGGCATGGTGGACATGCCGGTGTGAGGTGTGGGGTCAGTCTATTGTAGCCGAGTTGGTTAAATATGGCCAGGTATCGGGTGTGAGAGAGAGACTGGGGACCTACACATAAGCGTACGGCATGAACGTACGGCATGACCTACACACGGCATGAGCATACACTCACAGCCTGAATATCACTAGGAACTGTCTGAGACTGCAGATCCATACATGGCATGCGCGTACGACATGAGCATACGACATGAGCGTACGACATGAGCGTACGGCATGAGCGTACGGCATGAGCGTACTACATGAGCGTACGGCATGAGCGTACGACATGAGCGTACGACATGAGTGTACGACATGAGCGTACTACATGAGCATACGGCATGAGCGTACGACATGAGCATACGGCATGAGCGTACACTCACAGCCTCACCAAAGTAAGTCTAATTGAACAAATTGGACGTTAAATGACCCAAACATACATAAAAACAAACAATCACAGCCTCAATACTACTAGGACCTGTCTGAGGACTGACGCATGGCATGAGCGTACGGCGTGACCGTACGACATCCGTAAGGCCACACTACTACCACACCGTACACTCACAGCAACTAGTACACAGAACTAGCAACAAATGGGATGTTCACCATAGATGAAAGAGCATGGATTTACTTATTAGATTTGAAACCTCCTCCTCGCGAGTCAGCGATAATTGTATACTTTATAAAACAAGGGAACACACAATATATCAGGGATGTCAGTTGGGGTCAGAAAAAAAACAAGGAAATATTTCCCATGACAGTTCAGAGTTTAAACCTTATATGTATACACCAAAAACACCGGAAATGGATAAAAGTAATGTTATTATTACTAAACATATATGCTTCTATGAAGAGTCTGTGGGTAGGTAGAGTTGGGGATCGAGGCTTTTTAATGATATGAGTAATACAGTAGTTATATCTCTCTACTCTGTGTTTTTATATGCTCATTTTTCACAAGAAAAGGGATTTCACATTTCAGAAATGAAAACACGAATTTCCGCGGAAACAAGGAAAACTGACATCCCTGCTATATAATAATCGTACATGTAAATCCTAGTAATCAAATGTCAGACTATAGGTATATTATTCTGAAAGTAGGCTGGCAGACTTACCTATATACGTTATAAAACCAGGGAACATACAATATATGATAATCCTACTTGTAAATCCTTGAAATCATCAGACTATATTGGTACCGTATTCTAAGAGTAGGCTGGCAGACTCGCCTATATACAGACAAACTATTGGTATCTTATTCTAGTAGCAGGCAGGCACACTCACCTAGATACGTTTGCACTCCGGGCTCCTTGGAGTTGAACAGATACTGGATGGCTATTGACATGTCGAACAGTTTGGACTCAAACAGTCGTAACAACCACGACTGTTTGGGGGTCGGGGCGCGGCACCCGGAGCGGGTCCGGTCACGTGTGCGTCCGGGCCGTCCGGGTCCGTCCGGCTCGCTCACCTCCGAGATAGTCCGAACACGCTCCGGAGACGCGGGGCTCGGGATGTCGAGACGCAGGGCGGCGAGGGCGCGCGGGTCCAGACGGCAGGCGCCGGTCTCCGCCGCGCCCTGCCCGCAGTAACACTGTGCGGGCTGGGCGATCACGTCGTCGAGCTCGTCCCCGATCTCCTCTTCGCCCTCCATGGATGACGCGCCTGTGGTAATAGTAGCGTCCAGCGTCCGTTCGGCTTCGGGTTCGATGGTGTCCGCTGATTGGTCGAGGCGGTCGTCAGACGCTGTCTGGTCGAGGACGGCCTGCGCCGAGTGGCGTTTGGTCATGGGTCCTCCACATAACAGACCCGACGGGTCATCGTCACACGACCGGTTCAGACTGGCTTCGCTGGCCTGGACCGACAGCGAGAACTTGGAGTGGCGCTCAAGCGGGTTGGACATGCTGCGGTTGTGGCCAAACATCTTCTTGGTGGCGGAGCGGGCTGCGGAGTTGCGCACGCATTGTAAGCTCTCCTCGACGCTGCGCGCCTTGTAGTAACACGAGGAGCTGAGGGCATCAGGCACATCCTGACAGCTCTCGAAGTCCGCCACCAGCCCTGAATCCTGCGACCGGCTGCGCGCGCAGCCATGGATCCCAAGCTCCGACACCACGCTATGCGCGCGCAGCTTGTGGACCGGGACCGGACCCAGGACGTCAACCAGGTTCTCGGCCATGTCGCGGGTCATCCTGTCTGAGTGTATGAGTGTGCGTGATGGGGTTAGAGATCGCACACGGTCACAAGACACATAATAAACACACACGTAATAATCCTCCCCCCTGTCGTAGTCGTAACAATCACAGGCTCGTCTCCGGGTGTGGCGTCGTGGCGTAGTCCTTCGGTCGTGGTGTACGGTGTATACTGGTCCTCAGAGACTGCGGGTCGGGGATACACCTGAAGACAAACAGAGAGAGTGGAGGTGAGAGAGAGTTCTACACGTGCTCCGCGGGCTGCACCAGGACACTGACTGACTGACTGACTGACTGACTGACTGAGGGACTGAGTGGAGGACGGAGTACGACCGCCGCCTGTGTGAGGGGAGGGGAGGGGAGGGGAGGGGAGGGGAGGGGAGGGGAGGGAGGGGGGAGGGGGGAGGATCCCGTCTTTAACCTGCTCAGAGCGTCATCAATGACGACCACGGAAAATGTCACCACGCTGCCACACGCCGAGCCGCACCGCACGCCGCTTACACGCCGCACGGCGTACGCCGGAGTATGCCGCACACCAACCGGCACACGCCGCTGTACGCCGTACACGGGGTGGGGCACGCCGCACGTAAACAGGCGTACGCCTCTGTACGCCGGGTGCACGCCACTACGCCGCATGTGAAGAGGCGTACGCCGTACACGGGCCACTGTACGCCGCATGTGAACAGGCGTACGCCGTACACGGGCCGCTGTACGCCGCATGTGCACAGGCGTACGCCGTACACGGGCCGCTGTACGCCGCATGTGCACAGGCGTACGCCGCTGCAGGCCGGGCGGTGAGCAGGTGGGACAGGCGGCCTGCACGTCGTCATGGCAACACGACGGTGTGAGCGCTGACTGAGCTTCCCGGGACGCCGCAATGAGGGAGGGAGATGAACGGAGGCCGAGTGACGGGAGTAGTGTGAGTAGTAGGAGCAGAGCGGGCGGGGACCGGGTACAACCCACCCACATTCATGTCATAACGGAGGCCGAGTGACGGCAGTAGTAGGAGCAGAGCGGGCGGGGACCGGGTACAACCCACCCACATTCATGTCATAACGGAGGCCGCATGACGGCAGTAGTAGGAGCAGAGCGGGCGGGGACCGGGTACAACCCACCCACATTCATGTCATAACGGAGGCCGAGTGGCGGCAGTAGTAGGAGCAGAGCGGGCGGGGACAGGGTACAACCCACCCACATTCATGTCATAACGGAGGTGACGGCAGTAGTAGGAGCAGAGCGGGCGGGGACCGGGTACAACCCACCCACATTCATGTCATAACGGAGGCCGCGTGAAGGGAGTAATGTGAGTAGTAGGAGCAGAGCGGGCGGGGACCGGGTACAACCCACCCACATTCATGTCATAACGGAGGCCGCGTGAAGGGAGTAATGTGAGTAGTAGGAGCAGAGCGGGCGGGGACCGGGTACAATTCACCCACATTCATGTCATAACGGAGGCCGCGTGATGGGAGTAGTAGGAGCAGAGCGGGCGGGGACCGGGTACAACCCACCCACATTCATGTCATAACGGAGGCCGCATGACGGCAGTAGTAGGAGCAGAGCGGGCGGGGACAGGGTACAACCCACCCACATTCATGTCATAACGGAGGTGACGGCAGTAGTAGGAGCAGAGCGGGCGGGGACCGGGTACAACCCACCCACATTCATGTCATAACGGAGGTGACGGCAGTAGTAGGAGCAGAGCGGGCGGGGACCGGGTAGAACCCACCCACATTCATGTCATAACGGAGGCCGCGTGAAGGGAGTAATGTGAGTAGTAGGAGCAGAGCGGGCGGGGACCGGGTACAACCCACCCACATTCATGTCATAACGGAGGCCGCGTGAAGGGAGTAATGTGAGTAGTAGGAGCAGAGCGGGCGGGGACCGGGTACAATTCACCCACATTCATGTCATAACAGAGGCCGCGTGATAGGAGTAGTAGGAGCAGAGCGGGCGGGGACCGGGTACAACCCACCCACATTCATGTCATAATGGAGGTGACGGCAGTAGTAGGAGCAGAGCGGGCGGGGACCGGGTACAACCAACCCACATTCATGTCATAACGGAGGCCGCGTGAAGGGAGTAATGTGAGTAGTAGGAGCAGAGCGGGCGGGGACCGGGTACAACCCACCCACATTCATGTCATAACGGAGGCCGCGTGAAGGGAGTAATGTGAGTAGTAGGAGCAGAGCGGGCGGGGACCGGGTACAACCCACCCACATTCATGTCATAACGGAGGCCGCGTGAAGGGAGTAATGTGAGTAGTAGGAGCAGAGCGGGCGGGGACCGGGTACAATTCACCCACATTCATGTCATAACGGAGGCCGCGTGATGGGAGTAGTAGGAGCAGAGCGGGCGGGGACCGGGTACAACCCACCCACATTCATGTCATAACGGAGGCCGCATGACGGCAGTAGTAGGAGCAGAGCGGGCGGGGACAGGGTACAACCCACCCACATTCATGTCATAACGGAGGTGACGGCAGTAGTAGGAGCAGAGCGGGCGGGGACCGGGTACAACCCACCCACATTCATGTCATAACGGAGGCCGCGTGAAGGGAGTAATGTGAGTAGTAGGAGCAGAGCGGGCGGGGACCGGGTACAACCCACCCACATTCATGTCATAACGGAGGCCGCGTGAAGGGAGTAATGTGAGTAGTAGGAGCAGAGCGGGCGGGGACCGGGTACAATTCACCCACATTCATGTCATAACGGAGGCCGCGTGATAGGAGTAGTAGGAGCAGAGGGGGCGGGGACCGGGTACAACCCACCCACATTCATGTCATAACGGAGGTAATGGCAGTAGTAGGAGCAGAGCGGGCGGGAACCGGGTACAACCCACCCACATTCATGTCATAACGGAGGCCGCATGACGGCAGTAGTAGGAGCAGAGCGGGCGGGGACAGGGTACAACCCACCCACATTCATGTCATAACGGAGGTGACGGCAGTAGTAGGAGCAGAGCGGGCGGGGACCGGGTACAACCCACCCACATTCATGTCATAACGGAGGCCGCATGACGGCAGTAGTAGGAGCAGAGCGGGCGGGGACAGGGTACAACCCACCCACATTCATGTCATAACGGAGGTGACGGCAGTAGTAGGAGCAGAGCGGGCGGGGACCGGGTACAACCCACCCACATTCATGTCATAACGGAGGTGACGGCAGTAGTAGGAGCAGAGCGGGCGGGGACCGGGTACAACTCACCCACATTCATGTCATAATGGAGGTGACGGCAGTAGCGTGAGGACTAGGAGCATATCGCCCGTGGCATTATAAGTATAATATAGAGAAAACCTGTTTAGGGTCAGAGCTTGTATCCCATTGAGTTTGAATCGCGTAGTAATTCACAAGGTGAAGCCGTGTGAATGAAATAGCGATTCAACAAGACGAGATCGAGTGCTGACCGTAAACTTGAATAGGTTTCTGAATTGATCTCACCCTTCACATTGACTTATGGGCTAAGATTTGTGACATAATACCCCATTGGATACTTTTCCTAAATATCGCATGGGCGTTGGATACGAGTTCCCAATGTTAAGTCTATGTAGAAAAAATACCAGGGGTGAGATAAAGGTGACAAACCCATCAACATTCATATCACGACGGAGGCAGAGTGAGGATAAAACGTTTCTTTAGAATAATTTAGTGAAACGTGTTTTCTTTCTTCGGACGGCATCTCGTACTGCGTTTGTTTGGATAAAAATATTCCCCAAGATCGTAGAGCGAGTGGAATATTTTTATCCAAACAAACAAGGCACAAGCCATTTAACGATGTTTTTTTTGTGTTTTTTTTTCATTTGTTTTTTTTCATTTTCTCGTGTGTATTTGTGAATAAAAATTACCACGAAGCTAGACTTAATCAATGATTTCATTATCAATTTGTTAACCTATGGATATTTCCTAGTAAGTTATTTGCCTGTGGGAACCTACATAGAACAGAATGACTTGGTTCGAGATTGATATTCATGGACAAGTCACGAACTCAACTTGTTACTACACCGACCTCTCAGTCAGAACAGAGTGGAGACAGAGGTGGCGGCCAGTCTAAGTCAGTACAGAGTGGAGACAGAGGTGGCGGCCAATCTACTCAGACACATGCTGGCTTTAGTGCAGGTGCACTTAACATCAGTGGGTTCGTATACTGACAGAAGCCAACCTACGACCTGCACACCCATGAGAGACACACCCACATGAGACATACTCAGACCTAGACTTGCTCAAGTCTTTGATTATGAACATTCATTAAATGATATAAACACAATAAGAATAAAGATAATTATAGTATGTCTCCTTCTCTGATTGGCCCATGAATCAAAGACTTGTCCACTGTGAACTAAAACTCCTGTTCATGGCCCCAATCCGCTCCCTGTAACCCTATACTTCCTCATACCCCTCCCCCTCCCTTCTTCCAGTTCTCTGGCCACCTGTGTAGTCATGGCAATGAATTTCGCCTGCTCCAGACTGTGACCCGATTGAGATCAAAGTGAGAGGGTATCAATCTCCCAGCAGATATCCTGACCAGTAGCCAGGGTATCTGTATGGAGAGTGTTGGAAATACTGGAGCTAAACAGCGCCAGAAATCAAACACCATTACCGATTGTACCAGTCCCTGTATCCCAGCGAGGAGGGTAGCCATAGGATGCAGGGACTGGAGCCAGTCTACCAGTCCCTGTATCCCAGTGAGGAGGGTAGCCATAGGATGCAGGGACTGGAGCCAGTCTCCTGTATCCCAGCGAGGAGGGTAGCCATAGGATGCAGGGACTGGAGCCAGTCTCCTGTATCCCAGCGAGGAGGGTAGCCATAGGATGCAGGGACTGGATCCAGTCTCCTGTATCCCAGTGAGGAGGGTAGCCATAGGATGCAGGGACTGGAGCCAGTCCCTGTATCCCAGCGAGGAGGGTAGCCATAGGATGCAGGGACTGGAGCCAGTCTAACTGACCAGCGAGGCACCTGTGTTGACGTGTGACAGCTCCTATTTCAGAATCTCTCTAACAGGATATAATTGCTGGAGCCGACTAAATGATGGTGGAGTGAGATGATACTCTAAAAGATGATGGGCCAGCAATCAACCAATCTATCTCTTATGACCCAACTGAAATAGAATACAACCTTTGTCCTCTACACAACCTGTCATAGCGTATTCCACATATATCAAATTCATCAATTCTAAAACAAGAATGGCATAATCCCTGTAATATCCCATCAGTCAAGTCTAAAACACGAATACATTGTAGTATAATCTGGTGTTGGGCACCTCCACCTTAGTCTAGGAAATATTCAGACAAGATTCGCATACAGCTTCCCCGGATTTGCACACTTTTCGATGTTACAAAAAAAATCTTTGGCTAAATTTAAAGCCGAGGTGAAAATAAGTTTAGAAATTGAAAAGGTCGTTTTAATTCGTGGCTGAGACCAGACAATGACATAGAAAAGGGGCCAACCATTAAGTATACATGTACGTACTGGGGGGGGGGGGGTTAAAATTGTGGATATTTTATGCATGTTTTTTCTTTGCTCTATTGCGTACACGATTGAGAGTTGGGGGTTAAACTTTCCAGATATTTTTGGGAGATACTTTATGGATGGCTGCATGACTAGAAATACAGCCCCCAATTCCTGGCCCCCTTTTCCCGGATTTGTATGCGTAAATTTCAAATCCGTGTGTGATAAATCATCCCACATAATATGTCACGGCCGTGGCGTTGTATTGTCACTTTACCGGGGTGATCGTTAAGTATTTTTTTCTAATGGTATTTCTATGGCTAAACTTATACCAGGGGTCAGATAATATGTAATTGATAATATAACAACTGATATGTAATTGATAATATAACAAATATGTAATAGATAATAAGCATATAAGTGGATGATTTTCAGTAGAACCCCGCTCAAGCGGACACCCTTCGTTCCGGGCCAAACTGTGCGCTTACGCAGGGTGTCCGCTTACACGGGGTTAAATAAACATCTAACCGCTTACACGGGGTTAAATAAACATCTAATATAGGGAACCGTTCCGACCAAAAGTGTCCGTTAACACGGGGTGGCCGCTTACGCGGGGTGTCCGTTAGGCGGGGTTCTACTGTATATGCAAATGAACAATCCGTTCTAGACCTTGTGACTATGCCTCTAGCGTTCTAGTTGAATTCTTTTTAAGGTTCTGAAGCAGGCTATCGTAGCCCCGGGACTTGACACTCTGTTGACTGCAGGGTGAGGTTAACGGTTTCTGTGAACGGTGAACAGTGTCACTGCCCACGGCTGGACGTTAACTCCGCACACACCTTACACAAACCCTCACACAAACCCTCACACAAACCCTCACAAAATGTCGCCAATACAAGTGTTGCCGTTCAGCGCCGCCTAACGGCCCACTGTCTGGTAACGCGGCCGCTCGGACAAACACCGCGATTCCAGCGGTATTCATATAGAGACACACAGCAATCACACCTAAAGTGTGAACGATGGGTGTGATTGCAGCAGTGTTGTTTTTTGACAGATTAAATTATTGGAGCAAGCAAGGGTATTGTATCTGGGATGTCTGGGATGTCTGGGATGTATAAACTTTATAGTTGATAATTATCTTGGGTTCATCTTGGAAAAAGATAAGCATATTATAGCTAGGCCTGCCAATGTATTACTGTATATTCAGTTTTGGTGTCCCTGTGTTATCTAACCTATATCTATAGTATCATTGAAGTGATATACATGTATGATACATCAAATTGGAGCTGGAATACCATAGAATACGATGAAATCATTGGAATTTCTCTGAAAATGATATACACAGGCCTTATGAACGTATTACGCTCATATACTGAGTGATCCAAGGCTAAAGAATGCGTTGCCAGGGGTATGTTTGGCTGCAGGCATTGCGTAACCAACCAGATAAGGTGCGACACCGCCCTGTGGAAAAAGGCCTATTAAAGCCATTGTATCAACGAGTCTGGGCTGTCTAAACTTTATAGTTGATAACTGTTTGGGTTTTAATTTGGAGAAAGATAAGCACATGATAGCTAGGCCTGCCAATGTATTAATGTATATTCAATTTCGGTGATCCTATGTTATCTATGCTATATCTAAAGTATTATTGAGGCAATATGCATGTATGACATACCAGATTTGAGCTGTTATACCATAGAATACGATGAAATCATTATTATTTCTCTGGAAATAATGAAGACGGGTATTATGAACATATTATGCTCATACACTCAGTGTTCCAGTGCTGAAGAATAGGTTGCCAGGTGAATGTTTGGCTTCAGCTGTGGCGTAACTAAGCAGAGAAGGTGCGATAGCGGCCAGCGGAAAAAGGCATATAGACACCACAGTGGCTGGGGAGTCTCCACGTTTAGACCCTCACAACACGGCGGAGTTTTATTTATTTATTTATTTATCTTTTACATTTCTAATACAACTTGGACATATCCAGCTGAGATTCTCTCACTCTCTCACACCAGAGGACGCCACCGGTAGACCAGGTTCCAGGTTAGTTCCCGGGAGACCGCTAGAGGTCGTGTGTAAGTCACTGAGTACGCATGCGCTGTAGCTCTGGGCGTTCTATGGACGTCGCTGTGTGAATGGTGGACCGCCCACTTTCTCTGAAGTCCACCCCCCGTCCCCCTCCCTATACAGCTCACATCCTAATCGCGTCAATCCCACACTCGACTGACCTCAGTCCCGGTGTCCTATGCCCGCCCATTCACACATACACCCCTCCACCTAGACTTGCTCAAGTCTTTGATTATGAACATTCATTAAATGATTAAAGAAAATCGGAATACAATTCATTATAGCGTGTGTCCTTCTCTGACTGGCCCATGAATCAAAGACTTGTCCACTCTGACCAGAATCTCCTGTTTATGACCCCAAGCCACTCCCTGTAACCCTATACCTCCCTCTACCCCTCCCCCCTCCCCTCCTCCAGTTCCCTGGCCGCCTGTGTTGTCATAGCAATATATTTTGCCTACTCCTGACTATGTCTCGATTGAGATCAGAGTGAGAGGGTATCAATCTCCCAGCAGATATCCTGACCAGTAGCCAGACCTCTGCTTGGGGAGTGTGGTGCAAAATCGCGCCAGTCTACACGGCCGATTACGGGTGAGACCAGTCCCTGTGTCACTCAGAAGGGGTGGAGGGGTAGGATACAGCTACTGAGGCTAGTCTAACCTCCACCTACCCCACAAGTAGGTACCGTAAATAAATCTATAGCAATGTTGCGTTAATACCTTTATTATCCACCTAATACAAAGTGTCCATAGAAAACACATAGGGCGTTTGTATGGACATACCCGGCGCATACGGACATGTTGTATGCTCCGGGTGGCGCATACGGAAAAATAGTGCGTATGGAAAAATAGTGCATAGCTAAAACGAACTGATATTGACATGCCACTTGTCCAGAAAAGGTGGATAATAAATACAATATAGACTGGTTTCAGATACAAGCGGTTGTATGCTCCTCGGAGTTGACTCTCCGCAATATCCTCGCATACGCTCGGATATTACTACGCATCAACTCCTCGGAGCATACGGCCGCTTGTATCTGAAACCAGTCAATATTGTGTATGTATTCTTTTCCAGGGCAAATTGATTCAAATTGTATACTTTTTCGCAACATATATGCATTCACAGCTTGACAACTGTACTGGCAAAGCGTGCCGTATATGTCAGACTGGGCCGTCCACGTCGGACTGGGCCGTCCACGATATGCTTTTACCAGTGAGCCATATGATATTCGCAGGGATGCAAGTCGGGAATAAGGAAAAAGTCGGAAATATAAACCCCTTACGGTAACGGTTCTATTTCAGCTAGCTAGGGAATCCCCTTTTTGCTCAGCAGCAAAACAGTAGACTAGCCTCAGTCCCTCAGTACAGAAGATATTTTCGGGTTATTGGAGAAGTAAAAAATTATCTAAAATAACACTAAGATTTGAAATTGTGAGATTGTTGAATTTTTTACATGTAACACATGAAATCTGCAAATAAATAATACAAATCACCAAATAAATGAAATAAAAAAAAGTGTAAGGCTTAAACAACTCTATGCCGGCCAAAAAAAGGCCGGCGTTTGACGGAACCAGGTCGGTAGTGAGCACGGCAGTGGGAGCGTTTTACAGCCGCCAAATGGGGCCCTGTGGCCGGCAAAAGTTCCCGTGCATACCCGTCTATATTGCCGGCCCATAGTGCGGCCGACTGAGGCCCGAAGTCCGGCACTGCTTCCCGGGTACTCCCGTCTTTGTTGCCGGCCCGTGGTGCGGCCTTCAAGACGTCAAAAATGCGCTTAAACTCTAACTGCTTCCAGAAGGTATGAAAGTTCGGAATTCCGTCAATTGACGGAGAACTTGCATCCCTGTATTCGTCCTACACACTGTAAATAGGTCAGTAACTGTAGAACTGACAGACACGGGTGTCTAATAAACGTGTTTGGTGACTTTCATTCCTGGCTTCACATCAATGAAAATTGCCAGCCCGATTCAATTCCAATTATCTGAATAATAAATGTCTATCAAATAAAATTTAAAAAAAGAGATAATAAATACATGTTTATAATGTAAGTCTTTGCACGTCTAGGCGTCCACTTATCTGGATAATAAATGTTTAAAAAAAAGAAGATAAAAATTGAATTATTAAATAATATAAATAAATGTGCATGATTCGAGTCTTTGCACGTCTAGTCGTCCACTCTAGATGAATAATAAACGTTAATAACACGAGTCTTTGCACGTCTAGTCGTCCACTTTAGATGAATAATAAACCTTTATAATACGAGTCTTTGCACGTCTAGTCTTCCACTATAGATGAATTATAAACGCTTACAATACCGATCTGTGTAAGTCTAGTCGTTCCCTATAAGCGCCATTCAGTGAGGGTGGCTCCCCTGGCGGGCGGGCATTGTGCGGGCCGTCACGGCTGAGTGGTTTTCACGCTCGGGTTGGCACGAGACAATCGGGGATGTGGGTCAGAGGCTGGTCTACGCTTCACGTATGGGGCTGGGCGTGGTGGGAGTGAACCCATCTATTCTCAGCGCCCGGGAGCTATCTCTGTGTGGCCTCAGCTGTACCCGGTTCCCGGATGTCTCAGCCCCTTTGGCATCTCAGCCCCTTTGGCATCTTCCCTACGGCATCTCGGACCCCCTACAGCACCCCCCCCCCGCCCGCTTTCACAGCTTTCACGCCTCCATGCGCGAAAACGGTGAATGTCTTCCAATGTGATTACTTACCCAAAATACAGATTCACAGCTTTAATGTATTATATTATTTGTCTATTTTCCACAATAAAGAATCTTACAAAACAAAAGCATATCTTACAAAACATGTGTGATAACCCTATCCCAAACCGTAACCGTATCCCTAAACCTAACCCTAACCCTATCCCTATTCCTATCCCTATCCTATCTCTAACCCTATCCCAAACCCTTTCCCTAACATTAACCCTTTCCTTAACCCGCGAAAGCGGAAGTGCGAAACGTGGCCGCGAGGGGGCCGAGATGACCACACATAAAGGGGTCCGAGACGCCGATGGGGCCGAGACGTCCGTGTACCCTCTACACAGACCCGGACACAGACCTATCTAAATCGGGCATGACCTGGCAGACTATTGTCCGGTCTCAGTGGGCGGTCTCTCGTCGGGGCACTCAGGTCAAACTATACGTGGAGACCTGAAGGGCACAGTACGTGTCAGGTCAGACGACATGTGGAGACCTGAAGGGCACGGTACTGTGTCAGGTCAGACGACACGTGTAGACCTGAAGGGCACGGTACGTGTCAGGTCAGACGACACGTGGAGACATGAAGGGCACGGTACGTGTCAGGTCAGACGACACGTGTAGACATGAAGGGCACGGTACTGTGTCAGGTCAGACGACACGTGGAGACATGGAGGGCACGGTACGTGTCAGGTCAGACGACACGTGTAGACCTGAAGGGCACGGTACTGTGTCAGGTCAGACGACACGTGGAGACCTGAAGGGCACGGTACTGTGTCAGGTCAGACGACACATGGAGACCTAAAGGGCACGGTACGTGTCAGGTCAGACTACACGTGGAGACCTGAAGGGCACGGTACTGTGTCAGGTCAGACGACACGTGGAGACATGGAGGGCACGGTACTGTGTCAGGTCAGACGACACGTGTAGACATGAAGGGCACGGTACACATGTCAGGTCAGACGACACGTGTAGACATGAAGGGCACGGTACACATGTCAGGTCAGACTACACGTGTAGACCTGAAGGGCACGGTACACATGTCAGGTCAGACGACACGTGTAGACATGAAGGGCACGGTACACATGTCAGGTCAGACGACACGTGGAGACCTGAAGGGCACGGTACACATGTCAGGTCAGACGACACGTGTAGACATGAAGGGCACGGTACATGTCAGGTCAGACGACACGTTTAGACATGAAGGGCACGGTACGTGTCAGGTCAGACGACACGTGTAGACATGGAGGGCACGGTACACATGTCAGGTCAGACGACACGTGTAGACATGAAGGGCACGGTACACATGTCAGGTCAGACGACACGTGTAGACATGAAGGGCACGGTACACATGTCAGGTCAGACGACACGTGTAGACATGAAGGGCACGGTACACATGTCAGGTCAGACGACACGTGTAGACCTGAAGGGCACGGTACGTGTCAGGTCAGACGACACGTGTAGACCTGAAGGGCACGGTACACATGTCAGGTTAGACTAGCTCAAGTCTTTGATTAGGAACATTCATCAAATGATTAAACACAATCAGAAACATGTTCATTATGATATTTATTCTACCCCTAATAAAAAAACTCCATAGGCTTAACATTGGGTCACTGTATTCGGTCTGGAGTTCAGAAAAATGAAAAATCGCTCTAGTGGGATACACTTGACAAATGACGTCATTTGTTAATGTAGAAGTAATTTAGACGGGCAGGGTAGGATGAATTCTAAATCAAACTCGAGTTAGTCCTGTTATTGTTCATTGCACTCCTGCAAGATCGCGTATTACTGCTCTCGGCTTCACCTCGCGCAGTAATACGTGATCTAGCCATCGTGCGATAAACAACAACACAACTAACTCTTGTTTGGTTTCTCCATAGTATCCTTCTCTGACTGGCCCTGTATCAAGTGGGTGGAGGGGTAGGGGCGGTGCGGTGGAGGTAGGATACAGGGACTGAGGCCAGTCTAGGTACAGGGATGAAAGTCGGCACTGACGATAAAAATAGGAAATTAAAATGCTTACTAAAAAAAGACAACGTTATTTTGGAACAGATTGGCTATGAATAGATATATTGTTGGGGTAGTTTAACGTCCACTTTGTTCAATTAGACTTGCATAGATATATATTATAATACTGTCAGTGTTGCCAATGCATCTCAAATACCAGGAAATTGCCTGGAAACTTGCATCCCTACGAATAATAAACATTAAAAAAGAAACCAACAAGTTTCGGTCAAAGTCGTCGTTCTCCACCAGTTTGATGTGGAGTGATATGAACGAGGCGACTGCCGAGTGAAAATAACATAGCGTTACAAATTCAAACGAGTTGGTTGAAGATTTTGACCCCCCCCCCCCTTTTTTTTTGTTCGCACGTACTTTAAGGATGGCCCCATGGTGGTAATGTGGATAAATAAAACGTGTCGGTCCAGGGCAGGATGCAATCCGTACTGAGAGACCTTATAACAGAACCCGCGAAACAATACAGGTGTTGCCGTTCAACGCCACCTTACGGCCCAATGCCTAGATACGCGGCCACTCGGACAAACACTGCGAGTCCAGCGGTATTCATATAGAGACATACAGCAATCACACCTAAAGTGTGAACTGTGGGTGTGATTGGAGGAGTGTTGTTTTTTGGCAGATTAAATTGTTGGAACAAACAAGGGTATTGTACCAATGAGTATGGGCTGTCTCAACTTCGTAGTTGATAATTATCTTGGTATAAACATGGAAAAAGATAAGCATATAATAGCTAGGCCTGCCAATGTATTATTGTGTATTCAGTTTAGGTGTCCCTGTGTTATCTACGCTATATCTAAAGCATCATTAAGGTGATATACATGTATGATACATCAAATTGTAGCTGGAATACCATAGAATACAATGCAATCACTCTTATTTCCCTGGAAATAATGTACACAGGTATTATGAACGTATTACGCTCATACACTCAGTGGTCCCATGATAAAGTATACGTTTCTAGGTGAATGCTTGGCTTCAGCTGTGGCGTAACTAAGCAGACAAGGTGCGACACCGGCCTACGGAAAAAGGCCTATACCTCCCCCCCCCCCCCCCCCCCACGCCACTAAGCCGGCATGATGCCTGCCGCTCTCTATAAGCCGCTCCCCACGTCTTACTTCACAAACTCACCACCAGGGGGCTTATACGTCCAAATGCACAACGCAACTGAACCGTACACGGAAACTTTAAGGAGCGTAAACAAACGGAGTATGGAAGTTTATACGTGCAAACAAAATATATATAGACCAAGGCTGTGCTGCATCTTATCGTAAAACTGGATGAGTTTTAATCTTGGCCACCGTATTCCACGACTGAAGTTTGGCAAAGTGACTTCATGAGGCGAAGCCGAGTTAAGTCGGGAGCCAAAACTTCAGGAGTGGAATGCGGTGGCCAAGATTAAAACAAATCAGGTTTTGATTTTATCCTACCCTATCTCCTCGATTTTGGAATATTACGTGATAACAATGCTGTATGCCACTAGTGGCATATAAAACTCTGTATGCCAGTCAGCGTGGCATACGGAAACCCTATGTTAAGCCTATGGGATTTTATATTATAGGTAGGATAAAAGGCCACACCACAGCCTGCAGTATCTGTATCTCAGCAATCCCTATTTACCTATAACCGAAGACTCTATGGTTACACCACCCTAAGGGGGGTGGAATAACTAATGTTTACAACCCAAGGCTGACATTTACTACCCAAGGTTGACGTTTAGACCAATCAGATCGTCTCTTACAATATTCATATGAAAAGTGCAGTGGGGAGTAAACATAGAGTGTTAAGTTACTCGATAAGGTTGGATCTGGCTTCATGTTTGTAAGCAAATAATGCTATTTATCATTATTAAACTACATTTGGAGGTATAAAGGAATAGGGAAGCCAAGCCTTGGGGAGAGAAAGTCAAAGTTACTTAGTAAGACTCGGAAAAATAACTGCCAGCGGGCAGTAATTCTTCCAAGCCTTACGAGGGTGGTTGTGGCCCACTAGATTTTAAGTTAACTCGCGACTGTAGAACCGTCCCAAGGTGCTATAAATATTATGTAAGGAGGTCAGGGTGAAGGTCGGGGTTTGCTGCGAATGCAGTCATTGGCTACTGGGTTTACTCTATTCCTTATATGGCAGTGAGTGTAATGGGACAACTCCATGCAGTTACTGAGTAACTATTACTTTTTCTCACCGGAACATAGAGTTCCCACAAATGGACACACAAGGAATTTAAAAAAAAACCAAACCCCAAAGGATGACATTTGTAACGTGTCTACAACCCTTACTGAGGGTAGAGTGAGGGCGGAGAGTGATACTTGACGACGAGTCGCTCTCCACTCACATTCCTCACGGCTGTCCTGACTGCAGAGAGCAGCACAAACAGCCCGGCGTTGAGTTTTTAAACATCTATTTTTACTGATGTGTGTTGTCGGCCGCGGCTCAGTGTTCTGCAGGTGGAGACCTTTGACATGTTGGAGGACGCCTCAGCCTCATTACACGCCGCCTCAAATAACCAACCGTGTCTGCGGGCACTGCTCGACCGGCATGGCCTGGTAGGAGACTGCTCTACCTGCATGGCCTGGTACGGGACTGCTCGACCTGCATGGCCTGGTACCTGCATGGCCTGGTACGGGACTGCTCGACCGGCATGGCCTGGTACGAGACTGCTCTACCTACTTGGCCTGGTACGAGACTGCTCTACCTACTTGGCCTGGTACGAGACTGCTCTACCTGGATGGCCTGGTACAAGACTGCTCTACCTACATGGCCTGGTACGAGACTGCTCTACCTGCATGGCCTGGTATGAGACTGCTCTACCTGCATGGCCTGGTACAAGACTGCTCTACCTACATGGTCTGGTACGGGACTGCTCGACCTGCATGGCCTGGTACGGGACTGCTCTACCTGCATGGCCTGGTATGAGACTGCTCTACCTACATGGCCTGGTATGAGACTGCTCTACCTACATGGCCTGGTATGAGACTGCTCTACCTACATGGCCTGGTATGAGACCGCTCTACCTGCATGGCCTGGTACAAGACTGCTCTACCTGCATGGCCTGGTATGAGACTGCTCTACCTACATGCCCTGGTACAAGACTGCTCTACCTGCATGGCCTGGTAGGAGACTGCTCTACCTGCATGGCCTGGTACAAGACTGCTCTATCTACATGGTCTGGTACGGGACTGCTCGACCTGCATGGCCTGGTACGGGACTGCTCTACCTGCATGGCCTGGTATGAGACTGCTCTACCTACATGCCCTGGTACTAGACTGCTCGACCTGCATGGCCTGGTACCTGCATGGCCTGGTACGGGACTGCTCTACCTGCATGGCCTGGTATGAGACTGCTCTACCTACATGGCCTGGTATGAGACTGCTCTACCTACATGCCCTGGTACGAGACTGCTCGACCTGCATGGCCTGGTACCTGGATGGCCTGGTACAAGACTGCTCTACCTGCATGGCCTGGTAGGAGACTGCTCTACCTGCATGGCCTGGTAGGAGACTGCTCTACCTGCATGGCCTAGTATAAGACTGCTCTACCTGCTTCGCCTGGTACAAGACTGCTCTACCTACATGGCCTGGTACGGGACTGCTCGACCTGCATGGCCTGGTACAAGACTGCTCTACCTGCATGACCTGGTAGGAGACTGCTCGACCTGCATGGCCTGGTACAAGACTGCTCTACCTGCATTGCCTGGTAGGAGACTGCTCTACCTGCATGGCCTGGTATGAGACTGCTCTACCTGCATGGCCTGGTACGGTTTGTGTGTCTGCAGCCTGCTGAGACCTTTTTTTCAAATATTTTGATGTAGACTGTCTCCAGTCCCCGCACCCCGTGGTTACCCCTCCACCTACCCTACCCCTTCTTACTGGGATTTGATTCCTGGAGCTGTAAGAGGGAGGGCACATATTGTACTGAATTTAGTTTGAGAATTCATTAAATATTCATAATTAGAGACTTGAGCAAGTCTAGGGTTGGTGGTAGGGTTTCATTTTCGACTCCTACTAGTCACGGGAAGTCCCTGGGTGGGGGTACATCTGTACTTTTGGGATCTGCGACATTGCACACTTTTAAAGGAGGGCGTAAGAAGAAAACAAACCGTACAAAAACAGAATAAAAAAAACCTGGTGAAAACAGTGAATGAGGACAAGTGTTGGTGGTGAAGTGAGACAAGAAGCACAACACGCGACATGGTAACGTGTAAACATTCTGACAACCTGCGGGTTTCTGTAACGTGTAAACATTCTGACAACCTGCGGGTTTCTGTAACGTGTAAACATTCTGACAACCTGCGGGTTTCTGTAACGTGTAAACATTCTGACAGCCTGCGGGTTTCTGTAACGTGTAAACATTCTGACAACCTGCGGGTTTCTGTAACGTGTAAACATTCTGACAACCTGCGGGTTTCTGTAACGTGTAAACATTCTGACAACCTGCAGGATTCTGTAACGTGTAAACATTATGACAACCTGCGGGTTTCTGTAACGTGTAAACATTCTGACAACCTGCGGGTTTCTGTAACGTGTAAACATTCTGACAACCTGCGGGATTCTGTAACGTGTAAACATTCTGACAACCTGCGGGTTTCTGTAACGTGTAAACATTCTGACAACCTGCGGGTTTCTGTAACGTGTAAACATTCTGACAACATGTGGGTTTCTGTAATGTGTAAACATTCTGACAACCTGCGGGATTCTGTAACGTGTAAACATTCTGACAACCTGCGGGATTCTGTAACGTGTAAACATGCTGACAACCTGCGGGTTTCTGTAACGTGTAAACATTCTGACAACCTGCGGGATTCTGTAACGTGTAAACATTCTGACAACCTGCGGGTTTCTGTAACGTGGACAGTATTTACCAGCTCTACGCTGCACAGAATAAGGCACAAAACTATAGGGGACAGAGCCATTGTAAGTTCATGAAGCAGTCACTAGGTGGTTGGGGGACAGAACCTGTATTCTGGCTCTTTGTTCTTACGAACTTCACCTGCCTTTCAATGTTATACCATGGTTCCGTTGACTCTCTACACCCATCCCAGAGCAGGATGACATAATGATTAAACCCAGGACATGATGTTTTTCACATTGAACACTTTATGTACATATGTGAGCAAGGCTAGAGTTGTGACACTTCCCAATTATCACTCACTTCCCTTACACCTCCATTAGTGAAGAACACCTACTTAGAGGGCATCATGGCAGCGCCCATCGATCATAGGCTATATGCCGTATAGCTATACCTCTTCAGATGGGTAGGAGAAATCTCCCTTCTTCAATCAGTCAGGGATGTCAGACGGGGTCATGAAAAACAGGAAGAAACATTTTCCATGTGGAATTTACTGACTCAGAGAGACTGAGAAAACATGGATACACATCGTCATTGGCCATGGAACGGGGCTGGGGTTTGTGTGGGGAGGTTTGAACCACTGTTTATTGGTGTGAATGAGACTCAATTTTTTCCCTCTCTGTTTGACACAAGAAATAAAAAGAATCATGAACTGGTTATGAAAACAAGGATTTCCTTGCAAAATAGGAAATCTGCAATCTCTGAATTCAATCCGCAAAGATCCTCACTAATTTTAACAATATCTAAAAGGACTTTGAAACACTGTTTATTGTTGTGAATGAGGTCCAAATTATTCCCTCTCAGTTTCACACAAGAAATAAAAAGTATCATTAACTTAATATGAAAAAAAGGATTTCCTTGGAAAAAGAGGAAAACTGCAATCTTTGAATTCAATCCTCAAAGATCCTCACTAACTTTACAATATCTAAAAGGACATGAGCTTCTGACCTCTCTCTCCCCTCCCCCCCCCCCCCCCCCAACACACACACAGAGTTTTGTCCGAGGACCCGAATACAGAGATCTGAAGGGAGACAGGATTTCCGGGATAGTTTCAGTAGGTGCCAGTCCTGACATCACCGAGGTCCGTCTATAAATAGACTGTGCCGATATTGACACGGAGCTGAGCTCAGCCCGCAGTACGCCCGCGTGACGCTAGAGGGCGCGTGCACGCACAGCGTCCCTGGTGTCACGTGACTGTTGTTGTTGTTGTTACTAACTGCGTCTGTATCCTCGAGCCGGACGAGAGAGGGCTACTGTCCCGCGACCACATGACTTTATATATGACTGTACCGCGACCACAAGTATATATGACTGTACCCTGACCACAGATTTGTACCGAGTCTACAGATCTGAGTCTACGACTGTACCCTGACCACAGATTTGTACCGAGTCTACAGATCTGAGTCTACGACTGTACCCTGACCACAGATTTGTACCGAGTCTACAGATCTGAGTCTACGACTGTACCCTGACCACAGATTTGTACCGAGTCTACAGATCTGAGTCTACGACTGTACCCTGACCACAGATTTGTACCGAGTCTACAGATCTGAGTCTACGACTGTACCCTGACCGCAGATCTGAGTCTACGACTGTACCCTGACCACAGATCTGTACAGAGTCTACGGATCTGAGTCTACGACTGTACCCTGACCGCAGATCTGAGTCTACGACTGTACCCTGACCGCAGGACTGTACCGAGTCTACAGAGATCTGAGTCTGCGACTGTACCCTGACCGCAGATCTGTACCGAGTCTACGGATCTGAGTCTACGACTGTACCCTGACCGCAGGACTGTACCGAGTCTACGACTGTACCCTGACCGCAGATCTGTACCCCGATACAGTCACCATGTTATCATCCAGTCACCATCCACTTTAAAGTGTGGGTAGACTTCGCGGATTCTAACCACTTTAACGTGTCATTAGACTTGGCGGATTATTTCCACTTTAACGTGGGAGTCCTCACACTACACACAACTCACACCCCTCTGCCCGTCAGTTCTCCTGTATTATCGGGAGGCACTGGCGACCCTAGGGGGCGACACTGAACGATCCCAGCTGGCCGACCTGTTGTCTCTGAGGAGCCCCGCTCCCTGAGGTCAGAGAGATGTGAGATGTGGGGATCCACACAGTGACAACAGAGGGTTGTAACTGGAGACGGAGACACACACAGCGGTATGCGGGGAATGACGGTCTCGGGTTGGGTTGAGCGTAGACTTGCTCATGGTCAGCTAGGCATACCTCTAAGACCCTGAGACACTGGCACCTAGACTTGCTCAAGTCTTTAACTATGAGCATTCATTAAATGATTAAACACAAACAGAATAAATTACAATATGTATCCTTCTCTGACTGGCCCATGAATCAAAAACATGTCCACTATGAATGAAATCTCCTGTTTACGGCCCCAAGACACTCCCTGTAACCCTATACCTCCTCCTACCCCTTCCCTTCCTCCAGTTCTCTGGCCGCCTGTGTTGTCATAGCAATAAGTTTCGCCTGTTCCTGACGATGACCAGATTAAGACAAAAGTGATAGGTTATCAATCTCCCATCAGATATCCTGACCAGTAACCAGGATATCTGTATGGAGAGTGTTGGGAACACCGGTGCTAAACAGCGCCAGAAATCCAGCATCATTACCGATTGTACCAGTCCCTGTATCAAAACGAGGAGGGTAGTTATAGGATACAGGGACTGGAGCCAGTCAACCAGTCCCTGTATCCCATCGAGGATGGTAGCCATAGGATGCAGGGACTGGAGCCAGTCTAGGTTGAGCGAGGTGGGCGTGTCTCACACACCAGGGACCAAAGTCGGGTCTCACAGGAAAAACTCGCTCATAAAAAAAACAACAACAAAACAATTTATAACGTTCTTTTGGAGGAGAATGGATATGAGTGGATATATTCTAACAATGCAAGTGTTGTAGGTGTACTTGAAATGTAGGAAACTATGCATCCCTTGTCTGACACACCACCAAACAACATCAGTCATCACTGGGTCATGTGACCACAGAGCGGGTCATGTGGCCACAGAGCGGGTCATGTACCACAGACCAGGTCATGTGACCACAGAGCGGGGTCATGTGACCACAGCGCGGGTCATGTGACCACAGCGCGGGTCATGTGACCACAGAGCGGGTCATGTGACCACAGAGCGGGTCATGTGACCACAGAGCGGGTCATGGGACCACAGAGCGGGTCATGTGACCACAGAGAAGGGTCATGTGACCACAGAGAAGGGTCATGTGACCACAGAGAAGTGCATGTGACCACAGAGCAGGTCATGTGACCACAGAGCGGGTCATGTGACCACAGAGCGGGTCATGTGACCACAGAGACAGGGGGGGAGGAGGCTGTGACAGTGCCCACAGATGACATACAGAGTGGTGGGTACACGTGCACCTAGCCGTGCCATCAGTCAGTCACTGGCGGCGATTTTACACCTTGTTACATAGTCACAGACCGTACAAGACTTACTCAAGTCTGTTACATGGTCACAGACCGCACTAGACTTACTCAAGTCTGTTACAGGTTATTCAACAGGCCCCTGGTTAAAATGCGGTTTGTTTATTTGGGTAGTTCAACGTCCAATATGTTCTATTAGACTCACTTTGGGTTTGGCCGAATCTGAGTTGAATTTAGGTAGAAATCTCACCCCTAGACATTTACCGAGGTCAGAGTTCTTTTACTTCTCACACCACATAGACATGGTATGAGAAGGACTGGCCTTTGATATAGCATTAAATCTACAACTGGTGGGGATGAAGGAGAAAGGTGGCTGTACACCACACCACATAGACATGGTATGAAAAGGGTTGACCTTTGATATAGCACTCAATCTACCACTGCTGGGGATGATGGAGAAAGGTGGCTGTACACCACACCACATAGACATGATATGAGAAGGACTGGCCTTTGATAAAGCAGTAAATCTACCACTGTTGGGGGTGAAGGAGAAAGGTGGCTGTACACCACACCACATAGACATGGTATGCGAAGGACTGGTCTTTGATATAGCAGTAAGTCTACCACTGCTGGAGATGAAGGAGAAAGGTGGCTGTACACCACACCACATAGACATGGTATGAGAAGGACTGGCCTTTGATATAGCAGTAAATCTACCACTGCTGGGGATGAAGGAGAAAGGTGGCTGTACACCACACCACATAGGCATGGTATGAGAAGGACTGGTCTTTGATATAGCAGTGAATCTACCACTGGTGGGAATGAAGGAGAAAGGTGGCTGCAAACCACATCTCATAGACATGGTATGAGAAGGATTGGCCTTTGATTTAGCAGTAAATCTACCACTGCTGGAGATGAAGGAGAAAGGTGGCTGTACACCACACCACATAGACATGGTATGAGAAGGATTGGCCTTTGATATAGCAGTAAATCTACCACTGGTGGGGGTGAAGGAGAAAGGTGGCTGTACACCACACCACACAGACATGGTATGAGAAGGACTGGCCTTTGATATAGCAGTAAGTCGACCACTGCTGGGGATGAAGGAGAAGAGTGGCTGCAGTGTGACTCGAACCCACAAAGTCTGACGACTTTGGGATTACGAGCCCATTGCTCTTTAGCACGCTGGTGGTTTTAGTTGTGTGGTGCAGGGAGGTGTGTGTTTGTTGTGTTTGGGGTACAGACGGGGCCGGGTAGGTCCTGGTCAGTTGTTATCTGTACTCTATCTGCCCGCGCCACCCTCTGACCAGCAGTAAACTGTTTACCCTCCCACAGGGGGCGGCACCAGTCTCACAGAGTATCAAACTCAGTCTCCACTCGGTCTACAGTCTCCAGTGTCCGAGTCTCGCACCAGACTCAGGCCATGTGTGACAGTCTTCACATACTACTAGATATACACATACACATGTGTGATAGTCTCCACATACTACTAGATATACAAATACACACGTGTGTATCCTGTGTGTACATGTGGGCTTAGGGAGATTTATCTATTTACTTTTATTTGTATAAAATGAGTGTACATGTGTGTATATGGTACGGGGGCCTCCTGCATTTTCAGCTATTCTACATGAATTTCTGGCCTCAACTAAGAGCTAAAACTGACTGGTTTTTTTTAATTTTTATTTTACAGCCATCTTTTGATCCCCCTTCCCCCAATAAGTGTGTCTGAAACTTGTCAGGTTTAATCCTAAGAGGGATCCTTGAGAGGTTAGAAAGGTCAAGGCCAAGCTCGGTGGCCAAGTGGTAGGGGTGTTCGCCTGAGCATGGGAGGTCGTGGGTTCAAACCCCGGTAGGGTCATACCAAAGACTTACACAAAAATGGTACCCACTGCCCATTCGGCTAACACCCGCCATTAGAATGAGGAGTAGGGGTCTAGGGCCCGAGTGGAAGAACGGCTACATAGCAGAATTCGGTGATTGTGTTGTAACACAATATCCCCTTAAAAATTGCTAAAAAAAATTAAAAATGCTGGAGTTCTGTAAAACGCTGCCGCGTGTGTGAACGCTGAGACGATGACGACACGGTTCTCCAGGTCTCGTGACGTCACCAACACACTGCTGGTTCCTGGTGAGGGGCGTTATCAGGGCCTTACTTTCGGCCGACACCAGAATCCGAACCATTGACGCATTGACCACTCACAGCGCCCACGTGACCAGTGACGTCACTCATTATCAGATATAGACCAAGGATGCCAGCGAGGTCTGTAAAAAACCCGGAGAATATCTAAATCCTCATTACATCCACTCCTCATCTCTGATATGATGAAGACTTATTTACCTACTATATCTAAAAAACTACGATTCCGGTATAATCCGCTTGGGGTGTCTCCCGCACATAGAGACAAAGTGAACCCGATCTAGGCATGGAGACTGAGGGGCCACGAGAGTGAGATTCTCGTGCAGTACCTAACTGAATCCTGCTACTCTTTTTTGTGTTTCTCCACATAGATTTACTTCAATCCTTAGGATTTGTTTTTCGCCATACTGAAAACATAATTTAGAACTGTAGTTTTCCGATCTCCTTGCCCTGAGATCACCCTCTGTTACTAAATTCCGCTGGTAGTCGGTAAAATCGGTGTCACATGAAATGATGGTTGGTAAATAATTGATGGTTTCAGGTATTAAAAGTAGGGCGGGCCACTAAGCCCTCAACAACCCTCACCCTCTCAAATACAACGCAAGGAAGTCGCTACTACAATAGAAAAACCAGAAAACATGGGGCTGGACAGCTATAGGCAGGTCTATATCAACATGGGGCTGGACAGAGTGCGCTATAGGCAGGTCTATATCAACATGGGACTGGACAGAGTGCGCTATAGGCAGGTCTATATCAACATGGGGCTGGTGAGTGCACGCTATAGGCAGGTCTATATCAACATGGGGCTGGACAGAGTGCGCTATAGGCAGGTCTGTATCCACCTGGGGCTGGACAGTGTGTGCTATAGGCAGGTCTATATCAACATGGGACTGGACAGAGTGCGCTATAGGCAGGTCTGTATCAACATGGGGCTAGACAGCTATAGGCAGGTCTGTATCAATGTAGGGCTGGACAGTGCTCGCTATAGGCAGGTCTATATCAACATGGGGCTGGACAGTGCACGCTATAGGCAGGTCTGTATCAACATGGGGCTGGACAGTGCATGCTATAGGCAGGTCTATATCAACATGGGGCTGGACAGAGTGCGCTATAGGCAGGTCTATATCAACATGGGGCTGGACAGTGTTCGCTATAGGCAGGTCTGTATCAACGTGGGGCTGGACAGAGTGCGCTATAGGCAGGTCTATATCAACGTGGGGCTGGTGAGTGCACGCTATAGGCAGGTCTATATCAACGTGGGGCTGGTGAGTGCACGCTATAGGCAGGCCTATATCAACATGGGGCTGGACAGTGCACGCTATAGGCAGGTCTGTATCAACATGGGGCTGGACAGAGTGCGCTATAGGCAGGTCTATATCAACATGGGGCTGGACAGTGCTCGCTATAGGCAGGTCTATATCAACATGGGGCTGGACAGAGTGCGCTATAGGCAGGTCTATATCAACATGGGGCTGGACAGTGTTCGCTATAGGCAGGTCTGTATCAATGTGGGGCTGGACAGAGTGCGCTATAGGCAGGTCTATATCAACGTGGGGCTGGTGAGTGCACGCTAAAGGCAGGTCTATATCAACGTGGGGCTGGTGAGTGCACGCTATAGGCAGGTCTATATCAACATGGGGCTGGACAGTGTGCGCTATAGGCAGGTCTGTATCAACATGGGGCTGGACAGAGTGCGCTATAGGCAGGTCTGTATCAACATGGGGCTGGACAGAGTGCGCTATAGGCAGGTCTATATCAACATGGGGCTGGACAGTGTGCGCTATAGGCAGGTCTGTATCAACATGGGGCTGGACAGAGTGCGCTATAGGCAGGTCTGTATCAACACGAGTCGACATAAGGCTGGAGTACTCACAGAGGAAACGACGCCCACTGACACACTCTCAATGAGGGTCGCCGTCACCGCTCTACTCACCACCTACTTGTTTTATGCTGGTAAGTCTTCTTTGTTTATTTGTTTGATCTAATGATTTAATGTCAAGTCAATCATTACAGGTACTTTTCAGACTTCCTCAAGGTTCTTATATACCACAAGGGTATCACAGTCGGGACTTTAAAATCGGGAGAAATTAAAAACTTAACATCATTTAAAACATTATTTTGGAACAGAATGGCTATGAATTGACATATTCTAGTGTTGCTGGTGTATATGAAACGCCGCAATTCCGTCAATTGGTCGGAAAAACCTCCGTAACCGAGGCAGCGTAAGTAGCCCTCACTAATATATTTTCAACGTCTTGTCTTTTATCACTTGCCCCACTTACCGTGGAATTATGGTTGTAGGAGTGTCTGAACCTGGCTCTGAAACGAGTTGCTCTCAGAGTCTATAAATAAACCATCGACCAGAACCAGGGTTCTGTGTGTGTGTGGGGGGGGGGGGGGGGGTGTGTGGGTGTGTGTGTGGGGGGGGGGGTGTGTGTGTGTGTGTGCAGGGAGGTGCGAAGAGGAATGTCGATGACATAACCCTGCTGTCTAGTGCCAGACGTCGCACCGCCTCACCACACCTCACCTCACCACACCTAATCTACAACATCTCACCTCACCATCCACACCTCACCGCCCACACACCCCCTTCTTCACCTCACATCTCTACACTCAGTGGTGAACTCTTGTAGCGTGACGACTGACTGACCACCGCCCACACACACCCTTCTTCACCTCACATCTCTACACTCAGTGGTAAACTCTTGTAGCGTGACGACTGACTGACCACCGCCCACACACCCCCTTCTCCACCTCACATCTCTACACTCAGTGGGAAACTCTTGTAGCGTGACGACTGACTGACCACCGCCCACACACCCCCTTCTCCACCTCACATCTCTACACTCAGTGGTAAACTCTTGTAGCGTGACGACTGACTGACCACCGCCCACACACCCCCTTCTCCACCTCACATCTCTACACTCAGTGGTAAACTCTTGTAGCGTGACGACTGACTGACCACCGCCCACACACCCCCTTCTTCACCTCACATCTCTACACTCAGTGGTAAACTCTTGTAGCGTGACGACTGACTGACCACCGCCCACACACACCCTTCTTCACCTCACATCTCTACACTCAGTGGTAAACTCTTGTAGCGTGACGACTGACTGACCACCGCCCACACACCCCCTTCTTCACCTCACATCTCTACACTCAGTGGTAAACTCTTGTAGCGTAACGACTGACTGACCACCGCCCACACACCCCCTTCTTCACTTCACATCTCTACACTCAGTGGTAAACTCTTGTAGCGTAACGACTGACTGACCACAGCCCACACACCCCCTTCTCCACCTCACATCTCTACACTCAGTGGTAAACTCTTGTAGCGTAACGACTGACTGACCACCGCCCACACACCCCCTTCTCCACCTCACATCTCTACACTCAGTGGTAAACTCTTGTAGCGTAACGACTGACTGACCACCGCCCACACACCCCCTTCTTCACCTCACATCTCTACACTCAGTGGTAAACTCTTGTAGCGTAACGACTGACTGACCACAGCCCACACACCCCCTTCTCCACCTCACATCTCTACACTCAGTGGGAAACTCTTGTAGCGTGACGACTGACTGACCACCGCCCACACACCCCCTTCTTCACCTCCTCACAGCAGCGAGTGGCGACACTGGTCAACAAGCGGCATGTGTTATTGACGCGGTGGAGGCGCGGCTGTGTGGATCTCAGGGATACACTCCGGCGGTGAGGTGTGCTGGGTGTGTGGTAGACTGGCTCCAGTCCCTGCATCCTATGGCTACCCTCCTCGCTGGGATACAGGGATAATGGCTCCAGTCCCTGCATCCTATGGCTACCCTCCTCGCTGGGATACAGGGATACTGGCTCCAGTCCCTGCATCCTGTGGCTACCCTCCTCGCTGGGATACTGGCTCCAGTCCCTGCATACAATGGCTACCCTCCTCGCTGGGATACTGGCTCCAGTCCCTGCACCCTATGGCTACCCTCCTCGCTGGGATACAGGCTCCAGTCCTTGCATCCTATGGCTACCCTCCTCGCTGGGATACAGGTTTGATTCATGGGCCAGTCAGAGAAGGATACATACTATAATGAACTTTATTCTGATTGTGATTAACCATCTAATGAATGTTCATATTCAAAGACTTGAGCAGGTCTAGCCGTGTGGTAGCTGTGTGGTAGCCGTGAGGTGGCCTTGCCGTGGCTGGGCGGTTCGATATGTGGGTTAATGGGTGTGGGTGTTGGAGTATCGAGTTCCTCACCACCACGCCCCCTCACTCCGACACACCGCCTGGACACGCCCCCTCACTCCGACACACCGCCTGGACACGCCCCCTCACTCCGACACACTGCCTGGACACGCCCCCTCACTCCGACACACCGCCTGGACACGCCCCCTCACTCCGACACACCGCCTGGACACGCCCCCTCACTCCGACACACCGCCTGGACACGCCCCCTCACTCCGACACACTGCCTGGACACGCCCCCTCACTCCGACACACCGCCTGGACACGCCCCCTCACTCCGACACACCGCCTGGACACGCCCCCTCACTCCGACACGCCCCCTGGACACGCCCCCTCACTCCGACACACCGCCTGGAACGCCCCCTCACTCCGACACACCGCCTGGACACGCCCCCTCACTCCGACACAACGCCTGGACACTGGTCACTCCCGCCCCCCCCCCCCCTTCACAACGTCAAGGTCACACAGGTCACCGACCAGGGTCACCGACCAGGGTCAAGGTCAGACGTGAGTACATGAGTCACGTTCCCAACAAGTCACACGAAAGGTGGGCTCCTTGGTAAAGTAGAATTAATGAAATGGATGTAGAGGGAGCGGTGGTGTGTACAGCTTGTGTGTTCTCGAAGAAATCGGGGCCCGATTTACGGAAATCGGCGCCCCGATTTCCTCGAAGGAGTTCCCAAACAGAATTAATGAAATTAACAGAATCAATCAAAATGAAAAAGGCAACTGAACGCCGAAACGTTGTGAATACCGCTGTATCCTGATAAAGCATATATTGTCAACGCTGACTTGGGAAGTTGAGTTGTATTTGTTCTACACTTCACTACAAAGGCATCATCCGGCAAGGGGAGGATAATGCCTTAGCATTTGCTGGATATTTGTGAAATTGTTTTTAAAAGGGAAATATTTCATCAATAAATGTGAGATTTGCACGGAATGTAGGTCTAATAGCATGATTATGATATATAATTCATGCTCTATCCTCAGAACAGCACACTATTTACACAGACATTCTGTACACTGAACGGGATCTTAGAGCGTGCTTACACGCGCTATAGACATTGTCTATAGGTTAGAGTGGTCACATACAGACTCCCAGCGTACTGCAAAAATAACTATCCCTTCACTATCTGTGTGGCATTCACTGTATTGGGAAAGGAGCAGGGTGCCAGTGTCTCAGGGTCTGAGAGGCGTGCCCAGCTGACCATGACCAATCATTCAAGACAGAAATACCTCATTGACCCACTGGTGCTTGATATATTTAGTCCGAGTCATTCTGAATTTGTGGTAGACAAATGCAGTAAAATGACAGTAATTTCCTACCTTTGCATTAGTTCTAAATAATAGAACAGCCAGTGTTTGTAAAATCCATGTCTGTGCCTAACTGGCGGGAAAAATGGCGGATTCAAATGCGCATCTATGTTCCCACACATGGAATTACCAGGAACAAGTTCATCCAATATGGCCGACATAAGGTACATGTAGTGAAATGTGGTCAAATGAGTTGTACAAAAAGGCTCCAAAAAGCGACAAAAGAAACAAAAGAGTACTTTTTATCATCAGAAAGGACTTATTATACATCTCTGAAGGTGAGGGTGCATAAACAGGCACTGACACTGACCGGATTACTCAGAACCAGGGAAGTGCTTTTCTGTACTATGGGAATAAGGTATATATACTCTCTGACTGTCCGCAGGCAGTCAAAGATTCTCGGACTAGATATATTTGGATCCTCGACTCAGGCGGTTGTAGATATGGCAAGTTGACTGAGTGCAAATGGGTCACAGAAAACTATCCACAGACTGAATGTAGCCCAAACCTTTTAATTGTCATTCTTTCATAATTGCGCGCTCATTCATCAATGATGAACACTGTATCTGCTGCTCGCTGTTATTGAAGGCGACTCGGTATACGCCTGGTGCGAGCTGACTTGGGGGTGATAATTACTGGTAATGATGTCAACACGAGTGTCAGAACTAGACTTTATAAATACCAGCCACCTCCGGGCGTGTTGTTCAAGGCCAGTCATGCGTGAGTTCCTAATTCTCCCGTATCCTGATAACTTTAAAGTGTGAATGGTGGTAAGTGAGGGCACACACAGAGACTTGCCCATGTCTCTGAATGTGTACATTTATTTTTAATTAAATTACTCAGTGATGTGTTGAATATGTACATTTATTAAGTAATTAAATTACTCCGTGATATGTTGAATATGTACATTTATTAAGTAATTAAATTACTCAGTGATATGTTGAATAAGTACATTTATTAAGTAATTAATTAGTAACAGAATACTGCGTGTGACTCAGCAATCCCACCTCACTACACTCACTGACACTTTACACACAGTGGACCCCCCCCCCCCTGCCTCATTCACACCTCCCTCACACACAGTGGACCCCCCCCCCCCCTGCCTCATTCACACCTCTCTCACACACAGTGACCCCCCCCCCCCCCCGCGCCTCATTCACACCTCCCTCACACACACTGCTCCACTCCCCTCCCCCCCCCCCCCGCTCCTCACACCTGTAGACGTGCGCGCCCAGTACCAGCGCAGCACGTTGCCATGACGACCTCAGTACACAGGTAGGAGGCAGAGTGAGGCCTGGTACAGCCGTGTCTCTGTGAGGAGGGGGGTTTCCCAGCCGTGTCACTCTGTGTGTAAAGGGGTATTCCCAGGTGTGTCTGTGTGTATAGGGGTATTCCCAGGTGTGTATAGGGGTATTCCCAGCCGTGTGTCTGTGTGTATAGGGGTATTCCAAGGTGTGTCTGTGTATATAGGGGTATTCCCAGCCGTGTGTCTGTGTGTATAGGGGTATTCCCAGGTGTGTATAGGGGTATTCCCAGCCCACTATGTATCTGTATGTATAGGGGTATTCCCAGGTGTGTATAGGGGTATTCCCAGGTGTGTATAGTGGTATACCCAGGTGTGTATAGGGGTATACCCAGGTGTCTCTGTCTGTGTGTATAGGGGTATTCCCAGGTGTCTCTGTCTGTGTGTATAGGGGTATTCCCAGGTGTGTATAGGGGTATTCCCAGGTGTGTATAGGGGTATTCCCAGGTGTGTATAGGGGTATACCCAGGTATGTATAGGGGTATTCCCAGGTGTGTATCTGTGTGTATAGGGGTATTCCAAGGTGTCTCTGTCTGTGTGTATAGGGGTATTCCCAGGTGTGTATAGGGGTATACCCAGGTGTGTATAGGGGTATACCCAGGTGTCTCTGTCTGTGTGTATAGGGGTATTCCCAGGTGTCTCTGTCTGTGTGTATAGGGGTATTCCAAGGTGTGTATAGGGGTATTCCCAGGTGTGTATAGGGGTATTCCCAGCCCACTATGTATCTGTGTGTATAAAGGAGTATTCCCAGCTGTGTCTCTGTGAGGCAGTTCGGTGGGGGGGGGGGGGGGGGGTCGCCTGTCCTGCAGACTTGGTGCTGCTTGGTGGCGGGTGACGGATTAGTGGTAGTAACCCCCCTCCACCTCCATCTCACACTCACTCACTTCTTCCTCACAGCCGCCCCTCTCCGAGCACCTTGCCCGTGAGTCAGAGCGTGTGTTTGGAGAGTGCGGGGCGACCAGGTGAGTCTGGGTCCAGACACCCCCCCCCCCCCCCCGCCCGGCCCCGTGTCTGGAGGTGACTCACGCGCCGTCTATGCGCCTCCTCCGCCCGTCAGTCTGCCTCGCCGCGCGGGGGGGGGGGGGGGGCGCTTAGCTCATACACGGGCCGGGGGGGAGACTGGCTCCAGTCCCTGCATCATTTACCTACCTCCAACCTCACCCCTCCTCACCGTGATACAGGCTCCAGTCCCTGCATCCTATGGCTATCTCCTACCTCACCCCTCCTCACCGTGATACAGGCTCCAGTCCCTGCATCCTATGCCTACCCCTCCACCTACCTCACCCCTCCTCACAGTGATACTGACTCCAGTCCCTGCATCCTATGCCTACCTCCTACCTCCCCCCCCTCCTCACAGTGATACTGGCTCCAGTCCCTGCATCCTATGCCTACCTCCTACCTCCCCCCCCCTCCTCACAGTGATACTGGCTCCAGTCCCTGCATCCTATGCCTACCTCCTACCTCCCCCCCTCCTCACAGTGATACTGGCTCCAGTCCCTGCATCCTATGCCTACCTCCTACCTCCCCCCCTCCTCACAGTGATACTGGCTCCAGTCCCTGCATCCTATGCCTACCTCCTACCTCCCCCCCTCCTCACAGTGATACTGGCTCCAGTCCCTGCATTCTATGCCTACCTCCTACCTCCCCCCTCCTCGCCGTGATACTGGCTCCAGTCCCTGCATCCTATGTCTACCTCCTACCTCACTCCTCCTCACCGTGATACTGGCTCCAGTCCCTGCATCCTATGCCTACCTCCTACCTCACCCCTCCTCGCAGGGTTACAGGTTTGATCACGAGGCCTGTCAGGCGTGAGGGAAGTCTGCATGTTGCAGAGTTTATTTTTATTTCTGAATGAGGCCCATCATCTGAAGGAGAACTCTCCCCCAAAGCAAATCTCCCCTCGTGATCTAAAGGACAGCTCACCCTGAAACCAAGTCAGACTCCCTGAGACAAACTTAACGAGAAGAGTGTGACACAAACTAGGACCAGGATCACTAAAGTATTTCATCCATGTGAATAGGTATAATCAACTACCTGAAATCCATGTCAAGCGAGTGTCGTCAAGTGGTTCTCTTCCCCACAAGCAAACACTGTCTCAAAGTGGACTAATAACTTAACGAAAGGTTTCTCAAAGATTAAAAAAAAATTAAAAAAGTTTCTCAAAGATTCACCTTTGGTTTTCCAACCATCTTATGGCGACATTTAACATCAAGGTAACACACAGGGAAATAAACATAAAAAGAGATAAAACATGATGAATAACATTAAAGTTGAGGCTGCCCTCCAGATGGTATGGTATGACTGACAGGTTTATACGTGATCGCTATAATTAATAAAACACTACTGACACCAGTCACTCACTGCCCTACACGAATCACAGTCCTTCACTCTGCCATCGACCTCCTCACTCCCATCTGCTGATCCACTTCTGTGGCGACGCCCAAGTGCCGCTGTTGTCATAGCAACTGGGGATCTGGTGTAGCCTCAGAGTGATCATCCTCGTATGTGGAGTGGGCGGGGCTTGTGGTGTGGTGGGGGGTGTGTGTGTTGTGGGGGGGGGGGGGGGGTGTGTGTTGGGGGCGGGGCATGTGTTGTGGTGGGGGGTGTTGGGGGCGGGGCATGTGAAGTGGGCAGGGCATGTGATGTGGGCGGGGCATGTGTTGTGGGCGGGGCATGTGTTGTGGGCGGGGCATGTGTTGTGGTGGGGGCATGTGATGTGGGCGGGGCGTGTGTTGTGAGCAGGGCGTGTGTTGTGAGCAGGGCGTGTGTTGTGGGCGGGGGCATTGTGGGCGGGGCATGTGTTGTGGGCGGGGCATGTGTTGTGGGCGGGGCATGTGTTGTGGGCAGGGCGTGTGTTTTGGACGGGGCATGCGTTGTGGACGGGGCATGTGTTGTGGGCGGGGCGTGTGTTGTGGGGGGGGGGGGGTCTTGTGATGTTGACGGGGCATATGTTGTGGGCAGGGCGTGTGTTGTGGGCAGGGCATGTGTTGTGGGTGGGGCGTGTGTTTTGGACGGGGCATGTGTTGTGGGCGGGGGTGTTTGTTGTGAGCGGTGTGTGTGTTGTGAGCAGGGCATGTGTTGTGGGCGGGGGCGTGTGTTGTGGACGGGGCATGTGTTGTGGGCGGGGCGTGTGGTGTGGGCGGGGCGTGTAGTATAGGCAGGGTGTGTCTTCTAGCCCCGGGTTCGGGAAGAGATTGCAATCTACTATAGACGTCACTAGCCTCACTCAAGTCTCTCCTGACACTCGTTAAGAAACGGGGCCGCCTTATCACACATGTGTTACAGTGTAGTCCCGGGCCCCGCTGAGGAGGGGTGGAGGAGGTGGAGGAGGTGGAGGAGGTGGTGGGGCTCAGGACTCGTGTCAGTCGAGATGGCCACCATCAAGAGAGGAACCACTCCTGGTTTCCATTTCCTTCAATGTGGCTCTCACGAGACAATCCTGAATTCCTATTGGAGTGATCTTGGGCGATACGCTGGCTTACTTTCTGGGGTGTGTGGGGGTTTGACAACACTAAACATGAGGTAAGGAATGTGTGTCAAGACGACGCCCGCCGCCCCCCATCACCCTCACACCCACACACAGGGCCCTCACAGCGGGCTGAATGAAACCTCCCCCGCCTGTCACTGAACCCTGTGAGGGTCCCACGGGTCAGCTGTACGGGCCGTGTGACTGTAGGCAGGGTGACACACCGACACAGGGTGACAGGCGACACAACAGATAGCTTACTTATATATATATATATATATATATATATATATATATATATATATATATATATATATATATACACAACAGAACCGCCCCCGCCTGTCACTGAACCCTGTGAGGGTCCCACGGTCAGCTGTACGGGCCGTGTGACTGTAGGCAGGGTGACACACCGACACAGGGTGACAGGCGACACAACAGATAGCTTACTTTTATATATAATATATATATACACAACAGAACCGCCCCCGCCTGTCACTGAACCCTGTGAGGGTCGCACGGGTCAGCTGTACGGGCCGTGTGACTGTAGGCAGGGTGACACACCGACACAGGGTGACAGGCGACACAACAGATAGCTTACTTTTATATATATATATATATATACACAACAGAACCTCCCCCGCCTGTCACTGAACCCTGTGAGGGTCCCACGGTCAGCCGTACGGGCCGTGTGACTGTAGGCATGGTGACACACCGACACAGGGTGACAGGCGACACAACAGATAGCTTACTTTTATATATAATATATATATACACAACAGAACCGCCCCCGCCTGTCACTGAACCCTGTGAGGGTCGCACGGGTCAGCTGTACGGGCCGTGTGACTGTAGGCAGGGTGACACACTGACACAGGGTGACAGGCGACACAACAGATAGCTTACTTTTATATATAATATATATATACACAACAGAACCGCCCCCGCCTGTCACTGAACCCTGTGAGGGTCGCACGGGTCAGCTGTACGGCCGTGTGACTGTAGGCAGGGTGACACACCGACACAGGGTGACAGGCGACTTACTTATATATATACAACAGACCCTTCCCCGCCGGTGACAACCCTGTGAATGTCCGACGGGTTAACCGTACGGGCAGTTTGAATGTAGGCAGGGTGACAGGCTACACAACGATGCAGGGTGACAGGGTAGTCAACGACAACACCCTCATACAGACCTCCCCGCAGTCACACGGCCGGGTGTGTGTGAGGGCGGCAGGGAGGGCGATACAACACTCATACAGACCTCCCCGCAGACACACGGCAGGGCGTGTGTGAGGGCGGCAGGGCGATACAACACTCATACAGACCTCCCCGCAGACACACGGCCGGGCGTGTGTGAGGGCGGCAGGCAGGGCGATACAACACTCATACACACTCCCCCGCAGACACATGGCCGGGCGTGTATGAGGGCGATACAACACTCACACAGACCTCCCCGCAGTCACACGGCCGGGCGTGTGTGAGGGCGGCAGGATGATACAACACTCATACAGACCTCCCCGCAGACACACGGCCGGGCGTGTGTGAGGGCGGCAGTGAGGGCGATACAACACTCATACACACCTCCCCGCAGTCACACAGCCGGGCGGGTGTGAGGGCGATACAACACTCACACAGACCTCCCCGCAGACACACGGCCGGGCGGGTGTGTGTGCCGCAGTAGGCAGGGTGACAGACAACATAATGACAACACACTCAGATACAAACTGTCCGGGTGGTTGTTTCATCGCTTACCTGAGTGGGGATTTCTATCCGTGGTTCACACGCTGCTGGTGGTGGGTAAAATCCAGGCTGTGTGGTGTGTGTAGTATGTGTGTGGAGTGTGTGTGGTGTACTGGCGGCAGTACGGCTGTATACATGTGTGTATCAGACCCGTACGCCCCTCTGTCTGCCCGCCTGCCCGCCTGCCCTACTCCCCTCACCTCCCTCTCATTCTCACTCAGTGATGCCTCGCACGCCGTACTCTCCACACACACACACGCGTACACACACACACGTTAACAGGGACCCTACATCTGCTGGGAGAGTGGAGTGCTGGTTGGCGGCGTGCGCTCACGGGTCGTCTATTCTGACGCCGGGTACAGACCGTTATGGGGCGCCGTGACGCATAAAACCACAAAATACGCAGAAAAAAAAACCACGGTAAAGAAATACCCTCAATGGTTGGCGTTACTCCGCGGAGAGGAGACTGGGGCACGTTTAATAATCTAGGCGCATACATGAAGACCCTTTTCTGTGCCTCGTACAAGGGTTATCGTTTAATAGTATTTAAGTCTGTTCGCTAAGACAGTATTAGTCGACCATAAGGTCGTCCATAAGTGTTGAATAAAGTTGACCCACATCGTCCCTGTGTCTCTATGGCATACAGAAATGGGTCCACATATAAGATCCTCGATTATGAAATGGGCTCCTGGTATCATGAACAGATTGATGCTTTACCGTTACTCCGCAGAGAGGGAGACTGGTATGAGAACTGATTGATGCTTTACCGTTACTCTACGGAGACTGGTATGAGAACAGATTGATGTTTTTACCGTTACTCCGTCGAGAGGGAGACTGGTATGAGAAAAGATTGATGCTTTACCGTTACTTCGCGGAGACTGGTATGAGAACAGATTAATGTTTTACCGTTACTCCGCTGAGAGGGAGACTGGTATCGTTAACAGATCAATGTTTTACCGTTACTCCGCTGAGAGGGAGGCTGGTATGAGAACTGATTGATGCTTTACCGTTACTCTGTGGAGAGGGAGACTGATATGAGAACTGATTGATGCTTTACCGTTACTCAGTGGAGAGGGAGACTGGTATGAGAACAGATTGATGCTTTACCGTTACTCTGCGGAGAGGGAGACTGGTATGAGAACAGAATGATGTTTTTACCGTTACTCCGTGGAGAGGGAGACTGGTATGGTTAACAGATTGATGTTTTTACCGTTACTCCATGGAGAGGGAGACTGGTATCATGAACAGATTGATGCTTTACCGTTACTCCGTGGAGAGGGAGACTGGTATTGTTAACAGATTGATGATTAACCGTTACTTCGTGGAAAGTAGTTCTAATATCACAGCGGCTCAGCCCGCACACTGACAGCACGTAAACAGCTTGTCATAGTGTTAATATAGTAGGAGTACGGCTCACCATAGCGGCTCACCCTGCACACTTAGCACACGTAAACAGCTTGTCATGTGTCTGTACTATAACGGCTCACCATAGCGGCTCCTGCACAGTGAGCGCTGACAGCACTTAAACAGCTTGTCATAGTGTCTGTACTATAACGGCTCACCATAGCGGCTCCTGCTCAGTGAGCGCTGACAGCACTTAAACGGCTTGTCATAGTGTCTGTACTATAACGGCTCACCATAGCGGCTCCTGCACAGTGAGCGCTGACAGCACTTAAACGGCTTGTCATAGTGTCTGTATTATAGCGGCTCACCATAGCGGCTCCTGCACAGTGAGCGCTGACAGCACTTAAACGGCTTGTCATAGTGTCTGTATTATAGCGGCTCACCATAGCGGCTCCTGCACAGTGAGCGCTGACAGCACTTAAACGGCTTGTCATAGTGTCTGTATTATAGCGGCTCACCATAGCGGCTCCTGCACAGTGAGCGCTGACAGCACTTAAACGGCTTGTCATAGTGTCTGTACTATAACGGCTCACCATAGCGGCTCCTGCACAGTGAGCGCTGACAGCACTTAAACGGCTTGTCATAGTGTCTGTATTATAGTGGCTCACCCTTCACACTGAGCGCTGACAGCACTTAAACGGCTTGTCATAGTGTCTGTATTATAGCGGCTCACCCTTCACACTGAGCGCTGACAGCTGGCTGGACCACGCCTCTTTGTCAAACACCTCCATCAATAATTAACCCCTTTAGAGCGCACCCTCCGCCTGGCGCCGTCTTCAATGAGACGGTTTAATTCACTGTCGTGGTGTGTAGAGGTCTGGGCTTCACCCGGCGTACAGCGTAGACGGTTTAATTCACTGTCGTGGTGTGTAGAAGTTTGAGCTTCACCCGGCGTACAGCGTAGACGGTTTAATTCACTGTCGTGGTGTGTAGAGGTCTGAGCTTCACCCGGCGTACAGCGTAGACGGTTTAATTCACTGTCGTGGTGTGTAGGGGTCTGAGCTTCACCCGGCGTACAGCGTAGATGGTTTAATTCACTGTCGTGGTGTGTAGAGGTCTGAGCTTCACCCGGGTACAGCGTAGACGGTTTAATTCACTGTCGTGGTGTGTAGAAGTTTGAGCTTCACCCGGCGTACAGCGTAGACGGTTTAATTCACTGTCGTGGTGTGTAGAGGTCTGAGCTTCACCCGGTGTACAGCGTAGACGGTTTAATTCACTGTAGTGGTGTGTCGAGGTCTGAGCTTCACCTGGTGTACAGCGTAGACGGTTAATTCACTGTCGTGGTGTGTCAAGGTCTGGGCTTCACCCGGTGTACAGCATAGATGGTTTAATTCACTGTCGTGGTGAGGTCTGAGCTTCACCCAGCGTACGGCGTAGACGGTTAATTCACTGTCGTGGTGTGTTGAGGTCTGAGCTTCACCCGGCGTACAGCATAGACGGTTTAATTCACTGTTGTGGTGTGTAGAGGTCTGAGCTTCACCCGGGTACGGCGTAGACGGTTAATTCACTGTCGTGGTGTGTAGAGGTCTGGGCTTCACCCGGTGTAGAGCGTAGACGGTTTAATTCACTGTCGTGGTGTGTAGGGGTCTGAGCTTCACCCGGCGTACAGCGTAGACGGTTTAATTCACTGTCGTGGTGTGTAGAGGTCTGGGCTTCACCCGGCGTACAGCGTAGACGGTTTAATTCACTGTCGTGGTGTGTAGAGGTCTGGGCTTCACCCGGGTACGGCGTAGACAGTTAATTCACTGTCGTGGTGTGTCGAGGTCTGAGCTTCACCCGGCGTACGGCGTAGACGGTTAATTCACTGTCGTGGTGTGTAGAGGTCTGAGCTTCACCCGGCGTACGGCATATAGGGCATGAGCGTATAGCATATAGGGCATATAGGGGCATGAGACACATAGCAACATGTGGCGTACGGCATATAGGGGCGTGCAGCATATAGCAGCATGTGGCGTACGGCATATAGGTCAAGAGCGTATAGCAGCATGTGGCGTACAGCATATAGGGCATGAGCGTATGGCAGCATACAGTGGTGTACAATGTATAGAGGCATACAGCGTATAGCGGCGTATAGCGGAGTATGGTGTGGCGTACGGCGCATAGCGGCGTACGCCGGGCTATTTATGGCATCAGCAGCACCAGCAGAGCACCTCGTGACGACCACCACCAGCTCAGACACCAGCTCAGAGACCAGCTCGCTGGGCGGCAGCGCACTAACCCGGTCACCAGCCACAGACGCCGGCCGTGACGTCACGCCGCCCGCCGTCCCTTATTCGGCAAACTCCGGCGAGACTCGGCGAACTCCGGCGGACTCGGCAATCTTCGGAGAGACTCGGCAAACTCCGATTGAGTATTTCTCTCCCATATTCCATGAGCGTTGAGTACAAGTTCGCAATATTAAGATCTATAGAAAAACTTAAAAGAATACCAGGGGTGAGATGAAAGTGCAACCACTCGGGACAACATCGGCCGTGGTTTAAATTGCTCCGTAGACAGTCTTCAGTCCCTGCATCCTATGCCTACCCCTCCTCCTACCACACCCCTCCTCACAGTGATACAGGTTCCAGTCCCTGCATCCTATGGCTACCCCTCGACCTACCTCACCCCTCCTCACAGTGATACAGGCGCCAGTCCCTGCATCCTATGGCTACCCCTCCACCTACCTCACCCCTCCTCACAGTGATACTGGCTCCAGTCCCTGCATCCTATGGCTACCCCTCCACCTACCTCACCCCTCCTCACAGTGATACAGGCTTCAGTCCCTGCATCCTATGGCTACCTCCTACCTCACCCCTCCTCACAGTGATACAGACTCCAGTCCCTGAATCCTATGCCTACCCCTCGACCTACCTCACCCCTCCTCACCGTGATACAGGCTCCAGTCCCTGCATCCTATGGCTACCCCTCCACCTACCTCACCCCTCCTCACAGTGATACAGACTCCAGTCCCTGAATCCTATGCCTACCCCTCGACCTACCTCACCCCTCCTCACCGTGATACAGGCTCCAGTCCCTGCATCCTATGGCTACCCCTCCACCTACCTCACCCCTCCTCACAGTGATACAGGCTCCAGTCCATCTACCCCTCCACCTACCTCACCCTCCTCACAGGGATACAGGCTTCAGTCCCTGCATCCTATGGCTACCCCTCCACCTACCTCACCCCTCCTCACAGTGATACTGGCTCCAGTCCCTGCATCCTATGGCTACCCTCCACCTACCTCACCCCTCCTCACAGTGATACAGGCTCCAGTCCATCTACCCCTCCACCTACCTCACCCTCCTCACAGGGATACAGGCTTCAGTCCCTGCATCCTATGGCTACCCCTCCACCTACCTCACCCCTCCTCACAGGGATACAGGCTCCAGTCCATGTACCCCTCCACCTACCTCACCCCTCCTCACAGTGATACAGGCTTCAGTCCCTGCATCCTATGGCTACCCCTCCACCTACCTCACCCCTCCTCACAGTGATACCTGGGCCAGTCAGGCAGGATACATAGTATAATGAACTTTATTCTGATTCTCTTCAAACATTTAATGACTGTTCCTAATCAAAGACTTGAGCAGGTCAAGTCTCTCCGCTCTGATCTGTCTCCTGTAGCTCATGTTCTGTGAGCACCAACAACTCCACGTGAAGACCCGACGTAGAGAACCCCCGCACGTACTCCGCGTGATCATCACTGTTTAGGCCACTAAAAAACAAACTTGTTTCTCATCACCAAGCCATGAAAAATATGACGAGGGCGCTTTTTTATTTTTTTCATATTTTTTTTTGCTATATCAAAGATGGCAGACATATAGTAAAACCCCGCATAAGCGGACACCCTCAGATCCCGGGCCAAAGTGGCTGCTTATGCGGGGTGTCTGCATACGTGGGGTTTCCAGATTTTTACTGGCTATACATCTAATGCAACCCTCAGGAGCTTTAATTTGATACTAAAGACACATACTTTTCATAATTTCTATCAAGGTTCATCTATTTAAAAAAAAAAAAAAAAAAATTATTATTATTCTTTTTCTGATGCGCGCGGTGATGAGAAACAAGTTTGTTTTTTTTGAGTGGCCTTATCTGGCCCTGTTTATCTGCAGATTAAGCGTTATCACTGAGAGAAGGAGAGCGTACATCTCTGATCTCAGGTAGATTCTACCTCTCTAATCTCTGAGAACACTATCAGGCTGCCTGATGAACCTAGTTTACACGAAACCTTGATAATTAACCCTCCTAGGGTGTCGAGAAACTCTGAAAGGTAATAAACGTGTTGACATTGTCGCTAAGTGAGTGACGTGTTATGACACCTATGACATCATAACTGTGATCGCCCATGGTTACGACAACATTGGCAGTTTAAGATAGCAGGAAAACCAGAGGTGAATCTTTGAGAAACCTTTTTTCTTTGAGAAACCTTTCGTTAAGTTATTAGTCCACTTTAAGACTATGTTTGCTTGTGGGGAAGAGAACCACTTCACGACACTCGCTTGACGTGGATTTCAGGTAGTTGATTATAACGGAATATCTTGACACCTGATATCGCAGGTGACTCACTCTTCTAGCAGATCTTTCGTCTTACTTGGAGAGTGCTAGACTGTGGTAGGAGAGTGTAGTACTCTCGAGGCTCCTTAATCGTGTAAATATTTCCTTTAAAGTTGTTTTATTTTTTCATAATGAGCCCAGGGATTTAGACTTTACTATCAATTAACTGAGCTAATCATGTATTGTAGTGAGTATTTACAGTTTAGAAGCAACCAGGTACTTTGCTTTGAGATATTTGTATCGAGCCCTTTGGCTAAAAGTGATCGGACCAGACCAACCTCGAAGTCGGAGACAGAGGTGGCGGCCAATCTAGAGGTGGAGGGGAACAATAAGGTCCACAATCCAAACTCCACTCGGGCCCTCCACCACCTCACACCACACACCACACCCCCACACCCCCACACCACACACCACACACACCACACACACACCACACCCCCACACACACACCACACACCACACCACACACCCACCACACACACACCACCACACCACACACCACACCCCCACCCACACACCACACACCACACACCACACACACACCTCACACCACACACACACCACACACACCACACACACACCACACCCACACCTCACACCCACCACCACACCACACCCCCACCCACACACCACACACCACACACACCACACACACACCACACCCCCACCCACACACCACACCCCACACACCACCTCACACCACACACACCACACACCCACCACCACCAACCACAACCACCACACACCACACCCCCACCCACACACCACACACCACACACACCACACACCCACCACCACCACACACCACACACCACACCCCCACCCACACACCACACACACCACACACACACCACACACCACACCACACACACCCACACACCACACCCCCACCCACACACCACACACCACACACACCACACCCCCACCCACACACCACACACCACACCCCCACCCCCACCCACACACAACCACCAAACACAACCACCTGGTCCGTCAACTGGGATCCAAACTCCAGTTCTGATCCCCGTTTTAATCACGTCGGGTTAAATAACACCCCGCGACTGAGTTACAAGTGTAGGGTGTGTGTTTTAAATTACACGATCATTACCTGCGAGTGAGCGGACCGTGAAATCGGCGACCCTGTAATGAGGGGTTTGGATCTGTGTAGGAGGCTGGTGTAACACGGAGCGGTTTAGATCTGTGTAGGAGGCTGGTGTAACGTGGAGCGGTTTAGATCTGTGTAGGAGGGTGGTGTAACGTGGAGCGGTTTAGATCTGTGTGTAGGAGGCTGGTGTATCACGGAGCGGTTTAGATCTGTGTGTAGGAGGGTGGTGTAACGTGGAGCGGTTTAGATCTGTGTGTAGGAGGGTGGTGTAACATGGAGCGGCTTAGATCTGTGTAGGAGGCTGGTGTAACGTGGAGCGGTTTAGATCTGTGTAGGAGGGTGGTGTATCACGGAGCGGTTTAGATCTGTGTAGGAGGCTGGTGTAACGTGGAGCGGTTTAGATCTGTGTGTAGGAGGGTGGTGTAATGTGGAGCGGTTTAGATCTGTGTGAGGCTGGTGTAACGTGGAGCGGTTTAGATCTGTGTGTAGGAGGCTGGTGTATCATGGAGCGGTGTAGATCTGTGTAGGAGGCTGGTGTATCACGGAGCGGTTTAGATCTGTGTGTAGGAGGGTGGTGTAACACGGAGCGGTTTAGATCTGTGTAGGAGGGTGGTGTAACGTGGAGCGGTTTAGATCTGTGTAGGAGGCTGGTGTAACGTGGAGCGGTTTAGATCTGTGTAGGAGGCTGGTGTAACGTGGAGCGGTTTAGATCTGTGTAGGAGGGTGGTGTAACGTGGAGCGGTTTAGATCTGTGTAGGAGGGTGGTGTAACGTGGAGCGGTTTAGATCTGTGTAGGAGGGTGGTGTAACGTGGAGCGGTTTAGATCTGTGTAGGAGGGTGGTGTAACGTGGAGCGGTTTAGATCTGTGTAGGAGGGTGGTGCAACGTGGAGCGGTTTAGATCTGTGTGTAGGAGGGTGGTGTAATGTGGAGCGGTTTAGATCTGTGTAGGAGGGTGGTGTAACGTGGAGCGGTTTAGATCTGTGTAGGAGGGTGGTGTAACGTGGAGCGGTTTAGATCTGTGTGTAGGAGGCTGGTGTACCATGGAGCGGTTTAGATCTGTGTGTGTAGGAGGGTGGTGTAACATGGAGCGGTTTAGATCTGTGTGTGGGAGGGTGGTGTAACATGGAGCGGTTTAGATCTGTGTGTAGGAAGGTGGTGTAACGTGGAGCGGTTTAGATCTGTGTGGGAGGGTGGTGTATCACGGAGTGGTTTAGATCTGTGTGTAGGAGGCTGGTGTAACGTGGAGCGGTTTAGATCTGTGTGTAGGAGGGTGGTGTAACGTGGAGCGGTTTAGATCTGTGTGTAGGAGGGTGGTGTAACGTGGGGCGGTTTAGATCTGTGTGTAGGAGGGTGGTGTAACGTGGAGCGGCTTAGTTCAGTGGGTAGGAGGGTGGTGTAACGTGGAGCGGTTTAGATCTGTGTGTAGGAGGGTGGTGTAACGTGGAGCGGTTTAGATCTGTGTGTAGGAAGGTGGTGTAACGTGGAGCGGTTTAGATCTGTGTGGGAGGGTGGTGTATCACGGAGCGGTTTAGATCTGTGTGTAGGAGGGTGGTGTAACGTGGAGCGGTTTAGATCTGTGTGTAGGAGGGTGGTGTAACGTGGAGCGGTTTAGATCTGTGTGTAGGAGGGTGGTGTAACGTGGAGCGGTTTAGATCTGTGTGTAGGAGGGTGGTGTAACGTGGAGCGGCTTAGATCTGTGTGTAGGAGGGTGGTGTAACGTGGGGCGGTTTAGATCTGTGTGTAGGAGGGTGGTGTAACGTGGAGCGGCTTAGATCTGTGTAGGAGGCTGGTGTAACGTGGAGCGGTTTAGATCTGTGTGTAGGAGGGTGGTGTAACGTGGAGCGGTTTAGATCTGTGTAGGAGGGTGGTGTAACGTGGAGCGGTTTAGATCTGTGTGTAGGAGGGTGGTGTATCACGGAGCGGTTTAGATCTGTGTGTAGGAGGGTGGTGTAACGTGGAGCGGTTTAGATCTGTGTGTAGGAGGGTGGTGTAACATGGAGCGGCTTAGATCTGTGTGTAGGAGGGTGGCGTAACGTGGAGCGGTTTAGATCTGTGTGTAGGAGGGTGGTGTAACGTGGAGCGGTTTAGATCTGTGTGTAGGAGGCTGGTGTAACGTGGAGCGGTTTAGATCTGTGTGTGAGGGTGGTGTAAAGTGGAGCGGTTTAGATCTGTGTAGGAGGGTGGTGTAACGTGGAGTGGTTTAGATCTGTGTGTAGGGGGCTGGTGTAATGTGGAGCGGTTGAGATCTGTGTGTGTGAGGGTGGTGTAACGTGGAGCGGTTTAGATCTGTGTGTAGGAGGCTGGTGTAACGTGGAGCGGTTTAGATCTGTGTAGGAGGGTGGTGTAACGTGGCGCGGTTTAGATCTGTGTAGGAGGGTGGTGTAACGTGGAGCGGTTTAGATCTGTGTGTAGGAGGGTGGTGTAACGTGGAGCGGTTTAGATCTGTGTGTAGGAGGGTGGTGTAACGTGGAGCGGTTTAGATCTGTGTGTAGGAGGCTGGTGTAACGTGGAGCGGTTTAGATCTGTGTGTAGGAGGGTGGTGTAACGTGGGGCGGTTTAGATCTGTGAGGGTGGTGTAACGTGGGGCGGTTTAGATCTGTGTGTAGGAGGGTGGTGTAACGTGGAGCGGTTTAGATCTGTGTGTAGGAGGGTGGTGTAACGTGGAGCGGTTTAGATCTGTGTGTAGGAGGGTGGTGTAACGTGGGGCGGTTTAGATCTGTGTAGGAGGCTGGTGTATCACGGAGCGGTTTAGATCTGTGTGTAGGAGGCTGGTGTAACGTGGAGCGGTTTAGATCTGTGTAGGAGGCTGGTGTATCACGGAGCGGTTTAGATTTGTGTGTAGGAGGGTGGTGTAACGTGGAGCGGCTTAGATCTGTGTAGGAGGCTGGTGTATCATGGAGCGGTTTAGATCTGTGTGTAGGAGGGTGGTGTAACGTGGAGCGGTTTAGATCTGTGTGTGTGAGGGTGGTGTAACGTGGAGCGGTTTAGATCTGTGTGTGTAGGGGGGTGGTGTAACGTGGAGCGGTTTAGATCTGTGTAGGAGGGTGGTGTACCGTGGAGCGGTTTAGATCTGTGTGTAGGAGGGTGGTGTATCACGGAGCGGTTTAGATCTGTGTGTAGGAGGGTGGTGTAACGTGGAGCGGCTTAGATCTGTGTGTAGGAGGGTGGTGTAACGTGGAGCGGTTTAGATCTGTGTGTAGGAGGGTGGTGTAACGTGGAGCGGTTTAGATCTGTGTGTGTGAGGGTGGTGTAACGTGGAGCGGTTTAGATCTGTGTAGGAGGCTGGTGTAACACGGAGCGGTTTAGATCTGTGTGTGTGAGGGTGGTGTAACGTGGAGCGGTTTAGATCTGTGTAGGAGGGTGGTGTAACACGGAGCGGTTTAGATCTGTGTGGGAGGGTGGTGTAACGTGGGGCGGTTTAGATCTGTGTAGGAGGCTGGCGTAACGTGGGGCGGTTTAGATCTGTGTAGGAGGCTGGTGTATCACGGAGCGGTTTAGATCTGTGTGTGTGAGGGTGGTGTAACGTGGAGCGGTTTAGATCTGTGTGTAGGAGGGTGGTGTAACGTGGAGCGGTTTAGATCTGTGTGTAGGAAGGTGGTGTAACGTGGAGCGGTTTAGATCTGTGTGGGAGGGTGGTGTATCACGGAGTGGTTTAGATCTGTGTGTAGGAGGCTGGTGTAACGTGGAGCGGTTTAGATCTGTGTGTAGGAGGGTGGTGTAACGTGGAGCGGTTTAGATCTGTGTGTAGGAGGGTGGTGTAACGTGGAGCGGCTTAGATCTGTGTGTAGGAGGGTGGTGTAACGTGGAGCGGTTTAGATCTGTGTGTAGGAAGGTGGTGTAACGTGGAGCGGTTTAGATCTGTGTGTAGGAGGGTGGTGTATCACGGAGTGGTTTAGATCTGTGTAGGAGGGTGGTGTAACGTGGAGCGGTTTAGATCTGTGTGTAGGAGGGTGGTGTAACGTGGAGCGGTTTAGATCTGTGTGTAGGAGGCTGGTGGAACGTGGAGCGGTTTAGATCTGTGTAGGAGGCTGGTGTAACGTGGAGCGGTGATTTAACACGTGGAGATGTACGTACAGATAAGATACTCTACATAAATCTCACTATTCCAAGCTGAGATAATCTGGTAGAAAGTCCACATGGCAGCAGGGATTACTGAGTGAGGTTAGAGGAAAGGTCTGGATCCAGGCTTTGATCAAGAACGGCCAATCAGTGGAAATTAAGTGGGCTTTTTTTAAATTTAGTTTTTTAACAATCGGCTTTGCTTCGTTTTGCCAAATAAAGAGATTTAAAGAAGGCAGGGATGTCAGTTGGGGATAAATTTTAAAAAAAAACCAGTGTCAATAGATTTCAAAGCAGAGAATAATTTAACTCGATCTAAGGAATGAGGCTCAATTGAAATTATAATGATGAAGGCACAAAAAAGACCAAACACCCACTTCGACACTGCCCCCCCCCCAAAAAAAAAAAACCCCAAAGAAACCCCAAATCCAGAAGACGGTCTGACCACACGCGGGGTTTTCTCATTGAGACATTGGCTTCATGTGACGAACGAGTAGAGAGAATCAATTCACCAGGACACGCCCACCCTGAACTGAACCTGTCTCCATTGTGCTGTATTCACAAACACTTTGCTTTCACACCTTCTCACACCCTCCTCCTCACACCCGTGTTTTCACACCCATGTTTTCAGACCCGTGTTTTCACATCTGGCGCTCCAGGCTTATTAGTGCGGGGACACGCCGGCAGAGGGCACCACACGGGGGCACATTGTGAGGGACGCTGTCTAGGCCTGGTGTAGGCCGTTTAGAGCCTAGTGACCGCCTGACCTGACAGCCTCCAACCGTCACACCCACTCACATACAACACTCACATACAACACTCACGTACACCCCTCACACGCACCCCTCACCCAAACCCCTCACCCACCCCTCACACGCACCCCTCACCCACTCTGTGTGCAGTCAGGTGGGGTTTGACAGAGGTCAAGAGGTGTGAAGATGTCACGAAATGTCGAAAAACGACACATATCTGTATAATTCAAGGTCACAGAGACCAGACTGATTCAAGGTCACTGAGACACAATCCAGACTGATTCAAGGTCACTGAGACACAGACCAGACTGATTCAAGGTCACTGAGACACAGACCAGACTGGTTCAAGGTCACTGAGACACAAACCAGACTGGTTCAAGGTCACTGAGACACAAAACCAGACTAGTTCAAGGTCACTGAGACACAGACAAGACTGGTTCAAGGTCACTGAGACACAGACTAGACTGGTTCAAGGTCACTGAGACACAGACCAGATTGGTTCAAGGTCACTGAAATAGACCA